>JAJMGH010000002.1:0-1289791 GCA_030568555.1 Suhomyces bolitotheri
AAACATCCATACTACAATACTCAGAAACATCCATACTACAATACTCAGAAACATCCATACTACAATACTCAGAAACATCCGATATGGCCGTGCCAATGATTGAATCTTCGCACCATATTATCGTCTAATGTGTCAAAGTTGGGTGCAGAGACGAAACACATATGCAGCCCGGTGCGTGAAGCCGTAGAATCAAAAGGCAAACTACATCGAACCACAGTCTAGTGGAGAGAACACTCCAAATGTAACATGGAAATTAACTGGCTCAGAATATAGATACTTCACTAGGCATGATCGACTATAAATTCGAGCCTAATTACCATACATAGCACCTCAATTTATTAGTTACAATCTACTAGAAAATGACGTCGATTATGGTATTCACTAAGCAGGTTTTCGCCTTGCTCGCCTTTGCTCTTGTTGTCAATGGTTCTGTAATTCGGGATACCGTTGAACATGACAAAACGGGAGCCTACTTCAAGATGGATTTCGATATTAACAGAACTTCTTCTGCGATATCTGATGGTTTCAATGTGAAGTTACCTGCCCCGGTTCCTTTGGCCGATCATGAATCCTATTACATTGCAACATTGGAGCTTGGTTCCGAAAAACAAAAAGTTTATGTCGAAATTGACACAGCAAGTTCTGATTTGTGGGTTCCTGATACTGTCACTGGACTTAAGAACTCCTTTAACTCTAGAGCCTCCACTACATTCAAGGATTCTGGAAAGATATTCGAAATTGGCGATCTTGATGATAGTGGATCAATCGGTACTTGGGTATTTGATACTATTGCAGCTGTAGAAGAAAATCCACTTAAGAATTTCCAATTCGGCCTTGCCACTGAAACGACAAGTAGTGGAGGTGTTTTAGGTGTTAGTTTCCCTCAAGGTGAATCTGCTCAGCAGCAATATCCAAACTTCCCAATGGCTTTAAAGAATGCTGGTATAATTTCTAAATCAGCTTACTCAATCTACTTGAATGATAAAAACACCAAAGCTGGAGCAATCATATTTGGAGGTATCGATAAGGCCAAATACTATGGAGAGTTGGTCGATCGTCCCATCGTGGATAACTCTAACCTTGTTATTGGCTTGGATAGTATCAAGACTCAAGGAGGTGTTTTAGACACCAACGGGGTCAAAGCAATTTTAAACACTGGTACCAGTGTGACTTATTTGCCAATGAATGTCGTTAAAGATATCTCGAAGTCTATCACTGGTGCCCATTACAATAAAAAGTATGGCTATGTTACGCTTGAATCTTGTCACCTTCCACATGACGAGTACATTACTTTCAGTTTTGGACCAGCAGCTATCAAAGTTCCACTTAGCGATTTGCCATTGCACTTGACAAATCCATCCACTGGTATAATAATAGATGAATGTGTCTTGGGTATCATGGGCAACTACAACTCTATGGGACTCAACATTTTGGGAGACACTTTCTTGAGAAACACCTATCTCGCTGTCGACTTAGATGACAAAACAGTGAAGCTTGCTCAAGCCAAATACACCACTGCTTCCCAAATTGTGCCTTTCTAACAAATATAATATGATAATATTTTACGGCTGGACACAAATATCGAGATTATGACCAATCAACCTTGAAAACATGTCAGTTAATAAAGATTAATTTCTGATATATTAAACAGACATTTAATAGAAATTTAATAGAAATTTTTGTTAATCTGAACTCACATTAAAATGATTAAGATATAAGTTTTGCAACCACTTTGTAGCTGCTGTGAAACTAGTTTTTTTGCTTAATCATTTCCGCTACGAGCCTTGTTCTTTACTACGTAAGGAGCATATTAAAACGATGCTGAACTAATTACCCTATGCATCTCAAATCATTTTTTTATGTTGATCTGTGAAAGTAAACGTTTTATCACAATCCTTTAACATAAAATTCTAAAAATATTCAATGCACATATATATGTGCACGTGCGTTTAGACCTTTACTTCACCTACTTTATAAATTTTTCACTTTTTACAAAAATTTTCAATTTTGAAGAAGAAACTATCATCTTTGACCAAGGTATACTGGCCCCAGCTTAATTGACCTGAAACCTTATCACCTACGATGTACTTTTCAGACTTGCTAGCAATATCTTCTCCTGCACCTAAAGATCTCATAATGTCACCAGCATGAACAGGAGTGGTATAGTATCTGGTTTCATCGATATTCTCATCTATCCAACTACTTTGAGCTGAATCATTCGAAAGTTAAAGAACCTTTACGAGAAACTCACCCTCTTTCAATTGCGACTCGGGAAAAGTTTCGGTACCATGTTCAAAAGTAGAGTCAGGTTGACCAAATTCATAAATAATTTCGGTGGTGGTAGGGTTCTTTAATTTGATGAAGTTGTAGCTTGTAGGTACAGACATTTTGGTTTTTATGAATTTTATCTATGGACAATAGGGTTAAACATGTAAATAGTCCTCTAATTGTATAGTTCTGCAGTCAATTTGTATCTGCTTACACCAAAAAATACGGGCACCTGCATGAGCTATGGATAGTTGCCTTCGGATAGGTTAATAGGATATATAGGTTATGCTTCTGGTGATTCACCACTGCTTTTCGCGATTAACCCACCCCGTCTCCGCTAACCCCTCATCGGACAAATCAAAACGTCTAATAGGCAGTATGCGTCCATAATTTCCGATAAATGTGTTTTTACCTCGTTTACACGACCGCTACTAGCATACCGTCAAATTGTTCACTTTCACTTACACCGAGATCCTTGCAGTGCATTCCCCTCGAGCTTTATGCAACCGCATAACTGCATCGGGTAATAGAGACAAAATTTTCTTGTACCTGCAGTATCCTTACACTGGCTGCGAACTACCTACAGTTTTGGAATCCATAGTTAAGAATAAATTGTAGCATTAATAAAGAGCCTATTTTCTGTCTTTACGGAAAATTTCTCCGAAATTAGGGTCTGAGACTTTCTCGTACCAAGGAATAGACCATCTTCTAAATCTCTTCCCGTATATAACAATAATGATGAAACTACCATTGATGATGATCGACAACATAAACATCAACCACGTCGTCAATTTAAAGCCATCACGGTTTAACCATGGCTCTATTGTAAACGAAAAAATCATTCCCATCATGTTTCTCCAGAATAACATCATTACCATACCTTCACTGGCAACTTTATCATAACTGTCAACAGCATATGCCAAACAAATTGCACCAGAGGAACTCATGGAAAACCCGAGAAATCCTTGTCCAATAATAACAGAAACGGCCCAATGGGTTTCATATGCAGAGCCCAAACCATAAGCAAGAAGACCAGCTGCATTAGTTATGGTGGGCACAATCATAGCCCATACTCTAAATTCTGGTTCAAGAATACCATTGTTCCTTCTCGCTAACTTAATAACAAGCCAATCCACGAAATATCCCCCATAACCCATTCCTAAAATACTACCAAAAAATGATGCAAGGTTAGTTAAACCGACAGTATTTGCTTGCCAGCTGTAAGGGGGTGCTGAATATACCAATGACTGAGTGTTAGTTAAAAGCGCAAGCCACATCATTTGGGCTCCATAGATCATTCCACCCCAGATAAAGGCTGGAATAGGAAGCAATAAGAATGGACGATACCAAATAGTCAACCAGCTTCTCTTGTCATTATATTCAAGTTCCATGAGTCTCATTCTTTGCCAGTATGTTCTCTTTGGAATAGAGGAAATACTGGAATCATCTTCGCCGTCTGCCTCATTCACGCTCACAATTTGCTGAATGTTCTTATTTTTTTCAGCAATATCACGACTTAATTCGCCACTTCTTATGGCTTCCAATACGGTTTCTCTAGATTTCATCTGTCTAAGAATTTCATCTTCAAATTCTGCTTGCTGACCTTCCCTTCTGAAAGTGGTGTCTTCCATTAAAAATAGTTGTAACACAAATAACACCCCGAAAATAGCAATTTGAATGTAGAAGGTCCATCTCCATCCAACTCCGTCAGCAACATATCCACAAGCAACTGGTCCAATATAGTTACCAGCATATAATGCAAGAATTAAGAGCGCGATAGCAGTTGAACGCTGATGCACGTAAAACACATCGGTAGACGAAATTTCCACAAGTGAATCCACTGGTGCAGCTGCGATACCTCCAATAAAATTAAACGGGTAGTACGAGCTCATTGAAGTGGCAGTACCTCCGACACTAAGGGACACAATACCGAGAAGAGTACACAAAAGGTAGACGAACCTGCGTCCTACCTTAAGGGCTGTAGGTTGAAGAAAGAGGCATCCCAATCCTAGACCCAAAAAAATCAAAGCACTTCCGTTACTAAGATCATGGAAGGTGGTATCAAAAACCACGGTCCACTGTGTCCAAAGTGGCCCTGTGAATCCCACTGCGAGAGCTAAGAAGAAGGACCTGCATGTTAGTATACATTCATGATTGACAAAGGGTAAAACATTTCAACATTTTGCAGTACTTACCATATCCATAATAAACCAAATTGGAACATTTTTTTTCTGGGCGACCACCTTAATGGATCATTCACATTACTACTAGGTGGTGGTTGGAGAATGATATCACCATGGTCTTTTTTCACATTTAAATTACCTTCCACATCGATAAGATGAATGGTTCCTGGAATGTGTTCTTCGTGAATTGATATAGGTTCTCCACTTAGTATTTTGTGAAGATCAGACATGTTATGAGTGTTGGAAATATTGAATGGGAGGGATCCATCTACCTTTATATTCTTTGACCCCGCGATATCTCCTCTCGATGCGATGGTTACAAACAGAGATAGTACGACGGTTTTGTCCTAGGATCTGGTAACCGAACAACAGCAATTAACCGCCGGAGCCTGCATGAAGTATACCCCTCGATACACACACTATCGTTATCTTTTTGGTGGATCTATTATTGAAAATATTGATCATGGACTTCTTGATAAGCGCCGGACATCACCAAATGTGGAAGGGCGCGCTCATAGATAAACCTCCGCCACTTCCCTAAAACGGAAGCAAGCGCGGTTATGCTGGTCAGGCATATACTGTTCTCCACATAAATACTGCATCCAGTCGGCAAAGGTGTATCAGCCCCACAACCGGCTTTTGTCACGTAGTCCTATCCGCAAAACCTGATACTGGGTATTGTTTGTATTATGAAATGTTCGCTTGAATGTTCGTTGGGTCACTAAGCGTGATTTCTGATTCGTTCGCTCTTGAAAACCGTCTGTACCATTTTGGGGCCGTTACCAGAACGGATTGCACTCGCTGAAGCTCATTCTAAACCTAGCACCATGAGGGGAGGTATATGACATTAGCTTGTTTTGGGAAAGTTGGTAATTACAAGCGATGCGACTGATTGCTGCTCCACACTGAAGTTACTTGTGTTTGATCCGAGTATCCGTTGTGGGTGAAGCTTTTTCCAGCACTAATAATCACAGAATCTTGTAGTGTTCGAAAAGGTAACTCTAGCGCGGAAATAGGCGTCATTATTACCTATTTTATCACAATGAGTGGAGTTCAACGGATACGTTATCTGAAATGGTTGCCAACAATTTTCTAATCTTCACTGCTATTTCCAGATGACCACTTGCCTCGTGCAATTGGGACTGGATGCCCTCAGGTGAATATCTACGTTAGGTGGAGGAACTTGGTGGCATAACATTTACATCCTGCATTCCCTTTATATGCAGTCAAGATGGCATTATTCTGCTGGTAAACACCGTGCGGTGAATGTACGAATATACCTGAAGTACTACGGCTTAAAACTCTGTGTATCCCTATTAAAATACCTACCGATATTTCCGAGAGGAAATTCGATAACATGTGTAGAACCGAAGTCGAGATTGGCTTTTATTTCACTATGCACAGGCCGTATCTATTTCTTAAATGATAAGCTATGCAAAAGATTTGTTCCAGTCAAATTTTATGAATTAAAATAGAAAACATGCAGCAATTCCAGTTAATCTTAGAATGAGCAGGGTAATGAAACACTCGCTACCATTTCCCATGGTTTAACCTCTTGATTGTAAATTATACCACATTTGGTACTAAATTCCTTGGCACAAGTAGATTTGTCGTCATTCATCAACTGAAAGAGTATTCTGAAACGATTCGACCTCCAATAGAAGCCACTAGGTTGAGCGTTCTATCCGTGTAGTTATTACATATGGAGTATGTTCTATCTTCATGTTGTTTTAATATTTATCTTCGATGAAATTTGAAATTTGAAATTTGAAATTTTTAGGACTGTGCTAGATACGATCTAGATTTTCGTATTGTTATGAGATCCGTAGTTTAATGCTATTTAACAGAGTGAACATTTCGCCGGTACGTCAAGGTGAGAAAACACTTTGGCCATGATACATTAGGCAATGCAAACCTTCACTACTAGGTTCTTACTTGCACGGTTCTAATTTCCCGTGATGAAGGACTTTTAAAGGATGTTATACCAAGGAGTTAGGATACTATGAGGTGGAAATAAACTTGAGAATGAATTAAATGACTAGAATGATTATCAGATTCTTTATCATTTATAAGTACTGGCAAGCTCTAAAGTTATTGTTATATTCTTCATATTATGATAACTGAAGAACAAAAGAACAAATTTAGAGAAAGTGACGCCGGGGATGGCACCACCAGAGAGGAGCAGTATCTTGAGGGGTGGAAATTATTCCTTTGCTATACATCACTTTTCATTTGTGTATTCTTAAGTGCGTTAGATCAAACAATTGTCACAACACTTCTTCCAACTGTGGGTAACAAGTTTCATGCTTTCAATAACGTGGGATGGTTGACTAGTGCTTTTATTCTAACAACGGCGGTATTTCTTCAACCTGTCAGCAAATTATCATTAATACTTGGACGAAAATGGACGATGATGGCAGCAATTATTCTTTTCGAAGGAGGGTCACTTATTTGTGCCCTTGCTAACAGTATGAATGTCTTAATTGGAGGAAGAGTAGTTGCTGGGGCTGGGGCTTCGGGAATACATTCAATGTCATTTGTTATTCAATCAGAAATTTTACCAATAAATAAACGTCCTTTGGGATTGGCAATAATGAGTTGTGTATTCACAATTGCTTCAGTTGTGGGACCAATCATTGGAGGAGCATTTACAGACAATGTAAGTTGGAGATGGTGCTTTTACATAAATTTACCATTAGGAGGCTCGGCGATCCTCTTGTTCTTCCTTTCCTTCAATCCTCCAAAAGTTAAGGTTAATATAAAAGAGAAGCTTTTGGAATTTGATTATATTGGAACAATTTTGTTAATTGGAGGAATTGTCACGTTACTTTTAGCAATCACCTTTGGAGGTACCTATTATTCATGGAAGTCTTACCAAGTGATTCTATGCTTTGCTCTTGGTGGTTCTGTTATAATCATTTTCTGTGTATGGAATTTCGCAATCGCTAAGCATCCGATTATTCCTCCAGATATAATTAAAATTCCACAAATTGATGCCTGTGCTTTGACTGCAGGAGGAGCGAATGCCTCCTTTCTTGCAAGTCTAATCTACTTATCGATATATTTTCAAATTATTTTTGGTGCAAGTCCTTTGTCTAGTGGATTGCATCTACTTCCAACAATTGTTTGTGTCGCTCTTTTCGCAGCATGTTCTGGTATAGTCATGCAACAGACCAAAATCATAAAACCTTTTGCCGTATTCGGGGGATTTACCGGGCCCATCGGGGCTGGAATGCTTTGTTTATTGAATGAAAATACTAGTCGCAGTCGTAGGATAGGATTGTTGGTTCTTGGAGGTGTTGGTCCAGGCATCCTAATTCCTGCTTCAATGATTAGTGCCCAAGTCAAAGCTCCGAAGTCTGAAGGAGGTACCATAATGACAACTTCGTTCATTAGTTTCAATAGATCATTATTTGGGGCAATTGCTACTTGTCTCTCCGATACAATCTATAATACATCTTTGAACAATATTTTCAAGAGAGCCATTGCTGATGAGAACAATTCTGAACTTTTAAATGAACTAAAGAAAATAAACGTTCAGACTTTGATGCGAAATAATACCGTGATTACAAAATTAAGTCCTGATGCTAAGAATTTTGTGAAGGTGCAGATGATGAAGTCCATAAGAAATGTATTTTTCTTGTGTATTGGATTCAGTTCAGCCTCATTTATAGCATGCATTTTCATGTCAAATAGGCGGCTACCAAAACCAGAATTGAAGACGAATGAGATACCTTTCAAGAACGAGGATAACAAAAATACCTCGAACAAAGCAGAAGCTGACACGGTAGAAGAAGACACCAAATAAAATAAAGTGTCAAGTAGCAGAACAAGAGTTAGTTTGCAAAAGAAGTCTAGGATCTATAATACTAACTACATAACTTAATTCCATCATATGTCTATGCAGAGAGTCAATGTTCGCTTAAACAGTTCGTAGGATCCTTTCAGAACCATTAATCATTTCACAGGGACACAATGTTCGTTGTTAAGGTCTCCCAAATCAATAACTAAAACACTTACCGGTGGGAAAGGGTTAACTGGGATAAATTGGAGATCACTAAGCAACATTTGGGAATTAAATTCAAGCTGCCTTTCACTTGTGAATCAAATAACATTGTTCCCAAGTGAATCCTGCGGCCACCACAAAAAACCCTAAGATAGACGTGCCTTTTCAACATACATCCATACTACATGTCCCGCGAACGGTACAGGAAACGTTCTGGAGCTACAGTGCAATCCTTTCACGATTCTCCGAGAATTCCAGCTCTCCTCTACTATTCATGTTGAGAAATAATCATGTGAAAACTATCTAGACATCAGACCACACTCCTCTCTGGCACGCCCACACTTCTATCCGCTACCGTGCTGATTTGGAAGGAAATCCCCGTTATCGCATATTGAACCTTCTAGAATCATTGGTAAGGTGGCAAAAGAATACTGCTTAGGTTAATTGGGCTTAGTCTTTTCTCTAGCGGACGCAAGAACATCTTCCTTCCATTCTACAATTCACAAATTACTTCGCAGGGTACAAAATCTATTGGACGGAGCTAACAGATTCCACTCGCTATATTCACATCATTGAGTGAACAAACCCGGCATTAAAAGTTAACTCCGATATCACGGAAAATTGAACGGATAAATGAATTCTGGTAGATAATAAAAAATAAAAAATAAAAAATAAGGAACAGTCTCTATTCAAAGAGTATGTGGGTCGTGTTTAAGCGGTTAGAAGTATTTTCCCCTCAGAGATCAAAGCACGCGGTTACGCCCTATTATTGGTATTACCTAATTTAGGAGGCGGACATTATCGATTTATCTTTTCGATATCTCAGTTTACCAATAAGTATATAAATTGGTTGAAATATTCTGAGACTAAATTATATTTGAGGACGAGATTGGTAGTCTGATATTGTGCAAAATGCTTGCAAAAAAAATGCATAGACCTTGAAATTCATACATGACCTACACTATATCTGATATTGCTGTGATAATAATCATAGAACTATAATTTTTACACATATATAAGGTAAGTTGCTTCGATAAAATCATTTGCTACAACGTATTGACACGAGTCTTTTGTTTGAAGTCGATCAAGAAGCAAGTTCTTTGCAGAGTCTGAATAATCATACTCCAATGTTTTTATGTGCCAATTTTACGTGGGTGATTATTCCTAAACTTATTGACGTTCCCTTCCTCGGCATTTTGAATCCTTGTACAGTTATGGCTTACAATGTATAAACTTTCCAATACGGTGCTTATTCCTTGAACGATAGGATAGGAAACCTCACATGCTAACCGTTAGTTAGATTATCTTGGCAACGACGACAAATACTTGTCCCGTCGGTCCACATCTGCTTCTTGCTAGAGGTGAAGCAGATCTAGTCCAAATGCCTTAAGAAATCCTTCTGATAAGCATTCGTGTGCAGCCGAATGTGCTGCAGCCAATCAAAATTGTTTCATGCACCCCTCCGATAAGGTTCGCTGGCGAGATAGCGGACAATCGGACATTTACGAGGGCTCAGCATGTGCATTCGAAGATTCAGCCCTTTTAGATTTACTTAATATGCAAAATGTGTAGTATTGTTTGTCACTTCAGCCGAGATCTGATGGATTCATTCAATGATTCGGCTACTTGCGATAGGTCCAGAATTACCTCAATTTTAGCCATTCGAGTTGTGTTACCACTACAGTATGGTTTTCCAGGCAAATTTCAGTTTATGACAATCTTCGGGAATTAGATGGTTTATTCTAGGTAATCTGATATCCAGTTGTCACTCCTCTTGATCTACTGTCTCTATGCCAAGCAAACTCAAAAGACCCACTTCATACCTGAGTTGTTTATAGAATGTCCTGTATAATGCTTATCAGTTCCCAAGTGCTAATTTTCAGCACTTAGTAGCAGCGCGCGTTTCATTGGCTCCCGATAATCCATTACTGATAACGAAATGAAGAGTAGAACACATATAAAGATTATGAGGGATCCGTACAAATTTCTCTACAAGCACAAACAGCAATGTCTACTGCTAACTTTACCGGTACCGGTACCGGAGGTGATATCCTAAAGGTTGACCTCAACCAACAATTTGATAAAGCCGATATGACATGGATCGGAATATCATCAGTTCTAGTATGGATTATGATTCCCGGTGTGGGATTGTTATACTCTGGACTTTCCAGAAAAAAGCATGCCCTTTCTCTTATGTGGGCATCCATCATGGCAGCATGCCTTACAGCATTTCAGTGGTTTTTCTGGGGTTACTCTTTGTCGTTTAGTCACTCCGGATCTAAGATCCTCGGGACTTTAGACAACTTCGCTTTGAAGGATGTATTTGGGGCCCCTAGTGTGGTCACGACTGTTCCTGACATCTTATTTTGTTTCTACCAAGGAATGTTCGCTGCAACCACCGCCATTTTGATGGTTGGGGCTGGCTGCGAAAGAGCCCGGTTGGGTCCAATGATGCTTTTCCTCTTCTGTTGGTTAACCGTGGTTTACTGTCCAATTGCTTACTGGACATGGAACCCTAACGGGTGGTTATTCAAATTGGGAGCACTCGATTTTGCTGGAGGTGGTCCAGTGCACGAAAACTCTGGATTCGCTGCCTTGGCCTACTCCCTTATTTTAGGAAAGAGACATGATCCTATTGCCACAGGAAAAGTACCAAAGTATAAACCACATTCAGTTTCTTCTATTGTCCTTGGTACTGTATTCCTTTGGTTCGGATGGTTTGGCTTTAACGGTGGATCTACCGGTAACGCTACTATTAGATCTTGGTATGCATGTGTCAACTCTAATGTTGCTGCTGCCAGTGGTGGATTAACTTGGATGTTTGTTGATTGGTTTAGAACTGGTGGAAAGTGGTCAACTGTTGGTTTATGTACTGGTGCCATTGCTGGTTTGGTTGGTATCACTCCAGCGGCTGGTTATGTTCCAGTTTACACTGCAGTAGTATTTGGTGTGGTTCCAGCCATCGTTTGCAACTTGGCTGTTGATCTTAAGCAAGTTCTTAAAATTGACGATGGTATGGATGTTTTTGCTTTGCACGGTATTGGAGGTTTTTGTGGTTCGGTGTTGACGGGACTTTTCGCAACGAACTATATCACTGCCTCTGACGGTTCGGTGGCTGCTGATCCTTCCTTGGAAATTGCTGGGGGCTGGATGAATCATCATTATAAGCAATTGGGCTACCAGCTAGCGGGTACTTGCTCGGTTGGTTTATGGTCTTTCGTCATTACTGCCATTCTATTATTGGCTATGGACAGAATTCCCCAATTAAGAATCAGATTGCATGAAGATGAAGAAATATTGGGTACCGATATGGCCCAGATTGGAGAACATGCTTACTACGAGGAAGACAGTGCTGTTTATGAAGGAAACAGTCCTTATGTTATAGAACCAATCAGGTCTACGGATGCGAGAATGGCAAAATTAAAGGCTGCTGCGTCAGCGCCTGAAAAACACATAGATAGTGACGAACCACAAACATTTGACGGGAGACCGGTTGATCATTCTGGAGCCGTGAGCCCCGATGATGGAACTGTTAGTGAAAACTCCAAAAAATAACCGACTTTTTTCTCTTCATTTCTAATATGTACTGAATACCTTTAATAGTTAATATCCATATAATAAAATTGTTTTTGCCATTACTCTAGCTTCACTGGTTATCAGCACTTGGGGTGTGTGACGTCTTGCAGAAATTATTTTATATTCTCCATTCTGCTTCATTGGCTGCAATCTTTTTTTTTTTTTAATTTTTTATAATTCCAAATTCTTTCCCTTTTCGGAAGCTATTCCGCTGGGAAGAATACGGAAATGTAGTGATTTACAGGCAGCAGATCTGCTTACCTCCGCACTTATCGGGCTTGTCGCTTACTGCTTGCCTTGGCAACTTTTCAAGAATTCGAAAGGACGTTTAATTTGTTCATATTCCAATGAATGGATTCTAATTCCGATTAAGTCTTGGCATATTAAAAAGTTTCAAAAACATCAATGATTATTAATGTAGTCAATATTTAATTTACGAAGCAACGAAATCTAGTTATGAAAATAAAGACCTATATGAATTAAAAAGATTCTGTATAGCAATAAATATCTGGTGCATTTTTGGTCAAGCGCGCCTGGTGGCACTGTACCTTTATCTCATTAGTTAACCCGTCAGGACCACAAGATGAAACGGCCAAGGATTTTGTATCTTTGGCATCTGAAAGTGCTTCTGAGTGGGTGGCGATAATTTCTGCCAAATTTGGACGTCCATAGAATAGTTGAGTATGATGTGACTGGTTAGAGTAAATTGAGTTTGTCTGCGTAGTTTCTGGAGGGCTTTTGGCGTCCAGAGTTCTATTAATATCAAGAGACTTTTGAAAATTGGATCTTGGCTGTTCTTGGGTTATGTAAATAGAGAACATCACTTTTCCCTCCTCGATAAATGGTGCTAGCTCTTCAGTGATATGTTCAAACCATTTCTGATTATCATTATGTTTAATGATCCATACCAAATGGACGAGCTGTTGCTCTGGCCGGAATAAATAATCTTGTGCATCGTTTTTTCTTTTTATTTCCTTAATGAGATCAAGGGCAACAGGGAAAGTAAACGCTCCTCCTGATCCTGCCCCAATAAATAGGCAGGTATCAAATGTGATAAAAGGTTGGTGTTTTGATCCAAATGGACCAATAAACTGGGCCTTCAATTGAATTTTGCCAGTATTTGTGCAGATTGAATTTTGTTCTTCATCGCTGTTGCTAGTAGATGTCCCTTCGTTTGAACTATTCGCATTAATACTGACAATAGGACATTCTTTAAGCTTAATAGATTCTATTGCTTCAGATGTATCATTATCCTCGGTAAACTCAATTTCTTCTGACTCTTCTTCCATCATTTCTTGTTGCAATTTAACTAATTTATTGTATAACTTCTTGGTGAACCCATTTTGTTTTCTTACCACCAATTTTATTTCTTGGGAGTCCGCCAAGCTAGATATTGTAAATGGGTGATATTGGAGGAAACTTACTTTAGAAACGTTAAGGAAGACATGCTGTCCTGCGTTCCATGTACTGAACTTAGGCAAGAGCTTTCTCCACCAAGTTTCTTCCGCAAAAAATGTTCTCCTCACTGGAATAGTGACCAACATTGTGTCTTCATCCAATATTTCGAAATTGCATTTTCCTTTGTTAGGAGCTATCTTGTGGTGTATGAATCCTAATACTTTAGATACAACTCGATCAACGACTAAAAGATGTACGGAAATAAGGACCACAGCGTGATTACCTCCATTATGAAAATATGCAAGCAACAACATAATAAAGGCAAATATCCTGTGTTGAACCAAAAAGAAATCGTAAGCCCATCTTCTCACCCATTTATTACTGGCCCAAGTTAAAAAGCAAAATGATCCGTAGGAAATCATGCCAAATATTTGAGGAGGAATCATAAGCATGACTGGGAAATTTAACCCTAACCAGTAATTGCATCCCAAGATCAAATGGATGGTGATCATAAGCCACATCAATCTGCTGAGCCATTTATGTACAAAAATGAGACGGTCATGTTGTAAGCCACTAATAGCCGTCACAAGATCGTGCTTCATGATCATAATCATAATCATGGGAAGATTTCCCACAGCAACTCTCAGTATTCTTTTGCAAACGATGTAGCTTCGAGGTAGATAGTCCAAATCTACTGTTTGAATAAAGCAGAAGACTCCTGAAATACCACAGTACACTGTAAATAACAATGCAAGACTCGGTTGTACGTATAACACTTTCTTGCGGTACGGAACCTTTACAGAGATGCAACTGGTCCATAATTCCCACCATTTCAAAAACTTGAAGTACCATTTTGGTTCTAGAGTTTGATTGGTTCTCTTACTTCTGAGGTACCTAGGAATCCAATGAAATAAAAGACCATGAACCCCTAAAATTGCAACAGACATGGCAAAAATTAACCATTCATAGCGTGTGTTTCTATCCCGTTCAACAAAGTACTGTAAATCAAAAGGAATCGAAGACATTTGACTAGTAATATAGTTCTCTTAGTTCAAGAAGGCTTCAAAATCTTACAAGAAGAAAATTACCAGAACAAATATGTAACCACTACAGCATCAATATATCAAAGAGATTTCATGATCAGTAAAGGGTTTAGGAGGGGGGACATAAAGAGGCGATGTCTAATTCCGGAAATATCGGTGTCATTAGCGTCATTGGCTACATCGTATTTTGTCTGACTATTTTTACATTAATTATTAGTAGGCTTTGTTAGAGCCAAGACATGGGGGTACGGTCGCAGCGCAAATTCCAGAATTATTATTATTTTCTAGCACCAATAACAGCAAATTAACGAGCTAAACTTTTTGGGAGAGTGTCAGCTTAATTTTTCATGTGACCTAGGTAAGCCAAACACATTAAAGGGAATCCTAAGAATTGATCATGATCATTGGACTGGACTAGGTTTTGCGGATATCGCATTATATGCTCTAGACCCTATGTTGTCCCATGATCAGAATTATCTTTTCCATCAGCTGCAGGATTTACGTACATATTACAGGGCGCATTTTGACTTTGCAGATTTCCTATGCAACCTTTATGCAATATGCATGCAAATAATTTTTGGTGAGCGTTTTCGGAAGCCGGCATTATCTGCGAATCGATCCAAAGTATGAATTCGACCCCAGATTATATAGGAGATGTATGTCCTCTATGCTCACTGTAAACTTCAATAGAAACAAAAATGCACATTTTCACAGTTTTCACTCTTCTCGCTTCAGTCGCTTTAGCTGACAATTGGGCCACTTATCCTCAAGTCCCTAAAACTGCTTCCATTAATGGGTTTGCCGATCCCATTTTCTCCAAGTTGCCATCCTGTGCTGAGTCTTGTGTCAAAGCGAGTACTGGAAATACCCCTTGCCCATACTGGGATACAGGATGTTTATGTGTGATGCCCCAATGGTCGGGACTAGTGGCTCAATGTGTTGCTAAACAATGTTCTGGATCTGATGTTGTCGACGTAGCTAGCTTGGCTACTTCCTTGTGCAGCAGTGTTGGTGCTAATACTTGGATGATGCCTGCTTCTATTAGTACTGCTCTTTCCTCAGCTGCTGGAAATGCAAAGGCTGCTGCTGTTGCTACTACCACTGATTCAGATTCTACTGCGTCTTCTACAGGAGATTCGGGAAGTTCAGTTGCTAGTACCTCTGACGAATCATCCGCTACTGAGTCTGATGCTTCTGCCTCCACTGAGTCTGCTGCTTCTACCTCGACTGAGTCATCCTCTTCTTCTAGTTCGGCCACCTCTGATTCAAGCAGCAGTACCCAGAATGAAGCTGGTTCGGTTGCAATCGGAAGTGTCACAGCTATATTGACTGCTTTAATTTCCCTTTTCATCTAATCCGATGTCGCTTATTCCTTTGTGGTGTATAGTAAATAAAGATTAAGAAAAAGTAAATCGATTGTAGAATATTTTTTTATTTGACTTCGTAATTCTCGCATAAACAGCGAATGTTCATATGCTCTAGCCGAAATAACAAGAGCCGAGAATCGGGTAAAACCCGGATCGGCATCTGCACAATTGAAAGTAGCCAAGTCTCTACACACATTTATATTTCTTGGTATCCCAAATTAAGCATTCATACATATTCTTGCATTTTGTCTGCATAGTCCCGCATAAAAATATTTCGGAAGGGAATTTTATCTAAAGCATCAGATGCGACCCGTTTTGCTTGATGGCACCAACGGCCGATAATTCCACCACTTATTGATCAATATGTGGTCCAACAATCAAATTAATATAGAACCGTAAGCATTACAAAAGCGGCACGGCAAAATGCTGCATGCTGGTTTGGGATATTTTTCAATTCCGCATTACTGAATACAGCATTGTCCCTATGCGATCTTCCGTGTGGCCTAATAAACTCTTCATCAAAGTTAGTAATCATGGATGTAGATGCTTAATTTTGGTACATTCTAACTTCGGCATATTCCATTCCCGTTGTGGTCGGCTTTTAGATTTATTAGGTTTCCGTTCGGTATAAATACGTTATAGTTTCCCTCTCGAGTTATCTTTTTCATCAATAGACTCAAGCTTATACTATAATCACTCGCTATGAAGTACCATCTTGTTGCCGCTGCTACCCTTGCCGCCCCAGTCCTTGCGGTTAATTACTCCACTTATCCTCAAGTTCCAAAGACTGCTTCCTTCAATGGTTTTGCTGATCCTATATATGACAAATTGCCAGATTGTGCTCAATCTTGTGTCACCATCCCAACCGATAACACTCCATGTCCATACTGGGATACCGGATGTTTGTGTTTCATGCCTCAGTTTGACGGTCCAATTGGTGAATGTATTGCTTCCCAATGTAAGGGTTCGAACGTTGTTCTAGCTACCTCCTTGGCAACCTCTCTCTGTAACTCTGTTGGAGCTGGACAGTGGATGATCCCAGCATCTGTTGCTGATCTTTTGGCGAGTGCTGCTGCAGCTACTGAGGCCACTGCCACCTCTGAACCAGCCGCAGAAACTACCTCAAATACTGCTCCAGTTGAAACATCCGATACTCCTCAACCAACTACTTCTGCTGCTGGTGAGGAAACCACCGCTACTGCTCCAGACACCACCCAAGGTCCAACTACTGAAGTTGCTAGTGAAACTGCCGCTGCCTCATCTGCTGATGAAGTTCCAGCTGCTTCCTCTGCTGCTCCTGCTGACCCTGGAAGTGATTCCGATGCTGCTTCCTCTGCTGCTGCTCCAGCTGATGAATCTTCCGCTGCTGCTGCTTCTGCTGCTGCTGCTTCTGCTGCTGCTGCTTCCTCTGCTGATGAAGCTTCTGCTGCTGCTGCTTCTGCTGCTGCTGCCTCTTCTGCTGCTGATGAAGCTTCTGCTGCTGATGAAGCTTCTACCTCTGCTGAAGATTCTTCTGCTTCTGGCTCCGCTGGTGATGTATCCTCCGTCACACAAGCTAACAACGGTGCTAACAACTTGCCAGCTTTCGCTGCTACCTTTGCGGGTGTATTTGCTGCTGTTGCCTTGCTTTAGATAAGTCAATGTACTAATTTCTTGAAAAACTTTCGGTGAATTGTATATATTCGTTTATTCCTTCAGATTTGCAATTGTTACAACGCTAAAATTTTATAATATATGTTATTAACGTTATTTCTGGAATCATTTATAAACTCCTCGTGTAATAGTTAAAGTGGAATAAAGTTTACAAGCTGAATTAGCGAGATAATACTTATATAATACCCCGTAATGCAGGCTGTGTAAGTTAATGGCTTGTACTCTTAGCTAATTATCTGGTTCGTAGTATGGATGTGGATCATTTGTAAGTTTCAAATTGACCAAATTTTTGAAAAATTCTCAAAATCCAGACTTTTCGTTTTCTGTAAATCCTTTTAAATTACGATCATACATAACATCAGTACTTACGCCTTGCAACATATATACGTATGATACCGGCAGTCATGACGGTTGTATCATATTCCCCGAAACCCCATGTATTTTGCAGCAATTTTCAGCTCTCGAAGCACGTTCCTGCACCCCACTGCGAGCCAGCCTGGTTTCGGTGCGAATGTTTTTATCACGTGACCATGGACCAATAACGGAACTTCCGGCCGACTCTGAATAATCTGCCACTTTCCACGTTTCTACACACAGTTTATCACCGCCATCAATCTTACCCCAGATTCTATCATATCCAATTGCAGTCACAAGGTCCGCCTCAACCTCCTCCACTGTTTTTGCTGCGTCCATTTCCTTTGAGAATCTTCCCTAGACACATAAGCCCCGAAGCGTCCACCCATTACTATTCATAACATGTCGGAACCCGTCCAAGGAGAATCCGGGTTTGCTACCAGTATCTTGACTTCTAAGTCTCCCCAACAGGCCTCGGCCATTTTACCGAACAGCATCGATGCTACGACCAAATTGTTGGATGAGCAGCTTGTTCCTTGGTTTAACCGCTATACGGCGGCCATGAAGAGTCACAATCAAACGCTCCAGAAGCTTCACGATGAAGGGAACGCGTTCTTTACCAAAGATCAGTACTTCAGTGAATATGGCAACTTCCCCCGTATTTGGAACTGTTTGTTGAGCTCGCTTAAAGTGGAAATTGACAATAACGAAGCTTTATACAAGAACGTGAAGCTCGATATCCTCGGTCCGTTGAAGGATGTATCCGAGAAGGATGTGCGTTTGTCGGAGTTGTTGATCAACAGCCAAGAGCTCCAAGAAATAAGCACCAAGTTGTCCCACCATGACGCCAATGCTGAAATGGAATGGAACTATAAGGCCCCACAATCGTTTCTGAACTTGGAGAATTTCAAATCCTTCGAGATCCAATTACTTTTTGACGTGGTTTTGAATTATTTCCAGTTCCACAGTACCAAATTGAGTAGTGACTCCGATAATAATGTCAATGCTACGAACTATCTTTTGAATAATTTCAAGTTGTCCAATGAAGTCAATCATTATTTGGAATACGTTGTGAAAACAGACTTCAAGCCTTCCAGCTCTAATGGCTATGTGAAGCAACAGCACGATCTTCAAAAGAAACAGCAGCAATCGTTTTCGAAACAGAGCAAGAGACACTCCGCCTTCGCATTAAAATCAGACAATCACTCGCTCGCTTCAGGAAACAGTGTTCCTTCTACCACTCAAAATAAGAGAGGCTCCAGAATCAGATCGAAAGTGGGCTCTATCTTTGGTCGTAAAAATAAGGCTGACAAGAAAGGATTCTCTGCTGATGCTATTCCAGAGACCGAGAGTATCTCCACCACTAATTCCAATCAGTTGCCATCAGCAGGTGTATTTCTGAGAACTCCAGATTTAAGTAGAACTTCGACCTCAAGAACTGGCTCGCTCAGAAGACCTTCCACTAACGCCTTTAATCAACAGGTCCCAGTGCAGCAACAATCGCAACGTGTGCCAACTCAACCGGAGCAAAGGCAACCCGAGGTTGCTAGTAAGCAGGTTTCTTCGGCTGCTCCTCCTTCCAGCCAGCCTATTCCATCTCCGAAATACTATACCAATCCAGGCTCGCCAACTGTTCCACAAAACCAAGCACCAATCTCTTCTAGTACTACTCCGTTAGTCGCGAACAAGACTTTGGATCCTCAACCAGAAATTGCTGCTGATCCCCAAGAACTGACGGGAAATCCATTGACGCCATTGGCAAACGATGCGGCCCAACCACAATTCGAATCGCCAAACGTGGTTCCTTATGAAAGATCAGATTCGTCTTCTGATGAAGAGGCAAATGAGGAAGTGTTCCAAAATGGTCGTAGATTATCTATGCTCGAAAGACATGACATGACTCACACCGACTCCAGCGAAGTGATCCAACCTCAGGAACCTCCAGCAAGACCACCAAAGCCTGCTGGAGAGCATCCACTTGATGTTCCATTAAATGGAGTAGTTGCACCTCCTTCGGAATCCTACATTCTTGACAGGTCAAGACAAAGCAGTGCCGGTAAATACAGTTTTGAATTCGGTGATGACCAAAGACCAATTGAAGCAAACTCAAGACAACCAAACGTCTTTGAGACTGCTCAAGAACAACTTCCTGAACCACAGATACTTGATTCCCTGCCAGCCAAACCACTGAACACGTATGCTCCACCTCCACCTCCATCCAGAAAGGTTGTGCACCACGAACAAGATGATGTGCCTGCGCCATTAGCTTCGCCTGCTACTACCAGAAACCGCAAGGATATCCAATCTCAATATTTTCACAACTTGCCATCTGCTCGTGAATCGTACATCCAACCAACAAGTGGGTTTACTGGCAACAGTTCTCCTACAGCTTTGCTTACCCAGAATACAGGAAACTCATTATTGAAGAACAGCGATGTTTTCAAGCATTTTACCAACCAGCAAGCTGAATTTAGTGGCCTCAATTCTTCGGTGGCCGAGGTGATCAATGCCACTTTTAATGATGGTAAGCTTACCAAGTCGCAAATTATTGGCGAAATTGCGTTCAACTATAATGCTAAAAACGGTGCGGCTCCTTCCGAACCATTGTCGCTTAGAATTCCTCTGATATTTGAAAAAACCGTGGTCAATACCACCTTTGTTAACCAAGTTTCCGAGGACCAATATCAAGTGCACGCTTCTCAAATAGTATCCAAGACTTTGGGAGGATTGAAATACTTGATCAAGTTGAATGAGACTCAAGTCCCACTCATTGCGCAGCATGTCTGGAAGTACGAACCCCACCAGGCCAGTTTGATGATTAATTTGAGGTTGAACCCTCACATCCGTGAGCAGGTGGTATTCAACAACTTGGTGGTATCGGTAGCATTAAATTCGGACGTCCAATCTACCTCGGCTTCCTCGAAACCAACCGGTTCATTCAATAAGGAAAAGAACAGAATTACATGGAGATATAACAATCCACTCGTGTTGGGAGGAGACGTCCAAGAGGAACGGTTAATCGCCAGATTTGTCACAGACGGGATTGCTTCGGAGCACGAATCAGGAGTTCAGCTCAAGTTCCAAATTCACAACCCTTACCTTCAAAATACAACGATCTATGACACCAACGGTGCTGAAATCCCTGTGGTGAGAAACTTGATCAGTGGTAACTACAGTGACCACGCTGTATAATGATTTTATTTCGTTTCTGTTGTTAATATATGTCGTAGAAAGATTTGACCTACAACAACATCGTGTAAATGTGTATTACAAAAAATATAAATAGGAAAAATTACCCTTCTTAGGGTAAAACAAACGGTCGTAAGCATGGTATGATTTCGTTGATTTCAGAATCACCATCGGTTAGAAGCCAGGAGCCCGAAGGGTGCTGAAACTTGCCACTATGAGCGACAAACATATCCTAGTCCCACTAACGGCATTGCATTTCTTCTAACGAGCCCTATTCGTCCAGCAGGACCAATCTGGTGCCGCTATTCCGATTTCAGAACTTTCTCTTGTGGAGTCAAATCGTCGTACGCCTTCTGCAATCCCTTGACCTGCTTCCGGAGCACCTCGATGTCCTGTTGCTTCATCTTGATCAATTGTTCGTATTTGGCCACCTCGCCCAGCTCATCCACAGGAGCCGAAGCTGCCGCAAGTCTTCTGAATTCTGATTCCTTGGCCACTAACTTCCTCACCGTCTTGTCAACAATAAAGATCGCCAAGTTCAAGTACAATACCGCCCCCGTCAAGTAGAGATTTCTTTGAGCGTAGAACTTGGAAGCAAGCTGGTCATGGTTGAACGTGTCGTAAGGCCCGACGTACCGCTTCAATTTGTTCAAGCAGTCGAAGAATTGCATACCCAAGAGAATGTTCATAAACACCACCCCCACTTTGAAGTTCTGGTTGGTTTCCAACGCTTCGCTCAAACGAACAAGCTTGGTTCTCAAAACATGGGGCAATGGCAAAAGGAGCACCACGAGGACCCCCATTTGTCCCACGAGGATCCCGAAGATAAGCAGCATTTGAATACTCATGATGGACGGTACAGTTGGACGAATGGTTCACAAAGCTCAGCCTGAAATACCTCGTGTCAATTGTGCGAGAGCGTGACAATAGCCCGGGCCTCCCATTTACATACTGAACTGTACTGGTACAAAATCCTGCGGCAACTACCCACTACGGCGGCGAAATAAATTATCTCTATTAATGTAGCAAATAGATAAGCGAACTAAATTAGAATTACCTCTAGTATTGCTATTATCTAAAGGATTATAAGCCTGTTACTCTCTTTGCATAGTTATAGGCAAGGATACTGAATAAGAACATGCTGGCGACAATTCCATAGAACCACGTAAGCCCAGAGTGCTCTTGTCCTGGAACAACGCAGTTCATCCCCCACAAACCTGTTACCACGTTAATGGGCAACACAATGGTACCCAAAATGGTGATTTTACCCAACACATCGTTGGTGTCGTTATTCACCTTGGTCATATCGATATTAATCTGGGCCAAGTAGTTGGAATGGAACCGGGCAAGAAGTTTTTCATAATGGTTCAACGACTGGTTCATCGTAACGATATGATCCTGAATATCTCCTAAGTACATTCCGATTTCTGATTTAATCCCATCGCGGTCTTCGTGGATCGCCTCTCCAAATCTCTTACTGAATCCTCTAATGACATCAGCTTTCGAGCCCAAGAGTCTCAACACCGACATAACTCGCTTACGGCATTCACCGATTCTTCTAAGCATATCACCCTTACGTTTCCATCCGATCGTTTTCGATTCGGTCTTCGAACTCCGGCTGCTCTTCGTGCCACTCTTGGACGACATCGATTTAGGCTTATTGGGTTTGAATCGGTTGATAACAGTGTGATCCACCGTCGACTTTGTCCGTTTACGCCTGAAAAACACATTTTCAGGATTCCTCTCGCCATCGACGCTTTTTCTTCTTCTGGGTCTGAAAATACGTTCATGGTGAGATTCGCCATCGGAATCCACGTCGGTATCCAGATCGGAATCAGAATCAGAATCAGAGTCTCCGGCATGCATTTTCAAAATAGCGTCTTCGATTGAATTGACCTCCATTTCGATACTTTCAATCATTGGAGCAAACGAGTCAGTAATGTCATCCACTAAGGCATAACAAAACCAGTCAGAAGTCACTGTAAGATAATCCTTGAGTAAACGGGCCCGTCTTCTGACGTTTATTGGATGTGGGGTGGGTGAAAAATGGAAAGTAATTACAGCATCTTTGAACACAATCATATACATGTTCAAGGGCAGCAATTCACCTTCTCTGATCTTCTTTTGTTTCGATCTGGCAGAACCAGAACCTTTGGTTGGTGCCCGGTTGTATGATTGACTAGTGGTTCTTCTAGCTTGTTCACGATTAACAAAGTTCTGCAAAAACCCAAACATTTTAGACTTCTTTTCAGGAGACCCAGCAGCTCCAAAAACGCTATTTCTGTCACCATCGTTAACGATATTTTCATACATTTCTTGAAGCTTATTCTGCTTCTTCTCCTGTTCTTTCTGTTTCTGTTTTCTCCTTTCATAAACCACATCAAATGACGTGAAACAAATAAAATAGTACGACTTGAAAAGTTCCACCTTTTCACGGGCTTCACCCAAAAAGATATCTTCGGTGGTCAAAGGGTGGATACCAAAGGTCTTGGAGAGAACCTTCATCTCCTCTTCGGTTGGATCCAACACATCTAGCCAATATGTCAAAGGCTGAGTCTTCTCCACTGGCGGAATCACCGACCCACCCGTTGTTTCCGCTGGGGTATCTGTACCTTTAGAATTCAGTTTAGTGACTTTCGACAAAGGCTGAACCGCTAAGTTATTGCCCCCCAAGTTGGTTGAAGAATAACTTTCATGAACTGCTGGACTTGCCAAGTTTGACACACTTGTGCTTGATGGAGATTTAGACATTGCTGTTGCCGGCCGAGTAGGTCTAAATAATGCCTGAAGTTTTGAATAAATATCATCTTGCTCTTCAGGTTGTTCGGAAGAAGTTGCTGGTTCTGGAGATTTGACGTCTTTTACAAGGTCTTCTGGTGTCTCATTGGCGATCAATCCACTAATGGTAGCTGAATGGATTGTGGTTTCGAGATCTTCTCTGAAATAGGTGAACCTGAGGCTTTTGGAGTCGTACTTAGTCATTTTTCCGTATTTGGATGATTGCTGACCACCATTTTGGTTGAGCAAAATGGTCTGAACTTTTTCTTTCGATTTTTCCCATGGCTGAATCGGCGTGGGCCTAATCCGGAATGACTCATGTAACAGATCTAACGAGTCGACCTCGTTCACATGATAGTTACCTAGTAATGGCGTACCCTCGTTGCTCTCGCTATGTCTAATATTGGAAGTGGGCAGGCTCGAAGGACTTCTCTTCCTGGGCGCAGAACTTTTGGTGAAATCGGTATTAAAATGCACTTGCTCCTCTCTCATCATCTCCACATATTCCTCGAGCTCTTCCTGAATATAGGCCTCCATGACCTTCAAATCGGGCCATTCGTAACTGTCCCTATCCTGAAGAGCACCACTATCGTAGTAGTCCGGGAAACACACATCATCTAACGATGTCGAATCACTTGAGTGTTCGGACGAAGGGTTCGATTCACCAAATTCGTAAGAGTTGAGCGATGCATGGTCATCTTCGTTTCCTTCACTGCGGAAAGAGCTTTGATGCTTGAGTCTCTCACCCCCGTCAAAGGGGTCGGAAAATGATTGGTTGCGGGCAAGATCGGACTGTTCACGGGTATACTGATCCATATCAAGGGCCACCGATCTGTAGGAGCTCTTATTCCGACGAGCTGGTGGCGGAGAAGAAACAACACTGTCACCCTGGATCAACATTTGAAGGTTCTTATTTGTCAAGGGCAACACGTCGTTTGGATCCTGTTTCGATTGCTGAGCATTGCGGGCATTCAGCAATGCCTGGTGAGAAGCCCTACGGCGACTCCGCCGGGGAGCCGAGTGCAGATGGGCCAAATCATCCATTTGGCGGTGGTCAATAAACACCCCCAGCTTGAGAATATCATCGGTGGAGCTCTGTCTCGAATGATCCTTAGAGTTGCTATTACGGGAACTTGATTCAGGGTTCGTTATATGGCCGTAATGGCGAGCACCGTAGCGGTTTCCATAGCCGCCGGAGGGGCCACTCACCCTTCTGGGAACGTTTCTATCTGGTTGTGACATGACTTTAGGCCATTCTGGGGTGGAAGGCAACCGTGGAGAAAATGGTAATCGATTTCGATGGTCCTGCGGTCCTTGAGGTGGAGATGGTGGTCTGCCTCGATAAGTTTCCCTGTTCGGTAATACAGAAAGGGGTCCGGTAATTAAGTGACAGGAATTTGGTTGCTTCGCTTAGTACAAAGTGAATCTGCCGGCGAATCGGTATCTATGGGTGATCTATTGCCTTTTCAAACCGTGGTGATTTCGGTGAATCCGGTATATATAGGCCCGAAATTTATCGCTGATGCGCGCCCAACTAGTGCTAACAAGGAGTTGGAGGTGGGCTAAATTTGGCCTGAAATTGCGGTATATACTTCCGGCTAAAACTTAGAGCTCAGAGAAGCGGTTGATATAGTTGTCAGTTTTCTGGAGGTTTTTTAGCCGTTTCAGATCTTTTGTGGGCGTGGGTGGGGATCCGGAGAAACCCCTACGGGGAGCAATAATCTCCTGTTGCTTACGTAAGCGTCCCAAGCGAGCCCGCTCGCCCTTCACTTGCAGCAGCAGCAACCGCTTGTTGCGTGGGCCTATACAAGGCATTAATTACGTAGGCGATGGTCTACCGGAATCAGCATGGTTATCTTATTCAAGCTCGTAACTAAACCTCGTAACTAGAACTCGTAACTAAAACTCGTAACTGAATCGGAAGGGACAAGCGAACTCGGCAACCACTGCCGTACGAGATCCCGTTGGTCTGATGGTTCTTAGTTCTTAACTATAACTAGCACATTCATGGCAGGGCCAACTATGAGAATGGTGTTTAGTGGCAATTGCAAATTTCTTTGCTCTATCTGTTTCCCGTCACCATAGGCATGATTGATGTTGAGAAAATTCTGGTCCAGGCGTGGATCCAGCAACTGAAATATTTGTCTATAGCAAGAAAGAAGTAATTGAGTTGGGTAGGTACCGTGATTTTTTTACAGCCATTGGCCCATTTTCTTTATGCTTCGCTCTCGTCCCCGTCGTCTTCACCTGCTTTCTCCTTCTTTTGTAACTTTGGTTCAGCCTTCGTCTCAGACTTGGCCTTTTTCGTCCCGTCCAATTCGTCCAACGCTTCGTCTATCTCGTTGATCGAAGCCACCAATTTCTTCCACACCTCCTGGGTCAACGATATGCCCTTGCTTCCGGGCTTTTTCTCGCCACTGGCCTTATCGACGTAAAATTCACGGATATCTACCAACTTGATGTTGTTGAATTTCTTCACCGTCACCCTTTTTTTGTTGTCCAATTCGATAATTTTGCTTTCGGTCGATTCGCCACTATTGGCAGTACTGTAGCTACGTTTAGGGGTCATGATGAATGTGCAAACGCAGTAACTGATGGCAATTGAAGATACGCGTACTTCGGCTGTGAGAATTGTCGCGAAAACACCGCCAGAAGCTCAAACTACCGCGAGCCTCGTGATTATTAGCGACACCTGCTACCGCTACCGCTACCGCTACCTGCTACCGCTACCGCCTGCGACTGCTACTGGCCATAGCGTTGACTAGCGCCTATATTTCACGTTGGGTCGTCGTATTACAGTTCCATTCTATTGTATATCTCTATTAATTCCACTGGGCCACACCTCATTGAAGTGCTCTGGTCCAAGAAGCTCCTTGACCTTTGCGAATAACACTTCATCTGCTTCATTGATGTTGCCAATATTTCTCTTCACCTGCCAATAACTGGCAATGGCCACGTCCAATTCGTCAATGTTGGACACCCCCAACACGATGGAGGTAGCAGTATTCCATTTAAGCTCATGGCGGGCTGGGTTGCTCTTGGAGTCAAATAACCATCTCTTGAGAGCAAACCTGGTGGCTAGATCAGCCAATTCCACGTTGTATGTCTTATGCAAATATTGCGCTATCTCGTACACTTTGTCTTTCAATTGCTGGGTTGCAGGATGGAAGGAGTGGGTGACATCTGATCTCAATAATGACATGCTTAAAATAGACCCGTTCATCAATTTTTTGATTCCACATTCCTTATGAAACTTGTCGTAATAATCAAAAAGTATCTCGTTTTGAATGCACCCGTTGGAATACGACAAAATGGCATCCAAAGGTCCGATTTCTGGGTTTTGGGAGCTTCCTAAGGCAATCTTATAAAGAAAATCCACAGGATACCCAGACACCCCAAAATTCTTGATAAGCCCCTCGTTCTTGAGCTGTTTCAATTCCTTCAACGCCTCGTAGATTTGTTCCTCTTCCACAAACTCGATGTCGTGCATATACACCAAGTCGAGGTGGGTGGTTTTCAACCTAGCCAAAGACCGGCTTACTGAAAACCGGACATTGTCTCTGCTATAGTCAAACTCGTCCAATCTGACTCTTCCAGCCTTGGTACAAATATAATACTTGTTCCGAGGATAGTCCAACTGGTCAAGTGCTTGGCCCAAAAGCTCCTCCGATGGCCCGTAGTAAGGCGACGTGTCTATGGCATTCAATCCTAGTTCAAATGCCTTCTGAAGAATGTCCTTAATGGGCAAATTCTCGGGCCTGCTGGAGTATTGAAGGTTGAAAACTGCACCGCCAATGATCAAAGGCGGCAAATTTTGGATGGAATAAGGTTCCTCGACCTCGGAAGGTCCGATAGGCTCGAAGAAAGTCATTGGTATACAGGGCCGACAGATCCACTGATCTTAGTAATTCATGATCCACGTGAGATTTGTTAAGAGCTATGAGCGCATCTGCATGCAGGCTAACGGTTTTAACTGCCCACATACGCGAGCTATGCACCGAACAAAACAAACTCTATCTGTCTACCAGGTGCAGATTATACAGCTGTACCTCTACAAATATGTGAGACATAGGAGTGTTGATCATTTAAAGTGTCGATAAAAAGATCGTGATAATGTTCGCTGCAATGTAGAAGTTCATATTCTGAATTATAAAGAAAAATTACATTTGTTAGTGTCAAGAATTAAATTATTTGAAATTATTTGGAATTATTTCGAAAAACCATGAACGAACAGCACTTCAAAGTCCAAAACACATCAAATCGCCACAATCAAACATGTCTAACTTGATTTAAATTATATGTACAATCACTACAGTAGTCACATTTCCCATTCCATTCCTTACTATTTAAAAAACATCATTTCCCTCTATAACATAGTTACCTGGCACCAAGCCCACCGCACCGGCCTGGTCTCCGCTATTTGCACCCAACTCACACACGAACCAGTGGTCTTCCTGCTTATGTAACACATACATGTTCCAGCCCTTCTTGAAGAGAAGCTCGCCATGGTGCTGCGGTTTGTAAGAATATCTCGCCTTGGCCTTGGCCACGTAGGGCCGGCCCGTCACCGGCGTCACCTGCAGTTCTATCATGGCATTGAGGTTGGTGTAGGATTTCGTGGGCGACTTCAGCAACGTCCTTCTAGGACGTTGATCAGTCTTGACGATACAGGTGGTAGCCAGATCGTTGTGTTCTTGATAGGAGTGATCATATGGCATGAGCATCGATTTCGGCCTTTTGTTGGGGACCCCAGCACTAGGCTTGGCCAGCTCAAATGGTTCAAGCATCGATTTGGGTCTTTGAGTAGGCATTCCGTGGTCTGGTGGGGCCGAGAAGTTGATCGATTCGTAACGAGTGGCCACTTCAGTATGGTCGTCGACATAATCTGAAGAAGGCTTGAAGGGGCTAGTGGGGGCCGACTTAGCACTACCATTCCTCTCTTCTTCCTCAGCCTTGGCTCTTCTCACCGATCTTCTGTATTGTGAAATATCTCCATTTCCTCCCGAGTTCAAGTCTTCCAAGGCCTTGGCAATAAAGTCAATAGAAAAGTCCTTCATAATAGGGACATCCTTGTTGCGGTTCTGGTCGTTGGAAAGTCTGGGTATAGCTGCCATGTGTGGCAATTCCTTCGACCTGAGATTGATTTGTTCTTGGAACTGATGCAATTGCTTTTCCTTTCTTCTGGGAGAGGCCCAGTGTCTATCTGAACCAGAGGAATAATTGGTGGGGTTCGAGTAGTTAGAAGAGCCATTGCTTCGAGCGAGCTCATCCTCGTGCTTGTTATTGATGGAGAAAACGTCGTTCTTATCTTCTGGAGATGACGAGTAAACCGACCCGGATTTGGGCTTGAGTGATGGGTGGTCTTGAAGACCTCCTTGTGGAACATTGTTAGAGGTGGTGGTAGGAGGCGGTTTTCTAGTGGGAGATGGGGTCTTTGGCGGTGATTGGGATAAATCTGGCGGTGGTAGCGATACCGGAGGGAGTTGTTTCTCGGTATTGGCGCTGCTCATAGGAGGCAAAGCCTTGTACTGATTGGTATTAGCTCTTTGAGGAGACGCCTGAGAGGCGTGGGAGTAGGTAGAGTAGCTCCGTGAAAGGATTGGTTGGTAATCGGGGGTGTCATAAGTGGCAGTCGTGAAGTTTTTAGCGGTGGACTCATCATCGTCGTACCCGTTCAAGTAATCCACAAACTTGGGCTCACGGTAGATCTTGTCGCCTGTACCGTAAGTAATCCCGAAGTCGTGGAGATCCTTGGGAGGCTGGATTCTTGCAAAGACTGACCGAGCCAAGTCTACCGACTGGTCGTTATCAACACATAATGTGGCAATATTGTTACAGAAGTTGAAACAGTTGACCTTGCACAATTGAATCCGCTCGATCTCCAATTTATAGAAGTCCTTAAGCGATATGGACCAGTCTTGGACATAGATGTCATTCAATTCCTTATACAGAGCCAATGCCTGCTGGTATGCCTTTCTGGAGTTGTTGATCGTCAGGTTGACCTTGGAGAGCTTGGCTTCGTTCTTCTCAAGCTCCTTACCCCATGTGGTCTGGCAGCTAAGCTGGAGAGATTTGATGGAAATACAGTCCTCTTGGAACTTGTTCTTGGTGGTCTCGACGACCTTGGCACAGTCGTTCTTTTTGTTGATGATTTTGTTCATATGGTGCTCAATTTTGGACACCTTTTTGCTGTAAATGGCGTAGAACTCGTTCAAATTGTCGTAGTTGACTTGACTGACCGACTTAGTGAATTTACTGTTGAACTTGGTCATTTGGACGTTTTCCTTGGACAATTGGTCAAGGGACTTTTTGAGTGACCCCGTCTCGTGGGATCCGAGTGTGATCCTCTGGTTTAACTTTTCGAGCTTCCTGTTGTAGTCCTTTTCAACGGCTATCCGTTCATGGTAGTAGTCGAGCAACTCTTGTAGGGTACCAAGGGAGTCCTTTATCTTTGTTTGGATGGTCTTGAAGCCAGCATCTGAGGGGCCCCAGAAGTTATTGACAAACGAGTTGTCCTCATTTCGAGCTGCACCGGCACGGCTCATTCTTGCTTATTCGTGTTTGATAGAAGTTTATATGTGGGTTGGTAAGCACAAGATGACTGATGGGTGAGAATGAGCAACCGAATTGAGTCTGAAAGGGGATAGGCGATTCAATCGGGGTAATTGGCAGAAAACACGGAAGAAGAACGTGATGGGAAGGCTTAGGAAATGGAGGTCTGTTTGGGTTCTTTGTTGACATTCATTAAGTTACCGAACGATGTGGAAATGTACCTTACCCAATTGGGAACAGTTCCAAACAGAGGTAAATATTGCGTCCCGCTTACGTCAGCGGCGTCTTCCCGCCAACGCCGTAGCCGACGCATGGCTGAATCCATCTCCTATATGCAGGCGCCAGTCAGAAGATACCCAAAACACGGCTTCACCCGGGTCACGATGTCTCCTACCAGGTGATAACCGGGCCGTTGAGCCGTCGCCGTGACAGTGATCTTGTTTACGTAAGACGGAGCGAGACTCAAGGTTAATGGTATTTTTGGCACCCGTAAGTCTCGGTTATTTTTAGGTAGCATGCCACCGCCTGCCCAGTCCAAAGAACCCAAGCGGGCCCACTCCCTCCTAGGTCACCATGCGCTCTGCTATACTAGTGGGTCGCACAAATGTCTGTAGAGCAGTTGCCAAGATTTGCAGCCGGTGTAGCGGTATTCTCTGCCAGTGGTAGTGCCCTCATTTCTCTTCCCCGGATCTATGCTGATCCTGCATCAAATACGCTGAGCCATAGAAATGAGCAATGACGACATCTCCAACGGGCAAGATATCCGATAATTATACCGCCGGGATACCACGAACTTGAAAAGGGTGTCATTTTCCAACACTTTGACATATCCACTTGCACTCGCAAATGACTGTGTCCCGTTCTCCTTCTTCAGCGCCAGGCCATCCTGATGAGTTGGCAGGTCCCTCCGAACGCAGTGGAGTAACCACTTCTGTGGCCCAATCACAACCACCAAAGCTGGAGCCAGGATCGACTGCTCCTGAGCATGCAAAAAGCAAAGCAGTGGTACGTCTGAAGAAAATCGCCTCATTTCTTGTGGACCAGTGGTTCTTCATCACTTTGGCCATCTTTATCGTCATTGCTCGGTTTGCTCCGAACTTCGCCAGACAGGGCGGTCTTATTCGGGCAGAATATACCATTAACTACTTGGCAGTGGCCATTATCTTCTTTCTTTCCGGGTTGTCCATGAGCACCAAGAACCTCTTCAAGAACTTTGGCAACTGGCGGGCCCATTTCACCGTGCTTACCCTCTCGTTTCTCATTACCTCGTCCATCGTGTATGGCATTGTTTCGGGGATCAAGGCTGCCCACAACGGTGCCATCGACGACTGGGTGCTTGTGGGACTTATCGTCACCCACGCCTGTCCCACCACCGTGTCTTCCAACGTGGTGTTGACCAAACAGGCCCATGGCAATGATATTCTTACCTTATGCGAGGTCATTTTGGGCAATGTGTTGGGAGCTTTCATCACCCCACTCTTGTTGCAAATGTTCATGGTGGGCACCTGGGAGTTCGGGAATCCTGAGCACCAGGGATCTACCGACGTGCCTCTTCTGACATTGTACCGTCATACCATGCAGCAGTTGGGATGTTCGGTGTTCGTGCCCTTATTTATTGGCCAGGTGGTCCAAAACTTGTTTCCTGCAAAGTCAAAATGGGTCTACACCAAATTTTACATGAACAAGGTGGGATCCTTCATGTTGATTCTTATCATGTTCCAGTCATTTTCCACCGCCTTCTACCAGCACGCCTTCACCGCGGTATCCCATGTTTCCGTCATCTTCCTTGTGTTTTTCAACATCGGGATCTATTTATTCTTTACGGCCGTGACATTCGTCTATGCCCGGCCATGGCCCGTCAAGTATTTCTTCAGCCAACCCCCCGACGAAAACTCCTCCACCATATACAAATATTCATACATGTTTTTTAGGCCCTTCTACTACAATAGAAAGGATACAGTGGCCATTTTGTTGTGTGGACCAGCTAAAACTGCTGCCTTGGGTGTCACATTGATCTCTTCGCAATATGGGTCTTCTAGTGATCACATTGGTATTTTGCTTGTTCCATTGGTTTTATATCAGTCAGAGCAAGTGATATCAGCCCAGGTATTGGTAAACTGGATGCGGAAATGGATCGAGGCAGAGGATGTCCGGCCCAACGACATAGAGGCTTCGGTACAACCCACCACCTCGGTCAAAGGTACTGATGAAGCACCCACATCAAACGAACATAACGATAACGATAGAACGAGCCACTCCACATTACAGCATGAGGGGTATAGCGAGTCAACCTCTCTGGACTCCAAGGTCCCTAGAAAGGAATAAGAACTAGTAGTGACGCATAGAAGTTTAGATTAATATTTATTATTTGGGTAATTGTAGAGAGGTTTCATGATCTCTGCCATATATATATATATATTTATATGATTCGGTTTGACGAAACTTTACCGACCCCAAGGTACCATGGCGGTATCGACTAAGGGACCATCCAGTCGTCAATTCGATCAATAGCTCACCAAGAACATATTTGGTAGACGACATGCTACCTATAGGCGCACCAAGAAAACGCATTCCAAAGGTTCATGCCACCTTTTTCCAAGAATACGGGGCATTCTCTACACCCATATCTCTACACCCACCGGCTACCCCTGGGGATCGCACGTTGTTCATTTCTGCTCATTTATTGGTGAATAAATATAACCCACTGGGCCGATTCTAATCCAACTTCTGCACCAAACCTTCCAAAACCTTGCCAAAGTCCAAGTTAGGGTCTTCCCAGTTGATGGCGCCTTCGGTCTTAGGAGCCGCCTTTGGAGCATTGAGCTTGGCGTATTCAGCCTTTGCTTGCTTGATCAACTTCTCTTCTTGCTTCCATTGGTTCAATGATTGTTGTTCGTGGTGGTCGCTTTCCAAGCTGTATCTGTGAAAGGCTCCGTAAAAGAGACCTGCCCCGAGGAATGAATATCTCAACACGTTAAAAGTAGACATGGTGCTTTCCCAACTGTGTAGATGTAACTGATTTCACGCCAGTTTTTTTAAACTTACTCTCGGTATGTCGCACCCTCCCACCATCAATTTTTCACCGTCGTTCGCGGTTTTGATTGGTCAGGACCCGCGACCAGCCATGAGACCCATCCCAGTCATAGCTCTAGTACTATTGTCGATGTTATTGTCGTTTGTGAGCAAGAGAGGCATCCAGGCAATCAAGCCCACCTCGTCGGGCCCCGTGGCCAAGCGCATGTTCAGCTGGACCGGCGGAATGGGAGGGTTCGGTGCTGGTGGAAGCAGTGCCTCAGGCTCTGGTGGCCTTGGTGGTAGTAAAAGAGCCGCCGTGGGTGCCTTTTCCACTTCCACTGCTGCTGCTGTGGCAGCGGCTGCTTCCAAGAACTTCGAGGATCTTGCTCTGCTGTCCCACTATACCGTGGCCGTGGCATACCAGCCTAAGGACAGAGAAGACACCAATCTCTTCAAAAGAAGAACCAACGAGCCGCTGCCAGCATTGCTATCACCCACCGGCGAAGACAATGCATTTGTGGCATTCCAAGCAGGCAGCGATGCCATTGCTGTTGGTGTCGCTGACGGTGTTGGGGGCTGGGCCGATGCTGGGTATGATTCGTCGGCCATCTCCAGAGAATTATGTGCAACTATCAAACTGCAATTCCAAGAAGACCAAGACCACACCTCTCCCAAGCAGTTGTTGCAGGATGCATTTGACCACATTCTGGAATCCCCCAAGGTGCAAATTGGTGGAACTACTGCCTGTTTTGGAGTCATTTCCAATAACAAATTAAAGGTGGCCAACCTCGGCGATTCGTGGTGTGGGGTTTTCAGAGACTACAAATTGGTACAGGAGACTTCCTTCCAGACTCACAAGTTCAATACCCCATTCCAACTTGCCAAGATACCCCAACAGATCCTCAGACAAGCGGAATTGGAGGGAAGAAGATACATCAGAGACACCCCGAGCCAAGCTGACGAGTACGAGTGGGACTTACAAAAGAATGATATTGTGCTCTTTGCCACCGATGGGGTCACTGATAACGTGATTCCCAAAGATATAGAATTATTTTTGAAAGACCAATTGGATGGGAAGAGCAGCAATTTGGGCGACGTAGCCAAGTTGTTTGTCAAGGAAGTGGTCAAAGTATCCAAGGATGCCAATTTCCCCAGTGCGTTCGCCCAGGAGCTCTCCCAATTGACAGGACAGAAATATTTGGGAGGAAAGGAAGACGACATCACCGTCGTAATGGTGAAAATACATTAATGAATAATGAATACTAGAATGTGTAGTGCAGAGGGACAGCCACCATCTCCAATGGTGCTGGAAAATCGTCACCATTCTAATTTACCCGTAGTTTATCAGTTTCTTATGACAGCACCTCATGTCACGATCTAGACTAGCGCGATAAATAGTTCACATACTGAATGCGATAACGAGCCATCTGTACTGCGATGCCATTGCCAGCGAACAAACCGAAGCGGGTCTTGGGGACACTGTCAGAAACTCAAGATGCTGCCGGCACGGTACCACCAGGGTCCCCACCACCACCTGTTTCGTCTCTTAGCGAGTTCACCACCCCAGAACGGCATGTTCCCACGCCACGCAACAAGAAGTCACCATCGCCAAACTCCTCTGACGAGGGCAAAGATACAGAGATCGACTTGACATGTCCCATGTGTGGCGAGTCCATGATAAGCCTTCGCCAATTGAACCGCCACATCGATGACACCCATGGAGTAGACAGCCCCAGTGCCCCCAATGCCATCTCCAGACTTATAAAGAACGATTTCATCAGCAACGATGTGAAGAAATGGTTTTCCAGTAAGGTCGTGGACCACTCTCCAAGAGCCACCAATACTCTGAACCCAGTGTCCCCTCTGAGACGCAAGAGTATTGCCGTTGATCTTTATGACGATAACAAAGGATTTGGGTTTCACGATCAGGATGGTCCTGAAGCCGAGCTGCTAGAACAGATTCGATCGCAGACGTCATCTCCCACTAAATCCAAGAACAGAATCATGCGTTCACACTGGAAACTCCCATCTTCGAGCTCGTTGTGCTCGTATCCTGGATGTGGAAAGGTATTAAGTATACGAAATGGGATCGTAAACTGCAGAAAATGTGGCCAATTGTTCTGCAATGAACATACCCACAATAAGATCAAGTTAAGGAATCCCCGTAACGATGAGAAACTTCCGCAATATGACTCTACTAAGGATGGGGTGTGGTCTAGATGTTGCCCTACTTGCTATTCCGAGAAGCCAGATTTAGTCGAAGGAACAGCAGTTAATTCCTACGATCTCTCATCAACTTTTATTCAGAAAAGAAGAGAAAAGGTTGATCTACATGAGCTTGAAAGGAGCAAAATTGTCAAGAGATTCATCAAGTTATCCAACACATTAATAGAGAAGCAATACCTAGAAAAGCAAAGCATTTGGTCAAGCATCTCTTCAGCATACACCAAATCTACCCTACTAGAAGGTACGGATTGGGATGACAATAGCATCACCAACTGTTCCATCTGTCTTGTAGGGTTTAACTTGATTATCAGAAAACATCATTGTCGCTTATGCGGCCGAATTGTTTGTGACGACCCTCATGGAATAAGAAAAGGATGCTCAATCCTTGTACCCTTATCAAAGTTATTAGAAAGATTACCATCGCTCAATTATTCTTCATTTATCAACGAAAATTTCAAGGAGTTGATTCGTAACGATTCCACCAAGTTTAGATGTTGCGTGACTTGCAAAAATTCATTGCTATATGATTGGAAATTTAGCAGACGCAATGATTACGAAGAATCAGACGTTTGGAAGAGATACGAATTGTTGTTAACAACTAAGAGTCGAATCGAGGCTTTATTTTCTAGGTACGAGCAGGCTTTGAATACTGCGACAGAAATCTCAATATCTTCGTCTGATACTGCAATCAAGATTCGCAATAAGTTGATGAAAGCGTTGAAGGATTTTGAAAGCAAGAGTATCCAATTCAAAAATGAATTTTTTATTTTGCAAAATGACAAGCTTCATGTGAAACCAGAGCTAGAGACACAAGGTAAATTGATAAATAATATATACCAAAGTCTTATCTTATTTTTACAGGAAAGAATAAGTGACTACAAAATCTTGAACAATAAGTTCCAGGAAAGAGAAGAAGAGAGATTGAAACAAACAATAGACTCCCAAAAGCAGACGAGTGTACAAGATCAAACTACTCAGGAACCAGAGAAGGAGGCTCCCAGACTAACTAAAAAGCAAATACGAGAATTGAGAGAGCAACTAATGGTGATGAACGAACAAAAATTCTTGGTCGAAAATCTCATCGAAGATTATACAAAACTACGTAAGTTTGAGGAGTTAGACACTCTCATTAAGAACAAAAAGGAATTAATAATCACCATCGAACTGTTAGAGACACAGCTAGGCGACTTTGGGTTCTAATAGAATTATGTTGCATTCGGTGCGATAGAGCTAGACTCCCATTAAATTTCCCCCAACCTAAGAGCTGGTTATTGAATCAGCACAAAATTATAATTCTTCATTGAAGATTAAATTAATGAATGCGACGACATCAAGTAACAATCAAGTTAGATTTTGGCTTAAAAATCCCTTAATATATACAATACCACCATCTAATATTAAATTTTTGAATAAATCTTCAAGGATACCCTTGACCATTTCCATTCAAGATATTGATTTCACTATAAGCCTTATGTACTTGTTCAATCTTTCGTACTTCCTATTTAAATTGACATTAAATTCTATAAGCAGTAGCATTACCGAGAGAAAGACTATTGGAAGAAGGAAGAAGAAGTCCACATTGTAGAGACTGCTAACCGGAACGGGGCTATCTGTAATTTATAGAAGCTGATTTGGATTTACTGTTTTCCATTGTGAGATAATCCCTTTAAGTTTTTAGGGGGTGGATATTTATTTCGGGAGATTTTAATTATACCATTTGACTGTTGGTGCAATAATGTGGTTGATATATTCGCTAACCAGTAGAGCCGCAGCAAGTATTAGACAGGCTATGACCAAAATTCGGAAATAGTACACTCACATAATGTTTTCGTAGTCATTTTCATTTGATTCATATTCGAATGAGGAATCCATTATCCAATATCATTGCACCATCGAGCAAGAAATAACGCTGATTATATTTTCTGGTAACCAAAACACAGTTATCAGCGTCCGAATGCTCATAGTTGAAATCCATTCCAAGTAAAGATGGCTTCATCTTATCTCCGTTCTCTTTGTAAAGTTTGGGATTATACTGTATGTATTTGGAAGGAGGAATGCATTTGCCCTCGAGGTCGGTCTTGTTGAGATAGCATTCATCGTATATCATTACACGATTCAGCAATAAGTAACTTTTTGGAGTGTCAAATTCTCCGATTGTGACAGTATTGTCTGTCTCGTAATCACGTAGGTAGCCAGTCCACGTACTGCTTCCTTCAACTTCGTTATACCTTGTTCTAACCACTTCGAGAAAATAAACAGTAGCGGGCATCCAATGCCATTGGAGAGTACAAGTTACACCGGGTCCAGATTCTGAACCAGATGAACAGTTGGGATGATTAGAAGTTGCCCCGGTTCCAGCAATACCAAAGGAAAGACCGTTATGTACATTTTTCTCGCTAGGATGAAGAGCTATCCATCCACGAGCATCCGGGGCCAAATCAAAAAAGGTTTTGTAATTGTAGCCTCCTCCCACTCCACTCAAAACAATGATTCTGCTCTTAAGCTTTATGTAGCTATGCTGTAGCACTTGTTTCTTGTCACCGAATCGACATTCAATCCCATATGCTGTAGAACAAGCGAGAGCGAAAGCAAAACTGAGAGCCAAATGAATATTCATGCTGGTTATGTATATTCGTCAAAGAAGCCCTGTGGACACCTTATAGACGTTTCTGGTTTCCTAATCGATTCTAAGTTCGATATACTATGAATTAGGGCAACTCTTGACTCTCAAGTTACCAAATCAGCAATATTCATCTAATTGAAGGATTGATATACCACTCTATCATCAAAAATGGACCAAGAAAACTGTTTCTCTATGATTAGCTCATTATTCATGATTCTCTACAAAAATTATTTAAAGCAAGTATGGTGCCATTTAAATCCACTACTTAAAAATGAAATTAGATCTGTGGCAATTATAATTGTAACAACTTTTAGCTCGTTTAAAACGTGAATAGTATGTTACGTTAGATTCGATTAAGAAAAGTGATTGTTTGTTAGCTATCAAGGTCACTTTTCCTTTTCTTTGATCAATTTAGATACCACTCAATCACTAACTCTTCATGAGAAGTCTTGCTCCAAGATTGCTACCGGGATTATTTATTGTGATCTGGGGCAATCAAGATGGTTCTATTAGTCACTGCTTCAAAAAAGAGTAAACTAGCCAAATGTTGCAAATTGAAGAAGGATAAAGAACACGGCTTAGAAATGCCTTGGTGCTACGATTTGATTGGATGAAGTATCACCGCAATTCAAATATTCCAAATTTTGCACCCAGTGCGATTACGCACTCTCGTTTCCATAATACGTTGTATGACGTCTGAGAATATTATCAAATTCAGATATTATCTATATTCAGTAAGATAAGTTTGATATACCAGTTCGGATATTCTAAACATGGACAATACCTTCCTTGGTAGGAATATTTCGAGATTGCCCCACTAAAATATAGATTTCACTAGTGGTCAAGAATAGGTATTGACTATATAATTGCCGACGATACCAAAGACCCATTAAACACCATAAGCTACAGTATCCCCGACGGTGACCACGAATCTAAGATAAATCGAGAATAATTGCAAGGGTATCTTCTGCGGTGACGGTCCCCGCTATATTTTGATCTTTTATTATGATGTTGCAGTGGGATGTACCCCTGCGCAAATTGAAAGTACATCACCTAAAGGTTGTAATTATGAAGTTCAATATTCTTTGCAGTCGAAACATATGATTCATGTACCAGCGAAATTTATCACTTGCTATCATCACATCCCAGTTTACTCTATTATCAAAAATCAAGTTTACGCTGCTAAAGTGGCACCATTTACACATTCCCCGGATTTACCCCAATTCGTGGGTGTATTTAGCTGTTTTGGCTGGTTGAACATTATACGTGCCCTTTACTAGTCAAAGTCAACTGAGTTATTCATAAACGCAGGGGCTAAGTTGTCTCTTGCTACTCACTGTTATAAATTCGTGTCTCTTATAGCTAATCATTAACTATTGGTTCAAAAATCCGTTAGTGTAAAGAATCCCTCCCTCAATTAAGGTTGCCTTCTGATTGAAGCTCAGATTCATTTCTGCACAAGGATCACCATAGCCGTCAATAGGGTAATCATAATCGCTGAAAGCATAAAGCTTCTCGACGCTTTGCCCGTTCTCCTTGTACACGCAAGGATTGCCTTGAACATATTTCGATAATGGAATACACTTTTCGTTTTCATTTAGTGACCATTGATCGACACTAACGACTTCATCCAGCATTGACATATTACCCGGAGTGTTGTATTGTCCAATGACAATGTAGCCACCTGCATCACCATGTAACATCCCAGTCCAGGTACTGCTTCCGTCGTCTTGATTATAGCTTGTTCTCAGAACTTCAAGAGTATAGTCCTTATTCATCTCCCAGGGCCATGCCTTCCTGCAAAAGATTCCACTACCATCTTCCGCAGTTGTACAGTCTGGATGGTCAGAGGTGGCACCATATCCCTGAAAATTAAAGATGATGTCGTTAGTAGTACCTTGTCTAGGACGAAAACCTATGCTTCCAGCGGAAGACTCACCAAACATAAAGTATGTTGAATATTCGTACCCAGTGTACTGTCCTTCCAAGACTCTAATCGGACTAACAAGTTTGGTGTGATTTGAAGGGTCGTGAGGACCCTCGTAGTAAGACTTAATCGAGAAGGCATGGGCGCAGCCAGCAATAAGAGAAAAGCCAATGACGGTGTAAAGTTGCATGTCGGCAATGATTCTCAAATAAAGGAATATCACAGTCCCTTATATACGAACAATTTGCAACCAAGGATGTGGGACGGCTAAAATACAGCATTTTGTGTGATGCTGTTCCAAAATACATGCCCTTTCATTAAGTGAAATATTCCGCTTAACTAAGTGGGGTTGTGGATATATAATGATTGAGTTACAACAAAGTCAAATTCCGATGTTGATTCTCGTATCATTCACGTTTTGTTCACGGCAAATGCACATTGTAATTAGCCCGTGGTTGCATTCAAACCACTTCGTAATAATTTCCCCACAGTCATTTGCGATGGAAAATATCTATCTTTCTAAAATTGTGGGATTATTGTACCTAAGTTCCTATCATGCAACTATAAGGTAACTGCGGTGTTAAAGGTCAAGCTTAAAGGCCGATTGTTGTAAAAAGGGCTCCATTTACTTTGATGAAGTTTTGATTAAGATTCAATTTTGGCTTTATACAAGGATCGGGGCTTATAATGTGTGGCAGAAACCGCTCGTAAGCTATCTGTTCTGGTACTTCTCGCTGTAAAAGACAGGAGCATATTGAACACATTCGATGGAGAAATACGTGGGTCATCAGTTCCAACATATCATTCATCATCATATGAAATGTAAGGAAATTATTGATTTATTTGAAAATAGGGTCTGATTTATGTGTATCATCATGCATGTATCCGGTCCATGTCCTTCAGATTTATTGTGTCTTGTTTTAGAAACTACGAAATTATATTTTTGGTCTTTCTGGAAGAAAGTAAACAATTCTGGAAGAAAGTAAAAAGCGAAGAGAATTCGTATCCAGGACCTTTCCACTTCAAGACCTTGAATTTACTAGTTAGTCTAATTCACTTCTGGTGGTGTCATTTTTCGTTAGTTCAACGTAAGACTTCATCAGTAGGCACTGTTACTGTAAAAGTTTTCTTCCGGTGCGCAATTCTGGTTGCAAAATTGTGTCATGCGACCAACACAGAACTGTCTACGATTCAATTTGGCAAATTAGCTGATAATCGGAACCCTGCGCTTTAATTTCTCTGTTATATAGTTTTAAAAAGTGACGGGTAAGGTGTGAGACAGAATTCAGTCCCAGAAAGCTCTCGAGTCCTGTGAGAATAGAGGGACTTCTGTATACTAAGAATTGCTTTCCCCGTTTCTAAGAACCAAAGTAAATTTGAGATTAAAGCGGAAAGTAGCTTTCCGACGAGCTCATAGTTATATATTTCTCCCTAATAGCATAGGGAGTAAATGTGTAGTTGGCTCGCGCTACACTTGCTGTCATACATCCACTTTTTAAGATTTTGGAAACTTTATTCAAAATAAGTTAGAGAACTAGCTAAGAGTGAGGATTCACTAAGAAACCATTCTCAAAAGTAATACCCCCCTCAATAACCTTATAGTTCTGGTTATAGCCCTTTGATTCTACAGCACACTGGTCAGCATCTTCCGGCTCATAGGTATAGTGAGCACCAACAAAATCTGTTCTCACCTCCTCTCCGCTCTCCTTATAAAAGACAGGATTATACTGATCATATTTAGAAGGTGGAATACATTGATCCTCAACATCACCGTTCTTAAGATACCACTCATCATAAAAAGTAACAACATCTTGAAGTTTGTGACTGTCTGGGGAGCTGTATTCACCGATTACAAGCAATTTACCCGACTCATAATCGTATAAGTACCCAGTCCAGGTACTGATTCCTTCATCATGACGAGTTCTCATAACCTCAGTGGCATATTTCTTGCCCAGTTTCCAAGGCCATGCGATAGTGCAAGTTACACCGGACCCATATGGAGTACCCTGAACACAGTTTGGATGTTTAGTAGTTGTGTCCGTGCCAACAATACCAAAATGAAGCTCGTTGTGTACATTATTGTCACTAGGGCGAAGACCAATCCATCCACGATTGTCGGGGAGAAATTCAAATAGCACAGAGTAATTGTAGCCTTTGTGGCTTCCGCTCCCAACACTAATATCGCTGGTGAGCCCGGTATAATTATGGATCATCTTATTGTCATGAACAAAAAATTGTGAAAGTATCCCGTAGGCTGTAGTATAGCCTAAAGTGAGAACAAACCCAAGAAGAGTGAGGAGCATCATGCTGATTGTGAAGATATTGAAAGGACCTTTGCCGGTGTTATGTACTCCAGATTTTGCAATCAAATGTTCCGTGCAGTATTGCACGGAAAATTATTATGTAAAAATAATAGTGGCACGAATGCAAGGAATATACAATGGTAAAGAATTATTTGAATCTCCATATAAAAGTAGTATGGATGTTTCTAAATGTTCAGCAACCACATCAATTTTTGCTAGTTAAACAGCCTTCGGAGCAGTCTTTCAGTTACAGATATTAGTACCCACTTTGACATTTTGGCTCAGCCATATTTATACGATGATACTTCACTTACTACATTAGAAAGGGCAAAATTTAAAATCAGTTAATTGGAAAGCATGAACTTGTGAGGTGGTGTATTATTTTTTGGTTTAGGGTGTACTTATTCTAGCTTGAAGTATTCCGTTTCCAATTACAAATTCAGACCACGATGGTGCGTTCTAATATTGGCCCAGATTGGTTGAAGTAGAATCGTCCTTAGTTTTAATGCCACCAAAGAGAATGAAGAACAAAGAATATGCAAAACTTTTTCAAGTCGAACATTTTCTTAAAATACGGTCGTATGTTGGCTCTTCGTGAGTGATTCTAGCTGTAAACACCAATTTTCTCGTGCTAGGCTAATCATTGCAATGGCGTAATGGTTCATACGGGCAGAAAGATTACGTAAGCACCCCACATTTATCACAGTGAACTAAACCGCGGCTTGGTGTTAAGAAGTCTACTTTGAATAACCAGTGGCCAACCATGTCTAAACCACATTCAAAGGCATTGCCATTTGCAGATGCTGCCACAATAGGTAAGTACTTCCACTAGAATGATCACTGTTGGCTCCATCAACTTTTACTAACATCAGTGAGGGCACACCAAAAAGATGCATACTTCGAGTCGTCATTCAGGTCCCAGATTCAGGATGTGGTCCAGATTCTCAAGGGTCAAAGATTCATTCACACTCATCCTGAGGAAATCACTGTATTCACCAAATCACTATACCTCGTACTTACCACTCTCATTGGCGCTCGTACACTAGGAGAAGAGTACGTAGATTTGATATATGTTAACAGATCAGGCAAGAGATTACCAAAGATATTACCACGAGTGGGGTTCATCTTATCGTACGCATTGGTACCGTATATAATTACGAAGATAGTAAGGAAATTCCGACCTCAGACTGAGGACGGACATGATTCCAAGGGAACCAAAGGGGGCATCCTCAGATTCTTGTCGTCGTACCATAAAGTGTTGGATACGTTGATGAATATTCACATTGCCCTATTTTACTTTCAAGGTGAATTTTACTCATTGTCCAAACGTATCTTTGGTTTGAGATATGCCTTTGGTCACAATAAAGATCCCAAGAAATTGAAACAAGCAGGTAATTATTCGGTATTAGGTGCCATCATCTTGCTACAATTTGTGGTCAAAGGACTTATCCATCTCAAAAACTACAGTGATGAACAGTTTTCAAAGAATGAAATACAGGAAGAAAAAGATGACACTTCTGAGAAGGAATTGCTCCATATCCACACCATTGATGAATTAAAGAACATTAATCTTGAAAAAACACGTGCTATCATTGACCTCGAAGACCCTCGTCAATTACCATATTTACCAGAGAATGCCCGCTCGTGTATGCTCTGTCTTTCGCCAATGGTCAACCCATCAGCAGCCATATGTGGCCATCTATTTTGCTGGGATTGCATCGTGGACTGGTTGAGAGAACATCCAGAATGCCCATTGTGCCGGCAACTGTGTGTTGAACAGAACTTACTACCATTGAAGTAGTGCAAAGAGACTGCAATGTTACTTAATGGGAAATAGAGCTACAGTACAATATTGTACCCATTTATGTGGCCAAGAAAATGCTACAGAATTATGAAGCTTTTTGCAACCACTGGAAGATTAAGCCGAGAAGTCTCAGTCTCCAAAATACCGTTGGTACAGTGTCATAAGTGATTGAATACTGCAGTTCAATGGCATTATTGATCGTATTTCGTTACTAGGTGGCCATTAAAATGTAGGACACGACCCATATCTCCCAAGTTCAGCAACATTTACCTAAATATCATTGCCAATCAATAGTATACGTACATTCCAGCTCTGTAATTACTGCAGAACCCCAGCTCTGTACTTTAGTGCTAACTGTAATGCCATCAGCCTTCAGATATGTACTGCACACAGCCGAGACCAGCGTTAATCCATCCCCGAGTGTCGGAGCCACGTGATCATTTGGGAAACAAAAATATCAACACTTTTATCACCCTGTGTTCTTATGGCTTCAAATCAAGCGTTTGCCTTACCATATTCCAGTCTGAATGACTTGAAGAGTCTCGAAAAAATGTCTTCAGAATACTCAAAGACATACAAACCCAATAGAAACCACGGCTGGCAAGGATCACTCCGGTCCATAATACAGCGCCCACTTCAGCCAGTGATCGAACTCGCTTTGCAGTACAAAAAGCTTCTGATTGTGTTGTTGACATTTGCATGCCTTTCTCTCTTGACGTCTACACCATTTGTTCCTCATTTGAGATCGGCCAGCCCCAAAGTGGTGATCATATTGGCTGCCAATGAAGGAGGAGGAGTTTTGAAGTGGAAATCTCCCCAAGAATGGTCCGTGGAAAGGTCGTCCATTGCCAACAAAAAACACTATGCCAAACTCCATGGTTATGGATTGACTATCAAGGATATGACAATAAAAAAGAGATATTCACATGAATGGAGAGAGTCTTGGGAAAAAGTCGATATTATGAAACAGACAATGAGACAATTTCCAGACACCGAATGGTTCTGGTGGTTGGATTTGCACACATACATAATGGAGCCACAAATCTCCTTGGAAGAACATTTCCTCAACAATTTGGCCAATGCTACCTACAGAAATTTGGACACTTTCAATCCGTTGAATTTACCTCTGGACATTCCTTACGTCGACTACAGCCAAGATATCGATATGGTGATTACGCAAGATTGTGGTGGGTTCAATTTGGGATCGTTTTTGATGAGAAGATCCAGCTGGAGTGAAATGCTTCTTGATATTTGGTGGGACCCTGCCATGTATGAACAAATGCACATGCAATGGGAGCACAAAGAACAAGATGCATTGGAAACGCTTTTTTCGACCCAAGCGTGGATCAGAGAAAAGGTAGGATTTTTGCCATTAAGAAAAATCAACGCATTCCCACCAGGTGCGTGTTCAGATAAAGCAGACGATCCGCAATACTTTTATCATGACCACGACTTTGTCATTAACATGGCGGGCTGTGAATGGGGCAGAGACTGCTGGGGTGAAATGGAACACTACAAGGCCTTGTCGAAGAAGTTACAGAAGAAATGGTGGAAATTTTGGTGATTAAACTTACCAAAAATTGCCCATTTAATGTCTCTTGAATGCTACTGTGTTTTCATGCAAAAAGAATATGTATAGAATGTTGAAATATGTAGTACAACGTAATAGAGAATGGTAGTCCCTGATCTGAAGGTATGTCAATAGAGAATTATCGCCCGTGAATTTCATTTACTGGAACCATTAAAACTAGAGAGTGGTCCGAGCCAGCCACCTGCATATGATAAGTCGTGCGCGCAACCAGATATACGCTCTCAACAATTATTCACCCAGCCTATTCTTTAACAATCATCTGCTAGCCATGTCTGACAACTTCTGGTTCAATGACAACGCGTTCCTGAACCCCGGGAACGGCAAGAATGATCCTGCGGACGATTTTTTGAACAACATTTTCGATCCCAACCAGGGACAACTGGGTTCGTCAGTAATGAACGCGGGGGGCATGTCGTCACCAAGTATCAATCAGGACATCGGTCCAGCCCAGCTTCTTGCTCAGCAACAGCAACAGCAACAACATCAGCACCAACAGCCACAGCCACAGCTGCAGATGCCGTCCCAAGTTCACAATCTCAATCCACAAATGTTTTTGAGACAGGCCCAAGCACAACAAGCCCAAGCCCAGGCACAAGTGCAACAAAACCAGCAAGCACAGCATGTCCAGCAGGCACAGCAGGCACAGCAGCAACAAGCACAGCAAGCACAACAAGCACAACAAGCGCAACAAGCTCAACAAGCGCAACAAGCACAACAAGCACAACAAGCACAACAAGCACAACAAGCACAACAAGCACAACAAGCACAACAAGCACAACACTCGCATCAACCACCACAGGGTATGGACCAAGCAAAGCAAGAACAGCTCCAAAAGATGAGGCAACACATTTTGCAACAGCAAATGCTTCAGAGACAACAACAACAACAACAACAACAACAACAGCAGCAGCAGCAGCAGCATCATCAACAGCAGCAACAACAGTCACCTGCCAATATGAACCTTATGAACAGCATGTCCCCACAGGTATCATCGCAGAACAGATCGCAAATTGCCACTCCCGGTAACCAACAGGGAGGGTTGATTGCCCCAAATATGGCCCAGAATCCTATGCAGACACAGCTTCAGAATCAGAACTCCTACTCTACCAGTCCTGGAAATGTGATATCGCCTCATCAAACTAATTCGATGATTAATCTGCAGCAGCCTATCCAGCAGCAACAACAACAACAGCAGCAGCAGCAACCTGCGCAACAAATGAATATGCCAGCACGCCAAGCTCCACCCAACCAGCAGGTACAATCAAACCAACAAGTGAATAAGCCTCCTCCAGCTCAAATTGCCCAGATGCAAATCGAACTATTCTTGACTTCACTCTATGATTTCATGACTCGCCGTGGAACCCCTATGACGCAGCCTCCAATGATTAATAATAAGAAGGTCAACCTATTCTTTTTCCATTTCTTGTCACAGAAACTTGGGGGACCTCAGCAGTTGGTAAAATGGATACAACAGCCCAACTTGAACGCTCAGCAAAGTCCATGGACGCTCATTGGCCAAAGACTTGCATTATACGAAGGAATAGACTTGCAAGACATCAATGCAAAACAACAAATAGATCGTGAGATTAGTAAGTGTTATGCAAATTTCTTGTTCCCATATGAGCAGTATTCTGCTACTCCTGAAGGAAATAAAGACATTCAGCAAAGACGCTTGCAGTTCCAGAAGCAGATCTTACTAAGATTTCAGCAACAACAACAACAACAACAGCCTTCTAATCAGCCAAACCAGACACAGAATAGGGCCAATACACCTCATTCCGTATCACAGATGTCCCCACCCCAAGCAGGAATCCAATCGCCGGCTGTTGTAAATGTTCCTACACCTGCTGTTATTCCCCATCAGAGTCCCTCGTTATCGCAAGCTCCTACGCCACAGCAAAGGAAATTGTCGAGAGTCAGTAATCCTTCAAATCACAACTCACCCATACCAACGCAATCTCCATACATGCAAAATCAACAGATTAATCCTAGAACAGCTAGTATGCAGAATCCCCAAATGAACTTACAACAGGCTCAAGCCCAACAGTTCATGCAACAAAGACAAGCGCAAGCTCAAGCACGTCAGGCTCAGACACAATCACAAATACCATCACAGGTGCCTTCGCAAGGATCATCGCAAAACCAGACGCCAACTATGAATCTGATACCAACTCCTACTGCACAAACGCAAACTCAAGCCAGTGCCATGAGAGCACAATACCCTCAGCTGACCCCAAATGTGCAAATTCCGCAAAATAGACCAGTGGTCCCGGAGCCAAGCTTGTCATCAGCTCCGGCCCCAGCTGCTGTTTATACTGAAGGAAATGAGAAGGAGGAGCCTAACATTATCAAGAACTACATTCCCTTCAATAAGGTTGTGGACACTCACGGTGGTTATGCTATAAGGGAATTGTCTCAAGTGGCGAGTGAAATTGAGATCACCAAACCAGTCTACTTGTTTGCTCCTGAGCTTGGTACTATCAACATGCAAGCGTTAATAATGGGTCTTAAAAATTCAATTGGTCCGGACAGTGGTGATGTCTTCAATTCTTTAAATGCGTTATTAGTAACCACATCCGATGCTAACTATGCATTCAAGATTGACGATTGCCCTGAATTGTTGGATTCTTTAGCTAAATTGGGTCTTTTGGTATTAAGGAAAATTGTAAAGGAGGATTCGAATGAGGGAACTCATGTGTTCGAAGATACCAAAGATTTAAAATCGAACTCTAACATTGACAACATTTTTGAAAAGTATGTTGGATCGAAGAACAATGATTTAATTGCAGAAGATATTAGTTATGTGGTAAATTCCTTGACCGGAAATATTGAAACTGATGACGATGAAGAAATGGAAGATGCTTTTTTCTCCCCCTTTGAAATTTCAGAAAATACGTCTATTTCGACTACTCCTGGGTCATTAGATAAGTCTGGTTCAGAGGAGGATATTGTCTACAATATTCCTGATTATATGAATGCCTTGCAGAATTTCAAACAAGAAAACAAGCATCATTTCAGCAAGATTCAGACAAAGAGTGCTAATGATAAGCAAATTATGCTTATAGATCAGTTAATCACGATCACCATGATTTTAAGAAACATATCATTTGTGGATATTAACAAACCTACGGTAGCTGAAAATGAACACTTCAAGACGTTGTTATTCCAAATTGTGAAAAAGGTAGCTACGCATGAAGAATCGTTTGTTTTCCAAAGGAAAAGACTATGCTTATTGAAAGACTGTCTTCTCATGTTGGACAATATTGCGTACTTTGTTCATTTGAGAAGCTTAGAAGAAGCATTCCTTGCGTTTACTTTGGTTGCTTCGTTTGGACCAGCATTAGAAGACAAATTCAAGATTCCTTTCACGAGCTTAGAGACCCACTCATACCTTCCATTTGGAATTGATGCATTCACTAAGATTATTGTTCGTGAGCCTCATAACAGATCACTTATGCAAGCTGTGTTGAATGGAACTTTGAATATTACGACTGCTGCTTACGCTAACACCAAACCATTTAATATCCAATCGAGCGATCAAGAGGAGACTAGAAAGTTGGCCATTGCATACCTTAAAGGCGATGAAGCTGGCTTCAAAGCAGGTGACCTTTTAACTAAGGCATTCCAAGTCTATATGAGTGTTATACCATTTGATGCTAATAGTTATGAATTTTCAAAGCTTATTTTTGTCAGAGCAACCACGATTTCTCAATCATTGTTTGGTGCAAAACTTATTATTGATATGATTTCCCTCGAAGAGACCTCGCCTACACCACTTCTCACTGTGAAGTGGTTAATCAAGAACAAAGAGTTATTGTTGAACAACTTTTCTAGAGTGTCAATTGCTTTGGTATCTGAGACAGGAAAATTTGCCAGAGAATCTAATGAATTCAAGGTGTTGACTTTAGTTTTGGTGAAGTCATTACTTGTGGTGAATTCGTTAGTAGGTAATTTGGTGCAGTTGGTAGAACAATACCTGCAGAACCCTGAACAAAACCAATCTTTGACGGAAGAAATTGACCAAATCAGAAACCTAAACAGAATCATTCCTGATACTATTTTGGCTTTAGATACTTTCCTCGCTCCAACCATTGATACTACTCTCGGTAAGGAAGTGATCCGTCTTTTGGAGCTATTAAAAGAATTAGAAAGGTCATCGGCGGTCTGAACCTTGAACATCCTTATCGATACTTGTTAATTTAGTTGTATAAATAATTTACATTGTACTATTATTCGGTTGGCCATGTAACTACTGAACTTAACGAATTATTCTAAAGATTTTAGTTTATTTTAAGATATTTTTGTTAGTGTCTAACTACAAGAGACCTAATTTTTCCATTCTGACATGGACAGCATTTCTGTGGGCCTCCAAGCCTTCCACGGCTGCCAATGTCATGACAGCCTTTCCAATGTTTTTCAACCCTTCCTTTGTAATGTCTTGAGAGGTGATGTATTTTTGGAAAGTAGCAGTGTTGACTCCCGAGTATTGTCTAGCATAACCATAAGTGGGCAAGGTATGGTTGGTACCACTGGAGTAGTCACCACATGACTCTGGTGATAATGCCCCCACAAAAACGGAACCAGCGTTTTCAATGTAATCTGGGACGTATTTAGCGGCATTATCGATTTGAAGAATCAAGTGTTCAGGAGCATATTTGTTGGATAATTTGAAGGCATCTTCATAAGACTCCACTAGCAACGTGTAAGAATGAGCCAAGCACTTGCTAACGATTTCCTTCCTTGGAAGGACCTCAGCTTGCCTCTTCACAGCACTTTCAAATTCTGCCAATTTGGCAGCAGTTAAATCAACACCAACAAGAATAACCTGAGAATCCACGCCATGCTCGGCTTGTGACAACAAGTCACTAGCTACAAAGTCTGCGTCGGCGTTGTTATCAGCAATTACCAACACTTCAGATGGTCCAGCAGGCATGTCAATGGAACACAATGCCTGAGTGTCGTTTTGCACATACATCTTGGCTGCAGTCACAAACTGGTTCCCTGGTCCCAAAATCTTGTCACACTTCACCACACTTTCGGTACCGTAGGCCATGGCAGTGACCGCTTGGGCCCCACCGGCCATAACGATGCTTTTTGCACCCAATCTGTGGGCAACATAAACCACCTCTGGAGTCAACTTTCCAGTGGCTCTGGCTGGTGGGGAAGCAATGACGATATTTTTGCACCCAGCTACCTTGGCTGGAACACCCAACATCATGGCTGTCGAAGGCAATACGGCAGTCCCACCCGGAACATACAACCCCACGTTTTCGATGGGCTTAGGGAAACGAGAACAGTATACTCCTGGAGCTGTTTCCACCGTCATCATCTTTTCTTTAGGCAATTGAGCTGCATGGAACTTTTCGATATTAGAAATGGAAATGTCGATGGCCTGTTTCATGTCATCGGAAATTTTCATCCAGTCTTCTGGGAATGGCGCATTTAACACGGGAGATTCCAATTTTACTCCATCAAACTTCGCTGTCAATTCAACCAAGGCCTTATCCCCATTCTGTTTTACATTTTCAATAATTGGCAATACCAACTTCATGATATCGGCGGTCTTTTGTACTGGTCTGGCTAATGCCTTTTCGAGGGTTCCAGCGCTGGCGGTGGTGGTATTGACCACTTCCATTTTGTATTCGGGTTCTTGCGATTGCTCGGATTTTTCCTTAGGCTTCTCGATATACGCTGGTTTGGCATCCCCCTTACGTCTAGTAACCTTTGCACTCTTAATATCCAAATTTCTTTCCACATCAGCTAATCTGACACCATTTTTGATACACCAAGTCAAAGCAAAATAGAATAAATCTGCACATTCCCAAGCGACTTCGTCCTTTCCATCCTTGGGAGCAGTAATCAATTCGTCCAACTCTTCTTTGAGCTTGGCCACCAACAATTTTTCATCAGTGAAGAGCCTTTTAGTGTACGATCCCTCTGGGGCCGATTCAAGTCTTTTGGCAAGAGTATTATCCAATTTAGCCAAACCACTGCCAAACCCATCACTTCCATCCTTCAATTCGCCATCATGGAAACATGTGAAGTTGCTGGGGAGGTGACAAAAGCCGTACCCGTCTCTGGGTGCAACAATGAACTTCACCACATCGGAGTCGCAATCAATTTCCAACTTGACCAATTCTTGGGTAGCTCTGCTGGTCTTTCCCTTATACCACAACTCGTCACGGCGCTTGCGCGATTGGTAGACTCCCTGTTTTTCAGTAATAGCTGCATGGATCGACTGCACTGATGAGTAAACTACCCCTAATGCAGTGTACGAAGGGGCTGGTGTGGTAATTAAAGTGGTAAAGAGCCCATCGGGACGATCTGTAGTAAGGGTTTGGGTGAACACCTCTCCAATAAAAATCTTGTTCTTTTCAGAGGCCTTAGTCGTCAATTTTTCACTGCTGATAACAGGATAGTACCCGTGAGAAGCGGCCCTATTGGCTGATTCTTGGTCAATATGGGACGGTCTATAGTAGATGGTTCGGTCACCACTTTGGCCGTACTTTTCCAATGCTTCTTGTGGGACTTCTTCGGTAAAAACAAAAGAACTCTGAGTTTGCAACAATGACTCCGGAACGGTGGAAGATTGGAATTGGAGAGCAAATCTACTGCTTGGTAGACCACTATCAAGAACTTGCTGGGCATTTTCGGAGTCAATTATCACTTGCCTGACTCCGGCATTCAATATCTCCACGAGCTGGTCTACAGAAATGTCGTTTCCAGTAGCATCAACGTCAATTTGCACGCTATTGGGAAATTGGTGAAGAAAATGTTTGGAAATTTGCACGGATTTCAAAGGCAACAAAAATTGGCCCACCACGGACAATGCTGCAATGGACTCCTTGTCGCCAGGACCGGCGATCAACGGTAAAAGGGGGAACGTCATAGAAGGTTAGGGTGAAAATTCGCTGCCCATGCGCTTAATCAACGTTATCTAAAGTTGACTCATCATCACATGACCATGCGTCAACCATCTTCGTTTATATGCCGTATCATCATAGACTGCATGCAGGTCACCAATCTGGCGTCGTGGGTTATTAATGATCACAGTCCTGGGTTTTCGGGGGATCTAAACATACCAACAAAAGTTCGAATTCGCTCATGATACTTTACTATTGTCATGGTACCAACCAGTAAAATATTGTGCCAATTAGGTATCATCTGATAATTTTTATAGCACCATTACTGTAAGCCTTCGCGTAGTAGAAGGAATGCAAATCAGACTTATACGGCAGTCTTATGTCCGATAAGAGATATACTACCACGAGACCCCAGTGCACCTGAAGTTAGCCTGACACCAGCGACTAACATGACGACTGGTGATCATAACAACCAAGTTGCCGAACAACAGCACTTTAGCGATTCTACACTTGGCAAAATCATGGATATCATTACTGTAAATCTATTTAAAAGCTGAATTCACCACGGAACTGGTTCAAATCCATGCCTGGCTTGACCAATTCCACCAATTCCCTTCTGTCCATAGCAATAAATGCTCTTTTCAACGTCTCGGTCAACGCCGTGGATTGGTTATGGTTCAAGGTACTGGCACCGTCTTGAATACCTTCCACTTGATGCATGGCCAATCCACTCAACAAATGTTCTGCTGCTTCCTTGTAGCAGCCGATGTTGATACATGAGACTCCTAAGTTATATCTTGCTCTGACAAATGTAGGTTTCAATGAAAGGGCTTTGAAGTAGGCATCCACGGCTTCCTCCGAACGGTTAGAGTTGGCCAATGATGCACCTAATCTGTTCCACAACACCGCATCGTTAGGTTTGATAGTCAAAGCAGCTTTAAAGCAGTCAATAGTTTTGTCAAAATCTTCATTGGCATAGAACAACACACCCAACCCCATTTGAACATCAGCGTCCATATTAGCCTGATTTGGTGAGAGTTGTGCTGCCTTCATGAAGAGCTCGGTAACTCTCTTGTTCAATGAGAATCTGTCCTCGTCGCTGATAGTGGGGTTTTCAGCACGAGCACGGTCCGCGACTTGAGGGTACTTGGTCGACATCCATCTTTCAAGCGTAGCAAATGCAGCATTATCATAGCCTTCGTTGATGTAGGAAATAGCCAAAGTCATGAGGGCCTCGGAGTTTTCCGGATGCAATTCCAAACATTTCTCCAAGGCCGAGATACCGGCGATCTCCTTTTCATTCTGGGTTTGGACTTCACCAAGCTTCAACCATGCATCAATGTGGTTTTGATTCTGTTGAATGGCGGCCTCAAATGCCAATGCGGCTTCTGAGAGTTTGGCACCGTTCTCCATCAATTGAAGACCAATTTCGTAAAGATCAGTTTCGGCTGGCATATCCATGAATTGGTTATGGGCAGCATCTTCAAATTGGTAGTCACCAAAATGGGCTCTTGTGGAAGCATATCTCGCGAAATCTTTTTCCCATTGACTCATATCCGAGGGAAGTGGGTCACGCTGAGTATTTTTGAAATCTTCATATTGCTGTGAAATAAAGTCGTTTTCCACCGCCTCGGAATTCAAGCCGTCCCATACCTCCTGGAAAGTGGCCTGGTACTTGTCGTCAATGACAAATTCGGGCGAATCCGCACGCTGCACGGGATCTGCTTCTGCTTCCTTGGCTTCGTTCGTCAACTCCTCAATCTCCTTGAAATGGTTGTCCCAGTCAACTTGTGGTTCTTGAGCCTGTTGAGCCGCTGCTGGTTGGGCTTGCTGTTGGTGCATGGCGCCACCCATCATCGACATGCCCATCATAGGACGGTATCCGCCCATTCTCATGGGCATGGTGGTGTATTGCTGCGATTGCGACAGTTGAAGTGCGGGCTCCATTGGCTTCTGCTTAAACTCAGACGACCACTGGGCAGTGAGAGGACTGCCCACTTTCCCAGTACTTTGTTGAGAAACTGGCGAAGGACTGTGGGTCTGGAACTCGTTACCCCATTGCGACTGTTGAGGAAGGTGGTTCACGGGACCGGCACCTTGTATTCTGTTGAGCTCATGTCTCATGGGCTGGAACTGGAAACTTCCAGCGGGACCGCCGCCGTTCATGAACTGTTCCATGTTCTGTCTTTCTCTGGTATTCATCAAGTTTTCCAGCTTGAACCCTTGCCCTTGAAGACCCGGAGCGGGCCCGGCACTTTGCCGCTGTAATGATCTGTCTTCTTGGGTATGCTTGTTGAATTGGGCTATGGCGTTGCCGTTGACCGAACAGTCGGCTCCTCCTCCAACAAACGACATAGTGTATGAATTAGTGGTGTGTGGTGTTAAAAGGAACTAGCAGAATGTAGTGAAATGTGACTATGGGTGATTAGAAATGACCCGTCTTTATAAATTCGATCAGAGTGGGGGCGACTGCATGCAGGCCGGAAATTTTCACCTGCCGAGGAAAATGCATGAGATAAATCGGGGTTGGCTGCAACCGGTAGGTGCACGATGGCTGCGAGCCGTATATATAGTGATGATATACACATATCCATGTTATCAATACATAGATGGATATTGGCGGACCCAAGGCTACAGCTCTAGCTCTAGTTTTGCGATTGTGTATTTTCATATCTATTAATTTTAACATGGACTTGCTATGTGTGTTTTGATATGGAACTATATTGGACCTATATGGTAGGGACCCCAAGACTATCGGCATTAATTACCTCAAGCAACCCAGGACTATGAATACAAGAGCCATTCAGCGGCCTTAGTGGGCTGTCTTAGGAGCATTTGGCAATTCCTTCAACGAGTCTCTGATGGCAGCAACTCCCTTCAACAAGTCTTCCTCGGAAATCACCAATGGAGGTGCGAGTCTGATAATGTGGTCATGGGTAGGCTTGGCCAACACCCCGTGGTCCTTCATCACCATACACAAGTCCCAAGCTGATCTTCCATTGGTTTTGGCGTCGTCGATCACAATGGCAGACAATAACCCCTTACCTCTGACTTCAGAAATGACACCGTCAAATTCGGTCTTCAATTCTTCAAGCTTGGTGGTCAACAATTCACCCAACTTTTGAGCTCTCTCGACCAATTTTTCGTCCTTCACCACCTCCAACGCAGCAATAGCCACGCGACATGCCAATGGGTTACCACCGTAAGTAGAACCGTGGGATCCAGCAGTCATGGTAGACATGATTTCCTTGGAGGATAACGCAGCAGAAACTGGAATAACACCTCCAGAAATGGCCTTACCCAATAAAACCACATCTGGCTTGACGCCCTCGGAGTGTTCGTAACACAACATCTTACCAGTTCTACCGATACCGGTCTGGATTTCGTCACAGATGAATAAAACATTGTGTTTCTTACACAAAGCTTGCACTTGAGGCAAATAGTCCTTTGGAGGAACCACAATACCGGCCTCACCTTGGATTGGCTCCAACAAAATGGCGGCGATCTTGTCTCCGGCATTGTTGAAAGCCTTCTCGACATCTTCAATGACACCGTATCTCAAATGGGTGCCCTTGGCCTCACCAGGAATCTGAGGACCCACACCTTCCAAGTATGGACCAAAGTTGGTGAAGGCATCCGGATCGGTAGACATGGAGATAACCCCCAAGGTTCTACCGTGGAAGTTATTGACAGCAGACAAGATGATGGCCTCGCCTTCGGGAATGCCCTTCTTCATGTAACCCCATCTTCTGGCCAATTTCAAAGCGGTCTCGACCGCCTCAGCACCAGTGTTCATTGGCAACACCGACTCGTAGCCAAAGTACTCAGTGACGTATTTGGCATAAACACCAAACACATCAGAAGAAAACGCTCTGGAACACAAGGTCAATTTGGAGGCCTGGTCGACCAATGCTTCGATGATCTTAGGATGGCAATGACCTTGGTTCACGGCAGAGTACGCAGACAAAAAGTCCAAGTACTCTTTTCCTTCTGGATCCCAAACATGGGCCCCCGATGCCTTAGCAAACACCACTGGCATGGGGTGATAATTGTGAGCAGAGTAGTCGTGTTCATACTGTCTGGCAACAGCAGAGGATACCTGGAAATTTGTAGCAGACATGGTAGGAAATCTGTGGATATTATGGTTCAGTTGTGGGGAAATCTACCCTACTTATATAGATGAGCTATCGGTATCTACTGCCTATAGGTGTTCTGCCCCACGGTTGGATATACTGCAATCGGAACCCAACGCCGGATGCGGAGGGGGAGATCACGGCAGGAGAAGCCGAAGGTGCCAGGACGTCCCCGCAGGTTTTGCGACGTGTCACGACATAGCGACAGGCAAGCAAAGTCCGGAAAAAAAAAATTGGCTGCAGACACTTTGGGCTTGTTCAAGACGTCATGTGATGATAACCCCTTTGGGTATATTTGTGGCGTGCGCCAACCGACACCCACTTGGTTTATCAGTGGTCCCATCGAGGGATGTCCTTTAACAGTTCATAGTACCTACCATGAGTCAGCCAAATACTAAAAGACAGATGAGCCACGCTGTCCAGACACAGCCGCTGAACCCAGATATTGACGCATTGTCTACCATCGGCATGCGGATCAGAAAGGCCGTATCCGAAGGCTATTCCAGCCCCACCCACCAGCAATATAGCTACTACAGTGGTCCCAATCTGTTCCAGAGGGTCCCCCTTCCCTCCAGCATGGACCAGCCACCTTCTTTGAGTAATTCTGGGTCTACATTTGAATCGTCCCGGTCTAACTTGGCTGAATGGGACAGCCGCCATGATATTCAGAACGCTCCCTTGCAAACGTTGTCGGAACCTCAAGGGATAAAGAGAAAACATGAAGGTGAAATACAGACCCAAGGAGACTTGTCTCAGTTTAGACAAAAGTACGGCGACTTGTCGTTTAGCGATGACTTTTAGAGGAGGTGTGCAAGGAGCCAGTGGCTTTGAATCTAAGGAATGCTGAAGAATGCTAAGTAACGAACCCAAAATCCCGTGCTGGGGTGGATAAGATCGCCCGTTGCCAGCCAGGGTGATATAATGCCTGAAAGGCGCAAACAGACTGCTTGAACGGTCTGGTCTATTGTATTGTAATGAATTATTTTTGATCAAACGGGAGCAACGGGAGTGATTGGCCCGTGCTCAATCGTGTAAAGTCATTCGATAGTGCCATACATCCTTATAGGGAGTACTCAGAAGGTGCATCGATAGGGTATGGTACTATTGCTCTTCATCGTGTAGAGGAAACTGCCGTTGGCATGTCGTAGCCCACTAAGCCCACCGAGCCCACACCAACCCACAGAGTAACTTGTCTACAATGTACCAAGACATAAGAAGGCGACCACCACAGACAGACAGCTTCCGATCGAATTTGAGTACGACTCATTATTTATGTAGAAATTATTCACCTACACCGGCCACATCTGGGAACCAGTCATATCGCCATAATTGATGGCCATATTCTATCACCTTTTGTACCCAGTTAGTCAAGCATCTTCCAGCGATGACTTCTGTACATTCTGGCCCCACATCTTGGGTATTCTGAGGGCCGTTCTACTGCTCTTCTACTCCGGTGTAGAAATTTCATCTCCTTGCCCAGCAGATTGCGTACGCATCATTGACACCATAACGGTCGTACACCAAGGCTGTGTATAGTTGTGTGCCTGTAGCGTAGATTATCGGTTTCTATGCTGGGCACATCTACCACTGGTAACTCGTATGGGAGCCTCTTTCGTAGGACCCAGCCGAACTCTGTAGACATACCTCTCATACGCTGGTCGCACCCTCCCACCCTACAACATGATACCTCCTGCCGCGTTTCGTGCCCTGAAACATTCGTGGCCCTTAACTGTACAACTCTATTTTTTGATATAGCTGCTACTAGCACCCCCTCCTTCGGCCCTCCATCGATCGCCATGCTAGCGGGCGTTGTACGGTGGCTACTTCTGCCGTTCACCAACCTTCCCGTCAAGGAACGGAGTCTCCTTCTCCTACGGCTCAGTTCCAGTGTCATCACCCTTATACTCACCCTTGTGATCTTGATAGGGCCTCTCATCACCACCAGACTCTACATTGGAAGAATCAACTGTGCCCATTTGGACGTGTCCTACGGACTCTACAAGTCGTTGCGTTCCTCAGTATCCATTTCACCCTCCATCCTAGAGGATAGCCATAACAGTTCCCCCGTGGATTCGTCCCTTACCAACTCAGAAATTTCCATCCTTACCGATTATGCCCGAGCCGAAGTGGCCAACGCTCCTCAGTACATCTTGACCTCGCTCTGGAGCTGGTGCTTTGGTAACTACAACACAACCCACTACACCGACCGTCATGGCCACGACATATCAAAGAACCACAACCAAGTGTTAACTTGTTCCCGATCCAATAACAGGTTTGTTTTCGATTATCGGCAAGAACTAGAACAAATCGGCCTCAAAAGTATCTTAGCCTACGCATACCACTCAAATGATGACACCTCACAGTATGCCAAGGTGGTCCAGGCTCGAGATTCTAAGTATAAACTCGTTCCCCCAGCATTTATCTTCTGTGGTGCCTCCCAGGCGGTGCTTTTCTTTTGTACGCTTGTGGTCTATGCCAACAGGGGTACTAGTGCCCTGGGCACAAAGAGCCACTCCGTCAACCTTCACTTATTGGGGATCCTATCCGCAGCTTCCTTTGGAGCAATCACTATCGGGGCCGGCATTGTTACCCGATTGGTGATTGAAGTTCGAGGTGAAATCCAAAAGAGTTTGGCGTCGTTTGGTATTACTTTGCATACGGGTCTGGCGTGGTTTCTGGTAGTCTGGGTCTGTCAAGCATTTTCTGTATTGGCACTTATGTCATGGGCTGCGCCCTTGTGGTGTGCCAATCCTGAGCACGACGAAGATGAAGATTTCGAAGACTACTACCATGGAACTAGAAGGACGTCTGCCCCTGCTAAGCGCAGAACTAACAGCAATCTCCCTCGATACCGTGACTTTACTCCTTTCAAGGACATGGAATCGGAGATGATCGAGTCCACCGCCGAAGTAACCGAGAAAAAACCAAGCTCTTCTTTGAACCGAATGAAAGAGAACTTAAATAACAAACGTAAAAGGTTGAGTGGAGTGAGAAAAAAGTCCAAGGACCCCACAAGAAGTTCGATTGAACACATAATGGATGAAGACGACGAAGAAACTCATCATGAAGACCACGGAAAGCATAAACACTTGTTTTCTAAAGGATTTTTCCATTCCAATCCACACCATTTTGTGGATAAAAAGGAAGAGGAGTTGAGGAAATTGGGAGAAACACTTTCAAAGAAGTCTTCTGTTAGAAGAATGAATACTCGGGGCTCCAAGAACAGTGCTCAGCCATTTATTATTGAAGAAAAGGAAGCCAAAGATATTCTTTATCAAGACGGAGGAAACCACATGTTTCCTCGTGGAGAGCATTACAGAGAAGAAACCTATGATGGCTATACTAATACCCATGGAACCCACCGCACCGGCGTGCATCCCGACCCATATTTGCATCAAATAAGAGACATTGACGAAGATCCCTTCCGTGAAGGGAGTAGTAAATCTGCGTTCCCTTCTAGACCAGTTCCCAGCGGGTCCGATTTTGAAGACCTCACGGGTCGTCAATCACCGGATAACTCATTCTTGGACGCTGAGGAAATAGATATCTTAAATAGTAACCGTTACCGATAATGAATAGACGATAGAATTGGATAAAAAATATATTCAGTAGCTTGACGGGTGTGCCGCTGATAAGAAAAACTACAAGTGGTACCCAACGCTTCAAGTCGTCTACGTCATCTTAGGGCCCAAGGTATGGTGCCGAAGACTTCGGCTGCTTTTCAATGTTGGCTCATAATCTGATGTGTCGTTCCTGTACATGGTCAGAAAATACGAGACTAACGGTCTATATATTGTTAACGAAGAAATCTAGCATTGCTGGGATTTCGTTCCCCCTATTCTGCCTTTGACTAGACACTGGTACATACACTCTGGAACGCTAAATGTGATATGGAGAATGTTTTTCACACACGTAGTTCCATTCCATTTTGATACATTGTAGCAGAATCCCACCAAAAAACGTTGATACCCCTCTATTCCTGCATGCAGTGACTGTTTGTGTAGATCTAATTTGATATTTTTAATCATCAAAGCCACCTTTTGCCTTATCATACCAACGCTTTCTTTGAGGTTCCTGTTTCACGGGGCTGGTTACGCTAACACAGAACGTTCTCGGCCTTCTCAACCTTCTCGAAGCAGCGGTTATTCCCTCCTTTTTTCTTGTTTAGCTACATTCTAAGCGCTATGCTAGGTGTCTCACAATCATCAACACCCCGGTCTAGCGAACCGGAGGAGGACACATCAGACGTTTTTTTGAGACGGCTGGGCATTAAGGGACCAAATTTTGTCAGCTTTGAACAGGGGTATGAGATTGAGCCCCCCAAGAATAATGGAGATGGTCCCGATCTGTCCAGGTTTATCACTGTTTTCCGATTGATCGTCACCGCTCTTATCATTTCCGTCGTCATGACTATACCGAACTTTTTGGGTACGTTTTCTTGCACGGGCGATAGCTTTACCCAGTGCTACCCGCAGCTCAAGCTCAAATTTAATGACCTTCCGCAAACAAGGATGTATCTTGCCAGTGCCCGTGAAGGGCTTCGGATGGCATCGTTTTTTGCCAAGGACTTCAGCGTGACCCTCAACGATGGACACAAATTGTCTGAATCTGTCAGCTATATCAACGACATAGACACATTATCCGACAAAAATGTGTTCCTCTTCAATTTCAATGGATTCTGCCGAATGAGCACCACCACTGGTAAACAATTGTGTGAAAATTCTAACGGACTAGACCTTTTCTCAAGTCTCATTAAAGATATTGGATTCCAGTTGGGGCTAGTTTCCAAAGCTGAGAACCCCATAGAAGTAAGTAACAGTTTGGTCACGGCGTATTCACAATCGATCAAGTCCTGGGACACATACTTTGGTAAAAGTTCGAAAAAGGTTGAAACCGACTCGGCTGAAGAGAAGCTGGAAAAAAATAGTTTTATCAAGAGTGCTAAAGCCCTAGAAGCGGCCGGAAGAAAGTTGTCCAGGGTTTCAACTTTGTTGATGATAGGATCAGTAGCATTGATGGTGATTTTTGGAAACGTTGTACTCCGATTATCCAGCGAGAAAGGAGAAATTTCTGCATTTACATTGAGGAAGAAGCTCATTTTACCGTTGGCAGTGACTTCATTGCAGGTACTTTTCAACCTTATTCAATTAGGCGGGGAAATACGATATTTCTACAAGATCCACAAGTTCTTCACAGCATCCAATATAGCCACCGTGCGGACATCATCGGGGTGGTATCTCATCTTGCTATCCACTTTCATGGCCATATCATTAGAGTGCACCTTAGTGTTATTGTACTATAGAAAATAATAAAGTATGGGTATCAATCAATTGATATACATTAATCGTTCATTCTAGTTTTCTTACTATTACTGGTAATCGTATACAAAGTCCAGGCTTTAGCCGTAGACCACCTTGAACGCCTGTTCAAAATCTTCAATAAGGTCGTCGATGAATTCAGTACCGACAGACACTCTAATCAAGTCCTTCGTAACACCAGAAGTTTCCTTTTCCTTATCGGACAATTGTTGATGAGTGGTGAACCATGGAGAAATAACCAAAGTCTTGGAGTCACCCACGTTGGCCAAGTTCGAAGCAATCTTCAAGCTGTCGACCACTCTTGGAGAAGCTTCTTTAAATTGGTCTTCAACTTTTTCAGGCAATTCCTTGACTCCAAAAGAAAGAACACCTCCAAATTTATCCTTGTGGACCAAATACTTCTTACTTCTTTCATGGTCTCTATGAGATGGCAATCCCAAATACGACACCCAAGTCACACGAGGGTGTTTCTCTAAGTACTGGGCCAACTTCAACGCATTTTCCGATTGTCTTTCCACTCTCAACGACAAAGTTTCCAAACCTTGCAACAACAAAAAGGCACCGAATGGATTCAATGCTGGACCCAAGTCTCTCAAGATTTCGATTCTAGCGTGGCCAATGAATGCAGCCTTGCCCAAGGCATCGTTCAACACCAATCCATGGTAACCTTCTGATGGCTGCGAAAACTGAGGGAATCTTTCGGGGTACTTGGTCCATGGGAAGTTTCCAGAATCAACTACCACTCCGGCAATAGTGGTACCGTGACCACCAATCCATTTGGTGGCAGAGTGAACAATGATATCGGCTCCGTGGTCGAAGGGACGAATCAAGTATCCTCCAGCGCCAAAGGTGTTATCGACCACCACAGGAACACCCTTGTCATGAGCGATCTTGACGATTTTTTCAAAGTCAGGCACATTAAACTTGGGGTTACCAATGGATTCCAAGTACACCGCCTTTGTCTTGTCGTCGATCAATTTTTCAAATTCATCGGCGTCGTCACCATCAACAAAACGGGCCTCAATGCCCAATCTCTTGAAGGCGACCTTGAACTGGTTGTAAGTACCACCGTACAAGAAACTGGTGGAAACAAAGTTGTCACCACTGTGGGCCAAACTGGCGATGGCCACGAGTTGGGCAGCTTGTCCCGAGGACACTGCCAAAGCGCCGATACCGCCTTCAAGGGCGGCGATACGTTGTTCAAACACATCGTTGGTGGGGTTCATGATCCGCGAGTAGATGAAGCCCGGGGTCTCCAATCCAAATAATTGGGCACCGTGTTGGGAGTCCTTGAACGAGTACGAGGTGGTGGCATAGATTGGGGGAGCTCTGGCATTGTGGGGGCCTTCGACTTCTTGGCCAGCATGGAGCTGAAGGGTATCAAAATGGGAGGGCATGACGAGAGAAATCCGAAACGATCAACGAGGAAACGGGTCAATGGGGTCAATTGAAGTCAATTGAGAATGGAATCACAGACAGCTGCGACCCCACGGTATTTATACAGAACTTCATAGTACTATTTGGTTTACATAATAATCCTGGCAGATTAACCCATCTCACGTGCTGAGGCTACCTACCCTTTCACAACGCGGCAGCGGTTAGCGGTTACGGCCCAAGTATAGTGTGGCTTCTCTAGGGCCCTTAACACCGAGGACTCGAAAAATGGTTGGCCAAGGTGTTACCAGACTTGACCCTAGACGCCAATCCACCAGTCGCCACACCCCCGCCCCTTCATAATTCACCAGATTGGCCTAGCACACAGGTGAAATGGTTCGAATGCGCTACCAAGCAATTTCGCGGGGTTCAAAATTCAACCAGGGTATAGCTCCTAATGTTGGGACCCAGGTGGCTGGACACGCCGGCTGGCTTTGAGAAACATAAGAAGTCTGTGGCGGTGGCATTCTCCCATCGATGCTCGAGCTTCGTGTTCGTTCCAGCTTCCAATTGCATTTGTCCACTAATGGTAGCCTGAAGTGGTTCGCGGTTTACAGTGCGCCTCAGAATCCTCTCATGGTGATGGGTCCATTCGTTCGCACCTGTTTCAGCCTGATCTCGCAGCCAATGCCACCATGACACTTGATGACCAGTGCCGAGGCATCACCACAAAGGGCACCCGATGCAAGCTCAAGGGCCACGGTGGCTACTGTCATTACCACGAGAACCAGGGCCGGCAGAACCCTAATCTCCCTCCAAATGGGCCCAAAAACCACTTCTCTACAACTGTAAACAAGCCCTCAACTAACCGTCCGTGGCCACCATCACCACCAAAACTCCTCCCAGGAAAGTCCCCGAAATCACCCAAACCTTCACATTCACCAAAGATCTCCCAAGCTGCTACCAAATCTGCTGTCAACTTGTCCTCAGTGAAGTTGCCACCTCCCCCTACCAGGCCTCGGGCTCGCTCGCCTAAGCGAAATCAGTCCCCACCAAAACGGGCCTCAAAATCACCCTTCTCAACCCCATCTCCCTCTCGTCCGGGATACATCTACATGTACACGTTTTCTCGACTATACGATGGCGACAAGCTGTGGCTACAAGCAAAAAACCTTCCAGGGACATCCAAAAAGGACGAATGGCTTCCTTTCAATGCGAAGAAGTCCGAGTACATTTTAGTCAAAATTGGCATGACTACCCAGACAGTGGAGAAACGGCTCAAGCAATGGCAAGAAAAATGCCACCATGATATTGTAGACATGCTGCCAGCTTCAATTGCGTTACCACCTCGTTCGGTAATGGACAAATTAACCTCCAAGTTTTCTAAATTATCGATTAAGCCAAGTAAATTGTCATCTGCCTATCGCACTTTCAAACCCGAAGAAAAGGGGTTTTATTGCAAGCAAAATGTGGCATTTATCGAATCGGAAGTCCACCGGAGATTACGATCCGTATATGGTTACGGGGATATTTTATGCCAGGGATGTAACGTGAAACCATCGTCGCCTGGCTACAATTTGCATATTGAATGGTTTCTTATTCCGAAGAAACACATTCCATCCGTCTATACAACTATAGACTCTATTTGTTTTCAGTACAGCTAAACTTTTGTATTAATACAACTATAAATCGTTAAGCACAATTAATTCGGAAAATAATTAGATCGTTTTGACACTTCAACCCGTTCAAGTGTTCATATAAGTGGAAGGGTCAACACCTTCTTCTGGGAACTCGGTGATCTTAACATCGAATCTAGATTGGATCTTTTCCAACACCTCTTCATCTTCCTTGCTGGAAACGAACGAGATAGCCAAACCCTTGGTACCAAATCTACCAGCTCTACCAACTCTGTGCAAGTACTGGTCAGCCTCGTGTGGCAAATCGTAATTGATAGCCAAGTTGATTCTTTCGATATCAATACCTCTACCGAACACATCGGTGGAGACACAGATACGCTTGTTGAATTCCTTAAACGACTTGTATCTTTCAATTCTTTCTTCTTGAGGCAAACCGGAATGAACAGCAATGGATGGGAAGTTGCAGGCAACCAACAACTTGTTCAACTCATTAGCTCTTTGCGTCGACTTTACGAAAATAATAACTTGGTTGAATTCCAAAGAGTCCAACAAGTCAGACAACTTTCTGTTCTTGTCTTTTTCTTCCATTTTGAAGTAGTATTGTTGCAAACCGTGCAAAGTCAACTTGGCTTCGTCATCAACGTAAATTTCCAATGGGTTTTGCATAAACTTCTTACAGACTGGACGAATTTCCAAAGACAAAGTAGCAGAGAACATCATAACTTGCTTTTGGTGAGGAGTATTACGGAAAATGTCCTGAACATCTCTTCTCATGTCGATAGATTCCAAAACCTTGTCACATTCATCAATGACGAACGACTTCACGTTAGCCAAACGGATAGCCTTTTCCTTGACCAAGGCGTGCAATCTACCTGGGGTGGCAACGACAATGTGAGGACAAGTTTCCTTGTTCTTCAACTTTTCGATATCCTTCTTGATTGGGGTACCACCGTAGAAGACTTCGGTCTTGACTTCTGGCATATACTTGGAGAATCTGGCGTATTCATTTCTGATTTGGTAGGCCAATTCTCTGGTGTGACAGATAACCAAGGTAGTGATTTCACCGGCAACTGGGTCTAATTGTTGCAAAGTGGATAAAACAAAGACGGCGGTTTTACCCAAACCGGACTTGGCTTGACACAAGACATCGGTACCCAAAATAGATTGTGGGATACAGACTTGTTGAACTATATGTTAGTGATTGTTTTCATTTTTGAGATGTAGTGGTATCGGGGAAACACACAAGATAACATCCACAAGAGAAACCTCTAATTTCATTCTCGAACAAACAACGGGACTTTCCATTGCAGCACCTGAAAATCCAGGATGGCATCATGACGGTATCCAGCGGAAACCGTTAGCAGTCAGAATGATGAATGTCACTTCATAAGCAGTTGACTGTTCTTGTTGTGGGGACTAACGCGTGGGTTAGTCCTTTATGTTTCTTGTGTTGATGAATATCGAGCATCTCCCATATCCGATTAAGTGTAGAGATACGAACCTTCAGAAGGATGTTCAAAACCACAGTCTCCGATGGCTCTCAACAATTCTGGCTTCAACAAAAAGTCTCTGAAACCAGTGGCGTGGATACCAACATAGGAACCCTTTTTGTCGGCTTCCTTGTCATTTCCCGCTTCACCAGCACCATCAACTGGAGCGGTGGTTGGGACGGCGATTTCTTCGGAGTCGGAGTAGTCCAATAATTCTTCTTGGCCTTCGTGTGACATGGTGGGATTAGATGTGGAGTTGAGTGAAGTTATTGCCATTGAGTTTTTTCAATGGCAGACGTGGACGGACACCTGGTATTGGCCGCGCACGACCACTTGTTGAGAGTATTTGTGGTGCGCACGACCTACCCTTGCCTCCAAATCGGGCAACGACTGGAGTAAGCGATGCAGCAGCAAACCAAAGTAACCGCCGAATAAACCATGTTCAGATCGGTTATAAGAGTCAGTGGGCGCCACTATTCGAGGATGGGAGTACGTGCAGTAATTCCCAGACACTTTTCCGCCACTTCTTCTGTCAAATTCTTGGGAGGAAACAAACCAACAGGAGAAGCTAGTGAAGACCAAGCCCACACTCTTGACAAATTCAGCGAAACTTTGAAGAACAACCCTGAACTTCTGCAGCTTTTGGAAGGGTTCCAGGCGCTTTTGGCTGAAAAGGGCATTGCCACCGGGGGACAGCCTCCTTCGCTCTCCCAAATGATGAAAATACTTGCTGATAAAGATATCAGGAGCCATTTGAGCAAATTGAAGGATGTGTTGGACAGCTCCAATATCAAAATCAATCAACTGGACTTGTCTGCGTTGACCGACCTTTACCTTTCCCAAAAGAAGCAATAGCTCCAACTGTATATAGAAATAAAGAAATAGAGACATTTGGGGAATCACTACGATCCAGTAAAACAACGATGTTTTGAAGGGGGACTATGTATACGTATCCTTTTCAGCACAGGCTTGTACCTGAAGGTGTCTATTCTATTTCTTCTTTGCAAAAGATGCAGAGATGTTAGCAGCCTCTTCAACTCCACGAGCAATGCCTCCACGTACACCAGCATCCTCCATTTTCAAAAGACCTCCAATTGTAGTGCCTCCAGGAGTACAGACTTTGCTCTTAAGAACCGCCGGGTGTTCGCCTGTCTCGAGCACCATTCTGGCGGTGCCTTCCATGACCTTAGCAGCAGAAATCTTAGCCACCTCATAAGGAAGACCCATTCTCACACCGCCGTCAATTAATGATTCCATCATCATCAAGCAGAAAGCGGGTCCAGAGCCCACAAGCGCAGTGGCAGCGTCCATGTTCTTTTCTGGGATCTTGAGCGCCACCCCGACCGTGTCCACTAGCTTCATCACCAACTCTTCGTATTTTTCTTCTGCTTCTTTAGAAAAAGACACAGCAGCAGTGCCACACCCAAACTTGGCGGGGGTGTTGGTCATTACCTTGGCCACGTAACGTGAGAAAATCGACAACTCGTCGATGGTGGTGCCTGCTAAGAGCGAAATCACCAATTGGTCACCGGTCAATGATTCCTTCACTTGATCATAGACCGTCTGGTACATGTATGGCTTGGATCCGAGGATGATGATGTCTGCCTTGGCCACAGCCTTAACGTTGTTGGCACCATACGAAATCTCGACCCGAGGGTCCACGAATGCCGTCTTTAATTTGGTGGCCGACGCTTCTGAGTTAACACAGGCAATCACCTTGGCTGGAGCAGGGTCGACCTTGGATTTGAGAATGGCCGTGGCAACCGCGGTGCCCATGACTCCGCTGCCTAGAACAGTGATAGTGTAGTCTTTCATTTTGGCTCTATAATAACACGAACTATTCAGGTTGCCCTTCAATTATAGAGATAGTGGTGGAGACAACGATCTATTCGCTGATTATCTATTGGGGTATGTGGGGCAGGTGTCAGCGCGCTCGCTAGCAGTTACCATGAGCGTGCAGACCCTCACCCACAATACCCACCCTCGCCCACTTGCGCACTGGCTTCCCGATAAGGAAATCATCTTCCTCCTAACTTTTCATACCCGCAAAAATCACCAGCTGGTCCGCGCTCCCAACCTGAACCCACTATGGACTTGAATTACTACGGGGTTGCACCAGTGTCATTAGAAGTGGGTTACTTATCGATCAGTTGTTACCGGTTTCAGGTGACACTATTTCTAGCTTAGTTTGTTTTGTCCCTGTGCGCTTGTCTGTTTAGCACTACCGTTACTGCTTATTTGTTGGTGTGATAGGCTCCTGACTGAATTTTTGGCTGTGCTGAGGTGGAACTTTTTTTGTCTTAAAGATTTGAGAATCGGTGTCTTAGACGGCAAGTTTAGATTCAAGACAATTTTTTTCTAATAAACAGCTGCTAACATTGGGCTTGTTGGATCCGTCCCATTGACACCTTTCAAACGCAGGTGATTTAATCAATTTTGGATCAGGAAATCGTGCTATTGCATCCGGTTTCGGCCCTGTGTCGGAATATCTAAGAATGCCTTCGTCTGCCACAAATTTCGACAAGCTGCTCCTCGAGCCTTGTCCGGTGCTTACCCCCACTCCAGAACAGTTCCTGGATCCAATTAGTTATTTGTCGCTGCCCGAGATTGCCCGTTTGGGTGCCGAGTACGGAATTGTCAAATTGGTTCCTCCTGCTGGATGGAAACCGCCATTTCTGATCTCGTCGTCGTTTAAATTCCACACCCGACTTCAAATACTTAGTGACTTGGGCTTGACTACTCGTTCACGGAAGTTCTTCCGAGACAATATCAACAGATTTCTCAAGATGCGCCGAAAGAGGCAGTTGCGATTGAGTTTCCCGGTGAAAAATATGGGCAGAGAAAGAGTCCAAGTGTACTATTATGATCTTTATCTTGAAGTAGATAAATTGGGTGGGTTTGACGCAATGGATGACTTGAAATGGGAGGCCCTTAATCTGAAATTTGGCGTTCACGATTTGAAGTCAAATGCCATCAGAGACGAATACGAATCTAGTATCAAAGGATACGCTTTCTACTTATCCCACAATAACCAGAACTATGACTTCCCAGATTCGGAATCTGATGACGAATACGATAACTGTTTGATTTGTGGAAAGCACGATCATCCATCTAAAACCTTACTCTGTGACAATTGTGACAACCCCTATCATATGACATGTCTTTCTACTCCTTTGTCAGCTATACCTTCAGGCACCTGGTACTGCGATAAGTGCTTGATTGGTACCGGAGAATATGGTTTCGAAGAGCATCCTGAGATCAAGTATTCCTTGCCCGAATTCTTTCAAATGTGTCAAGAATTTGAGAAAGATTTCGTAAAAGAATATAACAATAATGAACCCTTAACGGTGGATACAATCGAACAAAGATTCTGGGAATTCGTGGATATTCAGAAATCGGATTTGGAAGTTAAGTATGGAGCCGATATTCACAATTTGAGACCGGGAGAAATTAGTGGCTTTCCTATGCTGAATACCCCTACCCTTCCCCAAGATGATCCTATTATTCAAAGCTATATCAACCACCCATTCAACTTGACGAAGTTGCCGTTTGCGAAGGGCTCTTTACTTAATTACATTAATACTTCCATCTCTGGGATGACCGTTCCATGGATTTACATCGGCACGTTACTATCTACATTTTGTTGGCATGTGGAGGACCATTACACTCTTTCGGCTAATTTCTGCCATTTTGGAGCCACCAAAAAGTGGTACGGAATACCCTCGTCCCAAGCTGACCAATTTGAAAAACTTATGAAGGATAGTGCTCCAGATCTTTTCAAGAAACAACCAGATTTGTTGCACCAATTGGTGACATTACTCTCTCCTATGACTCTCGTCAAAAATGGAATTAAATGTGTCTACGCAGATCAAAATCCTAACGAGTTCGTGATCACATATCCTAGGGTATACCATTCTGGTCTTAACTGTGGGTTTAATTTTAATGAGGCGGTCAACTTCACCATGGATGGTTGGCTTGAATACGGTGCCCAATCCATTCATGACTATAAATTGATCAAAAAGGAGAATGTTTTCAACCACTATCAATTAATTGAAAACATCATGAGAGAGTTCAATAAGAAGGTGCATGCAAACGAAAAGGTATCAAGTAGTCATATTGACATGGTGGCAAGATGTCTAGCCACCTTTGAACTGTTTGTGAAGAAACAAAACCAATATCTTGACAAATTGGATAAATCGAAGTATTTGATACAACATAAGCCGAAAATGTATAAGCCTAGAAGCTTTGTGGATGAACAGAACGGACAGTTCCGTGAACAAGAAGCCGAGGAAGAGGAAGATTTGTGCGATAGTTGTAAAACACATATCTCATATCAATACTTCATTGTGAACAATAAGACACACGAATTCGGAACGTCAAAGAAGGATATTAAAGTGGAACCGTTAACGCCAAAGCCGGAGTATTCCAGCCGCCATGAAGGTGGTTCTGCTATCGTATCCACCAGGATTTCAATTCATCAGCTTCTTACCCCAGACGCTTCACCATATGAATTACAAGATGGGAAGACTCAAGTGGATATTGCAAAGATCACTCTGTCGGAAGCTTCTGAGCAACTTTCACAACTAAGCGAACATAACAGAAAGTGCAGAGAAGCTGAGTATATTGAGCTTATAAATAAGGCCAAGAGAGCAGCTGTTGAAGCTGAAGATCAGAGTAAGCGCAGAAAATCCCAGAGAATTAAGCAGTTAGAGGAGAAACCATTTCAAGAAATGACGAAGATGCGGAACAGCGGCAAAATGTCCACAGTGCAAGTAAAATCGTCTTTACGTCAATTAAATCAAAAGGACAGAATTAAATTATGTTTGGAATGCTTAAGCAAACATTACGGAGAGACCGTTAATGCTCCGGAGGGGTCAATATTATTGTACGAAATATCACCATCTGCTTTGGATGAGTTTATTGGAGAAACTAGAGGAAATTTGGGTATATAGGTAATGAATAATGAGTGTCGAGAAAATAACGTAGATGCTTTCAGATCAATTAAAGTCGTATGTTTAGGATTTGATTCTTAGCACATTGTTCGAGAACGCTAAATTTTATTTTTTGATTAAATTTTCGGGGTACTTATGGTCTCGAGATCAAGGAAATTTTTAAAAATTGATCAAAAATCTGCAAAATCCAGAAAATGCCAATTTCACCAATAGAAAAATGCATGGTCCATTATGAATTAATTGATAACGAGTGACAGTATAGATCTTTCCATCAGAAGTGCAGTACACATTTGCTGTGAACGTACGTTTGGTGCACCCGGAGATTAGCTCAAAAATTAATGAAAAATTATTCAAAGTGAATAATTCTACATTTGAGACCCAAAAAGAAAGAAAGCGTCATTTTTAGCATTGCTGATACTCGGGAGGTACCCACCAAATATTTAGAAAGGCTTATAGAGAAAATTACCGAACAAAATAGTTATTATATAGAGCCTCTGATTTTTTTTACGTAAAAAGCATTTGGAAATACCCCAAATTCATCATCACAAGCCTCGAGAGAATCCATGATTGCAGTTCTGTTTATTGGATTTATATCTTCAAAAGTCCAAAAATCCCTACGATTAAGCATATTTCGTTAAATTATTTTGGCTAATAATAAAGGGGCTAAAAGCACATAAAAAATTCTGATAAAATTCGCCGAATGTTTACGTTAAATTTCCAAGTCAGCAAGGCCCATATCTGGTCATTTGGCAAGTTAGGAAGGCGCCAACTCGGTGTCCCCCCGTCTTGGTTCGTACCGTCCCACCCTCACCAGCAGTTCACGTGTGCCGGCAAGACAGGGTAACCCTCGCCCAACCAATAAAATCCGGCACTTCGCACATCCGCCGGACTCGACCAAAAAGAACCTCGCGCTTTCATTGGCTGGCCTCGCTCTCACTAACTTCCGCTCGCCAACGAAAATATAATCTACCTTTCCTCCACCAAATTTTTTCAAACCTTTTTCTTCTACAAAGAGTGTTTGACCAAAGTTGTTAACGATGGTTCTCCCTAGATTGTTTAACAATGCTTCACGCAGTGCCTTCACTGCTGCCAAGCGTAACTTTATGTTCAACAGGGGTTTAGCTTCTGCTGCTCCTACTGCCGGTAAGGTTAGGTAAGTATCAGGATTTAATTGTGGAGAGACAATTGAAGGAATTGAAAAGGATGTGAAGGTGGATCCAAACCGTTCTTACTGGGGACCGGTGTACAGCTGCTGGATCAGATAAAGGAGGCGGAATTGGTGACTGTTGGGTTCCGATTGTGGTGTGGGACCGATTCGACAAATCAACAGCAATAGACCCCTTGAATGGTACACCCGGGGTATCCGATCCGCAGAACCATAGAACGATCGTCCACGGTGTCGGCAATGGTGTCCTCATTTACAGTTCAATGAAACTGGATTGATGTCGGAATGGCGGTGGGCCCGTGGGGGCTCTATCTACCAATCAAAATTTTCATTTTTCGTTGTCTCACTCACTGTTCACCAGATCAAATTTACTAACATTATAGAGCTGTCATTGGTGCCGTTGTCGATGTCCAATTCGAAGAAGGTAACGTCCCATCCATTTTGAACGCCTTGACCTTGAAGAACGGTGACCAAAACTTGGTTTTGGAAGTTGCCCAACATTTGGGTGAAAACACCGTCAGAGCCATTGCCATGGACGGTACTGAAGGTTTGGTTAGAGGTACCGCTGTCAATGACACTGGTGCTCCAATTTCCGTTCCTGTCGGTCGTGGTACTTTGGGTCGTATCATTAACGTCGTTGGTGAACCAATTGACGAAAGAGGTCCAATTGAAGCCAAGCAAAGAAACCCAATTCACGCTGACCCACCATCGTTCGTTGAACAATCTACTTCCGCCGAAGTTTTGGAAACCGGTATCAAGGTTGTCGACTTGTTGGCCCCATACGCCAGAGGTGGTAAGATTGGTTTGTTCGGTGGTGCCGGTGTCGGTAAGACCGTTTTCATCCAAGAATTGATTAACAACATTGCTAAGGCTCACGGTGGTTTCTCTGTCTTCACTGGTGTCGGTGAAAGAACCAGAGAAGGTAACGATTTGTACCGTGAAATGAAGGAAACTGGTGTCATCAACTTGGAAGGTGACTCCAAGGTGGCCTTGGTCTTCGGTCAAATGAACGAACCACCAGGTGCTAGAGCTAGAGTTGCTTTGACCGGTTTGACCATCGCTGAATACTTCAGAGATGAAGAAGGTCAAGATGTGTTGTTGTTCGTCGACAACATTTTCAGATTCACCCAAGCTGGTTCCGAAGTGTCTGCTTTGTTGGGTCGTATTCCATCTGCCGTCGGTTATCAACCAACCTTGGCCACCGATATGGGTCTTTTGCAAGAACGTATTACTACCACCAAGAAGGGTTCCGTCACCTCTGTCCAAGCCGTTTACGTGCCAGCCGATGATTTGACTGATCCTGCCCCAGCCACCACCTTCGCTCACTTGGATGCTACCACTGTGTTGTCCAGAGGTATCTCTGAATTGGGTATCTACCCAGCTGTCGACCCATTGGACTCCAAGTCTAGATTGTTGGATGTCGCTGTCGTTGGTAAGGAACATTACGATGTTGCTACCAGCGTCCAAGAAACCTTACAAGCTTACAAGTCTTTACAAGATATCATTGCCATTTTGGGTATGGATGAATTGTCCGAAGCCGACAAGTTGACTGTCGAAAGAGCCCGTAAGATCCAAAGATTCTTGTCCCAACCATTCGCTGTCGCCGAAGTTTTCACTGGTATCTCCGGTAAGTTGGTCAGATTGGAAGAAACCATCAAGTCTTTCAAGGCTGTTCTCGAAGGTAAGTACGATCACCTTCCTGAAAACGCTTTCTACATGGTTGGTGGTATCGAAGATGTTGTCGCCAAGGCCGAAAAGTTGGCTGCTGAAGCTAAGTAAGCGGAATGCTAACTAGATAGTGCAAGTCATAAAAACGTTAGAATGTCCATGTGTAGACGCGTGCCTGAATATATTCAGTAGACCTCTATGGTCGTTTCATGAACCTCGTAGATCCCATCCTTGGCACGCTTTTCCTACGAACCATTTAGTGCCAGTTACGTCATTCTAGACTGTTTAGTTTTTTTTTCACAATACGTTGCTCCATAACTGCGCACGATCGCGTGGCGTTTCTTTCATCGACAACTATGTTTTCTTTGGCAGAAGTAAGTATATTCGAACTTTGCCTTCCCCATTGACAAGCTAATCTAACCGCAGTCGTTCTCGTTCCTTGATAGCCCCGACATTAACTGGAAAAATGTCATTTTGGGTTTCACCATTGGCCAATTCGTGTTTTCCAACTACCTCGAATACCGTCAGTATCAAGTGTTGAAGAGAAAGACACCTCCACCATCTTTGAAGGCTGAGGTGTCCCAAGAAACGTTCGAGAAGTCCCAAGACTACTCGCGGGCCAAGGCCAGATATGGTTTCTTCTCCGAGGTGTTCACCTTGGTTCAAAATGTGTCTATTATTAAGTACGACTTGTTGTTGAAAGGATGGGGACTTGCCGGCACTGTGATGCAAAGGGTTGCTCCAATCTTGCCTTCGTTTATGGGTGGAATTATTACCCAAACTTTGTTTTTCCTCGGAATTCAGGAGCTAATTACTACCGCCATTTCCTTGCCATTGTCCTACTACTACAATTTCGTTTTGGAAGAAAAATACGGGTTCAATAAATTGACTGTTGGCTTATGGCTCACCGATAAACTTAAGAGCACTGCACTCGGGATGGTACTTGGTTATCCTGTTATGGCCACCGTTTTGAAGATATTTGATTACACTGAATCCTTTATTGGTTATATCATGGTTCTTGTGCTCGTTGTACAATTGGTATTCATGACTATCTTTCCTCTTTTCATCCAGCCATTGTTCAACAAGTTCACTCCTTTGGAAGATGGAGAATTGAAGACCGCCATCGAAAAGCTTGCTTCAGCCGAAAACTTCCCCTTGACCAAGTTGTACGTTATTGACGGATCCAAGAGGTCGTCCCACTCGAACGCATACTTCACTGGTTTGCCATGGAGTAAGCAAATTGTGTTGTATGACACCTTGATTGATCACTCCACCACCGAGGAAACCGTAGCCGTGATTGCCCACGAGATCGGACACTGGAAATTGTCCCACTTGACCAAGATGTTGTTGTTCAGTCAGGTCCAAATCTTCTCGATGTTTTCATTGTTTTCGGCATTCATCCGCAACAAGTCTCTTTATAACTCGTTTGGATTCACCACCGTCCACCCAACTTACATAGGGTTTGTCTTGTTTGGTGACATTTCTACTCCAATTAACCTTGCTATTCAATTTATCTTCAATCTTTTGTCGAGAAAGCACGAATATGAAGCTGACGAATTTGCCAAATCCCGTGGGTACTCCGAGCCATTGGCCAAGGGTTTAATCAAATTGTTGAGTGAAAACTTGTCCTCAATGGATGCCGATAGTTTGTACTCGGCCTACCACCATTCTCACCCTATTTTACCTGAAAGATTGGCTGCTATCGGCTATATTTCCAAGGAAAAGATTGCTGACATTAAACCATTCAAAAAGGACTAAACAGTACATCGACATAAATACGCAATTCTATATCTATTAAACGAGACAATGCCCACATTGTCGCTATGCTATATATGAGACCGCTTGTATTTCGAGTTCAACTCGTCGTACGCCTGTCTCATCTGGACATATCCTAAATGTATTTTACCGATCAAATGATCGGCCAACCGACGGTCACTGTCCAATCTAGACAAATATGCTCCACATCCTTCACAAACTTGTAGCTTTTGCTGGGAAACTTGGCCCACATTGTCGGCAATATTCCGAGCAGTTTCCGCCAACGCATCTCTCTTTCCACATAATTCATCCAACCGGGATGATTCAAACGTAGCTTTCAACGTCTGGTTCTGGTCAATGAGATGGTTAATTTCCTGGTTCATGAGACCAATCTTAGTATCCAAGTCGTCGAGCTCCTTGGTAACGGCTGCTATCTTTTCCTGTTCCTCTGGCGTCCTTTCTAGTCTTTTTTGGGCAAACTCAATGGTTCGGTCCAATTCATTGATATACTTCTTGAGGTTGAGATAGTAAGAATATTCTATATCGGGAAACTTTTCACCTTTTTTGGTTCTATACTCGTACTCCATTTTGTGCTTCTCAAGATGTAGCAAAGGACACCGTCCGAGATCTTGTTTAGTACCTGCTAAAAGATCATGAGGACAAGTTCCCACCAAGAAGCTTCGGCACACTTTGTGGCTGGTCATCTCGACTTCTCTTCGACGCTGGGCGGGCGAGATAAGTGCCTCTTTCCCCATGAGCTGCTCCAAGAGCTTTCGTTGTTCTTCAGCCATGTTGGTAACTGGTTCGTGGTTGCAAGAAGTGGCGATGATGGGTATGGCCATAGTCACGTGAATCGGATGGAGTAGGAGTAGAACATGAGGACAATAACTGAGCCCAGCCGATAGAAATGGAGCCATTCGGGCTCTAGGTACCCCATGTTATATAGTATGAATATATTCAAAACGGAATTTGGGTATTGTGCCAACGTTGACATGAAATTTCCGGCCGTTTCTTGTAATTACTTACCGAGATGAATGAAATATTGCCTCCAAAATTCGAGATTGCACACCAGAGCACAAATTCTCCTTGTACTAGCCAATATATATCGATGTTATCAACTGTAGGTGATTTTCTTAATTTTGGGTACCTCAAACGTCTCATTTGGGGTTCCTGCCACAGTTTTTCAGCACTTGACAGTTAAACCCTTACCCCCAATTAGTTTTACCAATCGGGTCGCTTCTGCCGTACATCCCTTCTGCCGTATATCCCTTCTGTCATACGTACGTTTTTCCATCGACTCTTTCCTCTTTCAGCCTCGTCTGCTTCGTCTCGTCCCATCTAATCATTTCCTCCACCTCCTTCCTAATCCGGTAAGAACCGCCTTGTCGGCGGGCGCTCGCCACACCCAAAGCCCGCTCCACACTTATCTACTTCTTCTACTCATTTCATCACTCATTTCACCCCAAACTCAAGCAATTTCCAGTGTTAGACAGGAAATAACGTTTCCTACCATCAAATCCATCTTCATAGTTAACTTATAGCCGTCCCCACATTCACATTCTTCCGGCCGAATCGTGTCATCATTCGCATTAGACACCATTGTTAGATAAGAAACGTTTGTTGAAATCATCTACGGCGTGCTCATCGAAACAAAGCCAGACTTACGAAACACCAGCACTTTGGGTACAAGATCTTTCCAAGCGATCTTTCCCTATTATTCCCAGCTTCATCATATGGTTTAGGCACTGACGTAGATGGTCCGTTATCAGCTTATTGGACGCAGGAAAGTGACCAAAGGAAGACCCCAATCCTCTCAGTATCCACTTCAGCATTTGTGTGGTCTTCCTCAAGAGATCCTCGTTCATATCTTTGACTTTCTCGATGAGAAAGACCTTGCCAAACTTTCATTGACATGCCTGCGATTCAGAAACATCATCAACAAACACTACTTGTATCGCAGTATTTCACTTAATACCGGGTCAATGGCGAAGTTCGCCCACTATAACTTGCGCCCAGTATCAAAGAGTCCGTTATCCATGAGGTCTAGGGTTGCTGTTCCCCTGTCAAATATTAACTACATCGAAGAATTGACCCTTTCCCATCCTGCAAACAAAGATGCCACAAATCGGTCGATCACTATAGCTGGCACCTACGGTGTCACCAGCGATATTAAGCATGGCAGTAATTCCAGTTACGAAATGTATATGAACGCGTTAAAACTTTTATTGGAGGTTGCATATGGTCTTAAAAGGGTTAGAATAAGTGAAATTTCCCCATACTTCGAATTCTCCAAAGACGTGGTCCCCACTCCCGTTTATCAAAAGTCATCCTGGAAAAGGTCAGCTCCTTCAAGAACACTTCATTTACTCGAGTTAAAACCTCAGTCAGGATGGTCTATCACCTTCAAATGGTCACATATTTCTTTATTTCTCTCGTATTACAATGTGCTTCAAGAATTAACGTTGCATAACTTCATAATAGATGATGTTAAACTAGCCACACCAATTAACAACAAGATTTCAATTCAAAAACTCACAGTGATTGACTGCTCCTATGCAGATGCAGCTCGGAAGGCTAACAATTCTAAAAAATCATCACCATTATTCGAAGATGTTCATACGTTACAATTATTGAATATTTCTCACGTTACCGACTTGTCTATGATTGATTTTGTCAAACAGAATGGAAAATTACACACGCTTATTTTGGATATGAGTTCGCCCTTGTTTTACCAAATTAAAAACGGAAAGCTGGAATTTCAGTTTGGTAAATTCAATCCGTTCTTCAAATTATTGTGCTCTAGAACTGGTGGATACTGTTCAATCAAAAACCTTGAGCTTGTCGAATTCAATCTATTGGAATACCTCCCTAATAAGACTTTAAGCGATGTTGATTCGTGGGTCGGACCATCTGATGATTCATTCGAATACTTTATGAGTCTTTTGGGTAGTGTTGAGAAATTAAGCATAACATTTGGAAAGAATTTACAAATAAAACTTGGCGATAACGTCATTGAGAATTTAGCATCTTTAAGCTGTGAAAAATGGTCAGAAATAATGAATCCGCTATTTGGCCCGGACAAACCTCGTAACCTTTTGATCAAGGATTGTACTCTGAAAATATTACTTAGCGATGGTCCTGGATGATTTATAAAATGATCAACAATGCACATACAAGGTACATAAATATAGGAATACTAATAGATAATGAATTCACGGCTATTTGTTAGTATTATGTAGACACAGGTTTGAGAAATTACTTACAGTTACTCAAACGAGGGCCCATATTTTCTCTGTTCAGTTCTGTTTCTGACATTATGTCAATCACAGGATGGACCTGATTTGAAATTTTGTACTTTGATCCATCAGCGTTGCAAACACTAGACGAGGAGATAAGTTGGTCTTCCTGTAGATTAACAAAACTTCCTTTCTCCCAATTTAATGCTTGCGATAATAATGCCTTCGAGACAGACATCGGAATTCCCCTCGATGCTTCGAAATACTCATATGCCTTTTCACATTTCCATAATTTATTGGACTTGTAATTGTGTTGAAACTGCTTTTTGGGCCTGTTCCTAGACTTCACAAGAAATCTGGACTCAAATCTTGATAAAGAATCAAATTGGGCCTTCAATTGTTTAAAGTCGTTCAATAATTTAATGTCCCCATTGGGCAATATTTCCACCAATCCATAATTATTTGGCTCTTGAGAAAATTCATAAATTAGCCCGCCACTAAATACATCTGTCATATCAGAAGAGTATATTGCTCTCACCTCTTCGAACATTCTCGGTGAAACTTCATTGCAACCATATCTAAATGTTAGTAGAATTCAGCATTGTATCATTAGATTTCACTTACTCCGAAAAAAAAACTGGCTTGTGGTATTTGGAGTAATCATCCACTAAGATATTGTAACCACTTGTGTAGAATGTTTGTTCACCACACCACTGATATGAATTGACACCATAAAAATCTACCGCATCCATCGAAGATTCAAATTCACACGAGAGATAACTTGCCAAAGGAATTCTGTATCGTAAATCATCCGCCGCCGAGTATCCTACTGGAATCTTTCTTGGAGAATTATTTTGGATGTATGTTTTGATATCACGGACCACAGCTTTGACATATCTGGGTGCATTTTTGGCGGAAATATCATCATTGATGATTTCATTTCCAGCAAAAAAGCCAAGAGTGTTGTTATAATGAGAGAACTGCTCCACCACCTTGAAAACATGTTCCATGTACTGGGCATGATATGTTGTCCACGGTTCAAATCGGTTGAGATGCTGGCCAAGTAAAGGAGAATTTACATCGAGAACGAGATAAATTCCAGCGGTAGCAAGAAGGGACATGCATATGTCATGGTTCAAGTCTGGATTTATAGAATATATCCGTATAGACTGGTGTTAGTTCATGGAGATCAATAGTTGATACCGAGGAAACATTTGATACGTACGTTAATACCCAACTCCTGGAACAAAATGATGTCCCGGGCACATTTGTTGGGATCAGATAGTGGGTCACTGGAGGAGACAATGGCGGAAGACCCTCCTGGCTGATAATCAACTCCTTTGATATAGAACTGGTTTGTTAGTATCGCCGAAAAAAAGGGTCAGGTAGGCAGAACGTACTGGTTCCTTGGTGATGGAGTCAATGAAGTGATGACCTTCAATAGATATGGGATGAACGTATGCCCATGCCAAGGCGATATTTGTTAAGAGTAATAACCACTTCATTCGTGCTTGGTAGGTCGCAAATACATAATTGCAAAAATCAAGACTGCGACCTTTTGCACCCAAGCACAATCAGAGAATCTATTGCACTAGGAAAGTAGTAAATTGAGCAACTTACGTACCATTTGAATGGGTGCAATGGAATATCCCTAGTCACATATATGTAACTGGCAGCTGGCGATGGAGCTGCTCTAATTGGACACCTCGATGGCTGGTACTAGCGGAAGTGTAACAGTCATCATTAATTCAATGGTAGGGTATATTGAATAGTATTTTCCGATGACTCCATATCACTGCTGTGGCAATACCAGTACCCGAAAAAGCCGATTAAGGGAAGTCCTAGATGCTGCTGATTGCCTCCTGATTTTTTTTCTACGTATAGTGTATCTCAAGCAGTTAGCCACGACAATAGTCAAATTTTATAGACATACACCCAGAGGCAGATCAGCTCCTTGATTTCAATATCCAGTCTAGTAGCTCAATCATGACAAGAAATATGGCAGGGGCAAAATTATACCAACTCTGGCTAGAGCTGTTGCATAGATATTTCGCTCCCAGAGTGAATGGTTAAGCGAATGTGGAGGTGGGCATATCCTGAATCTTGTGAATCTCTACATTGCCATTCAGATATTTGCTTCTTTAAGTAGAATTTGTCAAATATCCTTGGCATACACTTCCCTCTTTGTGGGCCCTTACTCCTGGCCACGCGACACTAAGCCCAAATAGTGGGACGAACATCCGGCAAGTTGCCTAAGCTATAACCAAGAATCCTGCAATAGCGCCTGTTGTCCGTACATAGACCAATAGTTTCGTTCTATCTTCCGGTAACCCCAGTTGTGTCCACTTACTAGTTATCGTCTAGTTAATGGTAATCGTAAGCACTCACTAATCTAGCAAACCGCGCCTCTTATCATACTCGCACTATTGTTCGTTTACAGCTTGGCCTACGTTGCGTTTATTTACCGATATATTCTTAGTCCCCTATTAGGCGCTACAATCAACTTAATCACCTCATAGTGCTCCGGGAGAACCTTCTTATAAACTATTCCGGGTAATCCAAAATGGTGAATCGCCACCCCTACCAATCGTTGGGGACTTCCGACTCGGAGCTTCCTATAAATCCCCCGAATTACCAGGATCTAGAGGCAAACTCCACAGAACACCAACACCAACCACAACTGCTGAACTCTAATGACGACGACGATGAAATCTTCGATATAAACCACAACCCCAATCATGTTCACTTCGAGCAGTTTGAGATCGAAGACGATCCTGAGGACCTCCCTCGGGACGGATTCCTCAAAAGAGCTTCCTTCTTGACTAGGAAGTTTGCCACAAAGTTCAACCATACCATTATAAACCCTTTGAACCAAATAGTGGACCCCATATATGAAGCCTACCTGCATATCAATATGATGTATGAACGGTCTATTTTGAAGATAGGAAATCCATTAGTGGTGAAGAGACTATTCTATGTGTTCTTTGTGACAATCATTGTATTTTTCGTTACCAGAATGAACACCAATGAGGGTGTCAATGGAGTCAGTGGTGCATCCTTCGGATCTGGCCGTTTCTACGATCTCGAGATGTTGGGAACCTCCATTAAGAATTATATCGATCCAAAACTAATGAAAGAAAACCTCGAATATTTTTCGTCAATGCCTCATATAACGGGTTCAATGGGTGACTTGACGTTGTCTAAGTTCATTCATAAGTACATGGAGAATAATGGCATAAAAATCATAGATTTCAACGAGTTGCAAAGTTATCTCAATTACCCCTTCTATAACGAAAAGGAAACATATCTAAAATTATCAGACAATTCATATCAAGCCAGGTTACACGAAGCCCAAGCTGAAAGCATGGAATACCTCTCCTTCAATCCAAATTCGTTGAACACCAACCATGAAATTGAAGACCATTATGTGTATGGGAATTATGGATCTCCTCATGATTTCAGTCAATTACAAGACAATAATATCAACCTTAAGGATTGCATTTTGCTAATCAAATATGGTGGAAATACTATCCCTGAACCAAACAAGCTTCTGTTAGCACAGTCATATGGTGCCAAAGCTATCGTTTATATTACTGAAAAATATCATGTGAACTCCCAGGATCATGAAGACGTCATCCAGAAAAATAATGTTGGTTTAACTAGAATAAGCCCGGGAGATATTTTGACACCGGGTTGGTCTTCAGAGGACGGGTTTGTGGCAAGGCTACCATGGTTCAAGTCTGACACCACTCCAAAGTTGCCATCACTCCCCATTTCATGGAGAGATGGAAAACATTTAGTATCTAAACTTACAGGTGGTGTTAAATTTGAAGATGGGTTGTTTTCTGGTACTGGAAAATCCGACTCTAAACTAAAATTGAAAGTTTCTAATGAGGAGCGAAGAATCCATCAGTTATGGAATGTGGTTGGCTCAATTAAGGGAAGAGAGCAAGCAGAGAAAGGTATGATTATCGGTGCTGCCCGTGATTCCAGTTGTTACGGGACAATCGGGTCTAATACTGGAACGGTCGTTTTGTTGGAGATGATTAAGATTTTCACATCGTTACAACGTCAATATCAATGGTCTCCTTCAAGATCTATCTACTTTGTTTCTTTCGATGCAACTGAATATAATTTGGCGGGACTGTCGGAGTGGATTGAAAATAGAAAGGAGCTGTTGAAAAAAGAAGGGTATGCATATATTGATTTAAGTGATGCAATTGCTGGAGATGAACTCACTATTAAATCACATCCATTCTTGAATGAGATAATTAGGGACTGTTTAAGACAAGTGAAAGGTGAAGGAGAGTCCAGCTTGTACGATTTGTATAAGAAAGCTCACAACGATAAGGATGAAATTTCCAATAACATGCTTGACCTGAAGAACTATCTTCCTTTTATTAATCTCGTTAATATCCCTTCAATGGAGATTAAGTTCTCGGGAAAAAAATATCCAAAGAATTCATGTTACGACAATTTTGATAACTTCGAACAATCGAAAGTTGACCCTACTATGACCAAACATTCTCAATTAGTCGAGTTATTATCATTAATTGTATTACAATTATCGGACTCACCTATTATTCCATATAATTTTAATGACTTCCAGTTCCGGTTAAGAGTGTTTGAGCAGGATTTGGAGCACCATGCCCGTGATATATTAAAAGTGAGTTCGAATAAGAGAAATCTTAATTTCGAGCCATTAAGAAAAGCAATTGATCGCCTCCAGGGCCCATCGACAGAATTTCATGAGTGGAAAACGGCATGGGAGAAATTTACAGATAATGCCAAGGAAATTGAGCCGTCAATGTTTGCCATGTCACGGTGGAGATGGCATGATAATATGTTGAGATTCAATGAAGGGTTTATTGTCCAAGAGGTTCAACTGTCAAGACCAGGCTTCATGAATATGTTACTAGGTACCCCATTTTCGGCGCCTTCCGAATCTGAAGGCGGTTATGAATGGAATTCTTTCCCTTCGATTAGAGATCACTTGGTTAATAGAGATTTTGAAAAGGCACAGGCAGAAATCAACCAACTCGCAGACATGATTGCTCATGGTGCTGATCGTATTGCTGAGTTTTAATTGAGTCGCTGGAAACACAGCATGGGTATTATGGGACTATATTTAAATAGAGAACATCAGGAATCATAAGTAATATGAACATATTTTAACTTGTAATGCTAGTGGTATATGAGATTGTGGAGAGTAGACTTGGAAATCGTTTTCACTGCTATTGTATCTGAGGACGGATTTACCACGGTTCTGGCACTACACTTCATGTTATCTCTAAAAATATCGAATTACAGTGGCAACGAAAAAAAAAACTTAGTATCTAATTGTGATTGAAAACAATGTTTCTAGGCGTACTCTATTATTTTCCTTCACTAATCATATTTACTAAGCTTGAAAGGCATTTCTTGAATACATATGCAACCGAGTCACTCAATAATCAGATAACCGACCTCAACATTAAGAAACTGTTCCTTCTTAATGAAGTTATATTGGAATATGAACGAAGCCAGGGTCGTGAATAAAGGTGTCAATGGAAGGAATGGATATGAAGAAATCCAACGGTTGCGTATTAGGTTAATAAGAAAGTAGAGAAACCCGAAACATATTCCATGTAAGTTGGCCATGAATCATCGAAAAAAATTAATTCTAACTTCCCGTGCAACAGATGTACATAGAAATTATCCCTGTATATATTATGAAGATAAAATAAATTGTTTATGAATCGTTTCCACCAAACTTGAGCCACTGGTAGCAATCAGAGTTATTGATGAAGACGTACATCTATGTTATCAGAGACATTAGCTGTCAAGCTCATTTTTTTTCATCTCATACATTAATTGTTGATCTTTTTATTTCATTGAGCCCGAATGAACAAGACGAACAATACGAAAAGGCTTTAAGATCATGACAAATTTCAAGCGAATGATAGCTGTGACCGAAAGTAGTCAGAATACGTGGTGTTCGCATCGAATAACTCTCGGTGGCCAAGCTGGCTAAGGCGCGAGACTGTAATGAGAAACTCAAAGTAATCTTGAGATCGGGTGTTCGACTCACCCCCGGGAGATTTTTTTTGAGTGCCAAATTTAGGCTATACTTACCTACCAAGTATGTGGTTAAAACTGCCTTGTGATTTCATTGAACAAAATAAGTCTAGAACAGCCATTTTAAGGAATAAGAGAAAATTTTCATTACAAAAATTGTGAGTTACAAGGCTGGGTCGAAATTAATTTCTGCTTATCTATACACATAGCATTGGTCACTGAAGTATTAAGGGTCAGATGACCGAGACACATTAACAAGATCTACCAAGTCTTCCAAATAATAATCCCGGGAGTATTGGTCGAGCTCTTTCACCGCCGTATGCAATGCCACTAAATATTCCTTATTTGGACCACTGGGGCCATGTGTTTTGGCAATAATGTCGGCGGTCTTCTTAATTTCTTCGGGCCCCACGAAGGAGACGTTGTCAATGGTCCCGATATAAATGGCCGACTTGATAAAGTAATCGCCGGTCTTGGGATCCTGGGGAATCTTTTCCAATGCCGAATGCTCCACATTGCAATAATTGGTAATATGGAATGGAACTTGGTGTAAAGTGTATCCATCTTGTTCTCTGACATCTAAATAATTTCTGATGTAGTCCACATCTTTTGGTTCTATATAATATGCAACTCCCCACACTTTAAGATCCTCTTCCGTCAAGTTGTTAATTTTGACACTGATGTCTTCAATGATACCTTCATCCTTCGAGATATCTGTTTCTGGATGGTTCCCGTTTAATTCGTACATATGTAACGTATTATGGAAAATGCTATGAGATTTGAGATCCTCAAGTGATAATAGTGTTACCACCCTTCCTGGTGCCTCGGGAGTACCTCTATGATCTGAGGAACTTTGCCAGAATCTTCTTATAAATCCTTTGAGAAACCCATTCACTTTGAAGGAGTACCTTGGAGGAGGCTTAAAGATAAGCGACCCATATCCAATCACCCACATTCCTTCCGACATGGTGACTTTGGTGACATTGAAACTATCATGAATCACAGAACAGTGGTGGCTTCACTGTCTATATGCAGGAGCAAATAGTATGGGGAAGCCTATTCAGCAAGTTCAAGCCATACTACATGTTGAGCCGTATCAAAAGCGTTACCGTAGGCTGATTTAGACAGGCCTTCTACAGATGATATATCTCCCATAAGTATGCGGCATTAAACTATTATATAGGAACCATAGAACTGAACCGAGATGAAAAGTTCAGCTGGAGGTAACAAAGCATACACAACGGGCACTCAATCTGAATCTCACAAGTAACTGATCTGGAATGCCATCTTTATCGTTTCACGAAGTCTTTCCCTGAGGTTAGCTTTTCTAAAATTGACCATCTTGCCTGCCACGATTGCAATCAATATTACAACTGCCACAGCTAATCCATTTTCTTTGAGATAATTCTTTGAAATCGAAAAAAGGTATAGTAATTTTCTTTTGGTTTCTTCTAGCGGAGTCTGTGAATCGGAAGAGGCGATGTCGGTGCCCGGGGTTTCGTTGGCGTATTGCTTTTGAATTTCTTTGAGTGACTTATAGTTGAGGTTTTGTTTTCTTTCCAATTCCTTCTGCTTCTGCAATTCTTTCTGCTTCAACTCCTTTTCTAACCTTTCTTTCTCCTTGCGTTTCTTTTGCTCTTGTAGTATTTTGTCTTTCTTTGAGTGTTGTATTTGTTTCAATCTTGTGAGGTGGGACTCTTTATCTGCGGAGTATCGAGGGTTTTCAGCCACTATTATTTCTGCTTCTTCGAATGCGTCAAATGTTGGCAAAACCTCAAATACGTACAAGTCGATCAACCGCTTCAAGTACACGTCTTCATCGGAGTTATGATTGATCAACGAATACAACGTTCCGAGTTTCTTTACCAACAACTTCCCATTATCATCCACAACCACGTCCTTGTTGCTTATAGTCAGTAAGTAATGATTGTACAAGATTTCCAGCGGAATGGAATACTCATACTGATATATGCTTAACAATCTCTTAATGACTTCCTCATCTTTAATTGACTTGATTGATGCTGCTTTCAAACTCTCATTATTGTGGGGCTGAGTCAATGATACACCTGTTTCAATAATATAGAGACTGACGATCTTGATAAAGAGCTTTTCCGTAAGAAGACCCCTATCGAAATCCCCAAAGCTTTGGTGATAAAGCTGAGAGGTTAAGTTGTAGGACTTTTCGAAATTTTTGTTCACAAACAATTTAAGGGCTAAGTTGTAGTTGTTTTCGAGCGCCTTGTGGGACCGAAGCGTCGATGAGAGCCCGGCTTGGTCTGTCATGGTAGTATGAAGTGATATATTGACATTTAATTCTGTGGGGTCGGTCGCATTATAACCTCGGTTTGGTGATTATGTAAGCAAAGCATGATGTTGGAGCTAAGCTTGAGACGATGACACAAACATTAAACTTTAGATACACACGGCCGTGGTGATTAGTTCGAAATGACCTCGTATGAACAAAAGGGGGACAATAAACTATGTAACATAACTAAGTACATGTCCTCCGAGCATGGAGACGAAAAGTCTATATTTACCCGATCCCTCTACGTATCTGGGTGTGCAAATTAGCTAGTTATCTATCTAATACAAAATCCGAAGCACATCGTACTCGACAGGCAGTGTGAGAAGGCTTTTCTCCACTGGGGCATACACGAGGTCCCAGAATGTACATTCCTTACAAAAGTATCTATCAGCAATGCAACTAATTAATTGATAAATAATTACTCTTCTTCGTCATTGTCATCTCTATGAGACCTGCCCAATGCAGCGAGCCTTCTTCTCCGCTCCACCTCTGTTTCCTCCATATCTTCTTCAGAATCCAAACTGGTCAACTCGTCATCATCATCGTCATCCTCTTCCTCGCTATCTTCGCTATCATGGATTGGTGGGGGCAGTGGAGACCGACGCCTGGCACGCGCTGGATCTTTAAGAATCTTGGGGTTGTTATTCAATATCTCGTTGATCTTGGTTTCAACTCTGTTGGTAACTCTTGGATCATCTAGAGGTGAGTTTCGATTCTTAGAATCGTGTTCCATAACCAACAAATTTTTATTCAGTTCTTCTGGCGCATCAATGTTGATGGTGGGTATATTTTTATTGCCTCCTTCCGGAACAGTATTTTGTACATCCGATTCTTTCTGATTTTTTTGTTTGATACCTACTAATGACAAAGCCTTCCCAACAATACTCGTCGATCTTTGCCTCGATTTGTGACTGTGGGCATGTGGATTAACTCTGTATCTTCTAATGATTTCACCATCCTCATTTTCTATGACAATTAAATTATCCACTTGATGAGCATAAACTTTACGACGGGTTGGATCATTCTTCTTGATGAATGCCCTTCTCGAGTTGCTTCTTGATAATTTCTCCTCAATGTTTTGGTAATCATGTTGGGATGAATGCAGACTTGATGCTGAGGCAGATGAATACTGAGTGAGTCTCTCCCGTAAAGAGTCCATTGAATGAATACTTTGTGCCTCTCCTGTAACGAGCTGCTCCGAGGCCTTCTTCAAAGGTAATGTTTCAATGATTTCACCATTTTGATCTTCAACAATAATTTCACTTCCTTCTTGGTATGCGGTGGTTGGAATAGGACGTCTTTGCTGTTTCTTCTTTGCTAAAATTTCGGATTTTTCACTTTCACTTTCAGCTCTATTATGGTGCTTTTCAAGTTCTTGCTCGCGGTCTATTGGGTCACTAGGAATGGCAATTTCCAATCTGTCATCCTGAATAGTAGATTCCTCATAACTATCCTTAGATGGACTATCAGTGGGTTGTGTCGTAGTCGTAGGATTAGCAGATGGTGTTCTACCCAATTGCAAGAACTCTGCTTGTGGTCTTTGTCTCTCATTTTGCAGCTCATCCTCCGAATCACTTTCACGATTTCTAGATAAAGTGTGCTTAAGTGCAGCCCCAGGACCTCTGTTCTTTCTCTTTTTCTTTTTATGTTTTCTTCTTTTAGCACCACCCGCTGGTCTGACTTTAACCCCACTGGTTTCAATGGTGTTTGCCTGTTGAATCTTATTGGACTCATCAACAGAAGGGGCCCGGGTATCAACTCTTTGCAATGAAAATGATGTAGAAACTTTGTCCAATTTTTGCAATCTTGACATCCAACTAGCGCCTTGATCTTGAGTGTTGGTAGCAGTAAACGACATGGTGATGGCCATTCTATTAAGACGTTTACCCAAAGTAAGAACAGCAACTGAAGATCCATGCACAACAATGGATGTGATAACCAAGAAACACACTGCAGGCCAAAGGACTGCTACAATCTGGTAATGGGGATGGTCAGGGTCAGGTATGACATTAAGAGACCATTCACGGCCAACATAATTTTCCAAGTTTCTACGTGCCAAAATGACCCCGAATATGGCACCAACACCGATAGGGCCAAAGTGACCACAGAAAATTGCTTCTCTCCAAGTTTTGACGTCCGGTGTAAATGGTTTTAGGGCCAAGACAGCAGGCAATCTTCTCAAGAAAAGCACAACAATGGCCAAAACGACCAACCTCCATACGTTCAAACCGATTTCAGCGTTGTTAAACTCGGGCCATGGCACGATAGCTCCAAAATACACAAAAAATGCCAAGTTAAGAAGCAAATCGATCACTGTCGAGACATGCGATTCTTCAGTCTTCTTAGCGAAATCACCATTCCACCCGAATGTAGTTCCGGCAGCAAATGATGTTAACAAATCATCCACTCCTAACATTGAACCGATTCCAGCAGAATTAAATGCAATGAATACAAAAATGGCCAAGAACGATTCCCTGTCAATGAGGTTTTTTGTTTCTGCAAATGCCACTGCCTTTCTAAGCAAATAGCCCAACACAATACCTAATATACACCCAAACAAACACTCCCATAATACGGTCTTCAAGAACCAATCTTTGAACACTTCATGGGCATTATCAGGATGAAGCACCAAGTTGAGTGACAAATATATAAACGGTACAGCCATACCGTCATTACTACCTGATTCTGCCGACAATAAATTTCTCAAATGGCCCGGGACTCTTTCAGCAAATTTACCCTTACCCACCACTGCAGCAGCCAAAATAGGATCGGTAGCAGTGACACAGGCACTGACCAAAAGGGCTTCTGCGTAATTGAAATGAGGGATGAGGACCCATACAAACAAGCCAACCACAAGCCAACCACATACCATTACTGGTAATAAGAATATCCCCACCGATAACCAATGATTCTTCATATACTTACGGGGCAATTCGACCGCCACCGCAACAATTTGAATGCACAACACTATTCGAGATATTTCCAACGTTATATACTCGGTATTACCCCATGATAACGGATCGAACCAGTCCAAACAGTGTGGACCTAAGATAAGACCGGCAATGGTAGCCACGGTCGCTTCACCGATATAAAGTCTTTCCTTGACAAAGAGAGAAAGAAGCGAGAAGATGGTACTGAATATTCCCACACATGCGTAGGCGATGTGTGGTTTCTCCAACTAGATGTTAGTTTGAACAAAATGCCCAGATCAATTGAAAACTCATGGTAATCGATGAGGGGGGCTGGGGCTCTCACAGTAATCGGATAACAAACACCAGAGATGACGGTCCACGGGGTCACAGCGGGCCGTCGAATGTTGCCCGTACTGTGCCGCTAACCATTCCCGCCACACGGCCATTACATACCAGTAACTGATCCCATGACATTATGGGTATTCCAATATCTTGTTAGTCATAAAAGATAGATAACATGTACTAATAGATTTTGCGCAGCCTTTCAATGGGTCGGGTCGTGCCTGTATATAGCAGAAGGACAAGAAATGTGATTCTCCATCCAAGTCTTGGCAGAAACTCAATATCTAGTGCCAATGGAGATTGCTGAGATGTAGGACAACGTTCGTGGCATGGGTGCCGAGGAGTTCCGGCTACAAAGGGACCTGGGGTAGAAACACAACTGCACCGTCACAACAGAGTGACTGAGCACGCGGGGGAGGGGGTTAGTACCATGCTACGGGGGTAGAATGTGATATGGGGTAGAGAATGTGATGATTACGGTGTAAACCAATGGGAAGGGCTTCAGAGGAGATGGCAATTTAGGGAGAACATATTAGCGAGATTGAAGAAAACGTTTCTGCGACCGTGCGTTAGCGAGGGGAAGAAGAAGCCCAGCAATTTTTATACGAACTTAACGAAGCGTAGCAATGGGCCAGCCGTTCCCGTGTTGTTTTTGCCAAATTATCATAAGAACCTCACGGTCCTCGCACATGGACAGTTGGAAAACATGGGAAATTTTGCATCTCGGTGTTAGAGCTAATTTGAGTGGCACTGGTTCGGCATTTCAACTGTCAGTGTTCACCTCGAATTGGAACTGGGCGATTACTTGACTGAAACTAGCGAATTAACCCCGACAATATTACAATTTAAAAAGTTTGCTATCACAATATTTCGGAACGTTTCAGTGTCGTATATAGCACCCTACTGGTGTAGCTTCGAGAGATTTTGCACCCTCACCAGTGTAATAGTCTAAATTCTTTCAAAATTGGTTCAAAAAAATCCCAGAAAAACTCACGAGGGGCCCAAACTGTGGGGCCAGCTGTTGTAGCTGATAAAAGTGGAGCGGTTAATTATTCTCTGCTCATTGAATTGTTTTAGTTTTCGCCTTGACTGCTTCAATTCTGCTCTCAACTGCCCTACCGTCGCGTTTGCTTGTGTCGCGCCCATAGTAAAATCGCGACTGGTCTCCAATCTTTTTAGTTGCACCAGCCATGACGGGGCTATTTGTGAACTCCCAAAACAGCCAAGATTCCGATGATGAACCCAGTGTGAATCTTCCTGGTAACAACATTGATAGTGTCAGTCGGTATACGGCTCTGTTCACCGCATGCACGTCTCAAGTGGGCCATTTGGCCGAGGTGTTCTCTGCCATCACCACCCTCAATCCCCAAGCACTTATGATCATAAAACCATCGGGGATCATCATATACTCAGAATATAACCATGTGAGCAACGTGCAATTGAACGTGGACCCTTCTTTGTTTTCTCAATACAGCTTTCTCGTCCGGGACGAGAATGATGCTGTGGTGCCATCGCAGATTCAAGACAACGATAGCCAAATACCGACAGAATTGAGGCTCGGAGTGGACATTTCGCTTATCAGCGACGTGTTTGCGTCGGTAGCCTCCAGCGTGTCAGTTCCCAAACTGAAACTGAACCAGAATAACCAAAACGTGGCCCATCCCGATCTGGTTACATGCTATTTCACCTATAAAGGTGAAGGTCTGCCATTGGTGATTGAGTTTGAAGATAACTTGATGAGCGAAAAAATCGAATTTCTTACGTTTTACACTGATTTCACCTTTCCCTATGATTCGTTGGATGACCCCGATGAAGAAGAGCATCTCATAGTGAATCATAATGAAATTCAGTCAGAATTGATCTTGAAAAGTGACGTGTTTTCCAATCTACTTGCTGATTTACAACAGATCAATACTGTGGAGTTGTACATATATTTATCTAACGAGACCCGGAGTCTTGGAACCACAAAAAAATCTGCCAATAACAAAATCAGATTCACCGATACACAATTGAATTTCATATCCAGAGGTCCAATAGGCCACCTGAAGCTCATTTGCCCCAGCGAAAGAACTATTCTCGAGAAGCTCATGCTCTATGGGAGAGATCCCAATAATAAATACAACATGATTCCTATAAATACCTCGTTGATCTCATGCTATAATTTTACTAACTTTATAAAGATCTTCCGAGCTGTGAAATTGTCATCAAAATGCAAGATTTTGAAGGACTTAAATGGTGTCTTATCTATCCAATTACTTTGCAAAAATAATAACTTGCCAAATTATGCGGGTACACTAATTACATTTCATCATCTTGAAGTATCTAGCTACTTGGATGAAGATTTTCATAGAGACCAGGTTGCAACAGCAAGGGATTTTAATAATATCTTTGATGATGAGAGTTACCAATATGTCAATGAGACCGGATCCGGAAACGATGTGTCGAGTGAGTATCAGGATCTAGGAGAAGAAATGGAGCGTGGCAAGCCAACTCTTTCATTTTCTTCGTTTAGAACGAAAGAGAGGGAGCACAACGATATATCGCAGGACCATGATAATTCTAATAAAAAGAGAAAGAGAATTGATCATAAACATGATAAAGAGAGAAGGTCAAAAGGATTGGGAAATGCTGTCGAAGTGCCATTGTTCTTATAGAGTATTTTTATTGTTAGCACGCAACTGACGCAGCACGAAAGACAAAACAGACAAAAATTGTCACTACTTCCCAGGAATATTTACTTTAAGTCAATGCTTATTTTAAACGTTATTTAGGAGAAATAAAAACGATAGAACATGTCATACATAAATGATTTACATGAAGAAGGAAATGAACAACAACTCGATGTTTGTCTCTATAATTATCCTTTGTGCTTCACTCGACCACGGTATTAAACGCAAATGTATGCCTCAATTCTGTTCTTTTGATTTTGAGCAATACACTCAGCAATCCAAGTGATATTTCTGATTTCTTGTTCTTTGGACCGCAACCATGCCCAGACAGTAGATAAGGTAAATTGTTGAGTGAAAGTGTCTCTACAAAGCTTCATTTCTAACAAGTAGAACCAGTCTTCCAAGCTTTTGCCACCTTCACCACTTTCACTGAAGAAGTCACCATATTCATCCACGGTACCAACAATTGATTTCAATTGTTCAATATCTTCAAGTTGGGCCAATTCCATATGGTAAGTAGGATATAATTTACCAGAGTTGGGGAACAAACTCGCCTTATCTTCAGGAGTTAAGTCTGGGTTTCCCAAGGAGTTGAGAGTGATATTTATGACTCTCTTGTCGGCCTCGAAATTAAGTAATCTCAACATTATGTCACGATCAGGTTGGTCAAATTCGGTTTCAACAAACTCAATGAAAGATTCCAAGTAGTTCTTGTACAATCTATTTCTGATGATTTCGATGTTAAGATCATCCAAGTCATCGGGAGTCAAACAGTTCTTGAAGAATGGAGCCAAAGGGGTGTCAATCAACACCGTGTTGTACAAACTTTCGATGTCGGTGGCAATCGACAAGGCTGGCAACGTGTCAAACATTCCCAATGGGTTACTTTTGGCGAGAATCTCATTTCTATCTCTTTCGTGCAAGGTACCGGTAATCATCAACGATACATTATCGATCATATAGCCGTAGCTGATAAAGTCCAAGAACTTGGTGAGCCTACCAGCAGAATTTGCCTTCAAATATTGGAACTGTTTGTAAAGCTGTTTTGACAAGTTCTGTTGGATAACGCTGGTCGAAAGTGGGCCAGAGTATGAAGCCAAGAAGTTACCATAATCGGTGGAGGACAACTGAAGCTTCAAGTCATCGAGAGTGTCACATTGGGTCAAATTAACGTATTGAGGCTGACGCAAGAGCCCACTTTTGTACCCTCTCACAACACCTTCGAGGAACCCGTTGTTGATATTGAAAAACAAGCCTTCCATTTTGATTGAAGATGGTGGCAGACGGTGATTATGGGAGTTGTTAAATTGGAGGTGAATGCTCAGGTCGTGTACCGGCCGAGATAGATAACGTGTACCTACAGGAGTGAAATGGCCGGCAGTTTAATGAATAAAAATGATAGACTAAGTATCTAAGGCTCAGTTAGTATTCCTTTGATGATTTGGTTTCCTCTGATGTATTTGGTCTCGTAGTAGGTATATTTTTGCCGTAATATTGGCAACTGTATACCTTAATACCGCCATTGAGGGCCGAACCAGACCTCTATTTGTCCAAAAAATTCCACGGGAATCACCGTACATCGAAACCCTTTCTTATGCCTCTGCCATTTTCTCCAGAGTAGGTGAATTGCGTTTATTCGGTTCACTCTTGGCTTCGTTCATGCTCGCTATCATTGCCCTTTTCGGACCCGCACTCCGCCAAAATATCACAACTGGATTGTAACTACTAACAAACCACTGGTCGATGTCTGATATTCTTCTTGACACTTTGGTGTCCAACTTGGACCAAGAGAGCCAAAAGTTTCTCAGAAATGATCCCCAATTACGTCAACAAAGCGAGCAGTTTCTTCTGGAGCTCTTGATCAATGATGATTTATTATCCACCGAAATATACACGACAACCACCACCAATGGTAAGGCCGATAGAGAACACAAGCCCACGTTGATTGAGGTAATAGCGGAGCTTGATCTGAGGCAGCGAGATATAAACATCGATTTGGCCTCCATCACCAACGAAAACAGAGACTTGATTATTGGAATAAGCGCTGATTTGAACTCGATTGACCGCACCATCAAAACGAACTATAATGAAGAATTGGATAACATGCTTGAAGTATTGGAGAACCAACCGAAGTTTCAAGTGACCATAAACGAAAAGTTGTCGGGGTCCATTGAATCAGCTAACACCATATTATCCAATATCGACTCGGTCCTTGACTTTTTGGAGTTGCCAGCATTATGCAAATTGTGTATTTTACAAGGAAATTATCTGGAAGCTATCGAGATTTCCATTCTTGTGCAAGCACTAATAATACGGTTTCCCAAATTAATAATATTCCAAAAGATTCATCAGCAAGTGGTGATTGAATTACGCCATATGGTGAAAGGGTTAATCAAATTACTCAATACCAATTTAAGACAAAACAGCATTCTCAAGATTTTCCAGATTTTGAATAAACTCCACGGAGATCCCGCCATCGGGTTATATGGATCGAAGGATACCCAGTCGAGTGCTTCTAAAGATACAGCCAGGAAGGACAAGTTCCTCAAGACCATCTATTTGCATGCCCGGTTCAAGTTCATTCTTGACGAACTATCGAGCTTGAAACCTTTACTCAAATTTAACAAATTGACCTATTTGAAGAGATACATTGAAATCTATCGTGAATTCATTTTTAATACCTTGTCAATTTACTATGCGATTTTTAGTTCCGCCGGCCCTGGTTCGACTCAAGAATCGACTGATGATTGTTTGTTGATTAATCAATTCATCAGAAACTTGGCAAACATTTTGGCAGAAGAATTGAAAAAATACTTACCTGAAATTTTGCAACCTGAAACGGAAGAAGAGGACGAGTTCGATATTCAATCAAGAAAGGATGGTTTGATTCTTCAAATTACCTATCTTTGTAAATCTCTCTCGAAGTACAATGTTGATTTTGAGAGTATTATGGTAATGAAACTTGGACTCTCAGATGACTCATTAATTACTGAAGACGATTGGCTAAGAAACTTGTCGAAGGTAAAAAAGTTTAGAATGTAATAATACATAGTTGAATAAGAATTATATATACATTACTTATCAATTTTAGAATATTTCACACACAGCCCCACCATGCTTATTAAAGCATATTTTGAGCCAATTAAGCCTGTGGTGGTAATGAGTTCAAACCAAATAAAAAACCTAATTCCTGCTGTCCTAACCTGGACACCGATTTCATACCCTTTTCATCAAGGGCAGATTCCACTAATTCTTTCTTCCTCTCTTGTAATTCCATGATTCTGCTTTCCACTGTACCTGAGATCAAAATTTTATGTACATATACTTCTCGTTCTTGGCCAATTCTATAAGCTCTATCCATGGCCTGTTCTTCGACAAATGGATTCCAAAAGGGATCCATGATAATCACATGAGATGCACACGTCAATGTCAACCCGGTATTACCCGCTTTCAAAGATAATAGCAATACTTTTGTATCCTCCTGATAGAATCTCTTGATAGTAGTGTTCTTCGCATCAACACTCATCGAACCATCATATCTCAAAAATTCTATTTCCTGCTCGTTAAATGGGATCTTCATTACATCGAACAACACAGTAAACTGTGAAAATATAATAATCTTTTCATCTGGCTGATTGGCAAAAATATCTTTGATTAAATCAATTGCTTTTTGAATTTTGCCCGAGATCTGAAAACCTTTCTGGTCAGCAATAAGATCGTTTATCAACACACTATTTCTGGGAACAGCTGATGGTGCATAATATTTTTTGCAAAAATCTTGAATTGCACCGTATCCAAAGCCCTCATTATGCACCTTCTTAAATATCTCGTAGTCTACCAATTCATTGATATTGACTTTTGTCAGGCACTCGACACAACTTGCAACTTTGCCAATATCATCATCCACAGGATGGTTTTCAAAGAACACATCAATACAGGAGTGACAAATCATATGTCCACATGCTGGGAGAATTGTAATTGCTTCTGATGGAGATAGCACATTATAGCATATCGGACAAGTCAACATATCTTCATCATTCTTTAAACTGTCTTCAGCATTCTTTTCATCATCTTCCTGAATAAGCGCAATCGCATCAAGCACATTGGTTGGTTCATCTTTAACTAGCCCTGCAGGCTCAGCCGGAGCAACAGTATTGTCTGATAACTCCTCTATTTTCAGAACTTCCTCAATTTTCTGTTTATCATCAAGTAAGGTTTTATTTGAGTTTCCCTCTAACGCTTTAATCCTTTCAACTATTCCACGATCCAATGATACTACCTGAGCATACATCTTTCTCCAATCTTTTGGTTTGTTCAAATTATCTTCTGCTCTCTTGGCATCAGCAGCTTTGATTTCTCCAATTTCCACCAAAAACCAATGACAGCAAGCCTGTCTCAACCTCAATAACAAGGTCAAAATTCCAGACGCAGCATGTCTTGATCTACTACTCAATAATTGCTTTGCCTTCTTCTGAATTCCAACTTCTAAGGAATTGTAATATTCTTTTTCCGTTTCGTTCATCTCCACGTAATCTGAAAGTACGTGCTTATCAGGCAAAGTCAATATGGGCTTCCCATCAATAATCGAAGTTTTAACCCTTCTCAATAAAATAGCTTTAAGTAAAGCTCGCAATTTTCGAATACTCTTGTCCTTATCATAATCGTCATAATTTCCAGAATTAGACTTGAGCGGTACTGAAATATCGGCTCTGAACTTGAATTCATCGTCATACGGACGAATCTTTAGGAACCGTAAAATAGGGTACAACTCCTCCACATTATTTTGAATAGGTGTTCCAGACAAACAGAGTCTGAATTCACCCTTCAAGTAAGTAACAGACTTAGATGCTAACGCATATTTATTCTTAATATTCTGGGCTTCATCCAAAATGATTCTGTAAAATGTTGATTCCTTGCTATAAAACGGGGAATTATAGCTCTTTCCACCATCTTCGAAGCGAGGCATAAATGCAGCTTTTGCCAGCTTTTTATCTTTCTGATCATTTTCCGTTTGTGCCTTCGCTGCTAAGAGAGCTTCCTTAAAATGTCTTTTCCACTCTGAGGATAATGTACCGTACGAAGTAAGTAAAACATCATAGGATTCAATTTCTTTGAAAGTAGATAATGATCGTTTTTCGCCTCCATGATAGATTGCTATCTTTAAGGCACAATGTGGTTTAAGTTTAGACTCAATTTCGGCTGCCCATTGTCTCAATAATGACACTGGGGCAACGACTAGCGTTGTTTTATAGTCCGGGTCCTTTGATTTATTGGCCAAAATCAATGCAATAGCTTGGATGGTTTTTCCTAGACCCATGTCATCCGCTAAAATACCACCTTTGGATTTTGAGTCTTCCATACGTCTAAGCCAAGTCAATCCCATTCTTTGGTGCTTCATCAAATTAATGGACAATTCTAGCGGCGTCTGCTCTAATCCATCTTCGAGTTCTTCGTCCGGTCGTATATTATCAAGTAAGTCTTGAAGATCAGTTTCCTCTGTTGTGACCTGTCGTTGAGAGTACACATTGGAAGCATATCCTTGTGGTTGAACGTAAACTTGTTGGTGTGAATTGTTGCGCGCTTGATATTGGATATTCCTTTCGTTAGTGGCGATCTGTGATCTAACAGCTGCAAGCTCCATGTCAAGTCGTTGGGCTTTTATTCGATTACTTTGCAATATGCTTTTTCTATTTTCAAATTGTCTTCGTAATCCTTGTTGCTCGAGTTCCTTTGAAAAGAGAACCTTTTTGAATTGCTCCGCTACCTGCTGAGGGATATCGTGAGCTAGTTTCAGTTTTACATGATTTATTCCGTTTGTAACCTTTTCCAACAATATTCCAAAAGTAGACATTTCAGACTCCACTGCTTGAGTATTGGCCATGACAGAGTTCAAGGAACTCATATACAGCTGGTAACGCTGCAATAACTGGTTCTGATTAATAAGAGCCGCCGAATAGTTGGGGTCCATAACATGTGGTACAGGTGCCGGCTGGTTGAACGTACTGGCATGTGTCTCAAAAGATGAAGGCTTGAAATGCGTTTTAGCTGAAGCCTCTTTCTCATCAATGATCATGAGGTCATCGTCAGAATCAGACTCGATAGGATCATCATTTATATCAACACTATGTTGGGCCAGACCCACGACTGGTGGACTGATACTTTCTCCTGCTGAATAGAAATCTTCCTCGGCCTCATTTGGCCACTCTTCATCTGATATGTTAATTATTTCAATATTTTTGTCGATCGGTGTAGGAAGGTGATTTTCTACCACTTTTTGTTCATTAGAATATATTCCATTTTCATGCGCTCCATTGGTATGTGTTCCGTCGGAAGTGCCAGACTTCAGCGGACTGGAATTCTTATATGTTTTTTTGGGAAATAATGAATCTAGTCTTCTTTTTTTGACTTGGTATTCATCACTAAGGTATGTTGTGCCATTAACTGCAGAATCAAGTCCTCTTTTAGAGCTCTGGTATATGGATGTCGTATCGATGCCATTATTTTTGGTTCCTGGAAGAACGATGTTGGAGTTTTCTCTTATTTCTGAAGGCGTATCAATTATTTCTGCTAGCTCGTCTGGTATATTAAGTGACTCAACTTGATCACTCTGTAGCATACTGCTGATCTTGTCGGCTTCACGTACTTCAACGAGGTTTGTGGATTCTGGAGCTTGGTCCTCAATTTCGGAGACTTCGTTATTATCTTGGAGGGGTGTGTGATTTATCGATTCTTTGTGAGTGGAAACAGTCTCATTTTCGGGTCCTGGGTTATTCTCTTGGTACCGTTCGTATACTTCTTCTATTTGGGGTTCCACATTCGAATTAATCCAATCTTGAGGAGGGAACTCATTGCTTGTAGGGAAACCGGCATGGTGTGGTTCTTTGCCGTTGGTGTCCAGTATGGATATTCTAGGACTTGAAGGATTGGGAGGGCAGTTTCCCTTTTCGGTATAGTAGTCATCATCATCATCAGACGATAGTAGATATACTACGTCATTCGAAGGTACTGGCGAAGCCATTTTCAGGGGGTATTTGGGGTGGAAACTACACTTTGAAGCATTGATTTGGATCTGCACTATGTGCCTCCACACGTGACCAAGCACAGCGGAAGCTCAATTACGTAATCTACAAGTGAAAAATATGGATACCAACCCCGGTAGGGTCAAATTCAGTTTGTTAGCGCATATATAGCCAGCTGGACTAAAGGTAGTCTCCGTTCTCCTCCAAAATTTTGTCCAAACAGATTTCCAACTCTTTCTGCAACCTCTCGTTATTATCATCAAAGGACAAGCCTCTCTGGTAATCAGCTCTAGCGTCCTCATAGTTTCCTAAGAAGTAATTTGCAACACCTCTTCTCAAAAAGTTGTCTGGTGTGCACACCATCATTCCGATCAACATATCTGCATCGTCAAAGGCTTTCAAGTATTCTTTGGTCTTTAAGTAGGAGTCGGCACGGCTCATGAGAAACAAGCTGAGTTCTTGTAAGGTTCCTTGGAACGACTCGAATTTGTGTCTTCTGGCAATCATTTCTATACCGATGGATAATTGCTTGACGGCGTCGTTGAATTTTCCTGCCTTAAATGCTTGAACTCCACCTTCGTACAATTTCTTTACCATTTTGGTCAAGTCCTTGTTGAAATTTTCGGGGCTAGCCTGTGGAGGCACATCGGAGCCCACAGCAATAACTTCTGCTGTCAATGTGTTAAGCTGATCGACCTCTTGTTTGAGCTGGGGCACGATCTTGCCCACTTCCGAAGGTATCACCAACTTTTTAGTCTTGGCTTCATAGGCGATCGACACGTTCATTTTGTGGGTATATGGATGTTACAGGGGCAGGATGAACGAGATGAGAGAGGGAGGATTGGGCTCTGGTGATCTGAAGTTGGTGGATGTCTGGTGGTGCCTTATTGCGTGCTGTTCTGTTTGACGTAGATAATGCGTGTTGGAGAAATGTCGAGCGACATGCGACATCACAAGTATAAGTCAAGCCTGATAGAACTGCAAATGGAAGATGGTCAGAAGACCGAAATAAAGTAGAAGCCAGTTGGGCAGCTATGTCCAAGGGAGCAGTTTGAATTTTCAAGAATCGGTGCGTTTTTTGTATGCTGATTTGGCTCTTCAAAGATGGAGCTCTTAATAGTAACTGGGTTCACGATTGTGTTGGTTAAAGTAGTCACAATACATTCTAGTCATGTTTCCATCTATACTCACGGATCGTGCTGTATACCTTACAGTCCCGTGGCACAACAGTCCAGGCCCAATACCACGGCAATGTTACTTCTTTAAATTTTTCATTACGCTCTGTTCTTATCGGAGTGTACCCCAGTTTAGTGGTAGTATACCCTGCCTCTGATCTTGGCCATTTCATAAGCACGGTCCACTTAGTTTGACCTCCTGCCGTAGCAACCCTTCTATACAATTTCTACCCATATGTCTATACTTTCTCAGAATGTTCCTTCTCCTCGTCCCCTAATATCAGATTCTGCTCACTATCAGTTGCACCCAGCCGCGCGTGAGTCATTATAACCGCCAAACCTTCACCACTTTCTTTAGCGATGTTCGACCTCAAGTCCATAGTCAGACCCAATATCTTGGGCCTCCAGCCCTATCGGTGTGCCAGAGACGACTTCAAGTCCGGAATCCTTCTTGATGCCAACGAAAATACCCACGGCCCTGCCTTATCGGAGGTGGCTAGCGACGAACAGCAGTTGGAATTGAACAGATACCCTGATCCCCACCAGATTGAGTTGAAACAGCAAATCGTGGACTTCCGTAATGCCAAGCCTAATCCCCACGCCCAATCTGGGTCTTTGACCCCGGAAAACTTGTGCCTTGGTGTTGGTTCCGATGAAAGTATAGATATGTTGTTAAGGTGTGTGTGTACCCCAGGCAAGGATAAGTTGTTGGTATGTCCTCCCACGTATGGAATGTATGGCATTTGTGCTACTGTGAACGACGTGGAGCTTGTCAATGTGCCACTACTTGCGCCATCGTTCCAAATTGACGTGCCAGCCGTGACAAAGCAATTGAAAGCAGACCCCACCATTAAGCTTGTATACTTCACGTCTCCAGGTAATCCCACAGGTAAGTTGTTGGACTTACAAGATATCATCAAGATCTTGGAAGTGGAATGGAACGGCTTGGTAGTGGTTGATGAGGCCTACATCGACTTTACCTTTTTGGAATCGGACTCCACCAGCCCTTCTGTTAGCACTTTGGTCAACCAGTACCCAAATTTGGTGGTTTTGCAAACATTGTCTAAGTCCTTCGGGCTTGCCGGCATAAGATTGGGGATTACCTTCTCCAGTACTGAATTAGCTTACTACTTGAACTCAATGAAATATCCCTACAATATTTCGTCCTTGACTTCGGCCGTGGCTTTGAGAACCACCAATGCCAGTGATGGACTTAAGGTCATGTACACTAACGTGGCTAAGATTATTGATCAAAGAAAAGTGTTGTTAGATTCGTTACAGGCATTAAATCATGTGGGTAAAAACTTGGGGGGATTGGACTCCAACTTTCTTTTAGTTGAAATCTTGGACAAGCAAGGCAATCCCTCCAATGCAGTGGCCAAGAAGCTCTATGAAACATTGGCAGTATCTAATGAAGTGGTCGTGAGGTTCAGAGGCACAGAATTGAACTGTACTGGGGCATTAAGAATTTCCGTTGGTACTGCGGAAGAGAACCAAGCATTGCTCGAGAGATTGGAAAGATGCTTGAACGAGATCAATCAATAGACCCGGCTAATAGGAGCCAGAAACAATATATAATTCCACCGTTTAGGCCTCTGTAATCATAAATTAACCCGTATGCACGTGATACCTTTACACGTGATACAACACGATTTTTTCCACCAAATTTTTCACTCTTAACTTCACCACAACTATACCATGACAAAGCTTAACTTGGTGGGCCTTGTTGTGTCCCAAGGCAAAATGGCCAAGACCGTCAAGGTCAGGGTCCAGGGTAAAGTCTACGATAAAAGAATCCACAAAGAAGTCATCAAAAGAAAAGACTACTTGGTGCACGATGAAGGAAACCTTTGCAAAGAAGGAGACGTCGTGAGAATTGAAGCCATTCCCAGAATATCTGCGAGAAAGACGTTTGCGATAGCCGAGATCAAGGCCAACAAAGGTCAGCAGTTTGCATTATACGAGACCGTGGCCCAGGACCGGTTGAAACAAGAAGAACAGCTCATGAACGAGCTTTCGATAAAGAACAGGGACGAGGTCACCAGCACCTTGAGTCGTATCGAAGACTTGAAGTTGTTGGACAAGCTTGTCGGCCGGTTTCAAAAGGAAACCAATAGTGAGGAGCAAGACAAATTGGTTTCAGAAGTGAACCGGATCAAAGAGAAGTACGGCATCAAGTCATGGCCCTCTACCGAGCCAGTGGTGGACTTGGAGCTCAATACTGCGGCCGAAGAAATCAGTGAAATGGAGAGAAGAAGGAGGAACTTCGGTGAAATTTACGAGAAACTCATGAGCAGCGAATATGACGACACCAGAAACAGAATATTGGCTCAAATGACCACCACCCCGGTTGAGAAGCTTGCAAAGAACACGGCAAAGAACATATTAAGAAAGTATGTGTTGGATGTCAGAAACGAGTGTCCTGTATAGATTTCACGCTTGTATATAGATCAAGGGATGTCTTAGTGGCCCCTGAAAAATAGTAATGAACTCCGAATTAGTCAGGACAAGATCTGGAACATGCAAGGCTGATTGTAGCTAAGTATAATTTGACTGGATTCGACAGAAGGGTTGCCCAGAACGTCCACCTCAACCGAAAGTGAGGAATGGTGACTCTGCTTCGTTGCATCGGTTGCCAAGACTATTCTGTATGGAAGCTGCACCACCCCCTCAATGAGTCGTAGACACCAACGCATTTTTGCAGACTGACAGTATGTTGTTCAGGTTGGACCCTGCGTCCCCATATTATTGTGTCATCTCTGCTACTATTTGTAAATAGCTGTCTCTCCTTTCTTTCACACCCCACACCCCATTGGAGCCAGAAGGGTGCCGGTTGCCTTCATACAGAACTAGAGGAACAATTACCAAAACTTTACTAAGAGACGTGCGATTTTTACCAACTGCCCCTAGTCCTGCACCCTAGGCATTGGTAGCCTCATGGTAGTTGCTATATATATGAGGACAATTCCTTCGTTGGTCATAAGTCTGGATATTTAAAACCAATTCAAAGAAATATGTCCAGATTAGTCAAAGCTGCTGTTATGTCTCCTGGGGCTACTGTCCCTGTATACAAGGATGTGCCATTGAGGGCCCCGGCCCCTGATGAGGTTGAAGTCAAGGTTGTGGCCACCGGATTCCATCGTCTTGTCAAGGCGCGTGCTTTGGGGCAGCATTACTCTTCCTCGTCCTCCAATGAAGAAAAGCTTATTGGTGTTGACGGTGTAGGATATGTGGGCGACAAATTGGTGTACTTTGCAACCTTTGAACCAAATCTTGGATCCTACGGTCAGTACGTGATTGTCAAGAAGGACTATATCTTTCCATTGCCAAAGGGCACCGATGAAAAGGGTATTGCACGTGTGGCATCATTGGGTAACGCGCTCATGGCTACCACGTTTGCCTTGACTGGAAGGGTACCTGACTTGAAGGAAGGATCCACTATTCTCATTCTTGGAGTCACCGGAACTGCGGGCCAGATTGCCATTCAGAATGCAAAGAAGGTATACAAGGCCGGCAAGGTCATTGGTGTGGCTAGATCGCTTGAAAAGTTGAAGAAGTTCAAGGAATCACAACCACTTCTTGATGAGGTGGTTGGCCTTGACCAATCGGATGAAGATGTGATTAATTCCGGTGTCTATGGAGAAGTGGACGTTGTAATTGACTTGTTGTGGGGTGAATCGGGCTCTAAGACTCTTGCCCAACTCATCAAATCGAAGAAGGTGTCGTCCGATCTTTTGACTTGGATTAACCTTGGCCTGGTTGGGGGAGACGATTTCGCCCTTTCTCCGCTGTATTTGAGAAGTACCAACTTGCGTGTGGTTGGTTCTGGAATTGGACCTCTTGAGAAGAAACTTGAGCGTGAACTCTTAGGCAGAATGGCCAATGTTCTTGCCGATGGTACTATCGATTCTCCTGTGGAAGCAGTGAAGCTTAGTGACATCTCTACCGAATGGGAAAAGTGGAGCACTACCTCTAGAAAGTACTTTGTTGTGGATCACTGAAGGATTTTCAGTATATAAATGTAGTTGCAGCCAATGGACAGGTATCTGGTAAATCATGTAGGAATGTCGCGATAGGATGTCGCGTGACGTCTAGACAACTTACAATAGATTACCGCGACATTATTGTTATCTATACTTCACTCAAGAACCAATAGCGCTGCCAGGTTACTCTATCGTGTGACGATACTATACTTGCCTGTCATTTGTGTCTAACATGAATGACAACCATGACCCTGTGGTCTTTAAGCCGGGGTCTCTCAGGCTTTCCCAACTCAGATACATCACCTTTAGCTTGGTGGGCATTGCTCTCTTGTGGCCATTCAACTGTTTCTTGTCTGCTTCTGCTTACTATGGCGAAAGGTTTGCCCATTCTCCCGGTCTTGTGAAGATCTACTCGTCTACCATGATGTCGGTCTCTACTGTGACCTCCACTGTGTATAATTATTACCTTTCCCAGGCTCAGACCGGAGTGAGCTACCAGTACAGACTCAATTTGGGACTTGGAATCACGGTGGCAGTGTTTATAATTATGGCAGTGTCGTGTGTTTCGGACTGGTTCATCCTGATGCCCGACACCATCTTCTTTAGCATCTTGATGATGCTAGTTTTTGCATCGGCTATGGCCACTTGTTTGGCCCAGAACGGTACTATGGCCATTGTCAACGTGTTGGGAAGTATCTATGCCAACGCAGTAATGGTTGGCCAGGCCGTGGCTGGAGTATTGCCCGCGTGTGCTCTCATTATTCTGATTTTGCTTATGGGCGACTCCACGAAGTCTGCTCCTGACAGCGATCAAAAGGTGGAGAAGGACTTTGGAGTGTTCATTTACTACCTTACTGCCAGTGTCATTTCTATCGCCTCGATTGCCCTTATATACTGGGTTAACGGCTACGCTGTTGCAGGGTATCGTTCAGTGAACCAGGAAGAAGCTATCAGTTTCGACGAAAGCGGCACCGGCGACGAGGAAGAACCTGAGATCATCGCTTCTACCAAGCGGTACGTTCCATTTGGGGTATTATGGTCCAAACTCCGTCTTATTGTCCTGACTATTTTCCTCACATTTAGCATCACATTAATATTCCCGGTATTTGCATCCAAAGTGGAGTCTACTCGCGACACCAACAGTCGCTTCTTCCAAAAAAACATCTTCATTCCCTTCATTTATTTAGTGTGGAACTTTGGCGACCTAGCGGGCCGAGTTCTTTGTGGATACCCCAAGCTTCGAATGTTGATCCGTGACCCTCAGACGTTGCTCACGTACTCGTTGGCCCGGTTGATTTTTATTCCCCTTTTCCTTACATGTAACATCCACCCAGGCCAGACGTCTCCAGTGATCAGGTCAGACTTCTGGTACATTTTTCTTCAACTCATATTTGGCATTTCCAACGGTCAGTTGTGCACATCGTGTTTCATGATCGTCGGGGACTACTGCGATAACGACGACGAGAAAGAAGCCGCCGGCGGGTTCACTACAGTCTTCCTCAGCGTGGGTTTGGCCGTAGGTAGCTTGCTAAGCTACTTACTAGTGATCTATATAGACTGATCCCAGGGCTATGCCCGTCACGTGCGCGGCCATGGTGATCTGTTATCCATACAAAATCGCAATCGCTAAAACTGTAGAGCACAACTGTACAGCCATGTCATTCTGGGACACCCATAAGGACTCATTCAAGTCGGCAGGAATCGCTACAGTCAAAGGAATCGGCAAGGGTGGCAAAGCGCTTGGAAATGCCGGCGTTTCGGCGTACAAGGGCCACAAGAACGGCGGCAGTTCCTCCACTGAAACTGAAGTTGATGCTGCAACCCCAGGATACTCGGCGCCTTTGCCCAAAGTTGACCCAAATCTGCTCAAGTCTTTTCCAGCACCGCCACGGAGAAACATTGATGCATCGGGGGCGGTCCTTCCCGGTGCTGTTCCAGTGAATCAGTACCCTAACCAGGCACAGTACCAGTCCCAGCCTGGTCAACCGCAGTACCAACCCCAGCAGTACCAACCCCAGCAGTACCAACCCCAGCAACCCCAGCAACCCCAGGCACAGTACCCTCCACAGGCACAGTACCAATCACAACCACAAGAATTGCAGCAACCGGTACCCCCTCAGTACCAATTGCTGCCCTCTGGACCTCCTCAAGCAGCACAGCCCGTCCAATTGCAACAACCACAACCAACGCAATTGCCCCCACGGCCTGTGCCTGTTCCACCAGTCGGTCAAGTCACCTCCCCCACTTTGTCACAGCAACCTGTAAGCTATGGTTCTCCTTACCACCAGCCTTCTGCGCCTCAAACCCTTGCACAGCTACCAGTAGCACAAGCTGCAATTGCTGCAGAACAGCCCCAGGAACCAGAGAAACCTCCCAAGAAACCCCTTCCTGATCCCAGATCGTTTCCCCCTCCAGTTCTCCATAAAGATAGAGGGAAGCTCTCTGAAACATCTACCGGACTGAGTGCTCCGGTCTCAAAACCCAAATCTGAATCAGAACAACCACCAGCTAACGTGCCACCAGCTAAAAAGTTCAATTTGGAAATTGACCAGACATTTGCTCCTCCTCCGAAGCCATACCGTGCACCCGGCGAAGCTATAGATGCCAAGCCAAGTAGACCATCCGCGGTTGTGTCATCTACCAAGAAACCCAGTGCTCCACCACTTCCAAGCAGAAATTCACAACCTTCTAGCAAGCTGGTGACTCCCAGCCCTGCAATTGAGGCAACTTCCTTCCCTCCTTCACCAAAAAGAGTCGATAGTGACGGCCCGGCACGCCCCACAAATACTCCAAAAGAGGAACTGCCTGTCCAAAATGGCGACATCGTAAAGAAAAAGGCACCTCCACCAAAGCCAGCTAAAAAACCCACAGCAGTAGTGGAAAATACGGACAACTCGTCTCCTCCTCCACCATATTCGGAAGAAGACACCAAGAAACAGAATGTGATTCCAAATTTTGCTCAAGAAATTGCTCTGAGAAAGTCCAATAGCCAGTCTCCAGCACCACGCCCACCTCCTCCACGGCAGCTTCTGAACGTCCTGGTAGAAGCTCCTCCGCCGTTGCCTGTTCGCAGGTCTACCACTTCTGAAGAAATGGCTCCTCCCAAGCCTTTGCGTCCAGGATCTGTCTCAGAATCGACCACACCCTACATTTCGGCTAGACAAGCTTCTCCAACCAGTAACAACATACCAGTAAAACCTGCAAAACCTGAGAAGCCAAATCAGCCTGGAAAGCCGGCCAAATCCATTAAGCCTACTGTTCAGGAGACCCAAACTACAACCGCCCCAGATGATTTTGTCAATGAACTTCGCAAAAACCTCAAAAAGACTTCGAGTCCTATTAGCGAACCTGAGCCTAAGGTGGAACAAGAAACTCCTGTGATGGGGAAGAAGGTACCTCCACCTAAACCAAAAACCATAGCCAAGCAAAAACCAGAACTTCCTCAAAAATCAATTGCCTCGGCCATCCCTACAGTGGTTCCCACATCGCATCTGCCAACACCACCTCCGCCACCTGCTCCTAGAATTAAGTCACCTCCTACAAGTAGCAGTCCTGCTCCACCACCACCCCCTCCAGCAAGAAATTACAAGCGAGCACCGGCCCCTGACCCGACCACCTTAAACCCTCCTGACTTAGATTTGGAGCTTTCCAGCGGATGGTTCGCCGATTACAGTTCGACTCAGAAATTACCTGTTGCTTTACAAGGATTGAATATGAAATATTCCTACCTGACATCGACTCATGGGCCAATAGCAAGACACCTGTCCAATTTCAGTTTCCGTTTGAAAGACTTATCGATTATCGAGTACAACTTCACCTGGGTGAACAATGATATAACAGGTGTCAATGTGGTCATTCTGCGATTCACACCATCTCCCATTGTGGTCAATGTCCCTTCAAAGACAGATCTTGCCACCTATCACCAGAAGTTTGGGGAATATGTGGCTTCATGGTCGGAACATAGAGAAGGACAAAAGGTGGGAACAGGAGAGTGCTGGGACTTGGCCCGAGACGCTCTTCTCAAAGGGTGTGGGAAGCATGCGTTTGTATCAGAGTATTACCATCACGGGTTCCCTATATTGTCAGTGACTGGCTCTGAAAACGGAATCACTTTCAATGGGGACCCTGCTGATGAAATTAGAAGAGGTGACATTCTTCAGTTCACGAGCTGTCGGTTCTACAATGCGGAGACCCGTGTTATTCTGACAGCAGGCGATCCCAACCATACTTCAGTGGTACTCCACAACGATGGCGACAAGATCACCGTGGCAGAACAGAACGTGGGAGGAGTCAAATTGGTTCGTAAGGGTACTGTCATAATCAAGGACTTAAAGGCCGGAACCCTTATAGTGTACAGGCCAGTCCCAGCCGAGTGGGCAGGGAAGCTTTAACATCAGCAGTAGTAGTCCATATGGCCCGTTCGAAATATCTCGACGATTTGACTTTCCTCGTGACGCCCGTTGGACCCTATCAATTAGTCAATTCGATTATCTTGTTATCGCACACATTGTAGATAGCCTCTTTTTTATACGCACGCTAAACCTCATCGCAGACTCCGAGAACCAACTACAATGACAGTGGCACCGGTGCTTTCGACGTACCAGGACGACGCCGCATTCTCCTACGACAAGTATCAAGAAGCAGAAAAAGACCGAACCCATCTCGGCCTCTCCAAAGGATATAGTCATGAGCAGTTAGTGGCGCATATCAATCACTATTATAGTGTAGATGAGATTATTCAAGTGTTGAAACAGCAGGTCGATGGCAAGTTCAAATACTCGAAGATCACCCTCCAGTTCCCGGATGACTTGATATGTGATTCTGCCACCATTGTGCACCGCCTCCAGCTGGAGTTGGGTGCTAAAGTTGAGAGTGATGTGCCCCAGACTACCAGTGGTGGTTGCAATGTTGCCGCCAGCGATACCGACTCAACCGGTAGTGCTAGCAGCTGTTGCGGCGCCGGCGACAGTGGAGTCGGGTGTAAAGCGCCAGCTGTATCGAAGGAAGCAAACATGGAGGCCCAGAAGATCTGGATTTTAGCGGATACGTCATATTCACCATGCTGTGTGGACGAAGTAGCAGCAGAACATGTCCACAGCGACTTGGTGATCCACTTCGGGGATGCCTGTTTGAATCCCGTGGATAAGTTGCCCTCGTACTACGTGTTTGGAAAGCCAGAAGTGGATATGGAGGACATTATTGCTCAGTTTAAGTCCAGATACTTGGTGGAAGAACAACCCCAGGTGCTCCTTATGGCCGATTCACCCCATACGTATGTTTTGTCGCTTCTTCATGAACAACTCAAACACGAATACCCCGGATTGGCATATGCAGACTTGCATTTGGACCCTCTGTCAAAAGCAGAGGTCATCGGATACCAACCTACAAGATCCGAGTCACATTCCCACAAAGGTTTGAACAGAATATTCAATGGCTTGGCTGATGATATTGAGGACCTTGACGAGACCCTTCGGCAGTATGATTTGTTCCATATAACCACCCCCAAGAGTCCTAGGTTATTGCAACTTACTACCCGGTTCAACTCAGTGACGATCTATGATCCAGCCCAAAAGTCGATAAGCCAGGGACCGTTCCCCAACTTGATGCGCCGGTACCGGTTCATGCAAATGGCCCGTACTTCGGGGACCATTGGCCTCTTGGTCAATACTTTATCCTTATCCAACACCAGAAACTTGATAAACAGTATAGGGAAGAAAATTAAGGATGCAGGTAAGAAACACTATATTTTCGTGGTTGGAAAGCCTAATGTGGCCAAACTAGCTAATTTTGAAAGTGTGGATATGTGGTGTGTTTTGGGATGTGATCATCAGGGAATCATTTTGGACCAAGATAACGAATATTTCAAACCTATCATCACGCCGTATGAATTGTTATTGGCGCTCAATGAAGATACAACATGGACGGGAAAGTGGGAGACCGATTTCAAGAAATTATTGACGCAGATAGAGGAAGAGATCACTGAAGAGAAGGACGACGATGATGTTGACGATGACGAAGACAGACCTCCTGAATTTAATCCAGTCACGGGGACCTATGTCAGTACTTCTAGACCATTAAGACAATTGAACCATTTACGAATCACCTCCGAGCCTGACGAAGAGGAAGATTCGGAAACGAGTTTGGTCAAGAAGCTTTCTTCAGCCATAGCTATCAAGAACACCGTGTCTACATCCGCGGCGTTTCTTCAGAACCGTCACTGGACCGGATTGGGCAGTGATTTCAAGGGCGACGATAGCGATGAGGAGGTGGACGAAAGGGGAGCCATGGTCGAAGAAGGCCGTGGTGGAATTGCAAGAGGCTACGATTATGACAAAGAAGTCCACCAATAATACAGCTTCCTTCAATTATTATGTATATATTTATTGCATTATTTCTAAACAGAATTTCGCCTACGGGTAGCTGTAGAGAGCCAAATTTTTCTGGTTTATGCCATGGTGCAATCGTTTTTGGTTCCCCATACTTGATCTTTATAGTTCCCCATATTTGTCTGCGACTGAAATTTCAATACATGTTTAGCATTGATAGCTGTGTTGAGGTCGTAGTAGACCGGATATGGTTTGTTCTAGGACTCAATGTCGTCATAGTGTAAGTATGTGGGTGATATGACCGAGATCTCTACTAACTTCAGGCTTGTTGTGACACACTGGGCTCCTATCGCTACTTTGGTGCTCATCTCATCACTAAAGATATTCTACCATATCAATAGACAGCACAATACTCCAAGAAATTGGGCCCAGCTTGGTTCAGATGACATTGCCATTGTTACCGGAGGCTCGGGAGGACTTGGCAGCGAAATTATCCAACTTCTCTTGCAGGAAAACGTCAGAGTGTTCAACTTCGATGTAAACGAACCTACGTTGGTCCACCCCAAAGTGACTTATATTCGCTGTGACTTGGCCCAAGAAGACAACCTTAAGCAGAAGGTGACAGAGGTGGTACAACAATTGAATGCACAGAACAAGTATGTGTCGGTCTTGGTGAATAATGCCGGCATCAGGCATGATAAGCCATTATTGCGAATGGAAGATAGTGAAATCCACACCCTATTCAACGTCAACACGTTATCACACATATGGACGTTAAAGGCGGTGGTCAACAATCATATAGACCACGTTTTGCGGCGATGTCCCACCGCCAAATTGTATATTGTGTCGGTATCTTCAATATTGGGGACATTAACTCCGCGGAATTTATCCATCTACTCTGCTACTAAAGCAGCCAATATTCTGATCTACGAAGGGTTGGAACGGGAATTGGTCGCCCATGACACCATCCGCATTCTACAGGTGCTTCCCGGACAATTGACCACGGAAATGTTCAAAGACGTGATGCCGTCGCAACAGTTTTTGGCTCCGTTGGTCAACCATGCCAGATTGGCAAGCCAAATTGTGACAAGAATCAAATGTGGAGAAAAAGGTGTATTATGTGAGCCGCTATACTCTAATTTTCTTCCTATAGTACGCATATTGCCCATGTCGCTTCAACACTTATGCCGATGGTTCTCGCAGATGGATGAAAAGGTGGGGAACCCGTCAAATTCGACCTAAAGTGACTTTTTACTAGCCCGTTCAATCTCGGGTTTCAACAATTTGGAAAATTCGTCCAGGTTAAAGTAGCCGGTGATGTCAAAGAACTTGCCAAATTCCAATGCAGCGCTGGACGCATTCTTCTTGTCGTCATTGACGGTGACTTCGACCTTGTATTCCGGATTGAACTTCTCGGTCCATCCTGCAATGACGATCTTGTCGCCATTGGAACTTTTGCCCACGTATTTCACGTTCTTGTGTGCCCTGTTTATATATAATAATGCACCACTGATCACGAAATACACAACTACCGACACCAAGTTGACGGTGTACAACTTATCGAAACTGTAGTTCTTGTCAAGGTAGAAAAGTAATCCCGCTATTATCACTGTCAGATATCCCAAAGCCAATTTTGTATCTGCAAGTAGAAACGATTCGTCGTATCCGAGCTGACCCAAAACCTGGGGCAAGTTCTCCTCGGTGGTCTGACGTAAGTCGACAATTGAGCTGTTTTGTTAGTAATGAGTGTTCTGGGGGACTTGATTACAATATCCACATACTTTAAGTTGGTCTTCTTCATTGACATGGTGGTTGGTGTGTTGGCCTTGCCTAACGTGTAAATTTGAATTGTCTGGGGCGATTACAGGTTCACGCGAGGTGGTGCTATGCTGTCTCGGACTACTCCCACGAGTAAAGACCAACCAAGACCGGTTTCCAGTTCGGGAAATGTCGGTAATGCGACTAGCATGTCCAGAATGGCCTAGTTCCGCGTTACTCGTGCTTGCTTGTTTCTTGCTATTGTTATTTGGTCCCACATGGTAGTTTGCCTAGTGCAGGTTGGGGCTACGCTGTTTGCAGGTTACATCATCAACACCGTCCCCGTTTGCAGGTTATCCTACACTGACCCGATAACTACACACTCATCACCTAGGGGTAATCCGGTAGGGCTTGAATTAGGCCCTAGTGTACAGATATAAGTGTGTTCCAGGCGTGATCTGGGATAGTATGCACCCTGACCTCCTCCGCAATGAATAACAAAGCATCCGTGGGGACCATAACCCCCAAAGCAGTTGATGAGTACGTTAAACCTGTCATCAATAAGAGCACCAGCTCGAACAAAAGGGGCGATCCCAAGATATTGAACCAGCACACAGCAAGCCAGAAACAATCACAGCGCCTGCAGCCGAAAAGAAGGCTGAAAAAGGGCAACAATCCCTCCAATGATACCCAAGGCCTGGTGTTAGATACCCAAACCGTACAGCCCAAGGCGCAAGGAACCGGAAAAAAGGGACAGATATCCATAAACCACCTTCTAGACTTCCAGTCATATCGAGACCTGAAGGAGTACCAGCAGAACCACGCCAGACGAAGGGGCAGCGGGGCATCCCGGCCTCGAAATCGTGACTACGAGAATCAGAAGGTCCATTTATCGGGAATGACGTTTATCAATGTGAACTACAAATTTGTTGTGGATAGCCGCAGGGAGTACCGGGAACAGGAGCTTGACCCCAACGTTCCCCCCAACGTCAAAGATATTATACGGATCATTGTTCCCAGGGGCAATGCGTGCCCAATTTGTCTTTCTGACGACCCCATTGCTCCCCGAATGATTAGTTCGTGCGGTCACATTGTGTGTTTGAAGTGTTTGTTGTCGTTGTTAGAAAGTGAAGTGCCAACCGCAAAGAAACGTGAGTCCTCTGCGGTGGTTGAGAAATATAGAGAGTGCCCGTTGTGCCTCTCAGTTATTCGCAAGCATGAAATTAAACCTGTACTTATAGACAATATCGATGAACGATATGAAACTCCAAAAGTTGATGACGATGTGGTATTAACGTTGATGACACGGCCGCAAAACCGTGTCTTGCCCTTACCCAAAGCCATAAGTGAGTATCATGATGTGTTAAGCAATTTCCCCATGGTTAATCAATCCGAACCGAACTGCAATCAATATCTGAGAATATTTAAAGGAGACGTGGATTATTTGCTTCAAATGTATGCCCACGACAAGGAACAGATCAAAAAGAACTATGAAGAGGAAAAGCTACTTTACAACGAACCCGATACCTATGTCAAAATGGCTCTAGAGCATATTGACAATGAAGCGGCTACGTGGACACATAGAATGGCTGATGAAGCAGATAATAAAGATGTGAGTAAATCGAGAATAGAATCAAAGGACGCCAACACATTCTATTTTTATCAGACTGGATTTAACGCTAATGCGACTTACATTTTGTCGCCTCTAGATATTAAGGTGCTCAAAGCCAGCTACGCAGACCGGTACGAAGAAATGCCTTCGTCTATAATTGCTAAAGTTGAAAATATCCGTTATGATGAATTGAACCAAGATAATTCCTTGACAAAGTATAAATATTTATCGCATTTGCCATCAGGAACGCAGTTGGGCTTCTTGGAGTGCAATTGGAGAGATAACGAATTTATCAATGACCGGGCATGGTCCATGTTTAGAGACGACTTGACGAAAAGATCCAAACAATCAAAGAAAAAGCTTAATCGGGAAGAAAGGGACAAGAAAAGAGCCCAGGACGCCGAAGAAGCAAGAACAAAGCAGTTTTACGCTCGTGAAAACGGGGTCCTTGGAGCAGAAACAGAAGACTTCTATGAAAAGGGATCTTTTGGTACTTTGTCTATTGTGGACCATCGAGAATTGCCACCGTTACAATCTGACGAAAGAAGAGCCTCCGCGGGATCCAGCGAAATGGAAAGCACCGAATATGTTTCTACTGTTTGGGGTACCCGAATCCCCAAGGCCGAGTTGATTGAGGAGTCTGTTGAGGATGACGACTGGGACGCTGAGGAAATGATTAGAAAGGCGCGAGAGGAAATGGAAAGGCAAGAGCTGGGCAAGGGCAAAGGTAAAGGCAAAAAGAAAAAGAAATTGATTCTATTGTCATCGAACACCCATCGTTAACGAAGTTAGAAAATGAAATGAATGCATGAATATATTAGTTATAACATATAAAAAAATCGTATACCAATTAACTTATTAGTATTTATCTATCTATTAGCTTGCACACAGCAATTCACTCTATAATGTAACGGCTCAATTGTTGATGGGGAATGAATTCTTCTTCATACTTAATGCTATCAGGGTCCAGCCCAAACCACGAACTAAAGTAAGGACGAGTGTAGAAAAAGGTCGCTCCTCCAACCAACACCAGAGTCCCAATCACGGGGAACAACCAGTAGGGAATATCTAATTCCGAAGCATTTGGAGGGCGTACAAATGGGAAAAGGGCCAAAAAGAGGTTTGCGAAAAAGAATATGAACACACAGATAAAGGGAGCGGAGATGATTTTGCTCTGAGTGATTTGGGGAGCGGAGGATGAAGTGGAGCTTAATAAGGAGTCGGTTTCGGAATGGGTTCTGTGGTGGGCCGACTCCTCAGTAGTTTCGTAGTCATTGGAGTGGCTCAGATTGGAAATGGAAGTTGATTTGGGACCACGGAACAGTTGGGGACCCTCTTGATCAATTGTATCGAAGGCAGAGTTGATGCTGGCGGTTTCCGTCTTCAATTCGATGTCGAGATCCCTGGGGTTGAACTCACCCCATGATTCTTTCTTTCTGTTCAATTTTAAGTAGATCAAGCCGGCGGTAAGGAACACATTGATCCAAGTTCCGGGATATATGTACAAATTGACAATAAATTCGTAGATTTCAGTGGAAGGTGGAGCCACCAAAACAAACACGGTGACGAACCAGTGGAGGAGGAGAGAGTGGTTCAAGTCCAGGAAAAATTCCGAAAACGGAATATAATTGTTTAGGGCCAATTCTTGGTTGACCATGCCGTGAGCATAAGACACCACTAGCACGTTTCCCAAGTTGGATAACGAGATCAAGATCGGCAACAACCGGGCCGTAACACTCTGGCCAAACACCTTGTTGAAGAATATGCCCGCAATCAATACCCCACTGGAAAGAATCTCCTCTTTCGGGATCACAATCAAATACGCCAATAGCACCAAGAAATACAACACTGTGGTCAATAACACTGCCGCTGGGGCGGCGATGGTGAGGACGTGGTAAGGGTCTTCGATTTCGTTGAGCACATAATTGACGTTTTCCCAGCCTTTGAAGGAGTAAATCACCTCCAACAAACCCACGGCAATGGAATAGGCATTGGGCGACTGGTCATTGTGGAACTTCCACACATCGGTGAAATTGTCGGTGACGGGGACGTCGACAATGCCCACATACACCATGAATCCGACCATAATAATGAGCATCAAGGTGGACAATTTGAATATTCCGAGGAAATTGTTCAATCGAGTACTTTGGTTGGGGTACTTGATGTGAAGCATGATACAGAAGGATATGCATGTCACTCCGATAGCTTTCACCAAAAGAGGGCTTGGGTCGGCGTCGGCTTCTCCCTCCTTATGGTCGGTGATGGCATAAAGCACATACTTTCCGAATGCAAACGAGTTCCCCGAGCTGAACCCAAGAAGGGCAATGGAAAATGCATACACGCACCCCATCATCCCTTTAGGCTGGTTAAATACTCGAAGAAGGTAATTCTTTTCGCCGCCGTTCCTGAACGGCAAGTTCAAGGCATATTCCAAGTAAATGAACAATCCACAGAAGATAATAATACCTCCGATAATGAACAAACTGAGAAAGATCCCCACGTTACCATTGGTGTACTGGAAGATAGGTGATGGGTTCAGAAAGATCCCCGTTCCTATGATCTTGTTGACAATAAGGGAAATGCAGGATAAGGTGCCCAACTTTTTTGTGCCAGGGACAGACACGAATGTCGCAGCGTAGGACTCTGGACCCAGGATCACTGGATGAAGAGAGGAGACCATTGGGCTTAATGGTTGTGGTTGTTAAAAATCTGGACTGTCACATTGTAGATCAGCGATTGTAGTGCTCATATGTGCAGGATGCACGCCGCACCCAATGTAGCGACTTGACTATCACTCATGGAAGAGGCGATAACGATATGGTTGTATCTCGTTTCACATATTTGGTGGATGTTTACAAAGAGACGGAAAGCGAGATAACTAATGCATTATTACTGAAGTTGACCGGTGGCGATTACAACAATAGTGTCAACGATAAACGTTATTAGCTGGCACATGAAAGCCTGCACATAAAATTCTAAGCTAACAATTGTATGTTTTCACGTGACCCGGCTCCGACCAGTGGATGCCGCGTGGCTGCATGCAGGAGGATACCGTTGCATGGCAGCATGTAGGTGGCACAGAAGGAATGCGTGAAAACACAACCAGGGGCCACCATCATGCTATAAGTACGGTTAGTTTGAATATGACACTAATATTGGTGCATTAAAAAGGTTGCAGGTTAACAGCTGGCTCACAGTTACGGTTTAACCACTTCAGATAGATATACCGTATTATTGCAAAATTTCTGCAAATACAGATCAATTGTACAAAAATACTTCAATACGTATGTAGAGCCACTTATTGCATGGATGCCACATGTTGAAAATACTTGCAGGTATACTGGAGGTAGAGTTACAGAGTCGAGCTATTTGGGCTAAATAGGGGGCATTTTCCCCGGCATGGTCAGTGCAACGGACTAAAGAGATACTTTCCTAATGTGATCGGTGCAGAGTATTGTTTCGGCACATATCGGCGCAAGACTGTTGTACCATGCTTGGGTCAAACAGCTGCGGCCCGGCTTTGTAATCGGGTACCGTTCTGCAAGTCTAGATGTAGTGTGTTGCAGAACCACGTTAGGCCACGTGCGGGTCCATAGGGTACATGTAATGCAATGCAATATTCTACATAAGCGAGGTTGCAGTGTAGTCTGCAGGCTCATCCATAGCTAATATGTTTATCAACGTGCGGGTATAATTAGGGGCTCGTGTGCCCAAATACCCCCTTAGCTAAGCCCCTTTTGAACCCTATGGCCACAGCTTCTCCCGACTGTTGTTTACAAGCCTTTAATTATACATGGATATTAATTCTATTATGTTATTATGGTATTATGAAGTAAAGGTATCGCTATTGTGGCACTCTTATGGTATATGTATTTGTGCCGACTTCTGGTAGGAGTGAGGTGAGGTAATGTGAGGTAATGTAAGGTAATGTGAGGTATGAGTGGTGAAGACCGAATCGGGACCCTCTAACGGTGGTGACGTGTAGAAATTAAGTTATAATTTTAGGATGAGTTGGAAAGCATGGACTCGACATCAAGAACCAGCCTGTGGATGCCCGAGCCCTTTTCTATGCTCATCACATTGACGGATACCATGCACTGTGACACAATCTCGCTCTCGGACTCATTTTCAAAATGGCCCCTGCCGTCCTTATTGTGGGCGGTGGCATGCTTGTATTGCTTGATGAGCTTGAGGTTGTCCTCATCGTATTCGTATTTTGGGAACTCGATAGCTTCGAGTGGCATAGGGTCTTGCTCGACTTGCTTGAATGGAAGAGCAGAAGCGGTTGAGGTGAAGCATCTCGACTCAGAATGGTTGATGGATGGGAAGATGATGTTGAGTGCGGTGGAGTTATCGATAGACACAAAGTCAAGAACCTTGGCAACTTGGTCGTTAATGTATTGGATATTTTTGCCAAAAACGTTGCTCTTGAAGAACGATTGGCCGAGCTTGGGCTCGATGTTGAAGTACTTTTCGTCATGGTAGTAGATGTGATGGGAGTCTTCAGTAGACACCGCCATGGATGCGATTTGCTTCGACATACAGTACGAAAGCATGGCGTGGACAGCGCCACGGCCACGGTTGCCACGAGGTCCACCGGCATCCGCTCCTTGTGGAGTCCATGAGGCACCTTCGTTTGGGCCCACAAGCACCAATTCAGGTTCAAAGGCGATCTGAGGACTAATCACGTCCAAACCAATCACCAAAGAGTCCAACGCACCGGCATTAACGTACCAGATGTTTTCGTCCAAAGGATCCTGACCAAAATTCAAGTTCTTGACAATGGTTCTTCTCTTCTCTTGCTTGATGACACCCTTGGCTCCCCGGGGTGCGCGGTTGATCTGTCTGATGTTGTTGTAGTAGGTTTGGTGCACAGGAAGGAGATGGCCAAACTCTCCGCCGTCGACAATTTCGCTGACCTGTGGGGCGACGGCATTCTCGATACTGTCCTTCTTCTTTCTATCGTCACCGCTGATGACTTTTCCGTGTCTGCGGTTGTACAATGGAGCCACAACCCTCACATCATGGCCTTCTTCTTTCAACGATTCATACATGAATCTGACATTTTTGGACACCCATGAGTCAGTGCTGGTGAGGAGGATTCTTAAGGCGGCGGATGCTTGCACGAGGGCAAACAACACCAAGAGAAGTTTCATAGTGTGAGCAGAAAGTGGAACGGGAATGCTTTACCCAGATCCAAGGATGATGGATTTTATATATAGGGAAGGAAATCGCCCCGTGGGCTCGAAGGGTGCAAAATTAATATCGCATGTTAACGTGACACAAACCCGACGGTGCATTGTAGGGCCCGCACGACGAGAACGTGGGTGCATCTACTGTCAGACGCAGGTAACGATCACTTATAAGCGGCTTATTGGCGATTAGCTTCTGCAGTTGTGTAGGGTGGCGCCGGGTGCCACGTCAGACTCCCTTACTGGACCAGCTGGATGAAAGCGAGCTGAAGGGCCTACGAAAAACCTGGGATCGATACGAAACATGGACCGCAAATCCGACCCTGTTAGCGAACTCACACTAAAAAATTATCCTCACCCAGACACATTTGGATAAGCGTCAGTTGCAGTTTCATGTCTGTATCCGACGTTGTAAACGGAGCAAACCGCAATGCAGCTGAGGGCGGACATCCGTACCACGTTTTGAGAAAATGTGCTGCATAGGGGAAGCAATGCATTACCCCAGTTGCGACGCCCAATCCCTGGCCCTGTCAAGACCAGTAGTAAGGCACCAGTAGTAGATATGGTCAAGCCAAACACACATGGACAAGAATTATTACACATGGACGGTCATCGAGTGGTTTCGTTGGCGAGCGGGGCCCGCATCGTAAACTCTGCGAAGAATGTGCGTTTACGCATCCCATGCGTCAACGATTCCCAAAACAGGCAATATTTTCGACCGCCGCATTATACCTCGTAATTTGATGTGTATTTTAGTGGAATTATTGTATCTATTTGTCGAGCCTAGCAAATGTGGTAACCTCCACAAAGCATGTTCTGCAGGGAATTAGATGCAGAAGAACGGCTGCGGCAATTACAGTAACTGGCAGACTATTTGAAATCACCCCACATGCTGCACACTATGTACTTCCAATCGTAGAATTTTTCAACTGGTCCCTTCATTTGCCAGAACCCTCTTTACATGACAAACTGGATGTTCATGTCTTGAGGGTGCGAACAACTTAACTGCGGCTTCTGTGAGTACTTCTGGGCCAAAAGTGTTCTCATATTATTCAACAATGACAAATACGATTGGTTAGGAAGCTCAGTAAGCACCTTGATGAACGCCCAACTCATGGCACCGGTGGCCCTGCCCGCCTCCTGGGCATCAGCACTGGTTTGGTCATCCTTGCACCCACTGAGTGAAATTACGTCTGCAGGCGATGCCTTCATCTGCTTGATCTGGTCAGAGTTCCCTCCAGTGCTTCTGGCGACTTTTTTAGCAATCCCTGTGAGGGAAGAAATGGCCCCGCCAATATTTCCTGTTTCGTACAGCATCAATGCCTGCAACGCTCCCATACCAGTATCCTTCAACAAATTGGGCTCCTTGACCACTCCCTTGGTGGAGTACACGTAGGGTAAGTCCAACGCTGTACCCGAGTGACACGAGTCGTACAACGCGGTCAACCGGCATCCTGGAGGAATTCTTCTCACCATAATGTCGTGCATCTCGTCATCGGTAATGTGGCTGGTCCGCTCGAAATCTACGGGGTAGACCACATCGTCGAACCCGTTTTCTTCATCACCATCCCGATCCTCGGTCTGACCCCCATGGCCCGAGTAGTGGAAAACCAACGAGTCATTAGGCTGGGCATCCTTGATCAACCATTGCATGGCCCGAATCATGTTATCACGGGTGGGAACACGGGCCCGGTCGTTCTGGTCATCGGTGAGAATGACAATGTCTTCCCATTTGTACCCCCACTTGTTGACCAAGAAATTGCTCATGTTTTTCACATCGTTGATACACCCTCTCAATTCGTTACGGGAGCCAAAGTAGTTGATACCAACCAAGAGGGCCTTTTTACGTCCCTGACAGTTGGAGTACTGGAATGTCATTCCCGTGTTCTGTCCAAATGATTGGGGTGCTCCTGGGGGTGGGCCCATTGGAGGGGCAAAGTTACCATATCCTTGAGGTCCGGGAGAGCCAGCAGGAGGCCTACCGTACCTATCGTGACCACCAGAAGGTGGTGGGCCCGAAGGTGGTCCGTAGCCCGAGGGGGGTGGACCTTGAGGAGGCCCATAATTGCCTCCATAGTTTCCTGGAGGTGGACCTTGAGGAGGGCCGTAATTGCCTCCACCTGGTGGGCCATAATTTCCTGGTGGGGGGCCTTGAGGAGGTCCGTAGTTATTGTAGGTATTGTGTCCTGATCCTGGGAACATGCTGGAGTGGAGTCAACACGTTATGATTCCCCGAATTTCATATAGACCCGGTGCGTAGTGCACGACTCTTGGTCAATATGGAGGGCGTGGCCCCCAATTGCCAGCGATTTTTCAAACCCTCGACATACTGGCAGACCCATTCGATGGTGGCTACAAATATCGAATTTGGAAGTAGAGGGACGAATCTGGCGAAGTGTGGGCCAATTTTGGTGCGCTCGGACTATGTTGAACAGGAGCACATGATGTTGCAACCATGCAAAAACGAGCATCGTTGGTAACATGTGAAGGATGACTATTGGACACTAGGGATGGCAATGCACCGCTCGAAGTATGAGTGAAAGGCTACCTATAAAATACACGTCAGTACGCATGTAGACGCATCATTGACAGTTTGCAGCCTTAAGCTATCGCAGCCATAGGCTGGGACTTCAGGAGACTACCAGAATCGTGGGTGCATTGCAAAATCACGGTGTCTACAAGTTTGCCATATCTTATCGTTCATTCAATACTAAGGACATTAAAAGTTCTCAGGCTTATAACTTGGACTCGGGATCTCCGTTCTGGCTGAGAACAAGGTTGGGGTAGAATTCACTTCCAAAACCACCAATGTGCCATGCTGCACCATCTACAACGTGGATTTCTCCAGTGACGTAAGAAGCTGCAGGAGAGAACAAGTAAACGGTAGCTTCGGCGATGTCTCTAGTAGTACCTAATCTTTGCAATGGAATCTTTCTCTGCAAAGGCGAGCCACCTGGTGGAGCCAATCTGGACATACCTTCGGTACCCTCAATCATACCTGGTGCAAGACAGTTACTTCTGATACCCAAAGGACCCAATTCCACCGCCAATGCGTTAGACAATGCATCTACACCGGCCTTGGCTGCACCCACATGCGATTGCATTGGCACACCATAGTAGTGGAGGGTAGCACTGACGAAAAGAATGGCACCCTTGTTTTTGCGCAACTCGTCGAAGGTGGCCTTGACGGTGTTGTAGGAACCCAACAAGTCAATGGAGACCACTGACTTGAAGGCGTTGGAAGACAAGTGGTTGAAATCACTGATAAAGTTACCAGCAGCCCCCGCAATCACGAAATCGATTCTTCCCAATTCCGCGACAGCTTTGTCGGCAGCAGCCTTGATGGACTTGACATCACGCACGTCAACGTTACCAATTCCAAGTACCTTGGCACCGGGACGCAATCTCTGCATCTCTTCGGCGGCCTTGACGGTCTTGGCTTCGTTCCGGCCTAAAAGCACCGCATTGGCACCCAATAACACAAGGGCCTCGGCTTGCACACGACAAATGGTACCAGCACCTCCGGTGACAAAGACAACTTTTCCTTTGAAAAGGTCGTGCTTCCACGAGCTGTTGGTGACGAAAGATTGATCTAAAGTAGACATTGGTTCTAATGAAAAATCTATATTGCGGTGAGACTCACCAATTTATATACATAATGTGGGGCATACCTGTGATATTGTCGGACCGAGGCCAAAGTATGTGCAGGATAACATGGGGATCAACTTCAGCCCCAAGTGTTGGGACTGGGATCAGCACCCAAGGGGGAGGGCCTGGTACCGCGGCAGGAAAGTTGACAGGATGACCGAGGCGGATTGATCTTTCATGGCACTGGAAACTACTCGGACAACGGCTGGGCGCACCCCATATAATTATCCAACCTCTTCAACGTCATCTGGTACAATAACAACATGATGGAGCTCTGAATACCCGTCCAGATGAATCTTGGACCAACCCCTGAAAACGCCCCGAGGATTCCTTCGGTCTTGTAAATTGAAACCAATGCCTTGTAGGTGGAGGATCTTGATAGTATTTTTGCAATTGGGCTAGTGGCAGTGGTAGGAGCGACGGACTCGATTTTGGTAGCAGTCTGGATTCGCGTTTTAATCACATCCAATGGAGTGGTCAAGGTTCCAGCCAATCCTCCCGCAGCAGCCCCTGTAAACAATTCGCTCGAAACAGGCAAGTCGTCCGAGCCATGTGAATATATCGCCAATTGACGGAACTTTTCATAGAATGCAAATTGTAAGGCACTGAAGGGAAGGTCTCGGATAAGGGTTTCCTTATAACCAAACACGAACGTGCCTGGACCTTCATTCTTGAATATGCTGAAGATGGCATTGCTCAAGCCCTTGTAATTGTAGCCAGAACCTTGTGTGTATGGATTGTTGTATTTTCCTTGCAATTGCAACCGGGTCTTTAGTACTTCTGATGGCACATAGAACACACTGGACGCCAAGTCTCCCAAAACTCCTCCAACAAAGTATGATACCGTTTCGTTGATGCCATATTCGTTAATCATTTTACGTTTGGTCCATTCGTAGGTAGCAAAAAATGCAGCAGTTGAAGGAAACGACCCCAAGATCGCCGGTGTGTAGCCCCCATAAAGCCCTCTGAAGAATCCCTCCTGCTTAAAAATGTTCCAGTAAGCTGGAATCATTCGTTTATACTGAGGCTTGTGAGGAAATCCTTGTTGTCTGGTCTTGACTGTGTCTAATGAGTGCATCAGGGTGTCCCCCACCATACCTCCAAATCCACCAGCAAGCATGCAATTGAAAATCGGCGATAATGGTGCCTCCTCTCCGCCATCAGCTGCCTTCGGTGTACGGCTTCCACCAGATTCGTGGACATGGTGTCGGTGTCCCGAGTCGTTTTGCAGACCAAAACTTAACGGTATGGTCAGCGATGTGAATACTTGAGACATGGTGTATTTAGGCGAATGATAATGACAATTGTTATGGGAGATTTCGCCTCAATATGCTGGACTTGCTGCCAAATCGGCTAAGAAATAATCGACTAGTATGGGTGGAAGCGAATGGTATAGTTGTGGTATGAACGGACCGGGGAACGGAAAAAACATGCAGTGTGTGACCAATGATAATTCAGCCCACTGGACTGTAGGAGAGGTGATTTGGGAGGGTTGGTGGTGGATGTTGATGAGTGAATTAGTTGGTGCCGCTGCTATTGGAACACTTGATTTTTTTCGGTGAGTGCACGCCCGTGATGCCCATTCCAGATGGACTGGAGGGCCGATTCGGAGGAACACCCAAGGCGATGGGGACACCTAGGAGGCACCATAATCTGCTCGGATTCCATAGTACTAACTACTGTACCTGCTGCGTGGCACATAGGTGTCGGTGTCGATATAGGAGAGTAAACCTAGTGCTTTCAACACGTGATTATATATCACGCGCAGAAGTACTTATCGCCAACTTACCCTCCATTACCACCACTATGCTATTCACAGCCACTAGGCGCCTAACCAGGCCCCGACCGGTCCTTTGGCGGGCTTATAGGGTGCTAGCACTTGAGTCATCATGTGACGACGCGTGTGTGGCTCTTCTTGAGAAGCACTCCCCCAACGAGCCGCCAACCATAATCGACCACGCCAAACAGACGCTTCTGTCGGCCCAACTAGGAGGCATAATGCCCACTGCGGCCCACGATTTCCACCACGCCATGATGGGCCCGTTAGTGAGTGAATTCTGCGCCAAAAACTCCCTCAACTTCGCCACTCCTCCCGATTTAATCTGTGTGACCCGAGGCCCGGGAATGACAGGGTCGCTAAGTTCCAGTATTCAGTTGGCCAAGGGATTATCCTTGGGGTGGCAGGTGCCTATGGTAGGTGTGCATCACATGTTGGGGCACATTTTGGTGTCACAGTTGCCCCAACGGAGTCAACCGCTCGCAGAGCAGCCCCAGTACCCATTTCTCAGCTTATTGTGCAGTGGAGGGCACACGATGTTGGTGCTCCTGAAGTCGGTCTCGGACCACGAGATCATCATAAATGTCAATGACATCGCTGCCGGCGACGCGTTGGACAAGTGTGCCCGTGAGTTGGGAATGTACGGCAATATGCTTGGTAAGGAGTTGGAGAAGTATGTGGATGCGATTTCTCCCCAGAAAAGGGCAGAATTTGCCCAAATCAACACTCGGGTGAAGACTAACCGGTACAATCTCAAGTTGAGCCTTCCATTCAAGGGCCCACGGGACCCCAAGTATCCAGACCCCATCCAGTTTTCCTTTGCATCGTTCCGCAGCTCGCTCCAATCGTTCCGCAAACAGCAACACCACGACCAGCCCTGGGACGAAGATACGAACCAGTTCTTGGCGTACAAGCTCCAGGAAACCATCTTCGACCACATCATTGACCGCATTAACCTTGCGTTCACCATGCATGGAACCAACATCGAGAAGTATCCGTTTGCCGATGGAAAGTTTACCGGAGTCAAGCACTTTATCTGTTCGGGAGGAGTGGCTGCAAACACCAGATTGCGGCAGAAATTGTTCGACCAGTTGAATTTCAACGACACCCTTCAAACCAACGACAGCTTGCGGTTTCACTTCCCCGACTTGCTGCTTTGCACCGATAATGCTATTATGATTGGGGTTGCTGGTATTGAAATATTTGAAAAATTACGGGTAAAGACAGATTTGTCGATGTTAGCCATCCGGAGATGGCCCCTTGATGAGCTATTGCACGTCGACTCGTGGGTCGATGTGAAGGACGACGAGTTCCGCCAAGTAACAGGATACAAAGGTTAGATATAGAGTCTTGTAAATAGGTCTTGCTGGCAAGCAAGAATGGTAATATTAGTATGTAAATATGCTTTGGTTATTGTACAGGTGGGGAGACGCTCTATTCGGAGGCAAGATCCTCGTCGGGAATGGTGTCGGGCTGCTCGTCTCTTTGGCCCAAAAAAGACTCCTTGATATCGTAGGTCTTGATGAGGTTTTGCCAGGTAGTATAGTCCAACGAGGCAATGTGATGATTGGTGGTGGCATGTTCAGTTTTGCTCCTGATCTCTTGAAACTCCCACGGTTGCACCGCCTCCACGTAAGGAATACCGTCCTTCACGTAGAGTTTTAGTTTGGCGTCTTTGATTAAGAAGCTCGAGAAGAATAGATTCTCTACCGATTCAGAAAACGAATGGGGATTTATGAAAAATTCGAAGAAATTAACCCCTCCTTCGATCTCCTTCGACCGGTAGGTCTCATATACGCTCTTCACCATGTAGGCGGTATTTTGTTGTTCCTGATCTCCCACGATATCCACCGGCTGCACCTGTTTTGCGGTGGTAGTCATGCTCAAGGATTTGGTGTCGTCCACTACACGTTGTCGAGGGACAGGCTTCTTGCGTTCTGTGGACAACGGGCCGTTCAAAAAGTCTGTCAGTATCACCTTTTTGCTGACTGTGTAGTATAGTGTTCCCAACTTGAGCCAGTTGTACAAGTTGAAGTTCTCTTCAGAGCCCGTAGAGGTGGAAGCACCATCTTCTGGATCTATCGCATTGGAGCCCGATGTGTCGTACTGCTGCTCGAGCTGCTCGTCGGTCTTTTCATCGTTCAAATAGCCCTGCAATTTGGTGATGAAATCACGCTGGCTCAATGAAATGCCAGCATCGCCCACCTTGATATTCTTGGAGTTCGTGGCCAAGAAGTTGGCCGTCTCATGGAGCAACTCCGAGTCCTTGAGGTGGATGGTGGTGTCGGTGATCTTGTCCTTTTGGACAGTGTTGTATATGCGATTGAGCTCTTGTAGATGTTCGGTGATAAGGGTGCCGGCAGTACCTTTGTGGGCCTCGTTATAGCCATGCCTGATCTTCTGCTTCAACTGTTCATAGTCCTGGACAAGCTCGTTGCTTCCTCTTCTCTTCCGAGGCTCGGATTCCATGGTCGGGACTAAGTGGTTCAGGTTTGGTCGCACTTAGAGTTATACGCGTTTCTATGGTGGGATGAGATGGGACGATAGGTGATGAAGCACTGACTGGTTTAGGACCAATTTCACCAGAACTGACTCAATGTAATTGTAGACATCTGGAACAGTTCGTTATGTTCCCAGCTATTTGGCCCATATAAATATTGCCGCTACATCTTTTCTAGGCTGGGCTGATCCAGCTCAACCTTTAGCCAAAGCGCGTTGATCTAATCTCTCCAAATAACCATGTCCGCCATAAAGAAGCTAGACGAGACGGTGATCAACAAGATCGCAGCAGGGGAGATCATCATCCAGCCCGCCAACGCCCTCAAAGAAATGTTGGAGAATTCGGTGGACGCCGGATCCTCACTGATCGATATAGTGGTCAAGGATGGAGGGCTCAAGTTGCTCCAGATCACCGATAACGGCACAGGAATCGCCAAGGAAGACTTGCCACTCTTGTGTGAGCGATTCGCCACATCCAAGCTCTCCAAGTTCGAGGACTTGGAGTCCATTGCCACTTACGGGTTCCGAGGAGAAGCCTTAGCCAGTATTCTGCATATCTCCAGATTATCGGTGATAACCAAAACTAAGGACAGCCCTTTAGCCTACAAGGCATTCTACACTGATGGGAAAATGGTGGGGCCCAACTTCAAGTCACTGGCAGGTTCTGATCCCAAACCCATAGCTGGTAAAGATGGTACCCAAATTATAGCGGAAGATCTCTTTTATAATCTTCCGTCAAGAGTAAAGGGCTTAAAGTCCAAAAGCGAGGAGTATTCTCGTATCGTGGATGTGGTAGGACGTTACGCTGTACATTCAGCCAATGTTGGAATCACCTGTAAGAAATTTGGCGATTCCAATCAAATCATAGCCACCAGGCCCAAGTTACCATTGAAGGAAAGAATCAGATCGATATTTGGCACCTCCGTTGCTGCTGAGCTATTGGAGCTCGAAGTACCACCCCGTGAAGATTTAGGACTAATGAAAGTCGTTGGTGCTATCACATCTTCAAACTACGACAATAAAAAGAAGGTTTCCCCGGTATTTTTTATTAACCATCGTTTAGTTACGTGTGACCCACTCAGAAAAGCAATTAACTCGGCCTACCAAGTATTTTTACCAAGGGGTAATCAACCTTTTATATACATGAGCTTGGAAATCGACCCCAAAAATCTCGATGTAAATATTCATCCTACCAAAAGGGAAGTGAGGTTCTTGAACGAAGACGAAATCATCGAAATCATTAGTGATTATGTCCATAAAACTCTATCCACTGTGGACACATCGAGAAAATTTAAAACGCAAAGTCTTTTGGAATATACCGACAAGAGAAGAAATGAGGATTATGAAATAGTTTCTGGGACCAAAAAGGCCAGGCACGAGAACAAGTTGGTTCGGGTAGATCCTCTGCAGAAGAAAATCAATTCCTATTTACCCCAACAGACCCACAGCAGGTACATGAGTCAAGCGAGTAGAGAGCTAAGATCTAAAGACGACAGGCAAGATAAGGAACCACAAGAAGAGGAGCAAGCGCAGCATCAAAGAGTAGAGGAAGAGGAAGGAGATGAAGGAGAGGGAGAAGAGGACGAAGAAGAAGCAGAAGCAGAAGAAGCAGGAGAAGAAGAAGAAGAAGAAGAAGAAGAAGAAGAAGAAGTGGTGGAAGTGGAAGAAACTGAAGACAAGGAGATTGCTGAGCAAGAAGAAAACGTCCAAAACACTGAACTACAGGAAAAGCTTTTCGTTGAGGAAATAGAAGATACAGATACTAGAGGAGCAGACGACAAAGAATATTCGCAAGAGAAGAAGAGCGAAAGTCTAGAAGATACAAGCCAGTCAGATATGTCTGGCAATAAAGGGCTCCTAGCAATGTCCAAACACATTATTTCCAACGATACGCTGGAGAATGAAGAGGAAGAAAAGATTGTAATTAATGACCGGACCAGAGTTAAAATCAATTTGGATAGTGTGAAGGAGCTCCGTCGGGACCTTTTGCAACGAGTCAACAAGCCCCTTACCAACATTTTCAACAACGCGGTGTATGTGGGAATCGTGGACGAAACCAAGCGGTTGTGCTGTTTCCAGTATGATATAAAGCTCTTTCTCTGCGATTATTCCAGTGTGTTGAATGAATTCTACTATCAGGTCGCACTCCAGGAATTTTGCAACTATGGGACGCTTGAATTAACGAGTCCCGTCTTACTCGATGAGTTAATGGACGCCTTGCAAGGACTAGATGTCCAGCCACGAGAGACAGTGTTCGAAAAACTCGAGGGCATGCTGGAAATGCTCGACGAATATTTTCGAATCAAGATCCAGCGAGATGAGGTGGGTAAGTTGAGAATATATACCCTACCAATGCTCTTTAAAGATGTCAAGCCAGGCCTAGGCAAATTGCCGTACTTCATCTATCGATTGGGGGTGAAGGTAAATTACGATGATGAAAAGGAATGTCTCGATGGTATAATGCACCAGATAGCTCTTCTCTATATTCCTGAGCCCATAGTGCCATGTGAAGAATCATCGCAAAATTCACAGGATGATGTAACCCACCCTGATCCCACTCAGGCGAAAGATAGACTCAATGATGCCCTCGAACACACCATCTTTCCCCACATGAAACAGCGCTTTCTAGCCACAAAAGATCTCGCCAATGGAGTCATTCAGATAGCCGATCTTCCTGGGCTTTACAAGGTGTTTGAGCGGTGCTAGGAGGAGATTGAGAGCATGCTAATTAGACCTATTGTTCGCGATATTTCCGTTTCTGGGTATGAATCTGGGGGGACGGTGGAGGTGGACGAAAAATTCACCATAGCGCACACCCCAACACCCAATCTATTCGTGTTGGAAGTGTTCGTTCCGAGGATTCCTATATCTGCCTCGGTCACCAACAGTGCAATTGTTTTGCCATATCACCGGTGCTGTATTCCGTGATACATTATAATCAGCAAAAGTGCCTTGTGTTGTCTTCAACTTAAATTGTCACCATGGAAAGCATAATCACTTTGATCTTAGGTGGGTTCCCGAAACAGGTATTACAGTTCCAAGACTCTAGAAGTTACCTTGAGCAGCTCATATTCATTGACTACCAGCTCCAACTCTTAATTCAGAATGAATTTGCTGGGAAAGAGTTTGTGCCTGCCGTCCAGTTTGAACGTCAAGGAAACTCCCAGCCCCGGGAAAAATTACAGCAGCTTATCAGCTATGTTGGCACTGTCAACGAGGCATATGATGACGGGCGCAAAAATTCCACTGAGAAGATCTACTTCAATGTTATCATGGCTCATTTGTACTACTTGAACTCCGAATTGGATGAAATGACTTACCAGCTCTCCACCGTGCCTTTGTCCTCATTACAGCCATCGTCTAGCCAACAATATAATGAATTTATTGAGCTCCTAATATGCAGATACCATACTGTGGAATCGCATGCCAGCTCATCGTCTATAACTCTCATTGAGTACTTGGTGTGGCACACCAGGCCATTCAAGAAGTCTGAGGTCGCCGCCAATTATTGGTTAGACTTATTATATGGCCGGTTAACCGCGATTTTGTCCAACAATGGTCAGATATCATTGACTTTTTCCGACATTAGAGCCTTGAAATTCTCGAAAAACCCAATATCGTTCGTGGGATATGCGTCTTACTTAACTAGAACCTTGACCCAGTCAGCTAGTTCAGCCACCCATGGCTTCAAGTCCGAGTTCTCTACCTATTTAACTGATCTTCTTAACGAAAAGATAGCAAACAAGATGGATTTCCCCAATTCTGAAGACTCCGAAATCACCCAGAAAACATTGACTGGATTGGGTCATGGTCTCTCCAGTGTCTATGGCCACGAGAACGATCACGATTTGATAAAAGAAACATCCGTTCAATTGGATGCATTCATCTACAGCCTTTATGAGACATTGGGTCGTATCCCATTTAATTATACCATTTTAAGTCCTTCCTTGACCAAAAAGTTCTTAATTAATTCGACACTTAAGACATACCAAAGCAGGACAATAGTGGTGAACCTCGTAAAGGTATTGATTGACTTAAAGGAATATGATGAAGCTTTTGCTGCGTTCAAAACATTGAGGAATTACATTGAAACTGATTTAAAGCAACATGACGGTAACATTAATGATGTTTTGTTGATCCTCGAAATCTATTCCATTTGCATCATCAACTTCAACCCATTGAAATCAGCCAAATCCCCCAATGGTTTCCAATATACCGCTAAGGATAAAGTTCTAGTAGCATTACAAGAATTTTCCAACGAGTTAATACTCTATTTGGATACCATTAGAGATATGGTTGGATTGACTTATGACGAAATTTCTGAAAATGAGCCTGCTATTATCGGTGAAAATGCTTCGCATGCCCAAGGATTGTTGTCATTTTTGTACAAGAAATACAATGTCAATATTCTACTTTCTGATCACACGGAATTTATTGAGCTCATTTCTCAATCATGGTATGCTTTGGGGTATTATTATTATTATTTGTCAATCAATGAATCTTCGTCTTCATCATTGCACGATTCTCGCAAATCGAAAGTCCTCAAGTACTATAAGAATAGTCTTATTGTTAATTCAACTGGTAACTCGTTATATCTATTCAACTATGCTTTGGCATTGTCCTTTAATGGCAATATAAAGGAAGCATTGAAGTTGTGCAAGTTTATTTTGAAAAAGTTTCCGGAATCGTTCAAAACCTGGAACTTGATGGTATTATTGTTATCGGCATTTGAGGCCAATGATCCAGACTTTGTCAAATCAGACAAGCCTAATGCTAATGGAACCCTTAATGAAACCCATGCGTCGATTGGAACTTGGAACACGACTTCATATGGAGGCGCTGGTAGTAAGATCCCAGAAGTACCAGCTGCACTTAAAGAATCAGAAAAGTTCATCAATAATGCTCTCAATATTGCTGGATTATTTATTGCCAAACACCACCAGAAGGATGTAAAGTTGACAACAGAGGCAAAGTATGAAATTTTGCAATTAAAACTTACGCAATTGGCAGTATGGGAGTCTATTTATGGTGTTCAACATGTATTGGAGTTCCTTTCAGAGGTGTTCTTGCTTTATCATGAGCTTTTCACTGTCGATCCCAACCAACCAAAACAACCACATAGAACATTAGTTCCTGTTGCTCACGAATCTAAATGGTCACATCGCCCTACTCTTATTGATTCCAAACCCAATGCTAATGGCGGGCCCGTTGTTGCCAATGGTACGTTACCAAGATCTAGTTTGACGAAGAGACTTTCAAAGAGAGGGAAATCTGGTGATACAGTGAATAAATTGAAAAATCTTACTGTGAGTGACAATAAGTTAGCTCCTGGAAAGAATTCTAATGATGCAGTCAACGAGGTGGCAACAGCTACCGAGAAAAAGATTTTGCAAGATCTTTGGTTATGGACAAGTAAGATATACTTGAAAATTGGAATGTTGGAGGAGTGTGAGCAATGTATCGTGGAAGCAGAATCGGTCTATGAACCAAACGTTAAGACGTATACTATGTTAGGTTTTTTGACTTCGAAATCAAGAAAGTTCTTATCGTTACAAGAATTAGAAAGGTCAATTGAAACGTTGTCCAAAGACCACTACAACAAAACCGACTATGGAAACACCTTGTTGGGATTGTGCAAGCTATTTATCATCGATGACGACCCCAGAAGCTCGTTGTTCATTTCTAATAAGGACCGCGTTGCTGGTATCATTCGGTTGAAAAATCTTCTCGAAGCATTTTCATTAAGCTGGCCATATGGATCCAACAATGTTGAAGTGTGGTACTTTTTGTCGAAGGTCTATGAGATCATTGATGACAAAACTTTATTAAGTAAGAGCTTGTGGAAATGTGTTGAGCTTGAAGATTTCAGACCCGTGAGAGCATTTGAAACTTCCGAAAGCTATCATTATTAAATAGGGAGACACAAATTGATGCCTATATAGTACAATCAAAGTTGCAAGTCATTTCACTGTAGGGTGGTGAACCTGTTGTTACCAATTATAATGTTTCACAGTAAGTTTTATGGCTGAATCGTTTTACAAAATGCTTACAATTGAATATATGTTCTGTATATATTAAATGTATAGAGGTTATCAGAGATAACATGATGATTGAATGGATGAGATGATGAGAGATGAAATGTTAGAGATGATGAGAGGTTAAATGTAAAAGATGATGAGAGATGAGAGGTGAAATATGAGAGATGAGAGGTGATGAGAGATGTATGTATTAAACAAGACGAAAATATTCTGTATCTTCAAGATACTAGGGGACATAACACATTATAATGCAAGCTGCTTCTTTTGCTGGTCTCTTGCCCATCTAGCAGCTTCTCTGGTCTTGTCTTCAAAATATTGGTTTGACCTTGTCTTCTTAATAAACTCGGTAACCCATGGTTGTGCATAAGCTTGCTTGAAATCACCTTGAGGATACATGGCCGCCAAGTCACCCAATAAGCCTGCAGCAGATCTGCACACACTGTCAGTAGATGCCATGTTGACATCGGCAGCAACGGTTTGCAAAAACTGGAAAATTGCGCCCACGTATGGATAAATAGCAGCAGGCTGGTCACCCAAGCCTCCGACAATACCCACGAAACAGTCCAAAACCGATTCCTTAACATTCAAGACATAATCCATCGCTTCGATTGATTGGTTTTCTGGTTCTATCAGCGATGCTTGTATACATATTTGCATAACAATATCGAGGTATGGCTGGAAAGCAGAGCCGACGGCAGTAGCAACATCACCGAAGCATGATAAGATTGCTGGCCTTAACTCTTTTCGTACTTCTGCATTATTCAAGTTGGCACCCAAAATATTCAATAAAGATTCCAAATATTCCAAAATCCCCATACCCAAGGATTGAGCCAAATCTGCCACTAAACCAACAGCAGTAGTGGAGGTTGGTGACTCGGTATTCTGTAATGCTTCAGTCAAGAATGGTAAAAAGGATTGCATGTACTTGTTGAAGTTGGATCCGACAGCACCAGCAACAGCAGATATAGCAATGAAGATGTCTTCTTCAATTAACGAATTCTTCTCTTGAGAACTCAATAATTTTAAGAACATACTCATCAAACTATCTGCGGCTTGGTTCGCTTCACCACTCAATCTTCTGATTATATTTGTCAACAAGGACAAGATATTGATCTGCAATTCTTCCAAGTTACCTCTGTCTTCGCTGTTGGTGACTTGAGATTGCATATTAATGGTAGTTTCTAATCTGCTCAACACTTCTGAAGCAATGTTATGAACAATTGGCATGGTGTCATTGGCACTGTAGATCACAAAAGTAGAAAGTGCTTCGTATGCAGAAGCTCTGGAACTGTCTTCATTATCATTCTTGGCAGCCAATTGAATCAAAATAGGAACAATTGTAGGGTAAAATTGTGACATGATGCTGGTCTCTTGCATGGATCCATCAGGAGTCATTTTTTCAAGAATATTGATCAATGTCCAACAACAATTGGTGGAAACCTTAGAGTGGTCTTGTAATCCCACAACCAAAGCTTCCAATACAGGAGCCAAGTTTGGAGGAGCAATTGCTTGAGGAACCAAGTCAGCAACTCTACCCAAACACCATGCAACAGTTTCCTTGACTTGCAAAAGCTCATCTTTCATCAAAGCAAGAATGGGCTGCAATGCTTGAACAATGACTTCCTGTAACGATTCTGGTTCTGGACCCTCCAAGATTGATCCGAATGCCATAACAGACGCTTCCCTATTTCTCCAGTTGGCAGAGTCGGTAATGTTAGCAGCAACAAAATGCACCGTAGGTTCAACAATGTACATACCCACATTCTGGGCGAATAATTGTAAACAAGCACCTGCAGCCATAGCTACCGACCAGTCATCATCTTCAGGATCTTCATTCTGTCTGGTGAGCAAGGTCAATAGGGTAGGCAACACGTCTTGAATAGCAAGTAATGCGAAGTTGAAGGATACCATATCGGGACGAGAGTTGAGTTCGGCGGCAGATAACCCCAATTCTTCTCTCCGGAAAGCCACTTCCAATTCTTCCTCACAAACTGTTGACCAGAATTCGACAGCCATACACGCAACTTTTTCGTCGTCACTTTGCATACCAGAAACTGTTAACCCGTACAATGCCTTTTCCATATATAAAGACATGTATCTGTAGTAGAGTGACATGATTCTGGCAAGACATCCAAAGGCACTGGCTTGTAATTCGTTATCATCGGCCTGGGTCGCTTCACATACCACTTGCATAATGTAATTCCTTTCACCATCCTTTTCGAAGTTATGTCTGATAAAATCCAACGAGCTGTACAACGCGTTCAAAGCCGCAAGACTGACTTCTTTGGACTTCTCGCTACTCTGTACACCCTGAATAATGGCAATCAATATACCGTTTGCTTGGCCGATGATAGCAGGGTTGTTAGGGTCGGCGTTTTCGCAGATGTAGCCGATGGCAACGTGAGAAGTTTTCTTAAGATTGACAGAGTTTTCGGGCTTGGTATTTTCGATGATAATGGGGATCAAGTCGGGCCATTCGTTCTTGGACAATTCGATGCTGGCAATGGCGGCCACCAATTGGGCCGACGAGCTTCCTACCTTGTCGTCGGTATCGCCTAAAGTCTTAAGGGAAATGTCTTTAATTTTCAGCTTCAACTCGGGCTCTAATGCTGACCACCTGACTGCCTGGGCTGCTCTAGTCTTGTCGTTCTTGGAAGTTAACTGGTTCTTCAATCCAATGGCAGCCAACATTCTCACTTCCCGCTTGGCCTCTAAATTGCCAATGGCATCGGCCAACAAGTTCATGTATTCGGGAAAGTGGTTGTTGGAGGCCTCCTGCAACTTCAATTCGGCCTCCGTCCTCTTGTTGGGATCCGGATTCAAGATGGCGTTTTCCAATATCTGAAGCATCTCCATGGTGGGCAACGATTACGGGAGGGGGCTCTAACAGGTCAGGGAAAACGAATCAACGGGGTAAACTTGGCTAAGCACGTGTGATACCTATAGTAAGAACGTGACGTCTGGATTCACCGCGGGATCAAGCCACTGAATGGTGATACGTGGATGGTTGGAAGGAAGTCAACAGAACGTTGTGGTTTTTTTTTTTTTTGAGCGTGATCTTAAATGACGGTGGTGAGGTGGTGCGAGTGCCAGGACGCGAGGGCTCAACTGCCGCGGTATGCTTACAGGTCAGATCAAGGACCGAGAATGGAAGACCAGGCAAGGCGGATTGGGGCTGAGAAGGTGGCTAAGTATCGTGGGCGACAGCCACTATATCCATGTGCCAGGAGGGCCGTAATTGCGGGAATTGGACCTGGAACTGATCACTCCTGGTAGGGCCCTCGCTGCTCCACCGCCGAGGGATCGTCAAGTCTAGGGAGAGCCCCACCGCGAGCCGCACCAAACGTGTCGGTGGTACCTCAGAGCAAACTACAGCATCTACCGCTTAGAAGAACCGTTTGGGCAATGCACACCACAACACTCATCGACGCCCAACACCGCCGTCTCTGAGGGGTTCACATGTCGACACCGGACACATTCGTCCGTTCACGTGCTGGACTAAGGCACAGCCTTTCGCTGTAATAGTATCCATCGGCCATGGCCGTCCCATATTTACTAATACCCGGACCACATTTTACCCGGTTTACATGTTCATTCCTACATCCCCTACTCATCAAGTTCGAATTAACAACTTATTTTTCTCTATTTAAGCACTTGTAGTCTCGGTGTCTTCCTTGCCAAGAGTTTGCACACTCTCGCTTCCTACCAATGACAGCTCATCCACGGTATCTACTACTGACGAGCCAGCAGGACTGCTGACCTTTGATTGTCTTTCGAGTTCTAATCTCTTCATTAAAGATTTCTCCTTCGCCTTCAATTCTGCCGCTTTTTGTTCCAACAAGGCAGCTCTGCTGGCAAGCTCCTTGGCACTGGCCATTTCCATCTCTTCCAATTTCTGTTGTCTCTCCAAAATTCTTTCGTGTCTTATAACATAAGGAACAGTTTCGGAAATTTGACGTAACTGGTTGCGTTGTGGTCCAATAGATAATCTTTTAAATGCTGTGTTGGCGCGGTTGAGGTTTCTTGGTGGTGGGTAGTAATCACCCCGACTATTGGTGCTGATATTAGAGCTTTGGTTATCCAACGATAACGTAGACGTAGAGGATGCAAACGATGGACTGTCTTTCAATTTAGGGGATGGCATATCCGTATTATCATCGAACAACATCGACTTGGACTTCTTGGAAGCACTAGAGCCAATAGATGACTGCTCTGCTTGAGTTTCGTCCAACTCAATATTGGATCCATTGGTAAGTTGTGCCAAATTTGACATGGAAGGAATGGTCTCGTCGTAGTAGTTCTTGTCTGCTCCGTTGGAATCATGATGGTCTACGCTATCGTGGAAATCATTTTCTTCATATTCTTCGTCCACCGACTTACCGTTGGAGTCGGCAGTGACCTTGGTCAATCTTTCCGTTCTGTATGTTTCGTACAAAAAGTCATGGGTCAAGTCCTTCAAGTCCTGCAAGTGGGATCCCAAAAGCACAGATTTTAATATCGGGAAGTCACTGTATTTAGGATCATTTATATCCACCAAACCCCAAGGGTATTGTCTTCCTTTAATTCTGTTGGTTTGGCCAGATCTGGAATCCCGGACCTCAAATTCGTTTTCTGAAGCGATAATAGCAAAAGGTTGCAAGTTGGCCAAAAACTTACATTCGGCAATCAAGTCCTGGTCTTCGTCTTCGTCGTACTCGTTCAAGTAGTTGTCGAATTGGAAAACAGGCACGTTGAATTTTTTGATATCGATCTTTATTTGATGCTTGAAGTGCTTCAATTCTGCTTCAGTGAAGGTATCAGCTTTACCAATCACCGGGATGATATTCGCGTATTTGGATAATCTTTTCATACATTGGAGATCAATTTCTCTTAATCCATGGCCAGTAGGGGTGATGAAATACAACAACGCGTGGACTCTGGTATCGACGAACCGAGGGTTTCTCTTGATTCTCGTTTCTTCGGCCAACACCAAGTCAAACTGCTGTTTTAAGAAGTTTTCAATCTCCACGAAGCAGAGCTCGTTGTTCAAGTTTTCACCAAACCCAGGAGTATCAATGATGTTCAACAATAACTTCATGTTGTCGTCATCGATCATCTCGACTTTTGTTTCGGTCAATGCGATTCCTGGCTCCTCGTTGGCGGTTCTAGGATTGAATTCATCTTTGGTCAAGATGGAAGTGTTGGGCAACGCCACGGACTTTGCTGACGTGAAAGTCAAGGTCTTGGTGTCTCCCACGGTCAGCAGGGAAGAGGCGGACTCGTAACGGTGGCTCAACACCTTTTTATTTAACAAACTGTTGACAAACGTTGTCTTACCAGTTCCCAGCTCACCAACAATCATAAACGAGAACTTGACACCCTTTTTGGCGTCTTTTCTGTAATTGATCATGGGGGAGTTGTGGCTCATGGAGGGCGACTCGTAGGAGTACAGTGATTCCATGGCGACGATATAACACTTGGTGGGAGGTTAGGGGATCGACAAAAAGATCTAGAATGAGTTAGCGAAATAGACGAGTCGCTCGTCGTGGAATTGGGGCGAGATCGGTGGCAGACAAAAAGATGTCAGGACAGGTGGGGCGCAGCGGTGGGGGTAGGAACTTGGATCCGCGGCGAGTAAACTCCAGATATTGGCTGGGCGGACGGTGGCACACGTAGTAGTAACGAATTGGGTGGAATCGGCTATCTCTGGGTCGAGACTCTGTTGCAACAACGGTGTTTTTGTTAGTGGTGTTAACAAGTGTTTTTTCAAGAAATTGTTCGCGGCTGTGTGCAGGACGACACGTCGGGAGGCTTTTGAGGATGGGACAACCGGCGAGGCTTGGGGCTAGAACGAGGACCAAAAGGGGCGGGAGGAGTGTGGAAGCTTGACAGCGGGCGGCGAAGGGGTGGTCTATCGGCCGGGGCTGATCGTGGGTGGTGGCGGGTGGCGGCTACAGAAGTTTAGCGGTCCCCAGGTGCTCAGTTCGGTACCTGATTGTTCTGATCTAATCATTAGCGCGGGAGGAAAGACGGCATGGGCGTGCGCTGGTCGAATCAGCCGTGGGGAGCTTGTAGCACAAAGGATGCTTAGGGAGAGGAGTAGCCTGAACTAAGCAGAACCACCACCAAAAGTAGAATAAATTGATGGTTCATAACTAGAGTAATAATCGTATGATATTAGGGATATAGCTAACGACCTCGTAATCGCAACATATGAAAGTATGATACAATTATGAAAAATATTTATTGAACGATGACCTCAATTCATTGGGGAACATCATTTCGGGGAGTAGCTTAGTAAGGAATTCGGTGCTTGCTTATCAGATTGTTAAATTAGTGGTAGTCATATTGACTAAATGGACTCATATCAAAAGTGAGTAGAGGAAAGCTTGGCACAAGAAGAACTCGAACCGCAAGAGAGTGAATTAATTCAAATATTATGACTACGTAAGAATAACTGTTGATATTCGCGGGGTATAGTAGTAGAATATATGGGACGATAAGAAACGTGTATAATGCCTTCTTCAAACAGTAGTGTGGATCAACTGACATATTTTATAATGATTATTGCCTGTATAGATAATGGGTTCTTTAAATGTCTAATTAAAATGAAGGTTGAAATGACGTCTAGAAATAACCAAAAACATGAAAAATTACGAAAGCGGGTTGAGGGAATTTGCTAAAAGTAACCCCTTAAAATAGAGCCTTTAGAAACTGGCTAGAGTGTGTATTAATACAATTCTTTTTCATTAGCGGGGCCAAACTGCTACATTTCAGGGGCCAAACTGGAACATTTCATTGGCCAATCAGGAAAGCTGTACCGATGGACTGATTTCTTCCGTTCATAGGCAATCTAGCACTGCTTTTCTTGCAACCACTCCCTATTTTAATTGGTGGCTATGATCCTGTGATACTTGGCTAACGCACGCATACCCCATATTAATCAATTTTCAGTCAATTAAATTGCAGCAATTAGCCATGGTTTCTTTCAAGACGCTTTCGGCGGCAGCAGCGGCTCTGCTCGATAAGGAATTGATGTCTACGGGAGCATTCTCAATCGATCAGCTCATGGAATTGGCAGGTTTGGCCGTGGCCCAGGCCGTTTACAAGCAATACCCCCCATCAGGTGATAGTGCCAAACGAGCAAAATCCCCCAATCTGGTGGTGGTATTGGTGGGTCCGGGAAATAATGGCGGTGACGGTTTGGTTGCCGCCAGGCATCTCAAGTTATGGGGAGGATATGCCCCTGTGGTATACTATCCCAAGAAATCCACCTCCAACCAACTCTATAAGAATCTTCTTACCCAGCTTAAAGACTTGGAGGTGCCGGAAATTTCCACTTTGGACGAGGTCAAGAAGTATGCCGAGGCCAGTTCCACCAGCATCATTCTCGATTCACTCTTCGGGTTCTCTTTCAGGCCTCCAATCAGAGCGCCGTTTGGAGAATTGATCCAGTACTTGTCTGAAAACCACAGCAAAATTGCTCCCATTGTATCAGTGGATATTCCCTCAGGATGGGACGTGGATCAGGGCCCGGTTGACGTCGATATAAATCCCACCATGTTGGTGAGTTTAACCGCTCCAAAGCCCTGTGCTGCTCACTTTGACAAACCAGGAAGAGTCCATTGCTTGGGGGGCCGGTTTATCAACGACAACATCGCCAAAAAATACGAATTGCAGGAACTAATCGCAAAGTATAGGGGCGATGAGATGGTTACTAAACTCTAGGCATAGTGTGGGATACAGCTGTAAAAATATTTAATAGCGACATTCTATATCATCTATATGGCTTGAAATGTATGTCTTTCTCCAAATCGGTTCTGTCTTTCTGGAGTTTTAGGAAGAGCTTTATTGGAAGATGCAAATTTTGGTTCCACTGGACTAAGTAAGGATTTGACGATGTATCCAGAACTTGGTTGGGAAACTATCCTCAAGGCGGGCTTCAATTTTGGTTGAGCCACGGGAGCCAGTGGAACTCTGTTGGTGCTGTTTTCAGCTTTGGGGGTCGTTTTATCGTATGAAAATGAGGAGAGGGTCTGGCTCGAATTATCTGTGAGTCCCTTGGAGTATGGATTGCCTGAGAACGAGGGCAATTCGCTGAAACTGCGATTGGTGCTCTCATGAGGCAGACTGTAGCTGTTCATGTCCCATTTTGGAGACGCCAGGGTCATGCTGGTGGTTCTTCTCTCAGAATCGATTTGACCATGGCGGCGGGTACCACTGGTGATGGAACGTGCTGTATGCGAATGCGATGCCGAACGGTTTCTGGGACCTTTGGTCATAGCAGAGGCCATTCCGTACTTCGAAAATGAATAGTCGTTTCCTCCGTCAAGACAATAACTGTAGGGCCGTTGTCTGACGTACGCCTTGAGCTCGCTCTTGGCGTCATTTAGCCGGGTAGACTTGGTGGAAATGGACCAGTTACTTTGGTTGGAGGAAAATTGAATCGAGTGTCTTTCCAGGGGGTTTCTTGACGAGATCGAGTGTTTGTCCAGGTGGTACTTATGGCTAAATACAAGTGAGTTTCTGTCCATCTGGTTCCTCTGATAACTCTTGAGGTTTCTGCATTTTCTAACTTGAAGAGGTTCGGGGGACTCGACCGTTTTCTGGTCCAGTGGAGCGATGGGGAGTTTGGGCAATACTTTATTGGTGTCTATCGAAACAGACGAGCACACAGCGGTTCCATAGAGTAATGGCGTATTTGTGGAGTTGGTCACTTCGGTGGTGTTCTCTGCATCCAGATCGGCCGAGAACAAACTGTCTTTGAAACTGATACTGTCAGATAAGAGTTCGCTTTCCGACTCGTTATGAAGAATCTTGTCAAGGGTGTCATCGTATGTCTGGAGCGACGCCGAGGAAGCTGGCGACTGGTCTTCCAGTGTTTCACCAGAACTTTTCAATGCATGCGAATGGACGGACGAGGCAGCCGAGGAAACATTCCAGCTGGTAGCAGCCGACTTGTTGTCCGGGTGGATACCATCGGAGAAGAGACTGTCGTCGTCATCGTCAAAGACAAGATGCTTTGGAATGTTGAAATCAAGGTTATCTATGCCACCGTACTGTTTGTAGATATACTCAAGATCAGTACCCTCGATGGCCAGTTCTGATTTGGAGGTAGGGTATGCCGCTTGGGGGCTATCCAAGAGAGGCGACGTTCTATGGCTGGTGGTTTCCGCAACTGTTGGACCGTCCGGACCATTTTTCTTATCGGATCGAGTTTTGGGGAATGCAATGACATGGTCTGTGGATTTGGCAAAAGAAGTTTGTGAGTCTATGCGGAGATCAGGGACTTTCGTTTGGTTGATTGATGCGACGGGAGCGAGGCTGTGGGCACTTTTGAACAGAATGTCGTTGTGTGAAACTGATACTGGCGAGAGAACCGATGGGTCCAACCGTCTGGGAGACTTGAACTGGATCAATTGCTCGGGAGAGTGACTTTTGTAGGACAAAGATGACGGCCTGACCGGCAGCACTTCTGGTGATGACTTTGCAGCTGCGGTTATTCCATAATCGGACGAATTGACCCTGATTCCGCCCATTATCCTGGGCATGGATGGAGGTGCTATGGGAGAACACGATGCAGGGGTGAGAGTAGGCTCGGAATCGGGCAGACTGGATGCAAATTGGGAGGTTTGTGGTCTCGGGATGTCCAGCCACACTCTGTGGGGCATCTTTTGGGCCAGAGATGCTGAATCAGGAAGGGAAGAGGCCGAATCCGGGGTCGATACTGACAAAATGGGCGAAAGTCTGGATTTGGGAATGTGCGGCGAGCTGTAGCTGAAGCGATGCAGTGGTTCTGGCGAGGACTCACTCATGATCTGGGGAAGGGTGAACATGGACACGGCTCTGGGGTTGTTGGAGAGCTCCTTTTTGGGCACCGGGGGTTTGGGGTCGGAATGCATTCTGGGGTCGAGCGAAGGAGGAGGCGACGGAAGGTCCTTATGCAATGAAAGCGTCAGCTGAGACATGGGCATGCTGACGACTCTTCTGCCAGTCTGGTGGGACCGCCGGATACGCCCCGCTCTATCGAAGACCGGGAGGTCGGTGGGGAGATCCAAACGGGAGTGGGTACCTTGGCGGAACGACGACACGGCATGACTGATATCGAGCAGGCCGAGCGAGGCTGGCACTGTGGGTGGGACGTCGAGGGCCGAGAGCAACTGCTTCGACGACGAATGCTTCATGGGATGAGAACGCAGCGATTGGAATGAGATGGAGGTATCGCGGGAATCTGGGGGTCACCTTGAGCAAGATAGCGAGACCGTTAGGGACACGGTTACAGTGGAAGTTAGGGAGACGCTTAGGGGGTTAGGGGGTCTGAGGGTGCCGGCAAATGATGAGACAGGGCCTGTGGATGGACGCCTGGTATATGGAGGAAACGACGAGGTGGCCGGGGTTGATAGAATCAAATTACGGGTGTTTCGATGCATAGCTCGTCCCAGGCCTTATAACCATTGCCACTTGGGGGCCCGCAGTAACCGAGATGGCTGGCGCTGGCCCCAAATGGGAGGGCCCTTCGTCGGTTCGCACGACAACCGCGACATGGCGATGACAACGGAGCTGGCTGGAGTAGACGTGCCATTGTTCGAAGCAGCGCCGTTGTAAGGGGACAACGTGGTGGTGACGCATGGAATGGTCGAGAGCAGTGCCTGCAGCACGGTGACGGCGATATACGGGATCAGCGGGTGTGATGGCGGTGGTGATGTTGGTGGGGCCCGATCCGACGAATCTGGGGTCGAATGTCGTGTTCCCGATGTCGCGCACGGCTGGCGACACCGTTGGCATGCCCCGTAAAGATAGTGTTCCCCAGCACAAGATCAATTGCCCCATTCTTAGAGGCTTTGTCGGCTTAACCACCACACCTACCAGCCTGTGCCCAGTGTGTGTGCCAGCTCATTTGCCGAGGCCCTTGCGTATCTCGCTATCGGGCCATTTGATCTCGCTATCGAGCCACCAGTTGCTTGGCAGTTGTATCGCCAGCCATGTCTATCGACGTCAAAGAACGACTCTGGAACGGGTCGCTCAACGTCAAGATCTCATTCGAATGTACAGCCGGCACCAAGTACTATCTTGCTCACTTGTACCGGGACTCGTACTTTGCCACCGAGTTTCCTCGGATGGTGAGCTACTTTGCTGCCTACGACGATAATTTGCTAGCGGTGCCCGTATGGTTACAGTACGAGGACGTGCCCATCAAATGGAATCTTCCCGTGGGACTCCTTCACGATTATCTCCATTTGCCATCAAAGGCAGCCAGCCAGTCTGCCCCGTCCAACGTGTGGAATTTGGTACTACGATACGGCGACTACCCCAGCCAGCACATCATGCCATTTGTCGACCGTAAGCCCCGGAGCCAGGACCACCTAGAAATCGACTATGTTGGGGCGCTTAAGCAGACGCTAATGAATCTGTTGAAGCAGTCCACCTATGTGACCAATGGCAATTCCAAGGTTATCATGAACCTTAGCGAGGCTGATTCCAACGCGTTGTGGCGGGCGATCGAGACTCACAACTTGGCCCAGTACCAGCAGGTCAACGATCGCATCGTGGCATTGTACAAGTACCAGCGAGTCCCGCTCAAGGTGTACGTGTGTGGGTCCACCGACGTTATACAGGCCCCTATTGTCCCCAGAAATAGTGACGGCGTCCTGGTTACGTTGGGAGAAGTTTTGCGGGAACATTTGCCGAACTTGTTTAATGAAAAATCGTATGCCACGCCATATATCCAAGGCATTGACGTGGGGGCACTTTTACAGAGTGCAGAATGGGGAGTGTTTCGGCTCTGGAACGTGTTCAAGAGTCTCGATAACTTTTTGTACGTGGTGGTTGTTGTGCATAATTAAGTTCCTAAGAGTATCGTCAGCACCGGGACCCATTTGACATAGCTACAACCCCTTTATCGCTGGTATAACAACAACAAAATAGTGACTAGTTGCGATTCCCATCGGCATATTTCCAATAAGCTTCTCCGACCTTAATTGGGCGATTGACTTCACAAAACACTCTGGAAATTCAGGAGGTATCGAAATTTGTCGATGCTTGAACATCAAGGATACTGGTACATCAGATTTCCTCCGGGGGTGAGCCAAAGGCGCACGTTAGGGGTATGAACTAAATTTTTGGTCCTATCTCATATGGTGGAGCCGAAACTGGATTTTCCAGATCATCCATTTACATTTACATTGCAAATGTTCTATTAATCTAATGAAGTATATTTAACTTCCTACGCGGGCATCTCAAATACCGCCTGGAGCCAGTTCCGGTACATCTTGAGCTGCTTCTTCCGGTTCACCAACAACCTTCTGTCGGTTCCGATCTTGACCTCGTTGAATCCTCCCTTCTGACAGAAAATCTCTCTCAACTCTTCCTCTGTGAAAAAATACACTCGGGTACCATCGCCTCTGATGTAGAAATTGTCGTCCAACAACCGGCCCTTTTTGAACCGGACTTGGGCCAAGTCGTACCTTCCGTAGTCGCGGAACAACACCTGGCCACCAGGCTTCAAAACCTTCTTGAGATTGGCCATAGCCTGGTCCCATTGATTGGGATTAAGGGCCAGGAATATAAAAACCATAATGACGATATCCACGGAATGGGGCTCCATGTCCTCGGGGATCTGGCTCTCTGGGTTGGCCAAGTCCCACACCAGCGAGTATGCAATGCCCTTTTCGTGACTGGGGCCGAATTCTTCATTGTTCTTGATCAAATCCACCGCTACCTTCAGGTAATCGCACCCGTAGATCTTCAACTGTGGGTTCTTGTTCTGGCTCAAAATGGGGAAAAACGTATTGCCGGCACCACATCCGATCTCTAAAATGGTGCAGGGGTCAGGATGGGTGTCAGAAGTGACTTCGTAGAGAGTAGGGAACTCGATCTGAAGCCATTTTCTATCTTTGAAAAAGTTTTCTCTGTTGTTCTTATAGAAAATGTCCCAGAATTTCGCCGGATTGCTGTTGTACATTTTCTTGTCGAAATCCTTGACCGGATGGTCGTACTGTTTGGCGATGAGCTCCTGGGCTTGCTCGATTTGTTCCTGGCCCCATTCAACATGGTCCCAGGCATTGTGGTTAAAAACCTCGTCTTCGCTGCTGAGAAAACGCTGACCAAACGTGAACGGCGAGTCCTTTCCGATCCGGGTATCGGAAGTGTCTCTGTTGTCGCTGATCCGCTCGTCCAAAGGCGGTTTGGACACTTGGGTGGGAAGGGTCATGGTGATGTGAAATTTTCCGATGAGCATCTGAATATGACTTGGGCCAAATTTGGGGGCAGTTCCTACGGGGCTCTAAAAGGACCACATAAATAACTATGTGCTACTACGGGCTTCTGTATGTATTAGGGACTACAATAAGGATAGTATGGCCGGATAAGGAGGCCAAGCTTGAAAATTGGGATGTCTGTGGTGATCACGTATACATACACGTGATCAATATACCCTGTTCCAATCTAGCCCAAACCTTGCAAAAGTGGCCTAAAGGTCCTATTGTGCACCTTGAGCAGCGGGTCTCTACGCTCAGTCAATATAATCGTCCAATTAATCAATAAATATCTACTCGTCATGCTGTTTTTCCATGAAATGAACATCTCCGTCCAAGTCCTGCAATCTGGCGGCGGCCTGTTCACTGGTCAAGTCTCTTTGAGGCTCGCCCAACATCTCGAAACCAACACAGAACTTTTTCACGGTGGCAGAACGTAACAATGGTGGGTAGAAATGCATGTGGAACCAACTGTTGTTCTTTTCGTCATCAGTTCCATGTAATGGGGCCTGGTGGATACCCAGGGAGTAAGGGAAGGAAGTGTTAAATAAGTTGTCATACTTGGTAGTCAATTTCTTGAGGATTTGGGCCAAGTCTTGTTTGTGCTTAGTAGAGAAATCCTCGGTAGATCTCAAGTGCTCCTTTGCGATCAAAAGGGTTTCGAAAGGCCATAACGCCCAGTAGGGAACCACCACCACGAACGAGTCGTTCTCGAGGATGATTCTCTCTCTTTCTTGGAGCTCAAGCTTTACATAGTCCCCAAGCAAATGGGTTTTGTGGTTCTTGTGATAATTGGTCATATTCTCCAATTCTTGCTGAACTTCTGAAGGAATGGTGTCTAAACACCAAGCTTGGCCATGGGGGTGAGGGTTGGAGCATCCCATGGCACTTCCCTTGTTTTCAAAGATCTGTAAGTACTTGAATGGCTTGCCTTGTAACGATTCTTGGTATACATCTTGGTATAACTTTTGCCAGGAATCTACCACAGTGGTGATCTCTTCAACCTTCATCAATGGCAACGTGAGGTTGTGGTTGGGACTGAAACAAATCACGTAGCATCTTCCTTTGACACCATCGGTCTTAAGTAAGCGGCCCTTAAGATCGTCTTTATGGTTTTCCTCCACGTAATCCGGCTGGTCAAGCTTGACCGCTGGATAGTCATTGGGGAACATGTAGGTGGACTCGTATTTGGGGTTGACATCGCCGGTGGCTCTGATGTTGCTTGGACACAAGTAGCATTTAGGATCGTAAGTAGGAAGATTCATCTTCTTGGTTTCCTCCTTGGCACCTTGCCATGGTCTCTTGGCTCTGTGCGGCGAGCAGAGAACATAGCTGTTGGTCAAAAGATTAAGACGGCGATGAGAATGGTTGGTAAAGTCAAAAGGTTCCGACATTTGAGGGGGATTTTGGTTTGTTATCACGGGATTAAGGAGATAATCAACACGGTTGACTCTCATTTTAGATTGACGGGAGGGGTTTATTATATATGGAAGAAGAAAAGTCTAAAGAGATTGGGATTTGCCGGAGAATAGCAGCGAAGCGATGGTTTTTAGTGGTGGCTTGAGCCGGAAGCCTGATTTTCCTCCCGAAAAAGTGTAACGTTACATTTCTGCAAGGGAGAATAGCGTGCGTCTGGTGCTGCTCCGGTTGCGTGCCCTTTCCGCAAGGTTTGAATGCCTGCACAGCAAATCGTGGGATCTGCAGACACTGATCTCCAGACAATAAATGCAGACACTTGCTCTTGAAACTCATACTGATTTTCTCCACTTCAACGACTTTGTTTGCGGTAATTCTTCCTAATATAGAAAAATGAATAGTCGAGTTGTCATTACATAACCAAGACCCAGTTGAAACGTGCGTTGCCAGTCAATTTGCGGCTTATATTTACCGAGCCCTCCTTCCGCGACGCGGATTAACTCTATTGTCAGAAGTAATTATTCTCCCAATAAACTACACCAAAAAATATATCGATAATATTTTTTGAGCCCAACAACTACAACGTTGCACTGCCACTTTACCCCACGGGCCCCCGTCATTCATTTTGCATGTAACGTTACATTTTGCCGTGACACCTTCTCGAATCTCATCCCAATCCCTGATTTCTATGTACTAAAGAAGATCCTTTCCTTCTTCACTCACTCCCAGCTTTTTGAGTCTGCTACACTAATGACCATAATGGCGTATAATCGCTACATCTTGGTCACAGGGGGTGCTGGGTTCATAGGTTCCCATTTTCTACACTACTTTGTCAATAACTATCCTGACTATCATTTCACTTGTATTGATAAACTCAACTATGTAAGCAATTACTCCACCCAAAACATCCGGTCCTTGGAAGATCTACCCAACTTCAGGTTCATCCAAAGCGACTTGGCCACCAATCGGGATCTTTTGACCCAACTCTTAGTGACAGACTTCCATACCAACCACATTACTGACATCATCAACTTCGCTGCCGAGTCCAGTGTCGATCAGTCATTCATAGATCCATTGGGTGTTATCAGCAACAATATCATGAGTACGTCCAATTTGCTAGAATGCTTCCGGATGCTTAGACAAGCCCACCCTGACAAAAAGATCAAGTTTGTTCACATATCTACTGATGAGGTATACGGCGACAAAAGCTCGGATGTGTCTGAAGACGGAGCATTGTGCCCTACAAACCCTTATTCTGCTTCCAAAGCATCGTTGGATCTCATTATCAACTCATACCAGTACTCGTGGAACTTACCAATCACTATTGTACGGCCAAATAACGTGTATGGACCCAGGCAATACCCCAATAAACTTGTGCCGTTTGCCATAGAGTGTCTTAGGAATGGTGAAAAGATTAAGATTCACGGTAATGGCCAAAATAAACGGTGTTTCTTGCATGTAAGCGATCTAGTGAGAGCACTAGAAAGGATATGGCAAGGAAATACCGACGGAGAGATCTTCAATGTCGGCAGCGACCAGGAGGTAGAAAATCGCGGGCTCGTGGAAATGATTTGCAAGCTTTATTTCAAAGATAACACTCTCAATTATTTGGACCATGTCGTCTTTGTCAAGGACAGAGAGTATAACGATGTTCGGTACTCTATTGACGACACAAAAATCAAGAAATTGCACTGGGTACCACAAATCACCCTAGAGGACGGGTTGGCCACCATGCTCAAGTTTGAAGCAGGCTGTTAGCGGTGGGTTTCCTACCCTGAGCATCATACTTATCATCCTATTGAGCTTTAGACCAGCGCAGCTAGCTCGGCGACTTTAATATCAAATAAATAACTTTTAATGGGCATATCCAACGAGTAGAATGGATCCTTCATGGCGTAGTCCGAGTATATCACGTACAATTGTCTGAACACCTCGGTGGCTTGGTCGTACTGTTTCTGGAGCTCTCCTTTGGACGCAGAGGTGCCTTCCAGCGTTGGCTTGCTCGTGGTTTCAACCGCCCGCGGCGTATTAACAACTGCTGGGTTGGGTGAGGTCACAATCACGAATTTGATACCCGTCAAGCTTTGGAACATGTAGAGATTGAACACGTCGGTTTCTATGCTGCGCAAACCTGTCCTATTTGTGTTTGCGCTTTGTGCTTTTCCTGACGACAACAATGAACTGTTGCCAATAGAACCGTACTCAGAGTTTTCTGTCCCGGAACTGCCAGCTTTCCCGGTGATTGTAGGCGTCAAACGAGAAGAGATGGCATGGACTCCATGAAGAGTACCCGCCAAAACAAGATAATCGTTGGCGCTGAACCGATGGAGCGAAGGGTTGATGTCATTTTGATATATGAGGCCCCCGGCCTTGTTGAGAATGTAAATGGAATACAATTTCATGAATGATAGGTGCTGTTCTGATGTTGGTATACGTTGATTCAAGACGTATCTGTGCGTGCGCTTACCGTTTGGATCTGGTAGGGCAAAAAATAAGCTTCCCCACCAGGAGTCGAACCTGGAATCTTCTGGTTCCAACAGAAGTGGTTACTAAATCGTAGCCAGACGCCTTGACCATTGGGCCATGAGGAACGAAGCTTGAGTTTGTGGGATCACAATTCATCATATCATGTCCTTTCAGAGGATACCATCTTTTGCGTATTGATGAATCCTAAAGAACGATATCACTATGTGTTTCCATGTTACTAATAGAGGGTCGATTATAGATTATAGATATTAAAAAGCAATCTAGGAGGTAAAAAGACCGTAATTCTACTTTTCTTCCCCGAAAAAGTTGAGGGATTGGCCATGAAACTAGTAAATACGACACAGATACGTTTCCCTACGCTAGAAGGAATTGGTCAGTTAGGCAGTAATCTGTACATAACCAAAACAATTAGTACATTCACGCTTAGTTATGTTGTATTTCGGCAAGATTCAGCAAACAACGGAGTACAAAACCTGCCACACTAAAATTCCGATATACTCAACTCCAGTAGAGAAAAAAGTACCAAAAAGTACCAAAAAGCGCCGTAACTTCAATTTCTTAGCATCCGTAGATGAAGTAAATGTACAACGATGCTATATCTTCTCTCATTTTGAACCCTCCCAATCAAACTGATTTCAAATTTTTTGTGATTTTAAAGGTTTTATCACAAAAATTGAATACTCGAACTTGAACCTTAGACCGATTAAAAGGTTCTACTTACTCAAACAACAATACAGTCCTACAACAAATTCATCTTAAATGATAATTAAAATTCCGTTCTATTACGCTTAAAAAATACTAGCCTAAATTAATGTTATACCTATAATTATTTGTTTTCAAGTTTGAACTCAATTCTGGAGCCATAAACCTCACCGGGCTTCAAAATAACTTGCCCACGCCACTTTTCGATATTGACGGCATTGACGTGTCTGCTTGGTTCGATGCAAAAGCCGCTTCTAGCCCCATGACCCTTGGTGTTCACGTAGTCACCAGTGTAAAATTGGAACGAAGGTTCGGTTGAACTGATCGTCAATTTAATTGAAGAATCAGGATGAGTAGCTTGAGCAAGTTGCTGGAGCTTGTCGCCTCTCGTGTCTATCGAATGGGCGTCTTTCCTGACCACAAAGTGGTGATCGTAGACAGTATCATTTTTGAGCACGAATGGTTGGTTTGGCACGATATGAGAATCGACCGCAGTGTTCCCGTTGGGCAACTTAGTAACTGGGTCTGATTGCAAATATTCGTTGGATGCAAGAGTGATGGATGTCCCATCGGTGTTGGCATGGCCAGAAATATTAAAGTAGGAATGATTGGTCAAGTTGATGAGTGTTGATTCCTTGGACCCATCCTCGAGAGCAGACTCGTATTCAATGGCAAGAGAATTGTTGCTCACAACGTACTTGACGTTAGTAATCACGGTTCCAGGAAACCCATCCCTATTGTCCTTGTCCTTCAAAGCGAAGTCGACAGTAATTATTCCATCCTTTTCCTTGACCACTGGCCCCAAGAATAATTGCTTGTCATAGCCATGGTTACCTCCATGCAAAGTATTTGGATGTTCATTTTGAGTTAATTGGTGGACGTTTCCGTCAATTTCACACTTTCCCCCGGAGATTCTGTTGGCATATCTACCTATGGTAGCCCCGAAGAAAGGATTGGATTCCAGCCGGTAGTCGTCACCATTCTCAAATCCGTTGACCACGGATTGACCCTTGTACTTGATATCTTGGACCGTGGCTCCGTAGTTGAGTAAAGACACTGAAAAGTCACCGTTTTTGATGGTGTGGGATCTGTTATCGTATGTCTTACCGATCGCCTTCCAGGAGTACTTTTCAATGTTAAATCCGAATGGGTTTTCAGTGGTCCATTTCCACAAGTCCTGACATGCCTGGTCAATTCCAAGCTGGGCCTTCCATTTCAATTCAGTATTGGCTCTGGTAGGGTGAGCGGTCAAGTCAAGCACATCACCTTCTCTTCTTCCAACCACCTCGTAGGGCAATTCTCTGCCAACAGCGCGGCAGAAAGCGTTGTAGACATCGAAAACGGTAGATCCTTTACCGGTTCCCAAGTTCCATTCACGGTAGAGTCCGTTGGTGGAATTTTTCAAGTAATTCAAAGCAGCAATGTGACCTTTGGCTAAATCCACCACATGGATATAGTCTCTGATAGGAGTTCCGTCATGACTGCTATAATCATTACCAAAGACAGACAACTTTTCTCTTCTGCCAATGGCCACTTGGGCCAAATATGGCAACAAGTTGTTGGGAATACCCAAAGGATCCTCACCAATCAACCCTGAAGGATGAGCTCCAATGGGGTTGAAGTATCTCAAGATAGCCACGGTCCAGTTCTCCTTGTCACTGTTGTAGATATCCTCCATGATCTGCTCAATAACCCTCTTAGTCTTACCGTAAGGGTTGGTAGGATCGGTGGGACAGTGTTCGGGGATGGGGATCATCAGATTATCACCAAATCTGGTGACGTCTCCGTAAACGGTGGCGGAACTACTGAAAACAATATGGCCCACGTTGTGTGCCTTCATCACCTTCAACAAGCTGATGGTACCGCCAACATTGTTATCGTAGTACTGCAAGGGAATCTTACCTGATTCACCCACAGCTTTCAACGAAGCAAAGTGGATTACTCCCGACACTTTGTATTGAGTAAACACTTCAGCAAGCTTCTCCGAGTCCCTGAGGTCCACATTAAAGAATGGAATCTCGCGTTTGACAATGTACTCGATTCTGGCAACAGCATCGTATGACGAGTTGGAAAGGTTATCGACGATAATAACATTGTAGCCGTTATTGATCAACTCAATGACGGTGTGGGAGCCAATGTAGCCGGCACCTCCGGTAACGACGATATATTCTGACATGATAGTAGTTTGCAGCAATATAATTTGTGGTTTTTAGAAGTGAGAATTGTGAGTAGATATAGTTTATTTAAACACGATGGAGGTGGGTGACAAAAAATGTAACGTTACATTAATGCGGGTGGACTGCATTCGTCGAATTGATGCAGGCCCTGACAGCATGCAGATCTGGCACAACCTAAACGATTTGCGTTGCGGGCATTTGCCGAATCACGGAATGGATGTTGGCCAGATTACAAATTGTGCTTGATTGTTTGTTGAGCTGATTACTAAATCCGATATTATGGCCGCACTTGTAACGCCATTTGTACACATATTTGCTTTACAGTTGGGAACGCAGGGTTTCTTTTGAACATCACACCCCCACGGTTTCTCCGCCTAATGCTTGCTAAAAGGGAAACGGGATGTACATATGCAGACACTTGTTGAAGTGTTTGTTATTATCGGAGGTTTCCCGGGATATTTTTGGGGGTTCTCCACTTCCTCAGCTGCAGCATGCAGACATTTTTCCTGCAATGCAGGAGTATGCGCGTATCCCCACGCCCCCATTCGCATCACAAAAATAACGTCATCAAAATGCAATGTAACGTTGCATGCTCACTGTGCCCTACCCCAAGAATTGCATCGCTATATCCAATATATCATTCCGATTGGCCCTCCAAAAGTCTCCAGACGTTCTTTTTCAAAACTTTCTTTTAAATCGCCACTTTGCTACCTCCAAGTCTTTTCCATAGTGTCGCTTAGGAACATCCATCATCATATAATGTCTGTTCCAACTTGCAAAGACCTTTCATTCTACGCTAACCCAAAGGACAATGAAGTTCGCTATGCTGCTGTAACTAAGCTCTTCCAGTCCGAGTATAACTCCAAACCGGAGTTCTTCGCCAGATCGCCGGGTAGAGTCAATATTTTGGGTGACCACATTGACTATCAGTTTTTCCCCGTGTTGCCCATGGCCATTGATGTCGATGTCATTGCTGCTGTTGGCGCTGCTCCAGGCTCCAACAAGATCACCATCACCAACACCAACCCTGAATTCAAGTGCACGTCGGTCGAATTACCTGCTGATGGCTCTGTTATCACCATTGACCCGGAGAACTTCTCCTGGGCAAGTTATTTCAGATGTGCCTTGATTGTAGCTCACAAGTACCTTATTGAGACCCATCCCGAACGTGTTGATGGGGGTAAGAAGCCTTTGTCGGGGCTCAATATTGCGTTTGATGGTCGGGTGCCTACTGGAGGAGGGTTGTCGTCGTCTGCTGCATTCTGTGTGGCTTCTACGTTGGCGATTTTGAAGGCTCATGGGGTGGATAATATTCCCAAGAAGGACTTGACCAAAATCACCATTGTCACTGAACATTATGTTGGAGTCAATACCGGCGGAATGGACCAGTGTGCCTCGGTGTACGGAGAAGTGGGCAAGTGCTTGTTGATCCAGTTCAAACCAGAATTAGAAGCCACTCCGTTTGAGTTTCCCAAATTGCAAGACGAGTTGGTATTCCTTATTTCCAACAGTTTGCAAGTGTCCAACAAACACGAAACCGCCCCCATCCACTACAATTTGAGAGTGGTGGAAATGAGCATTGCGGCGGACTACTTGGCGAAGAGGTTGAACTTGCCAGAGCTTCCAAGAGACTCCAACAATGGTGCCGGCAGTTTGAGAGGGTTATTCGATACTTATTTCGACTCCTTAAAGCAGCCTAGATGGGTGGGAAACGATATCCATACGGGTATTTCGAGACTACAAGCGTTGTCTAAACTTGTGGAGAGAGAAGATCTCTTCAACGGCACCCAGAGAGAAGGATTCACCACTGAAGAAGCCGCTGCTGGGTTGGGGTTGACAGTGGACCAATTCCAGGAACAATACTTGTCGAAAATCAGAGTCAAATACGACGTGTTGAAATTGTACCAGAGAACCAAACACGTATTCGAAGAGGCGTGCAAAGTGTTGGAATGCTTGAAATTGCTACTGGACTTTGATGGGTCGGGCCAACAATTTCTCGAGTCATTTGGTGACTACATGAACCGTTCGCAAGTTTCACTCGATGTGTTGAACAATTCGTCCAACGAAAAATTGAACCAAATTTGTGCCATTGCTTTGGCCAATGGCTCATTCGGATCAAGAATCACTGGTGCCGGATGGGGTGGCTCGTTGGTGCACTTAACTACTGCCAGCAAGGTAGACGGGTTGAGAAAGGCGTTATGTGAGCAATATTACAAGAAAGAATTCCCACAAATCTCCGAAACAGAGTTGGCAGATGCCATTGTTGTCAGTAAGCCTGCCATGGGAAGCAGCATTATTGAACTCCAGTAAAGGAGCCAATTTTTTTAGTACCGTTGTAACTAGCATTTTAGGTAGGATTCTTTAATGAATGGAAAAAGGAAAAAAGAGTTGGGTTCCAACATGAATCGGCGAAATTCGGCGACATATGTCCGGCCCAGCAAATCACAAACAATCTCTAAACGGACATGCGCCTTAGCCAAGGCTGTAGTGGAATTGCTATTTCCGTTTGGGGATTGTATCAGAATGTAATCAGGGGTGAGCCAACAGTCCCGAGTGACGGCAAACAACGGAAGAAAAATCCTTGTGAGCCCAGCACTAGCGACTACTCTGTGATGACTTCATTGCAACCCAACTAACCGACAAGAGAATATTTGTAGGGCGAACAGTCAGAGGATTTAGAGAGAAAATGGTACTACGTCCGGCTCACAGGACATTGTCTCATCAGGGAAGACCTCGGGGTAGAGTACCGCCAGATCTCAAGTCGGCACATGCTAGCGAAGGTGTGACAACCGCAGGACTGGAGTCAACGCCTGCTATTGGTGGCACCGCTGCCCAGGCCCAAACATCAGGAGACCAGTACGGATAAATCAGGCGATAGAGGATGCGCGGCACGTGACCAGAGCCCGGTTTCACCCGGCATCACCCCATAGTAGGGAGAAATACCGCCCAGAAGTCCCAAAACATGCCATTTGAACGGCTGATGGTGTCGGAACCAAATGCAGCCCGTCATCTGGCACTACAGTCGCATGCGCAGGTGTTGGGATCCCGCATACGCACCATATGCTGCCGACTGTTTATATAGAGACCTCATGCTGCCGCAACGGGCAACTAGCAATGAATAGTAATTACACAACAATATACAGCCTTGAAGGCTACAGCATTAATGGACTTCGATTCATCCGTAAGATCGGTGCTGGCACCTATGGTCTTATTTACAAAGTGGAAGACCAGTACGGAAAAGAGTATGCTGCGAAAATGGTGCTAAAGTACAATTTTGGTTCCAGCGTGGCAGAGAACAAAAAGCATATCGAAAGAGCGTTGTGGCAGTACTTTGAGCAACATAAGGGTGAGGATGCCGAGGAGCTCGACTTGGAAGTCATAGCCCGCGATGGAGTACATTGTCCATTTTTAAAAGAAATTGCCTTGCATCTTCGGGTGCATCAACATCCCAATGTGATGACAATCCACAAGGTGATAAATTTACAAGATCGAGCCATTATGACAGTGATGGACTACACGGGGCAAGGCGACTTGTTCACAAATATAATAGACAACGAAGTGTTCCTGGGATGTCCTGAAGAGAAGCGCCAGTTGTTGATGAAGAATGCCATGATGCAGTTGGTGGAAGTAGTTCAGTATCTACATGAAAACAATATCTATCACTGTGATTTGAAGCCAGAGAATATTATGGTGCGGTACAATCCACATTACGTACGTCCCCATCCAGTGCAAGGGGCTGCATCGGTTATCGATCTCAATGAAATCCAACTAGTGCTCATTGACTTTGGTCTTGCCATGGAGGACGATCTCATTTGCTGTAACGCCTGTCGTGGTTCCAGCTTCTACATGGCCCCTGAAAGAGTGGTCAACTACAACACCAACGACCGTATCCACTCCATGATCAATTTGCAGCAATACGTGGAGCTTCCATCCACTTCAAAATCCAACTCATTATATTTTCCAACCTTAGCAGGCGACATTTGGTCGTTGGGGGTTCTTTTTATTAATATTGCATGTTCTAGAAACCCTTGGCCCATTGCATCCATCGTCGACCGCCCCAATGTGCATAACGACGTATTCAAAAGCTATATGTTTGAAAATAGAGACATTCTTCGCACCATCCTTCCAATTTCGGTTCAGTTTAACCAGTTGTTGAATCGCATCTTCCAACTAAGTCCCAACGATAGAATCCCTCTAAAGCTACTTTACGAGGAGATCTATAATTGCGACTTCTTCTATGATAAGCCTGCTTCGCCGATGTCGCCAAACTACAAGACCGGCGACGCCATGCATACAACAGGGGCCGTTCCAAGGACATTTGCTTCGGGTCTCGACCCACAAGAACGTGTCACAGGAAGGCAGTGCCCATACAGGACTAGCTCTGGGCCCAAGGCTTGTCCCAACTCTAATGGTGTCAGGACACACTCAGCACATTCCAGGGCCGTTTTCAGATATCAGTTGTTCACGCCTCCGGAGACCGAAGTGAATCTGTCGCGTGAGAAGTCCGATTACGGCCTGGACTACTTTCATGAGAAAAGTCATGTGTACCCTGCACATAACCTAGAGACGCCCTGCAACAGCGAGGTGTCAATATGCGAAGTGGAATAATGCATTTAGGGATGACTCACGTAAGAACGACACGAATTAATACGACGTCACGATAGCAACATGTAGAGAAAGTAGTGCCAGGTACACCAAGCAATTTGGTTTTGTGGACGGCAAGGATGGCTGGATCTACCCGTAAAACCAAGAATTTTGACGAACAGATGAATTCCTGCACCAGCGTCATCTATGCATAATTTTTTCGTGTCTGCATCCCGATAGGGAAGAGTCCGTTGGTCCAGCACCCCTTGCGTGCGCCCACCATTAAGGTTATTATCTGCTGGAAACCCAGGATTCACATTTCATCGTTCTACACTGGTATAATAAACAGGTATTAATAGAATTAAATCGTAAAAACATTAACGGTGTAGAGATGTTTAAGCAGCAGCCTTTTCTTCGTCAGTAGATGAGTGCATCAACTCACCACCTTCAGAATGTTGAACATCCATCTTGCGCACCAATTCGGCATCGGACAAGATAGGAATGGTTGGTTCCCAAGAAGCAGACTTCCAGGCTGGAATACCCTCTTCCCACATTTGTCCGATTTCTTCCAAACGCTTACCCTTGGTTTCTGGGAAACCGAAGTAGACATGGACGGCCATGACAGCACAACAAGCAGCGTAGATGATGTAAGTCTTCCAAGAGATGTTCTTGAACGAGGATGGAGTGTACATGGCAATGGCAAAGTTAAGAAGCCAGTTAGCACAGGTAGCAACAGCGGCACCTCTTTGTCTAGAAGCAGAGTCACCCCAGATTTCAGAACAGTAGACCCAGATACCGACACCCCAGGTGGAAGCAAATGAGACAACGAACAAGTAACAACAAGCAATGACACCTTTGGCAGCAGACTTATTGCTGTCTGGGATCGTGATAGTAACAGTAGGGTCCTTAGGGTCGTTGTTAGGCACGGAATAGGTGGCCAAAATACCAGCAACACCGAACTGGAAAGTCATCATGGAAATAGCACCGAAGAACAACAATGGTCTTCTACCGATTTTGTCCAACAAGAAGAAGGCTGGAATGGTGGTAACGGTGTTCAACACGTATTGAATAGAAGAAGCAACCAAGTTAGTGTCACCGTTGTAGCCCGCCATCTTGAAAATGTAAACAATATAGTACATCATAACGTTCATACCGGTTAATTGTTGCCACACTTGTGCGAAGATAGCAGTGAAAGTTCTCAAGATGTATTTCTTGGAGAACAAGTCGAAGTAAGTGAAAGCCTTGACGTTTTCTTCAACCAAGATTTGGTCCTTGATTTCGGAGATTTCAATCAAAACTTCTGGGTCTTCTCTGTTACCCTTGGCTTGGATGTAAGCAACAATAGTTTCAGCTTCGTCCCAACATCCTTGCTTAGCCAACCATCTTGGAGATTCTGGGATGAAGAAACATCCGATAAATAACACCAAACCTGGAACAATTTGAAGACCCCAGGCGATTCTGAAAGAACCAACGCCATTGATGTGACCTAAACCAAAGGAGATATAGAACATAATCAAGATACCCAAGGTGACGGAGAACTGGAAAAGACATCCAATGAAACCTCTAATCTTTCTTGGAGCCAATTCAGAACCGTAGACTGGAGCAACGGAAGAACCGAAACCCACACCGACACCCGAAATGATACGTCCGATCATCAACTGAGCTCTGTTTTGGGAAGAAGCTTGAATAGCAGCACCAACCATCCAGAGGAAAGCACAGATAAGCAAAGAGGCTCTTCTACCGAATGGTTCGGAGATGAAACTGGACAAGATGGAACCAAAGACGGAACCCAAAGCCATACACGAGGTGATGAAACCTTGGATAACAGAACTTGGGTAGTTAAAGAAATTTAAGTAGTGATCTTGACCAACAAAGGCTGACATCGACGAGATATCGAAACCAAACATCATACCTGAAATACAGGAGATCATACAGATGAGGTACACATTGTGCATGTTAGGAAACTTGTTCAAGAAGTCCTTGAACTTAAGAGCTGGGCCTACCAATTTATCTTCGTAAGCCATTTTAGTTGTTTAGGTTTGTACTGATAGAGACCATGAAACTGGAGGAATTGGACCCTCTTTATAGTTGTGAAAATGAATGGTGGGGGCCAATATAGATCTCAAATTTTTTACCAGGCGTCAGCCATGCGGCATGTTTGTTAGGCAGCATATTAAAAAAGCGGCTTTGTGTCCGCAATATTTTTTGTTCCGACGTTTCGTTTTGGGGAATATTTGCATGCGGACACCCAGAACCCCAGATGCCTCTCCACTTTTTCCCCAAATCCCCAATAATTTTCTGCGAAATGTGACCCTTGCCCACAAAAAAAACTCTGTCTGTCTGGTTAGTGCTTTTGTGACATTTATATTTTTATGCGCGATGTGGGGTAATGTTCCGTGACTCCGTGTTTGTGCTGGCGTCCCTCCACCGAGGAACCACGGGACTATCTTATTTGTCCGGACCCAATGCTTGGCCGAGGCAAGCTTGTGAGCCCCGAATTTCCCCAGTCGAATGCCGCTACATTACAAACCTATTACTGGAAGAACTCCTCTATTGTTGGCGCTCCGGTCCCCAGGTTTAATTAATTATTCCCCACCGAAAGCCCTAGCTAATTGTGTGGTAATATTTCTTCCGGTTCATCACCCCATGGCTACGCGGATTATTGGGAGACGGGCGGAAGCAAATAATTCCGTGTCTGTGGGGCCAGTAATCCCTGCATATGTGACTGCTGACGAATGCAGAAAGCATCCCATGTCCAGCATGTCGGCAATCGAGGTTCCGTGAACCTCTGTTTTGATTTTAATCGCATACATTATTATTGGCGTCGGCCGGCTGTTCAGCATAGCCATCTCGTGGTTCGTCGCTTGGTGCCGTACCAGCTCTTATTGTCGGAACTATCGTCACGTTCATTTTGTGGTAGACATGAGCCCGCGTGTCTCTCTCCCGTTTATTTTCTGGTGATGGTAGTGTGCTACACCAAAAGGCGTTGAACCTCCCCTAGCCGAAGACTAACCATCATGAGCATTACAATTAACCGTTGAGTTGAAACGGCCCATTAACTTGCATTAGTTAGTCCATACCACTCGCTTGGCACTCTTGGTATCAGGGGCGATCTCATGGACACCCGAGTCCAGAAATTTAACAATTTACTAGTCTCCAATTTTCCGATAATTTCAACTGTTTCATCCGACCCCGAACTACACACAGCCATCTACATCCCTTTAAAATTGTGATACGTAACTATGACGTAGAATTTAATTTACTGCTGGTAGCAAACTGGAGGCAGCAGTATTGGAAACAAGTTCGTACGTACTTTATTAAACCGCATGGCTATTTCTCGCCCTGCGAGATGAGGACTCGCTCTGATTCTTAAGTTTGTCTTATTGTAGAGTCTACATTCTGTAACTGGTATATATAATCAGTGGAAAGCTTTAATTAATCAAAGTTTTTGTCCTGGTAAACTGTCGGATAAGAGAGGTGTGTAGCTGGCTTTGTGGCAAACTCAAGAAAATCCGGTACCCCACTCTGCTATTCCACCCAACTTTTCAGACAGTGTTCATACGCAAGTAACCACCTACGGCAATTCCAAGTAAATCCGGGGCATTGTTCAAATGATCTTGATCTACCGTACTGTCGATACCGCTCGAAACAGAGCATCTTCGTCGAAGATTTGTTCAAGTTGAAAAAACTATAGTCTGGATTTGTAATGTTACACAAAAGTCGCCCAAATAGTGAATATTTTTTTTATGTCTGTCCACGGATAAATTGGCTACCAATAATATTTGATGTAGGCCACCGAACCACAAAGCCGGAATGTCCGGCATCACCGACATTCCTGGTACAGATTGGTGCTCCACTGGCTGGTTTCTGGTTCGGGTACCTAGGCAAGCAAGAATCTGGTGCAGCTCATCAAAGTCCGCATCGGATGTATCTCGGCTGATACTTCGTAAAATACAATAGCTCGTCAGGAGATCTGGAGAATGCGTAAACGGTCTTTAGCCTGTTAATTTTGCCTGGGGTATGGGGTGAGTTTTTCTCTAACATCGCGTCTTTATTATTTAGGTGATATAGCTACTGCAGACATAAATTATCCCACTTCATGTTGCATCTGTACCTGTAATGCAGACATTAAGTAGATGAAGCATTATGACGTTGTTCTAATAATATTAGGTACTGAGATATAGAGTGGGGATAGCAATAGGTCTGGAATATGTTCGATAGGAAATGTACTGCATCGCTCGAAACCAATAGAGGGGTACGATTGGATACGAACGAACTGTCCGGTCGGTTCACTTATTCGGATCGGTGCCCTTTACTGTTTAGTGAAATAATATTTCCTATTAACAACTAATAGCAAATGCCGTCCAACATTGCTTTATGCAAACGAGCACTGGTCATGCACAATAATCTGGGTCATTCTGGGGTAAATACGGAGAATACGAGCACAAAAGACAATCTATCGCTTCCGTCAAGTGGCCTAATTTCCCACACTGATGCTGTAGACACCGCGTGTTCCCAGGACACTCAGGCAACCTCTAGTTAAGCCATCTGCGTCAGACCACTGTCAAGCATGTCATGTGCGCATAAAACGGTTCATATTTTGTAACAGTGGGGAAAATATGGCCCTAGTAATGCGGCTCGGTATTTTGTGTCTGGAGTAACAAATTAATGTTTCGATACCCCATACCTCGTCATTTCTACAAAATTTCCTGGAATCATGTTATGCAGTCTCCAACCTGATGCTTATATCCGTGTGTCTTTGGAAACCGGGTATTGGAAATTTCCAAACTGAGCTACATTTCGCCTATTTATTATTTAGATACACTGCCATTCAATACTAAAGTGAACCAGCGTTGCCAAGATTCTGGACGGTGTCAAATGATCGGCAATTTTTGTCCAGGCTAAAGCAGACATTGTTGTTTCAAGGCATATATAGACTGGTTCGTAAAGCTATTTTTGGAGCTTCTCACAAGTGGATTAATTATCTCAAACTGATCCTTTGATGCCATTCGATACAAACGACACATATGATTTGTCGGACGGCAATTTATTATGAAAACTGTACAACAATAGGAACAGGAGCACGTATCTTCTTTCCTTATTTAGTCAATCACCGAAACTGTGCATCGGCTATATCCGCGCGCGGGAGAAGAACTGGAACAGCACTACATTGGGTTAGCGGCGGTAAGCGACTTCGGATCCGCGTTTACTGAAGAGGTTAAATGCCACCAAGGGTGTGGTAGAGTGTGACAGAAATGGATAGCATCAAAAATTTGATGACAACGATATTGATAACGAGGCAAGTTCCAAAATTAAAGACCAGTTCATGCAGACACGACGTAAGGCTGGCTTCTGCGGTCCCGTAACTGTATCTATGGGGATTTTAGCCAAATGTACAGCTGCTTCTTTTGAATCTATAAGCACAACTAGCAACAACACATCGATGTGTCTGCGTAATGGAACTTGAACGGCTAAATTATATTGAGAGGTATTTTCGAGAACACCAACAGTCGCTGTTCCAAGGTTCCATTGAAACAAATTGGGTCTGAATTATATGGTGGCTGTAATATGTCTGGAAAAGGTTCCCCGGACTACCTTTACCAAGTTTCCACTTAGATGAATAATCTCTGTGTCTGTATTGGCTCACGGGTCGGGCACGTGAGTTGGTTATGTGCAGGTCCACCAATATAGGCGCGATGAGATTTTCAACCCAGTGCTGAGGTCTCACTATCCAAAGTGCTACGGTGGAAGGTTTCTCGTAATATTCGCTCGCTCTTTAGCCTCATGTCAGATACCAAAAAGCAAAAAATGACCCCCTTGATCTGTACTCATTCTGGCTCGTTTCATGCCGACGAATCGTTGGCGGTTTACTTGATTAAACTCCTTCCTAAATATGCCCACAGTGAAGTGATAAGATCAAGAAACCCCGCCGATTGGGAACGCAGTGACATTGTCATTGATGTCGGTGGGAAATATGACAGCGTCAAGTTTTTTGATCACCACCAGCGTGAATTCAACTCCACTTTTGACTTGGACCATGACACCAAATTATCCTCTGCTGGGTTAATTTACAAGCATTTCGGTAAAGAAATCATACAGCACGTGTTGGAATTGAAACCTGAAGACCCTAAAGTTGACTTGTTATATCTCAAGGTCTACAATGACTTTGTTGAAGCCTTGGATGCCAACGATAACGGAATCAGTAACTATCCCAGAGATGTTGAAGCCAACAAAAAGTTTAAGGATAAGAACATCACCTTACCAGCTATTGTGGCCAAATTGAACCCCAGTTGGAACAAAAACCCTACTGATGCCGACTTTGATGCTCAATTTCAAAAAAGTAGCGATCTTATGGGATCAGTTTTCATGGATGTTTTGGAGGGTTACGGTAAGTCCTGGCTCCCAGCAAGAACTATCGTCGAAAAGGCATTTGCTGACAGATTCGACGTTGATAAGTCGGGTGAAATTCTCGTTTTGAGCCAGTTCTGCCCATGGAAGGAGCACTTGTACTCGATTGAGAAAGAAAATGGTGCTGAAGGAGCCTCTAAATTCGTGTTATTCAAGGACTCAAGTTCCAAATGGAGAGTTTCTACTGTTTCTGTCACTTCTGCCTCATTCGAGTTCAGATTGGGTTTGCCCGAAAACTTGAGAGGTTTGAGAGATCAAGAGTTGAGTGACAAGAGTGGGATTCCTGGTTGTATTTTCGTTCATGCGGCTGGTTTCATTGGCGGTGCCGATACTGAAGAAGCGGTTCTCCAATTAGCACGCTTATCATTGCAGAAATAAATTTGAGCAAAGATAATCGAATGTCCGTTAGCACATTAATGTATTATATCAGCCTAGTGCTGTCTTTTATTATTTTAATATGATGTAAGAATTGACACCCAGTAATTATTTTAAATGCATCAAACCCACATTCAGTGCATGTAATGAGGGCAGCTGTCTTATTGTTAGACTCTAATACCAACCCATGTAATTATCTAAACTGGTATTACCGTAACTATTCTAATCGTCTCTTTCACTTGAGCCATTAACCGAGGTTTCTCTTGTCTCAGCCAGAAAAAATTTTTCGACGCAGATCTTCATAACAAAATTAACATTCACATTTATCTTCACAGTATAGCGACCTTTCACTGTTCTGTGCGTTTGGTTTAGAAGTTTATCTGTTCTTCTACTACACAAGCGGTTTCCTTAACAAGCTCTCGAGCCCCTGTTACGATAAAGTCTAATCCTGCTCTCGGTAAATTTTATAATGAGACTTCTGTTGGTCAGAGCCATCCAGTTCAAATCGGTGAAAAGCCGCCGGAACAGCTTAACTGTTTAAATAATGAACCGTACACTCTCAGCAGTGATGCGTTAGCTAAGAAGTTCTCCACCGATATTTCTTATGGTTTAAATGAAAGCCAGATCTCAACTCTCCAGCAGCTTTATGGGAAGAACTCACTTGGCGATGAACAGTCTATCTCGATTACGAAAATTTTGGCACATCAGATTTTCAATGCCATGGTTTTAGTGTTAATTATCTCCATGGTTATTGCCTTTGCAATCAAAGATTGGATATCTGGTGGTGTAATTGGTATTGTTGTACTTGTCAATATTGGTGTCGGTTTTATTCAAGAGTTCCGGGCGGAGAAGACCATGGGATCTTTGAAGTCATTGACTTCTGCGTCTTCCAGAGTCTTGAGAGGTGGGGTAGAACTCACTATCGACGCCGAGGACGTTGTACCTGGTGATATTGTCTATATTCGAGTGGGTGACACCATTCCTGCTGATTTGAGATTAATTGAGACCTTAAATTTAGAAACTGATGAGGCGCTTTTGACCGGTGAATCGCTTCCTGTTTCTAAGGACTCAAGGAAAATCTACGACCAAGAAGAGCATGTGCCCGTAGGCGATCGTGCTAATATGGCTTTCAGTTCTTCCGTGGTTTCGAAAGGTCGCGGTTCGGGAATAGCAGTTGCAACGGGTCTTCACACCGAAATCGGAAAGATTGCTAACTCCTTGAAGTCGGACGACGATGCTCTTATTGTAAAGGTGGACAAAACCCAGCAACATGGTCTCAGTGACTATTTTTTTGCGGCAATTAAGACCTTGGGAAATATTATCATGAACGTTTTGGGAACAAATGTTGGCACTCCCTTGCAAAGAAGATTAGCATGGTTGGCCATCATCCTCTTCTGGGTGGCTGTATTGTTTGCTATTGTGGTTATGGCTTCTCAACTGATGCATGTTAACAAGAATGTGGCCATATATGCAATTTGTGTAGCCCTTTCGATGATTCCTTCGTCTTTAGTTGTCGTTCTTACCATCACTATGGCAATTGGGGCCAAGGCAATGATAACCAAACATGTTATAGTTCGGAAACTCGACTCCTTGGAAGCATTAGGTGGTATTAACAATATTTGCTCCGACAAAACCGGGACTCTTACCATGGGTAAAATGATTGCAAAAAAGATGTGGATTCCTGGAGTGGGAACTTATGCCGTTGAAAATTCCTCGGAAGTTTACAATCCTGAAGCGGGCAGTTTGAATTTCAATAAGTCGTCGCCTCAAGAAATAAAAGAGTCAGACGAAGAACCTGATTTTCTTCCGAAATTGCCTGCTCCTCATCCAGCACAATTTATACAATGGTTAACTACGGCTACTTTGGCCAATATCGCTTCGGTTAAACAAATTGAAGGAACCTGGGAGGCGCATGGAGACGCTACCGAAATTGCAATTAGCGTATTTACCTCTAGGTTGGGCTTCGTTCGTGACAAACTTATTGATAATCAAAGTTTGGAACATGTCTCAGAGTTTCCTTTTGATTCGTCGATCAAAAGAATGTCATCACTTTACCAAAACGACCAGGGCTGCTTTGTACACACCAAAGGTGCTGTCGAGCCAATTTTGGAGCTCTGCACCAACTGGCAAGTGGATGGTCAGGTATCTGATCTTTCTGAGAAAGATAAGCAAAGTATTGAAGCAAATATGATAGCTTTATCATCGGAAGGATTACGTGTATTGGCATTTGCATATCGTCGAATCAACTTGACGAAAGAAGACATTGAACACAGAGAATGTGTTGAGTCCAATTTGACATTTTTGGGATTAATTGGTATTTATGACCCTCCGAGGCCCGAGTCGGCAAAATCTGTCAGATTGTGCCATAAGGCTGGTATCAGTGTTCACATGTTGACAGGTGACCATCCGGGCACGGCTGGTGCAATTGCCAAGGAGGTTGGCATTTTACCATCCAATTTGTACCACTATAGTGACCAAGTTCGTCAAGTAATGGTTATGGCTGCAGTAGATTTTGACCGTTTATCCAACGAACAGATTGATAATTTACCGGTTTTGCCTTTGGTTATTGCCAGATGTGCTCCTCAGACTAAGGTCCGGATGATAGAAGCCATTCATCGTCGCGGAAGATTCGTGGCCATGACTGGTGATGGTGTCAATGATTCCCCTTCTTTGAAAAAGGCGGATGTTGGAATTGCGATGGGCCTCAACGGTTCTGACGTGGCTAAGGACGCTTCCGACTTGGTTTTGACTGATGACAATTTTGCATCCATTTTAAATGCCATCGAAGAAGGAAGAAGAATGTCCTCTAACATTCAAAAGTTCGTGTTACAGTTACTCGCTGAAAATGTTGCACAAGCACTATATTTAATGGTGGGTTTGGCCTTCATCGATAATTCCGGCTACTCAGTGTTCCCGTTGTCGCCAGTTGAAGTATTGTGGATCATTGTGGTTACGTCCTGTTTCCCGGCAATGGGTTTGGGGCAAGAAAAAGCCAGTGATGACATTTTGACCCAGCCCCCAAATGCTACCATTTTTACTTGGGAAGTGATCATTGATATGGTTGCATACGGTTTCTGGATGGCATGCTGTTGTCTTGCCTGTTTCGTTTGTATTGTTTACGGGGTTGGTAATGGCAGTTTGGGAAATAACTGTAACCAATCTTCCAACCATACCTGTGATCTTATATTCCAAGGAAGATCAGGATCCTTCGCAGCATTTACTTGGTGTGCATTATTGTTAGGATGGGAATGTATTCATATGCGTTCGTCCTTCTTCAATATGAGACCCGAATCAGAGTTGCCTTGGTGGAAACAATTGGCATTTGACTTATGGGATAACCAATTTTTGTTTTGGTCGGTATTGGGAGGTTTCGTTACCGTTTTCCCGGTAATATATATCCCCGTGATTAATGACAAGGTGTTTCTTCATGCTCCTATCGGCTATGAATGGGGATTCGCGGTGGCATTCAGTATTTTATTCCTCGCAGGAGCAGAAGCATGGAAATGGGCCAAACGGGTCTACTTCCGTCGAATCGACCTGCGGTTTCCCGAACGAATGGTGATAGAAACCGATCCATTCCTGGAATATTCTACTCTTTCCAAGAGCAATACTGCAATTTTTGTTTGAATGGAATATGCATAGTGGTTGCACTTTTTGCAACCAGGTTGCAAGTTCGAAGGGTTTCGGTAATTTACATTGTATCTTCTTTTTGATTAGAAACAGAGGTTTTTATGGGTTCAAGTCCCGTTCCACCCATGAGGGTTTTCCTCGATATATATTATATTTTAATGATTAAAGAATGTAGAGATAGGGCATCGTACAACAGGTCTTGTTATTCCGTCCAATCCCGAAACTTGTGATCTATGGGTTCTGTCAAAGCTAATTATTCGCTAAAAGCACGTCATATCGTACCATATAATACAATTGACCATACTCCACGACACGGATCTATTGCTAACAGTACCTGCATTGATCTTGCCGCCAAAAGGGTAGGATCATCGGTAGGAACAGATTGGTCCTTGGTTTCGGTGTACCCCACTTCCAATACAACGGTCCACTATGTGGAGTACCTCATTATGAGAACTGTGCAACCGCGCTTCCCCATTGGGAATATAACATGCCCCACACTCTGTGGCTCCTCGAGCCGCGCAAGATAACACCCGTTGCCTAATTGGGAATTTTGTCCCGATAGCTCTTCTCCACAGCGATAGGCGCCCCCTCCAAACCTAACCCCAAATGGTGGGACCGTCTGCTCCTTCCCATAGCGCTTGTATTTCCGCGTTCTCTGTCGCCAGTACTGGTTGCCTCAGCTAAAATAGCCGCGCCTTATCTCCAGTATAAATACTACCATCCTCCTCGAGAATTTATCACCATTCCACTTCTGATCCCCTCCAGTGATCTATCCTGGTAATATTACGCAGAAATGCCAGTCTCCTTCGAAACATTATTGACCACCGATCCTCTTGATAGCTATGAGGACCCGGAAAAGTTCAAGCAATTCGTGCCAAAGCTTGAAAAATACCGTGCTGACTTGGAAAAGGGGTTACTTCCTGAGTACAAGGTCGAGTTACCAAAGCCAATTGACCAATTGATCACCGAGCAGTTCAATGCTGTGGACTACTTGTACGACAAGAAGTTGTTGACCGAAAAGGAATTTGAAATCACCGACCAATCTGCCGTCAGCTTGGCTGCCAAAATCGCTAAAGGTGAATACTCCTCGGTAGAGGTGCTCAAGGCTTACGCTAAGAGAGCAGTCATTGCCCATCAGTTCACCAATTGTGCCATGCAAGTGTTCATTGACGAAGGTCTCGAAAGAGCCAAGTACTTGGATGAATATCTCAAGACCAACGGAAAGACTATCGGACCATTCCACGGTCTTCCCATCTCGTTGAAAGAACACATGAACTACAGGGGCAAAATCACTCATGCATCTTACGTGTCTTTGATTGATAATGTCACCCCAGAACACGGTGCCAACATCCAGATCTTGGAGAATTTGGGTGCAGTTTTCTACGTCAGAACATCGCAACCACAAACCATTATGCATTTAGATTCCAACAACAATTACATCGGTTTAACTAAAAACCCATTCAACTTGAACTTGTCCTCGGGAGGATCTTCTTCTGGTGAAGGGTCTCTTGTTGCCTTTGGTGGAAGTGCATTTGGTATTGGTTCAGATATTGGTGGCTCTATTAGAAGTCCTGCTGGATTTTCAGGGTGCATTGGTTTGAGACCAACTTCAAAAAGAGTGTGCCAGTACGGGGCTCAAGGTGGTGGTAAAGGTCAGGAATCGGTGATGCCAGTAGCTGGTCCTATGACTCGTTCTGTTGAGGATATTGAATTCTTCATGAAGACATTCATTAACCAGGGAAACCCTTGGAATTTTGACCAGGCTGCTATTCGTCTTCCTTGGAAAGAAGTTGCAACTCCTTCTATCAAGGATTTGAGAATTGCAGTTATTTATGACGACGGGCTCGTCAAAGTCACCCCACCTGTTGAAAGAGGATTGAAGGATGCGGTTGCTAAATTAGAGAAAGCAGGTGCAACCGTGATTAAATTTGACCCCATTAGAACACAAGAAGCATATCAAATTGTTCATGAAATGTACAATGCTGACGGTAACCAAACTCAACGTGAGAAGTTAGCTTCTTCAGGAGAACCACTCAAGAAATTGTCCAAGTGGTTTTTGAACTACGGTAATGGGGCTAAAGATATTGGCGTGTATGCCAACCGTGAATTGAACGCAAAGAGAGACCAATTGAGACAAGATTACGAGCAATACTTCATCAAGAACAAGATTGACGTCATTCTTGGTCCAGTTTATAACAATGTGGCACCCAAGTCCGAGGAAGTTTACAACTGGTCTTATACCTCATTATACAACGTCACCGATTTACCTGCTATCGCATTTCAATCGGGGCTTTTCCAGGACCCTGCCATTGATAAATGGGGACCAGATCATGCCAATTACAAATATAGAAGCAAATTGGAAGAGTTGGAGCTCCAGACCTACAACCCTGACGAATTTGTTGGTGCTCCAATCAGTTTGCAATTGGCCGGTAGAAGATACTTTGATGAGGAACTTGTGGCTGCTACCAAAGCTGTGGTTGAAGTGTTAGGAGTCGATTTGTACAAGCACTGAGTCACATATGACTCGGTGGCTTGGGCGAAACGGATTCAAAACCTATTTTATGGTGATTGTGTTATCACATGTCGCTGTGACAACCTATCGGGATTCTGCCTTGGGTACACAAAGGTGTTATTGGCGTGTTGGCTGAGTCAGAATGCCATGGTGGCAAAACCCAAATGGTTGTGTTCCTGCACATCGCATGGCCCACCAAAAAAACCGTGCCATTATGCAGGCATAGTCACCGATAGGCGTTTCCATAAAGTTCCAACCTCGATTGTTCTGCCCAAAGTAGCAGTCAGCTGACAAATTTTTATGAGTTTTAAACGAGATAACCCTGGCTCACAAAAATGCCACGATACCCCTATTGGGTGTATAAGTAGACATGATATGCCTTATCGTAGTACATAGATTATCAATACCATAATCTTTACGAAATTTTACGATGCCTCTTATTGAAGAAGCTCAATTAAGCGAAAAGGATTTCAATATCACCTCCTCTCTGACCGAAACCCTTACACGCAAATTAAGGAATGGTCAATTAACTGCCAAAGAGATATTGGAAGCTTTCATCACGCGGTCGGTGGTCGATGGTGCAACTATCCGTGCATCTTACCTTGAAGAAGTTAGATGCAAATTAGAACAAGAATCGCTCTCCCGTCAGCAGTTGGCAATGCTTTCGCTGTTGTACTACACAGACAGTAGTAATCCTCGTATTCCTCGTATAGCTCGTCAATTTGGCAGATTGTGACAATACTCGGAAACTTTTAACGGATATAACAATGTAACGAACATTATGAAACAATGGATAACGGAATTGCCGCATAAAATACGGATATGGCGATAATATAATTAATAGATAATTTAAACAGAACTGTAGATTATAAATTTCGGAGTGTTCCTAATTAGTGTACCTACAATTTCCGGACTTTCCATATAAAACGGTTGCAACAGTTCTGCTCGTAAATTATTCTAGAAAATTGTTCTCTAAATAGATTCTGTAGACAAAGCTAGTCAGTACAGAGTTCATTTCTTCTTAAATGCCAAAATTTGCTTGGCACTGTCAACAGTACATTGTTCAAGACTATACTGGTAGTCCAAGATCTTTCTTGTGGCAGAAAAGTCCACTACTCCATGAATAGCTGTGGCTAAAGATTGTTCGGTCGTGGATGGATCGCCATACGGCAAGGTGTCCTTCAATTCGTCAAAGTGTTTGTGCAAAATGTTTACAAGTGCTTGGGGACTGAACTTTCCGTTCTCGAGGACCAATCTCTTCCCCGAAGCTTCCTTATTTTCAAAGGCAGCGATGTGCGCATCAGCAACATCTCTAACATCAATGAATAGCCCACTAATTGGGGGTAATTCGTCAGTGGGCTTGAGCTTGAGAAGGCTGTTGATGACTTCCGAACTGGTGTTCAACGAATCTCTACCACTGAGCTCGGAATCAAAGGGTTGTGGTCCAAAGACGAAGGTTGGATTCACCGATACAGCATCAAACTGTGGCTTCTCTGTCTCCATAAACTTCCAGACCTCCCTTTCAGCAAACGTCTTAGAACCAACGTAACCTAAAAACCCGTTCGTCTTTGCTTGCTCCCAGGTGAACTCGGTCCATGATTCCTCGGTGATCTTTTCAGTGGCAGGAAGGCTCTTATCAACAATGAAAGAGAACCCGACAGAAGCAAAGGAAGAAGTGACAATAAATCTCTTGAGGTTCTTACCGTGCACTTTGGCTGATAACAAGGCATTCTTGGTACCTTCCACAGCAGGTTTCAAGAGGTCTTCCTCGACGTCTTTGACGTCGAAGTAGAAAGGAGAAGCAGTATGAAAGAATGCCTCCAACTCTGGGTGTCTGTCCAAAGCAGCATCAAAAGCTCCAGGCTTTCCGATGTCAGGAACAATTTCGTAGGAGAAATGGGACGGGAAAAACGACTTCAAGTGTTCTCCTTTGGCCTCAGTTCTCACCGAGCCAATGACATCGTAGCCTTTTGCAATCAATTTCTTGATGAGGTGTTGAGCGATAAACCCAGTGGCTCCGGTAACAAATACAGCAGTCATGGTAGTACAATTTTTAGGTAGGAATTGACTTCTACATAGCAGCTCCGAGGATCTCCTTTATATATGACAGATCAATTATAAATTGTATTATTCAGCAATATAGGCAGCCGTGTTTGTACTCCGGTGATACGGCAAATTATTAGACAGGTGGTGAATCACCCGACCTTTTCGGATATGTACATCCTGCATCATGCCCGGAACCGGCTCCTAGAACAGCGGCACGTTTCCGAATTCTGTTTAAAATAGTTATAACAAATCCGTCAGTTTTATATGGAGGAGGTTGATACATGAAATGGCTAACAGTTGTAGCCAGGGAATGATGGAAACTCGGAACTGAAGTTTATGCAGGATCTGCTTTATGGTATCCTTTTTAGAAGGATAGGATTACGAGTCATGTGCAAATGTGGAGATGTTTTTTCAGACCTGCATGTCATGTGGTGAACAGAATACTCTCCAAAATCTTGTAACTGTATTACCGTAATATCTAATTATTATAAAATGGATTCATATTAACGTGAGTTTTCCTGGTTATTAAACTAAATATTCAAAGCATATTTTCAATTTTTAACCATTTTCCTACCTTCTGTTGTACAAATTTCATTGTTTGGATTTGTTGATCGGTACAAGGTAGGCACTTCTTAAGAAGGCATCACCCGGAATAACTTTTCCATTAATAATACTATTGCCAGAAATACCCAAAAGACACTTTCCATCGACCAAGCGTACTACCAAGCCACGGGTAGGAGTTACGCCCTAACCATATCAGATACGGCAGGAAGCTAGCGCCAGTGCACTGTTCAGTTCTTCTGAGAAGCCAAAATTTGCTTGACACTTTCAACAACAGACTCCTCAAGATTAATTGGCTTGTAGTTCAAGATTTTTCTGGAAGCAGAAAAGTCTATTACACCATGAACGGCTGCAGCTAAGGTGTCCTTGGCCGTGGATGGATCGCCATATGGCAATGTATCTTTCAATTCGTCAAAGTGTTTGTGTAAAATGTTAAGAAGCTCCTGTGAGTTAAATCTTCCGTTTTCGAGAACCAATCTCTTCCCCGAAGCTTCCTTCTTTTCAAAGGCAGCGATGTGCGCATCAGCAACATCTCTAACGTCAATGAATGGACCAGCAACAGCGGGCAATTCATCAGTAGGCTTGAGCTTAAGAAGATTATTGATGATTTCTGAACTGGTGTTCAACGAGTTCTTACCCTTAAGCTCTGAATCGAAGGCCTGTGGACCAAAAACGTAAGTTGGGTTCACAGACACAGCATCAAACTGTGGCTTCTCTGCCTCCATAAACTTCCAGACCTCTCTTTCAGCAAACGACTTAGAACCGAGGTAGCCAATCAACCCATTGATCTGAGCTTGCTCCCAGGTAAATTCGGTCCATGATTCCTCGGTGATCTTTTCAGTGGAAGGAAGGCTCTTATCAACAAGGTAAGAGAAACCGACAGCAGCAAAGGAAGAAGTGACAATAAATCTCTTGAGGTTCTTACCGTGCACTTTGGCTGATAACAAGGCATTCTTGGTACCTTCCACAGCAGGTTTCAAGAGGTTCTCTTCGATGTTAGAGTCCTCTAGATGGAAAGGAGAGGCGGTGTGGAAGAATGCCACCACCTCTGGGTGTCTGTCCAAAGCAGCATCAAAAGCTCCAGGCTTTTCGATGTCAGGAACAATTTCGTAGGAGAAATGGGACTTGAAAAGCGACTTCAAATTTTCTCCTTTGGCCTCACTTCTCACCGTACCAACAACATCGTAACCTTTTGCAATCAATTTCTTGACGAGGTGTTGAGCAATAAATCCAGTAGCTCCGGTAACAAATACGGCGGTCATAGTAGTGTGATTAACAGATAGAAACTAATTAACTTTTACATAACACGCCAGATGGTCCCCTTTTATACAGCAGATCAATGATGCATTATTCAGCAATAAAGAGAGGCGCTTGTTTGCAACTGCGGCATTGCGGCAATGCGACAACTGAAATGACAGGTAGTGATTCACCTATCTTTTTGGTAGGTGATTCACCGAGGGAAGCTTCCATCCTGCACCTGGTCCTGACGGGCTCCTGGACGGGCGTTGCTTCCGCAAAATTCCGGATTCTATGCAGGTTGATCAAACTTCCATGCTGAAGTTTATACAGGATCTGCTCAATGGCAACTCTTCTAGAAGGATAGGATTACTAGTCGTGTGCAAGTATTGAAATGTGCTTACTATTGCAACGCAGAATGTCATGTAGTGACCAGAATGCTCTCGACAATTATAGTGTCACAAATTTTCATATATTTTGATAATACGTTGTGATCGGTGACAATATTACCGTAATGTTCAATTCTTATAAAATTGTGTTCTTATTAACCGTGAGATACCACGGGCTACTAAACTAAATATTCTAAGGATATTTTCAAAGCTTTGGTCATTTGTAGCATCATTTGCACAAATTTTATTGTTCAAATTTGTCGATAGGAACAATATTGGATTCATCAGTATACTTAGCCTGACCAAGTTTTGCTTCCTTCAGTTCAAGGTCAATAACAATGTAGGCGCTCCTTAAGAAAGTATCACCCAAAATGGTTTTTCCATTCATAAGAGTGTTGCTAGCAATAGCCAAGATACACTTACCACTTCCGTCTTCCAATGGAACTGGCAACTTGCTAATTGGAACCTGGATATTTGCATGATGTGCAAAATTGTAAGTAATATATTGCCCTTCGGGTAGGGTGCAAGAATCAAGGTAAACAAAACCATCGTTATCATTAAATTCGGTACCTGGGATCGAGTTTGCAATAAAGTATACTGCTTCGAACGGCAAATAGGAAAATAACGTACGAGTGTCCAAGATTGCTCCTTGATAGACAGGAGCCGGGTAGTGACTCGGGGTCGAGACAGTATCTAGTTCAATAATAATTCCAGCGGCGTCAATGATTGGAACATTTACTAATTTTTGTTCGTACTTGGCAGTATCAATACCTCCAAAGATCATAGACCCACTTTTAGACTCAATATCGTTGAAGAATATTGAGTAAGTGGCCCTTGTAATTTCACCAGCATTCTTCAAGGCAAATGGAAGATTAGGATATCTCTTTGTTGACATTCCAGAATTCTCAATTCCGATCCCCAAGATGCCACCTACATCTACTGTACTTTTAGAGACGTCGCCAAACTGATAGCTTTCGAGAGATGGTCCATTAGGAATGGCAACAGTGTCAGTTGACCAAAACCCAAGAACATCAGATTTATCTTCAGGTTCAGTCCTAAATTCAAAAGTGGAATTTTTAAACGTAGTAGATGCCTTAGAATCGAACCCATTATTAGCTCCAATCATGGCATCTGGAACCCACAAATCCGAAGTTCTAGTATCAAGTGCAACAGAAACCATTTGTTTTTGCGATCCAAAATTCAACTCAACATTAAGACGCATGTCGTTTGTATATAAAGATACAGGAACAGATTGGGTATTCATGGATTTCATATATGGCACTTTTGTCCCTTTGAAATCCATTTTGATAAACCCGGGCTTTTGACTTGTGACACTGTTAGTGTTTCCATTTCCTGGATCACCAATTGTAGTGCCATTGACCACTAAGACGGCTGTAAGCAACAAAAGAAAATCTCTTGTGTGCAAAGCAATTGAGGACATCTTCTGTAAGAAAAGATCCAGCTTGTGGAAATTAATTTCCAAACAAGAGAATTGGGGTTTTATATATTGTTTGAAAAAGGGCAAAAAGACAAAAAATATCAAATATTAAATATTATCAATTGATTGAAATCCATTCTTCGGTTATCTTAATACCAACTCTAGTTTGAAGGGATTTTCAAGCAACCAATTGGTTCGACGGCTGTTTAGTTGGTTCAGAATTTGTCTTGTGTCATCCTGTATATAGTTTGACACATTTGACCATATTATGCAACCTAACCAAGTCATAGGCACGGCGCTGTCGTGAACTTAGAATATTGCTGTCGCCAAATGTAAATTATACTGCTCCAATCAACAAGATAATCAACCTCAAAATTGTGGATGAATCCATTTGTATCAGTCAAAGAGCATCATATCTAGTCTATCTTGGATAATGTGCGGATATCCTTTTGCCAATGGCAGAGTAGATATGAAAACACACGCCGTGAGTAAGTCCCTTTTTGCCCCGCAAGATAGCTCAGTCTCACGGCATATACTTTTATGGCCCTTTTCTCAGATCAATAAAGTTTAGTGATTTAATGTCCTCACCAATGGCACAAATGCAAAGGACCATAAAAATTGTCCTGATGCGACAATGAACAGAAGAGAACGCGGTTATAAATAATAGCGTGGAGATCTTTTATAGCGAATTATCGTACAACTGCTGCGTGTGCAAGAGAGTTGTACGAATAAGAATCTTAGGCTACAAATGGGCTAATAATTTGGTTTGATAAACACAAATTTCGATAAACACAAATCTATAAAGAAATTGGATGAGTTGGTGGGCCAAGCTACTATCCTGGCGGATTTTTCGGCACCTTAATCAAGGTTCAAGTTTCTGCTAGAACTTCAACAAAAATCTGTGTTGTTCCCACGACTGCGTTAGAAATTTCATCTGTCGATCAACTAGGTCTTCACAAGCTTATAGGGGGCGTGGCGTAACTCCGGAAAAACTTTACGCCACACATGTCGACGACACAATAGGATTCATGCTTTGTGCTCACGAAGGTATTATTGGGTGGATAGGTGAGGCTGAGTCAAAATGCGACAAAACCGTTGGTCATGTACCTGCACATTGCCTGAGTCCATCAAAAGCCCCGGCGCGATTATGCAGGCATAGGCACCGATAGGAGATTGGGTAGGGTTCAGACTTGAATTATTACGCCCAAAACGGCCATCTGACAAATAATTCCCCTCTTCTATACAGCATAACCAGAACTTCGCCAAATGGCCAAGATACACCTGTTGGGTGTATAAGTAGATTTGGTGTTCCTTATCGTATTACATAGATCATCAATACCATAATCTTTAAAAGTTTTTACGATGCCTCTTATTAGAGAATCTCAATTGAGCGAAAAGGATTTCAATATCACCTCCTCTCTGACTGAAGTCCTTACACGCAAATTAAGGAATGGTCAATTAACTGCCAAAGAGGTATTGGAAGCTTTCATCACACGATCAGTGGTCGATGGTGCTACTATCCGTGCAGCATACCTTGAAGAAGTTAGATGCGAATTAGAACAAGAATCGCTCTCCCGTCAGCAGTTGGCAATGCTTTCGCTGTTGTATTACACAGATTGTGGCAGTCCTCGTATACCTCGTCAATTCGGCAGATTGTGACGATATCAAATACGAACTTATAACACATGCAATAGGGTGACGAACTTTACGAATTAGACAATAGCGGACTTGCCGCATAATATTGGAGTATGGCAATATAGCAAATAGGAATAATAATTTAAACAGAGGTAATTATAGACCCTAGAAATATTTTTTACTACTTTGTTCGCGGACCCTTTATCTGCGTATCTAATTTTGCGACTAAAAATAGCTGCAACTTTTTACTCAGGAATTTATGAAAGCCATACATTAATAAAATAAAACACAAAAAAAACATTATACACATAGGTAAAATCTAAGCACGGTACTTTCAGTTAACGTCTAATTCTTCTTAGAAGCCAAGATTTGCTTGACACTTTCAACAACAGACTCCTCAAGATTAATTGGCTTGTAGTTCAAGATTTTTCTGGAAGCAGAAAAGTCTATTACACCATGAACGGCTGCAGCTAAGGTGTCCTTGGCCGTGGATGGATCGCCATATGGCAATGTATCTTTCAATTCGTCAAAGTGTTTGTGTAAAATGTTAAGAAGCTCCTGTGAGTTAAATCTTCCGTTTTCGAGAACCAATCTCTTCCCCGAAGCTTCCTTCTTTTCAAAGGCAGCGATGTGCGCATCAGCAACATCTCTAACGTCAATGAATGGACCAGCAACAGCGGGCAATTCATCAGTAGGCTTGAGCTTAAGAAGATTGTTGATGATTTCTGAACTGGTGTTCAACGAGTCCTTACCCTTAAGCTCAGAATCGAAGGCCTGTGGACCAAAAACGTAAGTTGGGTTCACAGACACAGCATCAAAGTGTGGTTTTTCTGTCTTGATAAAGCTCCAAACCTCCCTTTCAGCATATGCCTTAGAAGCAAGGTAACCGATGGAGCCATTGATCTGGGCTTGTTCCCAAGTAAACTCAGTCCAAGTTTGCTCATTAATCTTAGAAGTAGGAAGAATACTCTGGTCAAGAATGTAAGAGAATCCAATAGCAGCAAACGAGGAAGTAACAATAAATCTCTTAAGGTTCTTACCATGGTCTTTAGCCGACAGCAAGGCATTCTTGGTACCTTCCACAGCAGGCTTCAAGAGATTTTCTTCAATGTTGCTGTCACTCATGTGGAAAGGGGAAGCAGTGTGGTAAAATGCCACCACCTCTGGGTGTTTGTCCAAAGCAGCATCAAAAGCACCAGCCTTCACAATATCAGGAACAACTTCGAAGGAGAAATGGGACTTGAAAAGCGTCTTCAAGTGTTCCCCTTTAGTCTCACTTCTCACCGTACCAACAACATCGTAGCCCTTGGCAATTAATTTTTTAATAAGGTGTTGAGCAATGAATCCATTGGCTCCAGTAACAAATACAGCGGTCATAATAGTGGTAATAGTGGTTATTAGTTTAATCAACAAGTTTAGTTAATTGTCTTTTTAATTAGAGGAAAAAAGAGGTCCTTTTATACCCAAATTATCCTATCTACATTATTCAGCCACAGGGGACTGGATGCGGGCAGATACCACTACAACGTTGGCAAAACTGTATCCACGATGACCTTCCTATGACGTTTATAGCTCCGTTCCGGACCACATCCGCACTTTTTCATTTACGAGGTAGGTGTGGTACCGTGCCTGCACCATTTCACGCACTCCAGATTTCCATAAGACAGCCATTTTCCTACTTCTCAAAATTTCATAGTAGCATTATTCGATAGGGACTATATTGGTGTCATTGGTATAACGGGCTTGACCAAGTCCGATTTGCCTTTTGTCAAGGTTGACTACAAGGTAGGCACTTCTCAAGAAAGATGCCCCCAAAATGTTAGTTCCTTGACTACGGGTGTTACTAGCAATTGCCAAGACACAATTTCCGCTTCCGTCATTTAACTTTAAAGCTAACTCGCTAATCGGAACTTGAATTGTAGTGTGTTGGGCAAAGTAGTAGGTAATATATTGTTGATCTGGGAGAGTGCATGAATTGAGATGCACTAAACCATCATTGACGTCAACCCAAGCACCGGGTATTGACTTGACAATGCTGAACAAGACTTGCAAGGGCAAATAGGAGAAGTCTGAATTGGTGTCTAGAAGTACATTTTCTTCCATAGGAAATGGATCGATTGTGGGTCCCAGAACATCTCCCAATTGAATAATTATTCCACTGGTGTCAACGATAGTAAGGGTCAGCAATCCGCCGTCGATTTTAGAGGTATCAAATCCTCCAAAAATGATGGACCCGGAGTCAGCGCCTATGTCGTTCATATATATTGAGTACGACGCCAGTTTTATGGCTCCGGCATCCTTGAGAGCTGCTGGGAAATTGGGGTACTGTTTAGGGGCCATTTCAGACGCTTCGTAGCCAATCCCCAAAACACCGCTTGAGCCAACAGTACTTACAGAAGCATCACCAAACTGAAATTCTTTAAGGGTATAACCATTGGGGAGAGTAATGTTGTCGGTTGCCCAAACACCTTGTGCATACCCTCCGTCGGTGTAGGAAGTATCGAATTTCACACCGGTGTTTATGAAAGAGGTAGACCGACTGGAATTAAATGTATGGTTAAGTCCTGTAGTAGCATCTGGAACCCATAGGTCCGAACTTCCAGTTTCAAGCACGACAGAAACAGGCTCAAGTTCTGAACCAATTTTTAATTCCACAGTGTAGTATGATCTGTTATTGTACAAAGGCATGTGAGGTGGGGTGTAGCCCATCGAGTGCTGGTATAATTCTTTTGATGCTTTGAAGTCCATCTTGAGAAACCCTGGGCTTTTCTCAGCAACGGTATCGGTAAAATTAATGACATTTTTAGCAGGGTCTTGGATAACCATGGCATTGGCCCCAAAGGAAAAAGCAACAAAGACTAGTGTTGCAAAAAGGGACATGCTGTAAAGAAGAATTTTAATTGTAGAGACTAAATAGGCCTCAGTGGATAAAGGTTTAATTTATAGCTGCAAAAAACGCAAAACCACCAAAATAGATTAAAAAAAATATATCATTTAATTAGTTCAGTCCAGTCCTCATTTAAAGTTATAGACAGAGGCACCATGCGTTTTCGCTTTCGGACTCGGTTTTAGAACTGGTTAATTGGTTTGAATTCAGTTATGGCGCCATCCTTGATGTGCATCAACAGATCACAATCAAATGCAACCTCGAACAAAGCAGGCAGATGTCCCACCTCCTCTATTTAAAATGGTGTAGAAAGTGATCTTCATCCTCCACTGTTACTACTACATTTGTAACTAACTATCAAAGAAAGCGTTTACGGTTGCTTTGATATTCCTAAGTGGGCTGCTCTCAGATTCTAATGTGCTTCGAAACCATTCTTCGTGATAACCGTACGGGTATTCAACCAAATCTCCTCACTGAATGACGTAGTCTCATAATATGCGAGAATATTATCAAGCTCATTCGAATGACGCAAACTTAAGGTATCCTATGAAGCCTGCGTTATCCAGCAAGTGCGGGAGCTTCCAGAAGATATTAGTGGGCGTCTCGAACAGATTATGTATAGCAAAATCTTGTGGCCATTCTATGGTAACCTGGATAACAGCAGATGCCATAGTCATGGCCCTTCTAATAGGATTGGCTAGTGCGGAGTATGCCTAACTGGGAAGTCGCAAAAATTCTCTAAGCGAGCATCGCCGCACCACCGGTTGTCTTTAGTTGTGACATTAACATTCCTAATAAAACGTCAGCTAACATTTGGATCCGAGTATGACGTTTCAGTCGTATCGTAAAACCCCTTTCTCTTCAAATATTCGGCTAATGTCGACCAAAGTAGAGATCGTTGTGGTCCAAATTAATGTGACCCGGATACCAGCTTTCTCGTACTCGGCCTGCACATAGACCGGCTGCGATACTGCTTGTGGGCATTTTTGCAACCGCCATTTGATCCGCTCCATGGTACTTTAATTTTACTTGCAGTTCAAAAGGCTAGTTTAGGGTGGCTGGTTCCTTTAAGTAGTTGGGAAGGTCCAATATGTTTTATCTTTGTATCTTTAGCTGATATTCTCCATTTCGACCCGTGATCTCTTCATTTTTGTAATTCCTTTAAACCTTAGTTAAGTAGTAGCATTAACTCCAGCTGTATAATCCTACAATCAATACATATCACATTCGAGATTATTCTCTATTTGCCTACAGTCACTGGCACAAACGTCACTGCTTTTACTCTTCGATAGGAACAATATTGGACTCGCTAGTATAAACGACCTGGCCAAGTTGAACATGGTCTTTTTCGAGGTCAACGACAACGTAGGCACTTCTCATGAAAGTACTACCCAAAACGTTTCTCCCATCCGTGTGCCCATTATAGGCAATACCCAAGATACACAGATCGGTTCCATCATTCATGGGCAAAGCCAAATCCTTAATGGGAACATGGATTATCGCACCTCCCGCAAAATTGAAGGCAATATCTCCTTGGTCTTCAAGAGTACAAGATTCAAGGTGAATGAACCCTTCGTTGACATCAAACTTAGCTCCACGGATCGAATCTGCGATGGCGACTAGGGCCTCCATTGGTAAAAAGGTAAAAGTGGTACTAGTGTCCAAGCTTGCGCTTGTGCCGATCTCCAAGTTGGGTTGCTTTGAACCACTCAGAATAGAATCCAATTGAATAGTAACCCCCGTATCGTCATCGAAAGGAACAGTTACCAAATCTCCTATGTATTTGGCTTTATCGATACCTCCAAAAACAATGGACCCAGTTTGGGATTGAATGTCATCCAAATAGAGTGAGTAGGCTGCTGTATTGATTGCACCAATATTCCTCAAATCGTATGGGAACGCAGCACGTCCACCATCAGCTTGCAAACCGATTCCCAAAATACCACCTACATCAACTGTAGCTTGGCAAACATCACCGAAACTATATACTTCGAAGCTGGGTCCACTAGGAACGCTAAGTGCGTCAGTTGCCAAATACCCTTTCGCTGTAGAACCATCTGGATAGGTAAGCTCGAATTCAGTGCTGGTATTTCTAAAGGTTGTGGATGCAGCCGAATTAAAGGCATTTTCAAGTCCTGAGCTAGAGTCAGGAACCCATAATTGGGTGCTTGCAATATCGAGTTCCACAGAAAGTCTTTGTGACGGTGTACCAAAATCCAAGTCCACGGTGTAATAAAATCCGTGATTGCGCAAAGGAATTGGAACAACTTTGTTGGTCTTCAAATTCTTGTTAGGTTTTTGCTGACCCGTGAAATCCATTTTGATAAATCCGGGGCTAGCTCTTGCGAAAACGTCAGCATCCTTTTTGACATTATTGTCAAGACCTTGGATTACCATACCATTAGCCACCAAGGCAAGGGCAAGCAAGATAAGAAATTTCCGGGAGAAAGCAACGAAAGAGGACATCTTCTAGTTGAAGATATTAATTTGTAAAATTAATTATCGATTAGTGGAAGTACAGGCCCAATTTATAGCTGCAAAATAACAGAACTACAAAATAAAATACAATTGGCAAGATAGCTACTTCTGATCTATGCCGTACGTGAAGGGATGGCTAATCCGCCGGTATTCACGCCACTTCTTTAACTTGTTAGTTTTGTTGGAAATGTACTTTAGGATGATAATAGTGAATGCATATTTGACACATTTTATGATATCATGCAACACAAACCCAGCCACATTACCACCTGCAACCACGTTACATAGCACATAATAAAATTGTATCTCTCACTGCTTCTGACGTCCCCGGTATCAAAAATTAGGCTTCATCCTAGAAGATTTCACCAAATCCGTGCCACAGTTGAAATCTGAGTGTGAATCGTTCCTCGAATACATAAGAATACACTCTTTTATTGCAATCTCCTTTGATCCACAAAATTATTACGACTCTCGGTCTCTGGAGACATGCAACATAGACCCGTACCTGATTGGTACATACGCATTGTACCTCGCAAGCTCTTCCGATACGCGTGGAAAGCTGTATCTATGACAATTATTAGTTTACAAATGGGCTAACTATCAACCATGGGCTAGTTCGAGAATTCGACAATCTAGAAAGCGCAATAATTCCGTTCATACTGTATTAGGCTCGAATTGCGGTTCCAACATTTATTAACTGCACAGAGTTTAGATGTGACAATAATCGTACAATTCCTGGGGTCGGAAATTCCGCGACAAGACCTGATAGTTTGATCATGGAATATCAACCATTGAATGTGTCCCCAATTCGCCTAACAAGGGGAAGAATTCGTTCAACATCCTTTGAGATCGCTCGTGGTATCAATGGTAAGCTTACCGCTATATTGTGGCCATGGGCAATTATCTTTCCCAGTATAGTGCATTGGTTGCGACAACACATAGAAGTACATAGCAGGCACTGGTAACAGTCCATTGATTTTTTGATACGGGCGAAGACCGGTTATCATTCAGTGTCCCTTCTTTGCACAATACATTGTTGAGCAGAGACTCGTAAATCCAATTAGGGTGCAAATTGCACTCTCTAGCCGTCGAATTATGTCACAACCAAAGGCTGTTGCTCGCTTCAACGACATAGTGCACCGATGGTAACATATTAATCCATGAAAAAGATGGCATATGTCAACGGGACAGCTTCTCGCCATTGAAGGAGCTGTAGTACGTATCTTACCGCAGTATTGTCCCTTCTCTCGCCCATATTGCATTTTGGCGTGTGCATCATATTCGTCATCCCTCACTACACCAATACCCACTCACTTTTCAGTAGAATTTCTCATTTACCTAAGTTCAACTTCTCTTGTATTTCTGCTAGTTGCTGTTGGCGATCTCGAACTGTACGTGACATCGTTGTTTGGCCTACCATGGATTACGACGACGACGATTTGAACTACTCTTCTGGCGGCGAAGACTTCAACGAAGATTCCCTTACCAACGAAGAGTACGATAAGCTTCACGAAACTCTCCCCAGACTCCGCCAGCTTCTACAGGACTACAATGATGACATTCCTGAGTTGGACTTGAAGGAAGCGCTCTACTACAACTACTACGAGGTGAGGCCCGCTACCGACGAGATCAAGTCCAAGTTCAAAAAAAGTACGTATCTATTTTTCGGCAGGTGTGTTTGACTCTTTTTCGACTCCCATTCAATTTTCGTGGTTATGGAACACAACTCGTCCCCGGACCCTGTGCCGCCGTCAAAACCTCTCTCCAAGTTGTCCAAGTTGGCCATGGCCCGGTCCAAAGCTCCTGGCGCTGGATCGGGCTCTGGTAGCAAGTTGGCGGCTTTGGCCAAAGCAAGACGTGAGAAGGCCCAGTCACAGCCAGAAACTATTTCAACAGCACCTCAATCGGTAGCAATACTAGACAAGTTACGATCAAGCATATCTCCAGTCGATGCCAACCGTCCTTCAAAGCTAGCCAGTCTTGTCTCTAAACGGACTGGTCCGGAGAAACGGCCGTTGGTGGCACCTCCTCTACCACAACCAGAGCTGGACATCCAACCTACCGGTACTGACAAAGCGGTAACTGACACAGTAATGTTAGAGCCGGATGCCCCCGCTATCGAAAATAATGTGTACTACGACGACTCTATCTTATTGCATCAGCCCCTATCAGTTCCGTTTATTAACAAGAAGCGGGCTCACTCATTGGACGAGAATGAATCGAAAAGAAGGCGACATGACCTGTTGTTATTTCATCCACTTACTAACGTTGAACTCGATGTAGAAAAGATTACAAAGGCGGCAAAAAACTTCACCTCACCATCCCCAGACGATACTATCGTCAATGCCCAAAAGGCAGCATTCGAAGACAAGTTGGGAAATCTCGATATTTCCGACACAACAAAGAAACAAGTCAAGGTCACCAAACCCACCAAGAAGTTGGATTTAAAGCACGAACTTGAAACCAACAAGACTTATTCGAAGCCTCATAAATCGTTCGTAGTCATTGGCCATGTGGATGCGGGAAAGTCCACCCTTATGGGCAGAATGCTCCTTGATTTTGGCATTGTGGATTTGAAAACCGTGAACAGGCTCGTTAAAGAAGCTGAAAGCGCAGGAAAGGGTTCGTTTGCTCTTGCTTGGGTGATGGACCAGACCTCAGAAGAAAGATCTCATGGTATCACGGTAGATATCTGTGCTACCGATTTTGAAACAGACAAAACCAGATTTACTGCCATTGATGCCCCTGGTCACAAGGACTTTGTTCCTCAAATGATTGGAGGTGTGTCACAAGCCGATTTTGCTTTGTTGGTAGTGGACCTGATCACTGGAGAATTCGAATCAGGCTTTGCTGTCGATGGACAAACTAAGGAACATACCATTTTAGCGAAGAACCTTGGAATCGAGAAGATTTGCGTGGCGGTGAACAAAATGGATAAGGAAAATTGGGATGAAAATAGATTCAACTCAATCAAATCCCAATTGGGAGAATATTTATCCAGTGAAGAAGTGGGATTCACTGCTGAACAAATTGATTACGTTCCTATTTCTGGGTTGACGGGCCAGAATGTTGTTAAAAGAGACCAAAGCATCGAAGCTTTTGCTTGGTATAAGGGCCCAACCTTGGGAGAATACTTGGAGAATGTGAAATTATCCAACAAAATCAGTGCAGACTCGGTCACTCAATTATTGGAGGAAGACTTTTATTTGTCAGTCCATGATACTATCAAGGATAAAGGAGAAATTAAGGTAAATGGTAAAATTAGTTCTGGTGTTATTCAAGTTGGGGAGACTATCGTTTCTGCACCTAGTGACGTGTCTCTTCAGATAAATGGATTGAAACTAGCAGGGAAGTCAATGGATTTTGCTGTTAGAGGAGACTTAGTCGAATTGTCTTTCAAAGCTAGTCAAGTCGATAATGATAGCATTGAAGTGTTCAGAATCGGAGATTTGCTATCTAAGGTTGGGTCGCCTGCAAAATCGGTCAAGAAACTTACCATTGCATTGCACTTATTTAATATGACCAAACCGTTATTAGTTGGCTCACCGTTCGTCTTGTTTAGAAACAATAGTCAGGCTCCTGCCAGGATCACCAAGCTCGTGGAAATCACCAGTGGAAAGAAAAAGAAAAGGTTGCTACACCTTGTTTCTAAACAAACTGCTATTGTGGAGGTTGAAGTGGAGGGAAATCCTCTTCCTGTCACTAAATACGAAGACAATAATGTCTTAGGAAGAGTGGTGATTAGAAAGGAAGGTGTTACAATTGGAGCTGGGAAGATTCTCGATTTTGAGAAATAGAACTAATGTACAAAATATTAATGAACTTACTAGAACGATATGTAGTCCACCAACAAGAGCAATATGCCCAAAATTATACCGAGAGTCACCAACATGTTGGCGCCTCTTTTATTTCGTGCTGTGGCCTTGTTCAACGTTCGGTTTCCTTCTTGGACGTCAATTTGTACCAGCGAATGGTTGTCCATTAAGTTGTTGATTTGATCTCCTTGAGTTTCCAATTGAAACGTTAATTCGGTTTGTAGATTCATGATATCCACCATGGAAGTATGCAATTTTTCCACCGAATTAAGCTGTTCAGCCTTGGCCTTCAATAGTTGGTGGTTTTCTTGTTCGAGTTCCTGTACTTGTTCTTGGCTCAATTCTTCTAAGAATTGTTGATCATCTGTTTGATAGTTAAATGCTTGGGGTGTCTCGAGCAAGTTGAGATCTTCGTCTCCCTCGAGGTTCTGGAAGTTCAAGAGTTTGATTTGTCTTTCCCTTTCTCTGCGCTTTTTCTGTAGCGCTCCAAACTGGTTGCTGACATAGTTGATGTTGTTATTCAAATCTCGCAAAATTTGCATTCTATGAATCCCCACCGTGGTCATGAAAAGCTCACTTTCTGAAGGAGAATCGTCATTAAGTATGTTCCCCAACCATCCCGCTTGCTTCTTAGGCACCAAGTCTTGGCGTTTGCTCTCGTACGTCTGTAAAAACTTCAACTTCTCATACATTTTCTGGATCTTGACGTTACAGCTGTTCTCTATTTGGCTCTTGCGCTCCTCGGATAGTCCAGGCAGGCCAGAAAACCCATCATCAGTAGATAAGTAGCTGGGCTTTATTTCGTTGATGAGCTGATCGAAATGGACTAGTTCCCTTCTGAACTCGGTGGTCTCTTTGGTGAAGGTATCATTGATTGTGAACCGGTTTCTGTCAGGATTGCTTCCGGAAGATGGCACCTTGGAAGGTATCGAGAGCTCCTGCTGTACAATTGCCACACATTGGGCAAATATTGGCGTCAAATCGGTCATGCCAATGGGTCTTGTAGTGGAAAGAGTAGTGATGAATGATGAAATCTAGTCGCAGGTCGCGACTCACATATGTCAGAAATTAAGTAAGGTTACGAAACAATTGCGCCCTTTCAGCTGCAAAATACAACAGTATGAAGAGGGTAATGACAGCCAAATGTAATGGACTCAATGGGAGCTCTAGACTAAGTTGACTCTTTCCACAAGAAACTGCCTAGAGTCGTTTTTTCACTACAGATTTAACAGATTCGCAAAGAGGTTCAGATTTTTTATTAGTTACGGGTTTAACACCAATGTTATTTACTTTAGTATTCTGTATTATCCAGTAAAGTATTCCACACACCGGGTGATCTCAATACTCTCATTGTTGCCAGCTTCGACGCTCTTCGACTCATAAGCAATATTCCACCGGCCCACCATGCCCTTTCCACTGACGTTTTGCACATCATAATTGTAGTTTCTTCTTTCCTCGGGCGATGCTCTAACATACATTACGTATTCGGGAATCCCGGCGGCATAGTTGTTGGCAGCGACAATAGTGGTGCCGGGAGCAATGAGGTTCAATGTTTCAAGCACCCTCAAATCAGGAATAAAGAGCTCCCGAGCATGGTCCAAGTAGATAAAGGTGGGGGCAATATACGAAATATGGGCAAGCTGCTGTTCGGTCGACGCCAAAGCATCCGAAGCCTTACCTTGTACCACGTCAATCCTGCTATCTAGACCTGCCAATTCGATGATCTTTCTGCTTATTTCAACAAACTCAGGATTACTCTCAAAAATGTAGTACTGCGACACTAGTTCTGATGAAAGGAGGTGGCTAAAGAGGATGGCCGAATACCCCACGTAGCCACCAAGTTCAAACATCACCCGGGCAGGCCGTTTGGATGCTTGCTGAAAGTTGTCCAATATGAGTTGGGCCCGCTTGCGGCCCGTGATATGGAGCCGGTGGTGGTGTTCCGAGAAGTCCTCAATGGCTTCAAGAACCTTGGAAGGGTTGCCCCGAATGCCAGCAAGCTTATCTTGGGGAAGACCAAGGAGATGGTCGAGTAAGGCCAGTTCGGGCGACTGTGACTTGGATTGAGTCATAATTGATATAGGGACCTTTCGTGGAGAACTGAGTGGTTAGAAGTAACTCCGCAATCCACATCAGGAGATGCGTGCCCGGGAATGACTAGGGCGAGATAGGTCCGATTCTTAGAGGCCCTGGAGTGTGGGGGTACGAGATTGGCAGAGGTTCTCTGCACACTAGTTTGAGACCAGTAGTGGCATTGGCTACTACAGTAGACCCCTTGTCCCTTAAGAGCTCATTCGGCCACGTATGGTCCACCAGTTTGGCATGGTGTGAGAGCCCACAGTGGCAGTTTGAGTTGTGGGGATGCCCCAACTACCGCGAACCCCGGCCCCCTAACAGAACAATGCGGGCCAGCTAAGCAGTTCATAGCAGTAGTGGAGGTATCGAATGGATCCGGCGAACTGGTCCAAGAATTACGATCCCGATTGATCTTGAAAGGACCCAGCCACTGCATTACCGGTGACGCTGCTTCTGAGTATAGGGCATGTTTGGTGGACGCTAGGTGGGCTAAATGGTTGGATGGATGTCAAGTCACTGTGTTCGGGTGAATACTTATTAGGTCTGATCCAGCAAAGGTCCCGAATCAGCAGTTCTCAGACCACTGCATACACTCGCCCTTCTAAGTCTGGAATCACGACCCAAGTATGGCGGGTTCCCAGTTTCTCATTCTTGTAGTCTCACCAACTCTCGATGCTCATCGAACAATCTCATCTCATAAACGCGACCACCACCATGACAGACACCCCAACGCCAGACTTGACGGCACGGATGGCCCGGCTAAAGGCACTCAAGGAGAAGCGCAAGGAGGTGTCAAAGCTTAACCGGCAGCAGCTCTTCCAAGAAAGCCGCAACCAAAAGGCCCAGGCAGTGAAAAGAGCCCAAGAAGAACAGAAACAACCACAACAAGAGAAATCCACCCGAGAAAAGAACGTGGAGTACACTCTAGAAGACTGTGAGAAATGGGACGCTAAAAAGAACTCTCTGCGAGCAGCAGGACTGCTGGGAGCGTACCAGAACTTCAACCATTTGGCCCACCAAACCTACAACCGGGCCATCAAAGAGCTACCAATAGACAAAGAGACATACTCCAAACACAAACAAGTCACGGTCGGTTCAAGTCAGGTCGATTTCACCAACAAACCTGATGCCGAAGCTGTGGAAAGTCTCGCCAATGGAATCAACGACGCCAATGCCGAAAGAATGAAGAAGAAAAGACGCAACCAAGATGATGCCTCCAGCTACATCAACGAAAAAAACAGGCATTTCAACATGAAGTTGAACCGAGACTACAAATAGCTATTTGATCCAAAACTTGTAGATCAAATAGTCATCCTTAGTGTGCCATATATTGGTTGTGGCTATCGCTAATGGTGACCACAACGACCTGTCAGAGGATTCAAGTACTTGTCTGTCCTTACAGCACCATTATTTGTTGGTTGGAATGCTGAAGAGGAATATTCACTAGAGGTTCATCTCGAAGTATCATCATGCTTTATCCACAGAGAATTTGGAACAAACAGAATTTCCGTCAAAGTTCAAGGCGTATTTGGATTCAAACCCGGAAATGGGCTTTCTTTTGTTGAAGCTGGGCTCTTTGGCTATGCTTCGGTCATTTTCATTTCCATATCTTGGCCGCAACATGAAAACTATCAGTATGTACTGGTTGCATTAAATATAATTAGGAAGCTAACTGGAGCAACGTTAGAAGTATATAGAGTTGTTAATATTATGGTAACTAGAGATATTTTTATTTTTATATTCATTTTACACCAATTATTTTGTCATGTTCCTGGCAGTGACTCGCTCACAATGTTCTCATGGTCGGTCCTTTGGCATTAGTACTCACCACTAGTTCCACTCACTTTACTTTACGCACACTAACTTCACCAACCAAAGTAGCCAAAGACAGTGAATAAATAGCACCGCAATCAACCCAGGTCAAGCATACACCACCAGAATCCCGGTAGGTATTATCCCTGGTACCCTGGTATATCCCAGTAGTAGAAGCTTGCTTCATTGTAGCCGTTAGTGGGGTCCTGTGGTTCCCCAGTTTCCCAAAGGTTACCCGGATCTCGAGAATTTTTCCACTATCCAAACACTCACAATCACTCTATCCCAAACCTATCACCCACCATCACCATAATCATCTTTGGGTGTCCGTCAGACCAATCCACCCAATCACATCATGGCCCGTGAAGAAGAAGAACGGGAGATCCGTGACGACGTCTCCAACAACAGCTCCGACGAAGATGGCGACAATGTGTTGGATTCTTCAGAGGACGACGACGACGATGATGATGAAGAAGCAATGCAGAAGGTCCGGGAGGGCTTTATCGTGGACGACGATGAAGACGATGAGATCAGTAAGCGTAAGAAAAAGAAGAAGAGACGGAGAGAACGTGAAAACTCCAAACAAGGACAGGACGATGCGTTGGACGAGGACGATTTGGAGTTGTTACTTGAAAATTCGGGCGCCAAGCCTGCTCAGACCAGTGGGAAGTTCAAAAGACTCAAGAGAGCCCGTATAGATGAAGATGAGGACAACGAGCCTGCCGGAGGAAATAAAGTGGGCAGAGATGGAAGATTGAACGACATGTTTTCCGACGACGAAGAAGACGTACAAGAAGAAGAACAGGAACAACGTGAGGGCGGTGAAGTTGAACGTGAAGCCGGCCACAACATCTTGGATGAATTCGAAGACTTCATTGAAGAAGACGAATTTTCTGACGATGACGAACAATCAAAGAGAGAAAAGATGGAACAAAGACAACGAGCAAAAATGAAGGGTCCTAGATTGGACACGTCCAAGTTGTCTAACGTTGACAGGGAAAGTTTGCAACAGTTGTTCGAAGTCTTCGGTAATGGCCAAGAGTACGAATGGGCCTTAGAGGCACAAGAACTTGAAGACGAAGGAAATGGAGAAGCCTTGGAGCCAACTTCATTAGACGAAGTGTTCGAACATGCCGAGTTGAAAGAACGTATGTTGACCGAAGAGGACAACTTGATCCGTATTATTGATATTCCAGAAAGATATCAGAAATATAGGGCCAATTTGAATTATATCAACTTGGAAGGAGAAGAACTTCAAAACGAAAAGGATTGGGTCGCTAATATTCTATTCACAGAGAAACAAGGTATGTTTACTGGCTTCTTGGAAGCTCCTTTCAAAGAGGCTGTTGGTAAAGTGGTTGAATTCATTTCGAAAGATGCATATGAAGTTCCATTCATTTGGACTCACCGTCGTGATTTCCTCCTCTTTTCACAAGAAATTAAAAACGAAGAAGGTGTCGTGGAAAACGATGTGCACAAATTACTCTATGAGGATGACTTGTGGAGAATTGTTCAGCTTGATGTTGAATACCATTCCTTATATGAAAAGAGATTGAACACCGAAAAGTTGGTCGAATTGTTGAACTTGGATGATGATTTAGTTAAAGACATAAAAAGTTTGGACACTATGGTGGCCGTACAAGACTTGCATGACTATATTCAATTCACTTTTTCCTCTGAAATCAGGGACTTAGCAAAGAAGTATCAAGGAGCCGAAGAGGCGTCTAGCGAAGAAAACTTAGAAGGTTTGGACTTGGGAAAATTCGCCAAAAAGCACTCAAAGTATGCTTTGTTCGAAAGAATAAGAGAAAATATTTTATATGATGCGGTAAAAGCCTTTGGTATTACTGCGAAGGAATTCGGCGAAAATGTTCAAGACCAGTCATCTAAGCGTTTTGAAGTACCATACAGAATCCATGCCACCGATGATCCTTTGGAGTCTCCTGAAGACTTGATTGAAAAATTGACTGAAGATGATGAAATTATATTCAAGGACGAAAAGAGTGCTCGCGATGCCGTCAGAAGAACATACGCCGAAGAGATTTACCACAATCCTAAAATTAGGCATGAGGTCAGATCTACATTCAAGGCATATGCTTCGATTAGTGTTACTATTACGGACAAAGGAAGAGCCACCATCCACAACCATAGTCCTTACGCGGATATTAAGTACGCCATCAACCGTTCTCCTGCCGATTTGGTTAAGAAGCCAGATGTGTTGCTTCGCATGTTAGAAGCTGAGGCTGCAGGTTTGGCGGTTGTGAAAGTGGAAACCAAAGATTACGCCAATTGGTTCCAATGCATCTTCAACTGTTTGAAATCTGATGGTACCTCCGAAATTTCTGACAAGTGGAATAAGGAAAGAGAGTTTGTGTTGAACATGGCGTTCAAGAAGTTGTCAAATATGATCTCTTTGAACACCAAGGAAGACTTGCGCCGCGAATGTGAAAGATTGATTGCTGGCGAAGTCCGCAGAAGTTTCTTGAACAAGTTGGATCAAGCATCATTCACCCCCTTCGGATTCGATAAGGGAACCAAGCCAAATGTTCTTGCATTAACCTTTGGTAAAGGTGATTTCGACAGTGCGGTGGTAGGTGCCTTTGTAAGGGATACTGGAAAGATTGAAGAGTTTTTCAAGTCAGAGAGTAATCCTACTAGAGATCGTGAGAGCGAAGAAAAGTTCTTTGGACAATTGAAAGAATTCTTTGATAAGAATTTGGACTATAACAAGCCTGATGTAATTGTTGTTTCGGGTTTCAATGCCCATTCTAAGCGTTTGTTCGACTCTATTAAGAAATTTGTGGAGGAAAATTCTATCACCGCTAATGTCGATGATTTACCCAACATCACTAACGCGCCATTGGTCAGTGTTATCTGGGGACAAGATGAAACTTCTAGATTATACCAAAATTCTGAAAGAGCTACAGTCGAATTTGCTGATAAGTCGACGTTGGCTAAATATTCCATCGGGTTAGCCAGATATGTGCAAAGTCCTCTCTTGGAATACGTTTCTTTGGGGGATGATATTTTATCCTTGAGCTTCTATGAGCACCAAAAGTTAATTCCATCTGATTTGGTTATGGAATCGATTGAATCTGTGTTTGTGGATATTGTTAATATGGTGGGTATTGAAATCAATGAAGCTGTTCGTGATCCTTACATTGCCCAATTGTTGCCATACATTTCGGGTTTGGGTCCAAGAAAGGCCTCTGGATTAATCAGAAACATTATCTCCAAACTTGGATCTAATCTTGCCAACAGAAGTGACTTAATTGAAAACGAGCTCTCCACAGCAAATATTTTTATTAACTGTTCTTCGTTCTTGAATATTCCATTCGATGAAGGTTCATCCGTGAGGGATTCTTCAGTTGAACTTTTAGATGCTACACGTATTCACCCAGAAGATTACGATTTAGCTAGAAAGATGGCAGCTGATGCTCTTGACTTGGATGAAGAAGATGTGGCACATGTCGAAGAGCAAGGTGGTATCATTTATCAGTTAATGCAAGAAGGTGTGAATAAGGTGGATGAATTAAACCTTATTGCCTATGGTAAAGAATTAGAATCCAAGTTTGGTAAAAAGAAATATGCTACTTTGCAGATTATCAAAGAAGAACTTGTGAACAATTTTGAGGAGTTGAGAAGATCATTCCATATTTTGGAGAGTGCTGAGGTCTTCCAAATGTTGACAGGTGAGACTCCAGAAACATTGACCAGAAATACTATTGTACCAGTAACTGTCACTAAGGTCGGAAAGAATTATAGGGATCCAAACGCTAGAATTAGGTTCGCAAAAGTCACTACTACGTCTTTAATTCTGGGAACAGTAGAGGAACAACAGATTCCGGCTGACTTGGACCTTGACCAAGGACAGGTGGTGCAAGCTGTTGTTTTAGAAGTTTTCTACGATTCTTTTGGAGCAACATTTAGTTTATTGGAAGAAGACCTTAGACAAGCCAATGGTCCAAAATTCATTAAAGAAGCAGGAAAGTGGGATTTCGAAGCTGAAGATGCTGATATGAAGAAAGAAGCGGCTAAAGAAAGAGCCAAGCTTGCGAAGACCAGAAACATTCAGCATCCATTGTATCATAATTTCAACTATAAGCAGGCCGAAGAATTCTTGGCCCCTCAATCCATGGGAGATTGTGTGATTCGTCCATCTTCGAAGGGTCCTCAATTCTTGACCATTACTTGGAAAGTGGCCAACAACTTGTTCCAGCATCTTTTGGTAGAAGAGAGTACTAGCGGAGCAATCAAGGAGTATATTGTGGATCATAAGAGATACGCTGACTTGGACCAGTTGATTTTCCAACACATCCAGTCTATTGCCAAGAGGGTGGATGAAATGGTTCGTAATCCAAAGTTCAGAGAAGGTACATTATCTGAAGTCAATGAATGGTTGGAATCATATACCAGGGCCAATCCAAAGAACAGTGCCTACGTTTTCTGTTTTGACCATAAGATGCCTGGTAGCTTCTTATTGTTATTCAAGGTTAACGTTAACACACCCATTAGTACATGGCACGTCCGTACTGAAGTCGACGGCTATACCTTGAAGGGATTCTCCTATCCTAACATGCTCCGTTTATGTAACGGATTCAAGCAAACATTCAAGTCTTATGTTTCCAGCTCCAAGTCGAGACCTGCGCAACGCCCACAATCTAATTATGATGGCTATGGTTACTAGTAACTTCATTCTTGTATTTTATAAAACGTGTATAATTTAAATCTTCATCAATGAGAACGACATTGTATATTTCTGTATCCGTTTCGTATGATTATAACACGTTTTGTTCTCTCTTGGCAATTCTTAATTTTGATCTGAAACTATCGCCATCAACGTAGCATCCCATGAGCCATCTGTCCCCGCCGTTAGAATCGGAAAATTCTTGTCTGGAATGCAACACTCTTCTGTTATCAAAAATAACACAGGTCCCTTCCTTCAACTTGATTTGCATTTGGTTTTTGGGGTCGTTAATAAAGTCTTCGAATAATTGAAGTCCTCTAACGAAATCTTTGAATAAATGATTGTAGGAGTTTTCTTCGGCCCCACTAGTCAAGATTTCTACCGATTTTGATGAGCTGCCGCTGTTGTGTCTGGTGATTCCCAACGCAAATGGACCTTGGAATGGTGGAGAGTAATTGATTTCTTTAATGTATGGATAACTTGACTTTGGATCAATCACTCCAGGCTTTTCCACAATTAATGGTCTTTTGTAATGATAGTATTCATTTGCATTATCGTACTGGAATGTAATTGGAATTTCAGTCAAGGCGTGGTAGGCTTGTGGGTCCTTTTCTCTCACATGTAGAGCAGCAAGAAAACTATCACAAAATACGTTTTCACCTCCAGTCGTAGAGTTTTGAATGGCGTGAAGGAATTGCAAGCCAGGAGGAGACTCGTAATAAAGTAAATCCATATGCAATGGCAAAAAGGAGTTGGTGTATGCAATATTGGTGGCATCTTTCTTATTTTTCACGTCAAATAATGTACCGTAGAACGTCTTTTTGATATAGCCAAATTTATTCGCGAGGTTAGAAACTGGCCATTGGTTACTATTTTCCTCTGTCATCTCCTCCAACTCTGGTTGAGGTACGTTGTTGACGAAAGCAAGTCCATGGGTGTTCAATTGATTCACTACCGAATTGAAGTCATTTTTATTTTTCATGTAATTGGAGTAGTCCACATTAATTGAGGAAATATGCTTGTTGATCTCTTCGTTATTCCAGTAATTCCGACTGGACTCGAAATACTTGTCGCTCCGACGACTAGTGGGATTGGAGTGCATTTCAAGAAAACTGTATGGGTATTCCGATCTGTGGATCTTCCCTTGCTGGTTCCAATCGATCTGAAGTGCTGGTTCATTTTTCGAATTGGTGATTACTTTAGGTGTGGAGTTGATCTTTAATCCCCTGGAAATATCACCAGTGGTAAAAAGTTTCTGCAGTGAATGGACGTCGACGGAGTCCGCCGATTGGCACGAATCCCGAAGAAATATCGTACTATATTCAAGGGTATGTTGTTGGTTAAGAATAACCGTAACATAGTCGTCAGTAAATTTTCCAAGGGTCAACGAGGAATTCAATCTCTTAAATACACGAAACATCGAACAAACGGATGGTATACAGAACAACGGTGACTGATACCGTTGGCTTTATACCCCAGATTATGAGGTGGGTCCGAGGAAGTGGGGAGGTCGTGCGCGAGCTCCACAATATCGGGTGATCTTTATAGTCGAATCCCTGACACCTAGCGCCTACGTACGCCACACGGTGTCTCGGGGTTTAGATGGGACATATCAGTATATCAGTTATAGTAAGCGTAGACGGAATTAGCATGTATTCATTAGAAAATAAAAAAAAATTAAATTATTACCCAGACCAGTTGTTTTCTCTTCCGACCACCAGGGCCGTCAGATTTTATCGTTCAAGAATTCGTTGTTCTCATACCAAGCATCCAAGTCTTGGTACAAGTTGGAATATTTGTCCACTGCTATGTGGTTTTGATTGTGGATGATGTAGTGTCGTCCTGCCTCATCCAATGAGAACGCAGTGTCCGGAAATTTCATCTTGAACTTCTCAACAGTAAGAGTATAATCATTTGCGCTGGGCAGGGCGAGCACTGCGGCCAGAAGCATGAGAAGTGGGTATAGAAACGATTGCATAGTGAGTTTGGAACTAAGAAACAAGTTAGGATCAAGATTTGTTTGATCTTTCCTTCCCCTTTTACCCCTTCGAATCAGGTATATGTCCATGTGATACGTTTGTGTGCAGGAAATTGTGGAGAAGGCGAATTCTTCTGAGGGATTTGCGGAACTCAGCGCTGGGTCGTGGCTGGGCCAAACTTAGATGGCTATTGAAAGTTGACTCTTCTTGACTACTTTGGCATGCCACGATACAGAGAATACTGAGATCGGTTTTGCGCAATATCAATTAGAATTAGTGCCTGGAGAAACAAGTATTTGACTGATCTAGATGATGTGGCCCTCCAAACTATTCAAGCGTAAATAGTAGTATTTCTTCTCTAGCAAAATGATTTTGTGAGTTTCCCAAATATTCTGGAATTTTTAGAATTTTCAGCAAAATATGACACTATATACAATACAAGACCTGAAAACGTCACTGCAAGACATTGGATGATATTTTAGAGTTCTTGTATTTTCTGGGGGGTAATTTCATGCTATATATTGAACTCAAAAGTTGCCCTTTCTCACAACTTGTAGTCATTTTACTGAACTTAGTGCCTCAATTTTTCATTCTCAACAGGAATTGGGTACTCTGGCCGAGTTGGTCTAAGGCGCCAGGGTAAGGTCCTGGTCTCTCCGGAGGCGCGAGTTCGAATCTCGCGGGTATCATCACACCAGCAATTCCCATCAAATACCTATTTTCCTTTCTTTTTTTGGTTCTTTAACCGCCTACCTAGCACAAGAAGGCGTCAGTGACGATGACAGGATCTGTGACAGGATCCGTGCTTGTGCATCCGATAACTTCTCGTTTACTTGTCGCGGCCAGCCACTCGTGCCAAACCGTTGATATATTGCGCTTGGGCTAGACTGAAAATTCGTCCCTAGGCATTTTTGGTACTAGCTAACCTTCTGGAATCTTCTGCTTTTTTCCATCTGCTCCTATAGCCTCTGTTTCTTTCCACTGCTAGGCCCACAGCTTTTTGAGCTGCAAGTTGTCTCCACCATTCTTTGTCCTCACAACTCCATCTCATAGTTAAGGTTCGCGCAGTACCAAAACGCGTCGATTTTTACTGGGTCATAACAACTCTCAAGCGCCTACAGACTAATCTGGTTGTCCACCCTACTACACCAGTGGCCATTGGATCTGTTAGCATAGCCAGCATTTGTCTAGTCCATCTCACTCTTCGCTTCAGAACCGAAGAGAATCGACAATTTTTCCACTACTGCCACCTGGTAAACAAAGATCGTCTTCTAGAGTATCACATCACCGGCTAACGAATTCCTTGGATAGAAATACACAATGGAGTCGAAGCCTACGGGGAACGTTACCAACATGAAGAAGCGGTTGCATATGGGGGGCACTCGGCTTCCGTTGCAGGAGACCAGTGGCAATATTCCGTCTCCAGTATTGAAGAGGGCCAAGTTAAACAACTCGAAGCCATCGGAGCATCACCACCCAAATGACAACGGGGAAACCGCTCATTGCCATCACAACAACTACGAGGGCCTTTTATCTAACCAGATCAACTTGGCAGCTACCCTGAAACCAAACCTAGCCAACGTTTATTCCCAGCGACAACAACAGCACCATTATCCTACGCGTACACATGCGCCAAAGTCTGCGAAAGCAGAGAATGTCCAGTCCAAGAATACAGGTCGCCTTGCTGGTGAAGAATTATACAATTGGCAGCAATCATGGCGCAAAATCATGAAAGAATCCACCGTCTACTTTGAGGGTGTAACTGAATACAACCCAATTCAGCTTGCAGAATACAAAAAGGCATCTAGATACTTGAAACAAGTAGGGTGTGAAATCACTCCTTTTTACGATAACGACGTAACCATCATTGTGTCAAGAAGATCCTACAATCCTAATAAAGAATATCAATCAAATGACATTTTCTCAAATGTGTCCAATCTTAAGATAAAAGTATGGGACTATGAGAAAGTGTTTAGATTCCTCAAGAATTTGGGTGTAAATATGAACGTCACTGACGAAAACTCCATGAACAATAATCCTGCTATTGTTGCTTCCACTAATAATGTCTTGAAAGAGTCCAAAGCGAAGAACAAGGATAATTTGTATAATCTTTTAAAGGAAGAAAAGATATACGGTACTAATGATAGAGATCCTAATGCCAAGCGTGACGATTTGCATTATTTGGACAAAAACTATTTATATGTCTATGACTTGTTACAGAAAGTAAGACCGATAGCAGTCAGAGAGTGGCACGATGACAATTATCCTGTGTTAAGTTTGACTTTAGATGGGAAATGCCCATTTATACTTGATAATAGTGAACACAGTAATAGTGAGCGGAAGAAGTTGAGAAGGTTACAGAAGTGGGAAGTTTCGAAGGAGTACAGAAGTTTGCTCAAAAGAGCCACTAATGAAATAATCAGTAACATAAAGAATGGCATCAGTTTAAACACATCCAAGTTCAGTGGAACTAGCACGAGTACGGATAGAATTGGCGAGGACGAAGTAACTATAGTTCAAAATTCCACTAGCTCCAAAAAATTAAATAACATAGAGGAGAAAGAGGAAACGACCACGGACTTATACAAGGACGAACAAGATCATTTACCTGAGATTTCAGTACATGAATCAATGGAAGCAGTGGCTGTTGCTGAAGTCCAAGCGCAAGTATTAAAGGACGTCGCAGACGAAGAGTCGGATGAAACTAGACCATTGCGCTACAACTTCAAACACCCAAATATGCCCACGTTAACCAGAAATTCTTCGTGTGTTCAACCAGCATCGAATTCCAAATTTTATGATGTGATTGCGTCTGGATATAATGGAGCGTCAAATGCCATGAGTGTTTCAATGGACACATCACTCAATAGTAATGCCGCCAAAGGAAATGGCCTAGGCCCAATGGTATCTCAAGTGCCTTCAAGGAACCTCAACAACTTGAACCGCAGAATTTTTATCAAGAAAAAGCAACAAGAATCTAATAATTCGTACAGCGAAAGGAATAAGGAAGAAAGAGAGCTAGTGCCCGGGTATTGTGAAAACTGTCGAGTAAAATACGATCACTTCGACGATCACATCAAATCAAATAGACACCGGAATTTTGCTTGTGACGATCGAAATTTCAAGGACATTGATAAGTTAGCAAAACTTTTACATGAAAAGAGATCCCTGGGATATGTTACGTCAAACGGGGATTATTCGTATTCTAACTGAATTGTCCAGTTCCTTGAGCCCTCCTTCATTCTTATCTAGCATCTAAATTTTAGCATTTATTCTTATGTATATTATTTTTATCAAGTGTAGAATGGATACAATCCACTTAGAGTATCCCAACCATCGGAAACTGGACCTCTATAGCCCATAGTCCTCTACTTGCACTCTTTGTTATTCAAACAAACTGCATACCGACCGAATTCTGTCTATAAAGATTCCTACCCTTCTGTCCTCACTATACCTTATGGTGCACTACGCACTACGAGTCCCATTGACTCTAGTGCGCTAAAATTGTTAGCATCATAAATTCCAGACCACCACCATGCTTTCTACGCAAACACTACGAACTGCGGTGTCCAGGTACTGTGTGGCAAATCAGAACCGCCACTATTCTGACTTTCTCAAGAATTTACCTCGAGTTGGGGGCGGAGTCTCCAGATTCAGTAAGAATGGTCCCACTGTGAAGAAATCATCTACCGATGTCTCATCATCTACACCACAAATTACTTCAAACCAGCAAGAGGTTTCCTCGGGGAGTCGCCCTGGAGGGCATCAGAAGAACACTACCAAAGTGAACCGATTTGCCCAGAAGTATTCTAAACCTAAGCCAGCCCCTAAGCCTTCCAAACCTGTCAATGCTAGTGTTAAGTATGAGGAGATTCGGAAAACACTCAGGGAGAAACAAAACAACCAGAAAGCTGCACAGAGGCCACAGAACCCAGCAAAGCAGCCCCAGAAGAAGAAGAAGAAAGCACTGTTAGTCCCTCCAATTAAGATCAATTTGCCTCCCTTCATTACGGTATCTAATCTTTCCACGATCATGAATATTCCTCTTTCCGATTTGTTGAAGAGTTTGGAATCGTTTGGATTCGAAGATGTCCGTCACAATTATATCTTGGACAAGGAAAATGCCACGTTAATTGCGGATGAGTACAATTTTGAAGTGAATATTTCAGAGTCTTATGATGAAGACATATTTCCTGCCCCGGTAAAGGAGGAATTACTCAAGGAAAGACCGCCGATAGTGACAATTATGGGCCATGTGGATCATGGAAAGACCACTATCTTGGATTTCCTTAGAAAATCCAGTATTGTTGATAAAGAATTTGGAGGTATCACCCAACATATTGGAGCATTTTCTGTGGTAACTCCCGTATCGAAGAAGAACATCACATTCTTGGATACTCCAGGACATGCAGCATTTTTGAAAATGAGGGAGAGAGGGGCAATGATCACGGATATCGTTGTTTTGGTGGTAGCTGGAGACGATTCTATTATGCCTCAGACCATCGAAGCAATCAAACATACCAAGAAATCCGGAGTTCCTATGATCGTTGCCATCAATAAATGTGATAAACTGGGTGTGGATATTGATAAAGTGTTGAGAGACTTGTATGCTCAAGAAATTGATATTGAAGATTACGGAGGAGAAGTACAAACGGTAAAGGTATCCGGTAAAACGGGTATGAATATGGACAAATTAGAGGAGGCCATCATTACTTTAAGTGAAATGAATGACTTCAAATCAGAATTCACCAATATCCAATCAGAAGGTTGGGTCATCGAATCATCGATTGAAAAGGGTTTAGGTAACAAAACTAATTTGTTGGTGACCAGAGGAACAATTAAAGTGGGTGACTTTTTGATCGCAGGAACCACATACTGTAAAGTTAAAGGAATCAAAGATGAAAATGGTAAGTCCATCAAGTCAGCCGGTCCTTCCACCCCTATTCAAGTGTGGGGTTGGAAGGAATTACCTGGAAGTGGAGATCAAGTCTTACAGGTCAAGAATGAGCTGATAGCTAAAAAGGTTACAACCAACCGTATTTCCAGAAATAAAGAAGTGTTGATGGGCAAAGATATCGAAGAAATTAATAAAAAGAGACAAGAGGAAATTAATGAGATTAAAATGAAGGAGAAGTTGAATGAAATTAAATTGTTGGGACTCGATGAAGATGTGGTTTCTAATAATACAGAGCAAAAAGCGCACGAAGTGAGATACATCATTCGCTCCGACGTATATGGATCGGCTGAAGCGATCAAGGAAAGTATCAACGAGCTTGGTAATGAAGAAGTGCGGACTGTTGTAATTAATACCGAGGCCGGTGTCCCGACTGATTCGGATATTACCTTGGCCAAAACCCTCGATGCCAAGATCCTTTGTTTCAATATCAAAGCACCAAAATCTATTATAATGAAGGCCGACAAGGACGGGGTGGAAATCAAGGATTACAATATTATTTACCGTTTGATCGAAGATGTGACAGCGGAGTTGACCAGTCATTTGAAACCCAGAGTCGAGTTGAAAACTGTGGGAGAAGTGGAAGTAAAGGATATTTTCGTGGTCACAGTTAAAAAGAGCAAGGTGAAGATTGCCGGATGTAAGGTAGCCAATGGACTGGTTAAAAAGACATCAAAGGTTAGGGTTCTTAGAGGTGATGAAGTTATTTATACCGGGACTCTTAGCTCTTTGAAATACATTAAAGATGACGTATCCGAGGTCAGAAAGGGAAAAGACTGTGGTATTGCATTTGATAACTGGGACAAGTTTGAATCGGGAGACCGGATTGAAGCTTATGAGGAGATAGAGCACCAGAGGTTCTTGTAAATAGTGTATATATTTTACTACAAAAAATAAATATAGATTTTATTAATAGGACTAAGACGTTGAACCGGAGCCAATATACTTCGATAGCAGCTACATAGTTAACCGAAGCTAATGCACTTTGCTTCTCACTGTTGTTTGATGGACTCCTTATATGTAGTGCGCAATGCTCATCGCATCGGCAACACTCAACATACCATACCATACTAGTAACACCATGTCTTCCCACGACGAATATTCTTCCGACGAAGAGGACTTGTTCGAGCCCGAGAAATCAAACGTCTTTCTCGGGTTTGTTGACGGCGAAATTGTGACTGATGAAGATGACGAAGACTACGATGAGCCATCCATAGAGGACACCTTTATCGGAGGAAGCCCCATTTGGTTTGAAGGCAAGGCCAGACCTTCAAAGGAATCAACCACTTGTGACAACTGTGGCCTGCAATTGGCATTGTTATTGCAGGCATTTGCTCCCATCGAGGGAAAACTCTACGATCGAGTGATCTACATTTTTGGATGTAAAAACACTGCCCAATGCTCCAAGAAAAAGGGCACGATCAAGGCTATCAGAGGGATTGGGAAGGACCCTAAAAGAGTATCCCAGATTCAGAAGGAGCAGGATGAACAGGTGCAAAAGGCACTCGACGAAAAGTTGGCGCTCGATAACACCAAAAAGCTACACATCGAAATGACCAAGGATCTCTTCAATAATGACAAGCCGGCGGAGAATCCGTTTTCTTCTGGATCTAACCCCTTTTCTAATCCATTCTCTAGCCCGTTCTCCGAGCCAAAGAATGCAAAGACCACCCAACCATCGGAGTCCAAAGTCGAATCCAAAGTGGAGTCTAAACCCTCATACGCCAACATCGCGGCGAAGAATGCTCCACCACCACCAAGGAAGGAAAAGGCAGACTCCTCTGACTGGCCGAGCTATCCTGGAAGCTTTGTTTATGTCGAACAAGAAAAATTCAAGAAAGAAGAGACTGATCCAGAGTTGGAAAAATACAAACATTTAATTGAAATGGACGTGGATAAGGGGACCAAAACCACCAGACGTGGATCTACATCTTCAGTTTCTAGTGGGCCTGGACCAGTGGACCCAGGGGCTTCCAAAATAAGTAGTATGCTTGACGACAAATATTTCGAAGCGTTTTCCAATACTGTGAAACACAATCCCGGCCAAGTGTTAAGATACGACCTCAACGGAAGACCCTTATTGTACAGCGGAAGGGACGACGTGGCCACCAAGTTTGGCAAGGAGTTGACTATTCCCAAACCAGCCTACAACCCTTCGTCGCATCGTCGGTTCGAGCTCCAGCTTATGCCTAAAGCCATTATGGATCTCGAACGTCCCGACGCTGCTTCGATCCAGGCCATTTTGGACGGAATGTCATGGGGTACAATTATCGTGTGTACCGATGAGGAGGACTACATTTCTCCTGAGTTGTTCGAGGACCATGCTGGGTACGTGGAGGAATGGTGTGGGGTGCAGTGGGAAGAGAGCGTATAGTTAACTAATATAACCTCCCAGTATGGGCTACTAGTATTAGCCACATCAGATTGAAGACTAACAAGTAGTGCCTGCTAGGGCGACCCACCCCTGTATTGTATGGCCCTAGGGGCCCCAGTAGTTTGTTGCACGGGATCGTCGACAATGTGGTCCGTAGGAGATAACGTTATCTACACCTATGGAGTGTGCATGGTTGGCGAATGTTTCACTCGGTGCCAGTTCTTTTTCCAAAGGGTAAAAAATAATGATTTCCGGTGTGTCCCGCTGATGCTATGACGTATTTGCCGCGTATTGTGGTACTGGCTCTTTTCTTGGTGCCTGTGATGATGGCTCGGTCCTGTCAAAAAAAAAAAATTTGAACAAGTTAAAAATAATATACGTTGCTCTGAATTTATTCCAGGGGCAATGCCGTTGAATTTTTGCTTTCGGGGGTTGGAGTGGTTGCGTCGGTGGAACCAGAATAGGGCAACCACCGAGTACACGCTGACCCCGGGACCCGACTATTCAGTTGAAGCACAACGGCAACATTTTGTTTCCAGTGCATTCTCAGCATATTCTAGGCGTGATCTGACATTCCGCACCGCGTCATATGGCGGGCCACCCTGCTGCATTCCTGCATCGGCGGTGGCTGGGTGCTAAATATCTTGCATGGGAGGTCCTCGGTAGCAATTGTGACGTATTTGTTCATGTTTATGGCCATCACCAAAGGCTAATTGCTGAGGAGGGTCGATGGACCCATGGTAACAATGTGAAAACACACCCCCAGGGCACGTGGGGCCCTCTCCGATGCCAAGTGATTGCTCCCCATGGATTCCAATTTTCACGAGTGGCTGTATCATCGCTGTTACAATTATTTTAAGATTGCGAGCCCGCGACCGCGTTGCACACTCCTTAAGTATCAGTAACGGGTCCTCCAAATGCTTCACCATTCGTTTTCGGAGTGGATCTACCCCTGGATCTTTATATAAAACATTTGAACATACCACTCCCAGTCGCCTCCACTGCGTTCACCTGATCTCGCCTCCATTTATCCCGTTTGGACTCCACTAAACTATCGCTACATCATTCGGTTTTTTTGCCATGTCTGGGAACCTGAGCTCTGATGAGGACTATACCTCCAACATTCAGCTCCCTAACCGTGGCGACTATCGTAATCCTCAGAAACCATCGTCCAGCGCTCGCTCAAACTTGGCCAAGGCCGCTATAGCTGGCAAGAAGCTCACCAACTCCAGCAAATCAGTGAGGTTTCCTGATCTGTACGCCCCCAGGAACACCATCATCAGTTCAAGCACCAATTCCGATTCCGAGCCCGAAGATATCGGCGTACAGGGACCGGTAGACTCGTCCTTGCCCACATTTAAGTTCAGCGCCAACGATATCAACGACAGCCTGAGCTCCGGCGATGACTCGTCCATCGATGAGCCTCCTGCCAACGATGATAGAAATCGGATCCCCGACTTCAGAAGCTTCAGTAACCAGCCGAATAGCTTAGAGCAATCGGACTCCGATGAATCCGAAGACGATTCGTCCAAATCATACAAAAAATCCAAATCACCGTTGGCCTCGGTGCCTGAGATGGACATTGCCGACCAACATAGAAGACTGTCCTTGGCCTCCGGAGGATCCAGAGCCTCGGGAGAAAGGTCCAAGGGCGGAGGACTCAAGAGCATTCTCCGGAAGATGTCCTTGGCCGAACATGCATATACTGACGGGTTTGTTCCTGCTGATGTTTCACCATCAGATGGGTTTTTGGGACAAGTCTTATCTATGGCCGGGCCACAAGGTGGTTTGAGCGGAGGAGGTTTGGCCCCAGGAGCTTCCCGCAGAAGTGCCGAGAAAGAACTAGATGAAGAACAGAGAATTGGCGAAGGACCAGGAGCACTAGAAATGCAACCCTTAGGGTTCGAGCACTTGAGCGAGGAAGCCAAGAAGTTGATTTCAATACATGTTCCAGAAGCAGCAGAAACAGTGAGACAAGAAAACCCTCCAGTATACCAGACTGATAACCAAGAGCAAGGCTCTTCTGCCAACTTACTCAATAATACTGACTATCACCCTGAAGCAGACTCTCCCAATAGAGAAAGTGGTTTCTATGCCCCAAATCCTGACATGTTCTTGGATAGGGGTGCTGCTATCGATTACGACGACCATCACGATGATTTCCTTCTTGATGAGGATAATGGAAGCACTTATGTTGCCCCTCCAAAACAAGTGCATGCGGGGGTTTTATCCTCATTATTGAAGTTATACCAAAATCCCCAAGAGGCAAGATCGGCCAGCAGTCTTTCAACTAGGACTTTGGGTGGTGCCACACTAGCAGAAGAAAGCACGTTCGATACACTCGACACTTCTAGGCACTCTACGGTTGATTTCACGAAGTTGAAATCTGATCTCAGGAAAGTACCTAAGAAATTGAGACTTCCAGGACACAGATCTAAAAATACCAAGGAAAATTCCGATCCCGAAGATGAGCTCCTGTTTGACGAAAAACAGCCGGGAGATGGTTCCCAACTTCCATCATTTCAAAATGCTAAACCAAAGGCTCCAAAGAAGGCGAATGGTAATAAAGTGCACTTGAAAAAGCTCAAGAACCACAAGCGGGCCAACCAGCTACGTATCACCGTGCATATTGCAGATATTCTTCAAAGACAGCGCTTTATTATGAGAATGTGCAGGGCTCTTATGTTATTTGGTGCCCCAACCCATAGATTGGAAGAGTACATGATCATGACCAGTAGAGTGTTGGAGATTGATGGACAGTTTATTTATTTCCCTGGTTGTATGATCATTTCTTTCGGTGATGTGTCTACTAGAACATCGGAAGTTCACTTGGTCAGATGCTCTCAGGGAGTTAATTTATCAAAATTGTCTGATACCCACAGAATTTATAAGGGGGTGATACATGACCTTCTTGGAGTTGAAGAAGCGGCAAGACAATTGGAAGAATTATTAAGGGCAAAGAACTTATATCCTCCATGGTTGTGTGTGTTGATCTATGGGGTGGGATCTGCAATGGTGTGTCCCTATGCCTTTGGTGGAGGTTGGGTTGACCTTCCGATCGCCTTTGGAGTTGGGCTATGCGTGGGATATTTGCAGTTTATAGTTTCCTCCATGTCCAACCTTTATTCATCTGTTTTTGAAGTCACCTCGTCGATTGTGGTTGCATTCATTGCTCGTGCCATTGGTTCCATTCATGGGGGTAAAATCTTTTGTTTCTCTGCCATTGCTCAAGGTTCGTTGGCATTGATTTTGCCAGGTTATATCATTCTCAGTGGTTCATTAGAACTTCAATCGAGAAACATGGTTGCTGGTTCGGTGAGAATGTTCTATGCTATCATTTACTCGTTATTCTTGGGTTTTGGTATCACGTTGGGTGGTGCACTTTATGGTTGGGTAGACAAAAATAGTGTTTCGGCCAACAAATGTTCGCCACAGCATGGTATGGATGACAAATGGAGAATTTTGTTTATTCCATTGTTCTCACTTTGTCTTGGTTTGATTAATCAAGCCCGGTTTTCGCAACTTCCGGTGATGATTGTGATTTCTTGTCTTGGGTATATTGCCAATTATTTTGCGGGCAAACATTTCTCCACCGTCACCGAGTTCACCGCCTGTATTGGTGCATTTATTGTGGGGATCTTGGGTAACTTATACTCTAGAGTATGGAAGGGAATGGCAGTTAGTGCTATGCTCCCTGCTATTTTCGTGCAAGTGCCCTCAGGTATTGCTTCGCAAAGCAGTTTAGTTTCTGGTATTCAGGCTGCTGACCAAATCGTCCACAGTAATACCACAACCACCGAGAATGTGGCCAACTCTGGGTCTATGAGTTTCGGTATTACTATGGTGGAGGTTTCTATTGGTATTAGTGTGGGACTTTTCGCAGCCGCATTGGTTGTATACCCACTTGGTAAGAAGAGAACTGGTCTCTTTACTTTATAGACGAGTTGTGGCAAGCGCTTAGACGTGTTATTACAATACAGTGCCCACAACAATACGATTGACATAGATATCTATTACGCCCACCGCCGATATTGTAGAGTATTATAGTGTTTAACTCCAGTATGTCACCAGTCATACTAGGTCGTGTATCCACCGCGCGTTATCAGTACCCGAAAACAACGACACTAAGAAACAAGTCCAGATAGTCCCAATTAAGGCATATCCTAGTATTCATAAGCATTTTACTTCGATAAGATGTTGCAGCTGAAACAGATTTCGAAGCTTCTTTCGCAGGCACTCACGCCTATTCCTTCTAGCGACAGCCACACATTATCCAGTACTACATTAGCCACATCACCCCTTTCGCTATCGCTTCTTTCATCCAGTGGAATTCCTCTCACCACTGTTCTCAATTCGATATTACTCACCGAGCTTGGATTGTCCCCTGATAGTCTCAAAATCTTTTCCTTGATCGGATACGGCCATATTCAGAACGAAGCTTGGGGAATGTTGGAGGTGGAAAAGGGACTAAAGTTGGTGATAGAAAGATTGAATGTGGACGAAAAGGGAAGTGACAGTGCCCAGAGTACGCAAAACGATAACCAACTATACGTAATATTATTTTATCACCAGCAGTTTCCTGATGCCATAGCCAAACTAAAGTTGGATAACGTCAGCCAAGCGTTGAGCACGGGATTGAAAGGGTATAGAGGATGAAATGGTATAGAGGATGAAAGCGGCATCGACATCGACACCAAGACCTTCAAGGATTGTTCCCATCCGGGAGGATCTAGGGACTTGAGAAAAAGTTTATAAAAGCGAGAGTTTACTTCTACTAGGACCGGAGAGTCCATACAACAACTATTCTAATAGATGTATTCAACACTTACTTAAAAACAAAACATCGCGAGAAGGGAAATTAGTAGAAATGACGCTAATAGAAACGAACCAATGCAAACAATAAAAAAATATTCGTAGGGAGGAGGATTACTTTGTAATCATGTCCACGTCATCATCTTCCTCTTCTTCTTCGTCATCGTCGTCATTATGATCTTCCATGTCGTCCATTAAACTTTCTTCGTCGAAACTTTCTTCCTCTTCGCTGTCGTACCAGAAGTCTTCGTCAACAGGCTCATGTTCCAACTCCTTGTTGGTACCCTTGTGGCCACCGTATGCAAATAGCTCGGATTCGGGCATGATGAAATCCTCGGGAATGTCGGCTTTGGAGCGTTCAACTTCCTGAAGCACTTTCTTCTTGTAGGCGTCGGGGTTCTTCCTCAACTCCACCGAGGCGTCGATGTTGGCGGGAGAAGACACGTTGGAGTCTTCCAAGAGGGACACGATGGATATGAGGACGGATTCCACAGTCTGGGCCGGAGTCCAGGTCTCGCTGTCCGGCTCGTCCGAAGTGGGGTCTCCACCTTGATGCAAGATGGAAATGCAGAGTCTACCATCTCTGTAGACGTTGGGGTGATAGATGGCGGGAGTGAAGCGGAAGGTTGGGGGCGAGAACGGGAAGTCTCCAGGGAACCGCATTTGGCCCTTGAAGTAGCCGCCATGGTACATGGACTCTTTGTTCAATACCATGATGCCGATGTTCCAGAGAAAGATGTTATCGTCATCCAACTCGATGTGGAAGGAAGGGATGCCCTTTTTGGGGTCGGTGAGGTCCTTAAACTGCCGTTGCAAGATGGCGGCGGCGGATTTGGAGCTCATGGTGGCAAGGGGGATGTTGAGTGTTGATGGTGGTGTTTTCAGCGGTGAGGCGGATGTTGTTGGTGGGTGGTGTCTTGAGAGGTGGCAAGCAGACACGGACCAGGTTCGGGTGGTGTAACGGGGGGTATGTACCAGTAGGTAGATGGAAGAGATGGGTGCTAAGTCCTTGATGGGTAGGAGAGTTAGCCGGGCCCGATGAAATTCCGATGTTGTGGTATGTGAGGGTGGTAGTGGGAGTTACCTGTTTGCTAAGTTACTAATGTTTGCGTCACTAGTAGTTATGATAACGTAATCGGCGTGGGTATCTCGAAAACAAGATGACGGGACTGATGCAGTTACTGGGGAGTTAGAAGAGATCAGAACAGCCAATAGAAACCAGCGGCGGTGGGGAGGTTTATAAGCAAACTAACTAGGATGAGAAGTCGAGTGGTTGGTTTGTGTTGAGATTTTGGGTCGAGTCTTTGTGGATCGGAATTGTGAATATTTCTTTTTTCTGGGGACAAAGAGATGAGCCGGCACGACGGTGCTGGGGGGTCGCGCCGGTGGTAGCGAGTCATTCCACCACCACAAAATAGCGAGACTTCCAAACCACCATTGCCTACGATAAGAAACCGGCCAATAGAATCTCCGGGTCGGCGTAAGCGATGGGATACCATGGGACACGGTGGAGACCATGAGACACGGTGGATACCATGAGACGCGGTGGCAGGTGACGACACCACGTCCTAGCCAGCAAATGCCCGGGCTTGGCCCCACCCTACCCCAGTCTGGGTATACCAACAGTTGGTGCCACCCCTCTGACCTCACCACTATTCTTGGCCCCTCTTCCGCTTGGCCCAATCTGCCCCACTGGCGGTACGTTTCCGCCTCACCGCGGGTGCGGCAGATGGTCAGTTCGCCGTGCCAGCGACACCTCGCGTTGTGGCGCACCCTTGTCATCGATTTGTAATCGGGTGTCATGTTTTACGGCGGTCCCACTGACTTGATCCCTTCCGGTTGTACTCCGAATCCGATGGCGCACCTACGACACCACACCTTCCATCACCGCAAAACCACTGGCCCTACATGCGCTTGCCAATCACCACTGGCGTGGGCCTATTGTGCTCGGATCATCGCTTCTACTGTATACAACCGGGGCCCTTGCAAACTTGTCTGGGACTACGCGCACTGCACACAACGGGTGTATCTTCACTATACAGTTAATCGGCTGGCTCTCTGGAGTCGGCCCATTCAACCTATAGGCGTCCTGGGAGCGTAGGGCTCCTCCAAGTACTTAATTTCGTCGTCAGTCAACTTGAACGAAAGTGCTCCGAGTATATCATCGATTCTGGCCACGGAGTTGATCCCCACAATAGGAATGGCTCCCTTGCCAATGAGCCAGCTGGTCGACACCACCGCCATACTCACGTTACGTTTCTTGGAAATCTCCTCCACTCTGTTGATGATAGCTTTGTCCACTTCGCTCAAGTCGCTCAATCCCACCAGTCTTCTTGGGGGGTCGCTCTTGCTGGTTCTGTTGGATTCAGATTCCGCCAGGAGCGGACGAGCCAACACTCCTCTGGCAATGGGCGACCAGGGAATGATCCCAACTTCGCCAAAATCATTATCTTTGCAGAACGGAATCATTTCCCGTTCTTCTTCCCGGTAAAGCAAATTGTAGTAGTTCTGCATACTGATGAACTTGTGCCAATTGTTGGCTTCGGCAATAAATTGCAATTGGGCAAACTCGACCGCCTTCATAGTGGATGCTCCTATGTACCTGACATCCCCCAGGTCTACCACGTCGTTGAGCGCCTTCATGATTTCTCTTTTTGGCGTGTCCCTGTCTAACCGATGAATTTGCAACACATCGATATAGGTACCCAACCTCTTGACCGAGGCTTCGACTGCATCAAGAATGTGCTTTCTCGACAATCCATGGCGATTGGCCCATTCGTGTTCGACGAATTCAGGAGTACCGAAGTTCACTCTGGTGTTCTCAGGATCGTCGTTCACCGGGAAGTAAACCTTGGACAAAATTACCACCTTACTTCTAGGAATATTGTACTTTTGCAAGAACTTCCCCAACAAGATTTCCGAGGTTCCATTGGAATACATATCGGCGGTGTCAAACGTTCTCAAGCCACTATCATATGCTTTCTTAAGGATCTTGAACACTTCAGTCTCATCTTCGATTACCCAATTGGCCCAGGACTTCGACCCGAAGCTCATACATCCGATAATCAACGGAGCTACTTTGAGTCCCGAACTACCCAAGTTCTTATATACGATTTTTGGGGCAGCCATTGAGGTTATTCGAGGGGTCAGATTTGAAGTTCTTCAATATGTCAATGGCATACGAATCCTCACCCCATTTATACCCCAATTTGCTATTACTAATCACTGGCTATCATATTAAGCACGAGGGAGGGGAACCGAAAGTAGTGGTGCGGATATATTGAAATTCTGGGGAGAAGCAATTTCCGTAAATTCAATGATGGTCAGATTGCACAAGACATTCTCCGAAACAGCCAAATCGGGCAGTTGCAATGGCGTATTTGGCAGAAGGGTTTCCCTAAAAGATCCATGACTCAACCAAATGCTCCACAATCTCGTTGTGATGCCGGCTGCTTTGGCACCAACCCGCATCGATCCTCGATATTTTTTGAAGCTTAAAAGTCCGCATTTACAAATCCGCTTGCAGTTCGTAATTCTAACTTCTACGAACTGAAAAAACACGCCACCATTGCCAATCTGTAGACAACGGAGCACCGCAATTCATTGACAGGTCTACCCAGCAAAAAGAATGCGCAAACCCGGAATCGAACCGGGGGCCCAACGATGGCAACGTTGGATTTTACCACTAAACCATTTGCGCAAAGGAAGCTCCGCGACGGGGAATTGAACCCCGGTCTACCACGCGACAAGCGGTAATTCTAGCCACTAAACTATCACGGATGATTCTTGACTAAAACTTGCTTCCCAAAGCTTAGGTCCACGTCAAGGAGGCTTATTCTTGGAATCAGCCCAAATATTGCCCATACTAGTTTATGAAACAGAGATCAACCCCTCCTCTGGTCATTAACGATACTGAGATCCGTTCATGGCTTATTATCCAGCCAAAATCTCGAACAGCCTCGTAGTACCTCAACAATGACATCAGTCACAGACCACCACGATAGCTCCACAAATTGAATCCAGGATCCTTTTCATATCAAATCAGTCTGTCATCAAAACGAAAGTCTAGTGCCACCAGGTGTCATCTTACTTCGCGATCTTTAAAGCAGGCTAGCAAATTTGGGGGGCAGCTTGAAGGGTAGCTGGAAGTGAACTTGGGCATACTACTTTCCAAATAGTGGCAAATATCAATCGGATAGACAAATTGCCCCGACAGGCCAATCTCAGCATCGGAACCCTGTTGGGCTGCCCAGAACAACAGTTCCGCTCTTTTCCAAGTACTGGCCTTGCCCTGTCTGATCCCCATCTCCGATAGCAAGTCGTGTGCACCGAGGATCGACCCCAGCACTGATTGTCCTAACTCCGACATCGCATTGCTAGACCTACTGCTGGGAATATATGAGTAGCCCAACGTCGCCAGATCCGATATACCCACCACACTATGTTCATCAGATCCGTACGAGCGATCCAGCTGCCGGTTTTGCCCGGTTTCCGGCGGCTAGCAACCGCTTCGGACGATATGATGAACCACTATGACCGTCTTGGAGTGGCCCACAACTCTTCGATCAAGGAGATTAAGATACAATTCAAGAAGCTCAGCAAGAAATACCATCCCGACTTGAACTCACACCTTTCATCCGAGGAAAAGGAGGCCAATAATGCCAAGTTTGTTAAGATTGTCCAAGCCTACGATACCCTCAAAGATGTGAAGCGGAAGAAACAGTACGATTACGACCTAAGGATGACTGGTGCACTGCTGGTCGGTAACACAAATAGCAGCCGAAGATCGCCGGCCACAGAATGGCACAACAAGTACTACGGCGAGGCCAAATACTACTCTCGATCCAAATCTACCGGGCATTCACATACCTATACTGCATCGGGACTCAACACCAAACGCCACCGGGTTCACTACGGCAACGGTTACGATGGGAGCACCTCCTCAACGTTCTCGGGTCAACCCAAGAACCACGGCGACCGGTTTGACGTGCCCCATTTCGACTACAACGAGCATTTGCTTCGAAACTTGAAGTTTGAACAGCGGATGATTTCGAGAAACATTCCAGACGAACAGCGAGACAAGATCATCAGCCAGCTCAGTAAACTGGGAGAAAAGTTGAGTGAAGAACTTATCACTAAGCATTTAATGCGCCACGTCAACCATGGAGGACATACTAACAATGCCAGCCGAACTAAATCTAGTAATTATTCAGCAGCATTTTCCAACCCAAATGCCCAATACATGTACCGGGGTCCCCACGTCAATGAAGACGACCCGGCCAGCCCGTTGTTGAAGATATTGATGGTGGTGGGCGGCGCTGGAAGTTCGCTTTACTTGCTCTACAATATATTCAATTAGTTTCATGACTTAATTTATAAGGATCAATATATGATAGATGACCCAAGCCATTCGCGGGGCGATGGCAATGTGATGAGCAGGAGCCGTGGTCTAGACGAGCAACAGATCCCTCGTTCGGCTCCTCAATTAATCTTTTAGAATGTATATGCCACAATGTTCAACGATCAACTTCTCCGAACACCAAATCCATAGTACCAATAATGGCCACGGCATCGGCCAACAAGTTACCTCTAGAAATGTGGTCAAATGCACCCAAATGAGCAAATCCTGGTGCTCTGATCTTACATCTGTATGGTCTTTCGGACCCATCAGAAACAACGTATACCGCCATTTCTCCCTTAGGTGCTTCAATAGCAGTGTAGGTTTCACCCTGTGGCACAGCGTAACCCTTAGTGAATAACAAAAAGTGATGGATCAACGCTTCCATATCTTCCTTCATAGCTGCTCTCGAAGGTGGAGAGATCTTGTAGTCTTCGACCTTGACAGGACCTTCGGGCATGTCATTTATACATTGGTGGATAATTCTCAATGATTGTCTGAACTCAGCCATTCTGACCAAGTAACGGTCATAACAGTCACCATTAAGACCCACAGCAACATCGAAATCAACCAAGTCGTACGCATCGTAAGGCTGGGACTTTCTGATATCAAATGGTATACCGGAACCTCTCAACATCACTCCAGAAAGCGAGTAGTTCAAGGCATCTTCGGCAGTGACCAACCCAACGTCTACGGTTCTGTCCTTCCAGATTCTGTTGTCGGTGACCAATTCTTCGGTCTCATCGATTCTGTCACCAAATTGAGTGGCCCACATATAGATATCGTCCAACAAACCCACAGGCAAATCTTGGGAAACCCCACCGGGTCTGACATATGCAGAGTGCAATCTGGCACCGGAAACACGCTCGTAGAATTCCATCAACTTCTCACGCTCTTCGAACCCCCAAAGGAAAGGAGTTAAACCACCCACATCCATAATGTGCGACAACACCGACATACAATGGTTCAACACTCTGGTGATCTCTCCGAATAATGTACGGATGTACTTAGCTCTCAAAGGAACCTCCACATTGAGCAACTTCTCTACCGCCAATGCAAACACCAATTCGTTGGTCATCATCGAAACATAATCCAATCTGTCAAAGTATGGCAATGCTTGCATGTAGGTCTTGGACTCGATCAACTTCTCGGTACCTCTGTGCAACAACCCGACGTGAGGATCGGCTCTGACGATTTCTTCACCGTGTAATTCTAGAATCAATCTCAACACTCCGTGAGCTGCTGGATGCTGGGGTCCGAAATTTATAGTGAAATGTCTGATTTTGGAGTTCTGCTTCTCCACCTTCTTGGGGTCATCATCACGGCCCCACACCATATCGACTTCATCCAACGTTTCCGTGAACGTGGTCTTGCCAAATGTGCCAGGCTCGCCGGAGAATCTTTGAGCTGGTTGGCCCAAGGCGGTTTGGAACGGTTTTGGCTCGGAAGAAGGAGCCCCGGCGCTCAATCTGGACGCGGCCGAGAACTGCCTGATTCTACCCACTCTGCCGATGTTCCTGAAGGCGCTAGCTCTTAACATTGTGGTGATGTGTAGGTGCTGGAGAAGATAAATTTTTGAGAGCGATTTGAAAACGAGCCTTGTTTATTGGCTGGAGATCACGTGGATAATGGTCACGGGGCGGTTATATCCAGTCACACCCCAGCCATATAGAACAAGGTAGAAAAGAGGCCAAGGTAGTAGTAATAGTATGCACCACAAAGCTCGAATAGATAGACACCATAAAAAGGGGTAGTCTGCGTAATTCGAGTAGTCTGGAAGACACCCATGGCTATGTCCAGTTTGGGACAAAATCAACTATATGCAGACCATGAATAATCACCACAAGCTACAAAGAAACGCACATTTGAACGAGGACAGGACCGTAATGGGAGGCATTATGACCACAAAGCAGTATTGTAGTGCCTTGTTATGATTCTTGGCACAAAAATGGCCAACGAGTCCCCCCTACCGCCATTAATCCCCAGCTGAGCTTCTTGTCCTTCCCTTCAAAGGTCTTCCCAATATACCCCCATCTGGACCTACCTATCTACACACTCTCCGAGTCCACAGAACATGCAGACCCGTCGTTTCGGCGGTTCAACGGCGATGTCCACCACCGCAACCGGCACACGACCGTATTTAGCCAGGTCACATGAATCTACACGTGACAAGATTCTTCGCGCCCCACTATATATTCCAGCCATCCGCTGGTGAAAAAAGTCTTTACCACTCAGGCCTAGCGTACTGCAAATTCACGTTCTCGAGCTCGTACGGACGCCACGAGACCGCCTGCCACGAGACCTCCCACCGCCAGCCACTGTACAGTGTTCTAAAACCGTTCACACTCCTACCTAGCCGTGCCGTTTCGTGCCAGACCGTGCCCATCGCGTGTATCCCGCCCATCTTATAGCGTCAACCGCTTTGCTTCGTCCCATATTGTACCATGAACTTCACCTCCAAAAGGAGACGAGATGAACCGGGCGCGGATAATACGAAAAAGACTCGAAATGGGGACATTCCCACCCAAGCATACACCACGTCAGAAGAATGGCCAGTGTATTCTCATCCCGAAGGAGGAATTGTGAAAATCACTCCTTGGGGGTCGCTTCGACAGTTCACCAACGAAAAGGGCGAAAACATCACCAAGTTCGAGGATGTTTCCTTCGAGGACATCAGCTTCAACAAGCCTGACACTGGCGCTGGAGGGCCCCCAGAAGAGTACATGCCTTCTACCCCACAGTCTTTGTACAATAACCACCAGTACCAACAAACCGGCCATGTCAACGGTACCAATCCCGGTGCTGGAGCGGCCCCGCAAGGGTCGCAACCGAACTTCAAGCTCAGCCCCAGCAACGAAGCAGAAATGTACGTTGTTGATGGGTACCAGGAGATGGCGCCCGGTGCTGTCACTCCTCCCCTGCAACAGCGCAACCATTTTGAGCAGGAACATGAGCACTACTTTGGGATGAACGACCATAACGAGGAGTTCGACTACAGTTATCTCCAGCAGGACGGGGACGACGACATGGCAATGTAAATGTATTATAATGTAAAATAGAAATAAAAGGAGGACCCGCAGTGCTCAGTGCTGCCGCGGTCGATTTTGAGGCAATTGTGACCCGTTTTGGGTTTACCACTTTAAGCTTTGGACCAGCTAGTTGGGGCATTGTAGAACCAACCGCGTAGGTATGCAATCACGTGCACACAACCCCCCCCAGAGTGTCTAGTTTGCATGCAGAGTGCATAATCGATGGTGGCTTCTGTGCAGAATGGTGCTGATACGAAGCGCACTGAAGGGCGCACGCGATGCCAGCTAGGCACCAGAACGCCATCAACCCTGCAACCATATAGTGTAATCTGTAACTCAATTGGGTCCTCAAGTATCCCACTAGTATAATGGTCGCCAAAACGACCCTCAAAAACATAACCTCGTCGTGCAAGTCCGTTGCCTTCACGTATTTTTCACGCTACTCTCCTCCCTACTCTCAAAATTCCTACATCGGGTTTACACGTTCACGATACGCTGGAATATATTAAGGATCAACCTTATTTAGATTCAGAAGCTTCCAATGGGGTCAAACGCAAGTATGGCTTGATGATTCTGAACTTAGGGAACAAAGTCTTGGCTTCTTCGTTAGAAACAGATGGGTGGACAATGACATCATCTCCTGGAACCCAGTTAATTGGGGTGGTGACTCTGTGCTTGTCACCAGTTTGCAAAGAGTCGACAACTCTCAACACTTCAGCGGTGTTTCTACCTGTAGAAGCTGGGTAAGCCAAGATCAATCTGATCTTCTTCTTTGGGTCAATAACAAACACAGATCTGATGGTGAATTGAACACCCTTGTCATCAACGTTAGTGGCATCTTGGTAGTCGATCATGTCGTACAAGTGAGCAACCTTTCTTTCAGGGTCAGCAATGATTGGGAAGCTCAACTTGGAGCCAGTAACCTCATCAATGTCCTTGATCCAGGCCTTGTGGGAGTCGGCGTTGTTGGCAGACAAACCAATCAACTTGACACCTCTCTTAGCAAATTCTGGTTCCAACTTGGCAAAAGCACCCAATTCAGTGGTACACACTGGGGTGAAATCGTCAGGGTGAGAGAACAAAACCACCCACTTGTCACCAATGAAGTCGTGGAACGAAATTGGACCATTGGAGGTTTCAGCTTGGAAGTCTGGGGCAGTAGAGCCCAATCTTAAGGTCTTGTGTTCGGTCATGAGGAATTGAGGTGTTGAAAGACTACCGTGGCGGTTCTGCCACTCCGCGAGTTTATATACCCGGGGTCTACTCGGCCCCCAATTAATAAGAATCACCATATTACACGTGATATGTTGTGGTGCATGGCGACATACCTATTCACGTGTTATGAAATGTGGCCAGCGATTTAGGTAACAATACATCCAGGGATGGCACGAGCTCGCATGTGGACAGTGTCCCTGTTAGGCCGGCATTCGTATCTTCCCGTCGCCTAAGGCATCATGGCGAGCGAGATCCGCAATTTTGACATTATTGTAGGCGATCGAGACCAAAGTCCTCGTGCGCGGCCAAGGGCTATTGAGTACCAAACCCCTACCTATTAACGTTATACGGGTGCTCAATTATCCTCGCTTTGTCGCGATGACCGTTGACGAGGTTCAGCTCTGTCATTTTTCAACAATACTTCTGTGGCAGGGTCTTCGGCATCTAGATCAACCCCAAAATCGTCTAACCGTTCTCCAAGATCGTTGTGCCACTGTTTCCGCTGCACAGTTGATCTGGGGTCAAGTCTCCTTTTGAGTAAACTGATGTTTCTAAAGTCTGACAATTCGAGATCGGTATTGGTATCATTGGTGAAGATACTGTGTTCTTGATTACCACCATCTGGTGGCCATGGTAAGTTAAGTTGGTCTTCATCGAGATACGATGTCTTTTGAGGATGAGACCCATTGGATCTGGGCTCGGTCCATGGCAATATCCATTCCCAAGGATATCCACAGATGGATACGAGATTACTCCAGAACCCCAAGTCGTAAGGAAATATGAGATCATCAGGGGTGAAGTTGGTCGGTACAATCAGACTCTCGTCTACTTGAGAATGAGGAGGATCAATCCCCGTTTCTTCTGCAATGGCCTCCCGTTCTTCCATTTGCGCCTCCACAGCCAGCTGGTTCCATGAAGACAATTCGGGCATGTTCTGACCGTGGAGCTTCTTGTAGTTTATCCGGATTTGCGACCACATTCTTTCAGTGTGAAACTGGTGTTCGATCCGTTCCCATTCCCATGTTTCGATCTGGCTCATACCTCTTCCCATCCAACTGATGATGCACCGGATAAAAAGGACCAGAATCGTAATGAATACAAACAGCACCAGAGGAAGAAGCACCACCACTGCTGCCAATTCTTTCTTGTCGATCAAATACGAGGGAAGATTGCGGTCCTCGTAGTACTCTAGGGCAACCCTACCCAATGCCACCATGACGTACCCCGTGGTCCACATTACCCATACTAAAAACCGCAAAAAGTGACCCATATTCCGATGGCCTACACAGTTGTAGGTCCATGGACAATGGTGGTCCATTTGCAACACGCAGACATTGCATGATTTGCAATGGTGAGTTCGTTCTGGTTTGTAGCTTTCACATTTCTTGCACCAGCGGCGCCACTCACCTTCCTTGGGTTCGAAGTTCTTTGGCGGGTTGCCTGGGCCCCGGAAGATGGCAATAAAATAGGAAACCCAAGTCATGGTTACGAAAAATTCAAACCATAACTGGCTAGCCCTGTCCAAGCGCCTGGAAAACACAAAGAGATGGGATCCGTAGGCGAGCAATGCAATCAATGCACAGGGTATCTGATGTTAGTAATCTGGAACTGAAAGTGGTCTAGTCGGTGCCAAGTTGGCCAAGATGGGTATTTGGCAGCATACGCGTAGGCGTTGTAATTGAGGCTCGTATCGATAGGTTGGAAGACTCCAGTCAAGATATTTGGAGCACAATATATACTCGAGGATCAGGAGTGCTCTATGGAGCCAATAATGCTAATCTTTTAGTAACTTCCCCACCGACCTGGCGGTTCTTTCACTCGCCTAATTTCAAAGGATCAGAACCGGTCCAAATCATTTCCTTTTAAACCGAAAACACTCAGAAAAACTGTCACATAGTCCGGAAACACCTTAGATATTCGTACATACCACCACACCTAAGATGGGCCATTTTAATTGCACCGCCATGGCTATAAATAATTGACTAATGGTTGCCAGATCGGGCCCATAATAAGAACTGCTGTGCACGTGACCAGATTTCCGTCGAGTCTCGCCCCCAAAGTCATTTAGCGGTGGCAACTGTGCTTGTAGTTAAGTACACATCAACGCTATGGTATGTTGCAAACAGGCCACTCTACGGCCAATGGCTACTCTCCAAGGAGCATATGACTAACCACAGACATCAATTGGGACGGGATATGATTTGTCCAACAGTGTTTTCTCACCAGGTACGTAACTAGCGAGGTCGCCCTCATATGATTGAGGCCTCGAGGCATCTCAGAAAGCCCCAAGATCACATTACTAACATCCAGACGGAAGAAACTTCCAGGTAGAGTACGCCATGAAGGCGGTCGAGAATGGAGGTACCTCCATCGGAATCAAATGCAAAGATGGAGTGGTATTGGCAGTGGAAAAGATCATAAATTCGAAGTTGTTGGTGGCCGGTAAGAACAAGCGGATACAAACGGTCGACAGACACATTGGGGTTGTTTACTCTGGGCTTTTGCCAGACGGACGCCATTTTGTGAATAGAGGTCGTGACGAGGCACAATCGTTCAAGTCCATATACAAGACCCCGGTAGCAGTGCCCCATTTGATGAATAGATTGGGAATCTACGTGCAAAACTACACCTGTTACAACTCCGTGAGACCGTTTGGAATTGTGTCGATTGTCGGAGGTGTAGACGACAATGGTCCCCATTTGTACATGATCGAACCCAGTGGTGCCTACTGGGGCTATTCTGGAGCTGCTGCCGGAAAGGGACGCCAGACCGCCAAGAGCGAGTTGGAAAAGTTGGACTACGAACAAATCACTGTCAAGGAGGCTGTCAAGGTAGCTGCCCGGATTATCCATCAAGCCCATGAAGATAACAAGGACAAGGACTATGAGTTGGAAATCTCGTGGGTATCCAAGGAAGAAACAGGAGGGTTACACCAGTTTGTGCCTGATGATTTGGTAGAAGAAGCCAGAAAGCTTGCTGAGGATGACGAAGGCGAAGAGGACGAAGAAATGGAGTCTTAGACATAGTAATGAATACGAGTCATATACAGTGTAGAGGTATTGGGATAAAACCACGTTCAGTGCAGAGGCCATCGATTGGGCTAGAACCACTTTCGAGAAGTCTGGAGTAGTCTTGCCTATAAGCAAGAACAACTTTAGTTAACCTTGGCCCAATAGTAGTTGTGCGGTATCTACCGAATCGCGTTAGCTGGACTTATTAGTGCAACTGAACCCACAGCTGGTCCGGCTCGTCCAATAGACCCTGTATCACGTTCCTGCCGTTGATTTATCGTTACATTGTAGTAACTCATTCAATAGTGCAGGGAAACGCCTTGTAATTGTTCTTTGGTGCCTGTTTGTAGGTGTTCGTAGCTCGTCTGGCTAATTACGCGAGATCAAAACAAATGAGACTAACATAAAACTTGTTTGTTACACATCCATTGCCGTGGCATAACACCCTTGCACCCATTCACCAACGGTTCTCCGGCTTACCATGGCCAATGAAGATGATAGCGAGACTCTTGGAGGCTCTGAAATTGCCAGCCGCTTGTCTGGCTCGCACAACCATAGCGTCATTAGTGAAGGATCTACATCGAGCCCATTCATCTCCCATCCCGAACTCAACAGCTCTCACACTGTACAAGAAGACCCGGAGATTCTGTTTCTGAAATTACACCCACCTAAAGGCAATTTATCCGATACAGAATCGGAGTCATTTCAGGATGCTTCCGATGCTCACATTCTAACTCAAGACCGATCCCATATGTCTGATGCCAGCCCTAGTCAAGGAGCAAATCGCACTGCCAACCACACTTTGGAAGATATGGATGCCAGCATAGCCCACTTACGCGAATCACTAGCTAATCTTCGGGCTACTGGTGATTCTATCAAAGAACTCGAATTCCACAACTCCACCATAGATACCACCAGATATAATGACACCCAAGCCCAATTGGATCAAGATATAAGTTTTGACAAGCCGCTACCTTCACGGAAAATAGGCGACAAGCCTAAGACAACCTGGCGCAAATTCAGATCTAGCTACATCGCTCCACCAGAACCATCATTATCTTTCAATCCTTCCCATACCGCAAAGGCCAGTATAGCACTGAGAACTTCGTTCCAACCACAAGACGCATCATCCGCCACCAAACTAGACGAATTGAATAAACAAATCACAGGATATAGGATACAGATCAAATTCTTCAAACAATTTCTCCAGAATTTAATCGATAGAAGTCGAGAGGGAACCAATAAGGAAAACGAGATATTCAACACTGAGGAACTCAAACAATTCCAGCAAACCTTTAACGGATTATCAGCATTCAAAAACGAAGAAACTACAAAGCTCGAGACCGACTACAACAACCTTTTGCAAAATTACGATGAAATATTCAAATTGAACGAGGACCTCTACGAAAACTTGGAAGCATTTCAAACCCAACTACAAACCAAAGAATCTCAAATCCACCAGTTTAATGAATATATTGAATCATGCACCCGGATAGTGAACCAAGTCCTCGAAGCAATCATTCTGAACCCTCATACCGATACGAGAACTCGCGAAGCCTTGTCCAGATGTATGGACTCGACATCGTCCTCCAGACCTCTTGAAATGAAGCTTCAAGTAATGAGCTTTGAGTTCAACGAAATACTCTCGTCTCCAACTAAAACATTGCCAACTCCACCTGTATCTACCGACCGGGAGGAAACCATGAATTACATCTCTATAATCAAAGAACTTATTGGGTCCATAGACAATTTGGAGGCCCAGTTTACCACCCAGAAGGCGGAAACTTCCAGACTCGAGCAAGAGTTGAAAAATGAAATCGCGGAAGCCACCAAGATCAAAAACAACAACAAAGAAATCTCTGAAAGATTCCGGACATTATGCGCTTCCGTCGGAAGCAGCGAAGCTTACAATCACTCGGAAGAATTATCTCGGCTTCAAGCAGAGAACGCCAGGTTGGCCGCAATAAATAATGCCGTTGATGCAAAATTTGATGAATATCAAGGGGTGATCGATAAACTACAGCTTGAAGTGAATGACTTCAAAGAGTTTTCCAAGCACCAGGGAAGAAACGGCAGTACTACAGAAGTACTGGGGGTTAGCATGTCCCGAGAAACCATGGAAGACCACTACACACATACAGAATTGCTCGAGTCTCACAAGGCGTTGAGTGAACTTCACCAAGAATTTAATGAAATAACAGAAAAGTACAACAAGCTTAAGGAGGATTCTTCCAATACTATCGCCTCTTTAACTAACCAGTTGCACCAGGGCCAGCAAAATGTTTTACAATTAAGAGCAGAAGAGAAGGTGAGTGAGAAGTCGCGGAGGGAACTTGATATTGCGGTTGAAAAGCAAAGAATTTATAAGGCAGAGAACATACGACTTTCCTACAAAATTGAGTCTATAACGAACGATAAACAGTCGTTGCAAGCTACCATCAGGACTTTGACTGACAAAATCACTGCTCTTACTGTTGGAGAAACCAACGAGAGCTCTGAGCTGATTAAGAGATTGCACTCGTTGGAACATCAGTTCAAAGATATTTTGGCGGTGGATGTCCATGAGTTCCAAAAACTTCTCAAATCTTTCAATAAAATTGCTGACGATGCATCGGTGAAAGATCCAACTAGAAAAATTGATATTTTGTCTAAAAAGGTCTCGAAAATTGATGAGGGAATATGGGATAACTCCGAAGCAAATAACATGAGGGAGTTGCACCGATCAATTTTTAGCTATTTTGCCAGAGCGGTGGAAATGATTGTGAATGACCATGTGAAGCTTCTCTTAAAGGAGTCGGAAGGCAATCTACAGAACAAGGAGTACGTTGACAAACTTCATAAACGGATCGATGAACTTAACCATTTGAATGATTCATTGAATAAGCAGATTGAATCAGACGATCGGTCAGATATTATGCATTCAGATTCTCCAAGAACGAGACTACGGATGGATGAGTTATGGAATAGGTGGAAGTCGGAACGAGAGGCGAGAGTATATGAAAGCAAGCAAGCAAATAGAAGATTAAAAGAATTGGAGATGGAAAACTCTCGCTTGAGAGCAGAGCTTATGAAAGGAAATAACTGATTCGAGTTCAGCACTGCAAAATTTCGCCCCAAAAGATCATCCAATGCAGCTGACCAACTGTCACTAAGCAGCCTACTCCCTTCCAAACCTCACTATCAAGTAAAGAAGTTCATAGATCCGTAATTATAGATGCTTCGCGGAATCAGGTGTAGAGCACGAGATCATAGCAGACCAACATGCTAGACACAAATGCCAAAAAAAAAAAAAAAAGTAGATGAGAGCAGCCAGCACTCGAGGCATGGCCACAGTTTATGGGCTACGGTAACATAAGATGGACCCTCTTCGACTCTTAGTGGAGATCTGCTCTCTTTTCGTAGAATACAAACTGGTGCTTGAGGCCCTTTAAACGACCCAGTTGTGCAACGCGCACGCACCGCTAGTAGTAAAAAAATTTTTCACTGGTACAACATTCTTCAACACCACCATGGACAATTACGAAGAACTCGAAAAGGAGATCAACTTAGACGACGTCGATTTCTCCGACTTGGAAGAGAAGTTCGAGGTCAACCTCGGCTTGGACAATTATGTCGTGGTTGACGGGGCACCAATTGCGCCTGAAGCCAAGGCTGGTCTCTTAAACAATTTCTTGAGGAAGAAGTTGGCCACTGTTGGCGAGATCGTCGAAGGCGAAGAAGGTATCTACATGCCTCTTGAAAAGGGGCAAACCAAGGGATTTGCTTTTGTTCAGTACAAGACCAACGAAGGAGCCGATGCTGCCGTCAAGCAGTTGAACAACAAGCCTTTAGATAAGAGCCATATTTTGAAAATCAACAAGTTGACTGATATCGAAAAGTACTGCACCGAGGGTAACGTTTCCACCGAGTTTAAGGAACCAGAACTTGCCCCATTCAAGAGTCATGGCTACTTGCAGTCGTGGTTGCAAGACGAGACTGGAAGAGACCAAATGGCATTGCACTTTTCTGAAACAGTGGGTGTGTACTGGAACAAGAAGAATGCTGATCCAGAGCCCGTGATAGAGCCAAGAAAGGCATTCACCTCCAAGTATGCCAAGTTCTCTCCAAAGGGTACTTATTTGTTCTCGATCCATCCTCAAGGTATTCAATCATGGGGAGGCGCCGATTTCCACAGTGTCACTAAGTTCATCCACAACCAAGTGCGTTTGGTGGATTTCTCGCCTAATGAAAAGTATATGGTCACATTGTCTCCATTGCCCATCACTATGCCGGAAAGTGCCGCTGAAAGAGCGCATTTCCCATTCACTTCTGAAAGTGAAGGCCACAAGTTGGTGATCTGGGATTTGGCTACTGGAGAACCTGCCAGAACTTTTGCCTTACCTCCATACTTAGAGGGTCAAAAGGAAATGCCATGGCCATTAGTTAAGTGGTCTTTCGATGACAAGTACTGTGCTCGTCAAGGACCAGGAGCTTTGGCTATCTACGAGACTCCTTCATTCCAATTGTTGGAAAAGAAGTTGGTCAAGATTGACGACTTGATGGACTTCGAATGGGCTCCAGCCGGTGTCCACCTTGAAGGATCCCGTGTCAAAGAAGGCGAACATTTGTTGTCTTACTGGACCCCAGAAAGCTCTAACCAAACTGCTAGAGTGGCTGTAATGCAAGTTCCTTCCAAGAAAATTTTGAGAACTGTCAATTTGTTCCAGGTCAGTGACTGTAAGATGCACTGGCAAAGTGAAGGTAAGCTCTTGTGTGTCAAGGTGGACCGTCATACCAAATCTGGTAAGACTCTTTTCACCAACTTGGAATTTTTCAAGACCACCGAAAGAGATATCCCCGTCGAAAAAGTGGAATTAAAGGAGGTTGTGGTGAATTTTTCATGGGAACCAAAGTCTGAAAGATTTGTCATCATTTCTTGTTTGGATGACGGTACCCAGAACGCTGCATTTGCTAAGAACTCTGTTTCTTTCTACGCTCCTGATGTCAAGGCCAAGGGTAAGGTGATCAACACCACATACAAAATCCAAAGCAAGGTGGACGCCAAATACTCCAACACCATCGAATGGTCTCCTAAAGGAAGATACGTGGTGCTTGCTGCCATTTCCAGAACTCAAGGTGAGCTTGATTTCTATGATGTGTTATTTGAAGACGAAAAGAAGAAGGGTTCTACCGAGGTCAAATTATTGAGAAACGAAAAGTTTTTGGGTATGACCAACTTGGCATGGGATCCTTCAGGAAGATACATTGCCGTGTGGTCGTCTTCGTGGTTGCATGCCATTGAAAATGGTTACAAATTGTTTGAATTTACCGGTAACTTGATCAAGGATGAATCTATTGACCAGTTCAAGGAATTCATCTGGAGACCTAGACCAGCCTCTGTGTTGTCTGCTGCTGATAGAAAGAGAGTCAGATCCAAGTTGAGCGAATACAGCGCCCAATTCGAAGAAATCGATGCCATGGAAGCTGATGCTGCCGTGAGAGAAGCTATTTTGGCCCGTCGTAAGGCGTTAGAAGAATGGAGATCCTACAGAGCCAAGTACGCCGGTAGAGCGGTCAAGGTCAACGAGGTTCAAGCCGAGATCATCGAAGAAATCAAGGAGCAAATCATCGAAGAGAAGGAGGAAATTGTCGATTAGATGGTTGTGTATATTAGTTAGTTTAATTGCATAGACAAGCCTATGAACAATCGTGTAATTCTATTTTGTGGTATATATACAAGGGATACGTTCGAGGTGTGGTTGAAACCGTTAGTCGTCGGCCCTCCGTTTCCTTACTTGGCAGCCCTGGTTTGTAATTGGATGCCATGCCACTGGGCGATCTCGTCCTTCAAGACCTCGTTCACCAAACGATGTTGCTTGATCATGGGTATACCCTTGAACTGAGCACTCTCGATCGATATAGCAAACATCGATCCACATCCTCCCGACACATCTTTCACCATCAAGTCTTTGGGTTCAAACTTGTCCTTCAACATGGTGTAGATTTTTTGTTCGTAGGCATCCATGAGGGGAGCGGTGTAGTGACGAAGTCCCACAGTTCTTACGGCAGACCGTGTCGGAACACCCCGCAAGGCTTGGAACATGCTCTTCATGGTACTGACGAGGAATAGATTACTAACGAAGAATTACCATAGGCTCGCACATTCGATGCTGTAAGCTGGTACTCGGGGATCCAGCTTACGTCATCCTCAAAATGAGCCACTGAGTAGTAATTAGCACTGGGTTAGCCATTACAGATAGGCACCTTCAGCAGTAATCGGTGAGCTGAGCGGTTGATCTGATTCAATTCTTCACTTTCTATTTGGTCCCTTTTTCCTCCCATTTCCAATACATAGCCAGCTCTGGTGCCCTCACAATGACGGACACACTCCAGGTGGTTGTTTGTGGAGACGACTCCGTAGGTAAGTCAACCCTCATCACCACCCTAATCAAAGGACACTACGTGGGCAGTGTTCTGTCACTCTTGCCGTCGATTACGATTTCCCAAGCAGACTATGCCAACAGTATTGAAGGTGGTGGCAATGCAACAAATAGTACGAGAAAGAACGATATTTCTCCTGCCCACAGTGTCATTCTGAAGTACATTCCCAATAAGACCGTTATAGTGGACACATCTCCGACAGATATGGTACTTCTTCAGAAAGAATTGAAAAGGGCAGATGTGATCTGGTTGGTGTATTCCGATCACTATACCTATGAAAGAATCTCGTTGCACTGGATGCCCATGTTCAGGTCGATGGGAGTGAACTTGCCCATTATTCTCTGTGCCAATAAGTCCGACATGATCCCCAAGGGTACATCCATACGTACTCTGAACGCCGACGAGTTTATTAGTTTGACCAATGAGTTCAAGGAAATCGAGGCCTGTGTGCGATGCAGTGCTAAGACCAATTACAATGTGGTGGAGTCGTTCTATCTATGTCAGCGAGCCATAAGCCACCCCATATCGCCCATATTCGACTCGAAGGAAGGAAACCTCAAACCCGCAGCTATCACTGCCCTTAAAAGGGTGTTTTTTCTATGTGATAAGGACCAAGATGGTTACTTAGATTACAAGGAATTCTCCGATCTTCATGTCAAATGTTTTGACCACGAGTCTTCTCTAGAAGAATTTGAAAACATATTGTCTTCAATAAATCACGTCATTTTTCCTGAAGCGAAAGCATCCCAAAAGTTATCTGAGGACGGGTTTGTTTTACTCAACAAAATGTATGCCGAAAATGGGCGCCACGAGACGATTTGGGGAATTTTGCGGGCATTCCATTACACTAACTCCTTATCGTTGAACGACAAGTTTTTGTTTCCTCAAATTGAAGTAAATCGAAATTCCAGTGTGGAGTTGAGTCCTACTGGTTACAGGTTTTTGGTAGATTTGTTCTTGAAATTTGATAAGGACAATGATGGAGGACTCAATGAAGAGGAACTAAACAATTTGTTCAGTCCTACTCCGGGGATTCCTAAGCTTTGGCAGGAATCTCAATTTCCAGCATCAATTGTATGTAACGAGGAAGGGTATGTTACCCTCCAAGGGTGGCTCGCTCAATGGAATTTGACCACGTTTTTGGACCACAAGACTACTCTTGAGTATTTGGCGTACCTTGGCTTTGATGATGGAGCTTCTATTAGGGCCATCAAAGTTACCAAGCCTAGAAAGAAAAGACAAAAACAAGGAAAGTTTTATCGACAATCGGTTTCCGATAGAAATATCTTCAACTGTTTTATTATTGGAGCTCCAAAGGCAGGTAAGAGCTCACTTTTGGAGCTGTTTCTTCGTGGCTCCTATAGCGATGTCTACAACCCAACCATTAAGCCCAGGCTCTGTGTTAAAGATATCGAGCTACGGGGAGGTAAACAATGTTATTTGATTTTGGAAGAGCTCGGAGAGCTTGAGCCCGCTATTCTCAGTAACCAGATGCGTCTTGACCAATGTGATGTGATTTGTTATGCCTACGACTCGTCCGATCCGGAATCGTTCCAGTATTTGGTAGATTTACGCCAACAATATGCCCACGCTTTGGACGAGATCCCTTCCGTGTTTGTGGCCCTAAAGGCAGATCTTGACAAACAGCAACAGAGATCAGATGTTCAACCAGAAAACTACACCAGGGAGCTTTTCCTCAACTCTCCACTTCATATTTCTTCGGCCTGGACTACCTCACTACATGAGCTTTTCATCCAGTTAGTGGATGCGGCCAAGTCACCCAACACCGCCACTCCCGGTCTTGAAAAAGAGCCAGACTCATTGGACCATGAAAATCTCAAGCATATCGTAATGGCGGGCGGAGCAATCACCATTATGACGGCAGTGACAATATGGATCTGGCGGAGTTCACTCCAGAGTGCAAGGGCATAGTAGGTCGTGTGCGCGCAAAGTGATTTTTCAGACCTCATCTCACAAATTTGAGAAGAGGTTAGATAAACTAGCTACTCGGGAGACACAACTTACATTATGGGAGAAGAAAAACAATACAAGCCGGTGACGGTTGACAAACCTATCCCAAATACATATGACTTGGGAAACTTGACCACGTTTGACACCAACCCCCTCGACAACGACAAGTTGAAGGACCCCACCACCAAAGAAGAATACTTAGCATCTGTAACCAGAGACAACTTGCAACTCTTGGTCAACCAATTATTATCATTACCAGTTAAAACCACCAGTGATACCCATGGTCTGTCTACGGGCCAGGACTCAACCATGACATTGATACAGTTGCCAGATCCTACCACGGACTTGCCTCGTGAAAAGGCAGTTCCTAAAGCCAAGGCTCCTACCAAATGGGAACAGTTTGCTGCCAGAAAGGGTATCAAGGCCAAGGCCAAGGATGGAAAGATGGTGTACGATGAAGCCACCGGCGAATGGGCACCTAAATGGGGTTACAAGGGTAAGAATAAAGAGTTAGACAGTCAGTGGTTGGTGGAAGTTGAGGATAAGGTGAAGAACACTGAACAGGAGTTGATTGACCCCAGAACCTTGAAGAGAGCCGAAAGAAAGAAGTTGATCAAGAAGAACGAGTTACAGCATAAGAGAAACTTGAAGAACCAAAGCTGAATGGTACGGGTGCCGGCCCCTTTTTCAACGGCCAATGTTAGCATATTTCTGTATATTAATGAAAGGACATATCGACGCCAATTGTTAGAAACTTGTAGCTTGAAGGTGGTGGTTATTGGATGTATAGTTATGGCACATTTTTTTTTGCGGATTAGAGCCCCGCTGAGCAAGGTTCGGATGCAGGTTACATCATGCACCAGAGCAAGTGGCACTCCGTTACAGTTAGCGGGCCGCCTCCAATCGGCACCGCCTAGCCCCATCTAACAGGCTGGTTAGCCGTCGCCACATAACCGTCGTAACCCCACGGCACCGGAGTTGATGTTGATCGACCGTAAACGGCAAAATAGTCAAGAAACTAATGCCGTCCCCTGGCATTAGTGCGTCATTCTACCTGCACATAGAGTGATTTAGGTAACTAAGCGAGGTGTTGTTCAAAAAACAACATGAGTGAACCTTATACTCCAGACAAATATCTACCCACGATAGATGTATGTACCAAAAAATACTCTAAATAAATACAGAGATGTGTGATTAATCCAGGTGCCCTTTTTCCCGGCAGAATTGGCCATTTTGCACCATTTTTCGCCTGCTCACAGTGACTGGTGTGTTTTTGCACCAATTGAAGATTACCCAAATGGAAGGTGCCCAACACCCAGCCAGCGTCGATTGTCACCGATTTTGCACAAGCACCACTAACATTTAGGCCATTCTAGAGGTGGCTGATCTCGAGCAGATCACAGTCAAGAAGATCCGGAACGCATTGCAAGAGCTATTTGGCATAGATTTGCTGCCACACAAGGTACGTAACTGTGATTCCCCACGGGATAATTGAAGCAAGTGCCCACTAACAGTTCAGAAAGACATAAACGAAATCATACTAGGACGATACTATGAGCTTATAGACAAGCGAACCGAAGAAGAAAAGAACGAGAAGGAACGCAAGAAGGAGATCGAGCGCCAAGATGCCATCATGGCAGCACGGCTCCTGAAGACAGAGATGACGGGCCCACTAGTGAGAGCAAAGCGGCAGGGCCGAGTAGCTAAACGGCAGAACCGTTCTGCGTCAACTTCGGCAACAGGAACTCCCAAGGCTACCAGTAACACCGGGTTCAACCGAGAAATGGTGCTTTCGTCGGAGCTTCTGCAAGTAGTGGGCCAAAGTCGGTTATCCCGGCCCCAAGTGGTGAAGGCCATGTGGGAGTACATCAAGGGCCGCGATCTCCAGAACCCGGACGATAAGAGACAGATATTCTGCGACGACACCCTCCAGGCGTTGTTCAAAAAGAGTAAGTATTGATGTGGAATGTCACAAGTGACCCTACTAACCTTTCAGAGTCGGTGGGAGCGTTCGAGATGAACAAAATCCTTTCTAAGCACATTTTCAAGCCAGAAGAAGTGCTGGGAAACGGCGGCGTGAAAAAGGAGGAACCCTCCAGTTATGAAAGCGACGAAGATTCTGTATAATATATGTACTATAGAGCTACAAAGTGGGCCATTATAGGCCATCGTAGGCCATCATAGGCCATCGTAGTGGGACAGCCCGAAACAGCCTCCCCTCTCCACGTCACAACGTCATAGGATCACCAGGGCTGTCAAATCATGTGACGCGACCCGATCAAAACCCAGAACAACAACGGCAACTCCACTACCAACGCCTGCAATGCATTCTCGGCTCAAGGACGACGGCCCGAGCACGCGGGACTCCCCCGGAACTCCCTCGGGGCGGGCCCACAGCTTGGCGTCCCAAGTACTTTTGGCAGACGACGCCGCCTACAGCCATATCGATACCGCCAGCCTCTACCAAGCAATCGTAAAGGTCTACATTCTAGAGTATGTCAATGAGGCCAGATTTCGGACCCCAGTGATTGAGCCAGGATTATCTACCTCCAATTCTGCCGGCAGTGGTGGCTCGGGAGCCACTGGCTCCAGCAATGCCTCCTCCGGCTATTCCAAGTATTATAGAAGCTCCCGAGTGTTTGATGTCCAGGACCCCAAATTGCCCAGCTATTTGGTATCCAGCCTCGAGTCCCGCCTCAACTTGGTGGCCATGAAACAACATGGTAATTACGATGACATGACCAGGCGATCATTGTTGCGGCTCTATAGTCAATTATTGGACCCTTCATTCAAGAACGATTTATTGCGGGTAAACAAGCCAGAATATTTGGTGATGAAGTTTGTTTCATGTGCCAATAAGGAACTCGTCAAAGTTGGCACCATCCCCAGCCACGAAATCAGTGAAATGGTATTCAAACAGGCTGACCAGTTTGTCCAGTTGTTGATTGAGTTGATCAAGAAAGACAAGGACAGTGATGCGTTGATTGCAAAACTACAGGAAAACAAGCAATCGCTCAAGCCCCGGAAACCAGACCCCGTCGACAATGGTGGAACTTCGACGCCCTCCAATGTTCAATACCCCAAACCGTCGTTTAAGTTGAATGACATGGACCAAAATATCATAGGTTTGATCAAAAAATTATTCTCGGTAGATCTGACCACAATCCAAAACGATATCACCAAATTGAAGAATTTGGTTCTGCAGAAGGCATTGCATAAAGACCTTCAGCAAGTTATCTTCTACTTGGGTAAGGATTTGGGCCAATTATCTTCCAACAATTTCACTTCGGAGAAAGCATACCAAGATTGGAAAAAAGGTGAAGAAGACGCATGTGGCCAGTTATTGAAAAAGTACCTGATCCCCCCTCCGGCAAGATTATTGCCTATACCCGATGTCCCCTCCGGGTCAGACTTCTACATTCTTCCTCGAACCCAACTGCTCCGAAAGTTCTACGTGGTATTGGTGAAATTATGTTTCCAGTTGGAGCTTAAGGAAAACCTCGGGGACATTTCCAATCCAGAAAAGCCTTTGCTACCGAAAACATCCTCTAATTTATTAAATACATGTGCTCGGTTGTGGCGCGTCCCAATACCGACGAGAGCGGTGGCTATTTTCACAGCTTCTTCGCTAACGGGTATCAGCAAAGACAAGTTAATCAACGATCCCAAAGAATTGGCCCCAATTGACATTGAAGCCGCGAAGAAAATATTCCATCTTTGTAAAATCACTGTGGAGAATGGCGATATGGATTGGGAAGAGAAGTCGTTATGGCCAATACATGATCAAGATGAGTGGATCAAAAACTTAATGAGTGTTTACAATGAAACCCTCTTTTCCATTAAAGATTCCTTACTGTTGATATTCAGCAAATCCGTTAAGCCAAAGTTCGGTCCTGCTTTACAGTTCTTGGGCGAATACTTGGAGACAGACAGCCTTTTCTCAAATGTCGAGCAATCTGGATTGCCCAAGAAATGGGAAAAGAAACTCTCGAAGGCATTGTTGAGATATTCGGAGTTGCGCTACGCCGAATTATTATCCAATCTTCCCCGTGATGATACCTTGAGTATTATCCATGTACTTAATATTTGTGACAGTATTATTGAGGATATCAAAATGCTCCAAAAGAGATACAAAAATCCACTTTTGGGATTCTTGGACGTCAAAAGAACCGTCGGAGCCGTGGTAATTGCAATGTTTGCGGCCGACGCTAAGAATATCTTGAAGCATATAGACAGCTATGCTAAGAATAGAGGACAATTTATCCCGTATGCTGATGCTTTGGAAGTATATCGAGCATTGAGTGAGATCAGAGATATTTACGCCCAAGTGGCTACTCCAACATCCAAATTTCAATTCCAACTTGAAAAGTTCTTTTTCCCATTTTTGGAGTCTTGGGTTGCGGAGAGTGGCGAAAAAATCCAAAAAATCGTAGAAGAAGCTATCAAAAATGATAATTATGAGGCAATTGATCTTGAAAGAGATGATAAAAAGTACTCATCTTCCATTTTAGATATTTTTACGCTTATCAAGGAATTTTTGAAGATTTTAAATGGGTTGAACTGGGCCAATGAATATCAATTGGCGAAAGTTTTTACCACATTGCTAAAGAGCATATCTGACGGGGCATTGTATTATGCAAATAGCATTTCTGATAAAATTATGAAAGAATTGGATGAAGAAGAGCAAAGGAAGTTAGCTTTGCAAGAGGAAGATGCTAAGAACGATACATCCCGTAGAAGTGGAAACTGGTTCGATGAAGTAAAAAATGTGGTTTCAAACATGAATAGTTCCAATAAGCTTTTGAATGAGGAGCCTTACAACTTCATGCCAAAGACTTGTATTGCATTGAATAACTTATCGGCGATGATGGAAAATCTCACAAAGCTTGAAGATGTGTTGGATCCGGAAATGATATCCAAATCAGTCGGTTCGTTTAACCCACTGTCTCAGTTGCAGTATACTAGTCATATATTTTCATTGAGACTTATTAGAGCAGAAAACTTATCAGCCTCGTCCTCCTCATCGACAAGTTTGCATCCTTATGTGACATTAATAGATACCAAGGCAAAAAGGACTATTGGTAAAACCAGAACTATCAACAATACGTCCGACCCCGAATGGGATGAAGAATTTGAATTGACTCTACCTCCAAATTCCTCTCTAACTATATCTGCAACTGTTTGGAATGAAAAATTTGGAGCATACTCTGTATGTGGTAGAGCTTTGATTCAGCTTGACCCAAGAAGATTCAAGCATGATGGTATTCCCCAAGAGATCTACTTAGATTTGGATACCCAAGGAAGAGTGTTGATAGAAGTTGCAGTAGAAAGTGAGAGAGAGGATGCTATTTTTGTTATGGGTAGGGCTCATAGAGCGTTGAAAAGATGCCAGGAGCGGTGTATTAAGCTTATCGTCGAAAAGGTAGCAAGATTTATTCATTATGGATTTTCCAGAGCCAATTTAAGATCGATCTGTGGCAATAATGGTCAACTCAAGCCTACTCAAGAGCAAATGGACAATGCCATGATGCCACTCTATAATTACTTGAATCTGAATCTTCAAGTTTTAGCTGAATTTTTAACGAAGGAACTACTCTTGAAGGTTATGTTAGCCGCATGGAGCGTGGTTGTGTCTTCCGCTGACTCTTTGTTATTGCCGAAGCTTTCCAGTGCAAAGACATTAAACTTGTCGACATTTGGAAATTCCAATTCCAATGGATCGAGTGCTGGTTGGCAGTCTTCCCTCACTTCTGCTGTCGCTAATGTTACCCATTCTATTGGAATATTGGGCTTTGGGAGCCAACTTACTAACAACGAGTTGGAAACTGTGTTCTCATGGCTTAATTTCCTTTGCTTCGATTTCTTCCATAATGATGGAAATGGCCCTCCGGTAAAGGACTTGAAAAATGAACAGTACCAGGCATTGTTATTACTTCCCGTTTATTATGACGGAGATGTTCAATTCTTGATTCTGGAAGTGGAAAGATTGTCACCAGCATTTGTGAGCTCTTTACGTGATAGGAACAATTTTGTCAGTGACAAGACCGATAGTAAGGATGATCTGCCTCTGAAATCTCGTTCTCGTGCTGGTAGCCTTTACAGAAACAAAACAATTCTGGCCAATGCCACCGCCAGGGCTAGAGCAAAAGCAAACAAAGAAGCTGAGGAAGCAAGATCAGATCCAATAGCAGCACAGGCATTGGCAGAGGACATTATCTTGAGATTGTTGATCTTGAGGGACCAGAAGGCTTTTGTGGCCAGAAGATTGGATCAACGAGAACGATTAGCACGAAGCATCGCTACTGAAAGATTGGCCAGGGCAGCAGCTGAAGGTCGATTCCATCAATAGTACAACTATGTATAGACAAATACATCGGCAATTTTATTAATAAAACTAAGAAATAAAAATCGGTAGCTATAATTACATACTGGCATATCTTAATTCTGGTCATTCAGCTCAGGGTTTTTGGCAACATCTGAAGTAGCAGTGGATTCTGTCTGAGCTCCCATTATAGAAGCGTCATCCTGATTCACCGTGGTCTCGTCATTGGTGGTGTCGTTAGCGTCCTGGTGAATAGTGGTGTCATTATGATCTTGGATTAAGGTTGAATCCCCATCAAAAGCAGGTGCTGGTTTTGGGGACTGTCCTGGTGTTTCCTCGGACTTGGTTTCAACTGCTGGCTCAGCTGATTTAGCATCTTCAACAGTTTCAGACCCTACTGGTTTTTCGGTAGAGGCTGACTCTGGTTCAGCAGGAGCTTTTGTATGGTCCTCGGCATCTTTCATTTCAACATCAGTATCATTCTTTTTGTTGAAGTCCTTATATGCTTCCAACCCTTTATCGAATAATGTACGGGTTCTTTCTTCCAATGCCTCAGCATTTTGGCCATCTTCTAAAGTCTTTTTCCAACCATCTTCTCCTTCGATCAAGGCCCTCAACGCTTCAACCTTTTCCTCTCTAGTCTTGGATTCAGCTGTAGGCTTGGAAAACACGCTATTTGAAGTAAATTCATCCAGAGTGTTAGCTTCGAAGAATAACCTATACGAGTTTTCACAAACAGACACCTTCAAAGCAGAAGAAACACGCCCATCACAGTTATCTTCATCGACACTGTCAATAAAGGATCTAGCAAAAGGCATAGTTATCTTAGATGCAGGGACCCCTTCCGTTGGGTGCGACATCACATAACTGGTGACATAGTAGTTATATTGTTCCTCGGAATTTTCGTGATCATTAATTGTGAGATCATCAAGGCTTACGAATTGAACATTAACTGAATTATCAGACGCGTTCAAGGAAACTTTAAACATGTTTTCGTCCGAAGCCATCAATGCTCTAACCTTCATGCGGTATAGTATTTGTTCCTTAGCAGTGGATACAGGATTCGACCTGTCAGCTTCAAACAACACCATCATGTCGGATGTCTTGGTGTCAGTAATCATGGTATGCATATGTTTAACCATAGCTTGGACAACCTTGTCAATAGTATAAACCTTGTACGCTTTGTTTCTGTAGCCTTGACGTAAGGCTTCTTCGAACCATTGATGTTCAATATCGCCCTCGATCAATTTTTCAGCCAATTCTAATACTTGCGAGTAGCAATCCTTAGTACCGACAATCTCGATACCCATATCTTCAAGCTGATGGGAAAGTAGGTTCAAATCCTTGGCAAACTGTGGGGTTTTACGAGCTCTAATTTCCTTACCTACTTCTTCATTCATTCCTTTGATCTCCTCGAGACGTTCAAATAATGTTCTTAAGTGTCTGAAGAACACATAGACAGTAGTGTTACAGAACAAATTGTACTTATCTCTCTTCTGCTCGTTTTGTTCCTCATCCTTTAGGTTGAATTTGGTATTGGCAGTCTTGATCCACATTTCACTTGATCTATCCACATCTTCCTCCAATTCTTGATCGTCGGAGTCAACAGTGCTCTCTGGAACGTCACTATCGTTATCCTTTTTAGACTTTGATTGTTTCTTTAAAACATCTCTCAACAAATCATTATCACGAGAACGCTTCTTTGACTGCTGAGGTTGTTCGGAAGTTTCACTTGATTCGCTGCTCGAGTTTTCGTCCTCAGAATCCAACTTGTCAGACTTTCCTCTTGCCGATAATGCTTTTTCAACGGTCTCCTTAGAAATACCAAAGAATAAGGACACAAACGATTGGAAGAATTGGCCAAGCTTTTCACGATCGTTAGCAGAATAGTTCGAAGATTTGTAAATGAAAACATCAGATAATCTGAGAACATCCATTAGCACTTCATTATCGTTGAATTGATAGTTCAATTGTTCTTGTGGCTTTGGAGTTAATGGATGAAGTCTCTTATTTTGTTGTTCAACCTTCACAGTGCTTATTTCACTGACTAACTGTTTCACAGTCAAGAGCTTTTTATCGGCTTGCTTGAAAGTTAAACCAAGATGATCTAAAGATTTATAGAACACCTTTTGTTCCATTTCTCTCCAGACCTTGTTCCATTCTCTCTGGGCTCTCTTCCACTCTTCATCCTTCTGCTTCAATCTCTTCAAGACAATTGGAACAGCAACTGCTGGATTTTCATGTAATGCATCGATTACTTCAAATCCACGATCTTTGTCATAAACCTTTCTGATGACCTTTTTGTAGATGGTGGTTGAGTTGTTACCTAATCCTGGTGGGAGCTTAAAGTTGGCCTTTTGTTCCGGAGTCATATTAGCAATTCTGTTGGCAATTGTTTCCAAAGGTTGAATGGTTCTCAAGTTAGCCTCCATGTAATAATCAAATTCCAATCTTTCTTCCTCGATCTTGAAAAGTATTTCCTCGTACTGGTTCTTACGATGAGCGATGAATCCGGAATCCTCGGAAGCCCATGTAGGATGGCCAACCCATTCGTCATTCAAAACTTCCCAGCACATTTCATCTCTACCTGAACAAGGCATGAAGGTTTCAGCTTTGGGCAATTGTCTGTAAGAAGGACCGTATGCCTTACATAATGACAATTCCAATTGATGTTTCTTGAAAGTTATGTTTTCAATGCTTTGTGGCTTTTCTTCGTATCCAACGAACATTTTGAACCAGTTAAGCAAGTCGGGGTGTGTATCACCCAAGAAACTATCCACTCTCTCAACCAAGGTGGGTTTGTCAATAATATCTTGAGAATATAAATTCAATATTTTCAAGAAATCATTGTAAGTTTGTCTGTTACCAATAGCCTTCTTAACCTTATCAAAAAAGGAAAGTTCCTCCAGTAATGACGAAGATTTCACAGATGCTGATGGGGGCACAGGTTCTGGAATACCAGGCACCAAGGTTGGATTGACAATTGTAGTAACAGCTCCATTTTTAGCATTAGCACCAGTGCCAGCTTTAGCTCTAGATTGATTGCCTGATCTCATACTCGAGACCTGAGCATCCTGATTATAATTATTCTCATAATTGTAAGCTTCGGAGATGGACTTCTTCTTCCTGGGAAGTATCTGGTCGTTGGTTAGTAAGTTCGCTTCAGGGCTTCCATTAACTGGGTAACCTACACCTTGATTAAACTGGTGCGTGCCATTTGGACTCAAACCACTAGTTCCGTAAGGAGGTTGGAAGTTGCCCACTGGTGGCAATTGAGAGGTGCCATTCGCTTGTGGATACCCTTCTTGAGCTTGGTCGTACCCTTGATTACTAGTATCAGGCAAAAATTGCTTGAAGTCATCCAATAAATCAGGCGAGTTGGCAAACAAAACAGTGACTTGCTCATAAACTTCACCAATAGGTTTTTGTTCTCTTTGATAAGTTTGCAATATTTCCAAGAACTGCTTGTAAATGTCAGGCTGGTTGGCAAAGCGAGTTTTGATCTTGTTGACATATGAGATTGCATGGTTAAACTCGATTTGGCCACCGCCATTTTGGGCTTGTTGTTGCTGGAGAGCCTGCTGGTCTTGTGCATACTGGCCAGCTACTTGAGATGCGTCCTGGCTCTCACTTCCCCATCTTTCACCATAAGGACCAGGGTGAATATTGGGTCTCGTAGTAGTTCCGGTCGGTGTTGTAACTCTGATGGGGTTGGGGTCCGATGGATCGAGCGAACATTCGATTCTGTAGCCCGGAGGCAAGAAGGTGTTGAAACCTTGAATCAAGTTAGGATGTCCTTTGAACAAGGTGGATACCCTATCAATGACTCCGGGAGTATCAATGCTCTGGGATTTAAAATCCTTCATAATGTCAAGGAAATTGTTATACACATCAGCCTGGTTATAGAATTGAATCTTGACCTGGTCCAAGTATGATAAGGCATCCTTTACATTCAATGGACGGTATACGCTAGATACCGAGGCCCTGTTAGGAACTCCCAGGCCCACTTGAGATTGAACTGGGACTGGTTGTTGCGGGGGAACACCTTGGTGATGTTGCTGTTGTTGCTGCTGCTGCTGTTGTTGCTGTTGTTGTTGCTGTTGAGACTGTGCCTGTTCCGCGGTCACCCCGAGGGTGCCCGGTAACGGCAATGGTGCCGTTCCAGGTGTGCCTAGTACTGCCGAAGGTCTTCTCAATTCGTTCTGTCTCGAGGAGTCATGCTGAAGAAGTTAGTAGCGAGCGAGATTGAGCTAAATATTTCAAAATACGTACTTGATTGATCTGAACATCATTCGAAGGGTTGATGGAAGGAATGTTGAATCCGTGTCCAGGCTGAGGGTGGCCGTTGGCATTGCCCAAACTTGGCAAGCTATGTAATGGATAGAACGACTGTCCTCCTAAAGCTGAGTTAGTATTAAGGTTCTAATGTTGGGTGCGGTGCCGCGACAAAAGGCCTAGACTTGATACTTACCAGTCTCCAAAGTGGCCGGTGGGGGTAAAACAGGAGGGTGTTGGCGGCTAGATGTTAGTAGTTGATTGTGACGTGTGGGTTTGAATCCGGGGGCCTAAGTAGCTTCGGCATTGTAATTTGGTATTCTTTTTGGTGGTGGTATTCTAACGAAACCCGTATTCTCACTAGCAAAGCCAGATGAGCGCAGGCCACGGGCAATCCCGATAAGTCCACGATGGTCAGGGGAAGTTTCAGGCGATACTAAGCCGCCGCTTGCTCCCAATAATCTATACTTACTTGAACTGCTGACCCAAAGGCCGTTGCTGACTGTTCCAGGGATCTTGTTGGTTCGTCATCGTCCGAGCGGATGAAAATCAAGCACAAGGTAAATGCTGGAGGGGCGGATCAGGGAAAACTAGTACGAATGACGATTCACCTAGCTGACACTGATTGGTGTGGGTCAGGACGGGTTTAATGGTACAATTAGATGGAACTGTTGGTGGAGACAGCGTTGTCTTGATAAAGAGTCTGTTCTGTGCCAACCGAAGGTGTGTATCCGCTGTGTGAACTGTGTCCGGGTAATAGTCCTGCATGTGTGTCGGATGCTGGGGCCAGTGCGGGACCTCGAGGATGTTACCCGGACAGGAAGCTCCGAAGGGGACACCGGAATTGGCGTCAGTCTACCATACAGAGGGCAAAAGCTGCTAGGCTGTCACTGACGGTAGACCATTGAACTCCCGGCCGAAAATTTTTCTTCTCCGTGGAGGGTCTGTCACCCCTGCCTGTCATGTATATGTCACGTGTGGTTTGTATCACGTGTCGCACCAAGTAAAGAGAAAATTCACCATACACAACGCCAGCACCGATCAACCATGAACGCCCCAGACAGATTTGAGCTCTTCATATTGCCTGATGGCGTGGATAAGTAAGTAAAGCGAGATATGGATTCTGTCCTAGTTTTTCCTGTTCCGATTGGCCTCCTACATCGCCAGAACAACTCACATCGTAATTTGGCCGCCAACGGCAAGCAAGAATCGACGGCCATTAATTAGCGAAAGTGGCATAATATCAGCGGCCTAATTCTCTAGCTGAAACCATACTAACTCCAGGATAAAAATCATACCCGATACAAAGGTCCCTAATGCTGCCATCATCAAGATCGAAAGAGAAGACCACACCTTGGCGAACTTGTTACGGGCCCAGCTCTTAAAGGACGAAAAGGTCATTTTCGCTGCCTACAAAGTGGAGCATCCATTATTTGCCAACTTTTTGCTCCGTATCCAGACTGATGACGACTACTCGCCAAGAGAAGCGTTGAAAAATGCTTGTTCGGGATTGATCAGCGACTTGGACGTGATCAAAACCAGATTCAAGGATGAATGGGCTCTTAAGTCTTTGTTGAACACCGAAGATGACTACTAAGCCAGTTATTCGTGGTACAAATCTATTAGATTGCATAGTCCCCTTTGCTAGTCATACGGGATAAGCAAAACATTGGCACCACCAACGCTCTTAGTATGAGGGCAAGGCCGTATACGCCGTGTACAGTATCATTCTATTATTATATAGTTACATTATCAAAAATACGTAATATAAACAGCGGTATATTAATATATAGTAATACCAAAAATCAAACATTAGCAGTAGGAATGCAAAAATAGAAGGGTATAATGCTAAGGGGGAGGTAACTCGGTTACTGGAGAAGAAATATCATAACAAATGCATAAAGTGTAACTTATACGGCACTATCTTTGAATGCCTTTCTCTTGATTGCTTCTTTTATAACGGTGATTTTTTCTAAGCAATCTGGAACCAGTTCCACAGGAAAGTTACCTTCTTTCAACACCAAAATCAATGGGTGGGTTTGAATGTTTCTACTTGGACTGATATGGGTGATAGCCAATCCCGACTTGGACACACAAATCTTGTGATGATCCTTGAAGTTGAATTGGAAATTACCGTTAGTCATTTCAAACATAATGTAGTCAGAAGTTCTACTGTATCTTCTTAAGAACACTGTTTCTTGTCTTTCTTCGTTTTCGCTGACCTTGGATAAATTGCTATTCATGTACTTTGCAAAGAAATCCACGATTTCCAATTGTCTTTTCACTTGAGAAGGAGGATAGTTGGTGGAGTTTTCAATACATGTCCATCCTTCGTTTTCGTGGTAAATCAATTCCATGAATTTGGATCCATTGTGGACCTTTAAGATAGTGTTGTCATCATTAAATAAAACGCCAATGTCGTCATTATTCAATTGGTAGGAAAAGCCATACTTGTTGGAGTAATCCACCCATTTACTGATCAAAATTGGGTTTTCACATCTAGGTAATTCTTCTGAGACAATTTGTTCGTGTCTAGAATACTCCAATCTTCTCATGTTTTGATAAGTTTCAAAGCAGATTTGATTCAATCTCTTGATAGTGGTAGAATAATTGCTGTTGAAATTGACTCTTCTATTAGATTTCCCCAAAACACTGGGGTTGACCTCTTCGTACTTGTTTCTAGTGTCGTTAGGCGACAAACTTTGAGGCAATAAGCTTTTTGGTTGTTCGGAGTGTAAGTCTGATCTCAAGATTTCCACAGGATTCTTGTTCTTTGGAGTATAAATACCAGCGCTGGATTTAGTATTAGTGAAGTTGATGGAAGACTGAGTCTTGGAGATTTTGTCGAATCCAGCAGGGGTGCTGACCAAGCTCTCTTCGTACGTTTTGTCAGGGAAAGGGCCCTTGAACCATTCGTAATTCAAAATTTCGTCGATAGTAGGTCTGTTCAAAGGATTCAAGCTCAACAAATCCTTGATCAACACCTTTGCATCTTCGGAAATTGGCTTGTCGGCAGGGAATGCGTATTCTGTCTTTTTAATCCTTTCATAGATCACTTGAACATCTTTAGCTTGGAAAGGAGGTTTCCCTACGAGCAAGGCATACATCATAATACCGATGGCCCAGATATCCACTTCGAAGGAATGACCGGAGTTCTTTCCTCCCAATACTTCGGGAGCAATATAGTTGGGAGTACCACAAATGGTGTACTTTCTCGAATCAAGCGAGGGCAATACGGAGGCCAAGCCAAAGTCACCAATCTTCAAGTTCATTTGGGGATCGAAGAAAATATTTCCTAACTTTAAGTCTCTATGGATGACTCTTCTGGAATGGAGGTATTTGATGGCACCAATAATCTGCACCATAAAGTATCTAACCTCAGGTTCTGACACTCTTTTTCTGGTCTTTAAAAGTTCCATCAACGATTGGTTGGGGCATATTTCGAGAAGAATATACACGTTGACATCGTCTTCAAAACAGTCGATAAAGTTGACGATATTGGCGTGTTTTAACGACTTGTGGATCTTAATTTCCGACAACAACTTGGTCTTGGTCTTTTCGTTCTTGATAGACGCCTTGGCCACGGTTTTGGCGGCAAAGATCTGACCACTGGAGTCTTTCATCTGGAAACATCTGGCAAACCCACCTTCTCCAAGGAAGTTACCACGGCGGTAGTCTCTACCGTTTCTAGTTCTGACAATGGAGGGTGGAGTCTTGCAAAGAGCACTGAGTTTTTCCTTCTTCTTTTTGGGTTTTTCTTGAGGGGCCGCTGGGATGGCAGAGGGCACTTGGTGCATGGGGTTGGGCTCCAATTGATTCTCCTTGGACCGTCTCACCCCTTTGATGGGAGTGATGTTGCCTCGGTTATTAAGCTGGGTATTATTAAGCGGCTGGAGCGGTTGGGCACGAGACATGACGGCGGTGGGACTAGGGTGGTGGAGGTGGTGGTGGTGTGGAGGGCACGGGCGGTGAAGAAGAGAAACAACAGGGAAAGAAACAACCACACGAGGATGACGATACAGACGGAAAAGATGTCTGGGTCGGTACTCCTCACAACCAGGATACTAGCAGTATATTATAGTGGAAAATTTGAAGAGGTACATATTTGGGTATTGCCGTATTGGGCGGTATTTACAAAACATGCCGATTGGGGCCATCACGTGGATTTCTCAAATGAGATGCGACAATTGTCTCCACGGATTAGATGCAAAACTCTTGGGGTTCACGACAGGCGAGTTTACGGGCGAGTATTCCGTGAGTGGTACCAGCTATGGGGTAGTATGACTGGGTGTTCCGGGGAGTTGCGGCCCTTGCTTTCTCCACCTTCATGGTCCGCTGCTGGCTCCACTTTTGGCTCGCAGAAGGCCATTCTGACCGCTCAACACCAGGGTCCTGCAGACGGTAATGAAATTGTGATGCCGAGCAACATCCCCAACTAGGTAGTAATTGGTGTCACTTGCGCTACTCTACGGACAGTTCAGCGTCGCGGGTTTCAGTGTCTGGGCATATTATGCGACATGCCTTGACATCTCAACCATTTTGGGGTTCGGTTACGCAGACGTATTCACCTCCGCAACCGATACTAACTCTGCAACAGTGCGACCAGAAATTGGGCGACCGGGGACATGGGGCTCCCGATGACCACGGCCATCACTACTTCCTCTCCCTAACTCTCACATGGTCTTACACACCTTCATCGGCATCCATGGGCTCCCTCTGTTGCTAGGTCACGGATCGCAACCCACTGTGGGTTGTTATCATCTATAATATTGCCTAATTAGTCGCACCGTTTACTTGTTGATATTTGTGTGGTTAGGTGCGCCGGCGGCGCGAGCGCCGTGTTCTGTTACAACATGATGTCATTTTTGACAACTGGTGTCGGGTCCCAGTAAGATCCCACCAGTCCCACAATCGCCCTCATTACTATGCTAAGTGGTATAGTGCCAGATTATCGTCATGGCCGTGGTTCCAATACCGTTTTACCTCCACCGAGTTGTAGCTTTAGGATCTCGTCGGAACAATTATTTTAGTCAGATTCTCATGCTCGTATCTTTGTTACTATTTTCGGTGCATTTGGACGAATTTCTCAATAAATGAAAAATTTCATTCATTTTTCAAATGTTTTCAATTATAATCTCTCAACGTTACATGTCATGCCCAATTGGGAAATAGAATCACCTTAACGAAAACTTCTATACATTTATTATTATGTGACCAAGGCTGTCTATAGTACATAGATATTGTTCTGTGAGGTGGTGCCATTCTAATTAAGCCACCCCTTGCATCCTGGGGCTCCACACAAGCAGCGAATTCTCTCTTCATCGTTCGTCTCTCTCTCGAATTTATAGTCATAAGTAAGCTCTTCATTGGCTTCGATATCACGTAACGCATATATAACAATTCTCTTCTTTCCCTCCACCTTGATGATCTTAGCTGTACAGCTGGGACTACAGCAATGGTTGATAAACCGAGCTATGCCTCCCTTTTTGGTGGCGTCAATAACCGTATTTTCGTCCACCCGGAACAAGTACGACGATCCAATACCCGTTTTCAAATAGCTCTTCTCCCGGTGCTCGGCAACCTGCTGTCTAATACTTTCACCCACATACTCAATAATCATTTCCTTGGCACCAATAGGTTCCATAGCATAAAGTCCCCAATTGTGGATCGCGGACCGCGCAAACGAAACCGGCTTTTTCCGTTTCGTCAATGCATTCAAACTTAACACATCTGACTCACTACCAATTTGAGCGGTAATATCAGCAGCGAATCTCCGGTTCTTGGCACGGTTCACTCTGGAACTTTGTATGTTATTGGTGCCACCACCATTATTTGTATTCTCCTCTTCATCTTCGAAATCGTGTTGCACCGTCTTTAATGGTTTATGTACCTTACGGCGATGTGGTAAATATTCTGCCTTGTTGGCATCAGGAATCTGCCTGTATCCCTCACTTCTGAACGAGCCAGTCGAAGATTCAAGCTTATCATCCAAAGTTTCTATCAAATCAACATCCTCCGCAATTTCTGCGAATGAAAGCTTCGTATCTCTCTGTTTCCATGCCCAATAGTCCAAGTTTTCAATTGTTTTGGCTTCGATGTCTTGAAATGCTCTTTCAATCAAACCAAAGTCTTCATCATCCTTGATAAAATCCAGCAAAGCATCGAGATCAAATGCCTCAGTTGGCAAAAGCTCATTCTCTGGGAATACTGTACTTGGCACTTCGGTAGGTTTATATTTCTCTTCGAGATTGAAATAATCCATATCATGATCCTCCACAGTCTCCTCTGGTTCTTCTGTATCTCGCTCAGATTCACTTGCTGGTTCAGATTCATATAAGAATGACTGTTGTAACTTTGTTTTCTTTTGCTTCTTCAATGGAACCTTTTCTTCTTCTTCAAATTCATCATCTGGAGAAGTGAGTGCAGAAGAACGGTCTCTCTTTGCAGGAACAGGAGTCACTGACCGACTAGAGTCATACTCATCATCTTCATCCACGTCTGAGTCCGAGTCTCTATCGTAGTTAAGAGCATGCTGCATAGGAATCAAGTTCTTTCTCGTTACCTTGGGTTTGTGAAGACTGTCTTTTCTTTCAATCTTCTTCTTGAACGATGGCAAACTGGACCGTATTTGCTGTTGCTGCTTTCTTTGTTCCGCAAGAACAGATAATGCGTTTTGCTTCAAGTTTCCATTGACACTAACGGTAGAAGCTTGCGTTGACTTCAAAGCTGCTTCCTTAGCTTTCAATTCTTCAACAAGCTCAGGATATTTATCATGACTCAATAAATCAAGCACAACGGGAGCAATAATTCTTTCCCTGATATCTTTAGATAGGAAATCTTGGAACTCCTTTATAAGCATATTGACACCTTCATCAACGACATCATTTTTTCTTGACTTGGTCAGGAAGTCATCATCGTCTTCGTTATCGGGGTTCTTATTGAATCCTTCAGGAACAGCTAGTTCCATGTACATTCTGAATTCATAAAACTTTCTTCCGTCTTCATTATAGAAACATCTTTCACATTCTTTCAATGAGTTGAACACAATGAAGAACCCAGTTTTATCGGATAAAATTCTGGTCCAGTCATACTTATTTAATGCACGTTTCAAGTCCAGTGATGTGATTCTTTTGGTAGGAATATATTTGTCATGGATAAGAATATACGGACGGTCTTTAATGTATTTTTTCAAATCAGATGGTAAAATCACGCCCGAAACTATCTTGTTGTTGTGTCTGATGGAAAGAGTGGTCGTATTGGACAGGAACTGTGTTAATTTGGCTGGCGGTTCTAATGAATCAGCTTTCTTTGTAAACTCATTCTTCTTTTCCTCTTCAGCACGCTTTCTTTCATCTCTTCTCTTTTGTTCCTCCTCCATTTGTCTCTTGGTTCTTCTCTTCTCTTCTTCATCCCTTCTGTTCCTGGCTAATCTTAACTTTTCATTAGCTGCATCAATTCGCTTTTGGAGCAACTCGTTGTCATGGTCGTTAAGTCCTATTCTGATTTCGACTCCATCGACTTTGGGCCGTTCCAGTTTTAGTACTTGGATTAATTTTTTAGCCAAACGTTGGGCTTTTTCGGGGTTACCTGTGAATCTGAATGTCGCAATGCCCAATGGAACTGCGTTAATAGAATCGTTAATGAACTTCATGTCTTTGATGGGGTCTCCATAACTTTTGAAGAAATTCTCGAGATAAACTTCACTGGTAGTGGACGGAAGATCCCATACTACCAACTCCGTTTGAGGGGCAGGCCCAAGAGAATCTTTGTCATATACAAACTTCGACTGAGGCAATTGTTTGAATGGAAATTTTTTTGATTTCTTGTTGGGTTTTTGGAAATATTGTGCGATGTTTGACTTTCTAGGATCCGCCACTTGAGATGAGTCTATTCCTTCGCCCTTAAAACGAAGCTTTCTTTGTTTCGCCTTTCTTTCTGCCTTTGTAAGGGAAGAGTCAAGCTCGGGATCGTAGAGTGTCTTGTAGTTCTTAGAAGTTTCTGGGTTTCTGGGAGATTTAGAGATCACAAAGTCGATATGATGCATTAGTTTGGTGAACTTGGAGTCATGACGGTTTATTCCTGTAACAGCGTCAGTTCCTGACCCTTCTGAGCTTAGCATAGGTTTGGGAGTACCAGCAGATCCAGATATAGACCCCGACCCATGCTTAGGAGTAGAATTACTGGACCCAGTATGGCTACCGAGTCCACTAGGTCCAGAGACCCCACTCGATGTGCTGGAGCCGGTCAAATCATGCGGAGTCGAATGGCCAGGAGTTCTGTATTCATTGTGCTCAGATCCGGGTCTTTTCGACAAATGCTTCGGCTCATCATCTCGGTAATCGGAGTGACGGGACCTGTGCCACGGTTTCTGGTCGTATCCGTTTCGGAAATGACCTCTTCCGTAGCCACGGTAGTTGTTGTAGGCCATGGCAAGATGCCTTTTGTGTAGTTATCAACGGCGACTATACGATGCTAAAGCCACAGATAGTAAAGGCGAGCTGTCCTGCAAATGTTCAGAATGGCCACTGTGTTCGTATAAGTCACGTTGGCGGCGGTAAAACTAGACGATAGCTGAAAAAGCTGATTAGATTGTAACAATGTATTGATGGTTTGGGGTGATTTTGGTAGTGCGAGCGTAGGTATCTGAGATAAAAAAAATAAAGCAGGTAGACCCTTTTGACAAGGAACTGATAGTAGCAGGTGAGAGGGTAAGGGCAGAGCAAGAAGGAGAACCGAAGTGCAAAGTTAGCACTACTGAGGTAGCTGTTCTCTTTATTCCATCAGTGCGTAGGGGTACCGTATCCAAAGTTTGAACCGCTTTGACAGTGTGGGGGGGCGCGTCTTGACAGGGCTTAGTATGGGTCACTATTGCCACAATGCACAGAACAAGCTGAAAACAAAAGCTACAATGGGCAGATGTGTGTTGTGGGTTGTACTTCAGTCGTAATCCAGTTCGATTCTGGAATTTTTAGTCTATGAGGATGTATCTATCGAAATTTTTAGAAAATTCACAAACTTCGAAAACTTCGAAATTTCAAGTCTAGAGAATTGGGTACTCGACTGTTGATATTGCAATACCAAGCTACAAGATTCATCTCGAATAGGTCTTTTATGATTATTTTCTTATATTATCTTATAATAAGTTCATGGATTTATCTTCCTTATATAGACATCCCCACCTACTAGCAGTCCGATGGATTCTGATACCCCCCATCGCCGCCTAGGTACGCTTGATCGTTGCGATATGCTCTCCTCATCACTCCCCACTAGTGGATAGCTTATTTGGTTCTAATATGCTTTAATGGACCAGAAGAATGCAAAAAGTTAGTGGAATATTCCTTCTTTCTGAAATGCTTCTTGTTGGGCTCTTGGACGTAGTGGTCCCACCCTTGACCCTGGGCGAATCTGATGGCAGCATCTTTTGTGTCGAACTTCATGATGGTTCCTTGCATGTAATCAGCAGTTCCTTGGTAACCAATCAAATCGTTTTCCCATCTGTTTCCCTTACCCAAAACATCCCAGTCCAATTTCCAAGACAGACCGTTGTGATTGCTCGATTGGGTGGCAGGCTTCGATTCCTTATAGATTCTTACCACTCTGGATGTCACCAAGTCCTTTGGTGCTCCCGAAACTATTTCTTTGGGAAGTTCGCTGTGCTCAGTAACGTCGTTGACTCCGTTGCTCTTGACTCTGACATCCTGTAACAATGCACTGGTGGTAGAAAATGGGCGAATGGTCTGGAAGCCCCTCCTGACTCCTCTAGATAACATGGTGGTAGATGGTGCTTACTTTGTACAATATAAAAAAGTTCTGGTTGGCTAGCGCACTTGGTAGAATGAACGACGTTGACCGCACTGGATGCAGGAGCAGTTTATTTGGCGATGATGGCTTGGTCTTTTTTGGCTGAAGCTAGTGTGGCACTGAACACGATAATATGGGAATATATCGGGTTCCGAATAAATATCCAGGTACTTACTTACTGTATCAAGGGGACTTGACTGGTTTTGCTTCTACCCCGGTTCATCGCCTACCACGGTATGATTACATAAGCATACCAGGTTCATTACATAATGCTAATAAACTAGTTTGAGTTTCATTATTTAATGTAATTAGACCCATTGGCAGCAGAGTTATCACTATGAACCGGTTGGCTAATCATATCCTAGTCTACTTCTAGCTAACAACTTTGCATTCAACATCTGTAGACACGTCCTTCTATTCATGCGTCTGATACTGCTTACATAAGCAATATACACGACTAACTTTATAAGTGGAAATCACTGTTGCCATATCTGACTGCCCATGAACACCCAGCTCAAGCAGTCATTCCAAGACGTTATTCCAACGTTCCAGGGATCACTTCCCCAGGAAGTACTTACGTGTGGGGATACACTCTATCAATTGAGTCTCCAGAAACAGCCAGTTTTACCCAAACGAGCTGAAATTGCCCGTTATCACATCTGTGCATACTTGGCAGCAGAAAAGTATTACGAGCAGTTGAATCTTCCTCAACCAGAAACAAACAAAATTCCCCTTCAGCCGAAGGTAGCTTCGAAACTTTTGGATGACTTCAGGGAGAACCTTTTGTATCAAATACGATCGGCAACATCGACACCGAAGTCAAGTCCAAGAAAGTCTAAGGGCTCAGTATACAGCACACCTATGGGGACTCCGAACAAGGTACGAGATTCACCCACCAAAATCAGCTCTCCGTTGAAAAGACTACAACAATTACAAGACTCACCCCCAGCAAAGAGATCCAAAACTTCTAAGTCCGAGTTTAGAGACGTGGATTCACCATTCAATCCAAAGAAAACGGCGAAAGAAATAGACGTGGATAACTTTGAAGAATCCCCAGCTGTAAGACTGCCAACCAAGTCGCCAAATAAAAAGAGCTCTCCTTCAAAAGGAACACCCAAAACCCCTACCATATACAAATACGACAAGAAACATGTTGGTATTCAAGATTTTATTTCATTTGCTAATAATTTCTTTATCCCAGCCAATATTACCCCGAAGATGATTGAAACCTTCATCGTACATAAGCACAAATTCACCAAAAAGAGTGAATGGCTCCTTGCTTGCGGGATGATAAATGCAGCATATTCTAGAATCAACCACAGAATACTTACAAGCAAGATGGGAGCTCGGTCACAATTGATAAATCAATTATTTCAGTACCAAAAGGGTGGACTCATGAGACATAACATGCAAGAATGGTGTGACATTGTGGATGATTGGATCAAAGACGAGGGCTGGATCCACGAGATTGAGCGAACATATATGTACGAAAACCAGAGCCACGAGGAAGTACAAAAGAGAAAGGAATTACTAGCAAGAGTTGGAAACGGCTGGGATTTGATGGAAAAATTTGGTAGCATGATACACGGTGATGTTCTCTACGAAGGAGAGACCCAAGAGGTTTATTTCAACAATTGGAAGACTAAGGCGTTAGAGGAACTTTCTAAAACTAATTAATATTTGTAGGTACCTCTCATGAATGTATGACTTAATAAAAAATTTGCACATTAACTTGTCTAAAAAAATAGAGGAAAAGAAGGAAAATGTGGCTATACAAGATGAAGCCATATTGATCATTCTCTCATGAGAGTTGAATGATTAACTTTTATTAGTTGCCAAAGATAGCAAAGGTGGTATTACACGGCAGTGCAAAGTTACCCGGACATGCCATCACACTACCAAACTTTTCACCTTAATAGTTAAGTACGCGAGATAGATCGATCCCCATACTCAACCAATAAAATAACTGAGACACCCTAGCAACAAGGGCAATCTCTTCTGCATTTACTAGACTTCCAAATAAAAACCAGTACCTCCCAACAGGTAAATTTTGAGTCCAAAAATCATTCAAAAATGGCCAAGAGAAAGCTATCTAATGGGTCTGTGAATGGAATATCACCCAAAAAATTGGCTATTGAAGAATCACTGGATGGGGAATATTATGACGAGTCAGACTCACCTGGGTTCTCAGAATCATCTTCATTGAAATGGCAAGAAGCCATCACTAAGGTGGTTAATGCGGTGGTATCGATCCAGTTTTCGCATGTCACCAGCTTTGATACAGAAACATCTATAGTGAGTGAAGCCACCGGGTTCGTGGTTGACTCTACCAGAGGTTTGATTTTGACCAATAGGCATGTGGTAGGACCTGGACCCTTCTCAGGATTTGTGGTGTTTGATAACCACGAAGAGGCCGTCGTTAAGCCTATATATAGAGACCCTATTCATGATTTTGGGTTTTTACAATTCGATACATCAGAAGTGAAATATCTCAGTTTGACACAGTTGGACTTAAAACCAGATTTGGCCAAAGTTGGCACTGAAATCAGAGTGGTGGGTAATGATGCTGGTGAAAAATTGTCTATTTTAGCGGGTTTCATTTCCAGATTAGACAGAAACGCTCCTGATTATGGTGCTTTGGCATACAACGATTTCAATACAGAATATATCCAAGCAGCAGCTTCTGCTTCGGGAGGCTCGTCGGGATCTCCTGTGGTGAATGAAGATGGATACGTGGTGGCTTTACAAGCGGGAGGCTCCACGGAAGCTTCCACAGACTTTTTCTTACCCGTGTACCGTCCATTAAGAGCATTGCAATGTATACAAGAGAAGAAACCAGTTACTAGAGGTGATATTCAAGTGGAATGGCAACTCAAACCTTTTGACGAATGTAGAAGGTTGGGATTGACCCTCGAGGCCGAAAAACTTGCCAGAGAAAGGTTCCCTTCAAAGATTGGCCTTTTGGTGGCGGAATTGGTGCTTCCAAAAGGTCCCGCCGAACATTTTATAAAAGAAGGTGACACATTAATTTCTATCAATAATATTCCTATCTCCACGTTCATTAAGGTGGACGAAATCTTGGATGAAAATGTGGGCAATACCCTTGAATTCGAATTACAGAGAGGGGGTGAAGTGATCAAGCATGCTATCAAAATTGGAGATTTGCATAGCATCACTCCAAACGAATATGTTGAGGTTGCTGGTGCCTCGTTCAACAATCTTTCCTATCAAATTGCCAGATGTTATTGCATGCCTGTTCAAGGAGTGTACATCAATGAATCGTTGGGCTCATTTGAATTTGCATCCTTTGAAAAAACTGGGTGGTTGTTGGAGTCTGTTGATGATAAACCTACGCCAGATTTAAATACTTTCATTGAAGTGATGAAACAAATACCTGACCGCCAAAAGGTGACGATTAATTACCGTCATGTATCTGACCTTCACACAGAAAATATCCAAGTGATTTATATTGAAAGACATTGGCACTCTACCTTCAGAAGGGCAGTGAGGAACGATGACACTGGTCTCTGGGATTTCACTGACCTTCAAGATAAACCTCTCGATCCATTGCCGCAAAAACCTCAGAATGCCAAGTTTGTTGACCTTCCTTTCGACGACAGTAAGCAAGGATGTGCATCATTGGTTCGGTCTTTGGTCCAAATCAAGGTGGTATTGCCTATTTCTATCGACAGTTTCCCATACAGGAAGGAAACATGTCATGGTGTTGTAGTGGATGCTACTAACGGATATGTGTTGGTTAGTCGCCGGTTTATTCCTCATGATATGTGTGATATCTTTGTGATTTTCGCTGAGTCCATTGATGTTCCTGCCGAAGTGGTGTTCCTTCATCCTAACTTGAATTACGCTATAATCAAGTATGATCCGTCGTTAGTATTGGCGGCAGTGGAGACCCCGAAATTCAGCCAGACTCCATTGAAAAGAGGTGACAAAAGCTACTTTATTGGTTACAATTACAATTTAAGATTAGTCAGTGATGATGTTAAAATCAGTGGCATTTCGTCCCTCAATATTCCTGCCACCTCTTTATCTCCCAGATATAGAGGTACTAATTTGGAGTGCATTTTGGTCGACAATAAGCTCAGTCAGGAATGTAACACGGGGGTTCTTGTTGACAAGGATGGGACAATCAGATGTTTTTGGCTCTCATATTTGGGAGAAACGAACTGTGACCAGACCAGTGATATCATGTATAGAATGGGATTAGACGTGGTTGACGTCATTGATGTTATTGAAGGATTGAAACAGAACAAGATTCCAGAGAATCTTCGAATCTTGGATGCTGAATTTACTTCAATGTCCGTTTTACAAGCAAGAACCAGAGGGGTTTCTTCAGAGTGGATTGGGAAGTTCGAGCAAGCCAGTAGCGACGAAATCAAGTTTTTGGCGGTCGATCGAGTGGCCGTTCCAACCCCGAATCAGGCCAACCCATTGAAAATCGGTGATATCATCTTGTCGGTTAATGGTGAAATTGTCAAGACAATGCGGGATCTCAAAGTGATGTATAATCATCAAAAATTGGACTTCAAAGTGATTAGACAAAAGAAAGAATTGGAATTAACCGTACCTACTATCGATACCAATACCCTCAATACTACCCACCTTGTGTTTTGGGCTGGCGCGATTCTTCAAGAGCCTCATTTTGGTGTTCGTCAAATCATGGAAAAGATTCCTTCTCAAGTTTATGTCACGAAAAAGAGTGCCGGGGGACCAGCTACCCAATACGGAATTGCCACCAACAGTTTTATCACGCATGTGAATGATATTGAAACCACAGAACTTGATACGTTTATTAATGTTGTTAAGGAAATTCCTGACAATACATACATTAAATTGAGATTGGTATCTTTTGATAATGTTCCTATGGCTATTTCCATCAAGACAAATTATCATTATTTCCCAACCTCAGAGATGAAACAGGTTAATCGGAAGTGGGAGGAAAAAGAATATAAATAAACGGAACAGATGATAGTCATATATAGCTAAATCAACTTACACAATAAATTTAGTTAGAAGTCAATATATAGGAAGGGAATTATAAATTGATTGCCTACGGTCAATAGAATTATTTTTGAAACTCAAATTCCATTACAACGGTTTCTAGGGATTGTATATTACCTAAATCTATGTACAATATTGTATATGCATGCAGTGGCCATTCAGCTCATGGCAAAAACTTGTCCAACTTTTTAAAATGACCCCCTTTGCTTCCCACTTTAACGAATGAGTCCAAGTGCCTCAATGAAGGAGCACTGAAGCCTCCATTTCCGTGATTTCTGCCAGCTTGCTTTCTCTTGATTCCGGTACCGGTCCTTATAAATCTCTTGTCAGCAGCCTTGTGAGTTTTCATTTTTGTTCTCACTTGCATGAGCACCATATTGGGCTTTTTGAAGAACGTGGGCTTCAATGTAAGAATACTGCCCCACATCGTATTGTCGTGATGATGTTAGTGGTGATGAAAATTTATGATGGACGTGAGGACAAGTGGCTTACGTCAGCAAACATCATAATTACATAATCAGTCTTCCTCGGAGCTGTAGTCTCCTAGTACAGCAATACCCGTACTGGGGGTGGTTGGCTGTTTCTTCGATAACGTGAGCTTCTTTGGAACTTCTGGATAAGGTCCGACATGTGCTCTCTTCTTGGATTGGGGGTCCAAGGTGCGTACAAGACCGATGGTATGTGGGATGGACTCGTTCTTTTGGGTCTGGGTTTGGGATTTATTCTTTGCTTGCTTCTTCTTTCTAAACAATTCAAGCTGTTCCTTTTCTTCCAAGCGTTTTGTGTTCTCTTTGTCCAAGTTAGCCCGCCTTAACTTGTCATAGAATTTGGCCGATTTCTCATCGAGCTTGTAGGAACTGTTTCGTTGGGCCATCTGCTCCTCAAATTCCGCCTGCTTCTTATCTAGGCCATTAGTATATGTCCAAATTAGAGTACTCGCTCAACATACCTCTATGTTCCTTCAACTGGTCATGTAATGTCTTCCTCTCGGGGTCCTGAGCATCCTCATCTTCTTGGGAGTACGAAACTGATGATTCGAGAGCCCTCTGTTCCACCTTCGGAGAAACCAGTAGTGGGGCCTCGCCTTCCTTGACAAAATCGGGCATCGAAACTTCTATTATCTGATGAAATGGTTATGTTGTGTACTTCCAACTGACTCCAGGTTTGAGGGTCGTGCGAGGGTCAAGCATCAACAGCTTTTGGGTGCAAGGCGAATGAGCCAACCGGAACTGAAAACAGCGGATTTGATGGTAAGACATGAATGCAATGACTACATCCTGTTTAAGGCAGAAGTACTTTTATTTTTGTCAAAATAGATATATTCAAAAGCATTCATGATACCCATGACGCTTTATTAGGATATGGCTCATTCTTGGGAAACATACTAGACCCAAATATTTCTAAAGTGGGTCCTGGTTGAGAGTGATGCCGAGCTTGAAAACGACAGGGACTGACCGAATGAATTTATATTTGGCAGAATTTTTCTTGATAATTTTTTGAAGGTTTCCGCATGATAAAGATCAAGAGCGATCTTGGATTACGAGAAGTTGTTCTGTCGTCTCACCTTTATTAAATTCTATTGTGAAATCATCCATGGATTGGAAAATTATCGCAATAATGGAAGCAGAACAATTGGATCAATAAAAGTGCCATCATTAACTGTTGAGCTAATAGGATGAATAGCAAAACTCGGTCAACTATTTTTGACGAGAAAACCTATTTCGAAGATGCAGCAACAAAGTCTGGAGCATTAAAATCGTGTGTATTAGATCATTATATCCGTAAAATTCCATAACCAGGCTGAGTACAGTCATCATACTGTTTGCGCAGCCAAGGATCCAAAGCCCGATTTGGTTCAATTACATGCATATGCATTATTCTGGTGCATTTCGAATATGTAAACGTCGTCGTGTATGCGGTGCACATTTGACAGCTCCAACGATACTCGAGCCCTAATGGTCTATCATTCCCCGACCGACCGGTTTCGGTCCAAGCCACCGACGCCCATATGGCAGGAAAGTATTGGTTCCCCATGTGGTTCTGGGCCCGCCCCACTATGCCCCACGTGATAGAAGATTTCGTCGCGCCAGGTGATTTTGCGGCAATTGATGCGGTGGCTATTACAAATCACACGCTCGTGACAACACAAATCGGGGGTCAGCCGCTGCAGGCTGTTCATAGCCTCGTTAGGTCACATGCTACCAACTGTGCCCCTATTACGGCTTGTAGTCCCTGGCATAACTTGGCAAAGGTCTCCCCCGTTACCGTTTCACTGTGCCCGCTCTCTCCGTAGTCACCCGACCTGTGCCTTGTACAGGTTCCATGGTGCAGTAGCTGATGGTCACAGATGATCCTCGCCTGTGTGCAGGAAGTTGCCGTTTCGCGATTACTTCAAATTTGAATGATCACTTTTAACTTGTCCGTAAATTTGCGAACAAACGCTGGACTGAGCGTAATTGAATAACATTTCGGTCAACTATATTTTCCTGAAGAATCCCTAGAAGTGACTGCCTTCATTGAATTTGGCTCTATCGTACCTTCATTTTGGTGCAAATATCGCCGGATTCATTTAATACTGCCCCTTTACAACTAGATTGCATAGCAGCCGATATTTCCACCAGGTCAAAGTAATTTAGATTTTTATCGCCTTTGGCGAATTAAAAACAAAAAACCCCGAGCACATGTCAGAATGGAGTCGATAGAAATCTCATTCAACTACGACCACCGTCTGGACCAGTCACTCATCAAGCTCTGGAAGCTCACGCGGAATGATTTCATCTCTTCCAAATTTTCATCAGCTGAAAGGTTGAATAATAGATCGTGGCGAATCCTCAGCAAGAAGTTGTTGCTTACATGCAAGTCTTCGTCCAAAGCTAGGATGGAATCCGCTTTAATGTCGTCCAAACCTTCCAATGCATCGATCACCGACTTATCGCGGGACTCATTATCAGACATGGCACCTAAGCAGTCGCAGTTCCTTTCGGAAAGACCTTCTTTGTTCTCCCACAGCTCGAACTTGAGCTTGCACAGTAATAGAAAGAGTACAAATAACAGCAGTCTAGAATCATACAACCCAAAAAATAGCACCATCCCGGACTCTGAAGAGGAGGATGATGATTACGATATTTCTGATATCTCAGACATATCTGAAGAAGAGGAGGATGAATCTGTCGATGATCCTTCACCTAAGAATGAAAGTGTATGTGAAACAGATCATCCCCAGCCATCACACGTTACCGGAGAAACTTCGAAGGCGAAGCGAGTGAGTGAAACTAATATCGAATTATCAAAAGACCACGAGAACCCGAACCTATTGTCAGTGAGATCACACTCAGACAAGCCAATACCGGCTCCTTCTCTTAATAGATCGAGGTCATCTATTGTGCGGGGATTCTCTCCAAATCAGGTATCGATATCCTCCACATCTTCATTTGCATCTAGAAGACAGGACTCTGTTATATCAAAATCATCACTCACACATGAACAGCCTTTGCAGGTACCCATTGCTGCAAACAGAAATATATTCTACTTGGCTAACTCACCATCATCACCCGATTCTTCAAGAGGGTGCAAAGAGGAGTGTAATTCTCCCAAATCCAAGAATCCACAAAAGATGGCAGGCCAACAACAGCAATCTCGAGCAGACTTCAATTCACAGCATGCCTCTGTAAGGAGTTCAATATCTAACACTTCCTTGTTCAATAATCTAGGTTCTGACAAAAATTCAAATAGAGGATCTGGAACCGCTTCAAGTAGAGCATCAACCTCAAATAACCAAGTGCAAGGTCAAGGACAGCAAGTGAATCCAGTTCAACCGCCGATACAGAGACACAATTCATTGTTTAATAATTTCCAATTACAATTTAAAAAGGATTCAGTAGTATCAAGCAATCCATCATTAAAGGAAACTGATCCAGAAACTAGAGAGGATGGGTACTCTTCCACTGATATATCGGAAGATGAAGATGATTACAGCGATGAAGATGAAGTCGCACCGATGAAAGCACAAGAGAGTGTAAATGAAGTTGTTATCAATAGAACTCGACAAGCCTCTAATGCTACTCAATTTACCACTGATAACGATTCCGAATGGTTATCGGTCTCTTCGGAATCCGATGATTTAAAATCGATGGAAATGAAGTTCCGGCCCTTACAGTTCTCTAAGATTCCAACAGTGATGAAACAGAAGAGCAATTCATCAACATCAACGGATATTATACCTATTGAACCGAAAGAAAATCAGCTGCATCAAAAACGTTATTCTTCTCCAGCAATCACATCTAAGCCTAGATCGTTGTTATCAGGATTGTTCTTGAATGAGTTAGCAGCTCAGCAAAATAGTGAAAACCTCACTTCAAAGCCTGCTTTAAAAAGATCATCTACGACTGGTATTATAACGTTTGATCAAAGCAGAGTTGGTGTCAAACTCGGAAGTGAAAATTCTGGGAATACAAAACGTCCTTATATTTTGTTCACTCAGAAGTACCCATCTCTTACGGATGTACGGAACGCGCAGAATAACAGCAGTAGGAAAGTTAAGCTCGAAGAAAAAGATAAATCCTACGATGAGGATGAGGCTGTCTTAGGAAAGCAAAAGTCAATGGTTGGAATCTCTGAATTTACGGCCACTGGTTCATCAACTACAACTATGATAAATGGCGAAGGTGAAGGGTCAAAGAAAGTAAGTTCCTCTCCAGAAAACCAACAAACTACATTGTCATCAAGTTTGAATAAGTTTTCTGGCTCATTGAATAGTCATTCGCTTAAAAGTTTACTTTCAAAGAGCTCTTTGAACATCACCAAGTTATATTCCAATTCGAGGTCTATTTTCGGAAGAAGTGAATGGCAGAAAGAGCAGGGAACGGGGTTGCAGCCGAAGGAAGAAGAGAAGCCCATAGCTCAAAGTGTCGAAGTACCGACCGAGCATTTTGATTCTCATAGAGCTTCGCCACACTCAACTTCTACTCCAATTTCTGCTAGTCTAGGACAGTCGTTAAAAGGCGATATCACTTTATTTAAAAGCGAACAACTGGAACAGATAGAGAGTAATGGTATGAGAATGTCTCCTAAATCAACCAGAAGATCAATGCTATCATCGGAGTTGAGTAATTCTTTGAAAGAATCTATTATCATTGATTACAAATTGGGTAAGGTTCCGTTACCAAAGAAAGTAATTGGCCCCGAGTTTGAGGGGTTACTGGAGCTAGGAGAAGTAGATGCAAATGATTATCATTCGAAGGGATGGTGAGGGGAAGTATAGGGTACCTTAGCTAGTACTGTGCATTTCAAAAAGTTAACTTCATTTCGATTTTTTTTAGAAGTCCAGGTTTAATTTCACAACGGTTTTATTTTATGGAAGTCCCTCAATGAATTCTTATTTATTGAGGATTGTAGTTGTTCGTTCGTTTTTATACTACCGTTTTCATTTCGCAAAGAGTCTAATCGACGAAAGTGTTTCTATGTGGTGGACAAGTCCTATTATTTAATTTCTTAATTTATATAATTCATTATAATATTGTTCCATAGAACTGTACTATGTGATTAGTCTTCACACGACCCAACATCAAAATTTTACTAGCCAGAGTAAACCCATAGAGTCGAGTCATGAAAACTTGTTATTATGAACTACTAGGAGTGGAATCTACGGCGACAGATTCAGAACTTAAGAAGGCATACAGGAAAAAAGCACTCCAGCTCCATCCTGATAAAAACCCCCATGATGTTGAGGCAGCTACAGCTCGTTTTGCTCTAGTAAGAGCTGCTTACGAAGTACTTTCAGATCCTCAGGAAAGATCATGGTACGATTCACATAAGGCATCCATTCTTCGAGACGATGATGAAATTCTTACCTCGTATGAAGAGGAAATGGTTATTCCGTCGATTTCCCCAGACGAAGTCATGCGATATTTCAATCCATCGTTGTATAGTAGATTTGATGATTCACAACAAGGTTTCTACTATGTGGTGTCAAGGCTTTTTGAACGTCTTGCCAGCGAGGAAATAATACACGGCAAGGCTCAAGGAACTCCAGGATATACCAAGTACAAAGATGATGATCTCACCAATATCAATGTGATTGACCAGTCATCGTTATTATACCCTCGAATGGGGAACAGCAAAACTCCATACCAGAAAGTGAGGGAATTTTATTCTTCGTGGGCATCGTTCCAAAGTGTGAAATCGTTCAACTGGAAAGATGAGTATCGATACTCGTCTGCACCTGATAGAAGAACTAGAAGATTGATGGAAAAGGAAAATAAGAAATGCAGAGATTCGGCCAGAAAAGAGTACAACGAAGTGGTGAGGAATTTTGTACTGTTTATCAAAAAGAGAGATCCCCGTGTCAAAGCAGGAGTAGAAGAATTCGAAAAGGAAAAAAAGAGAAAGATGCAAAAAGAGATCGAAGAGCAAGCCAGGAATGTCAAAAAGGATCAAAAGCTCTGGAACTACACCGAGCAAGACTGGCAGCAGCTTTCTCACAAGGAATTAGAAGAATTGGAGGCCATGTTAAATGAAGAGTATGATATGGACTCCGATTCTGACAGTGAATTTGATGAGTTTGAAAACCCAGTAGATACCGATGAATACGAATGTGTTATTTGTGATAAGGTCTTCAAAAGTAAGAGCCAGTTTGAAACACATGAGCTGTCCAATAAACATAGAAAGAAACTTCAAAGATTGAAATGGGAAATGAAAAAGGAAGGTATAGAGTTGGGATTGGATGACGGAGAAGAGTTTGCTACTGCTTCGGAAGAATTTCTGGAAGACGACATTAACGATCACGATGATTCCCGAGAAAAAATTATCGAAGATGATGGCAAAGAAGAAGATCGAATAGATGAACCTCAAGATCAGCACAAATCAACAATTAATTACGATGAATTTGAGGTAGATAATGATGTGGAAGACGATACAGATAGCGAGGATCTGGAAGTCATTAATCCACCATCGAGAAATGTAACCCCGAGACCTATGAAATTCAAAACCGACACCATAGACGATGAGTTAACTAGAATAGCTAATGGCATGAAGCTCGATGATAGTGATGATGATTGGTCATCTAATAAAAAAAAGGGAAAGAAAACCAAGAAAAAAACTGAAAAATCACAATCTCCAGCTGTCGGAACCAGCGAGGGCAGTGTTGAGCCTAAAGCTACTAAAGAAGCCAAACTGAAGGTCAAAGTAACTAGTGGCTCGGAAAAATGTGTGGTTTGTGATGAAATATTTAGTTCTAGAAATAAGCTATTCCAGCACGTCAAAACTACTGGTCATGCGGCACCTGTCAAAGAGGTCAAGGGTAAGAAGGGTAAAAGAAGGTAACCATGGGTTATTCATATAATTTAGCATCTGCATATACTATATTCCAGACTCTCTTAAACCAGTCTTGGATTTCTTCATTGTAGCCAACACCGGTACACTAATACCTTTATTGCCATGGGCACCAAGACCTTCACCGCTAATCCATCCTAACTTCTCCAACAATTGTCTACCGATATTGTCCTTTCCTATTTCTGGGGCAGAAGCACCAACCACATCACCTTCTTTGATGATGGGCATGCTGGACTTGTTTCTACCTCTGGACTTATCCTTCTTTGAATTTCCATCGGTAGCAGTAATCTCATCTTTGGGCCTCTTTTGGTCTGTTCTGTTGAAGATTGGTCTTTGTTTAAGAATGTGTCTAATTTCATCATATCGAGGTAAATAGTGAAATGTCTTTCTGCTTTTTGATACTTTAATGTACAGATGCAACCCGTTGGGACCACATCTTTTGGAATTAAAATTGTACGCCTTAGCCATCCGGCTAACCACTTTCAAGCCATGTGGGTCAAGGGGAGGAAAGCTCATGGATTCACGGCTTGAATCATGAAGGAACAATTCCATTTCGTCCCTTATATCCTTAATATGTAAACTGTATTGATACTTCACTAAAAGATCGTGGTTTCTGAGACCCTCTTGGATTCGGGCTTCTTCTTTGCTAAGTCTCTTATTCTTCTTTCTTTCTCTATGAGCTTGAAATTGTTCTTGCAATGATTGTCGAAGTTCGTTATCAAGATCAAACTTATCAAGGTTCAACTTTTTCTTGCGACCTTTTCCTGAAGTCTCTATGCTTTGGGTATGAATGTCATCCTTGTCAAATGATTTCTTTTGTCTTTGAGTGAAGGCAACAAGTTCACTCACATCGTCGCCTTCTTGACTAGTATCACTGTCGAGCACTTCCTCTTCTTCTTCCGACTCGGATATATACACATCCGAATAATTAGGCTGATCTTCGTACTTATCGTCGATTAAGCCATTAGTGATATACTTTAAAAAGCTGTTGAGTCTATGTTCTTTCACTCCCTTCAGTAACACGTAGTCTACCAATTCGTCCTCATCTATCCACTGGTATTCATCTGGGGATCCTGTTAAGTCGATGTTTCTAGTGTAAAATTGATTATGGATTCCGTACCTGACGTTTGTTACAGAAATTTGAGAGACGTCAAACTCGAAATCTTCCGGCAAAAATCCGTACTCGGGGTCAGCAGGCTCATCATCTTCTTCATCGCTTTCTTCATCTTCACCTTCATCTTCAGACGATGATGGGGCCATCACATCGAAATTGGTCGAGCTAATGTATCCATCATCTTCGTCATCACTATTTTCTTGCATGTCTCTGATAATGGAGGTGATGTAATCACGGTATCCTTCATTTCCTGAAACTTCGTCATCACTAGTACTGGCCTTAGTGAAAGGGAGCAGTGCAATCATATCGCCATTATCATCCACATGAGTTCGAAGGCTAACTTTCCCTATGGTAAGGGCCGACTCATGATCCAAATGAGTGGATGTGTCTTCAGCAATATGTTTGGTATTGATAATTTTCAAGATATTGGGTTTGTTTCTGGTTATCGCATCTGGTTGTGTGTCTATAAAAAAGTCTGGTTCATTTAGATTGAGGTTTTGTACAGATGTGGTAGCATCGCTGGCGTCAGATTCATGATCCGGTTCTAGTTCGTGGTCAGGTTCAGATTCATGGCCAGGCACCAGTTCGCGGTCCAGATCAGACTCACGGTCCAGGTCAGACTTGTTGTCTGACTCCGATTCAGATGAAAACGTCAAAACCGTGTCGTTCTGAATAATCTTCCTGTCTGGTGAATTCAATATGTCTAACAATTCCTGATTCTCTGGAGGTATATGTGGGGTAATGTCCGTATGAGCAGTACCACACCCATTGACTGGACCGGAGGATCTTTGAGGTTCATCCTGAGCAACTTTTTCGATATAGTGGTTGAATTTTTCTAGTTCGACCGGATCTGACTCATCTTGACCATGGCTGTCGATAGTGGGCACATCAAGACCATTCGTCCCAGCTTTGGCATGAACATCGGCAGAATTAGGGCCATTAGAACCCTTGGTGCCTCGCTTGTTAATCTCCTTGATCGTCATTTGTGGGTCATAGACTTCCCTAGCCTTGACAAACTCGATGGGCCGGTCTCTGAAGCTCTTCGACATGGTTTCGCCTTGGTGTCTTTCAGTATAAAGGGCCTCCTGCATTAACCTGCCTGGACGCTTGGACAAAGCCTTCATCGTGGCCTGCGCAGGAACGTGTATCGATTCGTTCAAGTCCATTAGTTCGGGAAACTCTTCCATTTGATTGGAATTGGAACTGCCATTGGCTCCGGGCCGATGGTTGTTTGAACGACCCTTACTCTTCTTCTTCTTCTTGAAGTTGAAGCGACCCGAGTTGGAGCCCCGGGCTCCACCAGGCTTGCTCTTGGGCCCTCTGGTGGTACGTCTGGGCATATTGGAGATGTAGTTGGTAGTGGTTGCACAGATACTGATTTGGGCAGCGAGCGGGAGTCAGGTGACCCGGTATGAGCAATAGGATCTACACGTGGAGATAGCGGCCTCTTACAAGTGGAGGAGTGGAAGAAGTGGTTCAAACTACAAATGCTACCCTAGGTACCACTGATATCCCCAAGGAACACCTGTTTGACGAACGTTTGAAGATTGCTAAATGTAGGGTATGAGTTTTGAGGGCAAGCATGCGAACCAGCATGGAACTTGACAGGAATCCTGGTCTACAAGTCATCCTCACAAATAAGTAACCATATGCAGACACCAATGGCAGTGACACATCCTTCAATTTTGTAGTAAGTAGAGCATGGCTGTGGATAGAACTGGACCTGGCCTTATCAAGTCTGCATCCTGCACACAATTAAAGAACTGACACATGCAGGATATAATGATACTAAAACAATCTCCTAAGATACCATGGTGGCCATCATGACTAACGCAAGTGAGCCGCTGAAATCCCAAAATCCACTGGGTGATCTCCCCGAAGCCACAGATAATGGGTCGGCTCCACCACAATTCCAGATTTCCCAATGGTGGCAACAGCTCACCACGGTCAACAGCAAGGACACTCCAGAATCAACAGGCCAAACCCCGGTCGTGGTCTTGGGCAAGCAGTACACCAACAAAGAACAGTATGAGAACGAAATCAGGTCGAAGATCTCGCTCACCTACCGTTTTGGGTTTGAGCCCATTCCCAAAGCCGAAGGTGGCCCCAACCCACTTTCGTTTATCCAGTCATACATTTTTAGTCGGAACATGCTTTTGAATGGATTCGCCCAGTTGCCGAATCTCATCGACAATGAGAACTTCACCAGCGATGTGGGGTGGGGCTGTATGATCCGGACGTCGCAGAGCCTCTTGGCTAATTCGTATTTGCATTTAATGCGAAGTACTCCTTCCCAAAACCAGATCATAGATTTGTTCCGGGACGATTTTGATTCGCCATTTTCGTTGCACAACTTCATCAAAATCGCGTCGAATCTGCCGTTGAAGGTCAAGCCCGGTGAATGGTTTGGACCCAATGCAGCATCCTTGTCTATAAAGAGATTGTGCGACGAATTAAAACCTTCGAACCAGAGCCCCGAGTTGCCCAAGATAAAAGTATTGATCAGTGAAAGCAGCGACTTGTATGACAACCAAATTAACGAGGTGTTCCGTGAAAATGTTGACGGGCTACTCATATTGCTCCCGGTAAGGTTGGGGATAGATAAAACCAACCAATACTATTATTCCAGTGTCAAGCAGCTACTTTCATTGCCATCGTCGGTGGGGATCGCTGGGGGTAAACCTTCATCGAGCTTTTACTTTGTTGGGTACCGGGACTCTAATCTTCTCTACCTCAATCCCCATAACCCGCAGCCGTTCCAGTCAGAAATAAACTACGATTCATACCACGCAGATAAATACCAAGAGTTGGGGTTCAGTGATTTGGACCCGTCAATGATGATCGGAATCATGCTCAGCAACTTATCAGAATACCAGGAGTTCAAAACGGCCTGCCAAGAGGGCAACAACAAGATTGTCCATTTCCATCCCATAGCTAGAAGACTATCTAAGAACGAAAGCCCACGCCGGCCCTCTGGGTTCGTCAATATTCAGACAGAAGATGCGGATCGTGACAGCGACTTTGTTAGCTTGAGTCACAGAACTGATATTGACGACTTTGTGGATCTTGGTGAGGATCTTCCGTCTAACAAGAACAATAAAACCACCTCGAAGCCAAATCAGAATGATTCACAGACAAACAAGCAACCCAAACCCAAGGAAGCACAACCAAGTCCTGGCCAAGTATCATCGGCATCTATAGATGAGGTGGTAAATGTGGTCCACCCAGAGCCATTTGAAGCAATTCAACCTACAGACTTGGATGAGTCGTCATCTTCCGTATGAGATCTTGCTGGCCAAGACCAAACAGCGACAAAATTAGAGGTAACGGACCATAACACGTAAAGTGACGGTGCGATAAGGGTCGGATATTCCTCACCAAGTTTGCTTCTTAGTTAGTCAATAAATTTAGATATTCATGTATTACGACGTAGTTATAGGTTTGGTGGAGAGTAACGAAGAGACGTGCGCACACCACATATCATCAGATCTCGCCTGTCTAAGTTATTTAGAACTGCTCATCCAGCACCACCGCCACCATGTTTATAGACAGTCTCAAGATATGTACAGTGTGTGCCTCCAACAACAACCGTTCCATGGAGTCACACAAACAGCTTAAAGACGCTGGCTACAACGTCCACTCGTTCGGAACCGGATCTGCAGTTAGGCTTCCTGGCCCTACTGCGGACAAGCCCAATGTGTACGAGTTTGGCACGCCCTACGAAGATATATATAATGACTTGATCTCCCAGAACCACCGCAAGATATATGAGGCCAACGGGCTCCTTCACATGTTGGACAGAAACAGACATGTTAAAATAGCGCCCGAGAAATGGCAGGCCAATGCCTATGCTGGCAAGTTTGACTTGGTGATTACGTGTGAAGAAAGATGTTTCGATAGCGTGTTGGAGGACTTGATGTTCCGGATGTATAGCAAAGATGAGGAGAACGATGTCAAGCAGGTGGTGCATGTTGTGAACGTGGATATCAAGGATGATAATGAGAATGCATTGATTGGAGGCAAGGGTATCCTCAAGTTGGTAACTATGATACATGAGTTCAGACAAAAGAAGAAAGAAGAAGGCGAGGACGAGTCATCGGTGCTTTTAGAAGACCAGATGATGAACATATTGGCGGAATGGCAGAAAAACCACACCCACCTCCCCACATTATACAGTGCAACCTACTATTAAGATTATCGAAGTTAGCAAGGATTCTCCTCAACCAAAATCCCAGCATTTGGCCCGCCATTGCGATGTAATCACTATGAATAGCCACGAGCAGTGTATTGGATCTAGATTATATCGATTACTGTCGTATAATCCACTAACCATCCAAGCAGGATCAAGATCTATACTTTCAGTGACTCCATAGCGTCCCAGAAGTTAATTATCGATGGCATCAGACTTCCATAGCTTCTTGCATACTGATACCATACACACCCAAGTATAATCGCTTATACATGATAGTTGATACGTGACATAAAAACTTTCTTTACAGTGGTATAGACTTAATAAAACCCACCAAGCCGTTATGGATCCAAGTAGTAGGCAGCAAGGTCAGGGCCTCCCTGTCCTTAATGTGGCCCATGTTAACTCATCCCAACCAGGGCACGTGACTGAAATTTGGCGATGCTTTGTACATCTTAAGGTATCAAATTTGAACCAGTTTTCTCACAATGGCAGCCACAAAGGGTCCAGGTAGCGGCCCCAATGCCAAGAAGAGCCGGCTTTATAATAGTCGGGTGATCAAGACTCAGATCACCGATTCGAGCTTCGAAAATAAAGAGAGACTCAACATTCCCGACTTTCTTCAGTCAAGGAACTTCGAAATCAAATCGTTCGAATTATCCCAATTAAGAACTAAAAATTCCTCTGCCACGCGTGTTTTCCAGAGTCTTCCACGGTCGCTTCGTAGGAGAGCGGCCTCCCACAACGTGAAGCGTATTCCGAAAAGATTGAGGAACCGGGCCCTCAAGGAGATGAAGAACTCAGTCAATGGCATGCCTCCCAAGAAGGAACATTTACGAGGTAGAAAGCTATACCGACTAAATGTACGTAAGCGTCTTTTGAAGCTTGCGACAACACTAAAATTGTACCGAAATTTACCCGGAGACAACGTTTACAATAAGAACATTAATTTGCGAGACAAGATTAAACAATTACGGAAGGAAATAAAGGAAATCGAGGCCGAAAAAGAGGATCCTGAATCATCTGGCGGGCGCATCAAATTAAACAATGCCAATGGATCCTATGATAACACCGGCACTAATCAATTCGCCGAGAAACCCAAAGGGAATATCAAGTTTCATAAACGCCAAACCAAATTCACATGGATTCCCTCGCATATTTGGCACTCCAAAAGATTCCACATGATTAAGCAATACGGGTATCAGATACCGTTAACCCCTACGCAAAAATCATTCAGATTAATGAATCGTCAGAAGCGGTCCGGCACCATTGCTGTAGAGACTTCCTACTTTAGTAGTTTGATATTGGAGGTTGACCAGACTGAAAACTTTAAACAGATGCTTTTGTCATTGACAAAATACACTCGGAAAGTTCCAGAATCTATTTCCAACGGAAATAAATCATACAATAACTGGATTCATATTCATGGTCAAAAAATTGGCAAGGGATTAGTCTTGGCCTGCCCATCATCTCAAAAGATTTTAGTGAGAGTTCACCCATCATTATTTAAAGAGGTATTTGAAGCATTAAAAACCGAAATAGGTGCTCAAGGTAAGATTTATGACTGCAGCTACTCGTTGGGCAGTATTGATCTTATTGGACCTACCTCAATTAATAGCGTTAGCAAAATATTGCATTTATTCAAAGACCAGAACAAAGAACTTCTTAGTACGTGGAGCTCACTAGCGCAAGTCAATGATTGTTCTACAATTCCAGTTGGAACATCCTTTCTGTTCGATATTATGGACCCAAGAATATGGAAACGTCCAGTAAATTTCTACATCCCAGAAGACGATAGAATTTCCGCAAATGATCTAATTATTAATTTAAGCCAAAGTACGTCCAGTTTGATTAATAATGACTCTATCAAGAATCTTTTAGATCTGACAGGTAGAAGTGAATCCTATAACGGCCAATTTTCAACAAAAGTGCTCAACCAAAGATTTGCCTATGCAAAGGACTCGAGCAATAGCATAAATTCCAGTTACCACGACAACTCACGAATCCCCATATTTATTACCAAGGTGTCCAAGAATGCATGGACAGTGATATTACCGTGGTACTGGGTATTACCATTATGGGTGAAGTTGCAGAGAGTGAAAAATATCAAGATTGGAGGATTGAAGCAATTGCAGCAAGCAAACTTTGAAGATGGTGTTCCAAACTTTCCTCAAGATTTCCCATTTTTAAAAGATGGTTGGATTTATAACGAATTGGTAGGTCAGACGACAAAAGAGAAGTACGACAAAAAGCCTTTGAACCTTCAAAATCGTGCTAGAGTAGACTTCACCGAGAGTGATCTTATATTGAGCCCATTCAAGTGTGATTGGTTTGGATTGAGGAATATCGTCTACCTCAAGAAATATTCAAACAAGACTGAAGGAGAACTTCAGAACTCTTCGCCTGCATTTGCCTCATTTGATGAATATCTCAATAGAAATATCAAGTCTTATGGTGATATAGTTCAATTGGGAAAATCTTTTCACACTGATAAATTAATGGAACAGTCTGCCATTGAATTATTTGACAAAAGTAAGCAAGATCATTTGAACTTTGCTCAATTGACAATAGACAATTTGAACGATACTACCAAGCAAAAATTGCCCGTTATTCAGGTCTCGGTTGAGCTTCTCAAAGAGGGAACAATCAAGGATGGTGCAAGAATCTACGATGGTAACCACCAATCATCTGACCATCAACCATGGTCGTTCCTCTACTTGATCGGGTTCGTTTCTAGTGGGACGTTTAACTTAAGTAAAGGGCGTGACATGGGGATCGGCAGTATAATTTACGATGGTAGCTTTAAAGAGCAGGAAGTATTGGTAAAGAATATTGGCGGCTCAAAGTTGTATAGAGCAAAAGTGAACATAATTTCAATATAGTGAATAGCACATAATTTTAAAAATAATCTACAGAACCTTTTATTGGTTGGAATAGAAAAAAAACGTTTTTCTGTCTAAAGTTTATGAGTCAACTGTAAATGCCTGTAAAAGACTCGTAATGGTGTGAATTGGTGCAGTTGGTACTTGACTCTTGGTTATACAATAGGGTTACCCGGATTTACAACGAATATAAATGCAGCGCGATCACCGCCACTAAGTTTTTTTTCTTCATACTTACCTGGAGATGTTATAGGAGATCAAGAAGTTCTATAACCTGGGTTCCTTAGAGGCATTGCACAGCGCCATAGGGAGTCCTGCCAACTCTCACTATGGCTTGTTCTTGTGTCTTGACGCGAGTTTCAGGTCGAGAGTGTGGATCTTGTAATTTTTGATTTCTTTCTTCCGTACCATTTCTTTGAAATGACGAAGAATCAGTTGTTAGGGCACGGGAATACAAGGAAAGACGATTACGTCCTCGTTGTGTTAAACGGAAAATCGAACGGTACGTTTTTTACGGCATTCGATGTTCGTTAACGCGAAGTGGTGGACAACTACATTTTTATTGTATTGAGTCGGTTGATTTAATATACTAAAAGGTAATGTACATGTATTAGGGGAAATAATATGGACGCTCTAGACATTGATGTTCTCGGAATTCAATTCACTGCTATTGCTGTCCACGGCCTCGTAGTTTCCGTCGGGATAGATTAATCTTGACTTTTCCCACATTTTCATTAATGATTTTTTCAATAAGTTAACATTATAGTCAATGATGGTCAACGCTCTTTCTTGGCTGGCCACGTCAGGTACGTCTTCGCCTCCACTATTAATTACTCTCATGTCATCATTTCTTATCAATGCCACCAAAGCCAATCCCCTAATCATCTGCTTCAAGTATAATATGGTTCCATTGGAAAGATGGCTGATGGACTTTAACTCTTTTGGTTGAGGGCCTGGTTTGGCTTGACCGTTTTCAAGTTGGTTGGCATTCGAATCTTCAATATACAAGTCGTCAAGATCGATAGTAATATCAATGAATTCGGCGCAAACTTCGTAAGTCTGTATATCGACAGGAGATGAATCTGTGGCCACGTAGATCTTACTATTCACATCGAACAAGAACACCTTATCAATTGATGAATGCTGGACCAAATTATCGAGCATATTTTCCAACGAAGGCAATTCAGGAATCAATTTCTGGACAATACGAGAGAACGCCTCATAGATGGAATGGTCGAAAATGGACGTCAAATAGAACGATACTTGGACCCCCTCAAGCCCCAAATCTAGCAACTCGTCGCCGGTTCTTTGCATGATATCCCTTTGGGCATCGATTCTATAATCTTCGGACAACCCATCTACCTTATGGATTAACACTTCGATATTTATTTTTGGATTCACTTTGTAGGCAAACTCGACAATCATGGACAAGTTTGTCAACGCGTTGAGGTATTCGTCTTGCGAGTCGATAACATATACCAAAGCTCCAATGGAGGAAAAAAGCCTTTCGGAGTCGTAATTGGGTTCGAAATAGTTAAGTTGTCCCGGCAACTCCATCACCGAAAGGTCTATAAGGGAGGAAAACTGTTCCGTGGTAGGCTTCGAAGTACTCTCGAGATACAAGGTGTCCAACGGTTGCATATTGTGAAACACAACCTTACATATGGAGGACTTTCCACCCCGGCGCAACCCCATGAGGAGAATGGTGGCATTGGTGTCCTTGGGATTCGGAATAAGCGTGGCTTCCATGGCTGTGGGAACGGTGGTTTAAGTCTGGGCTTATTTCAGGATGGGGATGGGAGATGAGAAAGCAATAATAACGAGTAAACGGAGGACTGCAAAACCCAATTAGTTTGTTGCTCAGTTTGGGGACTAGATAGAATTCGCTGATATATCGTGAGATGGGCAAGTCAGTGACGGTCACGACGATGGGCCAGCTCCTGTACCGAAGTGATGTGTTATCGGTGGACAATAGACAATAGATAGCGACGTATACAGGAGCTCAGGAGTGTATAGTGTGCCCGTCAACTATTAGTAACACTTCAGTACTATAACGAGAGTGCGAAACAATAAGATACAAAGGAATCGGTACTTAACGGGACAATAGGTCCAGCACAACAGTGACAAGATGCACAATTGGGCGGCATAGACTCATCATTTTCGAACCTCTACAAATGGAGTTTCAACAGTATATTTCAGCAGTATATTCCCACTACTTGGTCTCCTTCTATATACATCATGGTCTCAATCTCTTGGGGTCTCTTGGGAACAACGAGGCTCTTCTGATGTTCTTCAAGTCCAAGAAGAACATCACCACTCTTTCAAGACCAATACCACCACCGGCATGTGGTGGACATCCGTAGGTGAAAGCGTCAACGTAGTCGTTCATACCGGGAACATTAGGGTCGACTTCGTGGGCTCTTAATCTTTCCTTCAATAATTCAGGGTCATGGACACGCTGAGCTCCGGAAAGAATTTCTTCACCTCTCATGAAAAAATCGTAGGAGTTGGAGTATCTTGGGTCCTCAGGATCAGGCATGGTGTAGAATGGTCTGATGGCCAATGGGAACTTGTCCAAAATATAGAAATCGGTGTCGTATTTATCCTTGACCAATTTACCCAAGAGCTTTTCGTTTTCGGTGGACAAATCGTCAAAGTCGCCAAGGTCCTTACCAGCATCTCTCAACATTTGGATACCTTCTTTGAAATGAAGCTTAACCATCTTACCAGTAGGCACCTTGAACTCCTCAACAGGGAATTGTTTTCTGACGGTAGCGATCTCCTTACCATATCTGTTCTTCAATTCAGTGAAAATGAAGATAAACAATTCTCCCAAAACTTCCAAAACTTCGTCATAATGTTCTTCGAATGCCATTTCCAAATCTAACCCGGTAAACTCGGTCATATGACGGTGAGTGTTGGAGTTTTCAGCTCTGAAGACAGGCGCTACTTCGAAAACCTTTTCAAAGTCGGCAGCAATCAATTGTTGCTTGTAGAATTGAGGAGATTGAGCTAAGTAAGCATTACCCTTGAAGTAGTTGATTTCAAACACGTTAGATCCACCTTCGGAGGCAGCAGCAATGATCTTTGGGGTGTGAATTTCAGTAAATCCCTTATTGGACAAGAATTCTCTGAACAATTGACAAACACCTGATTGGATCTTGAAAATAGCAAGGTTGGTAGGAGTTCTCAAGTCAATGACTCTGGCATCGAGTCTGGTGTCCAAGTTGACAACTGGCAACTTGAGAGCTTCAGCCTCGGCCTCAGATCTGGAAGCATCTTCAATCAACAATGGTAACTGCTCTGGAGTCTCTTGAATAGTGAAGACCTTGGTGACGTGGACTTCCACGTCTTGAACAGTGGCAGACTTGATTGGCTCATCAACCTTCTTGACCACACCGTGGACAACCACAATCGATTCCAAGTTGATGGAGGAGGCCCATTTGACCATTTGCTTGGAAATGGCGTTGTCATCGGTCTCCTTGTTTGTTCTGACCAAGGTCTGGATCAAGTGAGTTTGTTGTCTCAAAGTAAGGAACAACAAAGTGGCACCTTGCTGTCTCGATCCATGGACTCTGGCTCTAAAGATGATCTCGTCGCCGTCGTTTGCAGCACTCAAATTCTTCAACTCGGTTCTGGGCTTGCCGGTCTTGTAAGAGGAGTTGATAAGGGGCAACTTACCATAGTTGGCCTTAGCTGGATCGTTGGCAGCTAAAGCTTCCTTCTCGGCCTTTTCCTTGGCTAATTGGGCTTCTCTTTCAGCCTTCTTCTGGGCCTTTTCCTTCTCCTTGGCGAGTTTCTTGAGAGCCTTCTTGGACAATGGTTGACCGTCTTCTCCTAAAACAACCTCTTCGGTTGAGGTAGGGGCAGCTTCGTTCGACTGTTCTTCAATCTTCAACTTTTCCAAGTTTTCCACGGGTTGTGACATCTTGTTAGAGTAGAAAGTATAGTGGGTAAAAAATTTCAGGATCGCACTCGACCGTCGACAGTGTCTGGTGGAGGTCTACGGAAACTTGGCAGTACAGGAAAAGAGCCATAGAAATTTGACCAAGGATATAGGTGTAATTGAAAGAGGAAGTATGCTGTAGGTGGTGAATGGCTTATTGAAACGGGTCCTACGCTGTAAATCCGATTTCTTGCCTATGGCTGTGTATTATGTAATACGTTTGTTAGTCATAGAGAAATAATGGAACAATATACCAAATCCATAGAACCAACCTATGCATACGGAAATGACTTAGTTGCCGGGTTCTTGTATCAGAAATGTCAATTTCTCGCTATAGTATATGAAATTGTCTGCGATTTGCTGCATTAATTACACCAGCTTTTATCGCATCAATAAAGGTGGTTAGCTATATATTCACCTTTTCCAGTTGGCTACTTGAAGGCTGCTGTTCCAACTCTTTTTGTCTACGCTTCTGTTCCTTTTCCTTTAATACAGCATCTCTACGGGCCATCCCCTCGGCAATTTTTCTCTGTTTTCTCTCTTCTTTGGATTCAACATGGTGTTCCAGCTTTGGCCTTATAGCTTCAACAGCCCGGTATAGCACATCCAATTTCTTGAAATTCTCTTTGAAACGGTCTAACGACAATTGGGTTATAACCTTCAAGTATTCCTTGCTGACAAATGATACCAAGTCCTCTCCCTTCAAGTACCCAATGGGTACATCGAGTTTTATAGATATTCTTATGGCCACAATATTATTGCTTCCTATTCCACTCTCTCTAAAACCACATCCCATGGCTGCGGAGTATAGCGCATTGGCTGAGGCCAAATCCCTGCATTTAACATGTAAAATCAATGGTTCAAACTTGAATAGTATGTAACGAGTATTGCTAGCGGTGTTCCAGTTATGCTCATATTTAAAGTCCACGTTATTATACCAGCCATCCAAGTCTTCGGGATTATGGGTCACAAAAATCCAGTGACCCTGATTACCTTTGGATCCAATCTTGGTTTCATCCTCTCCAATATCTTTCATTCCTTCAAGAAATACAGATACTCTTCCTGAACATGATGATGTCGTTACCATGTCATTATTGGCATTTATAAGATTAATTATTGGGATACACTTTTCATCAATAGACCCCTTGGGAGAGGCATCGGGGATTCCTCCGTTAGTGGCTCCAATTTCTTCGAGAATTGCGGCCTTCTTCTGGTTAAATGGATCTTGCATTAAGAAATGAGTATATGCGATGAGATCAGCCCCGAACTATACACGCACTGAAACCAAAACCGGTGCACGAAATTTCCTCATATCTAAGGGGTGTAGTATCTACAAACTACTAAAGTTGGTTAGTTCGCAATGGGTTATATTACCGGCTTATCTATTGTAGTATATAGCTATTAATTTCTTTCCATCAAAACATCGTACTGTGTGTATGCTATTTCAAAGCGCCCAAGAGTTTCTTTTCATCGCTTTGGTCCAAATTAAACAACGTCTTTATAACGGGTAGAAGTTGTTCTCTTTGGTCTTTGTGCTCAAAAAATCCCAACAATACATTCTTGAGATATGCAACATTAGTCCCTGTTGTAGTTCCATCAGAACCAGCGGTCGCGGTACTATGCGTAGAGTCGATAGACCCTCTTGGTGGTGTTTCGCTGGACTCTCCCTGTTCCTTCATCGTACGATATTGTTGAGTCAAAATCTTATAATTCTTGGAAAGGCGCTCAAACTTCAAGTTCGACTCGTCATTGAGTTTCCTCAAGTTACTGATCAACGTTTGGTGTTCCAGTTGCTTCTTGGTCAATTCTTGCAAAGAATTCCGCAAGCTAATAACTGTCTGTTTCATTTCCTCATCCTTGATGGCACTATCGGACACATCTACAGTATCCACCGTCATCTGTTCTTTGGATCCAAGTTCCTGTATTTTCTTTTCAAGCTCCTCGATTCTCTTCACGTATCCTGTACTCAAGGAGTCCACCTCAACATCCTTCTTCTTGATTCTCAATTGGTATTTATTTTCCAATTCTATCTTTTCATTAATGATTTTGTTCAATTCACTCTTAAAGCTCGCCTCGTTAGTCTTAATTTGTTCCTCGGTTTCTGCTAGCAACCTACGGATGATAGAAGCTTCCTTAATTCTTTCAGATTGAAGGTTTTTGGATTCGTTGAGCTCATCCTCAAGATTTTCAATTCTAATGGCCGACTCTTTCGATTTCATTGCCAACTCTTCATATTGCTGTCTAAATGACAAAATTTCATTCGAAGACGATGATTTCTCGTGAACTAACGCTTCATGTTTGGATTTGAGCGTCTCAAATTTATCGCTAATTTCTTTGTTGCGACTCATCAAATCATTTAATTCCTTTGTTAACGTTTTCTCCTTGGTGAAGGATGTCTCTTGTTTGGTCAAAAATTCATTTTTGTCGGACATAAGGGACTTGTTGAGGTTTTGAAGGTCATTCTTCGAGATCATTAACTTTGTGATTTGGTCGTTTTGATCTGATATTGTTTTATCTTTTTCACTCACCACTTGATCTCTTTGTTTCGTCAAGTCTTGAACACTCTTCCTGAACTCCTCGATTTGTTGATCCTTATGACTAATGGAGGTCTTCAATGAAACGACTTCTAACTTAAGAGACGACTCATTACTTTTAAACTTGAGCAATTCTTTCACTCTTTCATTTAACGATTCTCTTTCTTCAAGTAAATTTTCGTAGTTCTTGGTATGATTTTCGTTTTTAATACCTAATGCTTTCTTCTCTTCTCTCAACGATTCAATCTCCTTAGTAATATCCAGAATCTCACTAGTCAACTTGTCGTTTTGCTTCTTTAGCGGTTCCACTTGATCATTTAATTCTTTCACATGAGCATTCAAGAAAGATTCTGAGTTTTTGTAATTATCAATATCCTTTTTGTGCTTCGCTATCTGTTCCTCCAAGTCCTTGATTTTTAAGTCATATTCCTTAATGGTCTTTTGAAGCTCTTCCACAGACGCTGAGCTCCCTGATAATTCTTTGGAGCGGTTCTTCAAATCTTTAATTTGATCCCTTGCAGCCATCAAATCATTCCCGATATCTTTTAACAGGTCAGTCAAGTTCTCGGCATCCTCCGTTTTAGATTCCAACGATGACCTCAATTCTCTGTTTTCAGTGACAAGTGAATCATATTTAGTTTGTATCTCATTAAGCTCGGATGCGAGTTTATTCTTCTCGTCGTTGGCGGATCTGAGCGATTCCTCGAGCAGTGCCATAGTTCCACTATTAGGGGACTTGTCCGTTGCAGTGTTAGTAGGATGGGAATTGGCTCCATTCTTCTTTTTATTGTTCTTATTTTTCTTCTTAGTGCCAGTTCCACCTGATCCTGAATTAGTTTCGATTGCTTTGTCTGGAGTCGCATTAGACCTCAAGTTGGAATTTTCAGCCTCAATGCTGTCAATTTTAGCTTTATATTCAGATATCAAACTTTTCAAAGATTGGACATCGCTTTTATTGCTTTCCTCTGTGGATTTTAACAGTGATTCAAAGTCAACATTCTTTGCTTGCAATGAAGATATAGTAGCTTTATGAGTAGCCACTTCTTCCTTAAACGATTTTCTCTCCTTTGAAACATCACCATTGAGCTTTTCCAATTGCTCCTGCAATATTTTTTTTTCATCTTCTGCCAGATCTACACGTTTGTTTAATTTTGAAATCTCTTCCTCTAAAGACTTCTTTGAATTTATGGCAATATCAAGTTCTTCGTGCAGGACTTCATTCTTTGCATTTGCTAAGTTCGAGTCGATCTGTTTGCTCAAGTCCTGTTTTTCGGCTTCGAGTTCGGCAATCTTCTTCCTAAGATTGTCAGCATCTGAATTATCATATGTGCTCAAACTACTGATTTCTTTCCTCAAAGTTTCTCTTTCAATTTCCAAAACGGAAATTTTCTTATTCTCCTTTTCAAGGTCACCAATTTTCTTCTTCAAATCTTCTACCTCCGTGTTATCGACTTTATCAGAACTCGAATCTTGTGCTTTTTGAATCTCACTCAATTGTGACTTGAGTTCTTCTATAACTTTTTGATGGCCAGAATTGATCTGCTCAAGATTTTTGACATTCTTTTCCAAAGACCCATTTTCCTTAGTAACTCGCCTTAATTCACTGTTCAACATTATCGTCTTTTCATTGAGTCCATTGAGATATTCCACCAATAACCCCGCATCTGATATACTTGATATGGGAGTGGACTCCTGTAGCACTTTTTCGAATGAAACGACCAATTCTGCCTTGCGTTTCTCGGTCTTATAAGCATCAAGCAAGAGTGGGTACTTTTCTTCATACTTAGCAAACTTTTTCATTTTTGATCTGATTCCCAGCGGTAATTGATTCAAATCAATTACGTCACCAGTAGGCTTTGGTGCATCTTTTTCTGGAGTAGCCTGCTTAGATCTGCCATCTTCACTTTCGGTGGCAGGCTCGTCTTCCGGTTGAGTTAAATCATTGGGATCTGGAGTTTTTGTATTAAGTACCTTAGACTCATTCTTGAGCTCATTGATATAGTTGTTTCGACGTGTGTTAGCTCCGGGACCATTTTCGTTGAGATTTAACTCATTGAAACTTTTGGCCACGTCTTCGGAGAAATTCTTGAGCTTGGAGAACATGACGTAGACTAATTCACGGTCAACCACTAATTATAGTTCGGTACGTGCGCCAACCGTGCTACAGATGTTGGGAATACTTATCAGAAAGAATTAAACATACGTCGTATTTTCAGTATCAATAGGACCAAAAATACTTAAGAATATCGGACCAAAAATTTAACTCGGTTGTAATTGGTGTCTCTAAAAAGTCTCTGGTAATTGGCTTAAGAAGACAAATTCCAACACACCTATTGGTTTCTTAATGCATCGGGTTAATTAATAGAGGTCCAAAGCACAGAGAGTGTTGTCTCTTCACATTTCCCTGTGTAATGTACAGGGACTATTCTAACACGAACTTAGCTATGTCCACTCTTCGAAACTAATCATGTAATACCGAAGACGAAAACCTTTATGTACTGCATATAGTGCAGCTCCTTATCTTCTTGCGGAATCACATTCATTAGTCTTAGCTACACATAGAAGTGGCGTAAGTTGTGATTCACCAGATATTCAACCCCAACAGCCGTGGTTGTTTGCGGTCCTATTAAGTGACTAAAATATTGAAACATACAAAGTCTCCAACATAGACTTCCCTGCTATTACAGTAATCTCGTCAACCCGAATCGGATATAACATCGAAACATCGAAAGAAACAGTAATCGACCATTCCAACATGCCCTCCGTGAAGGACGTCCGTACTTCTCTTACAAAGTCATTTATTCACCTAGACTCCCTTCAGTCTACACTTGAGGAAAGAGATCGACTCATTTACACATTAAAGCTCACTCCCTCGGCGGATGACAACTATGACCTCATCAATGTTATACAGAAAGTGCTTAAGATATTAAACTACATTCAAGATGACATAATTTATCTTATAAAAAATGAGGAACTGAGCGAAGAACTTGTGAACTTGTTTAAAGAAGCTGCTTCTAGGTATGATCAGTACATCAACCAATTATCAAATGATGCATACATTACCGTGGAAGAATACAATTTCACAAGGAAAGACTTGCCTAGCGAAGAAGCCAGAAGACCAAAATCAGTAAGATTTACTGATGATGTGAATGACAGCGATGATGGGCTAAGGACTGAGCTCATGGGGACAAGAGCATTCAAACCATACAGTGATGAAGAGTCCCAAGATGAGGTAGCATCATTTGACCATCAGACAAACAAGCAACTTTTCGCTCAGCATCAACAGACTCTTCTTGATCAGGATCAAGATTTGGACTATTTGCATGAGTCAATCAAAAGACAGCATGGAATGGGACTTACCATCAACAGCGAATTGGATGATCATTTAATAATATTGAACGATTTGGAACAAGGAGTGGACCTGTCGCAGCACAGATTGAACTCTGCAACCCACAAATTGAGTGTTTTCCGACAAAGAGTGGCCGAAAACGGTAGCTTGGTAACAATCGTTGTACTTACCATAATAGTGATCCTTCTATTAGTGACATTGAACTAGAGACGAATAGATAAAAAGTCGATGGTAGCTACTCTATAAATGTAATAGATGGTCCTGGGCTATTCTAGCTAACTAAGGCCAATCGTGGTCGAATTGAACAGTACATAGTATATGGTCTAAGTAAGTAAGGCGATGAATAATTGTAGAGGCTGTTTCTAGAAATTGAAGTCTTCATTTTCCTCTTCATTTTCGCTGAAAAACCAAATGAACACGATGATGTCCCCATATACAATTAAACCTCCAATTATACTCATTACTGTAGACCCTAGTTCCACTAAGTTTGTATGGTACAACGTCAAAGGCAAAGCTATTCCACTAACAATCAAGAGCCCTGTTAAGAATTTGCACAGCTCCACGAATGCCGATGGTCTATCGCCCTCACTATTATTAAACGTCAAAAAGTCGTCTCTGTTGTTCTCCACTGCTTGAGCAAAGATGTTCGGCAAGGGGGCAAGAAGAAAAATGAGGATCACCCACAATGGCTTATAGGTGTTGTATAATGCACATGATAGTAAGATCAATAGAAAGCCCGAGGCCAAGAACGCTGACAAGAATATGATTTTGTTCAAAGGGTTCATCCTTGGTTCAGTGGGTGAACGAGCTTATGGGAAAATGTGGTTGAGCAACCGAGAATTGGCTAATAGGAGCGAGCGGAGCAGCAGGTAGTGTCGTGTAGCTATCTCTGATGTGTGAATAGATAGCGAATGGGCTGTAGTAGCAAAGAACCCGGTGGATACAGTTGCAATGTAGTGAAACTGGTCATTGGGGAAAACGATCGGTTAATTGTTTCCTGCACATAGTCGGGATATGATACCCTCACATTCACCCAAAGATGGTTTTAGGCATGATTGTTTTGAGCAATTCAATGGGACCCGTAACGGTTTAGTCTCGCCATCTCTAACTACCCAATCTCAGTCTACAATTTCATTTCTTGTCTCGTTTAATAGTCATAGGTATCATATCATATCATATCATAATAGGTATTAAGTTCCACAATCTGCTGCTTGCCTTCCAAATCAAACCCACAATTAACTATGTACAAAAGGCGATAATGTGCAATATTTCACTGCAAGACTAAACAGTCATAAAACAGACCATGAGGATACTTTACTCGTCAGTTGAGTTCCAGAACCACCCTCCGTTGTTCTTGGACTTACCAAGTTCAACATTTTCTGAAACATTGACCCAGTCCTTGGCATCAATTGGTTTTGACTTCAAAATTGTCTTTGTAACCAGGGTACCATCATTGAAGTAGTCGGTCCGAACCTCATTCATTCTAATTTCGTTATTGTCTTGGTTGATAGTAGATTGCAGACTACTAGAAATCACCTGCTTTGACAAGTTAGAAGATTCGGAACTTGCTTGAGCAGGTGACTGCATGTACTTTTGCCATCTTCTTTCCTTTTCTCTTCTTTTTTCTCTTCTCTCTTGCTTCAAATTCTCATACATTTGGCCCTTCCAGTTCATAAAATCTTCAAATTTTCTTGCATAAGATCCCTGTTCACCCAAGTCAATCACTCCATCAGTGTCAGACAATCCCCTTGTCCTGATTGCGTTATGGAAATCTTCCTTTGTGAGGATCTTATCAGGGAACTTTTCGTTCTTCATCCTCAACGCCTCGATTGGCACAGCACTGTTTGGCAATAAGCATCTCCAGTACCCATACGAATCCCAAACACCCTCACCGTTCTTATCCCGACATTCATTGTACTTGCGAATGCTTGGAGTACCACGGGAGTAGTCACCAAATGGAGTCCTTCCACCTTTCCAATTGCCAGTACATTCTTTCCAGAACGAGCAGCTTTCTTTGTTGAAGAATTCGAATGGGGAACCCTGATGAACTTCGTTCCGGACGAAATCCCTGATCTCGTAAAATGAAGGAAAATCATTCAAGTTGCCTTCGGAGGCCTTGTTGTGCCACCAGCCGAACTTGCGTCCGGTGTCTTTGGATTGGTATTCCTCTACCAAGCGATTGGCTTTCTCGCGAGCTTCCTTATCAAATTCGTTGAACTGGCCCCACGATGATTTGGCTTTCTCATTAAGGTCGGCCACAGAATTGCTTGTCAAATTGTAAACTGACTTGGCAATTGAGCCAAGATTTTTTTTCAAGTCATCTACATCGTTTAGAATTTCCTCGTAGTTCTTGTCATTATTCTTGGACAACGAATCGAGATCTTCGATCTTGTTATGGTCTTTATTATTGTTGGAGCCTCCGAACATGGTTATAGTGGCAAAGGGGGATGATGCTCAATTTTCTAACCATACTGTTAGTGAGGCTCCGGCTATATGCAGGACCGAAAGTGCGAAATCTGATACCATCGCATTTAATCGCATCCTGTGACCACGGATGAACCTTCCCCGGGTACCCTAGGCATATGAGCACCATGGGTGGTCAGAAAGATCGATGGCAACGTAGGATATTTTCGGTAGACATCGGAATAACCGCCATGCATGGTGCATATCGGGTTAATTTGCCCAGGAATTTTACCCCAAATCATCCACCCTGACCATACCTCTGAGGTGAAATTTCGCCCCATTCCATGCGCAAAAATCATACGGTTTAGTGCAGACGCATGGAATTTTCCCCATGACATCAAAGAAAGGGGGCGGACCTATCACGTCACCGGTCGTAAGATGCTTAGCATCTTCTATTGATGCTCGCCTAGTAATTCCATGCGTATCTCAGATTACGGATGATGCGCTAAGATTTTTCCGATGCGTGCCTCAGGTGGGTATTGTTCGGTATTGTTTGGTGTCGTCATTGCTGTTTATACTGTAGAGGCACGGCTCGCACACCCAACTATATCAAATTCCTCTGCATAAAAGAATAAAATTCCGCTGCCTTACTCCTTGATTTTCTTCGGTTTCTATTAACAGACCATCCGTATATGGTTCATCTAGGCGACTGGACTATTGTCAGCCGTAACTTCAGCATAAGCTTCTTTACTTTTGGAGTTATCTACCCCTACATATCCCGACCAGCCTTGGTTGCACCCAACTAGCCTTAAACCTTCGGCTCCGAATTTGCATACTGCTCTTCACGAGAAAGGTGCTTGTTAGTTGTTGCAGCCTCTGACTATGAAATCAAAGACAAGGAATCCTCAGTTTGTCCCCACCGATCCCTCTCCACTTTCATCACCCGTACCCAAGAACAAATCCATACGACAGGACTCGTACCCGCTCTCGACCTACATCGCCAAAACAACTCCTCCTAATGAAACTATCCCCGTATCCAACAACTCCCATAGCCCGGAAGATCACTACGACAGTGACTACAATCAATCGGAAGACCCACTCCACGATATATCGCCTGATTCCAACAAACATGTACCGCCGGAGTTTTTGTGCCGATTAGCAACCTTTCCCCTTTTCAACCGGGCACCAAAGTCCTTCCACTCTCAGGTGGCTTCCAAGTTGACGCTTGTCCAGTATCACCCCCAAGAGTTCATCATCAAAAAGGGCGACCCTTCCAAGTCCATGTACTGGATACTTAAAGGCACTGTGAGCGTAGCCTCCACCGACGGTGAATCGGTATATGCGGAATTGGCGGCAGGCACTTTTTTCGGCGAAATCGGTATTCTTTTTAACCGGCCCCGTACTGCCACGGTGGTGGCTCGTACAAAGGTCTTGGTGGGAGTATTAACCAGCGATGCGTTGAACACGGTGCTCAAACATTATCCTGCAATAGAGAGGCGTATACGGGACGAAGCCCAAGAAAGACTTGCCATGCAAGATAAGAAGAAAATGTACGACTTGCCGAATGTGATATCAAAAACAAATAATAGTATCCAAACCGGGGAGCTCCTGCTGGATTTACATGCCTCTGCCACCAGTGCGATAAATGCTAGCGCATTGGCTAACCAAGCTACTCGTCTTCCAGGCCCATCCTTACCACCCATCACTCATTTACCTACCTCCTTCAGCTCCCGTCTCATCCAATTATCCAGTTCTGATAACGTGGATGCTTCTGTGTCTATCCAAGATTTTATCAAAAGTTTACCGGTATTCCGGAACTTGCCTTCTAACATAATCCACCAGATGGCATTGGAAGTGGAACCTCTTCATGTCAACGGTTTCGAGTATATTTTCCACAAAGGAGATACTAACTCGGATATTTACTTCATCATTAATGGAGAAGTGGAGGTGGTTGATGCTGTTACCGATTCTAAATCTGGAAAAAATATAGAAACCGTTCTTGCCCGATTACAAGCTGGCTCTTATTTTGGAGAAATGTCGTTTCTATCATTTTTGGACGAGAGCGAAACTTATACTAGAAGTAAGAGTATTCGTTCGGTGACTTCTGTGGAATTGATGGTGGTTAAAAGCGACAGTTTAAAGAGCCTATGCAATAAATATCCCTTTTTCATCGACGAGATCAAGAAAACAGCTCAAGAGCGGAACCGGCTGAATAATGAAAAAGGCAAAGATACAGACGACGCAAGATTGTCCATAAATTATTTAATCAATTCAGATAGAAGAGTGGATCTGCCAATTCAGCATCCTATTCCAAAACCAGTCACAGCTCAACCGGCTATTCAACTGGTCACATCTCCAGCTCCAAAATCCTCAACAGAGCTTATTTCCCCAACCAAGCAGGTATCTCCGTTTTTCTCAACTACTTGGAACTTCGACTCTAGTCAAAATGGCACAGGCAAATTATCAAGATCTATTTCCCCTAGCAGTGATCATGAACCTTCATCTGGTTCGTCTATTGATACCGCTCTCGACCTTCATAGGACCAGAGAGCTTTCAGTGGATACGGTAATATCCAAAGCTAATAGTGATAATGGACAACAGAGAAAGCGACCTGCATCTGCCCTTTCGAAGAACACCCAACTGGAGGAGAATCCACCACAGCTCACACTTCCCTCAATGAATCCAGTTCTTCCATCCATCAATAACTTCCTGAATTTTCAAAGTCCACCTGGATCAGCAAACAGATCGATGTTTCAGTATATGCCTCACAGCAAAAGAATGAGGTTGGCTAGTGTTTCCAACGGAAGAAGAAGATCATCTATACTCAGTAATAATGGGCCCCTTCCGGACACTATTTTACTTAAAATATTTGAATATTTGTCGTTACCAACCCTCATGAAACTTAGGTTACTAAGTAGAAGATGGAGACAGTTACTTCATTCTGCTCCAAACTTGTTCCAGACCTTAGATTTGACTCCATGGAATACTACAATCGATGATCAAGGTTTGATTAGTATATGCGACTTTGTCGGATCACGACCCCAAGTCATTGATATCTCCAACTGTTTCCACATAACCGATGAAGGTTTCAGTTATATGGTCAATGAGATCGGTATTTCAGGCAGTATCAAGGTTCTTCGCATGAAAAGTAACTGGGAGGTTAGTGCAATGTCTATTATGGACTTAACTGTTCCCAGTGTTGGGCAATATTTGGAAGAAATTGACTTATCAAATTGCAGAAAAGTAAGAGATAACGTTTTAGAGAGATTGATCGGCTGGGATCCTGAGAATAATCTTGCTCAAGAGGAAAGACCAACCGATTTCGATACCAATCTGATTGGATGCAAAAATTTGAAGATTTTAAACGTGGGTTACTGTAAGCATCTTACAGATAATTTCATGTTCCACATTGCTAACCATGCCAACAGCAGATTAGAGAGTTTGGACTTGACTAGATGCACTACAATTACGGATGCAGGCTTCCAATATTGGACTTATAGATCATTTTCTAACCTTAAAAAACTATCTTTGAAAGATTGCACTTTCTTAACAGATCAGTCTATGATATCAATTGCAAACAGTGCTACCAACCTAGAGATTTTGGATCTAAATTTTTGTTGTGCATTATCTAACGTCGCTGTTGAAGTTTTATGCTTAGGCTGCCCTAATCTTCGAGAACTCGACCTATCTTTCTGTGGCTCCGCTGTGAGCGATTCTTCTTTAGTAGCGATTTCTTTGAATCTCAGAAAGCTTGAGAAGTTAATCATCACCGGGTGTATAAGAGTTACCAGAGCTGGAGTTGATGCTTTGTTAAGTGGATGCTGTCCTCTTAATTACCTAAACATCAGTCAATGCAAAAATGCCCATATTTATCCAGGACGTATTCCCGCCCAAAAATTGAATGTGAATCACCAAACAAGATCCGCCTTTGTCACTGCTGGCCCATTCCAAAATATCATTGAAATTGTGATCTAATCAACTAATAGAAATTTCTTGGTACTGTTATTATATTTTACTTCTGTATTATTAGGGCTACTTTTCTTTCAGCTTTGTATTATGAATCTATTTATTAATTATGAACCAGTTGTAAGCCTTTATGATCTCTTTTTCTTCGATTTTGCTCGGTTTTCAAATTCAATATATGAGTTTGGTACTCCCTTGTCCTTTAATATGTCAATAACCAAAGCACCATGCGGACCTTGGACCATGACTTCAGTAATCTTCGGATTTTGGACCATTGGTCCAATCGTTGTTGATCCCGAGCATTTGATCCTCATCTCTTCAGCCAAAACGTGAGGCTTAATGAAATAGTTTTCAAAGTTAGATACTCTGGTAATGACCTTTCTTCCAATTTTTGTTTCGGTAATAATGGAGATCTTTGGCGGTTCTCCTTTGAATATTTCTCCTTTCGATTCACCTGGTTTGACTACTTGGAAAAATGGAGTGAAATTTATCAAGAATGCCTTGAACACTTTATCTCTTGGTGTAGCCTGTGGCCCAAGATTTGTTATTGATTTCAAATCGTCGTCAATACGTATAGTTTTCTTGTCCTTTGGATTTACCAAATCTTGCAATTTGATATACTTCTCAAATAAAGCTCTTAGTTCTTGTGTAGAGTAAAATTTTGAAAAGTCTGCACTAACTTTATTGAAAAACATTCTTGATTTGTTGTTTGGTTTGTATAATTGAACGATTGATAATTCATTTGCTTTCTTCGATGGAGTCAAATCTTTATTTCCTTTTGCAGATTTTGATCCCATCGTTCTATGAGTAACGAAGTTTTCGATAATTGGGGTCTTAGAGTCCAATAATTTGATAATACTCAAATCGTCATCCTTTCCCTTAACTTGAAGATAATTTAATTTATCCATAGCTTTTAAGAATTTTGCTGTCTTTTTCCATGAAGTCTTTTTTATATTGCAATAGCTAGGATCAATGATTGGTAAATTTTTGTATATATGTGTTGCCATGAAAGTGGATGCGGAAATAGGGAGTTCAATAGTCTCGGTTTTGATGGTTTGCAAGAGTGAACGAACGAAGAAATTATCAATCTCTTCGATTGTAAGTTCCAGAATGACATCTTCAAGTGATAAAATATCGTTAGAAGGTTCTGCTGGCAGGCTCTTGTTAGCTTCATCTTCAATTGTTCTGTCATTATGTTCCTCTAGGTCGTCTTGTGACTCATGTTCACTAACGATCTGTTCTTCCTCAACTGGCATATTCAAGTCCAATTCTTCCGGTACATCAATATCCACCAACTTATTAAGTTTATATAATTGATCATGGATACTGTGCAACACTTCCACTGCCACTCCAGTGGTTCCAATTACTCTGTCATAGGCATTGATGTTCATTTTGCAAACTCCAAGTGCTTTAACCACGGTTGGATTCGAACTATCGACAATACCAGCAATGGCTCCTTTAACGAGTCTTGGATCAAATGGAGGAATTGTTCCTGGTAACATCAAATCAGCACCTCCTTCTAGAATCTCAATGACATGAGGATGGGTCTTGATTAGTGGTAAAAGATATGGATTCTTCCAGGTAGTAAACAACGATGGGTATATTTGAGAGTCTCTGGATTTAAACCATAATGGAGTTTCGTTAGAGTCAAAGTAGATGCTCCCACTGTAACCCTGAATACTCTTAAATGTAGCTAATTTTGTCTCTATAGGTACAAGATGTGCAAGAGCATTCTTATCGAGTTTATCTTGAGGTATATGGTAGATTTTGCAAATATTTTCGACCAATTTCCGCCTCTCTGAGTTCTTGATGTTAGCAGACGCCTTTGGCTGAGGATCCTTTTTAAACATAACAGTTACTGGTGGCTTCCAATGAAAGAGACTGGCAAAGTTGCGACAGTATTTGAACAGCGACATTTGATTATTGCGACATCCTGGAACCCACGACATAATAACTACCTCTGATACGCGACAACTGCTTTGTTGTTCATTCATCAGCTGTCCATAAATGGTCAAGGAAACATCATATGTCACCTTCGTAAGAAGGCTGATCGTTATTGCAGTGCTATTGATGTTGGTATTGTTGGGTTATCCTTTGGTCCAATCCACAACCACCATCTATAGAGCAGAACTCCCGGTTCAAGAAGTGGAATCTTTATCTAGTGGACTTAAGAATGCCATGCATTTCAACATCCCTATTTACTTCGATATACCGAATGCGTTGGATCACTTTGTTTCCGAGATCCAGCAAACTTTGGATCACCATCTTTACGAGCAGCATCCAGAATTGAAGGATTTCTGGCGGCTTGATCTCAAACGAATTAATCACGAAGTTGATGAGGTTCAGGACTACATTGTGAGGTTCAAAATACTTGATAATGATATTGTTGAAGGTGCCACCGAGTCGTATTTCATTTCTCCATTTAGTAAGACAACCACCGTGGAATTGACCAATAACATCATTAATGGAAATAAGGTAGGTGAGTTCGTGGAAATGATTTTGTTGGAAAAGGTATTCAAACAAGAAATTGATCAATTGATTGAACTTTTAAGTTCTGACACTGCCAATCCCCAATCTGAGGTAGTCACACCATATTCTCCCAAATATAATGTTGTATTCACATTATTAACTGAAAATGGAAGAACAATTCAATGGGATATTGATGAGGCAGTCAAGTTATTAAAACACCCCTTCGAAAAACTTCAACATTTCGCCAACTTCAGTATCAGCACTCAAATCCAGTATTACTCGAAACCATCAGTACAAGCTGATTTTGATAACGCAACCAACTCCTACGTCATTACACAAGAAAAGTTGTCAACATTCATCAACTTTGGTGATTGGAACTTAATGACTCACGACATCATACCTTCTATCAATTTCTTGTTATATTTCCCGGAATCAAATTATGAGGGCAAGCCCACTAATATTGATGGGTCATCGACCGACTCGTTTTTGGTTCCACAATGGGGTGGTGTGAAGATATTGAATAAGAATATGCCCATATTGAAAGACTCTAATGTGAGAATAACTAATGATGAATTATTACCCACGATGGAAATATTTATTTCTCAGTTATTCCAATTGCTCGGACTCACAGAAGAACCTAAATCACCAAGTATAAGAATAGATGTCTTGTCAAGGATTGCATTTTTCAAAAATATCAATAGGTCATTACAGACGATTAAATCATTGATCAAGTTGACCGAATCGTTAAAGGAAATTTCCGTTCCAGAAGTTACAAAGAACTATGTTCATCAATCTATTGAGGCCATTAAAAAATCTATTGAAATCTTAAATAAGGATCAAAACTATGCGGCGTCGATGACATTATCTGCTGAAGCCCTTAAGTTTTCGGACAAGGCATTTTTTGAGAAGGAGATGGTTCAACAGACCTACTTCCCCAGCGAGCATAAATTGGCAGTCTTTTTACCATTGCTTGGACCCGTTGGATCAATCGTAGGATTGGGTTTTTTGAAAATTCTCCAGGATAGAAGAAAGGAGAAGGCGGAACTCAAGCTTAAAAAAAGTCAATAACTGCATTAGAATGGACTATAGATTAATAGTGTATAAATATGGGCATCAAGAGTCGTAATATTTTATTTTACTAGCTCTACGAATTTTTATTAGGTGCTGTCCGTTACATTTCAATCTAAAGACAAACCTAGAGCTTCTCTTTGAGACTTGGAATTTGGGTCGAAGTAAGGAACTTCAGCCAAAGAAGTCACTCTGGTACCATGACGAGGCTCCTTTCCTTCATGGTCCCAGACTGCATTGTGTTGGGATATTCTGTTATCCCAAAGTGCAGAGGTACCCAATGCCTTTTTGGAAGGCTTCCAGTTGAATCTAACTTGAATATCCAAATTCTTTTCATATACATTATACAAGTAGTTCAAAATTAAATCGGACTCCTCTGGTAATAATCCCACAATTCTGACTGTCATTGCTCTATTGACATACAAAGACTTCCATCCTGTGGCAGGATGAGTTCTTACTAGAGGATGTTCACGTTCAATAAATTTGGGGCCTGATAACGGATCATTACGGTCGAGATATGGTTGAGCCGATCTGTAAATAGCTGTTTTTCCATCTAAAAACTTCTGAAGTGCAGGCGATAACTTGTCATAGGCACCGTAGCCAGAAACCCACAACGTATCACCCCCAACATCAGGAATGGCATCATTGTGTAAATGGGTGACTCCTGGAGGCTGATGTTCGTGGACCAAATCGCTGTGCCACAGGGCGGTCGCGAGTCTGGAGTTCTTGAAGCTCAAGGGTAATCCAAGCTTTCTGTAGTAATCGATCCAAATGACGGACACACCGTCCACCAATCTCGATTCTTGGGGATGTACTTCAACTTGGCCCCAATACTGACCCAACTCAAGCTGCTTGAGAGGAGATAAGTCCTGATCCCTAAAGAAAACTACCACTCTCTCTGCAATCAAAAGCGCTAACTCGTCTTTCTGTTGGTCAGTCAACTCAGCGAGTTGTAGACCAACAATCTCAGTCCCAATATGCTTGGTTAAGTCCCTAACCTCGGTGGCGGCACCAAGCAATGCCTTTTTCTCTGGATCAGCATTGTTGGCTCTCTCGATATACTTGTAGTCTTCGTTTCTGATCTTGTACACCTCATCCACATACTTTGGAATGTTCTTTGGGATAACAGGATACACCTCCGGAAGTTTAATTCCGTGTCTCTCGTAGCGGGCTCTGGTAGATTCTGGCAAAATATCAATGGCCGAAGTATGCCCAGTGAGCTTCGTACCTTTGGTATGGCCATGTAACGATGGTTTTAGATTGGCGAGCTTCTCGACTATTACAGTCAAGTCCTCGTCGTTCGATTGGGAGGCGATAATTGGAGCCATTTTAGTTTTTAAATTTTTTAAATTTATCAATTGTAGATGACATCGTCTTTATATAATAAGGGACAATATACGAAACTCACATCAATTGTCGTTTATAAGCCCTTAGTTATGTATCACTGTTCCACAGTAAAGTGTGGCTGCGAAATTGCTCCAAATATCTTATCTGATCACAAAAATATTCGAATAGCGATTGGAATAATAATTCCGCTCTCAATATTGCTTGGATCACCATGAATTGTATTATTTGAATATGTACCGGGTCTCAGGTGTTGTAAAGTTTCTGCTGTTATTCTATCTTGGTCCAATATCGCATTGTTGCATCATAGTCGGTCAGAATCTTTTGTATCACGCACATTTTAGCCTTGATAGTAGATCCACAAAGATCTAGTGTAATTTTATTTTTAATGTTATTGGTAAGGGCCGATAATCGGATATCGGAACGCAAATATTGTTAAAGAGGTGATTGTCGTTGTGTAATTTTTCGCAGCAATCATCACCCCGGCTCTTCCAGAATTACTCATGGTATCGCAAGAGGAATTCGGGGTTAGCAATTAGGGTCTTGGTATGTCCTACAAGGTCATATTATCTTGAGTGACAACAATTCTTTTCGCAATAATACTCTCTTGCATTTTTATGAAGATACCTACATTCACTTTGCATATCCGACGTATCAAAAAGTTGATATTTCTTCAAAAAATGAACAAATTTATAGGGGACACCTTTAAAATGAAAAATAAGCCAGAAGATGAATTCTGGATGAAATTCATTGATTTTGGTCTTAGTCCTTTCTCAGCTGGGGCCCGTATTACTTTTTAGTGCTATTTTCGATTGGTTCTCACCAGAATGCACCATCGCGTACAAATTCACTAGAGTAAAAAAACTCACACCATAGACTATGAGTAAAGTATTAGCCAACACATTGGGGCTAGGAACTGTGGGGATCGCTTCATACTTCTGGGGCCGGTCCTCGGCACCTCCCACCACCGTGACCTCGGACAAATTGCTCCCCGTACCCGTTACTGGCGGCGCAGGAGGAGTGTCGTCATTTGATCCATCATCCATCAGACCCCAAGACTTCTTCAAGTACGGTTTCCCAGGTCCCATTCACGACCTAAACACGCATCTGGAATACGTCTCATGCTACGATCGTGCCACCAGAAACCCATACTGGGTGGTTGAACACATTACCAAGGATTCCATAAAGTCCAATAAGGCTGTGGACAGGAAGTACGCCGTGTTTAGAGAAGACGAAACGATTCCTGCCAAGTTCAGAAACAAATTGAGAGATTTCTTTCGTAGTGGGTACGACCGTGGTCACCAGGCGCCGGCTGCCAATGCCAAATTCACCCAAGATGCCATGAACGAGACATTCTTCTTGACCAACATTTCGCCTCAAGTGGGAGATGGCTTCAACAGAGATTACTGGGCCCATTTCGAAGATTTTGGAAGAAGATTGACCAAGAAGTACGACAGTGTCCGTATCATGACTGGACCATTATTTTTGCCTAAGAAAGGAGAAGATGGTAAATTCCGCATTTCCTACGAAGTGATTGGATCACCACCAAATATCGCTGTTCCTACCCATTTTTTCAAGCTTATTGTTGGAGAAACCAACGGGAAACAGGATATTGCAGTGGGAGCGTTTGTGTTGCCAAACGACATAATAGACAACTCCACACCATTGACGCAATTCCAAGTACCAGTGGAAGCCTTGGAAAGATCAAGCGGGTTGGACTTGTTGGCCAAGGTACCATATTTCCAGAAAAAGGATTTGTGTAGGGAGGTTAAGTGTGAAATAATTGTCAGAGAATTTCCTAAGAATCCTCCCAGTCCACCAGGTTTGCCTGCTCCAAAGAACTGATGGATGGGAATTATTTAGAGAGAATGTAAATAGCACTAATGTGACATAGTTTCCGAATTGCCCTATAACTCGCTTTGAATTGTAATTGGTAGGTATACCTGGCACAGAAACCATGGAAATTGACACTTTGGTGTAATTTCGCAACTAGAACTTTTACGAATGTCCTAGGAATAGTTGCAAATTAATGCAAATTAATGCAAATGGCTCGTAGCTTTCTAATATATCTATCACCGGCACCAATGATACACTCTTGGCGAACCGGATCTAATTAATAGTTGGAGAGGAAGTAATGGATTCAGCTTTTGAAGGGACCAATGAGACGAGCCCCTTCCTCCAAGCGATCAAAGTTTAACCCAATTAAGTAGCACTAAAGCGCTCGAGAAGTCACTTTAACAAAGGACGAGAAATTGAAAAAAATGACCGAAACCGCCAGAAACGTGTCGACGTGTATGCCCGAGCTTTGTACCCAGCACTCAACCAATACTACACTACTCGTTACGAGAAATCACCGCAGAGCCCTGTGTGGCCACACCACTGCCAGACTCAACCATCAACACCATAGAGACACATGCTTACGTCATCAGAAATACGACAAACAATATAACGGGTCTGCTGTCGTCGAACCGGCACATAACCGTTGGATCAGGCCACGATGGACCCTGGCACGTGACGGGCGGGTTATCAAGTGTCAGTGACGGCGGCCCCGTGATATCCAGGGAACCCCAGTACAGTGCCATGGCAGGGGCCACCCACCGGGCCCTAACCTCAGGCATGTGCCCACCCGTGAAAAAGAAACCAGCACTTCCCAGGTGCACGTAGCACCATGTAACAGATGGCGTCGTGTCCCTTGAACTCACCAAAATCATGAGGCCAACAAATCCTGCATCGGTGCTCCCAACGCTTCGGATCCACAAAAAAAAAATTATTGTTGGGAGTCGAGACACCAAAATTAGCTGGGACCAACATGCGCCGGTCACATGTCACGGTAAGGAAAATCCTTTGCGGCAGGACGGGCCTATGGGTTCACAGTACTGTGCCCCGTTTTCCATTTCTCACCACCCTCGTCCAATTACCACCACGCCATAGGTAACTTAGAGTAAGGGTCGCAGGCGGTGGTCCGGACTGCACACAGACACATTTTGCAACTATTTACCCGTTGGGTTTGGCGGTGCGACCGGTGGCCCTTGATGCCATGCGGTGGTAGAACCTGGGCCTCAACAGCATAGGCAGAGTAGGCGGTGTAGACATGGTAGCCCCCAAAAAGTTGTTTGGTGCGTGGCCGGGCAGTGCACCCATCGGTCTGCCGGGCCCCCACGGGACCTGGCTCATCGCCCGCGATCTCCCGCCACCTACGGTGTCCTGGCCCCATCCAACAACCCAAAATGCCACAAAAATTCGTGCGTGTCAACCCATCAATTTTATACCCAGTTGGATATATAACGCACCGATACGCTGGGCGGGTCCAGATCAGTGAAGAATTGTCTTTTTTCATAGTAGTATTCTCCGTACCACATTTTCGAATACGCTTGAACCAGATAACACTGCCATTGGATTCCCCTTGTTCACTCGGAAATTATAGACTCCCCAAATTTTCACCCTCCGATTTTGGTTCCCTGTCCCAAAAAATCGCTAATACGCTAATCCACCCCTATAGTTATACAAGCCATGTCGAATACTTCGTCCCATCGTCCGTTCTCGCTTAACCACGGCTCCATCGAACACACCTTTTTGGTGCCCAATGACTTGTTTGTCAACTACGCTCAGTTGAAAGATCAATTCATTAAGACATTGCCAAGTGTCACCGAAGGTTTTGCTGATGACGATGAACCTGCTTCTCCTGCCGAATTGTTCGGTAAGTTTTTGGGGTACATCGCCTCGCTGGTGGACCCAAAGAAACCCGGCCAATTCGACCAGGTCCTCAAGTTGTCCTTACAGGATTTCGAATCCACCTTTTTGGCTGGATCGACCGATATCCACTCATTTGCAGTGTCATTATTGGCCGAAGACTCCGCCTTCCCAACAACCCCTGCTAAGGTGAAAGACAATGTCGTCAAGCACTACTACACCGCTTTAATCAACTCCAATACCAAGATTGAAAAAATCGAGTCTAACTTATTGTACCACTCCAAGACCGATGCTAAAGTGGTGGCCATCTTTGGTGGCCAAGGAAATACCGACGATTACTTTGAAGAATTGAGAGAAACCTACAAATTATACCAAGGTCTTATCCACAACGATTTGATCGTGCCTATTGCTAACAAATTAAACCAGCTCATCAAGAAACACTCCTCGGATCTTGACAAGATCTATACCCAGGGATTGGACATCTTGTCCTGGTTATCTAGTCCTGACAAGACCCCAGATCAAGACTACTTACTTTCAGTCCCAGTCTCGTGCCCATTGATCGGTGCCATCCAATTGAGTCACTACGCTATCACCTGTAAGGTTTTGGGGTTGACTCCTGGTGAGTTCAGAAACTACTTGGCCAACGGTGGATCTACCGGTCACTCGCAAGGTCTTGTAACTGCCGTGGCCATTGCCTCATCCGACTCTTGGGACTCGTTCATTGAAAACGCCTTGAAGGCAGTTTCGCTCTTGTTCTTCATCGGTGCTAGATGTTTGGTTGCCTACCCAAGAACCACCTTGCCTCCTACCATGTTGCAAGACTCCCTTAACAACGGTGAAGGTAGACCTTCTCCTATGTTGTCGGTTAGAGACTTGTCCATTGAGCAAGTGAACCACTTCATTGACCAAACCAACAAGCATTTACCAGAAGACAAGCACATTGCAGTTTCCTTAATTAATGGTGCCAGAAACTTGGTCATCAGTGGTCCTCCAGAATCTCTTTACGGTTTCAACTTGAACTTGAGAAACAACAAGGCCCCTAATGGATTGGACCAATCGAGAATCCCTCACTCTCAAAGAAAGTTGAAGTTCTCCAACAGATTCTTGCCAATTTTCGCTCCATTCCACTCCCATCTTTTGTCTGATGCCACCGAATTGATCTTGGAAGATATTGAAAATGAAAACTTGAAATTCAACAAGTCTGCTATTAAGATCCCAGTGTTTGACACTTACAACGGTGAAAACTTCCAGTCCTACAAAGAATCAGAAGACACCGTGACCGCTAGAGTTGTCAAGTGTATTACTCAATTGCCAGTTCACTGGGAAGTAGCTACCAACTTCGAATCTACTCACATTTTGGATTTCGGTCCCGGTGGTGTCTCTGGTTTGGGTGTTCTCACCCACAGAAACAAGGATGGTACTGGTGCCAGAGTCATTATTGCTGGTACTCTTGATGCCGCTTCGATCGATGACGAGTATGGTTTTAAGCATGAAATCTTCCAAACTACTGCTTCTAGAGCTGTCAAGTTTGCTCCAAACTGGTTGAACGAATTCCAACCTAGATTGGCAAAGACCAATGAAGGTAAGATTTACGTTGACACCAAATTCTCCAAATTATTGGGTAGAGCTCCTCTTATGGTTCCTGGAATGACTCCTACAACTGTCAACCCAGACATTGTCATTGCTTCCATCAATGCTGGCTACCATATCGAATTGGCCGGTGGTGGATATTTCGATCCAGTTTCCTTTACCAAGGTCATTGACAAGATTGTTTCCGAGATTAAACCCGGTTACGGTATCAGTATTAACGTTATCTACGTTAACCCAAGAATGTTGCAATGGGCCATTCCTTTGATCAAGGATTTGAGAGAAAAGGGTTACCCAATCCAAGCCTTGACCATTGGTGCCGGTGTTCCTTCCATCGAAGTTGCTTCTGAATATATTACCGACTTGGGATTGACCCACTTGGGATTGAAGCCAGGTTCTATTGAAGCCATTAGTCAATGTATCGCCATTGCTAAGGCACACCCTCACTTCCCAATCGTGTTGCAATGGACTGGTGGTAGAGGTGGTGGTCACCACTCTTTCGAAGATTTCCACCAACCCATCTTGCAAATGTACTCCAAGATTAGAAAGTGCTCTAACATTATTTTGGTTGCTGGTTCTGGTTTCGGTTCGCACGAAGATACTTACCCATACTTGACTGGTTCTTGGTCCGCCGAATTCAACTACCCACCAATGCCTTATGATGGTGTCCTCTTTGGTTCCAGAGTTATGACTTCTAAGGAAGCTCACACCTCTTTAGAAGCCAAGAAGTTGATCGCTAAGTGTTCTGGTGTTCCAGATGGTAAATGGGAACAAACCTACAAAAAGCCAACCGGTGGTATCATCACCGTTTTGTCTGAAATGGGTGAACCAATCCACAAGATCGCGACTAGAGGAGTTATGTTCTGGAAGGAATTGGATGACACTATCTTCAACTTGCCTAAGAACAAGCGTGTGGAAGCATTGAACAAAAAGAGAGACTACATCATTGAAAAATTGAACAAGGACTCCCAAAAACCTTGGTTCGGTAAGAATGCAAACGGTGTTTGTGACTTACAAGATATGACTTACCAGGAAGTTGCTCTCAGATTGGTTGAATTGTTGTACGTTGAGAAGTCCGCAAGATGGATTGACGTTTCCTTGAGAAACTTCTATGGTGATTTCTTAAGAAGAGTCGAAGAAAGATTCACTACTGTTGCTGACAGTGTGTCCTTGATTCAAAATTACTCTCAATTGCAAAAACCATTTGAATTCACCACCAGATTCTTTAATAAGTTTGAACAAGCCAAGGAGCAATTGATTTCGGAAGAAGATTGTGATTACTTCTTAACTTGTGCTTCGAGACCAACTCAAAAGCCAGTTCCATTCGTCCCAGTTTTGGACGACAGATTTGAATTCTTCTTTAAGAAGGATTCCTTGTGGCAATCTGAAGACTTGGAGACCGTTCTTGATGAAGATGTTCAAAGAACCTGTATCTTGCACGGACCTGTTGCTGCTCAGTTCACTAACAAGGTTGATGAACCAATTGGTGAAATTTTGGACAACATCCATGAAGGTCACATTGCAGCTTTGATCAAGGACGTTTATGGCGGTGATAAGACCAAGATTCCAGTTGTTGAATACTTCGGTAGCAAGGCTCCAGCTAAATTTGACGCTCCTGTTAGAGGTGTTAAGGTCATTGAATCTTCCAAGAGCAAGGCCGTTTACGAAATTGGATCTGTTGTCCCAGACACTAAGGAATGGTTACAATTCTTGGCTGGTGACAAGCTTAACTGGATGCAAGCCTTTATCTCCACTGACAGAATTGTTCAAGGCTCTAAGCATGTTGCAAACCCAGTGCACGATATCTTGAAACCCTCTTCCAACTCTATTGTTCAACTCACCAATCCAGAGGACAGATCTAAATCTGAATTGACTGTCTTTGAAAGAGTTAAAGGTGACTTGAAGCCAGTCGTTGAAATCAAGTTAGTCAGCAAGAACACTATCCAATGTTCTTTGATCGAACACAGAACTTACGATTCTAAGCCAACTGCTTTGCCATTCTTGTTCACCTACAACCCTACTGATGGTTTTGCACCAATCTTGGAAGTTATGGGTGACAGAAACGACAGAATCAAGGAGTTCTACTGGAAGATCTGGTACGGCAGTGATGTTCCATTTGACTTGAACATTGATGCTCGTGAAGTCATCATTGGCAATGAAGTTGAAATTACTGGTGAAGACATTTCCGAATTTACTCATGCTATTGGTAACAAGTGTGAAGCCTTCGTCTCCAGACAAGGTAAGCCAAGCTTGGCTCCAATGGATTTCGCCATTGTTGTGGGATGGAAAGCTATCATTAAAGCGATCTTCCCTAAGACGATCGATGGTGACTTGTTGAAGTTGGTTCACTTGTCCAACGGTTACAAGATGATCCCAGGTGCCACTCCATTGAAGCAAGGAGATGTGATCTCTTCTAAGGCTGAAATTAAGGCCGTTGTTAACCAACCATCAGGTAAGATGGTTGAAGTTGTTGGAACTCTCTACAGAAAGGGAGAAGCTGTTATGGAAGTTACTTCTCAATTCTTGTACCGTGGTGAGTACTCTGACTACCACAACACCTTCCAAAAGGTCACTGAAACCCCTGCCCAGATCGCTTTGAATTCTTCTAAGGATTTGGCCATCTTGAAATCCAAGGAATGGTTCCACTTGGAACATGACATTGAATTGCTTAACACTGTCTTGACTTTCAGATGTAAATCTACCTACCACTTCCAAGCTGCTGATATCTACTCTTCTATTGTGACTACTGGTCAAGTGTTGTTGGAATTGCCAACTAAGGAAGTTATCCAAGTTGGTGTTGTTGAATATGAAGCTGGAACGTCTCACGGTAACCCAGTTACTGACTACTTAACCAGACATGGTAAGACCATTGAAGAGGCCGTCACCTTTGAAAATGTCATTCCAATTTCTTCTGGTGAAGAGTTGACATCTAAGGCCCCAGGTACAAACGAACCATATGCTAAGGTTTCTGGTGATTACAACCCTATCCATGTTTCCAGAGTATTTGCAGCTTATGCTAAATTACCAGGTACTATTACCCATGGTATGTACTCTTCTGGTTCCATCAGATCTTTGGTCGAAGAATGGGCCGCCAACAATATTGCTTCTAGAGTAAGAGCTTTCAAATGTGACTTTGTTGGTATGGTTTTGCCAAATGATGTTTTGCAAACTACTTTGGAACACATTGGTATGATCAATGGTCGTAAGATCATTAAGGTTGAAACTAGAAACGTTGAAACTGACACTCCAGTTTTGGTCGGTGAGGCTGAAATTGACCAACCAATCACTACTTATGTTTTCACTGGTCAAGGTTCTCAAGAACAAGGTATGGGTATGGATTTGTACAAATCTTCTGAAGTTGCCCGTCAAGTCTGGGACAGAGCTGACCGCCACTTTGTTGACAACTATGGTTTCTCTATTCTTGACATTGTCCAAAACAACCCTAACGAATTGACTATCCACTTCGGTGGTGCCAAGGGTAGAAAGATCAGAGAAAACTATATTGGCATGATGTTCGAAACTATTGGTGAAGATGGTGAAGTCAAGTCCGAAAAGATTTTCAAGGATATCGACTACACCACCACTTCTTTCTCTTTTGTTTCCCCAACTGGTTTATTGTCTGCTACTCAATTCACTCAACCTGCTTTGACCTTAATGGAAAAGGCTGCCTATGAAGATATCAAGTCCAAGGGATTAGTGCCTTCAGATGTTATGTTTGCTGGTCACTCTTTGGGTGAATATTCTGCTTTGTCTTCCATTGCTAATGTCATGGCCATAGAATCTTTGGTGGATATCGTTTTCTACAGAGGTATGACCATGCAAGTGGCTGTCCCAAGAGACGAATTGGGTAGATCCAATTATGGTATGGTTGCTGTTAACCCAAGTAGAGTTAACCCAACTTTCAACGAACCAGCTTTGAAGTTTGTCGTTGAAGAAGTTTCTGAAAAGACGACCTGGTTGTTAGAAATTGTTAACTACAATGTTGAAAACCAACAGTACGTCGCTGCTGGTGACTTGAGAGCTTTGGATACTTTGACCAACGTATTGAATGTCATTAAGTTGAACAAGATTGATATTGTCAAGTTGCAAGCTACTTTGTCTTTGGATGAAGTCAGAGAACACTTGAAGGAAATCATTTCTGAAGTTTCTGCTCAATCCATCGCTAAGCCTCAACCAATTGATTTGCAAAGAGGTTTTGCTGTCATTCCATTGAAGGGTATTTCTGTTCCTTTCCACTCCTCATACTTGATGTCTGGTGTTAAGCCATTCCAAAGATTCTTGAACAAGAAGATTCCACAATCTTCAGTCAACCCTGAAGACTTGATTGGCAGATATATTCCTAACTTGACTGCTACGCCATTCCAAATTACTAAAGAATACTTCCAAGAAGTTTATGCATTGACAAAGTCGGAAAAGATCTTGAACATTATTGAGAACTGGGAGTCGTACGAATCAGCTTAAATTTAATTCCGTGGTACGAATAAACTTTATGCTCCTGTACAAAATCAATTTCAATGGCTAATATGTTGCTATACATTTCTATTCATTTGGCTATACATTTACTTCACTGTGTTTAATGAAGCTATAATATCTACAAAATTCAGTACGTGGTACTACTGTCACTCTTAGATATAATAGATTATTTATATTAGGATATAATTATAATAATAATAATAATAATAATAATATATTTCATACAAGGTAGTCATCTATAACTTTCAGAGCACCTGATTCAGCTCAAATTTGTGTCAATGGATGCCCCCATTCATATGCCGGTTGCCAATGGGCTTGAAATATTAACAGGGGTGAACTTCTTCGGCAAAGACACTCTAGAGAATCTCGATTTCAATCTTTGCGTAACAAGGTCCATGTCCAAATGTCTGGTCAAACCAATTTTTGGAATACAGCCAATGTAGTGGTCATCATCGAGTTGAACATCAAGTGGATCTTGAGTATGGCATCCTGGAGATAAAGATAATCTAATCGAATGTTTCTTCCCTCCTGCACTCGAAGGATCATCCGCTTCATATAGTTCAAAAACAATTTGAGACAAATAGTCCAATTCGGGCAAAGCATTTCTAGCAATCTTCATAGGGAATTGCGCACCGTAGATAACATTCAATAAAGTATAAATGTGCGACTCTTTGGTGAAGTAATTAACAACAGCCGCTGTGTCATGCTTCTTCATATCTTGTATGTCAGACAAAATTTGCTTGGCCAAAGGCAAAGAAGTCAACAAACCAATGTCGAGTTTCTCTTCATCCTTAATACCATATTCTTGAGGACAAATAAAATCAAACAATACTTTAGACAATCTGTACAATTCTCTCAATCTAGCAAAAGTAGGGTGATCAAATGGATTATCGTGGGTGGCTGACTTGTTGCTGTGTTTCACATTCGCATCATTGTTGGCAGTAGAATTCTGAGCAGTAGAAGTGGCTCCTTTCAAGACCCAACCCAATGACCCAGCAGAAACCGGGATACTTGAAGTTGTGATATTAGCGATATAGGAGTTTGTCTGTGAATTTGGGTTTGAATTGGATCCATTTGAAGGAATATTTATTGGAGCAGTGCTCGAATCAGGAATTTTAAAATTGTTCATGGCCAAAATATTAATTGGATATTCACTCACAAGACCAGACGAATTAACAGTGCCACCACAGGTTTCACTCAAACGGCGCAAAAGTTCTTCATCATTAGGATCAAATTCGAATACTTTTTCCAAAAATTGTCTGTTATGCAAAGCATCATACTTCATAGTGTCATATAACTCAGAAATTTTCGAAGGATGTGTCTTTTCGACGCTGATAAATTCCTGAAACAATTTGTCCCATCTTTCTCTAAATAACAAAGGATCTTCTCCGCAACACCAATTCAATTGAAACTCTTCAACATTTTTCTTTTCAAAATTGTACTCCATAATTTGCTTGTGGAAGTTCATCAATTCACAGACACGTTTGATAACTTCGAAAGGTTGAGGCATCTTAGGTGGCCAAGTGAAATGAGCAGGAGCCTCTGCACCTTGTCTCAACAACGGTTTCAACTTTTTCTTGACTTTATCCATCAAATCCTTAGCCGCATTAGAGTCATCCAATAAATCCTTTCTAACAATCAAAAAGTCTTCTGGAAGAGAGTCTTCATCATATCCTAACAAAGCTAATGTAGAAAGGTGAGCACTTGCAATTACTCTTCTTTCAGATGAAGTGAACACTTTAACATTATTTAAAGCATCACGATTGAGTAATTTGATATATTGTCTCAATTGTTCACCAACATCAGTTGCTTGGTACTTAGCAGAATGGGTTGGTTCACCACCCCATTTCAAAATCAATTGCACCTTATCAACGATTTCTGGGTTTTCGCTATTAAGTGCCGGCTTCAACTGAATTTTGGTTCCGGGGAAATTCATTTTCTTTTCCAATGCGCCTCTTAATTGTTTCAATTTCTTTAAGTCTTCTAAATTCTTTTCTGCCGCAATCTTCACCGTTTCCAACACTACTTGTAAATCTGGGACAGCTCTGATGATGACTTCTTCCTTATGGCCCTTGAGCAATGAGATAAAGAGAGGCGATCTAAACGAGTACTTGAATTTCTGTTTGGGTGTACGATCAGCATGTCTAATAACAGAAACCATCCCTTTGAAAACCCATTTTTGCTCCTTAACTTCGAATTGACTCTTATTGAGCAATTTGGACAGATGTGGGATGCTAGTCTTCAACAAGTCACGAGTCTTTTTGGCCTCTATGAATAGTTGTCTCAAAATACCGGCACACGAGTCGTAATATTCATTGTTATCTTTAACAAAAGAAAAACCATTAACGTCGATAACATAGGATTCACCATTGACTCTCAACAAATCAAATCCACAAATAGTTTGCTTAAATGCATTAGAAACATTTCTGGCCATCATCTTCTCTTTATCCGTCAATTCTGTGATAAATCTAATCTCTTTCCCGTGAGTGTTACGTCTGACTATACCATCGACAACAGGAGACTTACGAGTTTCTGCATGACAAAAGTTTGGTCCGACAGTGTACGCCTTGACATCTTCAAAATTATCAGTGTCCATAAATTTCTCATAGATGAAAGAACCTTCAGTTCTAGGAGTTGTGAGGTCGGGATCGAACTCAGAGGATTTGTTTCCAATCTTTCTAAACAACCTTCTTCCACCACCACCGGTAGACTTTGGATAGTATATGTATACATTGTGATCCTCACCATCTACTGGCTTTTCAACAAATGGCTTTTTCAATGTGCGATCACCAACTCTAAGAGTATCCTCATCAACCATCTCCCATTCCGGTTCTTCTTGGTTGGTTAACTTCTTCAATACTTCTTCAGACATACCCGATTGGTTCAATTTTTGTTTAAGCTCTTCTTCAATGTGGGGACCACCATCCCTGCTGATTTCCAATCTATGAGGGGTGGGAACTCCAGCATGATTTAAAATGGTTAACACTAATCTTCTATCCCAAAGAGCCTTTTGGAAAACTAAATCATTGATGATATAAGGCTTTCTGTAGTTGACATATTTAATTGCCTTGTCGAGAGGAAATCCGGTCGAGAAAAAACTCACCAAGAAATCACAAGTAGGCCAGTTTTCGATGGCTTCGTCTAAGATGACCTTGTCACCGAAAATTACAGTCTCGAACTCTCCGTTCTCTATCAATCTGTTGAGAATTCTTCTGCATGGCTTGGACATGACTTTTGCATCCATGGCACAGACACCGATTTTTCCGATCTTCGGAAGTCTTGGTCCATACTGTTCTTTAATGCCGGAGAATGATTTTCTCGATGTGTTCGATGAATTCGAAATGGTCTTCACGAGTCTATGATGGTCGAGGGAGGAGGAAGAAAGCGATCCAGATCTGGACTTCGCATCGTTGATCTGCAAGTTATCCACAGTCAATTTGTCAGTAGTTTCAGGCGATTCCAGATCATTTTCCACCGGTGACCCTTTGGAGGAAGGTTCGGTTTGATATTGGAGATTCCCCGAATCTTCAGCGCTGGTCTTGGGGTCAAAAGTTTCCAACATAGGAGCGATAGACTCGATAGCCTTTTCGGTAGCAGGAGACGTTACCATGCCACTTAAACTTGAAGGTCTTCTTGTACGATCGTTTTCAATGGTGCCATCTTCCCCAAATTTGGTGGAGTCTGATAACGATAAGGGAGACATTGGCTGGTTCATTTTCTGGTGGAGCTGGTGCACAAGGTTACCCTTGGAAGCAGTGTCGGAGGAGGAGGGGACGTTGGATGTTGGTTCCTGGTCCGACATGGCGATGAGTAGATGAAAAACGTGTACGATGGAAAGAAGAGATTAGCGGGGACGAAGAATCGAACAATAAGGCATAGAACGCGCGCAAACTATAGAGAGGTGTGCACAGGGAAATTAAGTAGCGATAGAGCACAATAGCGAGGGGAGATAGGGCTTTTGTAGAAGGTGAGTACAAAGCGAAGAACGTCATTGGCCACTGCGACACAGTAGTCACGAAGACTCCCTCTCCCCCAATCAAGTGGTGGGCCCCATAGTCATAGTAGATTGGGCTAAGTAGTTGGTGGCGCTGTCAACCATGACTCTGGAACCTAGTGCTAATATTGGCTCTAGTGCTAATATTGGCTAGGGCACATCGAATTTACGGCGAGGCTGGCGCCACCGCGGAGGAATCACCCATGGTCATCCATTGGACCTGAGGATAATGAACCCCCAAAAGGTTGATATTTTCGGATCGATAGATCTCGTAGCTTCGGCCTTGAGGGTTGTTTAAGCAGGCTACACTTCTGGGATCATGCTGAAGGAACCCGGTACCGTAGAGCTCATTTCTCGAATCCTTCCATCGTATCTCATTTCACATTTCATATTTCGCAGCCGAGCATAGGTCTGAAATGGCTCCATCGTCAAATGTGCTACGCTTATGGCGAATTATCCAAAAGAAAGGCTACGGTTCAAATTTCGAAGGGCAGAATCCTGCCCCGGTTGTCATTAATTACATGGCACTCATTTGTTTGTTCTACTGTCGCTTTGTTACAGTTGAATGAGCTGACACCCATCCACCTGTACCAAAGCTTTTAATATACCAACGCTCCGTTAGTCCAATAATTCTATGAAAAATTAAAGTCCTGCAACCCCTTGATTGCATCGTTGGGCTACAATCACCTGACGGTGATGCTTGTATCAACATGTATTACTACTCGACTGCAGCAAGCGAATCAAATAAAACGGAAATGGATTCACCGAAATGGTCTCTTCTGATACATTCGGCGAAAATTGGAGAAACGTCAATCACAGTGAGCTTCTTAGCATGCTTCTCGATTCTCTCTTTTCCAATTGGGTAGGTATTGGTAACAACAATCTTGTCAATGCAGTTACTATCAGACAAGGTCTCCAAACACTTATCGCTGAAGACACCGTGAGTACCCACGACGTATACCGCCTTGGCACCACAGTTCAATCTCAAATGTTCAGCGGCAGCGATAAATGATGAGGGCTTATCAATCATATCATCCAAGATGATAGCAACTTTGTCTCTGACATCACCTACCAAAGTGATCAATTTCTCCTCATTTATGGAGGCTGGCTCATCCTCATCATCAGAGTTGGCAGCGTCGTAAGATCCACCTAGCACATCACTGTCTAGTATGGATTGGCGTTCATATGGAGTGTTCTCCTTCTTGGAAGCATCCACATTCTTGTCCTGGTAATCGTCATCGACAACATGGCCTTGCACGATTCTGGCAGTTTGAAGTTCTGACACAATGTTACCATCCGAACCATCGTCGGTGACACTGGTCTTCAATTCTTTCTTTTTGGAATATTGGTCTTGAGTACGACGTCTATCAGTGTGAATCATGGCAAAATTAATCTTCAACGAATCTGCCAATGCAGTGACTCTCTTAGTACCACCGGGGTTCTTAGAGACGACCACCGCACTTTCCCAGTCGGCAATGTTATGACGGATCCATCTAGCTAAGGTTGGTGCACCAAACAAGTTATCCACTGGCTTGGTGAAGAAACCTTGCATCTGTGAAGCGTGTAAGTCCATGGACACCACATGATCGGCACCTGCCATTATCAATAAGTTGGCCAACATTCTGGCGGTAATAGCACCTCTATGCTTTTTCATTTTGGATTGCTTAGAATATGGGAACTGAGGAATGACCGCTGTAATCTTCGAAGCAGAACCACCACGACAGGCAGAAATGAGAATCAACAACTCCATGATATGGTCATTGATTTGAGGGGATCCCGATTGGATGATGTACACATCCTCATCTCTAATGGACACACCAATCTGGACAGAAGTTTCTCCATTGGAAAACTTCTTCAACGTACATGGAGCAGGCTCCACACCTAGTCTGTCACATACCAATTTCCCCAATTCTGGGTGTGAAGATCCGACAAAAACCTTGCACTTTCTCATGGATTTATTGATTGATTGACTCACTTTGAAGCTCTGGAAAGAAAAGTATACCAGCTATTATAGCACGTGCTAAAACTGTCGGTTCTTCGGGTGATCCCAAATATCGAATATTTTAAAAAACGTCAAGTATTGACTCTACCTTCTGGAGAAGAAAAGCAAAGTCTTCTTGAGTGTTGCAATGACGGTAAAAATTTGGCGATGAGACTGTGTGCAGGAGGTAATTACCGGTTCTTAGTATGGAGCACAGCAGAGGTCCGGATCGAATGTGGCAGCAGCAACTGGTCAATTCCCACACCTTATGATATTGGATAGAGCAAGCGAGTACCAGAAATGACAAGAGAATATTTTTGTTCAATTTGACCACTTTGGGGGCTATTTAAGTACATACTGGAGATTAATAAATCCTGACTGTTGTGCGTGGCACGCCACTCTGTGCCCCGGGGGACCGCGGAGTCAATTTCATATTCCAATAATGCGTAGGACCATGATCAACGTTGTAAATACCAATTGTTCGAATGGGGAACACAACCACGTGGAAATTTACTCTGTACCTAAGTGATGTCGTAAATACTCAGTTGTAAATGTAAAGCTGGTTTCTAAATTAATCGAAGTAGAAATCTACCTCCATGGTCTTCTCCCATCTGATTACGTAAGGTAAATACATACCCATCTAAGGGCAGATCCGCCAATGGGACGGAAGATTAAGACAAACATAAAAGGTTACTTCATTGTGGGCCCTCGGCTCAATCTAATGTACTATTGAAGCCAACTTATTTACGTAATCGGGGGTTCATTCTCAAGTCATCACACGTCCTGCACATCATATTGCCGTCTATACCATGTCCGAATACGTGGAAGACCATAAACTCGTAAAACTCACGGATTCAGAAAGGGCCACTATCTCCAAGGATGAAACTTTGCATAAGAATATCACCAAGCTTAAAACCTACCAAGAAAATTTAGTACAATCGCAATTTTTCACCGAATGCCTTGAATCGCTCCAGGACTTGCTGCCAAAGTTAACCAGAATACGATGCCTTGCCTTAGGATCGCCTTCAGAAAGCAAAAGTGCATTGTATCAGCTTGCTCTAATGGTAAAATTGGCCGAAATACTAAAGATAAAGGATATTTCTATTTATGATCCAATCTTTACGAAGGAAGATATCTATATGTTGGAGGACACATTAGGTTACCAAGTATCTGATAAGGGAATGGAACATATTCAAGATCCAGAGACGCTATTTTACATGCCCCACGCTCCATTGGAACTAACTGAAGTGCTACTCGAAACTGAGAAGCCATTAATACTTATGGGTAACGACGTGATTGCCCACACAGACAGATATACCAAGTCCAAATTGCATGATAAATACCAAAACATAAGTTTATTGGTTCATCTCAGCGAACCTACAGCGCCAGCGCAAAATATGGAAGGAGAATTCACTACTGTTTCTCGACGGAGGAGAAAGAAAAATGTGTTTGTGGAACCCCATATTAATTACGATTACAGCAATAGCTATTTAAGGAAATTAGAGATAATCAGGTACAACAGCGGCACTCAGAAAGTCTCTGATTGGGCTAACTCGTTTTCCGACCTAGCACTCCATAAGATATGGCCTAGGCAAGAGCAAACAACGAACTCCAAGTCAGACAAAACAGCTACAGATGACTGAAGAAAACTTACGTCTCCAAACTTTTGCATGCATAATAAGCCATTTAGAATAATGTTTCACAACTTACAATATAGATTCTGGGAGAGAATCCTACAAAAAAGTAGGATTGCAGCACGTTTTAATAATACAAGCCTGAACATCTATTCACTAAAGTACAAGTAGATCACAGGAGGCGTGGCTTTTTAGTGGCCATCTCTGGATCTGGTTTTATTTGAGCTAGCATCATGTCTTGGGTCGAAGGAATATTTCCAAGACCCGGTGACGTGATTTTATTGTTTGCTCCGTCAGCAATAGCAGCAGCAGCATCCGTTGTTGCCCCGTTAGTATTTCCCGTAGCCTTCATGTCCTCAGTAAGTAGGTGTTTGGCCAAAATAGAGTACAAGTCATCTTTGGTGAAGGGTTTCGCCAAAATATCGGACATTCCGTTCTGTAAGTAGTTCACCAAGTCATTGTCTTCAATATTACCTGTCATGGCGATGATCGGAGTCTTTGTGTCGAATGATCTGATCACGCTGGTCGCTGTGGCACCATCTAGGTTTGGCATGACGATATCCATTAGCACCAAATCATATTTGGTATGTTCCACCGTCGAAATAGCATTCAACCCATCGGTAGCCACCGTTACCTGACAACCGTATTTCACCAAAAACTTACGACAGAGCTGGATACACACATTGTCATCTTCGACCAAGAGAACGTGAAACTTGGGGTTGGTTAGGTTTGTGGTGAAGACTTGTGGAAGTTGTCCGGATAAGCCAGCTATTGGAGAACCTGAAGTAGAAGCTAAAGGTGATTGTGGCTTCGGCGTCATGTTGTCTCCCGAAGGAGGGGTAGGCTTCATATATCCGGCACCAGTAGCACCAGGAGCTGGTCCAGTAGCCAATGGAGCGCCACCAGGAGCAGCCGATGGTGGGTTCAGTGACACATTTATACCGGAGGGAATGCTCAAGCGATTGGTTGGACTGGGGATGGTATTTATTTGACCAACAGATGCCGAATGCGAGTGTCGAGGTTGTTGCTGGCCCATGGCAGGGTTGGGAATTGCCCCAGCAGGAGGGGCATTGTGTTGTGAAAGCTGAAGATTTACCAACGCCGGGTTGGGGAAGTCCAAAGGCGGTAATTTTATTCCCGCTTGAATAAGACAGTTGACTAGAGTTCCCATAGACCTGTGGTATCTCTCGTTAACTGTGTTTAATGCCACGATACTTTCTATTATTGTTTTATATTTTGTTTGTAGCACATTGATTTCCTTTTGTAGAGCCTTATTATCCGCCAGGAGGAAATCTATCTGATCTTTCATATACTGCTGTGTATGAGATATTTGGTTGATACTGTGGTTGGAGGTGGGGGCAATTTGACTGGTATCGGTTCCATTGGGGGCCGAGCCCTTCTTATTACTGGGACCTTTACGTTTGATGTTTTCAAGGGCTTCGAGGTCGTTGATTCTGAAATCCGGATGTTTGAACTCCCACGCATCTTCGCCATACGGATAGTTCTGCTTCTCTTCAGTAGGCACTTTGACCTTATGAAAATCGTACTTATTCAACTGCCTGACAAAACTGGCAAAGTTACTGTGTTTAAAATGGCGAGGCAAGATCTCCTTGGTAAACTCGTTCGTGTTAAGGACCACGAAACTGTCACCGTTATGAGTCCACCTCACGACATCTTTGTAATCTTCTTCCTGCAACATTTGGAACAACTTTTTAACAAAATCATTGGATCCGCCAAACGTCGAGCTGGTCGACAGCACCAGAGACAGAGGTAGGCCCGACATGAATGAAAATTAGCGGCTATGTTGACAATGATAAAATCAATTATGAAACGCACTCAGCAGTGTATGTAGCAAACCTGATGCCAACACAGCGCCTGGGGCAATAGTATCAGCAGATCCGAATATATAAAGGATGACAGTGATACCAGCTGGCAAGATCGATAAATAAGCCGGTCGCGATAGCTGAAGAAGTATGACCTAGTTTGAGATTTCGTAAACTCCAGCTCGATAATCATCAGGTGAGCCTGCATAGGGAGCCCTCAACCTGCCAATTTAGCGGTCGTGCACCGCTCAGTGCTACTGACTACCCATGCGGCGGGCTACCAGAATCACTTCCGACCAATGCTAAGGGTGTGCTGTAGACAGGCAAGCGAATAGGCGGTTTCACCGGGGCTACCTAGGAATGGTCCGGTCATGTGACGCGGCCGCCACCACCATCGACGCCGCCTAAGCCCAAAGTGCCAATTTAGGCGGGGGGCGAGGGCGTCCCTAATTTTTCACTACAAGCCACCGACCGTGCCTCTCCAACCGTTTTACCTGATTGGCGTCGCCAGCGAGTTTTTGGTGTAGTGACATCTACCCCCGGAAGTTATTGTCCGGCCACGGTTATCGTCAGCACCACTACTAATAGTGACGGTTGTTTCAGTTGGTGAATGTATAAGGACTGTCCGTCGCCAGTGCCATTGTCGCGCCCTCTCATCGCCCTCACTGTCAAATTCATCCCGTGCTACTCACTCAGCACCCACCCCTCTCTATCAAATCGCATCGCCAGTATCACCGTTCTGGCCCTCGCCAGTAACTGAACAGTGAGCCAGGTTGTTTCACCTCAAATATAGTTGCTACAACGGTTACCGAATATGTCCCAAAACTTACCGGAGACTCCGCTGGGCTCTCCAATCACACACAAGGAACAAGGGGCCAAATTGCATGTGTCTCCGGATTTTTATGCGGTGTACCTCCTTCAATCAATACCTAGACCTAAGTCATTTTACGTGGGCTCCACTCCAGCACCGGTACGGCGTTTAAGACAGCACAACGGTGAACTAATTGCCGGGGCCTATCGTACCCGTCGGAACGGGGCCCGACCCTGGAAAATGATCGCTGTGGTGTACAACTTCCCATCCAAGGTGGCTGCTCTCCAGTTTGAACACGCATGGCAGCATGCTTACCAGACACGACATATTAGCCATGATCAAAGGCTCACTACTTCGAGACGAACATCGCTCGGATTATCCTTGCGGTTGGCCTGCATGCGACTACTTGTCACATCTACATTTTTCCGTCATTTGAGGCTTCGAGTAGCCATATTGGATCCGTCGGCGTACCTGGAATGGCTCGCCAACAAGTACCGAGGACCTGACGTGTCTGCTGAGGCCAGCAACTTCGATGAATTTTTCCAGGGTCAAGCCAATGTCCAGAAGGCCGTCACCAGCCCTAGTCAGAGTGTGGATACTGCTGAACCCCAACACCAAGTATCTGTAACTCCAGGTTCCATGCAGTGGTTCCTTCGCCTGGCACATCTCCATTTGGAATTGGCAAAAGCTCGCATCTTGTCAGGACCGGTAACCTGCCAATTGTGCGCCACCGATATCGATTATTTGCCAGATGAAATGCCTCCATTGACTACGTCATCGGCGGTGGATCACTTCCTACATAATCAAATGCCCTTGTTGGCTGTGTGTGATGCGGATACATGTAGCCTGGTATGCCACTTGTCGTGTATTGCGGCCCGCTGGTCGGAGGCAGCCGATAACAGCGCCATAATCCCTTCTACGGTGGTTTGTCCCCACTGTGACAAAAGCCTCTGTTGGAATAAACTCGCCGCCACCGCCACGCGATTGAGGCGTTATGCCCTTCAAGATTACATCGCCATGCCCCTCTCAAACACGTCTCGCATTTAAAACTATATGCATTGTTCGCCAGATGGTAATGACTTGTCAACCATGGTTGTGTGGTCAATTGCACAAAATATTCTCGTCTGGCGTGTTCGACACTACTTACAACTCATCGTGATCGTCCAAGTTATTCTTGCTGGCCTTGCTGCTGCCACCAATGGTGATTTCCCATGGCAGATTAATGTTCAATTGTGGCTTGTGGATCACCAATTTGGTTTTCGCAGCCTCGGTTTTCGCAGCCCATTCGTTACCATTTTGATGGATTTGTACGGTGCCAATATCTAACTGAGACGTAGATACGACGGTGATTTTTTCGATCTGCACCAGTTGCAACGCCTTCGTGTATTCCGAATTTGGCAGGACAATCGTGGCATTAATAGCATCTTTTGAGGCGATGAAATTTATCAATGTAAACGCATTGGATGTATTGTATTGGAATGACTCTCCATCGTCAATGTACAATTTGCCGGACGCGTTCCCGTTGGAATCCAATGCTATGACTAATGAATATGGATCTTCCTTCATAAGCCTGGTCGATCTCCTGTACCGATTTTTCTGTGCAATAATGGATCCACCCGAAAGTAACATTGGAATGTCTTCCAATCCAACTGGTTTGGAAATATATTTTGGTTCGGACACTTGATACGTCTTCACTTCGTTTAAATGGCCGTTTGTAAAGTCATAGTATACCTCGGTATTAGGAATATAAATTTCCACTTCACCAGCACTCTCCTCAGTTATTGGTTTCACAAGTATACCAGAGCCACCATGTCCTGGACCACCACCCACAAAGAATTGATCATCAATAGAGTAACTGTCCAAGTTCTGTAAGTTATCGTAGAAAATTGGTCTGACGACAGGAATACCTGACTTGGAAGATTCATAGAAACTAGTGTAGAGTACAGGTAATAATGAGTATCTTAACTTAATGGCATCTCTCATGATGGAAGTGTACTCCCCGCCCGCTACCCACGGTTCACGTCTTCTCGAATCAATATGTGCGTGAGCTCGGAAAAATGGATACCAAATTCCTGTTTGGTACCATCTAGTCAATAATTCTTTGGACGGGTTACCAAAAAAGCCTCCAACATCAGCTCCTGCAAATGGCATTCCCGAAACCCCTGAAGTCAAAACCATGGGGATAGAAATCTTCAAATATTCCCACTTAGACATATTGTCCCCAGTCCACATAGCGGCCGTTTTTTGCGATCCTGCAAAGTAAGATCTAGTTAAAACAAAAGGTCTTTCTCTAGTAGTGTGACCGACTTGGCGATTCATCAACGATTTGTAAGTAGACTCGTGGAACGTCATTCCATAGATATTGTGAACAGAACGATGCTCCCATCCCCCATAGTGGAGGTTATCACGCGGAGATGTATCTTCTGGACCATTGAAAACAGAGGGTTCGTTCATATCGTTCCAAAGGTGGATATTCGTAGATTGTCCACCCATGAAAAAGTTTTTGGGACTCCACTCAAACTTTGAGTCCCAGTAGATTTGACTGTTTGGATTCATACTATCAACCCAAACAGACTCTCCGGGCCAGCAATGCCCATGGTAGGAAGAGTTGGTCTTATCGTTAATAGTAATTCTCCTCGACAATAATTCGTCACTTATGGCATACCCAGTCTTGATATGGGGGTCAACAATAATGACCAAATTCCTCCCTGTACGATCAAGTTCTGCTAGCATATGTTCAGGACTGGGGAACTTTTCCTGCTGCCATGTAAAGTATTTTTTTTGATCAGCGTATTCAATATCAAGCCAGATGGTATCGTAAGGAATTTGATGCTCATCAAATTTGGCATTAATGTCCAAAACATCTTTTTCGTCATTGTAATTCCATCTACATTGGTGGTAACCCAAGGAGAATAATGGAGGCAACTGAGTATAGCCACTAATTGAGCCATAGATCTCATTGACTTTCGATGGTGTTTCGCCCAAAATAATGAAGAAATCCAACACACCATTTTCTGAAACCCAATGGGATTTGGAGTCGTGGGTGTCACTGGTTTTATCGATATCAATGAAAGTATCAGCACTGTTGACCCAGAATAACCCAGCTGAAATTTCGGGCTTTACGGCTAATAAGAACGGAATCGACCCATACATAGGCATTCTCGAATGCGTTTCGTATTCAAAGATATCCACATTGTACAATCTGTATGGCAAGTCGCCAGTTGTATCTTTCAAGTCCAAAGAATCTGCATGTTCTGGAATACCATACAAATGCTTAAAGCCTTTGAAGGTGAAATCCAAACCAATTGACTCGGGACCTAGTGGCAAAGAATCATCCTGAGCGCTGTGGAAAGAATCTTTGAACATATCATAATCGGATTCTTCGCGGTGAAGGTGGTTTGCGGAATCGTCATTTCTAGACCTCCAATGCTCAATATTCAATAGTTTCTGGTCGTTTATCACCACAATTGGCTTGTTATTGTGGAGAACGGTAATTTTAATGGGATAATATTCAATTTTAACGGAGTACTCGCTATAAATAAGCACAACTTTGTCTTCGTCTATAGTACTCTCCACGTTCTTGAGATACGGCAAGGACTCTGAGAACACCCAATCGGGGACTTCATTATATCTTGTAGGGGAGTGAATCTTGGACACTTTATTGTCGTCACGCTCTTCATTGATAGTTACTCTTACGGTGCTATTCAAAACCGTTACTTCGAATGGTAAGGTGACTTTGTTCCCATTAGGAAGATCCTTCAACACATTTCCCTGCACGGCAAACTTGTCTGGATACGAGCCCAATCCAACACTTTCACTGTCAATCCGGTAATGTGGTGTGTATGATTTCGTCTGACGTATTTCTTGGGCGAAATGTCTATTCCTATGGCAAAACCCTGCTTGTTCACACGTCTTGAACGTATGCTCTTTCACAGCCACAACACATGAAATAGTGAACAACAACGCCCACCAGCCGGTCCACCTTGGGCAATTGCCAGAGATTTTCATGCTTAACAGTCGAAATGATCTAAGAAAGATAATTAAGGGGAATATTAGTAGATTACTGCAGTTACGGCTGCATTGGATCACTGGGACAAGAGTCGTGCGCAGACGACCGTCTTTGCACATTACCTCAAGAGCAAAAGTAGGGTGAAAATGACACTGGTCGGTGACAGTTCACTTGGGAGAAAATGGCAACGGCTTCGTTGAAACAGCCATAAAAAGTACGAACGATCAACCACGGCCACTTGGTCGAGTTGTTAAAATACGTTTCTACGTTCTAGGAATTGATGATCAGGGCCCATCACCTTAAATAAGATGATCAAAAGTTGATCGAAAAAAGATGGAAACAGATCTTGATACGAGTGGAAGGAGGCTCCAACCTACTGCCAACCCGATGAACTATTTCAAGATCCATTCCATTCCAAATGGTATAGATTAATGGGTGTATCAATAACGGTCGTGTGAGTGCTACAAATATACTATGGAGAAATTTTTTTGAGCGGAAACATAACCCACAACTTTGACCTTAATTTTACATATCAAGTTCAGGGACTTGACACTTGTATTACTACACATCCAATCCACAGTTGTTAATACAGTTTGTGAAACGTCTAGGCTTAATTTCTGGGCCGCATATTTCGTATTCAACCTTCTACACACGCGACGCTCCTTATTGTTATAGGTACTGTACTGACGAAACCGAAGCGATAACAAAGCAAGCGGACCATGGCAGCTATAGAGGAAAGAAAGCGCTCGCTTTCCGAACCGGACACCCACGATGCCAAGAAACAGAAGCCGTTGAATGTGCTCAGCGAAAATGGACCATTAACACAACAGGATGTGGTGTACTTTCAAAAGGAGGCGATATGGCGCCAGATGGAGCTCTACAAGCAGAGGGCTAAGTTGGCGAGTCGTGATATAGACAGATATAAGAAGCAATATGAAGCCAACGAACAGAAGCTTAACATCTTGGATTCCTGGTACGAACAGATTATTACCTTGTTCAAGGGTAAAACTGAAGGCAACAATGCAGATCTCAACGAGAGCTTGCTCATCAAAGTAACCAATAATGATCGGTCATCTTCAATCGACGATGTATTGGAAAGAAGAAGAGTGAACCTTCTTAAGGTTTTGACTCCTATAATCGATAATGTCAAAGGGTCGGTACTGGAAGAGTCACGAAATTTACTTGTAAAGATAGAGCAATTAAATTCGGAGTTGGCATCGGCTCGTGCCTCGAACGAGTCCTTGAGCAAGAGTAAGTTGGACTTGGAAGAGAGAGTGGAGAGTTTACAGCAAGACATGTTAAACTTAATGAAGGAGAAGGAACGTCTCAACTCCAAGACACTTCAAAGACTAGATGGTAGACCAGCGGGAGAGTCCAACGGAAGCGAGGATGTTGACAAAACAACCAATGGTCATCACGAGGTTAAACAAGAGATCAAGGATGAAAAGCCCGCAACTCCAGAGACCAAAGAAATAGACAATGACGAACTTGTGAGGTTAAATGCGGAGCTTGATGAGCTCAAATCTAGTAACCAGCTACTCACCACTCAAATTCAGGGAATAACTGAAAAATACAACAAAACCCAACAAGATAACGTCCAGTTGGAAACCAGAATCCGCAACCTACAGGAATCAGACTTAGTGGATAACATGTATTATAAAAACGTCGTTAAAAATAACAGAAGCTTGCAAGACCAAATTGTGAGGCTATCCAAGATCAATGATGCCAATATCACTAGATTAAGCGACTTGGAGAATAAGCAAAATGACTTGAAGCAGGTAGTTTCAAAGGAAATAATGGACGAAAACGAGAACCTCAAGGAACAGCTTCACAAGAGCGAATCTGACTTGGTTCGTATCAGAACCACTAGAGACGAGTTAATATCCAAGCAATCGATATTGAAGTCGCAGTTGGAAAATCAAAAGACGAACGGGGAATTGAACAAGTTGAACCAGGTATTAAGTACCAGATTACAGCAGTTAGAGTCGGCTCATTCGGAGAAATTGTCCCAAGATAATGAAAAGCTCAATGAACTTTCTAAGGAAGATTTGGTGAAGCGTGCCAGTGCATTGAGTAATGAGATCAAAGAAATCGAGCTTGCGTTTAGGGAGACTAGAGAAGTTTCGTTGAAAAAGCTTACGAGTGGCATAGACCAAGAAAATTTGATTAAGAAGTTGACCATTGAGAAGACTAAAGCAGATCAGAAATATTTTGCGTCCATGAGGTTAAAAGATTCTATTCAAGGAGAAAATAAGATATTGAAAGCTCAAGTGCACAAGTCACAAGATTTGATCAAGAACATGAATGATCTCGAAAAGAATTATCTCAACAAAGTTGATGTGTTGACGAAGTCGGTGAACGATTACAGAATAATCAAAGAGAACTCACTTCAAGAGAATGCCCAACTTCAAGACAGTGTGAAAGCGTTGAAGATAAGTAAGGACGCATTAGAGTCTGAGGTTAAAAAGGTTACTAAGTTGCTTGAGACCAAGACCGATGAGTACACACAACTAGAGTCCGAATTGTCGGAAGCCAAAGTTTTAATAAACAAGTTGGAGAAGAATCTTAAGAGCACGGAGAGCCTCCTCAAAAAATACAAGGACAACAACACCTCGTCCATATTACAGGAAGACGAACAACAGCTTGAGGCCTTGAGGTCGATTGCCAAATGCTCGGTATGCTCAAAGAACTGGAAGGATACCGCCATCAGTGTATGTGGACATGTGTTTTGTCACAAGTGCACGCAGGAGAGATTGGCGGCGCGTCTTAGACGGTGTCCGTCTTGTAACAAGGGATTTTCTGCAAACGACCTATTAACCATTCACTTGTGAATTATGTATTATGTAATTAGTTAATCGAAGTTCTCTGGAGCCAACCTGTAAATTCCTGTTCTTGGATCTAACCAGCATTTGCTCATTGGCACCAGCCCGCGTCGCTGGTTACGCCCGCGGCCTCTGCAACCAGCCCCCGTTACCCGGACACGCCATCGGGTGGCAACTACCAAAAAAAAGACACGTCTACGAAGTTCTGCTCCAACCAGCTCCCCTATTCTTTTCTACCGTCGCCACCCTCTGTACCCCAAACGGCCTGCCCCAAGCGCCGGGGGCTCGTACGTCACGTGTATAGCACCGCCTGCCACCACACATCACCAGGGGGCCGGTATTCCAATGGATGGCGTTGGTTGCCTTCCGCTAGGGTAGCAATTAGTAAACTGAAAGTAGACAGGGGGTCGTGCGCGGGCTCAACAACTTGGGAGCCGCAGGGCGCCAGTATAAATTAAGAGAAATCCCCGTCGCATTTTGGAAGTTGAAGTTTGTAAAAAAAACTGGAAAAAATCCCAGTTGAGGCGATGCGATTGGTCATTTGCGTGGTCTAGAATTTCTTTTTCGTGAGATTATTATTGTTCCTGACGCAGCACATTTACAGGTTTTCATCGACGCTCCGTGTCGCCGCAGTACATTACAGGTTCACCCATTGCAGGTTTCCTCCCCCAGCTTTTACGGTTTAGATCGTGCGACCTGTCCGCAACTTTTGTTCCCTTTCTTACTTTGCTTATATATACCTGGGCGCGCCACCTCCCCACACCTGCATAAGTCTCGTGGTTTTCTATAAATTTAATCTAGTTGGCTGCAAACGGTTTCCTACTTCAAATAATCATGTCTGAAGTTATTCACGAAACGAATACTCCCGTGCAGACCCCTTCCTCGGACAACTCGTTTTTCCACAAGGACGACGAATCCATGGTTCACAAGGCCCACCCAGGCAAAGGTGAGGAACCCGAGAAGCCGCTCTCGCCCCCCAACCCTTCTCCCAGTCCGGAAAAGCACAAGTTGGATGATGAGGCTGAATCGGAATCGAAGCGGGTCAAGATTGACGAAAATCCCCAGCCCGAAGCGCTGGTGGGTGCACCAATGGACCAGGACGACCCCCACAACTCCGAGTCGTCGGCAACTCCACCGTCAGACCAACCTCAACAGAAACAAAGCGATCAACTTGCTGCCATTCCCAAGTTCACCGAACCGGCCCCAAGACCTCCGCAAGAACCCGATCTCAACAACCTTCCTGCTAACCCTATTCCCCCACATCAGAGCAAGTTTGCTCTCAACACCATAAAAGCCATAAAGAGATTGAGAGATGCCAATCCCTTCGTGCATCCTGTCGATATCATCAAGCTTAACATTCCATTTTACTACAACCATATCCCAAGACCAATGGACTTGTCCACCATAGAAAGAAAGATCGTTGCCAATGCGTACGAGGATGCCAACCAAATCGTGGAAGACTTTAACTTGATGGTCAACAATTGTAAAAAGTTTAACGGCGAAGCTGCTGGCATTTCCAAGATGGCGGATAACATACAAGCACATTTTGAGAAGCACATGCTCAACTTTCCACCAAAGGTTCTTCCATCGGTTACAACTGTGAAGAAGTCTACCAGCAAGGCTGGCAGTGGCTCGCCTCAGCCAGGCTCCGCAGTTCCCGTCACTTCCAAAAGAAAAGCTGCTGCTGAGTCTGAGTTATCTAAGCGTGACTCGGTTGCTGCTCAAAGACCAAAGAGAACAATCCACCCACCCAAGTCCAAAGAATTGCCATATGACGTAAGACCTCGCAAGAAGAAGTATGCGGCTGAGTTGAGGTTCTGTAATCAAACCATCAAGGAACTCATGTCGAAGAAGCACATGAATTACAATTTCCCATTTTTGGCGCCTGTTGATACAGTTGCATTGAATATTCCAAACTATGGTGATATTGTTAAGGAGCCTATGGATTTAGGAACAATCAGCTCTAAGCTTGCCAATAATCAATATGAAAATGGTGATGAATTTGCCCATGATGTTCGTTTAGTTTTCAAAAACTGTTATGCCTTTAATCCCGAAGGTACCGATGTTAATATGATGGGTCATCGCTTGGAAGCTGTTTTCGAAAAGAAATGGGCAAACAGGCCAATTCCTGAACCAACTCCTGCAAACTCAGACTATGATTCTAGTGAAGGTGAATATGAAGACGAAGAAATCAATGAAGCCATGTTATCAGAGGTTCCAGCCATCCAATTTTTGGAAAACCAATTAATCAGAATGAAGAAAGAGTTGGATGAGTTGAAGAAAGAGCATTTGAAGAAGTTGAGAGAACAACAATCAGCCAAGAGAAAGAAGAGGGCCAAAAAGATAACGAAGAGAAAGGATTCTATGAATGGAGGAAGCATCAGCTCCAGTGCCCCTGTTGTTACTTACGAAATGAAGAAACAAGTCAGTGAGATGGTGCCTAATCTTTCTGATAAAAAGTTGCAGTCACTTATCAAGATCATCAAAGATGATGTTGAAATTAGCAATGAAGATGAAGTGGAATTGGACATGGACATGTTGGAAGACAGAACTGTGTTGAAATTGCACAACTTTTTATTTGGTAAAAAGGCTGCTGCTAGTATGCTTAAGAAGAAAAAGAAGCCTCTTCTAGGTACTGCTGATGACGAGTTAGCGCATTTGAGAAGTCAGTTGGCATTGTTTGATGAGGGTGGTGCAGACTTAAACGCTACGTTTATGAATATTGGAAATGATCAGGAATCTTCTGAAGATGACGTTTCATCTGAAAGTTCAGAGGAAGAATGATTGTTATGTGAGTGTCGTACTAATGTTCTTTTATCATTTTTTTTTCCAAAGGTTTATATGTACTATAGCTAATTTCTTCTCTTAATGTATAATAAAAGAACACGATACATGGAATGCTTTTAAACGTAACAGAAGTAGTGTACAATATGTGATGGCCAAACTCCAATAGTCCTGTATACATGAGATACCAAAAGCGCGGCTTATACACTAGAGTCGATGGAATTTTCATCCTGATAAGAGCACTGTAAGGGCTATTTCTGTTATTGCGTGTTGCAAATACGTCAGAATTTCCCTTGCAAGGGTCCCTTAAACATAATAATACAATAGAGATACTAGAAACCTTCATACAAACTGTCATAGACTGTCACAAACCATCATGTCTATCGAATCGAAAATCGATGAGCTCAGTCTCGAAGCACAATCATCACCAAGCAGACCCACTGTTGAGCCCAGAAACCCTCTTAATAAACCCATTCACATCATCAGCACAGCCAAGGCGACTCTAAGTAGGCCAGCATTCATAGCGGGTCCCATGGTAAGGTACTCAAAGTTACCATTCAGAGAGCTTGTGAGACACTACAATACAGACATAGTATATACCCCCATGATTCTTGCCCGGGAATTTGTCAGAAACGATATCGCCCGTATATCTGACTTCACTACTAACGAGAAAGACTGTCCAGTTATTGTACAGGTTGGGTGCAATAATGTTGAGGACTTGCTTAAGTTCGTTGAAATGATTCATCCGTATGTTGATGGAATAGGGATTAACTGTGGTTGCCCTATCAAGGAGCAGGTACGTGAGGGTATCGGAGCAGCACTTATGACCGAGCCAGACTTGGTTTCTGCAATGGTTAAAGCGGTCAAGGACAAATACGGTGACCTGGTGTGTTTGGAAACTAAAATCCGTATCCATCCCGATATTGATCAGACAATAGAATTTGTGAAGAAAGTGGAAGCTAGTGGAGTAGACTACATCACAGTACATGGAAGAACTAAGAACACCAGATCATCGGTGCCAGTGAATTTGGATGCAATTAGGACTGTTAAACAATCCGTGAGTGTCCCAGTTGTGGCCAATGGTGACTGTTTTTCGTTGCAAGATGCCTATGATATCGCCGAATATACTGGTGTCGACGGAGTGATGGCTGTACGAGGAATTCTCAGTAATCCTGCTTTATTTTCCGGATACTCCAAGACCCCATGGGGGGCGGTAGAATTGTTCTGGGATCTAGCCACCAGTTATGGCTTGCCATTCAGAATTGCCCAACATCATTTGTCAGAAATGTTAGACAAAGTGGTGCCCCGGAAAGTGTTGAAGGAAATGAATGAAACTACTTGTATGATAGACATGGCAGACTGGTTTGATGACCATTTCATATTAAAGAGAAGGGGCGAAGAAGGCTTCGCTACCTCAATGGAGCCTACATGGAAGGGGAATATCTCCCAACTGTCGCATATTTAATAGAAATTTCGGTGATTAACTCATCGGAAACGAGCATATTACGAAATAGAATACTTATTTGTTAACTCTGTGGTTTCGTACTTCAAAGTGAAGTTTATTGTACATTAATATACACTAGGCTTCGTTCCCTAAGAAATCTCTGTTCTGAAGCGAAATGCTCTTCGTCTTGTTGTTTACCTTATAAATACCAACTAATTGTTGTGCCAACTCAAACATATTATTCCTCAATGAAATCACCACAAACTGAGCATTTTTTGTTCTTTCCTTGATGTAGTTTGCCACGATAGAAACATTCCGGAAGTCCAATGCTGCATCAATCTCATCCATGACATACAAGGGAGTAGGCTTATACTGATGAAGAGCAAATACTAATGCCAAGGAACTCAATGTTTTCTCCCCTCCTGACAAGTTGGAAATGTTCTTCCAAGATTTTTTTGGAGGCATGACACTGAATAACACTCCTTCAGAGAATGGATCCAAACTGTCAACTAATTCAAGTTCAGCGTTACCTCCCATAGTAATCATGCGGTACATATCTTTCAATGTCATGGAAATAATATTAAAACCTTCCATAAACTCATCCAATCTCTTTCTCTTCAACTCTTCACAATGATTCTTGATTTCATCCCTTTCTTTGACTGAAGTATTCAAATCAGCACGACGGCTTTCGAACTCTTGCTTCTTGGTACCATATTCTTTAAGCACTTCGATATCTACTTTGATATTATTCAAAACATTTTTCAATCCCTCAATCTCAGTATTAATTTCCTCAAGATCAATTTCTTCTATCTTGGACGTGTCCAAATCCTCGAAAACAGCTCCATTATAACGACTCTGCTCTTCTTCTTCCATCCAGTCTATATATTCTTTAGGGTCTCGAACCACCAATGATTCCAAGCTTTCTTGGTCGTTTTCAATATAATGTCGACTTTTTTTGATAATGCTGTTGTACTTCTCTAACTTGTTATTGATCTCGATTTCGAACGACTTGAATTTGTTGATTTGTTCATTTCTTTCTTCAAGCTCGCTGTGAAGCTTTTCTAATTCGCTTTCATGATCATTTCTAGTATTCTCTAATTCCAATAAATCACTTTGAAGTTGTTTGAGGGTTTCAGATTTCTCACTAAATTTGCTTTGAATTACCTTTAGTTCCTCCTCTGCAGATGTGAGCTCTTCGTTCGATTGCTCGATTATCTTTTTGTGTCTTTTGATTTCATTTTCAAGTTTCTTAATAGCCATTCTGTCGCCCGAAGTCTTTTCAGTTATAATTTCAATTTGCTGTTTGATAGAATCGACCTTCGAGTTTTGAACTTTCAACTCAACACCACCAGCATCCATAATTTTTTCTTCAAGGGTTTTTATTTGACCTTCGAGATCGCTCATTTGCGATTTGAGATTGCTCTTTTCGATTTCCAAGTTTTCAATTTCGGTTGTTTTACGGCCAATTTTCTCGTTATCTTCTTGGTTGGAATTATTCTTTTCAATCTCAGCAATAAGAGTTTTACATATCAACGTGGCTTCTTTCTTTTCTGCACTCAATGATTCAATATCCAACTTTAATCTAGAAATCGCAAATTCAGTCTCAGGCTTAAGATCTTTCAATTTTTTGAGCATGGTTTCCTTCTCTCTGAATTCTTTCTCTGTGGTATCATATTTTGATTCCAATTCTGCTAAGTCGTTTTTCATCAACTCGATGTCTTCAGGACTAATATCCATTGCACCCTCTAACGTAGAATTTGATAATCTCATTGCACCTCTAGCAAAATGGTTACCACCACCAGACATGGTACCAGAAGTATCGACAACTTTCCCATCTAATGTCACCACCTTCCATCTTTTCGCACCATATGCGACTTTTTTGGCCTCAGCCAAGTCGGGTGCCACTAAAGTATTATATAGTTTGCTGTAAAATGCCGGCGCAAATTTAGGGTTCTGCGGCCGAATCAAATCAAACAATCTCTTTACAGAGCTTGGATTACCTGGAGTTTGAATTGGTGATAAATTGAATTGACGCAACTTATTCAAGCAAATGAAATTAGCATATCCCAACTTGTTCTTTCTCAAATAGTCAATACAAGTTTGTGCTGTTTCGACAGTTTCTACTACCATGGAATCCAATCCTGGACAAGCTGTTGAAATAGCTATATCATAAACATCATCAATGACACCCAAATCACCCAACCTGCCGTAGAACCCATCAATACGTCCAGATTTTGCCAATCTCATTAAACTGGAAAGTACTTTGTTTTGGTTTTGGTGCTTACTTAAAGAATTAACTGCATCTTGAGTTTTCTGCCTCGTGGTTAGAAGATGTGTTTTTTTGCCCTCTAACTCTTTTCTATCATAAGCAATTTGTTCTTCACCTAACGCAATCTGTTCTATGATTTGAGATAACTTCTCCTGGGATTCTAAAAACTCCGCTTCCTTGCTCTTACCCTCTTTTTTAATCGAAATTAATCGTTCCTTTGCTTCATCGAGTCGTTTTGAGATACTAGCCTTTTGCGACTGTAACATTTCAAGTTCAGAATTAGCTAAAGAAAGCGCATTTCCATTTTCCTTAAGCTTATCATTCCAAGGCTGAAGTTTCTCTTGTAAATCCTCTATTTTTTTGGTGAATTGAGAAGTTTTCGCAGTCAATCCCTTTCTAATTTCGTCAAGTTTCTCCTTTTCTTCTTCTAAGCTATTATTTAGTTGATCCATTTCAGTTTTGAATTGAGAAGCTGCTTGGTTACTATTGTTCAACTTTGATTGAGAAGATGTAAGAGTGTGTTCCAGCTGTTCTTTAGATTTAGTGATTTTCTTGATTTTATTAGTTATGTTTTTGTTTTTTTCTTCAAGCGCCACGCTTTGTTTGTTGGCCTCTTTCTGCCTCTTGGCAAGATGGGTGATTTCGGTATTTATTTTGGAAATTGCATTCTTTGCTTCATCTTGTTGCTTGATAAATTCCTCCATTCCTGATAGAAGTTCAGAATTTTTTGACCTTTCCACTTCTAGACTCTCATTTAGCAGGTCCACGCTTTTCTGATTTTCGTCTATCCTTCTTTGATTTTCATGAATACTGACCTGGAACTGAATTGATTGCTTATTTATCAACTTCTTTTCAACCTCCAAAAACTTTAATGCATCATTTTTCTTATCTTCGAGCAGATCTTTATCCTTCTCAACTAATTCGAACCGGTTTTCTTTCTCCATGCAAACTTCATTCAAATCATCAACTTTATGCAAACTTTCTTCAATTAACTGTTTGTACTGGGCAGTTCCAATAATATCTTCAAGGTACTCCAATAAACCATCATCATTTTCACGTTCAGCTTTAGCTTTCATTTGCGCAATAGATTCAACTTCACCTTGTAAGATCAAGAACCGCTTGTGGTCCAAGTCAATACCTTGCTCACGGAGATACAGGGTAACCTCTGTGTAGCTACTGGATGAGCCATTAATATAGTACAGGGATTGGTTATTTTTTAAAGCTTTTCTTGAAATGACTAGTGAGGAGTCCGGTATTATGTGTGCTTTAGATTCGTCCTCGTTATCATCTAGGACATGATGGAAATGAATATCGACTTGACAAAAGGGGAGTTTCTCCCCACCTGAAGAGTTGTGAATTAATTCTGATAACTTACCTTGTCTCATTTTCAGGGCCCTAAATCCAAACACAAACAACAAGGAGTCGATGACATTGGATTTCCCACTTCCGTTGGGACCCACCACCGCCGAAAACGAGGCATTAAAGGGTCCGATCTCTTGTACACCAGCGTAGGACTTGAAGTTTGTAAGCACTAATTTATTAATGACCAATCTGGGTTCGTGCTTTCTTGTTGGGAGTACAATATCACGTCTCTTGGAAGGCGATTGTAGCAAGATGGCCGACAGTTGTTGAGAAAAGCTCAATGCATTCTTGGTATCTTGGGAAATGGCTAGTTGCGAAGGCGGAGGGTTCAAGGATAACAGCACTGGTTCAAGTTTAATAGATGATGTGTTTTTTGAAGGCTCAGACTCTACAGACGTGTCGCTTTTAGGGTTCAGTTCTCGTTGCTCCGCGTCTTCAAATACCTTGTTGCGCTCTTCGATATCTTCGTCATTAGGTTTGGGGTTCGAGAGTTCTTGGTCTTGGGTTTGGTCGGTTAGTACTATCGTCACTGCGCTATCTTTTTCACCATCAGAAAGAAATGGGTTGTCGTCCTCGGCGTCATGTTTAAACGGTTCTGAGTTCTCTACCGAATGAAACAGCCGTGTTGAAACCATAGAAGCATCGGGTTCGCTAGCAGAATGGAAGTCACTATTGTTGATGAACGTCTCTTCTTCAGGAACTGTGGGCTCTATAGGCCTAGACGACCGGGCACGCTTGATCCCCATTGTATGAGTCCACTGGTAAACAAGTCGATGAGCGTGATCTAGGTAAACATTGGTGATGTGGGGCACGACCACGCGTTGCAGCCATTGATGGTAGTGAGACACACTACTATCAAATAACGGAACCACAGTAAGAGCAATTCACATTACATGCATGTGTCTGAACGACACCTCACTTACTACAGAAAGAAAGAGTGATATTTATCTTGGGTCTATTATTACTATGGTACAATTAGAGATGGTAGATCTCAATGCAATTAAGCGGAGTCGCTTTTAAGTTTCTTCTCCTTCTTTTCCTTCTTGTCTTTCTTTTCCTTCTTCTCCTTCTTGTCTTTCTTTTCCTTCTTCTCCTTCTTCTCCTTCTTCTTTTCTTGCTGCTCGTCTGCCTCGACGGAAGCTTCAGCATCAGCATCTATTTCCTCATCTTTGTCTTTGATTTCATTTTCCTTTTGATCCTCAACGTCTTCCTCAGCTTCAACTTCAGCTTCAACTTCAGCTTCAACGTTCTCAGGCTCATCGTCATCAAATTTGATCTTCTTATTTTGAGGTTCACCCTCAGATTCAAACGCTCTTTTAGTTGAAGTGGTATCAGCTTCGGCTGCCATTGGTGGTAACCCTCTCAAGTCTCTCTGTACTCTCTTTAACTGACTTAAAACTGTTCCATTTCCTGATGCATTCGACAACCCGGTGTTCACAGACTCTTCAGTTCCATTGATTATGGCACCTGGAATGGCACTAGCGATGGTTTCGCTGGCATCGATAAATTCAGTCAAAATTGACTCTGCCTCGTCATTTTTGATCGAGTGAATTTTTGAAACATGAGTCTCGGTGGGAGTATTTACAGCCGATGGAATGGCCCTTCTAACACGAGTTCCGGTGGACATTTGGGGTAGCAGATAACGGTTATGCTATAGCGCATCGCCAAAATTTTGTGAGATGAAATCATTAAGTGCTGATATTTACCCTTAATGAGGGACACACGAGTAAATCCCAGTTTGGTGCTCGATTTTTCACTATATCCAACAATAGACTAGGGTGCTTTGTTAACCACTACCAGAACTCATAGAATGTGGTCCCTAACTGGCATGATCAAGGCGAGCTCTTCAGCTGCATTCAGACAGTCCACTCGCTCGTTTTCCTTGTTGTCACAGCCTACTATTCCTTTGTCCTCAAGATTGAGTACCCCATATACTTCAAGAATAAACCAAGAAATAACATCAACACAACCCACCACTGCATTCCTGTCCTTGTTAGGGCTCATACAGAGACGTTTCAAGTCTAGAGGTAATACCTACCAACCATCAACCTTGAAAAGAAAGAGAACCTTTGGTTTTTTGGCTAGGTTGAGATCAAAGAACGGCAGAAAAATTTTATCCAGAAGAAGAGCCAAGGGAAGATGGTATTTGACCCATTAGATGCTGAGGCTCGAGTTAACTAATGATAGAAAATACGAGGCGATGTGGTGTATATAGACCAGGTGATACAATTGTAAATATAATCGGATATATTGAACTTGTGTAGATGCTTACCTAACCAAAATAATCAACTATACCTTGGAATATGAATTTGCCATGAACAACTGCAAAGTATTAACTAAATGGCTGTTGCTCCGGTAACTACTCCGTGAACTAAAAAATTAATCCGTAAATTTATCGTATCTATTATGCTGTGTGTTCTGCGTTAGACTCATAACTAAGCCTTTCCTAGAATTTTCGAGTACTGTCTTTCAACTTCATGCATCAATTTTTGCAAGGATACAATACCAAGTTGATGTGTGACATTAGGGAACCTGTCTCTGTGTAACCCGAACCACTCTAGAGGTGGCGTAGCATTTCCCAATTCCTTCAATTGTGGAGCTTCGATGATAGCTGGGGCCAACGCTACGTATTTGTATTTGGAATTTCCTGAAACCTTATTCAATGTTTCATTAATAGCATGGTCGATGTCCTCCGTCGGATCTTCATCACTCAATTGTTGTTTCATAATCTCGGAAGATTTCGACGCTTGAGTATCAAAAATATCCTCCTTGAGCTTCAAGCCCTCAAAGGAATTCTTTCTGTATTCCATACGAGAATTTAAGGCCTTGATATGAATGGAATACATCTCTCTGATGAAGTTCACTGATCCAAGGTTCCACCGTATATCTACTGTACCTCCAAATGATGATTGATAAAGATACTCAATAACATCTTCTTCGTACTGTTGATAAGATTTCATGGAAATTTTGAAAGATGGAAAAACAAATATCGTTCCTCCCCTTGCTTTGTGAGCATATTCGACAAATTCATCAACTTTGCATTGGGTAATAAAGTCTTCCAGCGCCGTCGATGTCATTGATAAAGATACGTTCAAGTCATTAAACTGAAGATCCAAATCGTTGGCAATACCCTTTTTGTATTCGTTCTGCTGGAAGTTGGCTCTTGATTCATCTAAATGGACAACTAATACTTTTGCATCATCAAATGAAGAAGGGTACACTTGAATGAGAATCCTTCCTGCCACGACTTCAATTTTTGCTTCCAATTTTTTGACTGTCTCCAAAATATCCACACCAGTAATTGAACTTTTCTTTTCATGAGATTTTTTGGAAACCTCTGATTCTCGGAGAGTTTCTTTATATGATTTTCTATTTTCCAGAATCATTCTTGAAACTGTATGATATATATCAAAGCAGTTTGAGGCACTTAACGAGGTAATATATAATTCCGCGGCGTCTAACTTCGTTTTCACAAACAAATGATCTTTCGATATGCTTATTTTATTCTTTTGGTTAAAAACATCCATCGAGAATCTTTCAATGTTGGCAATTGCAAAAACATGGTAGTCAAAGGACAATTTAAGCATGAGCTTCTCAACCCCTCCAGATAGTAATATTAAGGGCACATCCAAAGTGGTTCCATCCTCAAGTTTCCAGCTGATTGCAGTATGGACATTTACATTTCGGATCTCAACATAACCCCCCAATCTACCTTCGGATTCTAATTGAATGCCGTCAATTCCAACCTTCAAATCTTGTGCCCAATCTATGGACTTTTTCGAGACTGCCCAGACTTTACCCAAGTTTAACTTGAAATTACCTAAGGCCTGACCAAAATCTACTCTGAGGTTGATATTGGAGATAATTAATGTAAGCACCCAGGGAATAGCTGATGAAGATGACACCTCTCTGAACCTGGACGCGATATTCTTGTTGGAAGCAAGTTCTGATCTAGCTTCAAGCTGGTAATCAGGATAGTCCTCTGGTTCTTTCGTTTGTATACTTTCGAATAACTCCTTAGGGAACCAAATATCACGGAAAAGTTCGACATCCTGGAACTGTTTGACATTGATGTACCCATCCACGTCAACAAACGATGTGGAAGACAAAATACTCGCCATGTCACCAAATTCAACTCCGCTCGTGAACAATATATTTCTTATACCAACTGTAGCACTGATTTCTCTAGAATACACATGCTGCAACGACGCTGAGATCGAATCAAACAAAATCGATAAAAGTCCGGTGGGAGTTTTGGTTCCAGCATTATTCAATTGAATATAAATACCTTCCAATCCAACCACGGCTGCGACCTTAGCAGTGGGTGAACAACTAAGTGTGAGTTCTTGCTTCTCTATCTTCACTCCGAAATGCACATCTATATTTTTGAAAACGTTTGCAAAATCAAATCCTTTGGATTCAGTATCGTTCGGTTCGGATTCCATATTAGCAGGTTGCCTGTATGACTTTTCAGACTTTTGCATCATATCCTTTACTCCATCCACGATGTCAATAATAACAGGGATACACGATGGGTATAAAATATTTTCAGACGAACTCGTCAACAACTCGCCTTTGAACACATGCTTGTTGGTGGACGTTATATCATGGCGATACATTGCTGCTATTTTAACTGCTGGAGAATGCAAGTATAACGATGGTGGAGACTCGGAAGTGCTATCAGCGAGTCGATAAAACAAAAAGTTTGACCCTTCATATGTGGCTATCAACTCAACGGAATCAAAAGACAGCTTGATAGAATTAATATATTCCATTGGTTGATCATCATCTTTAACTTCGGGCTTAGGTTTGACTGCATTATTTTGAGCACGTAATGCAAAGAATTTTTGCATTTCCGATACTGAATTGACCCAGTACCCCACAATAACTATGGAATTAGAAAGAAACTTAACATCTAGCTCATCACCACGAATGTCAACTTTCATGTTCTTTTTATCTCCAATTTTAGAAATAGTGTAAACCAATTGCATTGTTGGTAAAAATGCACGGTTTAAACTATTCTTCTCTGACATTGTGCTATAGAAATTTGAGGATCTGGTACCGTTAGCGACTGAGAGATACGCTTCCATTAATGTAAGTTTACCAACTTTTTCTTCCGTGATAGCGAAAAACCTTTCTGCTCCTAAAATCACGCCTGGATAATCCTTAGGCGAGTTTTCAAAAAGCCATCCAAAACAAAAATTGTAGGCCAATAAATGCACTGAAGCAAACCTATTCAAAAATGAATCCGATGACTCCTTCGGATTGATTAAACTTGGGGATTGTTTATTCGACACTTGCTTCGTCTTCGCTAAAGCGGCCCCCAGGCTTTCTACTACCCTCTTTATATTATCGAATAGGCTGACAATTTTCTTCACCACTGGAGAACTCAAACAAACTCGGCAAAATTGTGATTCTATTTGTAAAGATTGTAATGTATTGGTTCTGTCGATGCTATTCAACAATTTAACCGCAACATTGACATCCAAAAGATTAGATAAACCAATGGGAATCGTCCTGTCAATGACACTGAAACGAATCGTAGGTACTTCAAAATTCCCATACAACGAAACCTTCTTATGAATACTTTCATCAGAATTGGCCACATTATATATCCCCACAGTTGTGTTTTCAGCTTCAAACGAATATTTGGTCTTTCCTTCTAAAGCAGAAACACCAACATAGTTATTGCTCAATTTTGCCTTGAAGGCCAACAGGTCCAAGATTGTTTTCCTATTCTTAAACGGTATCTCGGACTTACTTTGCACAGCAGTCACATTATTGTCCAATAACTTTGCGATAGTCTGTTCAAGTTCATCGACTCTTTTTTGTACACTCTGTACATTTTTCAACACCAATGAGATTGATCCACTTATCAGTGGAACAAATGCCTTCGTATACCCAGCCATGGACGTTATAGAAAGCAAATTGAGGTCCTCGTATCTATTAAACTTTAAGCTTGTAGACATCCTGAAATTCTGTAGTTCTAATATTGCATTTCTTCCCATTCTAGCTGCGAAGTCGACCTTTTGAATGAACGAGTCCACCAAAATCGTTCCTCCCAAGTTCTCAATCTCAAGTTTGTTATCGTAAATCACTCCATTCATCTTCAATGGGAGTAAGCACTCAACTAACCACGAAAATTGCTTAATATTTAGCGACAAGGCAAAATCGCCAATATTTTGAAGAATAAATGCTTCGACGGCTCCAGACAGAGATGTTCTGGAAATTGTTGGGGGTTTAGAACCCTCAAAGGATTTGACAAGCTTGCGTATATATGGAACATCCTTTTCAACGATATCTTTAATGGCTGTCAAAAAAACAGTGTCATCCTCATCTAATACCTTGAAGTCAACCTTACCCATCTCTAGATCAATAATTTTGAAACCATCTTTAATTCCTCCAGCATTAGTAACAAGTGAAGTCATATCCGCAATAGCAAAATCCAAAAACTTTTGTTTATTCGAAGACACCGAAATATCAAAGTAGCCAACCCTGTGGACAAGTGAAAATAAGAAGAAATCCTCATATTTCTTAAATACTGAAGAGTCAACTGCCCATGAAATATTTTTCGAAATGATATCAAACTTGGTGGATAGAAGTTCCAATGTCTGGTGTAGAGAATTAAGGTTAAATACAACCGAAAATCTATTACCGCCAGCTCCATTATCAGAAGGCGGTGTCAAAAGTGATTCTCCTTTGGTGAATGATGCTTGACATTCTTTGAAAAATTTGAAGGTTCTGTCCAAGATACTGCTTGATAATGTTGAGATAAGACAATTATAGGAAGCTATGTTCGCTACAACCTCGAATACCGAAATGTCTTGTACCACACCTAATCCAATTGATGTCTTATCTTTTGTTTCATCGAATATCGTTGCCAACAATGCTATATTCTTAACGTTAAGTACATCCGAATCACTGTTTCCACATGCGATATTCAACATCGTATTAACGATATTCAACAGGGCGTTAGTACTTGACTTTTTGCTTGGTAGATCACCTTTCCTGTGCATAACATAATTGAAGAAAAATTCCCTTTGGACCTGAATGGCTTCCCAGCTTCTCCATCTAGAGAAAATATCTGTGATTTCCTCAATTGCGGTAGATGGGACATCCCATTCATTTGATTTGAGTAAATTGTTTCCTTTGTCGCGCCATGATTTGGGTAAACTGTTCAAAATATGTCTTAGTCTTGATACAATTTTCCACCCATCAAAGAAACGAACGTGATCTATATTAGATCTTAGGATATTAGAGGGTTTAGTCAACACATCAGAATCATTATCGATAGAAAATTCTACCGATGCAAGTGTTAACTTATATATTAAACCTTCCAATGCCTTAGCTCGAGTGATTCTGTTCTTTGAGAATTGATTGATTGCAGGAATTATCAACTTATATAGTTGAAATACATATTCCAACAACCATACGAAATCCTCTTCCTGTAGTTCGAAATCAATTCCTTCAATAGATGTTGAGGTTACTAGCTCCTGATCCACGGGAACTTGAACCCAACTCTCCACATCTTTTATGCTTAAAGAAAATGGCACTTTAAAGCTTAATGGATCGAAAATTGAAGCAAACACCTCCTTCACGTGGAATGCGATCGTAATATCAGAATCCTTATGAACTTCTTTTGGTTTTTCAGGTTGTTCTTTTCTTGCAGATACCGCTAATGTTGGCTCCATGATTAATAAGTTGGCGTAAGGCACCTTTTGTGTTTTCTCAAAAATTTCTGCTCCAGTTGATACCTCGAAATCACCAAATTTAAGGGATATTTCCGGAGTAATGAATCGAGTATTAATAATGGAATGTTTCCCCGAAAAATATGTATAAATCCCCAACACAACCTCACCTTCCAATCTGTCGATTAGATTATCTAGTGTAAAATCATCTTTTTCTTCCATTATTCGTGCAACATAGAGCAAGCCAGCTGGAGTTAAAAATGATTGAACATCTCCCAAATCCATTACGAGGTTATCATATTCAAACTGGGGATCTACCTCGTAGCCAGGAACATAATCAGCGGGATCATAATTTTGTGTAGGATACTGATCTTCAGAATCATATGCTGTATCGGAGTCAGTCGAGTCAGATCCATTAGGAACAGAGCGGCGTTTGCGGTCATCTCTTTGCTTTCGGTTTTGCATATCAAAATCCCAATTATTGAAGCCAAAAGTCTGATCCCTCAACTCTTTGTCAACATCGCTCCCAAAACTAGAATCGTCAGTTAAATTCTCACGACTTTCTCTCCATGAAAAACGATCCAAGGGTCGACTCACGTCTGGTAGGGAAAGGTTGGTCAATAAACTTCCATAACCCCCATTATAATATTCATCCCTATTTGTCGAAAATAATAGGAAGGGAGCTCTGTGAAAGGGGGCGTCACTGGTTTTGATGTGATCTTGTTGTTGCTTTCTATGTTCGAGCATTTGCTTCTTCTGGCAGAAATTGGTAAATTGAACACACGTCTTCAATCCGCCCACAACTTTAGTAATACCTTCTTTCTCCTCAATAATTTCAACTAGTACAGTAGCAATAGAAGCTGTAGCTCTAGTTGAATACCTAACGTTGGCCATGTCATTATATGAACATAAGATTGGCCATAAATGGATCAGTAAGTAGACATTATTTTCATCATTAATAGATAATTTAAGCTGGATATCTTCACAACGGAACGAAAGATGTATTGCATCCCACACCCGTGCATCAGGAATCATCATAGAATTCTCAAAATCTAAGAACCCAATCGTGAAATTTTCTAATGAAGCGCCCAATGTGCTAATAAAACTAATATCTGTATCAAATGCGATGTTCCCAGCTTCAAAATCCCATTTACAATAAAATGTAATTTCGTCGGGGGGCAAACCAAACATTCTATGAGCATGAATCGACAATCCATCAATAGAAAGTTCAGGTGATGGTTTCATATAGAGCGAGATATAACGAGGGATATCGTATATAAGCTCCTCCATATCCTCCACCAGGGTGTTATTTTTCTCATTGACATATGTCCCTGAAATAGGAGTCAAATCGGCTTGTAAATCCATATAGTAATTCGTGAATCGAATATCAACATCCAAAGACTCAAACAGAAGTCCGATATGTGATTGGCAATCGTATAGATTCAGTGGCAAAATGATCAAACCATGGCGTACTTGGAAGGTAAATAGCACGTCAACATCGTTATCCGTCTTGATAATTTTCCAAAAATCAATCTTCGGTTCATCGTCCGCTGTTATCTGTGACGATTTTTCATCCATTGTGACAGTCGATTCATTTGAATCCGAGTCAAAATTACCAGTAAACTCTTCAAATGTTTTAAAATGAATGTACTCCCCAAAATAATTTTCTCTAATCGCAAATAAGTATCGGACTAGATAACCATAAAACTTCATTGTAACAAAGTCACCGAACATTCTAATTTCGACATAGTCAGATGTGTGCATCTCGATAGAGCTATAAAATGTATAGCTCCCATCAACAGTAAAATTGTTGCTTCTTCCCACTATATTGGAGTCTTTCATAAACGTTTTGACTGTATGCCAAGGTGGGGTATCAAGAACAAGATCGAAAAATGAGGTTTTCACACTATATGAAACCGTACTTGATTTGGAAAATTCACCATATAATGGGACCGATATATCTAGCACCAATGAGTCTCCTTGAAAAGACAAGTACTTATTAGAATTGAAGTCCAACGGATTATTGATGATGTTGGCATCGTTAACATTTAGGTAAAGCTTGTAGTTTTGGAAATCCCAGTTAACATTATACAAGAAAGGTCTGAATTCCTCATAAGCCGTAGGGGCCCCCGATGCAAAGTCTCCAAATAAATCTGAAAACAACAATGTGTGTTCTCTGAGGAAGAATATCTTAGCATTTTCACTGATAAAATCAAAGTTCCACTCACATTTTCCATTCCATTCCAACGGGTACCCTACTCTTCCATTAATCTCATGAGAGTCAGCCATAAATAAAATATCGTGATTCACCGATGTCCTAACTTCCACATCATTAAACAAAACATTTAAGGTATTATCCCAACCATCTAATTTGTCCGCAATGTAAGAAGTAAAAAATCCGACCGTCGATCCTTGACTCATTTTTAGTTCTACCCATCCGAATGGCCTTGATATTTTACCAATTGGCTGCTGTGCTTGTCCTTGCTGTTGTATGTTTTGATTTCTTGTTTTCAAAATCTCCTTATCCTTACTTTTCTCTCTAGTGGGAACTCTGAATATAACTTCATCTTTCACCACCGTCGTAATCTTGAACCCAGCATACTCTCTTAATGTTCCTGGAACCTGAGTTACTGGACTAGGCGGAGAGTCTCTGGCCAAAGATGGAAAATATATAGATTGCAAAGGCACTCTCTGCTTATCTGTCCACGGTCCGTAGTAAATTGTAGCCATCGAAAGTTCAATTTCCACACCATGTTCAGGAGCTGTATCCGGAACATAGTGAGCCACCACATTACCAGGCTTATCATAATAATATACAATTCTTGTAGACACTGAATCTAGTACAAGAGTATATTTAGCGTATTGGTCGTCCGGGCTAAGGATTGATGCTAGTTTGACCTCGTCAGAGTCGCCCACATATCTTTTCAATCCACGCCATTCTGCTTCGGATACGTTGCTATCAAAACTAGTGCTATGCTTCCTTCGTATTCTTGAGCTCAAGTATTTTTTTTGCACGCGATCGACGGCTCTCTTGAATCTATACCATTGACTGTATTTTCTCATATGACTTAAGGTATTAGGGTTGGGTTCTTCGTTTTCATTATCCACGGAGGTGCTGTATCTATTTTTTTGATAACCAATATTAGGTTTCATCCATATTTGAAAAGAATCAAAATTGACATCCTGCCAGAATCTGTAGTGGTCCAATTGACAAGGAGATTTGGTCAAGTCAATAGCACCATTAGCTGACTTGTAAGATGCTACTAGGATTGAGGGAGTGGCCACATTTCCCATTACTATAGCCCCTTTCCGAATCCTGATTTTGAGTGGTAACATTGCTAGTAACCCTGGTAGAACTGGTTTGCTCTCGCTACTTCTATCAGGATCAAAATCCATCGATGGTGAGGTATTTTCGGTGGAACTTGAAGTGGATTTATGCGATTGACGCCGCCTCAAGTTAGCTTCCTCTTTGTCGGTTTTTTCATCAAAGGAATTCTCTTGGTGCCGGTTGAGGGTTTCTAGAATATTATCGTATGCAAACGTTCTATTGTAGTAGAACACCTCGCATCCATCCAAACTTAATAGGAATCTGAACGGTAGTTTTTGGTTAGCAGAATCGGACTCCAAGTCCTCGGGATCATGTTTATCTATGAAATATGCTGAGATTCGGGTGAGTTTGAAAAGCCAATATCTCCAGGTCAAATTGAGCTTCACTATAGATATGGTGTAGTCGTTGGTGATGATGGTGAGGTTTTTCGCAACAATACGTCCTCCCAACGGCGATACCTTGAATGCTTGTACGAAAATCTTGACTCCCCATTTCTTCTGGAACAAAATGTTAAATGTGTGTGATACCATCCATCCCACGAGTCGATTGAAATAAAATACGAAGGCCACCCCCAAAATAAGCGCGAGAATCCAGTCGGCCAAGTAGGTCCAGCTGGAATTCTGCTGCACTGGTGTGGAGACCACTGACGCATGCTGGTTAAAGAACGGCATGACGGGTGGTAGGGGACCTGGTACGAGTGAGCTGGCTTCGCAGTAACCTTGGCCCTTGCTAAGGCCCTTTTGATACTCCATCACGTGTTCGTGTTTGTGCGCGCGCCAAAATATATAAACAAACGCTACTGCCTACAATCTTCTTCTTTATCTACTCCCTTAATTCCATCAAAGATCGGTTTCATTAATGACTGGAAGGCCTCTTATGTTCTCCGACAAGGAGAATGTTGCAAAGGTAGCACCTAAGGGCTCGAACACCTTCCTGAATGCTGAAAACGAATACACCTCCCGCAAAAAGCCTCTTGCAAACAAGCCTCTCCAGGGCAGAAGAGTACCCACGGCGAGAGTGCCGTTAGGAGGCAAGAATCATAACGTGGCGATGCCGGGCTTGAGCAGGTCCCAGTCCAGTATCCCAACTATTGTCCAAGCGAAGAACACTCGTCCCAAAGCATTTTTACCCAGACCTCCTGTGTTGTCCAAAGCTAACTCCTCCTTGGGATTCACTCACGACACAACAAGCACCAGCAATGCTAAAGTCAGCAGTCCTCACACCAACTTGGAACGTTTTACTGGGGATTTGGCTATAGATGCGGCACCGCAAGACTTGAAATTGCGCTTCTCCAATAAAACTTTATTGGGCCCTGCCAAGACAAACACGTCTAGCAATTTAGTGACGAACCAAGACACAGATGAACTCATAAAGCGAGACTCGGATCGTATTCTCCCTGAGATCCCTACGTTGTCGTCTACTTTCACTCGCACTACCCAACGCCTCCATGCTTCCAATATTCCTATTCATGATATCAATTACAATAATGTGGATCCTGTAAAGCGAACGAAAAGGACTGCACGAAATGATACGACATTGAATAAGGTACAGAAAATAGCCTCTGGTTCATTGAACAGAATCAACCAGGGTATAATTGACAGTGACTACAGTATCGAATATGTTCCCAAAGAAGAATCACCAATACCATATATTCCTTCCGACATGGATTCCTTAAGTCAGCATGACTTGGAATTTTTCTCCAACTCACATAGACCAGCTAATAAAGAATCAAATTCTTATATGAAAGTTGATTCCGGCCTAAGACTCGACAATATCAACATCGACACGAATCTCTCATTTGGATTTGAAGAAGATATTTCCAATGATGGTCTCAGCTTCCCTAAACATCCTCAAGCAGATGAATCTGAAGAACAATTAGGATTGAATGCTGATGAGCTAACTGACTTATTGGATTAGACTTATTTCGGTTCTTGGTTTCACACACACAACAGGTCCAGTTGTTACATTTAATGATATCTATTTACATGCATTTCTTTTTTCTATCTACATACTGCTAATACCACGCTTATTGTTGTTGGCATTCAGGCTGTGCAGAACCGTAAGCTTCTTCGTAATGGCTTTGATCGTACTCTGGTTGAGGCTTATCTTCGGCATAATCAGGGAGGGCATCAGCCTTAGCTATGGAAAACTCTGTAATTGTGTCTATGTTAGCCTCTGGCAAGGAATCGTTGTCAATGGTCTGTTTCTTGATGTCATATTTCGATTGCAATTCGTTTGGCAAGAGATTCTTCATTTTGATGATATCATTTTTTTCCAAGTACCAGTTGTCTTGAGGAAATTCTATTTCTATTTCAACGTAGAGATCACCTCTCTTGGTTGCAGTACCTCCAAACCAGCTTTTGGATGCTTCCTTCACTGGCATACCTTCATTCTTCAATTTTATGAAATCACCTGGTCTAATCACTTTACCCGGAGGAGTAGATATTTTAATGCCTCTTCCATCCAAATGCTTAACTACCACTTTGGAGAACCCACACAATGACTCAAACAATGGTATTTTGAACTTTGAGTATAAATCGTCACCTTTTCTAGTAAACACAGGATGATCCTTGACCGTATAGGTGAGTTTAACATCGCCTGTTTCTTTTCCGGGATACTGATCGGACTCCTTCTCCAATACGATGGTTTCGCCCGATTTAGATCCTTTGGCAATGTCGAATTCCAAGATTTTTGTTTCATCCACCACCTTCTTGCCACTGCATTTCTTACATCTGTCCTTTGTACGATAAATGGAGCCACTTCCCTCACAAGTGGTACAAGTAACATAGTCTTGAGTGACCAATCCTGGCCCCACTCTTCTAATTTTCCTTACGGTACCCTCACCATCACAAATGCCACATTTCTTCGGCACTGCCGACTTCTTCGCTCCCGTTCCTTTGCAATGAGTGCAAATAATGCTTCTAGTAGATGTAGTACGAATGACCTTTCCCTTGAACAAGTCTTCTAATGTAACTTCAACGTCTATTTCGGCGTCTTCGGTTCTATTACGGGGCCTTTGCTTTGCGTGACCTCCACCGGTATTCATGTTGTTGAAAAAGTTGTAAAAGTCGTCGGCCTCATACTCTCCTCCAGGGCCCCCATTGTAGAAATTGTCGAATGGATTGCCTCCAAAGTCTCCAGGAACATTGCCATTAATATCTGCGTCTCCATAGGTGTCGTAATGTTCTCTCTTGACCTCATCGATCAAGATCTCATAGGCATGACAGATTTCTTTGAACTTATTCTCAGCATATTCACGATCTTCCTCTGATACTTTATCAGGATGATACCTGAGAGCCAACTTACGGTATGACTTTTTGATATCCGAGGAAGTGGCTGTTTTCTCCACCTCTAGCACTTCATATAAAGAGGACATTATAGGTGATGGAGGCGAACCGATGGGCTTTTTTGACGATCTACAAAGGTGCGAAATCCATAGCTGAGCCGATCGAGTCCTGTGGACTAACCGGCCAAATAAACAAGGAAAACTCTGAGTTGATGTACGGCCCTAAGATCAATGGTCCTTATATCTGGGACTAATTTCCTACATGTCAGCCTTCCCAAATGGAGCATTTGCCGTTCAACACAGTGACCTAACCCAAATATCATGGTTCTTTCTAATGAACAATCATTTGTTTGAACATAAAACACAACTAGTGAACTTATTTGAGGATTAGGAGACTTACTATGAACCCACATTCAGTTTGAACCAGTGTTACGTCCATTTCCTAAATTGCTGCTTGATTAATCAAAAAAGTATACCGACACGAGCAGGGTTCGAACCTGCGCGGGCAGAGCCCAGAGGAACCTGCATCCCCCGCCTTAACCACTCGGCCATCGTATCAATAATTACGGTAGAAGTGCGCAAAAATGAGACCATGAGCGAAATGTTCATCGATTACCAGTGGCCATTTTCGCAAATTTGGCCCCAATTGGATACAATATCTGCATGATTGGTCTATCACCGGTCTTGGGATCAGATCCTAACCGTCTAGTAGTCATGGGGGAACTCAATCTGCCAAGGATGTACCAATATCTGATTAGTTCTGACAGGGAGCGGTCTCTCAACATCATTTTCACTTCAACAGTTCTGGTTCCATGGTCTAGCGGTATGACGTCTCTCTCACCCAGAGAAGGTCTCGAGTTCGATCCTCGATGGAATCATTTTTTTGCACATCAAAGAACATCAAACGGATTGCTTCCAGTATATCGGTAGCGAATCACCAGTATTGTTTCACGCTTAATTGGGACAAGGACGGCACTGTTATAAAAGACTCGAGCGAATTCCTTACCAGGTTCATCCAATACTTTACTCTTTTTTCCAATTATCGGTCCCGCAAGTTCAATTTGAACTCAGGAACAATCTCTCCGAAGTTCATCGAGCGATTCATACTATTCAAACTACTTTAACTGAAAATCCAGAGCACTTCTCATCATACATGAAATAATATGTTCTGCATTTTTCAAGCATCGAAAGCCCGACGCAGAAACGAGCTAAAGTGTTGTGACAGTCACATGGTCAGTTGAGTCGAGGTAACGGGCTCTTCAGAACGAAGAATGCTTCCGTTTTGAATCCCCCAGCCTTTTCTTCTTCGAAGTGTAGAACGGGCGATTCTTATCTATGTGCAGGTGATCTGACTCACTAACATTGGTAGTGTTCCATACAAACCAATAACATCAACATTTATGTTATCCAATTACTTGAAAGCTAAACCATGGATGAACTTCCAGAACCGGAACCCGATGGAGGGATTTCCAAAGCTAACCTTCAGTCAAAGCGTCGATATCTGAAGGACTCGAACTTGGAGGAACCTCCCATTCCAGAGCATGTCTTATCGGGCTCAGCAGAATCTGCTGTTCCTGAATATCATCGGAATCTGATAACCAATGAGTCCTCTTTACTGAGGAGAAGAACGGCAGAAGATGCCCTTAGAAGGTTGGACCGGGAGTCTATCACTGAATCATTGCCAGAAGGGTTCATTGCTGACAAAGAAAAGGTTCTGCTACGCCCTTTGTTCGTTGAAAAGAGCACCAAATACTTTCCCATCATCATGAACATCGTTCATGGCTCTATATGGGGAGTTTTGGCAAGAAAGGGGCTTGAAGCACTCACTACGTTTGACGGATCTTTCCTAGGAGGGGTTATATGGGCCAATTTTGCAGCTTGTATAGTCATGGGTATGGCAGTAGAGAGTGAAGCGACATGGTCCAACTTAGTTCAGCACGACTATGCTAATAAGGGAGCCATCCCCTTTTATACTGGGATCACCACCGGCTTCTGTGGAACATTTTCCTCCTTTTCATCTTTCATTTTAGAGGCATACACTGCAGCTGTCAACTCTTCAGGAGAATCGCATACTTACCCTACTCCAGCATACGGAATTGTTCAATTCTTATCCGTTGTCATAGCTCAGATTTCAATTTCTGTGGGAGGCTATTCCATTGGCAGACACCTACAAGAAGCTATAGATGACTATATACCAACTCTCACAAAAAATGCATATCGCAAGATAGAGTTGACATCCATTTTGATTGGTGTTGTTGCTCTTATTGTGGACTGTGTTTTGATTGGGGTGAAAAGGCATGGAGCATGGAGATCTTGGACCTTCTCGGTGTTGTTTGCGCCACCCGGGGCCATTCTTCGGTTTTATCTTTCCAAGTATTTCAATTTGAGGATCTCTGACTTCCCCTTGGGAACTTTCCTTGCTAACGTGATTGGAACCATTGTCCTTGCTGTGCTTACCTTGCTTGCGAGGGGCCAGCTCTCTAATGGGAGTAATATTGTCACCCATATTTTGGGGTGCCATGTTATCTTAGGCTTGGAAGACGGTTTCTGCGGTGCCCTTACCACTGTGAGTACATTTGTGGTGGAATTGTCGGGACTTAAAACCGGATATTCCTACAGATACGGGATCATTTCTGTTGTTGCTTGTTTTACTGTCACCTTATTAATCATTGGTCCGTATCAGTGGTCCCATCTGGGATTGACCCTGCCAATTTGTCCAGCTTAGGCACATCATAGACTTGGTTAGAACCTTCAAAGAATTGAACTTTGATGTCTAGCATTTTACGGGATGTCTTTAATTTTCCTATAAAACACATATATATATTTAATAACTGTACGCATAACCGACTTGGAGTATACGAGTTTTTTTTGACATTTCCTCGATTTTGGCACTACATTGGCCCATTGTAAAACTAGTTCTATCAGCGTGTATGAGTGCTGGAAGACCCAATCGATAGAATTGCTCAGACCAGCTTTCCCTTAGAACACCACGATTACGCGGCCACCACAGGGGAACATATATCTTTTGGGCCACCCTCATTTTGGGGAGTATTTGCACCCACTCGGCGCAACTTTCGGAGTTCGCAATTGCCGAATGACAAATCACTGCTAGGCACCAGAACTCGGTGGAGGCACAAAATGAGCCATTGACCGGGGGTGGCTCCACATCGGTACATGGTGCCAGTCCAGGATTGACACTACTGGCATTCTAGGGTAGTTTTTCGAATAATTCTACCTGATACTAACTACCCCCTGAAGTTACGAACTGACAAATGACCGGAGCAGGTGGCAATTGCACATAGTAAAGCTCCGAGTTGGCTATCGGGGCCTTGTCATACGACAATTGATTAAAGATCTTAACTCCGCAAGCAAGTATTTGATTCTTTCCCCACTACGAACCTCCCCCACTACACCAAATTACCCACGAGTTCTGAGGAGCAATTCTGCACACAATGCGGAGCTAGCGGTATAAAAGGACCGGTTGCAACCTCCCAAACGAGTTTTCACAATCAACGCTATCCTGCTATAAAATGTCTACAGGTGACAAATTTCCTACTGGCGTGAAATTGCAATACGTGCCATTCTCTAGTAAGAATGCCGATATCACAAGTCCTGGTGCCCCTACCACCTTGGACTTGACGGGAGAATTGGCCAATAAAAAGGTGGTGATCACTTCTGCAATTGGTGCCTTTACACCTCCTTGCACTGAAGACCATTTGCCTTCCTACATCAAGAATATCGACAAGTTCAAGAAGAAAGGTATTGACAGAATAATTGTTGTGACTATTAACGATCCCTTTGTTAATACTGCGTGGGGTAAGGCATTAGGATATAAGGACGAGGAAAATTATGTGGTTTTCGCTACGGATGAAGATGCCCAATTGTCACGCGAATTGGGAGAAGAGTTTGTAGCCGATATGTCTTCTGCAGGGTTAGGTACCAGAAGTGGCAGGTGGGCTGCTATCGTGGATGATGGCCATATAGTTTATTTGGGTTGCGAAGAAGGAGGAAGCTTCACCGAGAAATCCGACGCCGCCACCTTATTGGAGAGACTTTAGTGTTTAGAAATAATGAATAAATGATCAATTGGTGTCACCATTTAGAGTTGCTACGAATATAATAGTCGGCCTTCGCAACCGAAGTTTACAAACCTGTTTTAGTAATTTAAATAATTATTTTCAAAATATCGATAATAATTTGGACCTATTGTAACCGGCTATTTACTTCAAAGAAAGATTAAGAGTTTAAAAGCCTATACATACAATAGTAGTAGAGATCTGTATAATTAATCCGGTAGATCTTGTGCTAAAAGTGCACCAGGGACGACCCCACAGAGGCGATTCCACAATTACCGTTATTTCAGCAACTATGAACAGACTAACAGGTAAATCCAGATGGTCACTACACTCTGCCCTGCTATTGGCGTTGGCGAAATGAACACTTCTAGCCTACCCCGTATTTCGTCAGCCGAAGTCGAAGCTAGTCGAGCACCCCTCGTTCCTCCATATAAACACACGCGGTCGTTTGCGATACCAATCCTTGGAGCACAGCAAAACAGCCCAAAAAAAGACACCATAGCTTTTCTTGTCTACTTCCGAATAATAATCAAAAATGGTAAGTGCATCAATTGAAAGGGCATGGGGCCAACGAGGCAATCTCGGGGAATTCTGGTATAGCCGAAGTCACGGACCGATAGGTCCCAGAGGAGCCGGTTATATGGCAGTAGGATTAGCGGTGATACCCACGGCCCCTATATCATTGACGAAATTTAATACTAACATCATCAGTCTAGATCAGGGTAAGTGGTGGATGGGTTACAATTGCTCTACATCAACATATACTAACGTTTAGTGTTGCCGTTGCCGATGAATCCTTAACTGCCTTCAACGACTTGAAGTTGGGTAAGAAGTTCAAGTTTGTCATTTTCGCTCTCAATGACACCAAGACTCAAATTGTGGTGGATAGTACTTCCACCAGCCAAGAATACGACGATTTCTTGGAAAAGTTGCCAGAAAACGAATGTAAATACGCCATCTACGACTTCGAATACGAAATTGGTGGTGGTGAAGGTAAGAGATCCAAGATTGTATTTTTCACCTGGTCTCCAGACACTGCTCCAATCAGATCCAAGATGTTGTACGCTTCTTCCAAGGATGCCTTGAGAAGAGCTTTGAACGGTGTTTCTACCGACATTCAAGGTACTGATTTCTCTGAAGTTGCCTACGAAACCGTTTTGGAAAAGGTCAGCAGAGGTGCAGGTTCCCATTAACTGCATTAATAAACAGTAAACCAATTGAATCGACTGTAGATGGCAGTTACGGCCAATGTAGCACTGGCATTTACCATTAATGTGTATCATGAGTGGTGCATGATGATGTCAACGGTGGAGATAAAATGTCGGAGTCGGTCGTGTGAAAAACTCGCCCCTTCATGATTCTGGCCGCTAGCATGCAGACTTTATGGATTTCCTGGTTAAACGGGTGTTGCGCGCTGCCACCAACGTTAAAAAGTGTCAGACATTCCGGTGATTGTATGGCCGGTAATAAACTGTCATGGTGACTCCGCCAGCACCGCCAAACTAGACAGCATAAGCCACAGGTGTAAATCCGAATGGATCCAAGGATTCCATCGCCTTCTTTGCCCCTCACATCCCTCGTACTCTCCTCAACCAATCATTCTTTGTAGCATCTGCTCCCTCAATGATCCTGTACTGTAGGAATTTTTTGTGTGCCCTTCACACCTCTGCTAAGGAGTAACAGAATATACACCAGTGCAAGTGGGCGTAAATATCGTTGCATTCGTCTTTATTATAACGTTTCCTTCTAGTTGGCCAAATCTCCCACTACCGTGCCGAGCCCTCTATTCCCCTTAGCTAGTGTTGTTGTCGCTAACTCCCGTTCCTAGGTGTGTGACAGGGTGGAAACTTTTCGTGGTAGCGGCCCTAGTTGATCCTATCTGTTAGTACCTACTAGCCATGCCACCAACCAAGCTTCCCAGGGCCACCTTGGAACAGAAGATCCAGATCCTCGACTTCTACCATCTGTCCAACCGGCCTCAACTGGAAACCGTTGATAGGTACAAAAATGAGATCTCCATTTCAACTTCATCGTTCAGTGAATGGCTCAAAAACGAAGATGAACTCAGGGAACGATTGAACCAGGCGGGTTCGTTCTCCAAACACAGCAGAAGACGAGTCAAATTCAAATATGAAAAAATCAACCGTGCCATGGACCTTTTGGTCCAGCAACGCTTGGAAAGAAATGAACCCATCAACGAACCTATACTACGTGAACATTGGTCCATATATGCCCATCAGTTCGGGGTAGACGATCCCAAACGGCTTGTGGGGTTCAGCCATGGCTGGCTCTCTCAGTTCAAGAAAAGACACGGGTTAAACAAGACTCGAATGAGTGGAAACGCCTCCTCCGCCACCACCACTGCGTTGACCAGTGGCTCGCCGGAGTCATCGGCGTCCACTTCCCCAGCTGTGGTGCCGGTATCTTCACTTACAGACCTTAATGGATCGTCTACAAATGACCCCAGCTATTCTACGTATCCTGATGGCGGTGTTAATGGTGGAGACAGGATTAGCAAATACAAGCCCCAGTCAGAACAACCAGTGGACCATGACCCTGGCGCTGCTGCGTCATCCAACGCTGTCGCTACTGCTAATGGCTCTAATGGAACCAATGCCGGTTCTACTTCCGCTAGCAATTCCACCTATGACCTTATGAATCCGCAATCCTCGTCGTCTTCCACCAACCCGACCTCATCAAACACCACGGGCAATCAATTCCATCCACAGCAGGGTCTTAGCTTTACCAATGCGGCACCAAATTTGAGTCTTTCCAATTTTGCATTATATCAACAACAATCCCAACAATCCCAACAATCCCAACACCAGTCGCTGCACAAGGCACTGCATTCACATGATCAGCAATTCAACAACAATAATAATAATAGACAGCCACCACCGCAAGATCCCGATGAAAACAATTTTGATTACCAACAGCAACTAAGAGCTCACTACGAAAACCAAAAGCACCAATTTGAACAGCAACGATTGACTAGATCGGGTGCCAGAAACAGCTCTACTCACAAGAGTAATGGTAATGTTCGGGCACCGGTTGGTTCTTCAACTGGTACTTCTGGTAATTCGCCATCATCGCTTGCACCTCTTGTACCTCCACGCCAATCGAATACTCCACAGCAACAACAGCAGCGCCATCACAACGATCTGCTAGATGTCGGCCCTACTACAAGTGGGTCAAATGGAGCGCCAGGAGTAAGCTCAGAAGGAGAACAGGGGTCTGGTCTGGGAATCAATGCTTCAGATATCGAAAGGTTTATATATATATTCGCAGACCGCTTTTTTCATGACCATCAATACGAATACCCTCAAACAGTCAAAATATTCCAGGAGTTTAAGAACTCTTTTTTTAACGAAAGAATTATTAATATCCGGTCTGTCAAACAACAGCAACAGATAATGCAACAATCGACAAACGTTGATCCAATTTCGCAACTTCATGCTAGACAGCAGGCACAACAACTCCACGCCGCTCAACAACAGCAGCAACAGCAACAACAGCAACAACAGCAGCAGCAACAGCAACAGCAACAACAACAACAACAGCAACAAATTTCAGGTATAGATGACTTCTTCTTACGAGCAGCTGTGGGCCCCGAATCCTCCGCTACTAATTCAAATCTTCCCAATAGCGCCAACAGCGTCCCCAACAACTCAACTCCAGCAAATTTTAACTCTGCTAACAATGTGAACACCAGCCAGGGTACTAGCAGTGCAGGAACAAGTAATAATTCGTATTTGACGGGAAATTCAAGCATTTCCCAAATCCAAGGCAATCACTACCAAGGACATGTTCATCATAGAAGTAGCAATGGTGTCAATGGCAATAATATGGATCCCATGATGTCTAATGGAAATATGGGACGGCTGTTACGAAGTGGAGCCACACTTGGAGTTACTCCTTTGGGTAGTAATAAAAGGTACAAATTGGATCGATAACTGATTTGAGTTCGTCTTGGACTGAACTTCATTCAAACTACCGATTTACAACCAACTCTGTTGTTTTTGCAGTAATCAAATCAAGAATTAACAAGAAAATTGCCGATAGTTCCTTCTTTTACCCTGTTGGGTGGTGTCTGTTATGGTCTCGCCATAGAGAAGGGAAGAGAGAATCGGCCCTTTTGTTACGATTTTAATAAGTTATGATAACGTCTTTTTATTGCGACAATATTTGCTAATTCGGATAGCTAGTATGTATTATTTGTGTATTATAAAAATGGAACCCTTTTAACATAGTATCCAGATCACACGACAATGTCGTGCGGAGAACGCGACAATTTTGCAGTTCCCAATCCAGAAATTAGATACGTCGGCAACTAGCGGCTTCTAAGCGACATACTAGCGGCTACACCCACTTAAATACACGTCCAATCCCACCATTTCAATCACCAATGACTCGTATATTGTGCATTGGTATGGGCGCCGTCGGCGTCATTGCAAGTTACACTCTTCAGCTCAAAGAAGATGTCGAAGTGACTGCTATCGTTAGATCTGCATATGATAAGGTCACCAAAGAAGGATACACCATTAGTTCGATCGATTATGGTGGAAGAAGAAGGAACGATGATCCAAATGAAGCCCAAAATAGTATCAAAGGGTTTAAGCCCCACAAGGTGGTGAAATCGTTGCAAGATTTGTCGGGGGAACCACCATTTGATTACATCGTGGTCACCACCAAAGTTATTCCTCAAGCACACAATGTGTGGGACGAGGTTGAGGCATGCAAAGCATTCCTTTTGAAGCCTGACAGAGCCACCAGTATTGTTTTGATCCAAAATGGGATTGAACTTGAGAAATACTGGCAAGGTATCGCTGAAGAAGTCAATTTGATCAGCGGAGCGTCCTATATAAGTTCTACAAATGAAGATAGTGTGGTAACCCAGTATGGAACTGACAGAACCATATATGGATTATTTGACTATGAACAACTAGATGATGATCAAGCACAGAAATCGCTTGCTCGGTTTGTTGAATTGATGAGCAACTCCCAGAATAATATTTATATTGAACAAAACACCAGATTAACCCGGTGGAAGAAGCTTCTTTACAATGCCAGTTATAACTGCGTATGCTGCTTGACAAGAAAGGATGTCGGTCAACTCTACAAGGATAAGGACTTTATTGAAAATGTTATTGGAGAATTGATGTCTGAGGTCAAATTCGCAGCTAATGACGACTTACTGTATTTTGATTATGGTGAGCACAACGGCTTGGTTTCGCAGATGAATATCGATACCTTGATGGCTGCAGTAGAAGCGATCAATGCTCCTGATAATTATCGCCCATCAATGTTGGTTGATGTGCAAAATGGGCGTCCTATTGAGTTAGAGGCGATCTTGGGCAATATTATCAAGATATACGATGACCATAACCCCAACAAGAAATTCGATGACATCTCCAAGTTACGGTTGATGCATCATTTATTGCTGATGCAAACTGGCAGTGCCAAAAGCAGATTGTAAGTGTTTGAGACTCCTGCTATTACTCTGATGTACTTATTAGGTTCATAATATTTCATTAAGATGACTATTCATATTAAATATAATGGGTCATGATGGCCCAACTGAAAGCAAAGATGTTTCGGTCACCATCTCTTATGCCTCAGTTACTCGTTAGCGACGATATTTAGGCCAACTCTTTGGCCCTCTAAACACCTGACGTTTGTCTATATTTTGTTCAAAGAGCCTGTGCTGGGCATGTTCTGATGGTTTCACCTACTAAATCCACGCCTTATGCAAATTGATCGATGTAGGAAAGGTTTTGAAACCGCAGGGTCCTATTGGGTATCTTGGAAGTTAAATTCGTGATTTGTTCGAGTCAGACACGGCCGAATCCGTTTTCTGTGATTGTAGTTGACGTAGAAAAGTCACAAACTCTGACCCCGCCTCCTCACATAACATGAGTAAAGTCTATTTCTTGCAAACTCATATGGGCCACTTTCTGGTTGAGATCCTCGTTGTTGACTTCCACAGCGATTTTTGGGGAGGTTTCCTTGGACGCTTGTTTCTTGGGACAGTCGGCACAGTTGCGGCACTTTTTGGTTCCGTCTTCAGCAATCAACATCCTGGTGCTGACACAGCCAATTTCTTTATCTGGCACTTGGGATTGGTTCTGGCTCAACATGGCGGGGCTCGGTTCCACCTTATTTATCCTGATGGAGGTAGCAGGATTGCTGTGCTTAGCGTATAGGTAGTTTCTTAGAGCCATTTCGAAGTCAGTGCATATACAGAATACGGGGATGTTTATATTTATATACCAGTTTGAAATCCGCCAGTTGCAGCCGTTGTAATATAGTCCGAGTGCGAGGTTAGTGGCCCCGTAATGAGATATATACGTAAAATTTTGAGTTTGCTCGAACCGCCTGCTGTGTTGCAACTGCACACAGCCACAAACACGTCAGAAATGCCTCACTTAACGGCACTATATAAGTGGCGTGCTTCCTGTCTCACATATCACCTCATTTTTAAGGTTGGATCTGAAAATGGTTCCACTTTTTTTCCCCAGGATGACTGGCAGTGATTCGCTGTGCGCGCGGCCATTCCCAAAATAGGAAGTGCCGTTCCGGGAATGCTTAGAGGAACAGCACTATTGTGGTGGGGGCTACTAGTGGGGTGGGAGAGACAGGAAGGAGGTGGAGGTTTCTGGGGAGCCTGTGAACAGGGATGGTTGTACTCGGTAGTCCGGGGAATTTAGGTCACGTTCATTGTCGCTCTACTCCAAATGGACCTTCTTTTATTGTAAGCTTTCTTGTGCTACGAGGACCGGTACCAAGGTACCATGTGCACTATTGTTGGTTGCCGGGTGAACAGCAATAGTTTGACACGATTGTAGTATGTATTCAACCTGGTCTATATCAATTTGTGTATTCGTTTATCTTTGTGAGTTCGTTTGGTGCGAGAGCCTCAAACCGATGATCATGATTCCCATAGTGATGGTCAAGAACTTCAATTTAAGTCCATCATCAACCAATTGCTGCTGCTCCTTTCTCTTTTTGGCATTCTTCAGCATCATCGCACTCGATCCTAAGAGGAGATACTTGATTTGTGTAATCATTCCCATTTCTTCGTCCGAAGATATAGTAGAACCATCGTCCCAGTCGAACTCTTTCCGTTTTATGTCTGCGATGTTATTGTTGTTATTGTCTTCATCATCATCGTCATCATCATCATCATCATTATTATTATTTTTGTTTTCCTCTTCATCATTCTCTTCATCTCCTTCATCACTTGAATCATTCATTTTGCCCTTAGAAAACATCTGCGATTTATATTTCTTAACACCTCTTTCCACGTCACTATCAAATGATTCCTCGATTGCATTGTCTGTTTCATCAAGGGCATCACAGTTCAAATATTCTTGTAATCCACGTGAAAAGATCCGATTGTTGAATTTATCATTATGCTTCAAAAACCCGTAGTCGTCATCGTCGGCATTCTCTTCTTCGTCTATGAATTCATTACCATTGAAATGCTTGAGTAGTTGCGTGGTAAGTGGTAGAATACCTTTATTCATTATTCCAATTGGATTACCTGTAACCAGCTTGTTGGAACCACTTCCATAATTCTTTGATAAAATAGGATTAATTGAAACTGATCTTAATACACGCTTCTTATGGATCAAGACGTCTTTAGAACGTTCAATCAATTTCGCATCAGAATATTCAATGTGCTTACTAACATCTTCGAGCGCCTTTAACGTTCTCATCGATTGTTTTTTGGAAAGCTTTTTAATATTATTCTTCTGCTTCTGAAGTTCAAATCCAATGTATGACAACAACTTCTCATTGTGCAATTTCAACGATTGCAATTCGAACTTTAATTTCATGATTTCTTGTCTTGTGAGATCATGAGAAAATGGTTCCATAAACATGCTTGATCTCTTTGATGATGTAGTGGTATTCATGGAATTCCTATTTGAAGGGACATCCGCATCGTATCCATTAAGAGCTGATAATGTATAGTCCCTTGCAGAATCCTTGTTCTCGTCGTGAAAACTCGTTTCCAGGGCCTCTTTGATGATATCAAATGTCTTTCTGCGATGTTCCTTCTCTGGTACTGATGTGCTTCTTGGAGGTTGTGGTTCAAATTCAACTTTTATTGGTACAATATCATGACTATTGTATCGTGAATGAGTTGGTTTGGAATGTGAATATCTTTCTATAGTATTATTTGGTGACTGGTTGTTACTATCAAAATCAAAATAGTTTTGGGTATTATTATGCACTAACTTGAGAGGAGAGAGAACAAATTCTTCACTCTCAAGATATGGTGATGTCTTCATCTTCAAAGGTAATGAAGTACGCTTTTTACTCCTAGATTGAGGATCTGGAGAAGGAGGAAATATTGTATTTGCGTTAGGTGCTCTGGGGGTCTTGTTAGGTGATGGTGGTGGGAATTGGAACTCATTGGCGATTTCTAAAGATTCGTCATTCTGACCCTGTTTTCTAATAGGGGAGGAATGGTTGATCTCCAGCTCGTTGGGGAAATATCGTAATACACTCAGGTTGTTAAGGTCATTATTATCAGTATCATTAATGCTTTTTTCGGTCGATTGTGCTTCGCCATCATCGCTTGTCATATCCTCTTCATATTCGTCACTCAATTGATTCATGGTATGAATTGTTTCTTGAAATTCGTTAACAATGCTGTTGTTGATGTCATTGAGTGCATCGAGGACATTTTCGCCATTTGCTGAATCTTTGCTTGAAGGTTGAGACAAGAGTTCGTTCTCCTTAGTCAAGTATTCTATTTGATCAATCAATACCAACTTCGAATTTCTTTCTAATTCAAAGTCACTCTGTAAAACTTTAAAATCTTTGAGCAAACGGTTGAACTTCTGTGATATTTCTACCATATCTTGCAAATCCGCTGTTTGTGTTTGTGTTTGTGTGCTCTTTATTTTTGATTTCTTGATCTTTTCAGAATTTCTGTAAGAATCTAATTCACTATTCAACCGGGTAACCTTAAATTGTAATTCTTCAATTAGCTCTTTATAATAATGCATTTCTTTTGAAAGTAAGTCTTTATTCTTGCGGTAGTCATCCTTAAGACTCCTTATATGTGCTTCATAGTTAGCAATCCGCAATTTCTGGTCTTGGATGGTAGTATCTTTAGCTAAAAGATCAATCTCTAGTTGGGAATAATCTGAGGACAATAGATTGTTTTTGAGCAACAAGTCGGTATATTTTCGCTCCAAAGCACCATAATCCTTTTGAAGGTTTGAAATGTTGGAACTGGACTCCATTTTGCCTCTTCTTATAGGTGAACGATCTAATTTTCGTGATGGTGAGCTTTGAGGTGAATTTAAAGAATTCATCGAAGTTTGTGATCTAAGTGGTCTGACAGGTGCAGACGACGTTAAATGGGGATCTGTGACACTTGCTGATATCACACTGGTATATTCATTTTCCTTATTGGAAGAAGGGTCCATGCTTGGATTCAAATGAGCGAATTGAGGTGGGTAAAATTGTGGTGTAGGATTAGAAAAACTGAATATGTTGTTGCACTAGTGTACAAGGCTTCTGTAACGCAATTGTCGTTTAAAGCAAAGTCCTTGCAGTATTAAGTTCGCGGATATACTGACACCGGGTCAATAAGGTTTGTCCAATAAGAATGGGCTGAACAACAGACTAGGCCAAATCAAGAGGCTGGGCCAAAAACGGCGGGAAGGGTGGGTTAAAAAACGGTGCCGTCAAACTAATGCGGAGAAGTTACAGCGGTCCAGTTGAGGATCCAGGGAAGGGTACCAGCGGTTAACTGTAGGGACGGGTGTTTTCGAGAATTCGAATTTAAATTTGTTTGTCCAAATGTTTGTGTTTCCCAATTCGGGTGCGGCACGTCCCGATGCAGGCACGTGAGCCTGTTTTCTTCCAACAATCAGACTAATATTTGCAGGTGGTCGGGGTTCGGACGCAGCCTGGTTACTGTCATATTGTGTCTACGGAACTGCGGATATTTGTCTACAATCAGAGTTTATTTTTATTTTGCGAAATGGAACTGATTTGGTCTTCACTGCTTGTTCTTCCGCTTCATCACTCGACAACAGCGTCCACATCTCCACAATTAGCCGTTAGCGAATATGTAGCATCTCGCCAATCATTCAAGTGCTAATACCCGCTAGCTAGAAACGCATGGCCCTTAGCTAGATGCTAATCAACCGTAGAATGGATTTGACGTATTACATAGGAGACGGTGATTCGACGACGTTTGGTGACACAGCGTGGAATTTTTAAAAATGGCGCTACCGATCTCGCTACAATATGGCTCGACTAATATCTCTTTACGGAACATCGGCCGGCTGATCCTGCAATTCCGAGAGAATCGACTCATCTGGTGTACTGTATATAAGGGTGTTGTTTATCTACGATGTCGTGCGACATTTTAACGGGTGCGACATGTCATGTTCCGAGTCGAGAAGCATAGTTCACTAGCCCATTACGATATGGGCAGTTTAACCTCAGTAGTTCGCGTATGGAGAGACTCTCGCTTGCCGTCGAATGATACAGTTGACTGGTGGGTACTCATTCGATTTGATTGTTGTATGTAAGCACTCTACGTATTATTGTCATTTTCCATTCATTGGAATAGAGACACTGTTTTCCGTTATTTTCGATCAATTTTGCTGATTTACTTCTTGGAATAAAAGTTGGTGAAGTTTAGCATGATCTAGAGTTTTGCAAGAATTTGTACCATTTTTCAAAAATTTTCACAAATTTTCACGATTTTTTCTAGATATTCAGTATCCCCAAGACTCAAACACCAGGATTATACATGGAGCTGATTGACTAAAAACTCAGCCGGCGATTAGAATAGCCTATAGTTAGTTAAAATTATGTATCTTCATACACCAGCGAGTATTTGGTTTGCGCCCAAATACATAGCCGTCAATGTTGATGCTGAAACACACTACAAGGAATTGAACTTGGCCTTGACTGTTCTCTGCATTTTCTCTTCTTTACCTGTAGCTTTCAAAAACCCCACCCATCTTTTTGCGTGAGGCATAGAAATTATCGTTTCAAAACAGATACCTCAAATCAGGTTTGGTCAAACACGCTTGGCAACTACATCCATTATCATCTATGTTCATTACTATATACAGATACCCTAAACCTTTTGGACGGCATTCAATGCCTGTTGCACTGACGAACCGGTATTCAATGACTTGGTCATTGGATGCTTGATGATATTAGCTCTTAAGATTCTTGGATCACTTCTCAAGGTTCTCAAAAGCTGCGCTTGCACGTTGGATGACACGTCGAAGCCCATGAGGAAATGGTAGCCTTGGAAATGCTTTTCTTGTTCTTTGGACATGATTTTGGGCAATGGTCTGGCTCCCAAACTGGTTATATCTCTGATGACACCTCTGTTATTGAGAATCAACTTTCCTATGGTGGAAACAATCTTGACGGCCTCCTTGGAGGTGTTGACGGGGTCCGCAATACGCGCTATGGCCAATAGTTCGTAGTACATGGCCAGTAGTTGGGTGGTCTACAGTGGTGAAAAAAATGTGAAAAACCATGGGTTGGTCATGTGACCAAACAGGGAACTATGCGACATCATCACGACATTGTACTCCCTGTGCGACATCTGCCGGTGCCACCTGCATACTATCGGGGATTACCCCATCCCCTGGCTCCAAACCGGATTACTACAACGCTTCATAGTATAGGCGTTATCATACCGAGTCACGTGTAATGACATATAGGATCTAAAAATTTTCAGATTACTTGTTTCAAATCAACTCTGGTTCGCCTATATAAACGTGGCGATTTGTGTCTACTTGATAGCTTCCACTCCAGTAATCAAAAAATCCTCGAAAAAATGGCCACTAACATCACTTGGCATGAGAATATGACCCACGAAGAACGTGCTGTGTTGAGAAAACAAAAAGGTGTCACTGTTTGGTTGACTGGGTTATCAGCCAGTGGTAAATCCACCATTGCCTGTGCTTTGGAGCAGTCAATCTTGGCCCGGGGCTTGAACTCCTACAGATTGGACGGAGACAATGTGAGATTTGGATTAAACAAGGACTTGGGGTTCAGTGAAGAAGACAGAAACGAGAACATTAGAAGAATATCCGAAGTTGCTAAGTTATTCACTGACTCATGCTGTATTACTTTGACCAGTTTCATCAGTCCTTACAAGCAAGACCGTGAGCTTGCTAGAAAATTGCACGAAAAGGACAACTTGCCATTTGTGGAGGTTTACGTCGATGTTCCCGTTTCTGTGGCCGAAAGCAGAGACCCCAAGGGTTTGTATAAAAAGGCCAGAGAGGGAATCATCAAGGAGTTTACCGGAATTAGTGCTCCATACGAGGCTCCTGACAAGCCAGAAATCCACTTAAAAAACTATGAGGGAGTCACTGTCGAGGAGTCGGCTGAAAAGATCATTGACTATTTGATCGACAATAAGTACATAAAGTGAATATCCAGGATGATATGACATTGCATAATAATTATGACGTTGTAGTCTATTTAATTTGAGAGCTTATGTATGGTATCGGGGCATTGCGTTTGGTGGGCCCTTGCTGGTGTGTATCACGCAGGTGATGTGGTCACTACTTCTTCAAGCTGTCGAGCCTTGCTTGCAAGTCGTCCTCGTCCAGACCCCCAATTTTCTCTGCCACTCGTTCGTTCCGTTCTTCGGTGGGCACATTGATCGTGCTAGGAGTGTCCTTCAAGTTGGTGTTGAGGTCGACTCCAATTTCATCCATCACCTTGCCCAAGATCTCGTCGATTTGCTCGTCTTCTCCAAGTTCGTCGTCATCTACCATCACGTCGTCAATTGACTCATCTATAAACTCTTGTTTCTGGTCCATCAAATCGTTTTCCCTGGCAAATTCTTGCGCTATCCTGGAAAGCTGTGGCAAGTTCATTGACTTATTCATTCCATTCAAAAGCCTGGTGGCATCTCTCATAGAAGAAACCATTTGTTGGTTCGATCTGATCGATTGTATCCGGAGAGAAATCGCCTGGAGTTGTGCCTTCATGGAATTGAATTTAACGATATAGTTCCTGGTTCTTATCAAATCCTTGGCCTGTATTTTGGAACTGGCAATCTGACCCTGTTTTGCCGACTTTTTGATTTCGCCTATAAGCTTCTTTTCCTGTTGCTGAAGCTTGGTGGTTTCCCGGGCCAACTCTCTTTGAGTTTTTTCTAATGCCCTTTGGTTCTTACGAAGCCGCTCCTGAGGAGTGAGCTTCTTTCCAAATGCCCATTCGTAAAGTTGTGACATGTTGATTACGCAAGGGGGCCGGACGCTGGTAAAGTTGGCCAGACCCTATTTGGATTGGCTATCATTGTGCGCGCACGACCAGGTACCCTTCACGGCTGTGATTATAGTGGTAGGAAATGGGCTACAGTGTTGGGAAAGATGGTTTTCCGGGTGTATGATCATATATAATGCAAGTAAATATATGAAGTAAAAACTTATCAAATCATAGATTTAGCCTCGATTCGATCCACTTTAATTTATTGATTCTGTACCAAAATGTTCAATATGACCATTACATGATTTGGAGGTGCAATTTCTCTCAAAGCTTGGACTCAGTCATTAATGCCAATCTCACAGACTCGTTTGCCATTCCAAGGCCTGCCTGGTACCCGTAGCCACTAGCGCCATAATTATGGACCAAGATCTTTCCATGCTCCACATTCTCTCTTTCAATTCTTACTCCACCATGTCTACTGGGACGAAGCCCGGCTGCCAGTCGTAAGATCTCCAAATCGGAAACCTTGGGGCCGTGGGGATTTCTCAGCAAAATTTCAGGGAATAATTCTGTGGTTCTTTTAATTATATCTTCCGATTGGTCTCTGAATGTGTCGCCAGTCCAGCTATCCTTATGCATGAATCCTCCCAAAATGAGCTGGTCGTTAGAGTATGGTCTCTTTATAATATAAGTGGCGTAGTCCTTCCCCCACCGCATTCTATTTTCTGTTATATGAGGAGCTTTAACAACAACCACCTGACCCCTTGTAGGGTACATGGCTCCGTCATTGACGCCCCCCAATTTGTGGGCCCCCAACCCGGTGCAATTAAACACATATTCAACCCCAGACAGGTACGCCTGGGCAATATGGGATATTTTTTGCCGGACAAACGTAACCCCCCTTTGTTGAAGGTATAATTGGAAATTGAGCAAGAAGAATGGACAATTGAAGTTCCAAGAAAGGAACTTAATACCGAACCTGGGACCCTGGATCACCTCGAACTTCTCCAAGTACGACTTCAACGAGTCGATCTTTTGTTTAGATGGAATCGAATCAAAGTATTCGGTGGAAAGATACCGGTCAAGCCCACAAGCGGGCCCGCCCAATGCGGTTTGGAGTTTATGGAGATTGGTATAGGTGAACTTATCGTAGGAAAGGGTAGCGGGATCGTCTCCCGTTATACATGAAAAGTTACCCCCGGCGTAGGGAGAGGTGTAATTGATTGACTCATCACCAGGAAGGTACTCAGCTATGACAGTGATCTCGTGGGGTGAAACGTTGGATTCGAGGAGCGAGTAGGTGGTGTAGAGGCCAATGATACCGGCACCAACTACCACATATTTGGGCATTGCTGTGTGGAAAGAACTTAAGAAGGTTGAAGGGTTGAGAACTAAATGTGGAGCAGTGCGACCAGAGATAACTATCCTTATACGTGATAGCGAGCCATTGCGGAGATTGCCGAAAATTCAAATTGACCTGAATAAGGCACTTATTTCTACGATTGAAAGGTTTTACCTTGGCATACATAGTATTTTTAAGGGAAATCTAAAACTAAACCATTATTTCATTTGGCTAGCAAATTTATTCCGTCTAGAATTCATCGATTTCGACTCCGTTTTCCTGCAAAACCCGTTGGAGCTTATTCACCATCACCTCCACATCTTCGGAATTCACGTCTTCGATTCCATACTTGTAGATAGAGTAGATCCCGTAGAGAGCCACCAATGTACAGGCAGCCATAGCGAAGTATCCTTTAGGAGTGAACCCATCAGGCAATGGGGCAACTTGGACGTTTTCTCCGTCCAAATTAAACCAGTCCTTCTCATTGGGACCATGATTTCCTGCTGCGTTACCAACACTTGGAACTTTGCTGGATTTACAAACTTCAAAATGGTCTTTCAAAGCCGGGTTGAAGGCTTGCTGTTTGAGTTCGACAGGCGATTCGACAAATGTAATGGCCAAACCTTGTTCCAAATGCCAGTCAACATGACAGTGGAAGAACCACACCCCAGGGTTGTCTGCTTTGAATCTGAGCACAACGAAACCATTGGCTTCTACTAGCACGGTATCACGAACCATTGGGAATTCGGGGAAATCTCCAAAGTCGGGATTACTGGGATCATAGACGATAGGATTATCGTCATCTTCACCTTCTTCTGATTTATATACAATTTGGAAATTGTGTCCGTGTAAATGGAATGGGTGCTTTCCTGGATCCATGTTATTAAGAACGATTTCAACCACCTCATCAGACTGTAAAACGTAGGAATGAGTATTAGATCCATATACCTGAGCGGCAGTGGAGAATGGACTGGAGAATGCAGTGTACAATGTAGGTACTTTTGGAGCCACGTATGTAATGTTATTAAAGAACGCATAGGTGACACCGTCTCCTAGTTGTTCCATGGTCAAGTTTAGCACGACTTGAAAGTCTGCATCTGGTAGCAAAGGCTGCTTCTCAGCTGTTGTTAAAGAAAAATCACTGACCGGGTTGAGCGTTTCAACCAACTTTTCGAATTTCTCTGGGCCATTCTTCAAAGGCAGTGGCAATTCCTTATTGGAGTCATAGGCTAACCAGTTGGTTGAAATTACCTGGAGATCGTCAGGAATAATATCCAACATTTCTTGATCCATAATATTGACAAAGCGGAAGTTTTTGTTCGTTTTAGACTTGGTCTTCAACAACACCGAGTATCTTTGTGCAACTGAGAGGTAAAGCGAGTCCACGGTAGTAGGCTTGATCTGAACCCCGTCTGCCTCAACGATGATAAACTCGTGGTCTTCGATGTACAAGTATTGGGATACAAAGAGACCCATGTTGACCACCCGTAACAAATAAGTTTTATCGGGCTGCACGGTCCAAGTGACGTTTCTGGTATCGTTGAATAACGAATTTTGAGGAATAGGCTCAGCGCCGGTGGGGTTAAACCTGCTCAAGAACTTCTCCATGATAAGGGGGGATTCGGCATGGTAGTAGTCGGAAACAGTGAGAACCACTTCTTCGTCATAAGAGTAGGGCAATGGCTGGTCATCTTCTATTATGAAGGTACCACGGAGCCCGTCTGCGTACTGGGAGCCTGAATGGGAATGGTACCAGAATGTTCCTGCTTGGGTGACGTTGAAATCGTAAAGGAAAGTGGAGCCTGGGGCAATGGGGCACTGGGTGACCATTTCGGGTCCGTCCATGGCGTTGGAACCGTTCTGGAACAAGCCATGGAAATGCAACGAAGATGACCGGTCGAGGGAGTTGGTGTAGTGAATACGGACACGATCGTGTCTCTTGACTCTGATTTCAGGAAGTGGCCATTGATCATTTATTCCAATTAGCCTTCTGGTGATAGTACCATCGGGGCTTCCGTAGACGTAGGTGGCATTGAAATAGAAGTCATGGGTCTGGGCCACCACGCATGCTATGAACACCACTAGACTACTGAGAATCGAAACACCTCTCATCGGTAGTGGCAGGCGGTAAGCTGAATGAACTGTGAATGTTATAGCGAGCAAATATTTATTAGTAGATCAGGCCGCGGGGAGATGCCTTTGATGAAACCGATAATGCGAACCCGGCGTTGCAACCCAAAAGCCAGAACTCACAAAATACGCAGGAGACTTGGGCTCCGGATAAATTACCCCTGGTGTGGCCGTGGCGATTATTAGGGTGTGGTTGCTGCCGTGGCTTGGATGGAGCCATCCCAGATATCTACACAGGACGGGAATTGGGACGCCAAATTACACCAAATTATGCTAGAGGAAACTGAGGCCAAAATTGGATTGGTATGATTTTCAGCGGGTGCTTTGCACTGAGACTCTGAATCATATAACTGATTGATACCGTGTTGGGCTATTACATTATCAGCTGATGGAATTAGCTGATGGCAGAGGTGCGGGAAAATTAGCGAGACTCGTTGTAGAATTTAAAGGTGCAACATTTGAACCATTGATCCTCCTTTCCTTTGACACAGATAACAAACCGGCTTTTTCCTGGGGTAGCAGCGAGTATTTATATGTTCATCAATGGCTCATAAGATAAATCAGGCAAAATTAATTGCGCGAGCTACTAGATAAAAATGCACCAAACCAGTATTGTAGCACTGCGATGGTAAAGGCCATGTATTGATCCAGGCACTGATCCAGGTATTGGGTCAGGTATTGGGTCAGGTACCGTGTCTCCCATGATTTTATATATTCAATTGAATACCCAGCGGGTTTCTTCTGAAATAATGAGATCTCAGCCTACTTGCACCAAAAACTACTAACCATACAGTGAAAATCAGTCAACCGACCAAAATCGGAGGAAGTATACAGAGAGTGGTAATATTAAGGTATCTAATTGTAGCATATATATCATATATATCGCCATCAGAAGGTTCTAGGGGCTTCGCCTTCAGGACCAATGTACTCAGGGTTTCTCCAAGGGCCAACGTCGTTCAAGTATAAATCATCATCAGAAACATCAGAAGCACCACCAAACTTAGCTGGCAAGTTTTGAGGAGGAATTTGTTTCAAGAGCTCCTTGGAGTAGGAAGATCCCAAGATGTGGATCTTTTCAACCGTGACCGGATCCAAAAACTTCTTGAAAATGCTGAAAGCGGTAGAGAATCCAAAAGGCGAGTTAATACAGTAGAACTTACCCATTCTCTCCGGATAGTAGTTTTGACCAATGTAACTGGCCTCCTTAACATAGTTGAATACTTGAGATGCAGCCGAGATGGAAATACCCTTCAAATCTAAAATGGTGCAAGATGTCTCAACAAGCGAGCCCTTTTCTCTGGAGCAAGCAGGTAATCTATATTGAGTGAATAATTCATATTCCCAAACCAAGTTCTTTAACATTCTTTCTTGGGTGGTGATCTTCAACATTTCCGTCAAGTTGACCTTACCCAACTCTTCAAAGTACACGGGTCTACCATCCTTGTCAGTTTTGTGATAGTACTGTGGGTACAACTTGGCCACGAGGGGCTTCTCCTCGTACCTGAATTCGGTGAAGATATTGTTGGTTCCAAAGTCCTTCCTCCATTTTTCACAGTTGATAAACATTTCCTTGGCTTTGACCACATTGAACTTTCTTGCTCTAAGGAATCTGAGCAACGTAGCATCATCCAATCTTTCGGTGTATCCTTCAGCAGCCAACTCGTCGTGAATCTGCTTCAACTTGATTTGTTGGTCATCGGTCAAATTGGAAGTGTATCCCGTCTGAGCAGTAGGTGCTGTTACCTGTGGATACGAGGCGAGAATTTCTTCTTCAGTGGCCTTACTTGGTTCAAATGGCATGGTAGCAGTATTATGATAATGAAAATGAGTGGGTGGATGCCGTGAACAGTGTTGATTGCAAGTGTGCTACAAAAAGATGCAACGTCTATATGATTGCCTGAAAGAACACGACTCGGCAGTGTTGAAACAAACGAAATTTACGGGCATTTCATAGACTGCGGTGTTGTTGTTGTTGTGTGCCCTGTGTGCAGGTGCAAACGGGGGATGAGAGCTCCGTTCCGATGGGGTCAGGTGGCCCATCGCCGGACGGAAGATCGCAGCTGTGATGAATGACGACCTGTTAAGCCGGGACACGTGGACATGACGCGATTCCGAAAACTTCCGACTGCCACTACGGTTGCTTGCGGTGAGTTGTACCCCTAAATGATCGGGCATGTAATAGGATTGCCTCGTTTCCTTCCGTCAGCTACATGCAGGACCCACCTCCCGAGCTGATTCTGTTGGAATTTCTTTGCTAAGATGTTGGTTGTAAGGTTACGTCATCTATACATGTATTGCTTCTAGTTAATTTTGCGCATCCATTTCCGGAACGGGTTCTTGGAACTGGACTTGACTATACTACCTAAACTATTGTTGCTAAACGACAGTGACATCGACAGGTTTGCTCCCCCGTTTGTTCCCGTGGTATTTCCGTTGATTCCGTTGGCCGTTTTCGCACCCACTGGTGACGTATCATTGGAAAATTTCAATTTCAAACCACTGAGAGCATTGGCATCGATCATTTTGCGATAGCCACCATGGGGCACGGATTCTTTCTCCATACATACCAAACAGTTTCTTGACACGTCAAGAAACGATTTGCCGAGGACATCACCAATGAAAGCCTCCCAAAGGCCTAGCCCGCGGTCTGTAGATGACAGCGAATCAAACGTAGTATTGGCCGATGCTGGCGGCCCATCAGTTCCCGTGCCGGCAAGAATAGCTTTATTACTATTGATGCTGTTAGAGTGTTGGTAGTGCGAAGGGAGATAGTTGTTGGGAAATTCACATTGTTCCAAGTACTGCTCCAAATCAGTGATTAATTTCATCAACTTCGTACTTTGCTTTTGCAAATCTTTCAAGGTGATGTTGGAAGTGATAAACGAAAAGATATTCTCGTTACTTCGGCACAAAGACTTGAGGAACCCTTCGGTCTCGTTGTCCCCAGCCAAATCCAAGAACTCCGATTTTTCAAACTCGAGCGACCCAATTTGATACACATTTTTTTCATCATTGACATGAAGTACATCTCCATTACTATCCCTAGAAGGACTTAGATCGTCATAATATGATCCAAACCCATTCTGAGGGGTTTGTTGAACATTTGATCCATTCGCTGAAATCGCGGTCACGATCGAAGATCTAGACGTAAGCATATCTGCCTCATTTGCTGGACTTTGCTGCATGGAGGATCTCGAGGAGGCGAATTTATTGTTCTTATTATAATCGAGAAGATGAATCAATTCAGTGAGCCGCAAGTACTTGTCAATTAAGTAAGGAGTAGTAGGCAATTCATTCGAGGTGGAGTCCCCACTCAATCCCAAATCGAACCTCTTAACCTCATGACTCAAATCTAAGATCTTTTCATTAAAATCATTTTTTCTACCGGTGATCTTATCAAAGTAGTCATATACTTCTTGTTGATGTTGTTCTAAGAATTTGTTCATTTTTACCAAGTGTGGTTCTTTGTGGGGAGAGAATTCTTGACGGTTAGCCAAGTTCAACAAAATTTTTGCAATCAATGTCAACGTTCTTTGGGTAGAGCCAGTTTGATGATTTTGGGTTAAATAGAACAATTTAGGGTTCAAGATGGCTGGGCAGAAAAATCTTAAGAATATGAAGGCACTTAAACAGTTCAATGCCGTGGTTTTATCTTCTGGATCACATGCCAATTCCACTTTGGTTCTAAAATTCTTCATTTGGAGTTTGATTTGCAGCGGTAAGTCATTTGAGGTGATATAAATTTTGTGCCATATCTCGTCAACGTATCCATACAAATTATTATAATTTTCTTCCACCATTTTCTTGAGCCTTTGGTTTCTTTCTCGTTCAACATCCGAGTCGTAGCCATCGCTATCGCTGTCACTATCATCTTCATCCTCATTATTCGGGTCATCAATAGACTTGCCTTTTCTAAGCAATCTTTCCTGGATTCTGACGTATCTAGGGTCAACTTCACAGTTCTTCTTTTCTTCAGCAATCTTGGCGAAGAAGTCACCGAACACCTTTTCTAAATATTCTTGACCAATCCTAAGATTATACTTTTCTAAGGATTTAGAGAAAATTGAGGACCCTCTAAATAATGTGTTGAACACATTATTCAGTGATGATGATGCTGATCCATTTTGTGAGATGCCACTAGCGGGAATACTATTATTGACTAGCTCACTGTTTCTTTTGTTGACATAATTTTTTCTTGTCATTTTATCGACATTGACTAATTCCACTTCCATCAAAGATTTGAACCACAGGTCTTCTACTCCTAGACTCTGAAAGATATCCAATAAGATTAAACTGACATACTCGAAGTCAGAGCTTGGAACATTTTCATTACAAAATTTGATTAAGTCCTTCATAGGAGCATTCATGAGCATCTTTTCCAAAGGCTTAAAATGACTTGGCGATAAAATGTGATACTCCTTTAGTTTGACATTGAGCAATAATTTTCCAATTGGTAAATTTGATGAATCATAAATGGATAATCTTACAATCTCGTTATTGAAATTTGGGGTTAGTGTTACAGCTTGCCCAACCGGTTGAGATAAACTGTTATGGGGATTTTGCATTCCTGATACTGTTATTCCATTTTGACCACCCAACCCATTCACGCTGATGCCGTTTCCTGATGCACCGCTCATCATAGTGGAGGCCGAGCCAAGATGTTTTGTTAAAATATCAGGAGTGACAAATACTGTACCGATAACATGGTCATTGGGCAGATATTCATCTTTGTTCGAGCACATTTTAATCAAGATATGAATCATTTGAGTCAGGATAGGAAGATCGGTTGAAAATTCTTCTTTCCAGAAGGGATTGACCGTGTGATTGACTATGGCAGTTCTTGACCATGGCATGCCCCACATTCTGACTTCCGTATAAATTTTGCGTTGAGAACCTTTAGCAGAAGGTGGCACATTATCAAATTTGGCTTCAATGATATCTATGGAAACTTTCTTCGACACTCTAAAGTTGTCACGCTCGAAATCTCTGAGGTGCTTTGGATGTGATTGCAGGTGGCTATTCGAGCCAAAGGTGTCATTACTTTTACGTCCAAGATTAGGTGGTTCCCTTGGCTCTTCTTCTGTGAGAGCTAAGGCCAGACGAGGACTATAGGAGCCAATATATTCTCTCTTCGCGAAATAATTCAAGCCAACAAACCAATCTTCTAGATCAATATGTAATGGAAATTCGATAAAAATTCTTTGATGATTAGGTATTAATTTCCCATCGCGAACTAAGAATGGGGTGGTATTCTGATCAATAGTTAGAGTAGTTGAGGTTTTAATAACGTTATTGTATCTTAATTCTTTCAATTGACCAAGATACAATACATTTGAGCTGTTGAAAAGGGAATGGTGAACCTCTCTGATTTCTGAAGACAATATGGATTTGATATCGATAGAGTAGAGCAAAGTTCCGTCCAACTCGGTGATGAAATTAAGATAACCGTTGGATTTCAATACCCCCATCGTGTAGAACCAACCTTCGTTTACATTCCCGTCTCCAGAACCTCCAAGAGCGGTATTAGTATTGTCCATATTCAAGAACTCCAGCAGGGACCGGTCCATTTTGGGCTGGTACACCGGAGCCTTCGGCCCAGGAACTATTTTCAAATTTTTCGACTTAGAAGGAATGGGTCCGTAGACTTTGAAACGACACACCAAAAGCTCATGTGGTTCGGACGACATATTAGAGGATTCCACTTTATTTTCACTGTACCATTTTTTAACCAAGCCTTGGGGTTTCAACGGCTGCCATATGATCAAAGCAGCAATCAAATTAGTGAAGTTGGACCTTGAAGGTACCTTGATGAACAATTTATCATTATCGTAAGTTTTTATGAAGACGACGGGGGGCTCGTCCAGCTCAGCCACGCTTTCGGAAGTGGAAGATTTCTTGATTATTCGCCTAGACAGACGGGTCTGTTGTTGGGAGGCTGCAGCCCCCATATTGGGGAATATCTGTACATAACATGATTGTAAGGAATTAAGGAGAAGGAAATGGTTATCGCTTTCGTCAGAAGAATACAACTGGCCATGCTCTGTGATAGCCATGGCATACAGGTGGATCCAATTAATGGAGTCTGTGGATATAAGGAAGTTTTTGCCATTGAAGACACCTTTATCGCGATTGATAGGTTTATAATAGGGAGACAGTTTCATGATGGATGAAAAGGATTGTGGAAGATGACCAAGCAGTTTCAGCAGTGTTGCGAGGTTCAACGGTGGAAGTCAGCTGATATAGGGATGGTGTCGTTAAAGATTGGAAGTTCTGTGGAATTTCCTAGTGATCTAAGGATTAAAAATTGGGACGACTCAGACACGTCGATTTGTGTAATATCGTCTACGTCCGACGTAACGACGCGAGCACGGCGACCTAAATAGGACAGCAATTAATTGACCCCGTAGCAGCTAGAAAGGGATCTGTCAAATGATGGCCCACTTGACTACTCTATATAGATCCACTTCATGTAGATTGGTGACTTGACCAGGTCACTATTAGCTCCCCAAAGGATGGTGCTGGCCATATCTTGTCTGTGGAACCCACGTCACGGTTGGGAGTCCTGGTGCGGCAGCGCATACGAAATAACACCGGTAGTAGCGAAGAAAGGAGTCGAGGTAAGACGACTTGATATGGGGAGATGGGAAGTAACTGACACCGACAGCTGTGGCACGGCCAAAAGTAAAATAGTGGCAAGGCGATTCCTCCCACATGTCTCGGCGTAAATGAAGGTGGTCCGTTTTGTTTAGGATTTAATGTACAGCGGGAACTTACGACACCTTGTGGGCTTCCCCGCGAAGACCCTAGCGATGGTGGAAACTATCGCGGTGGGAAAACAACGACGTAGCGACACCGTCGCGGCAGGTCTAACCCATGCTGGCGCTACCAACCCACCAACAATCCCGGTCGTATATTACAATTAGGACAATTGTTAGCCGCTCGATCCCAACTTTGACAATGTAACGACATGACGTAATATTCCTGCGAAGGGATACCACTGGAGGGTCCTCGGATATGGGGAGCTTAATCACCAATAGGGCCCCACTGCTGACTCGGGTCTCCTGCATGTGTCAAACAACTTCTGCTGCAGCCAGGCACCTTTGGCCGCAACCGGCCGCCCGATGATAATGATCCTTGATTCGCTAGGGCCAGTGACGTGTGAATACTGTAAACGGCTGTGGTTATATACATGCAAATGGCTCGGAACTGACGCTACCTTTTCTGAGGGTACCTGTGCTTTGGCCACGGAATATGCCCATGCCCACGTCACTGCATAGAACATCTTGCGTTTTTGAGCACTGAGTTGGTTCTAACCCAATTACGTGCTGGGAAGAGTTCGAAGACGCATGCCCCTGCCTCCGTCACTGCAAGGTTCGCTAGACTTGTTGGTATAGAGGTCGGGTATCTAGGACCGCTCGTGCCAACTACACCCCAATGTCTTCATTGAAGGTTATACTGGTAGTGAGATCGATTAGGTTGCATAACAAAAATGATCTTAGAATGTGGACCAAATTTACACGGTTTTTTTTGGTTACGAACTGTGAACAGCGATTTGAACCTCTCAGGTACAGCATGAACTTAATGGTTAAGACAATGTCCTACGATCAAGACATTTGCGACATTCTTACCCTCACTAGATGTCGCACGACATGTCCCGATGATATACACGTGACCAGATCTTTACACTTCTTCAGATGGTCGACATCGTAAGAGAGCCCCATGAGCAATCTTCTATTCCAAAACTTCGACGTTTCAGCCGCCGAAGAAGCTGCAGAGGGTTCCGGGGGATCAGGTACAACAGTCCCGCATGGACTTCCCGGTCACTTGCATGAAAATGGAGCCCAGGACGTCCCCGGCGAAATCGACCACACCTTAGAAGTCACCGATCTTGAAAATGATGAAGACGATTTGAACTTCAGAGAGCTCCACGACTTGGTGGACGAAGAAAACGATATTATTGAGACCCAGCCGCTTCCCGAGCACGCGTGTGCGTACTGTGGGATCCATTCAAGCAACTCGGTGGTGAAGTGCAACACCTGCAACAAATGGTTCTGTAATTCCAGTGCCAATTCTTCGGGTTCTCATATTGTCACTCACTTGGTTATGGCTAGACACAATCAGGTAACATTGCACGAGGACTCCGACTTGGGTGATACTACTTTGGAATGCTACAACTGTGGGAACAAGAACGTCTTCATCTTAGGGTTTGTAAGCGCAAAACAGGATTCGGTGGTGGTCATCTTGTGTCGGTTGCCTTGTGCACAGCAGAAAGACTTGGTGTGGGATACCAGTCACTGGCAAGCTTTGATTGAGAACAGGCAATTTTTGCCGTGGGTAGCAGCGGTACCTAACGAAGGTGAACTTATCGATGCAAAACTCATTACTCATCAACAAATCACCAAGCTAGAGGCTCAATGGAGATTGAACAGAGAAGCCACTCTCGAAGACATCGAAAGCAAAGATGACGAAGAAGAGGAAGTATTACCTATTTTGATGAGATATAATGATGCGTTCCAATATCAACGTTCGTTTGCGCCACTAATTAAACTTGAGGCTGATTATGACAAAAATTTGAAGGAATCACAAGCTTTAGAGCATATCCAAGTCAAATGGTCTTTGGGTTTGAACAACAAGCATTTGGCCTCTTTTACATTATCAACTTTTGAAAGCAAAGCGTTAAAGGTGGCTGTGGGAGATGAGATAATTTTGCGCTACAGTGGTGTAAGTCTTATGCCTTGGGAAGCACAGGGCTATATCATCAGATTACCAAATTCGCGCCAGGAAGAGTTCACATTGGAATTAAACCCCAAAGATGAACCCCCTACTCATATTATGTCTGGATTTACGGCCGAATTCGTTTGGAAAGGGATTTCCTATGATAGAATGCAGCAAGCTATGAAAGTTTTTGCAATAGATAAGGAGTCCGTATCTGGGTACATCTACCACAAACTTTTGGGACATGAAGTTGCTCCAGTTGAATTCGATGTGAATATGCCACGGGTTTTTTCCCACCCCAAATTGACCCAATTGAATGCTTCCCAAGTAAATGCCGTTAGTTCTGTCTTAAAGAGACCACTCTCTTTGATTCAAGGACCTCCCGGGACCGGTAAAACGGTGACTTCATCGGCCATCTTGTATCATTTGTCAAAAATTAACAAAGGAAAAATCTTGGTTTGTGCACCCTCCAATGTTGCTGTGGACCATTTAGCCGCTAAATTGGCATTATTAGGTTTGAAAGTGGTTAGATTGACCGCAAAGACTCGTGAAGATGTTGAAAGTTCCGTTAGCAGGTTGACTCTTCACAATCTTGTCAACCGAACTGCAAAGGGGGAATTGAAGAAGTTGCTTAAATTAAGAAATGAAGTGGGTGAGTTATCTGCAGCAGATTCTAAAAGCTTGATTAAGGCCGTTAAAAGTGCAGAACGCAAGATTCTCTTCAATTGCGACATTGTTTGTTGTACGTGTGTGGGTGCAGGTGATAAAAGATTGGCCGGTATGACGTTTAGAACAGTGTTGGTTGATGAAAGTACACAGGCCTCCGAGCCCGAAGTATTGATTCCTATAGTCAAGGGTGCCAAACAAGTGATTTTAGTAGGTGACCATCAACAATTGGGACCTGTTATATTGGACAAGAAGGCAGCAGATGCCGGTTTGAAACAGTCGTTGTTCGAAAGATTGGTTGTATTGGGGCAAGTTCCTATCAGATTGGAAGTCCAGTATAGAATGAATCCTTGTTTGTCAGAGTTTCCAAGTAATATGTTCTATGAGGGGTCTTTGCAAAATGGTGTTACGTCAGAGCATCGGTTAATCCAGAACTCTACATTCCCATGGCCTGTGGTTGATAACCCAATGATGTTTTGGGCGAACTATGGTCGTGAGGAAATTAGTGGTAGTGGAAATTCGTTTTTGAATAGGGTTGAAACTATGAACGTGGAGAAGATTATCACTAGATTATTCAAGGATGGTGTCCGTCCAGATCAGATTGGTGTTATTACTCCTTATGAAGGGCAGAGAGCTTACATCGTTCAATATATGGCAATGAACTATACACTTGCCGATAAGAAGGATGAATACCTCGAAGTCGAAGTTGCTTCAGTGGATGCTTTTCAAGGTAGAGAAAAGGACTTTATTATTTTGAGTTGTGTCAGAGCCAATGACTCTCAGATTATTGGTTTCTTGAGTGATCCTAGAAGAATGAATGTGGCTATAACTAGAGCACGTTATGGTTTGATTATCTTGGGTAACCCAAGGGCATTGTGTCGTAACACTTTGTGGAATCATTTATTGATTCATTTTAGAGAAAAGGGATGTCTTGTTGATGGTCCTCTTGATAATCTTCAATTATCACTTGTACAATTACAGCAACAAAATGCCGCGGGACCAAAAAATGGTGATTTCCGTTCTGGACGTGTACCATTTGGCAAGTCATCGACATTTATGGGTAAATCCACGGACTTTGATTCTGCCAGTGTTCTCTCATATAATGCAAGTTCTGCAAGAGACGGATTAAGGACAGACGGAACCAGTTCTGAACAATGGCCTGCACTTGGCAGTAATAATAATACTTATGAGGGTCAAGCAGCACTCAATTCAAATTTCTACGACAGATTGGAAACCTTAAACAAGGAGTATACTCCATACAAAGATGTCGAAGGGGACATTAGAAGTATCACCAGCTCTTTCGCAGCCGGATTGAATATCTAAATGAGGCTGAAAAAATTAATTGTCAAACAATAATAGGCATTCTATTGCATCAGTGAAGGGCAATGCAAATATTGTTCATGAATTTTCCTTGGCAAAGGAACAGATGGATTTTGTTTTAACAATACGTGGCATGTATGGACGTTACTCAATGTGATTGTCAGCCAATAGACGCTTTCACAATCAAAATGATAGGATGATCAGGCTTCCAAATGTTCCAGATGCATCAGTTACAATACTGCATATTAACTTAAGACGTCTATTAATTGTGCTGGTGCATCTACGACCAAGAGGCAAGGTAGGACATCAATTATGCTTAGTAACACACCAAGAACTTTGTTTTTGATACAGACGCAGTATCAACTATTGTATGAATATCAGCAGGGGTACGTTTGCGAGAGCAGTCAAGTTTTAGCGACACGTAAATAATGTTCAGGAATTGATAGATCTTGTTGAGCAATTAGGGTAATAAGGAAATTGTTACATATGATAATTACGCAGTAGCTGTTTAAAGAAAATACAATTCGGGTAGACTTAGACGGGGAAATGAAACTTATTGAGAAAAAATTGCCAGATGGTTGAAGTCATGAGATAATGTCAACGCATGATGCCATCTGTGAGGCAACGTTGGGCAGCTGTAGATCTTCTAAATCGTAACCAATTTCACCACGCCAGTAGCGAACAGTTTCCGAAATTTTACGACCGGAGAAACTCAAACCTCTGGCTACTATACACCTGTATTAAACCAGATCTACAAAATTTTGAGTTTTGAGCACCTTTCAGGCTGGTAGGACGCGATTTCAGTTATACTACTGGTACTAATATTTCCCTGCTATCCTGAACATACCATTGAGTCTCACGTCAGCTACTCGGACCAGGGCCTCGGACTCGGCGATAGGTGCTGCGTACAGAAAGAATTGGTAATGTAGTTCATGCCAATCTTTTCTTAGATTAAAGTAAACAAGCAGCGTCCCACTACCTTGGTTTCATCTAGGCTGTGGGCGACCTGCACACAGCGTTTGAAATAGGAATTTACATGAAACATCACCGACGCAGCCAGTGGGCAAGGCGTGACAAATAGCCATAAGTGCTCTTGAAAATTTGGAAATGAGCGTGAAGTCGACCCATTTACCGAACGAACTGGAATTGAAATCGTAGATAACGCCCAAGAATTGATTGTAGGAAGCGATGATGGCGAAAGGTGCACCTTTCGATGTGACAAATGGCTTCAGGAGCCATGACCGCACCTCAGTTCGATCTGCGACCAGATCGCCGCAAATTTCAGTGGTAAATAAACTGAAGCAAGATTTTATTTGAAGCGGACGACCAGCGACGCCGGGAATCAATTCTGGGACGTGTCGACAATCGCTAACATCTCTATAGAATAGAAAGGACCCCGACATTGCTCCAATTGTCACATACTTTCCTCTCGCATCTCCAGCAGACACGACAGACAGTTTCACATAATTGTCTGACTCTATCCACTGCACCCACCACATACCACAGATCAACATTTCATACAATACGGGACTATGGACTACACAGGCCCACAGAAAGACAAATATGACTCGGCCAATGTGTCGTCGACCAGCTCGGTGGGTACCCCAGTATTAATTGGAGGAGATGACTCCACCAATTCCTCGGGGCTTCGGTCTCATCGGACCAAGCTCTCTCACCACGACATAAAGCTTATTCTATATTTAATCTGTACCGTGAAACCATTCAAGTATGTTGGGAACCGGTCACTTAGTCAGACCAAGAAATGGGAAATAATCCAAGAACGGTTTGGTGACCTCAAACGCATGGATGGTGAAATTGAAGGCAATGTGGTGATACCCACAGTGAGAACTCTACAACGGCAACTTTCGGGAGCACTCAAAAAGGCCACTGCCAAACGGGTTCAGAATAAACGGGGTGGTAAAGTGGGATTTAGCCAGAGCGATACTGTCATATCAGAAGATGCTATCGAACAACTGGTGAGCATCGACAGTCTGACCCAAGAACTCGAAAACGCGTTGCTAGAGCTCAATGATTTAAGTGAACGATACAGGACTGGCAGAGAAGGTAGACAAGTCCGGGAAGAATCGCCCACTACAAGGCTTCATGACCCTGAAATCCCACTGCATATTTCTCTGGGACCGATACTTCCCGGTGAATCAGCCCATTCTGAGGCGTCTGGTCCAAAGCTTACAGAACCTTCTTTGAACGTTATCAGGGCGGCCATTGATACGATATTACCCAAAGATAACAAAAAGAGTGCCAATGTTCTTAAATCCATAGATATAATCCAGTCATATTTACAAGAAACAATCAAGATTCAGTCTGAGTTGAACCGAGAAAATGCTCAGATCCTCGAAGAAACTGATAAATTGATCAGATCACAACAGACATACACCAAAAAAGTACGTGAGTTTAACGAAAACTACGACAAAACGTTGTTAAAACTTCGGAACTCTTTAGTTCAAAACGTAGAGGACTATTTGATAGACATGGATGACACTGATGCTGGTGACGAGACACGAAGGTCATTATCGACGTTGAAGGAAAGTACTGCAGAGCAAGAAGATGCCCCCGAGCATATACGACACAGTGATCATGAGGAGGGTGAAGTGGATGTACATCAGAACAAATTACAAGAGGAGCATCGCAGGGAGTTGGAGCATTAATTAGTTACCAGAAGAAGAAAATTCCATACAGGACACTGTGGTACAAGATCTCACGAAAGTCTTCCATGCGAGTTGCACTACTAACATCAGCCTAGCTATTGCCGTATGAACACTACTTCCATATACCTCGAAAACACCACATATATAATTAATGCAGACTGACTGCTCCAATGTACTATTATGACGTCGCTAAGGATGCGTGTAGGTATGGCCTAAAATTATGGGAGCTCATGAAGCAGACGAGTGTGGGGAAAAGCAGATCGTCGAAGCGTCGACATTTCTCACGGACTTATTTATCGTTTAGCCCATCTGTCCGACAAGGACTTTCAAGGACCTAAAAATACCGCTTGGAAAGCGAGAAAATATCGCTGAACAGCAAGCAAAATAATTGTGCATTTGGTGCCGTAGAACGCATAGGATACCCGTCGGCCCCACTGACCCAGAAAAAAAGCGAGCGAGGATCTTGGTGATGCCTCAGTAATATATTTCCTATTGCGGACGTCAACATGATAATTTGTTTTATCATTTCCTAATTTGGTAAATAACTTGCAGCAAGCGAATCGAATATTATAAAATATTACCCCGGGTTTTATTACGTAATATCTAACGCACTAATTCGTTTTTTTCAGATCCTATTAGGCCAGCGGGGTACAATTTAAACTTTAACTTTGTCACTCAACTGAAATTGGAGAAATTGTAAACTCTGGGGTATCTCGGTCAATTGATAGCCAATTGAAGGAAATGCGATTACCTTGAGGATATCTTCTGAAAATACACGGCAACCGGTGCTTTATCCATTTCCTCAAGACATTTAGCTACATTGAAATTAACGTCGTTAACCTTTATTATTATTATGTATAAACCGAGAAAAGGTATCCCAATGGCAAGAGCCAACCGAAGATTTGTTAATATGCGTGTTTTCTAGAGGTCATCGCAGAAGTAAATTGCGGTGTAGACCAACGCAAACGAATTGAAGATATTAGCATAGACCGAAAATGAAAATGTTATGATGAGAAAGGTATAATAAATGCTTAACCGTTGCTCCATGAGAGACAGGTTACCGAATGGGTATTGATTGTAAGTTGAAACCGAAAGTAATGCAACCGAAAGTAGTGCAACCGAAAGTAGTGCAACCGAAAGTATTGAAACCGAAAGTGGTGAAACCGAAAGTATTGAAACCGAAAGTGGTGAAACCGAAAGTTTGGTGGAAAGTTTGAACCGAAAGTAATAACGTAGCTAGTAGCTAACCGAATGACAAATTGAAGAATTTGGGGTATTGAAAATGTAAGAAAGTAAAGTCAGCTAATATCAACATGAAGAAATCAAACCGAATTAACTCAATAAATAAGGGTATCAAATGATTATGATTATTATGGTACAACCGAAAGGGGGTATGATCATCACAGCGTAAACAATAGTGTTTTCACACTATTAAAGAGGGACAAAGCCAGCGAACAAGTCATCTTGCTTCAGCAACAAGAATTGATCGATGCCGCATCCAGAAATCGAGTCCAAGTTCTTAGGTTGAACAAACTCCTCATCAGAATATTCCGAAACTGGGGTGAAAGTTTGGTAATTCTGAGTGTGGGTGTTTGGGACAGTAGCCTTGTCCTTGTATGCTAAGAATTGGTCGTTGAACATCATGAAGTCTTCTAATCCGAATGGCTTGTTTTCCACTTCAGGAGTGGTTGGAGCCGAGGCGGATGAGACAACCTGTGTAGGCTTTCTGGATGGCTCAGATACAGTTCTTCTGAGCTTCATCTTTTTGGTAGGACCAGTGTAAGTCTTGAACTGGAACTGTCCGTTGCCCTTCTTCTTCGAGCTTTCAGAAGAAGCAGAGTTGGATCTCTTATGCATGTTTTGAGTTGATGCCTTTGGTAATGGTTGAGTTTGAGTTTCAGCTTGTCTTTGCTGTTGGTATAATTGTTGCTTCAAAAATTGTATTTGTTTGTATTGTTCCATCATGGCATGTTGGTAGCCATACAATTGTTCGTTGAATGCATGAGAATCGACTTGGGTTTGGGCTGGGGCAGACTCTTGGTTGAAACTCTGGTGTTCCCAGTTGTCTATGTCCAACCCCATAATTCCCAATCCCGCCTCTTCTCTAGCGAACGAGTCCTGCACACAGGGCTCGGAATTTGATCTCCCGTGACATGCAGAAAAAATAGATTCGCTATCGTTTAATAACGAGAACGAATCGTCCAATTGCGGCAAATCAAAGATTGATCTGTCTGGAGTCATTGATGTGGTGGATGGTGGGGTATCAATTGGTGATTGTTGGGGAGAGGTAGATCTTGAAGTAGCATTGTCCAAGAAGGTATCAGCGTCGTCAGTCTTCACGGGCGACAAGTCCACAAACACAAAGTCCTTTGGCTTACCAGGTCTGTTCTTTGGTCTTCTCAAAGGAGGCTTGCGGATTGAAAACTTAGAAGCAGCAGCAGCAATTTTCATCGAGTTGTTCATGCATTCAAGTGAGCTTTGCGATGGAGTAGAAGTATCCACACTGCCAGTGGATACTGATCTCTTGACTCTCCAAAGCTTTTTACCATTAGCTGGAGGTAATACTTTTGTGTTCATTGTTGTGGAGATTGTATGATATTCTAAACCCAACATAGGTGGGACAGCAGGAGTATTTATTTCATTTCTACAGTAGCAGAGTTCACACCGACCACCGACCGGGCGATGCCCATGCATTGTATCACATACCAGAGGGGTATAGCTATTACTTGCAGGTAAGTCAAAATAATACACGTAGAGGTACCTAACCATTGTGATGAAAGGTTTAGTTCACTGAGAGGTAGTTGCAAAATAGGCATGCACCGGCCATAACTGTCTTGAAAATAAAGTGCGGACAATGTAAAAAATATCGGGATCAATATGCGCAGCGGCTGCCCTTTTAGAAATGAGTAAACATTTGTGCATTCGCACAGGCGAACATCCTGCATGAATATCACATCGCTCATGATACATGACGCACGAAATTAATCAATTAGGCAATACGGAAATCTACTCTGATGCACTAGACTCAATTAATCCCACTCAAAAAATTTGTGGTACCGTTCGATGCCCAGCTCATTATCAACTTGGGGCCATCAGGCGCTCGTTAAACCCGATGCAAGGTAAAGCCACCAATATGTTGGGAGGTTTCAGCTGGGATCGTGGGCGCCATCGGTTTCACATTTTGTGCTTGAAAGAGGTGGTGGGGTATATCAGGGTTTTGGAATCCTCTGCCCCCCTTAGAATTGTCCCTTCGAAGCACCATCCTAACCTTGCTGATCCCTCCTAACAATAGAAGTACATACCAGAGCCAAGGGTACTGCCTCATTAGGCAAATGTATAACTTCAACCTCCCTACCCTTTTAGGCAGTGTAAGTAATGTCATCACTCCTCTTTTACCTAATAGGGTAATTGTGGTTATATTGCATGCATAATATTTTGACGTACCGGCCCTGGCGCCCGATTGCTATTCCCAATTTTCTCCGCTTTTTTGAAGTCATCGCTCGCAACGAGGTTGACCTAATTAGTCGCAGCAGCATGTGCTTAGCGATCGTTAGCTGCCTGAATAGTCACTCTGTCTAATACGTCTCAGCCTAATTGGGCCAAGGCACAATCTAATTATTGGATAAGCTAAGCAAGTAGGGCAATGCAAGTTAAAGTTAAGAAACATGAAGGGCATTATGCCTTCAAATGGTTTGGCCAGGTTAGCCACCCTATGGAAGCTGGAGGACATCTTGATGAGCCGTCGGTATCTTATCGAACCTCGGGACATGTTCAGTTCCATCTACCCATCTGAGGGGCTCCGTAGGAACCCCCTCTGGAACCCCCTCTTGATTTTCCTTATTCTTAACACATCCCCGCTACTATTCTTACAACCCGGTAGCGGCATTTATTATCCTTCCTGCACGTCGAGGCTTATAGTGTGTGCGGGATCTCGGGCAACCTCGATTTTGTCCTATAATTTCATTGCACAATACCAACTTCAAACGGTGTATGCAGTCTTGATAACGATGCCCCGTACTACATATTAGCTTCGAAATGTGGAGAAGAAGCTTTGTGTAATAGTTTTCGGGCGAAGTAGTTCAACTACTCCGAGATAGTGAACGTCGAGTTAAGGAAGTAGCAATTTACATAGAAGTACGACGATCAAATTGGTTCAGTGTTAGGGTAGTGCCATGTTAAGATCGTCGCTACGTTTTCAGGGGTGGGAATCTCTTTGTAACTGTGTAACATCTAATGTTGCTAGTTTTGATGATTATCTCTGCACATCTTTGCAGGTGTTAGTAAACCTGTACAGTCCTCGCCTAAGGATGGCGCAATGTAGATTGGCCTCCTTTCCAGTAATGTGGGGTAAGGGTGGTACCGTATTTCTTTCATATGCCGTATTAAATGCGGAGAATAGGAAATGACTGAACCCTGTGCGTGCGGTAAAGCGCCGTGAGAGTACCGAGAGTCCGAAGGGGCCGAGAGCTGCATTAATTTGGCGGAGAGCCCTAATTAGCTGCATGTCAACGGTATGAGGGACCACATTCCGAAGCTTGGTCAATTGGCAAGATCAGGCTATTCATATTTGGTCCATTACAGCGTGGGTGCCTTATTGAACTATTGGTGGTACACGAAATTCCAGGCCGCCGGTAATATGCAGTAGGCAATATACGGTGTGGCCCTTCGACGAGCTACCGAAATACCTGTAGATAATAGTTAATGAGGTGCATGCATCGACGTATACTAATTAGGCCGGAGGGGAATCATAACTCGGCCTAATTAGGACGAGGCAAAGAAAAATAATTATGCACCCTCCTGCCGAGACGCTGAGTGCGGAATTTGGGAGACACATTTCTATGGAGTAAATTTGGCAAGAAAATAACCAACCTCTTTGGAGGTCCGAGTGACGTTCTACCATTGCCCCGTTTTGCCTATCAAAATCCGCCTACCCGAACAAGGGACTCGGGAGAATCCTCTAGGTGCAAATTTCAGGTGTCTAGTTTTAGACTCACTAAGTTGCTAGAACGGAGTCGAACAATACACTACATGCATGGTAATCACGGAGCCCACACTGCCGTGTTGATTGCTAATGACGAATCCAATGTGGCGGGCCAAGACTGTCCTAGACCAGGATTCAATAAATCCGTTTTCCATATACGAAAATTTTTTGGTAGTTATTGCGGATATAATATGTTACATGGCGTCAAGTAATTTTCCCGTGAGAGTCGTGCCTTCGATCACTAGGCTCTGAAGTGAACAGTCTATGTTTGGCAACAGTACGACAACTCGACAAATCAAACTAAATTGGTTTGAACACAAACCGAATCACAGCTCCTTCTAATGTCAATATTCGACAATAATGGAATTTTCCGACATAGGAACCATCAATGGTGCGGCTTCAATGGCATATGACCATAGTAACTATTCTCTCATACTGACAAAAGCTCTTGTCCTGTAGTCTCCTGCATGCAATATATGCACCTAATATACCCAAAATTCATTATACGTCAACATTACATGACGTATAGGTAAAAAGGGTTACGATATAACGATGAATCGCCTTGTAAGTGGTCAGCTTCTAATTACAGATATCACTGCTTCTACCTCAGCCAATAATCTCACTACATTACCCAACATTTCTAAGATACTATATTTTATATTAAAAGTCGAACGAGCACAAGGACGATAAAAAAAAATCTTCAAATTTGAACTTTTCAATGGTTAAGCAACTTGGTCCGAAGGGGGAGCGGAGGTTCCTCTCAATGTCAATGGGTATCCACCATCCTCATCATCATGGTGACCATCGTCCTCATCTTCATCTTCTCCTTCACCTAACTTGAACCCAACGTAGTCATCAGTATTTAAAGATTGCTGAGCTTCTTGCAAAGAACCCAAATCACCTGGAGTCATAATACCAATCTTACTTCTTGGAGATCCTGGAACCGAGAGTGGTCTTGTGAGCTTCAAGTTTGGTTGGTTGTTAAATGGATTGGCGCCGTTCTTGAACTTTTCAGGGTAAGCACGCTTCAATGACAATTGACGGGCTTTGATGTATTCCAATCCCATTCTCTTCCAGTCCAACAAATCAGACAATCTTTCAGTTCTGTTTCTTTGGTTGATTCTTTGACGTCTAGTCTTTTCAGCAAAATCAAACATGTAGTCGGTCAATTGGTTGATGGACTCATCCACGGATTTCATTCTACGGTCAACAATGTAGATACCATAATCAGAAGTATTTTCGATCAAATCTTCCATGTAACAACCGAATCCGGATAAGTTGGTAGTGATGGATGGAACACCCATAACGGTACATTCTGCAGGAGTGTAACCCCATGGTTCATAGTATGATGGGAAAACACCCAAGTGACAACCACGAACAAACTCTTCGTAATCTAATGACAAGATTGGGTTGTTTGCGTTCAAAAACTCTGGGTGAAACACAATCTTGACTCTATCTTCGGGTTTATTGAACAACTCCACTCTTCTAATTTGGTTCAAGATTGGGTCAGTGGAGTCATCAGTCATGTTATGAGTGACAATTGGAGGCAACCCCTCTCTTTTAAGCGCAAAGATTCTTCTTTTAAGCACAACTCTATCAGCTGGTTTAATCAACTCGTCTATACTTGGAACCTCGCCGTGCTTTTCATGGCCAACATTAGGGAAACGGGCACAATGTTCGAACAATCTCTCACCAACCTTCTTTTGAACTTCTTCAATGGTGCTTTCTAATTGCTTGATAACAGCTTGACCCTTCAAGGTCTCCACGGTGTAAGAATGGGTCTTACCAGGCATAATAATGAAAGCAACGACAGTCATCTTAGAGCCGGCTTCTTTAAGACGGTGGTTAAGTCTAGCAAGAGCTTCAATGAAAAAGTCACAACCCTTATTTCTAAATTCGTATCTTCCAGCAATAAAGAAATACAAAGTATTATCCAAATCGAAATCGTAGTTTCCGTAGAAATGACCTTTGACGAACTCATTAATCTTTTCCTTCTTGATAGCATGCAAGTTTTGGAATTCATGGACGGCCTGGAATTTAACGACGTTCAACCCATTGGGCAAAACTCCATCGGGCTTACGTTTAAGTAAGTTTTCAGCTTCGAAAGCTGTGATATGCGAAACCGTGGTGAACACATCGGCGGAATGAGTTGCCGAACGTTCGATACAGTAACGATGGTAGATACCTCTCTTTCCGGCTTCAGCATCCACGTCAAAGTTAGCCAAGTTGTTGTAGAAATCGGTGGATCCAGCACAAAGGTAACGTCCCAACAAAGTAGCATGAGTGGTGAAGATGGTGGTGACATCAATGCGTCTTTTTCTGCAAAGAGGCAACGCTACACCTGCCAACCATTCGTGGAAATGAGCAATGACGGCTCTTTCACGGTCATGGTACACCAATTCACCAAGGAACCATGCTACCAAGTAACCTAACAAAATAGCGTCGTTGGTCTCACTATCGTGGTCCGGGGTGGGGATACCTGCAACATTCCACAAGTCCGACTTCCACTCATTCAAATTCAGCGAAGCGGAATGGATGTCAAAGAGAAGCACCCGGGGAGCACCTTCGATCAACCAGCGACCATAGAGCCATTGGATGCCTCTTTCCGACATTGAGTCCAACGCGAGTTTGATCAATGGGTCTTTGACGGGGAGCTCTTCCACTTCGATTTGGGCCGAGGCATAGTTAAGGGGCCCAATAAGAGTATATCTTTCACGGTACTCGGCCACGGTGATGGGTGCTTTGGATTTAAGCACGGAATAAATCCCACCCACCTTGTGGGCGACTTCGGTTGCCACCTCAAAGAGAAGGTGGTTCTTGATATCTCTGGTCATGAAGGTAGATAATTACCAGTTACGGGCTAGTCGGTTGAGGGGGGTAGGGTAGTTGGTTCAAGGAATGGGCCAGTGGAGTCTGGAGCTATACAAATTGACAGCAAGTAGCCTATATGACTATGGTAAAAGTTAGCGAAATGGAAATATTTACCAGCGCCGTGTACTTATATATATTTGGGGTGGGAGGTTTCCCCCCGGATGAAGCGACCGACCGGATATGCGATGATCATACTGCACGCCGCCCCTGGAAAAAGTGGGGAGATGGTCATTTGTAGGTATGGAAGGTTTGGGGGAATACGGTGTACATAAGGCTCTATACATTTGTTGATAAAGGTGCATGGTAGCCTCAACCATTCGGTCCTTGGTCATCAAAGCCATTGGGTATCCATTAACCCTGGGAATGATAATGCTGGTGACTCTCGCACTATTGCCCGGTTTTGTGGGCGGTCATTGCTGACACAATAATCTCCGGTGCGCGGGGCATAACCATCTCAGCCAGCGTATTAACAAAGGGCAAGGTGAGACATAGAGGGGAGGTGGAAAATTGGGTGCGGCGTCCCCTACAAAACCATGCACCTCGAGTTTCGCCGGTGGGGCAAGGGCCGGAGAACGAACTACACAATTTCTGGATTACCCACTAACGTCATATGTATGTGCTAGTGGCAATTGACCCGTAGTCGATAACCGATGGCGTGGGGGTGAAAATGTGCCCATACTTCTGTGCGTCGACGCATGAGTGGGGCGGGCAGCATTTTGGCAAAACTATCACCCTTCACGTGAGACCGTCATACCACCACCGATACCGGAATGTGCGATGTTTGGTGACTTTTGTTGGGGCCGAAAATTGAATTTGAACTTGAAGGTGGATACAGCGGCACATCCCAGGGCCAAGATCTACACACAATTACTTCTCGTAAAATTGGACGCTGTATATATTGGCGCCTGTGATGCATTAATCACTACTTGGAATATGGGTGTGCATACGACCGCAGTATTTACGAGAATGCTATTACCCAATTACATAAGCTATGCGTCCGGGGTAAACTACATCACCCTTTCGTAGCAGATATGCTACGACTCTTATATCCCTTAATTGCGTATTCTAAGTGATCCATACAAGGAGACTTGCTGTGGTCTTTGTTCATTCACTTAACATCTGCTGTCAACTTGATTGCACGCCATAAAAAACGTACATGCGGTCCCTGAATAGTCAGCCGTATGCACCCTTTCTGCACTTAACTTATTGGGAATCGTGGTGGTGAATTTGCAGCCGTAGCCCTTTTTCGCAGCCGTGATTTATACTCTCCCTCTACATTCACATTTCCAGATCCTCATCTCCCGAAATGTTCCATTATTCTTGAAAGCTTACTGTTACAGCTTCCAAGGAAAGACTACTTTTATATCAGAATTATTTGTTATTATATGCGATGATCTTTTATACAAGATTAGGAGAAGGGAGCGCCATTCTTTTTAGAAGAAATCCATGGGTTTTCCTCTTCATCTTCTTCGTCATCTACCTCTTCGTCCTCTTCATATTCGTTGTCAAGGTCTTCTTCATCATCCTCGTCCTCCTCACCATCTTCTTCTTTAATTGGTGCCTCCTCTAAATATTGTAACATATATCCACTTCTCTTACCAATTCCCACAACATCCTTAGCCACTCTATTCAAAAACCTTTGAATAACTCTAAGACTTGCAAAGTCTTGTTTGTGAGCGCTGATATACCTTCCGTGAGCCCCAATGATACGGCGAACCCACAATAAATGAAATTCAATATGGGCACTATCCTCCCGTACTAAACTGTCACCAATAAACAGAAGAAGACGGTCAATATATACCTGTGGAAGAGAGGTTGCCACCAATTGGATATCTCCCAAAGGGATGGTCTCGTATACCTTGTGGATTAACCACCTTTCGTTCAATCTGAACGCCATGACGAGTGCAGTTAACCATTCTTGTTCTTGCAATACTTCCAAGGTGGCGCTGGGGGTAATATCAACGTCCAAATCAAATGGATCGAACACCACGTCCTGTCCAATAGAGTATATCAACAATCCTTCCGCAGCCGTAGCAGCAGCAAATGCTGACAGAGTGGGAGAAAACCCAACAGCAGTGACGCCAGCAGCTGGTCTGGCGCTTCTGACCAGAGGATCACCTCTGTGGGAACCGGGCAACGAAGAATCTATTCTGTCTTCCACATCCAGATTTTCACCATCACGATCAACAGCATCGATAGAGACACCAGCAGAAGTTATCTTGCTACTATTGAGCTTTTCTTGGGTTCCATCCAAGCTAATATTTTGAGAGACCACGAACCGTTTCACCAACACCTCGTTGGCCACGTCGTACATGCAAATGGAATTGTTGTTACCGGCTGCCACCAAGGCAGTACCGTCTTTGGAGTAGCCAATGGCGGTAAAATTCTTGGATCTAGCAGCGTTGGATGAAGCAAATTTATCATCCATGTATCTACCGGCACGAATATCTTTACGGCCGTCAATGAGATGAACTTGACGGGCATCCTCCACATCATACACGGCGATATGGCCATCCAAGGTACTGATGGCTAATTCCTTCGAATCAGGACGCATGGCCAAACTCAACACATCGCTGGAAACTTCGATTGGTTCCACAGTTTGAGTACGACCGAAAATGTTCCATACACGGACAGTCCCGTCCCAGGAAGCAGATGCCAATATGGAATTTTCGGACCCGAAAGCCAAGTAAGAAATGGGGCCCTCGTGGCCAGCCAAACTATCCAATAATTGGGCAGTTTGAACGGACCATACATAGATCTCAAACGAGTCTTGGGATCCAGCCACAACCACTTCTCCACTGGGGTCTACCGCTAAAGTATTGAACTGAAGTCTTTTGTCGGCGGTAAACGTTCTGAAGTTACGGAACCGTATTAAATCCCAAGCACGAACAGTACCATCCATGGAACTGGAGAAGAGCACTTGTCCCCGTTTTGCAAATTGTACTCCAGTGACTGACCCTTGATGTTCGCTGAATGTAGCCAAGCAGAATCCACTGCTAACGTCCCACACTTTAATTTTCCCGTCATCAGATGCTGTGACCAATCTGGATCCATCGGGAGAGTAGCATAAAGCATTTGGTCTATCAAAATGGCCTTGTTGCTTCAACACATACGACTCAGACTGCCATTCGTACACCAATAACTGGCCTAGGCGTCCTGATCCAAAAGCAAGCCATTCTCCTGTCTCATTGATTCTCACTGTATCCACCGCATTTTGGCCCATACTGAGCTGTTGGATCATATTGAATTCAGGTAAATCATACAACCTGAACTCTCCGTTATAAAATCCCACCACTAACATATTACTTTTGGCATGAAAATCGGCACATCTGACTTTGGCATCAGAATGGAAAAAGTCTTTGGCAGTGATATTCCATCCCATTGGACGCTCTTGTTCATCGTCACTCATTTCATCATCGTCTTGGGGTCTTTCTCCGTATTCCCATCTGAACAAGGCCCCATCTTTACTTAATGTGTATATGATTTCTTGTGATTGATCGAAAAATGCTTTTATCACGTAATCTCTGTGTCCAGCCAATGTCATGGCCGCTTCTTTTTCTTCCGAATGTAATGAAAATATTCTGGATGTCATATCTTTGGAAGTGGAAATTAAAAATCGAGAATCATCCGACCATGTTACTGACAATACTTCGGCGAAATGTCCAGCGTATACTCTGTGACGGACAAATGGAGCAAATTGACGATCCTCTCCCACATCGGGAGTCTTCCACACTTGGATAAATCTTCCACATGCAATGGCAAAGTAGTTTCCATCGGGGCTGAAGCTTATGTCCTCCACGGTATCCAGGAAATTGAAGTGATGCAAAACGGTCCGGGCAACCGCGTTAACTAAGATGGCTCTTCCTGTTTCATCGACGGTTATCATCAAGGTTCCTTGACTATTCAATGCAATTCTGGCGATATTTCTTCTGTGCTCATAGTTAAAAGTGAACGAACGATTGTTCACTAAATCGAAACTGGTAACTCTATTTCCCACGGGACTGAGAAGCCGGGTGCCTCCCTCGCTGAATACCAAGTTTCCTTGTCTATACACCGTCCCAAGAAGGTTCAGGAGCTTGAAATCGGTCTTCATGGCTAATGGTACAAATACTGATGTGCTCGATGAGCTGAAAAATTTATGGCATCGAATACTGTACATAGTGTGCGGTGATGTGCAGGACGTATTTTCAAAGGACATATCTCCAACACAAAGAAAACAGTCGTGCTATTCAAACCCATCATGAGTGGCCTTTCTAGTAGAGTGTTGAACATGAAGTTCATGCAGAAGGCGGAGGTGGCAGATACCCAGAAGAAAGACGAAGAAAGACAGAAAAAAATCAAAGATATGTCCGAGTGGGTGCTGCCGTACCTGAAAACCATCATAGCCAAAGCCCAGAATACGAATACTATTGATACTGTGGGTTACGGTAGCATCAATGCGCTCGTTGATTCTGATGAAGAAGATGATTTCTACGGAAAGGTACCGTCTACAAGAAGAACGTTTGGAGAGCACAAGTCAGTCGACTTAGATGAACTCAAGAATACCAAGAATGAACAATCCAAGGAACAATTCAAAGATTCGAAAGCTCGTACAAGCACCTCCAGTAGGACCAAAAATTCCGATAGCAATGACGACGAATTTAATTTTAATGTATGTATGACCATATCAATGAGGGAGAATATTTACTAACTGTCTTCAGAATAATAATATGGACACCGGTGGGTCGCTAGACGAATTATGGAAGACATTTTCGGGGAAATCAGATGCACCTGCCCCAAAGTCTGAAAAGAAGAGGTCAGCAGAGCCATCATCAAAACGAAATAAAAGGAAGAAAAAGAACTGAATCATCACTTTTTCTTCTTTTTGTCATTTTTAGTGTCTGTGCTGGCAAAACCGGCCCTAAGAACACCTTCTCTTGCAACTGAGTTGATATGTTTAAATCTGTCTGGACCAAGATGAGTGCCACCAAACCATCGGCTCACTACCACTAGAACATTCCACACGTCCATCATCTAGAATTGTTAGTATTGACACAATAAATTGGCCCAAGTACGGTCACTCGGGCCACTCATGAAAAATCATTAATCATTCCCCACATAATTGGGTTACACATACAGTTAATAAATGCAAAAGCCTGCCACCTGCGGCTGTTTCTCCGTCGTCATCATTGTCCTGATATTGAACCCCATTTGCTCCTTTGATTCGCCAACTGGTAATGTTGTGGGTAGCCCTGGCAATCTTACGGTCTGTAGTCAACAAATTGACATGTTCCATTGCCTCTTCCACAGAATGAACTTCTCTTACAAATGCAATGAATGTAGACCCTCTGTCAACCAACGGATCTGATTGTATCCACCCTTCAAAGGGATCCACAAGCAGTGGACTTTCATTTAAAGTAACTGTAGCATTGACTTCAATGTCTGGTTGTGCTCTTGGCTTGGGTTCTGGTGATACTATCGGTGGTTCTGGAACTACCACCGCCGTTGATTCGAGAAACGGCTCCAACTCGGCCATGATTTCAAAAATGCAAACCATTCCTGGAGAAAATACACGTTCAATTATGTCTCTTACCTCTCGCTCTATGTACCTCTCGTCAGGAAACACTCTGGCATCATGGCTAACCACTTGAAGCACTTCTGGTGGTATTTCAGGGTATGCCAAAGGGAAATTTAGTTGGATTCTTAGGGACAAATACGGGGCCACACTTAGACTGTACACTTGAGGGGCTACCTGTTCCACTTGACCCGGATAAATCGCCTCAATCGCCTCAATCTCATCATGGAGCTCTTCCACTGTCATGGTGTTTGGTGAACAACTTTCGCATCAGATTATCATATAAATTCCACCCATTTTGCGTTGATCCTAACGACGCTTCCTACAAGTAATCCTTAGCAAAGTCTAAACTTCCCGTTGGTGTACATTTCTAATCCGAAACCTTGGATTGACCTGTGTCTGACTGACCATCATGACACCAGAAGAATTAAAGGCTGAAGGCAACAAAGCGTTTGCAAAACAAGAGTACAAGAAAGCAGCCAAAATCTACCGAGATGCCATCAAATTGGATCCACAAAATCCCGTACTTTATTCTAATCGTGCCCAAAGTTTCCTCAAGATCGAGGACTTCGAAAGAGCCGTACGTGATAGCTCTAAGGGACTAGAACTTCAACCAGAAAACCCACTCAGGATCAAATTGCTTTACAGGAGAGGTTTGGCCTACAAGAATTTGAAACAGATTGATTCTTCCAGAGCTGACTTTGAGGCGGTACTAAAATTAGACTCCGGCAATAAGGCAGCAGCTACTGAATTAAAGTCATTGGGACTCGAAAATGAAAGCTTCAGAAAGAAAGCAAAAATAGAAGCTGATATATTCGACATACCCGTGGAAACAGTAGAGACTTTGCCATTAGAATACCAGAAGATAATAGACCCCACTTATGAGCGGCTCCAGGATGAGACTATGGAACCAATAAAGGAAGTAATACCTCCGAAACAAACAAAACCAGTGCCAAAAGAAACTATGGCGAACAAAGAGGAGCCCAGGCTGCCGATGCATGCGTTAGCACGATTGAAGGACCTACCCCAAGCGGAAAAATTAAAGGGATATCAATATGTCTACGAGCTTGATCCGGCGGAATATTCGGCTATATTCGGCCCCACCGGTATTGACACGGAGTACTTGGTATTTTATGTTGAAGCAGCAGCTTTTTTCTCATCAAATAGCCCACCCGATCAATGGAAAAGTCAAATCCTTGATTCCTTGGAAGCACTCTCGAAATTTAAAAGATACACCCTTTCTCTTGACTTCTGCGACAAGGCCCATATTAGATCCATCCTTGCAAATGTCAGCCATATCGGAGACGAAGAGTTGGCAGAGAAATATTCAAAATTACTTCAGTAAGTTCATAGATATACAATTGCATTAAGAACTATTTCCTAGCACCATTGTATCTAATCAATAATATAAGAGGAGATTTCTGTTGCAGACATCTTTTCTTCTCCATTATTTACAATTCTGTTAGGGGTTCCCCATCTGAAGAATAAACTGGTTCTTGGAATAACTCCCTTGGTACTCATCTCAAGGATTTTGTACTTTATTTGATCTGGAGATATTCCATCGCTCAATAAGGTGGCTGCAAACCCTGCTACAATGGGAGCAGCCATAGAAGTACCTGAAAGATAGCGGGGATTAACGTAATCAACCGAATGGACACTGGCCACGAAGGTTCCACTAGCAAAAACATCGACACATTTACCCCAATTGGAAAACGGTGCCATGGAGTCATCCAAATCATCGATTGCTCCTACGGTTATAGCTTCGGGACTATTGGCAGGGCTCACCTTGCAAGCATTGATATTTGAGTTTCCTGCTGCTGCCACCACCACAAGCCCCATAGTGGAGGCTGCACGGATTGCTTTTTGAAGTACATCGTTATTGTCAGCTCCCAACGAAAGGTTAAGCACTCCTAGCCTCCCGGACCGAAGCCGATCCTGAACTGCGAATTGTATGGCTTCAATTACGATACTTGCTCTTGAGGCACCGTAACGATCCATGGCCTTGATTTCGACGATTTCCACATTCTTGGCTACCCCGTATGTCTTGGACCCAATTAGCCCAGCCACATGAGTTCCATGGCCGTTTGGATCGCCAGAGCCACTATACAGTCCTGTTACATCGACTCCGAATCGTACTCTGCCTTCAAATTCAGGATGTTCTTTAGTAATCCCTGTGTCTATAACGTACACGGCAACTCCGGTTCCGTCATTGCCATAACTATACGTGGTGTTATTCGCGTTGAGGGTTTGTGTTTGAGAAAGACGAACCAAATGTCGGGGCGCTGGATTCTGAATATCCTCAACGGTAACTATCACGTCTTCAACTATTTCGCTTACCAACAGGCATTTCTGTAGCTTCTCCACGGTCTCTTGGGAGAAGCTTCCAGAAAACCCACTCAAGTTTCCAATGGAGAACGAATTGGTTATGAAGGCTTGAACTTGTTCATTCTTGGGGTTGGTGGTGTCTTGTTTAAGGAATGACTCAATAGATTCGGACAGCTTAAAATATACCAAGTACTTTCCATACTCTTCTTTGGCGGCTAGCACGCCAGATACAATAAGAAACCAAGTAAGTTTCATTTAATTTGATCTTCTGTCTATGATCTTTCTATAATTTTGCAATCCTCTCTGCGCACTCTACTGTAAGCGTTAATTTCGCACCCATTTTCTAATATCAATCTATTGTCTAAACATCATATACAATTAAATTATTTGAGCGACTTCAACAATGCACTCTTCTGTTCTTCCGACAAACTGTCGAAAATTTCTTTGACCACTGTAGCGCTTTGGCTTGGGTCTTCGGTCACAATGCCGTGGATCTTTTGGCGAATTGCTTCTTGTTTCAATTCTTCAATATTGTTCTGCAACTTGGTGTGGTTTTCTTCAATCCAAGAGCTGACAGCCTTATCGTCTTCATAGTCGACAGCTGGCATCCAACTTCTCAATCTAGCAACCTTCTCCAACTTGGTTGGAGCCTTCAATTGCTCACCAATGAGCTTCAACAAGTACTCTTCGTTCAAACGACGACGTAAACGCCAGAAGAAAATACGTCTAGCATCAACCCATTTGATCTCCTTTCTAATAACTCCCTTAGCTAACATACGTCCCGATCTATCGTGCAAGTCAGCGAATTGAACGGAGATTTGCGCGTAGATTGGAAGTAATACCTTTTCACGGGCAACTAACTTGGCAGAGAGTTGACTGTGTTCTTCGGCACTCAAGCTGGTGTCAGCCAACTTGCCCTTCAACTCAGCGTACGTTGGGTCTAATCTTTGCATGGTAGCCAACAACTTGTCACGTCTGTACTTGATACCAACCATACCTTCAGGTTCTAAGACACCTGCTCTAGAGTCAACATCAGCGTACATTTCCATCATTTCGGAATTGATGGTTGGGTCAACAACGACCCATGAACCACCTCTTAATTCACCATTTGGAGGAATGTATGTGAAGATTGGTTGTTTGAAGTCAACCAAAGCATCAACGATGTAAGAACCGTACTTAAGGACTTCATTGTACATATCTCTTTGACCACCAGAGAAACCTCTCCAGTTGGCCAAGATCATCAATGGTAATTGCTCACCGTTATTGAAATCGTTAATAGCTTGAGCAGTCTTGAACGCAGAGTTAGGGTACCAGACTTGACCAGCTTCTTGAATCATCACTTCTGTAGAATCAGGGTTGGCCGGATCAGCTGGGACCAAGTTTTCCACTGTTCTGTTTTCAACACCAATGACACCAATTGGAATACCACCAAGTCTGGCTCTACCGACAACAACACCTTTAGCCCATCCCGACAAAGTTTCTTGGAAAGAGCCCTTATCGAATAAACCAGATTCGAACTCTCCATCGAGTTCACGACCTTCAATCATCCAGCGGACATCAAATGGTTCACTCTTTGGTGGGTAGTAGTCGATATCTCTGTCCCAAGTGTCTTCAGAAGGCAAAGTTGGGATTGGCATGTCACGTTTAGCAGGAACGTAAGACAACCATTCAAGAATCTTTTCAACACCAGCCAAATCATCGTTAGCAGTCATATGAGAAACACCATTACGGTACATGATTTGAGTACCACCTAATTGCAAGTTAGAGGAGTAAACTTCTCTACCTAACAATTTGTTGATGGCTGGAGCACCAGTCAAAATGATTGGCTGACCTTCAATTTGGATAGCTCTTTGACCCAATCTGACCAAGTAAGCACCAATACCAACTGATCTACAGGTGACCAAGGTGATGGTGAAGATGTCCTTGTAAGCTCTGGAGGTAGCACCGGCAATCAAACCCGAACCCTTAAGACACTCAACACCTAAACCATCTTCAGCTCCAACAATAGAAGTGATGACATGACGTTCTTGACCATCTTCAACAATTCTTTCAGTGATAACGGTATCTGGTTTACCTTCTTCCTTGATAGAATTCAAGTCTTCGGAGTTTAAGTACAAGTACTTGAAACCCTTTTCTGGTTTACCTTCTTCATTCCAAGCAACCTTGTACAATGGAACCAATTCGTCAGCAACACCGATTCTGGCACCAGAGTTAGCAGAAAGATAGATTCTTGGGATACCCAATTCTCTAGCCAACTCAGTACATTGATTGAAGTACTTGTCTTCTTCGGGTCCAAAGGAACCAATCTTGTGAGTAATATCGTTGGCAACAATAATGAATTGACGACCGCGAGGGTATTCAGGAGTCTTAGCAACAACCTTGAAACCAACCATACCAATCTTGTTGGCACCAGGATCTCTTTCAACAGCGATCAATTCATCATTTTCGTCGTTGATCAACTCGTAAGAAGTGAAAATGTCCTTAGGAACCTTAAGCTTAGGATGTTTCTTCCATTGGGAAAGAGTAGCTTGACGGAACAATTCCGGGAAATCGTAGACATAGGTGGTTCCCATGTTGTGGGCCTTGTAACGCTTTGGTTGTAAGGATTCCTTAGCAGCATAAGGAGTAGAGATTGGTCTGTAGTGCATAGATCCTGGTTGACCGATAGACTTGAAGACCCATTCGCCCTTGGTATTCTTAACTTCCATGTATAATTCGGACTTCACAACGTAACCAGAAACATTATTAATGATAGCACGTAATGGGAAAGAGTTACCGCTTGGATCAGTACAAACAATACGGATCTCAGCGCTGGTAACACGTAATCTCCACAATCTTCTTCCGAATCTTTCCAAGAACGATCCAAAAGCAGCTTCGACTTCTTCAGGCATGACGTTGAAGACATTGGAGAAGTTAATGAAAATATGATTCAAATCCGAGTTCGAAGTGTCAATGATTTCAAGAGCATCCAAAATACTGGTCATCAATCTGTTAGATTCAGCAATCAAGTATTCACTAATACTGATTTCATCACGAAGAATGCCGGTTCTGATGATACCTCTGGTAAAGAATCTCTTATCAGAAGGAGCATTCTTACCAACGGCTTCATAAACATGAATGTTTCTGTTGTCAGTGAAGATTGGCTTGATGTCGAAGTTCTCTAATCTTCCCAATTCCAATTGGAAGGCCAAAGCTGGTTCAATATGACGAATAACCTTGTTTTCGATGTAGTCAGGAACATTGAAGGTGTAGTACTTAGGGTAAACACCAACCTTATTAGCAACGACAAAGGTTATACGACGAATAGCAACAGCCTTCAAATCTTCTTTGAAGTCGCTAACGATTTCTTGAATCTTAGCCAAAAGTTCCTCTTCCGTGTCGTAGCCATCATGGTTAGTAACAACAACATTCACCACATTGGTGAAAGCAGGAGTTTCTCCCTTGGATTCAAAAGTGATGGCGCCTTGAGGCAGTAACCTTTCCAAGGCAGCAGCAAGCATTTCGTCGGCATCATCCAAGTGTCTACTTGGAACCAATACACCAGTTCTCGTAGCGTGCTCAGTCTTTGGGTCAACAACAAATGACAAGTCCGAGACGGAAGCGGCTCTGTTCATAGTGTTGTTTTGGTCACCCTTGATATGTTGAATGGAGTTGAAGTGGGCAGAACTCAAACTTGGCAATTGGAATTGCCATTGCAAGATTGGCAATCTGTCATGGAAATGGTAGTTGATTGGGCCCAAAGAGTAAGCTCTGTAGGAACGTCTAATATACACTTCGGAAGCAGCAATGGCCACCCATTCATCAGCATTAACCAAAAATTGGGGTAAGACATCAAAAACGGTGTGCTTGGAGTCCACAACTTCTTGGATAATGTCCAATCTTGGTTCTCTGTGCTTGGCATAAATTTCTCCGTAGGAAGTTTGCAAAACAGCAGATCTCAAAATGTGTTCCAATTGATCAGATCTTTCTTGAATAGATGGTAAAGAACATTGAATCAAAATTTCTCTAGCCTTCAAAGCGACCTTAGTTGTGCCTCTGGTATCCAATTCAACAATTTTTCTCAAAGCATCCCTGATGGAAACAGCAACACTTGAGGAGGATTGCAAGACTGGTTGGTACGCTTCCATAATCGCTAAAATCAAGTTGTTCTTAGCACTAACTCTGGAGTGAGACAAACCGATGGCAATGACATTGTTCAATTCTGACTTGTTTTCATCTCTCAATCTCAAAATAACATCGTCTTCTCTAACATTATCGCCAGAGAAAAGGCTTTCAATATTGTAGTACTCCTCGATCAATTGAGCGAAAAAGCTGTATTCATGTTCAACAACACCGTTAGAGTACTTAGTGGCGATTTCAGCCAAAGGAGCAGCAACGGCCTTGAAAGCAGTGGCATCAGTATCTGGGTCGGCTTGTGCCTTATGAATCAACTTCAAGATTTGGCGGGCTGGGAAGTCAGTACTTCTCGAGCTTGCTCTCTCAACTAAGGCACTCAAGGCCTCATCCAACTTAGGTGGTAATCTAGAGTGCAAAGCAGAAGCGTGTAATTTCCATTCAGAGAATGGCAATTCTCTGGACTTCAACACTTCAATCAAGTTCTTCAAAGTCGAGTTCATGATGACTTGGTTATCGTAACCAGCCAAAATGTTTCTCAAAATTCTAGCGTAAGAGTGGAACTTGTGAACTGGCTTAGTACCCTCGATATTTGGTTCACCCAATTCTGGCAATGTGCCTTCGTATGGCAAAGCATGTTTGACCTTGGATGGATCGTCCAAAGCCAAAATCGCTAAGATATCACCAGCATTAACAGTCGAACCTGGTTGCTTGATTAATTGAACCACACCGTTTTCTTGAGCAATCAAAGGCATACACATCTTCATAACTTCAACTTCAGCATAAGCTTGGCCAGCAATAACGTGTTCACCGGATTCAACCAAAAATTTGACCAACTTACCTGGAGAAGGGGTTCTCAATTGAGTAGGGTCATTTTCAACTTCTAACAAACAAGTTTTACTGTCCACAGACAATCTGGTAGCAGAAGCCTCTTCCTTCCAGTAGACAGAGTGAGACTTACCACCGATAGCACATAACAAACCACCATCCGACAATGAACGAACGCCAACAACGGCTCTACTACCATTCAAGAATAAGGTGTAGCTGTCGTTGGAGGACTTGGTTGCAGTGAACTTGTATCTTTGACCCTCGTAAATAAATTCAACGGGGAAGATGGTTCTCAACAAGCTGTTGTTTGGAACTTGACCCTTCTCCAAAGATTGAATGTAATGCTTCTTGTCTTCTTCGGATTGAATGTGGGCCTTGGTTGCAGCACCACACACAACAGCCACTATAGGGTCTGGTCTTTCAGCAGTCAATTTCTTGCTAATCAATTCATCTAACCAACCAGTAGTTATGGTATTGTCTTCGAAATCAGGAGTTTCTAACAATTTAATTAAGTATTCGACGGTAGTTCTGAAATCACCTCTAATGGACAATTCCTTCAAGGCAACAACCATGTGTTTTCTAGAAGCTTGACGGTTTTCACCGAAGGCGAAAATGTGACCGAATTGGGAATCGGAGAAAGAATGGATGGAAGATTGGTTACCCACAGAGAAATAACCCCACACGTTCGAAGAAGATCTGAAATTCAATTCGTGTAAAGAACCACCAGAAGGTTTGAATCCCTCACCTGGATCTTCAGAAGTAATACGACAAGCGGTACAGTGACCCTTTGGAACTGGTCTTCTTTGGGAGGCAACGGCACCTTCAGTCTTGAACTCGAAATCAATTGGAGTGGCAGTGTGTGGATCAACTCCGTACAAGGTTCTAATGTCTCTGATACGATGCATTGGAATACCCATAGCAATCTGTAATTGAGCAGCAGGCAAGTTAACACCAGTGACCATTTCAGTGGTAGGATGTTCGACTTGTAATCTTGGGTTCAATTCCAAGAAGTAAAACTTGTCTTCAGCGTAGGAGTATAAGTATTCCACGGTACCGGCAGAAACATAACCAACCAATTTACCTAATCTAACGGCGGCGTTTTCCATTTCGTGGAAAGATTGTTTCTTAGCGATGGTAACAGGAGCTTCTTCGATAATCTTTTGATGTCTTCTTTGTACGGAACAATCTCTTCCAAACAAGGAAATATTGGTACCGTACTGATCGGCCAACAATTGGACTTCCAAGTGTCTGGCATCACCAGCCAACTTCATGATGAAGATAGGAGATGAAGGAACTTCATTTTCACACTGTTTGTAACAAGCAAGGAAATCCTTTTCATCATCCACCTTTCTGATACCTTTACCACCACCACCTTCGGAGGCCTTGATCATTACGGGGAAACCAATTATTTTGGCTTTTTCCAATCCGTCTTCTGGAGATGTGGAGCAACCATTTTGGTAGACGTGATCTTCGACAGAAACCAAGTTGGTTTCTGGGTCCACCTTCACTTCCCTGACACCGGTACCAGACCATGGAATACATGGCACGTCGGCATGTTGTGCAACGATGGTGGAAGAGATCTTGTCACCCAAGGATCTCATAGCGGAGCCTGGAGGACCGATAAAGATGATCTTGTGGGGCGAAGCGGCCAATCTTTCGGGCAAGGTTGGGTTTTCCGAAGCATGACCCCATCCAGCCCACACAGCATGGACGTTTGTTCTTTCTGCGATTTCGACAATCAAGTCGACGTTGGCGTAGTTATTGTTGTTGGTACCACCGGGCACCTCGATGAACTGGTCGGCCATACGAATGTACTCGGCATTAGCCTCCAAATCTTCAGGAGTGGCCATTGCCACGAATTGGACGGCTCTTTCGTCGCCAAACGTCTCGTAGGCCCATTTCCGTACCGAACGGATCTCCTTGACGGCGGCAATACCGTTGTTTGCAATTAAAACCTTGGAGATCACCGTGTGTCCTTGGTGGGAACGCACAAAGTCGGTGATCTTGCCGGAATCGGCCACGTCGACCGAGTTCAATCCTCTGAAATGAGGAGCTAACGTGGAATGTAACCTGGCGTAATCTTGGCTATCTTGGGACTCTGACATGTTGGATGTATTATGGAGGAATTGTCGATGGATCCGGGGTGAGACTCTATTATGTACAAATGGAACTGTAGTATGTGAGAAATTAAGTAGTCTATTAGGGTTAATTCGGCGCCATAAACTCCCTGTCCACATATACCAGATCACCGGATACTGGGGTATATAAATAACGTCGCACACAACATTTTCAAAACGTTGGGCGCGCACCAACATTGGTGCAGGAGCGATGAGGTGTCGGGAGGTGCCAGGGGCTCGCGGTGGGCGGGAGTGGGGGCGTGGTGGTGTTACTCGTGGTACAGGTGGTGGTGCGTGGCGGTGGTGGCGAGATCAATCTTGGGGGGGCGGTGGCCCAATTTAGCGATACCTGGGGTGATTGGAGGGGGCCGGTACCAATGGTCCCGTAGCCATGGCCATGGACCCTCTGGAAGCCCCTGGGGCTGTTGGCAAGTTTTGGATGCCGGGACACATGCCATTGCTATTGGTTCGCCCGCCTGCGCCTGGCTCCCATTCGTCCCTACTACTGCTAACCTTAACCGTTGACCTAGACCGCCGCTGATACCCAAACCGGTGGCAGGACTGGGCCGGCGGTCTGTGTGCAGGTTTTCGCACCCACATAGTGGTTGCGGTGTCGTTAATTACTGCGTGCGCCCACTCCCAACAATAATATGTTGGCCCAAAAGTCTGCGACCTTACTGACGTAAGTGTTGTTAAGCGGTTACGTAATTAATGGTGAATTTTCGGGTTAGCTACTTACAAAAGAGGTTGGAACTTGGGAAGAAGCGGTGGAGGCGGAGGAGGTGGGCCTCCGGGGGTGCTGGGAGTGGTGGCGGGGGTCGACATCGGCTCCTCGCTATTGGAAAGGAAATGAAATGCTGGTTTTTTATCGGTAAGATCGAGCCGAGAATGCGATAATGTGGGCCGAGGCACCGGTGGTGGAAGCAAGATCTTGTCCTTGTTGCTGGTGATTGTAGATGTGATTTCGTAGATGGGTATGGCCTTGGACCGTTGCGAGAACACCTCGAGCTCGATGCGCTCTTCGTTCTTGAAAATCCGTTCGAGATCAAAGTCCGACCGAATGATAAACCCATCGCTCATATTGCGTACCCCCAAGATGGAGTCGGTGTCGGTGGTGAGCTTGAATGCGTTACGGGCATTTTCGATGATTTCAATGAGTCGAGGAGGGCTCGAATTGTAGGTGGGGTATGAAAACTCAAGTACTGAAGACAAGAATTTGAGAAGTACTTGCTTCCGGCCATTCTGGGGAGGAGTCAATGTCCGTGGGGCAGATAGATGGACCTCGGGAGATAACGACCGGCTTATAGACGGAGGAGCAATTCCTGAGTGTGTGAGTTGGAGCGAATCAAACAGTTTGGAGACGCTCATGGGCTCGCCCAACTTGGGCTGCTTCTCCCGCATTTGAATATCAATGGCCACCGCTGCCAACGAGCTCAACGAATTGTTCGTGGCATACCCTGAATCGGTTCCGTGCCGCAAATAGTCGGAGCTGCAAAATGCCTTAGAACTTTTCGCAATCAACGGATAATCGCGAAGTACAGACACGTAGAGAATTTCACACAAAGGGAACATAATTGGCTCGAAGCCAAAATCCTTGACGCATCCTCCAAGGAGGGTGAACAATGATATTACCGCAATCTCGTCGCTAACTTGAGTGGTAGCAGAAGGATCCAATTCTCGGAAAAACCTGGCGAGAAATATTTCATGGTTGAGCTTGTTGCGTAGATATTCCATCGACACTTCGTTGACATTTTCAAACGATTTCTCAAAGATATACGCTATGCTGGATGACATGACCGCCTTCCCGAGTGCTTGGATATTTTCCGATTTCTTGGAAACACTTTCGGAGCACGATTTCGACCGTTCAATGTGATTTATGAGCCCTTTTTTGGCGGAAATTGCATCTGGGATTTGTGTAAGAGCTGCCTCCACTTGGACTGGAAGTGGTGGAAGTTTCGGTTTGGTGCCTACCAGCGACGAAAATGATCCCGCGGGTGTGGCCAATGCCGCTGCTTCGACTGTTTTAGCAGAAGACTGCAACCGGGGACGTATCATGGAATCAATGGTGGCCTTCGCTTTGTCGTCAGGACTAAATGATTTTGTCTTGGAATAATTCAAGTCATACACCTCGTCGTGGCTGTCTGAATTGATATTTGCTATTTCTGAAAGAAACTGTTTCTGAGCACCATCCTCGCCAGGTTGTGATCTCGCAGGCTTGGACATTTCAGGGTCCAGTTTGATCCGCTTGGGAGCCGGTTCTGCTGAATTTTCGCGTTTCGGTTTGGATGATCTCTTACGGTTACGCCGTACACTTTGCACTGCAGCCCTTACAAGCTTGTCAAAATCTTGTTCAAACTGTTCATTGTACCCAAACTCGGTTCTCAATGCTTCGGCAACTTTCCTTATATCCGCATCCTGTTCACTGGCCTTCCTGGAACTTAAGTCTAGAGTGTCTATGAGCTCTAATCTTCTAGCAGAGAACCGTTTCCAAAGACGTTCATTGACAAAGTTGAGTTTGGTTCGAATGGCATGGGTAATTCCCATCCGCCTATCTTCTTTCGTTTCGGTTTCAACAACCATGGTTTAACTGAAAACTCTAATCGTGGTTGCAACAATGACTATGACTATGACTATGATGACTATGACTCTGACTAATGACTACGAATCAAATTGAATTTTTTAGGTCGTGTTTATACCATATTTGAGATGGACCAAGGCAAAGGGGTTATAGGTGACTGGTAGAGTAATATCCCAGCTATCGACGTTCATCTGAAAACAAGTAGAAGAAACCGGTTTGGGATGGTTCAACTACTGGGACTTCTCGTACAATATTTAGTCAAAAGAAGCGGTTGAAATATTGGAATTGAAATTATAGAAGTTGAAATTAAAAAGGGTAACCAGCGGGCAACCGACGAGAGCGATAGATTATCTAGGCTGGCGTATTTTTTTGAGCCCATCATACTTCCTTTACTACTTAGGTGTTTTTTTCCGCTTTGAAGTATTGAGAGTCAAGTAACTATTGGAGACTCGTAGTCATGGTGACTGAGACTCATGCGGTAGTGTGCAGGACATGTCACCACCAAAATAATGACACTCGAAATTTCTATAAGTCAATCCTAATGTTCGTATGAACAGTTCAGAATCCATTTCAGCTTCTTGATTGGTTGTAGCTCCCATTAAATGGGGTTCTGAGACTCTAGATTTTTTTGAATTTTTTGAATTTTTTGAAATTTTGCAGGAAAATTTTAATGATACAAATATCAATTTATTCGAATGATAAGCAGTCGACCTTACTTAAATTGAGTATACACTTGCTTTTTCCCGATATAGGCCCACAGTTAAAGCCCGCCTTTTATTACCTATTACACGGAATGTTCCCTACGCTTCTTAGAACGGGACCATCGAATGATATTGGCATATTTTACCGAGTACTAACCTGCTTTTAGAGGTCAGGGCTCATATATACTTGAATAGTAAGAAACTAACGATAAAAACCAAGCATATTGAGAAGATACGGGATAGCGAAGGCTCTCAGTAATACCCCCTGCTATAGATCGTGAATCTTTCGACGTGCTGTGCCGATTTGTCACGATTTGTTCTTCGGGTCCAATCCTCTTTATCCGCATATGGTACATAATTCCGGGATGGTCAATTTTTTAAATCAGCCTATATGCCCGTTCAATTTTCCGAACAATAAGAAATACAAGCTAGCCAATCTAACGTCACCACCCATCACAGCACACCTATTATGAGTCAGGAAACCGTAATGGGGTCCATTCGTGCGTGCACCAATGAGTCATGCCTAATAGGGTAATTCAGAATTAAGCGCGCTTCGTTATCGTTGGCTGAAAATTGCCCTCCCCACTATAAAAGGGTGAAAAATTCTCCCAAGTTTTTTTCCTTTCATCTGATACTTGTTATCTCATTTAAAATGTCGAAAGGAAAAGTTTGTTTAGCTTACTCTGGTGGTTTGGACACCTCGGTGATTTTGGCCTGGTTATTGGAACAAGGCTATGAAGTGATTGCCTTCTTAGCCAATATTGGTCAAGAAGAAGACTTTGAAGCTGCTGAAAAGAAGGCTTTAGCTATTGGTGCCACCAAGTTTGTCGTGGTCGATGTCAGAAAGGAATTTGTGGAACACGTCTGTTTCCCAGCCATTCAATCGAACGCTATCTACGAAAACGTCTACCTCTTGGGTACCTCTTTGGCCAGACCTGTGATTGCCAAGGCTCAAATTAAGGTTGCCGAAGAGAACGGTTGTTTCGCTGTTTCCCACGGTTGTACTGGTAAGGGTAACGATCAAGTCAGATTCGAATTGTCGTTCTATGCCTTGAAGCCCGACGTGGTTGTCATTGCTCCTTGGAGAGATCCTACTTTCTTCAACAGATTCGCTGGTAGAAATGATTTGTTGGAGTACGCTACTTCCAAGAATATTCCTGTTGCTCAAACCAAGGCTAAGCCATGGTCTACTGACGAAAACATGGCTCACATCTCCTTCGAAGCTGGTATCTTGGAAAACCCTGACACTACTCCACCAAAGGACATGTGGAAATTGACTGTGGATCCAACCGATGCTCCAGATACCCCAGAAGATTTCTCGGTTGTGTACGAAAAGGGTTTGCCTGTCAAATTGATTCTTGATGGTGGCAAAAAGACCGTCACCGATTCTGTGGAATTATTCATCGAAGCTAATGCTTTGGCCAGAAGAAATGGTATTGGTAGAATCGACATTGTTGAAAACAGATTTATTGGTATCAAGTCCAGAGGATGTTACGAAACCCCAGGTTTGACTATTTTGAGATCTACTCATATTGACTTGGAAGGTTTGACTTTAGATCGTGAAGTCAGAGCCATCAGAGACCAATTTGTCACCACCACCTACTCCAAGTTGTTGTACAACGGTATGTACTTCACCCCAGAATGTGAGTATGTCAGAGCTATGATTCCTCCCTCACAAAAGACCGTCAATGGTGTGGTTAGAGCAAGAGCTTACAAGGGTAACTTGATTATCTTGGGTAGATCTTCCGAAACTGAAAAATTGTACGATGAAACTGAATCTTCCATGGACGAATTGACCGGATTCTCTCCTGAAGACACGTCTGGATTTATTGCTGTGCAATCTATCAGAATCAAAAAGTATGGTGAAGCTGCTAGAGAAAAGGGAGAAAGCTTGGAATTGTAGTGTATATAATAGGTAATAGAAACGCATTTACGTAAATTATTGTAGGCCCTTAGACTTGAATCGAATGCCAGGGAATGAATACTACATAGTTGTTCATTTAGTTTTCGTCTATTTTTAAAATATGTTTATGCTTCTATCAGCGTGAACCTTCGTAGTCTAGCAATAATTCCTTATCTTCATTAGAGTCTTCGAAAATATTAATGTCGAAATCATATTTCTCCCCTACCAAGGATTTCACAACAACCATCGCTTCATCGAGCCTTTCATAGAGCATATGTACTAATATTAATGACACGTTCGATATTTGTCCATCCAGACTGTATATTTTCTCAAAGTCAATATTTTGTATTATTGAATCCTGCGCCGTCATCGAAGCTTCGTCTCCAGACTCTGAGATAGGATCCTTTTCCTTCAGCACCTGCTCTTCATCCATTTGCTTGAGAAATATTCGATCCTTAGATAAACCCCATCTTTTAGTCAAAATTTCCAAATGCTTAACAGATAAATTGGACTCAGTAATTTTTGGCAATTCGTTTTGAGTTAATAATGCATCACTTGCCATATGTACCATACTGAAAAGATCACCATTCAAGGAGGCATCTGTCCACCCCATATTCCGAAACATTATGGGTATCCATAGTTCGGGGTCTTTCAAATGATCGAATTTTGCAAGTAGCAAAAAGTACAACAGGGTGATATCGTAAATTATGGACTTTAACCTCTCGTACTTGGTACCTGGCCATGTACCACTGATTGGAATTTCGTACTGCAACGCAACCATTAAACCATTAAGCTTGGTAATCCTTGCAAAATTCTTTCTAATGGAGTGTAGCACCGCATCATTTGTTACCGCAATATGATAATTTGGATTTTCTATTCTGTGCATGGCAAATTTGGATAGGTACGAGTGGATCAACCCCGTATCTGAGATTATTTTAGCAAGAATATGTCTCAATTCTTTTCTGGAACTATGTGGTTTAGGAAAAAGGGCCACCAAAAAACCCAAGGTAATACCAACCACTACTCCAATAAACCTGGTGTACGCTACCCTCCACCCTTCACCAACATTAGCTACCTTATTATAACTATGGTCGACCCAACTGGTTCCTAATACCAACACAGCTGTGACAGAAAGAAGGATATTTGGAACAATCAGCTTGTGTTTGGAGAAATGGCGATAAAACACCAAAACGAGAAATATTACTCCACACACAGTCGTATAGCCGTAGTAACTGCCTCGGCCAATGTACCAACAGACCAAGCCAACTACCGCACCATAAAAGGTGTATATCAATTTAACTCCAAAAACATACACTGATTGTCCAGTGGTTTCAAACGTCGATATACCTGTCATAATTACCACCCAAATCATCCGGTTAGAAAAGTACCAATGTGCCGTTGTTCTAACGAAATAAGGGGTTGCTGATATTGCCATAACCACTCCTGTTTTAATTAAGAACCACAACTTTGGATGAAGTAACATATTGTAAATTTTGATAGCACCTCTACCAATTACATGGTAAAACCGAGTGGGTGCATTTGCATCCGGATCTCTTGCTTCGACTTGTGACTTGAGGAACGAAAAGTCATGCTCATCTTGTTCAGATTTCTCTCTTTCAAAGGAGGTCCTAGCTTTCGAAAAATAACTCAGAAATTTGGGCACAGGCAGTTCGTCGTCCATGACTAACAAGAAGTCCAAAATACGGACAATCTCAACACAATGCCCCTTGCACAATTGAATAAATAAGGTGAGTTCACTAATAAATGCCAACACAATCTCATCCTCGAAATCAGCCTTTCTGGTTAATTCCTCGAGTTTGGAAGACGACGAATATTGTTCAATTGCTGCAATAATCGTTTCCCGCACTTGTAAAATGTTTTCCCGATTTTGCTGTTGTTTTTGCACATGCTTCTGCCTCTGTCCAGGAAGTAAGGAATAAAAACGAAATTCATTGGCAGTTTCTAACCAAGAAATAATCGCATCCAAGCCGAGACTGGTGACCTCCAAGAATGGCGAGCAATTGACCTGAATAATTTTAGTCACAGCATCCAAATCTTGAAGCGAAAGTTTCTGGTAGGCTTGATTCAAGATTTTTCTCTTCAATAATGCCACTCTTCTTTGATTTTCGTATACACCAACGTGTTTATACGAATAATGGATTGTGCTGAAGAATTTTGAGTCACCATGTGAGGTGTTGCTCGTGGCTTGTGATGTCACACTGACACGCCTGGCCAAATTATTAGTAGCCCAGTCTTTACGTTCTCGTATCATTTCATAAAAATTCGTGTAGCTTCCACCTAGATAAAGCAAGCTCCTTACTAAAGCACCTAGTGCTTTTATATGGGATTTGTTGAACCGAGAGTAGCCAAACTCCTGCTCAATCATTGGGATATGCATCGAGAGTGCTTGTACTCTACTTCTGCAAGTTTGAATATTTTTCCTCAATTCTCCATAATTTGAAAATGATCCCTCAGAAGGTTTCATCGATTCGAAAAACCGAATATTATTAGCGTTTTCTTTCTTCAATGCTTTTAATATACTCAAGGTTGCATTCAAGTATTGGTAGCTTGAGGTCAATGGAAATATTACTATGGAGGTTGCAACCGCAAGTGCACAATTGAGGCCTATTGGTTTGAGAATGGAAAGGCCAACTTCTACCGAGACAAAATACGGATAAAACACCGAGTAGCACATGTTTATCAGCAAACTGATCATTCCTGCTAGGAATGCCACCCGAGGGAACGGACGACGTTCGAGATAACCGATCACCACCACTCCGATAATGATACCCATGATGAAGATGCAATTTCTTCTGGTGTTAATGAACCGGCCCGAATAGACCTCTTCAACGAGGCAACCAGCGATGTTCTCGGCGGTACAACTACCTTCCTGTATGAGTGCTTTAGCCAAGGCCTCCTGCGTGGGATAGGCATTAAAGCGAACGGAAATTTTCAGACTAATGATTTCGAATAACCACCCCACACATACAAAAAGTACAATGCTCACATTATCATTGATGGCAGTTTGAACCAGCTTACCCCCTGGGGCGTTGATAAACGTCATGATCTGGAACAAATAGGCAGCACTGCCTATCCACTGGGAAGTCCGGGGCACCACTGCAAGTACCACCCCCACAAACACTTGAATCCAGGTCCGGAGTACGACCTTGGCGTCATTGTAGGTCAAGTGGTTAGTGATGTAGAATGGGTACACATAATCCACAATGGTTCGCCACCAGGGTTTTGTCAGGATAGAGCCCGAATCATCCGTTACGTAATAGGTGTTGTAGTGCTGGTGCTCAAGGTGAGATTCCGAATCATGCTCCGGCACCCCAAAAGCAAGGGGGCCATCCGAAACAAAGCTCATTGAGCTGGTATCCGACATTTCTGAGTGTCCGTTCTACTGTAATGTGATTGGTATTAGTTGCAAATGACTCAACAATAACAGTGATGGAGGGTTTATCATATAGTGAGCGCATCGTCTGTTATGAGCACCGGACCTGCCATTTTAAGTGCTTTCATAATCGGCCCATACTTCAAGCTTGGAAAGGTACTGAGGCACGTCCTTACCAATGAGGTCAAGGGGAATGCTTCGCTTGGCAGTGGGGTTCGATTTGCTGAGTTCGTAGTGACTGTTCAAGTGAGACACAAGAGTTTCTAGTATTGCTTGGTGTGGATTTGGCTTGCTGACAAGTTCCGTTTGGGACAATTCGGTGGTGTCTTGCTTTATATACAGGGACTGGGGAGCCCGGAGCTCGGGTTTAGCCCCATCGGTGTCTCCATCGGTGTCTGGCCCATGGTTGCCGTAAACGTCGTGTAGAAACTCATCTTGACGGTTGAAATAGTAATGACTGGTGAGCCACAAAACCTTGTTGAACATAGGGAACCGGAACTTGGAGGGCACTTTGGTTTCCTTTTCGATATGGGCAATTTTGAGCTGGGTTTGCATGTCCTGAAGAGTTAGAAAATTTCCCCCGATGACGATTGAGTCCTGTGGAGTATAAACTGCATGGATCCAGCCACTAGGGATGATAAATAAATCGCCCGGTTGGAGGGTCACTTTAAAGCCGTCACTTGGAACCGCTTTCTTGCCCTTGATGGTTTTGGAATAGTCACAGAACCACATGAAGTTCTGGTTTTGCTCGAGGCACCACAGCTCGTATAATGAGAGGTTTTGTGGAGTAGGAGGGAACATTAGAAATGTTTTCGCTCCTGAGCATACTGTGTAGTAAACAGAGGTACCACCAAAATCAATATGGAAGTCGGTAAACGAATTTTTCACCGACATTAGACAATATTTGGTGACTTTGGACCGAGGTTGCTCGTCACTCTTGTCCCATACCTTGTCCACCAAGTCTAAGTCTCGAACCATTTTTGGTCTCACGAATTTGGTTCCTAATGGTTCCACATCAGATATCTCTAGTGAAATCACGTTGCGGATCCGGTCTCTGCTATCTTGGTCAGAGTTGAAGTAATCCCTCCACTGGGCCATTTTCCACCCTGGATGTACTCCTTGTTGCGAGAGCACATCCATAACTTCTACTGGGGCGTCTTCCCCTACTTTTTCGGTGATATAATCGAGATTGATTTTGTTTGGAGCCAAAGGTAATTCCATTCCCGTGGTATCAGGGGTGGCCCTTGGTACCAATATCGGTTTATGGAGCCGTGTTTTTAAGGCAAATTCCGTGGTAAGTTCATTTTTCACGTAGATATGGCCCGATCCATGGCCAGCAGTGACATCGAAGTCTAGAAGGTGCTGAACATGAGGGTGCATCAATTTATCGACGGCGAATACTTCCCCATCGTTGAGGGCCACGTAGTCGATCTGAACCCTGCTCCGTTTGGATTTCCTCTTGAACGTAGAAGGACCGTGTTTCTTAGTACACCTATCGCAATGGTATGTATTGAGACTATTCACTTCTGATAGACTCAAGTTCACACATAGCGAGTGGTACCACTGGTCACAAGCACCACACTGGATCCATACCACCGTGGATTTGGATTGTTCGAGAGGGTTGTCGATGCAGTAAGGACAATTATCGAGGGAAGGCATTGGGTAAGAATGGACTCGATGGTTGCACAGTTCGAATGGCCTGATGCTGTGAGTTTCTACCAGAAATACGACGGGCCAAGTGGATCGATAGGTGGATCAGATTTGTGGAGCAGCGATACGATGGAGCGGGTATGACTGCCGCTGAATGTACTGGGGTTGAGACTTGTGTAGGTTCCTGGTGGCCACTTTCCTGTATAATGGTCTTATCGTTTCACGGTCTTCGCAGTGGGATCAGAGATATTTGTGGAGTACAAGTAGAAGTACCAGTCATGATGAAAATACGGTTGAATCACGCCCAGAGCACCCGGATTGTGACCGGAGGAGGCTGGCGGACTCTGACAGTGTTGGGGTATGGCCATCGCCGTCTCCAGCATCAGCACGCGGCTGATCAGTCCAAGTTCCTCGAGGAGTATGGAATCCGAACCATGTTAGAACGGCCCATATACTATTATTCCCAGCAAGAACTCCCAAAATTTTCCATCCAGAGACTCTACCAGCAGTCGCAGGACCTCTCAGATGAGTTTATCATCTCCAATGCCCAAAACACTGTGGAGCACTTGTTGGCGTACAATGCTCGACGGTTGAGAGAATTCCGCAAGTTGCCGTACTTGGTGGTGCTTAACCCGTCAATTTCCGAGTCTTACAACATCTACCTCCAGACGATGTCATCCTTGATCACAGCGTCGTTGGACCCACCGAAAACCACCGAAGACAACGCTCGGTTCATTGAAACGGTGCTTGAAGAATTCATCGATGTCCATGCAGATACTCTTCCAGCGCTCTCGAAAGGGTTCCAGGAGGTATCGCACCTCTTGAGTACCAAACAGATCAAGGAATTCTTAGATAGACACCTTAGAGAGAGGATCAGCATGCGTCTTATTGCTCACCAACACATCCAACTTTCTCGCTCGTTGTCACGGAATTTTGAACGAGGAGGAAAGTACAACGGAGTCATCAAGCAGCTCAACATTCCCGAGGTTATTAAAAAGAATGCCGAGTTGGTCAATGATATTTTCTCGATGAAATATGACCAGTCGGTGCCCATCAAAATCGACCATAATTTATATCCCCAAAACTATTGGAGCCAGCTGGAACCTGAGCTCAAAAAGGACGAGGAGTACGCCCTCAACTTCCCTTACATCGAGTATCATTTGGACTATATTCTCACCGAAGTGTTCAAGAACTCGTTTCGGTCTCATATTGAGAACAAGGTGGAAGATCCGGTGCAGGTGACGATTTCCACGTCAACGGAACCGTCTTTTCTCGAATTACGGATCCGTGATAAGGGAAAGGGAATTTCACCGCAAACCATGCAACATATATTCGATTATTCCTTCACCACGTTCGAGTCCAATGAGGGCGAAAGCTACAAGACGTTGAACGTGCCCCCCGGAACCGGAGATAATGTGGTGGCAGGGATGGGCTATGGGCTTCCACTTCTGAAGAACTACGTGGAGATTTTCAATGACACAATTCCCGACGAAAATGGGGTGTTACCCCATACAAAGGGCCTGTTGAGCATCCAGACATACCATGGTTGGGGTACCGACATATACTTGAAAACGGTAGGAAATTAGATCCTGATGGGACCACAGACTGATTGTTAAACTGCCAAAGACGCCGGGCCATCTCCATGCTTCTCTGAATCGTGTCTATTGGGAGCCAATCTACATTCTTATTACATAAATGAGCCATGATAATCGACAAGCAAATACCCAGTCGGCCAATGTGCCCCAAAGCCAAGGGGCCTACATGTAGCACCAGTAGTTGTAGGATTTGATGGAGGATTCTGGTTCGGGTATGGCGGGGCCCTTACCCCATGGGGCACTTTCTCACCCACAGAGGTGATTTATGCCGCAATAGGCGCACCAATATCTCCCGCTAAATTCCACGGAACTACTTGCACTACCTACCAGCGTCGTTTCGTTTATTTTCACCCCCCGACTACTTCCCACCACCCATATTGCAAGTATCCAAGTTCCACCATGGACCATGTATGAGATTCCCAAGACATCCTTCCCTGGGGTGGAGGAGTCTTCGCCCGATCCAGACTCCGAGCTTTCGTGTGTACTTATGAACAGCGACGCCTCCGAATGTAACGAAGGACTCTCCATCTTCATCAAGTTCATCATCGACAATGTTTACAAGGCGACCGGCGATGACCTGCAACGGACCTATCACCAGCTTTCTGTTTATGCCCTCAAATTGCTTACTCTGAACATGTTTGTCAAGAACCTCCATTTTTGTATTGGCAAGATATTGGCGTTTTTGAATAGTTTGAGCGTATCTTCCGAGACTGACGACAACGGGGCCGTACCCGAAGAAACAATGACGCAATTGGCCTACGAAAAGAACTGTTTGAAGGAATTCTTGTGCATCGTGCTCCTTCTTCTTCTCAAGATGGAAAATGACCACGAACAGAGCCTGGTAGACATCGCAGCAGTGTTCCTGAGCTTGCGAGACTACGACTTTATCACCATTATATCGAACTTTATTATGGCCAACATCATCAACACTGACCGTTCTGAAGCTACCGACGATTCTAGTTCTCCATTCATTTTATTGAAATTCAGCTGTGACATTTTCTTTGAGTATTTGTACCATACAGTGATGTTGACCGACGAAGAGTTCAATGACTTAACCAATAAAACGGATTTGGTGCCCACCCTTATCGATTACCTCTTATCAAATGAGAACTTTGATCATTATGACCTCGATGGTGATACTTTCGAAGACGAAGACAAATACATTGCTTATGAGCAGTTCAAGTTGCTTCTATTCATTAACGAACAATACTTGATGAAATCGTATTCTTGTAACGTTCGGAACAAAGTGTTTGAAGGGCTCATGGGTACAAAAGACGGCGAAGAAGGTTCGACTCAGGATACCACCAAGATTACCGGCTTTATTAATTTATTAATTTACCATCTTAATCGTGAAGAGTCCCGCATAATGAAGATTCTTATACTCAAATTCTTATACATGGTATTTACCACTTCTTACACCTCCAAGTTGGTGTATATGAACGATCTTCGAATATTAATCGAAATATTCATACGGGATATGAATGACTTGGATTATACCGAAGAAATAGAAAACGTCATATTGATATTAACCTACCTCAAGGTACTATATCCCTTGTTGCGGTTTCTGCAGTTGGGGGAGGATGGAAATAGTTATAAAAAGAAGGAATTGTTGGAGTTATTAGGAAACGTTGTTATCAATTCAGATGCCGACAAAGCTTCATTATCAGATACTCAGCGTGAGCAACAGGAGACTATATCGAAAATGGCATTAAAATGTATGTCGATCAAATGGTTAAGCAAGAAATACAAGACTAGAACTGAAGCTATAATTGGAACAAACACAAAATCCGCTAGTCTTGAAGATTTAGCTCATAACGAATCAGTAACATCCCTTGAGAGTCTAGATATTTCCTTGACCCGAGTAGCTTCCGTCAGAACTTCTACCCGAAAAGATTTTAATACCCATAGTACGACTCCATCAGGAGCAAAACGATCGAGCCAGTTTATGGACAATAACAATAATGTATTTATGAGCGACAACTTGCAAAACCTTCATATATCAGAAGAACTGGAAACCTATGAAAATCCTTGGGCAACCAAGAATAATTTGCTCGGTTGCACTGGTACTTATCTCGACTTAAAACCTTTACCCAAAATCCCAGTTCCCGCCCGGAATCAAGCACAGTTTTACAATAGTGCCCATTCTTCGAGCTCGTCATTAAACTCTGGTTCACTGTTGGCACGCAAAGCCTTGAAAAAAAAACCACCACCACCACCAATAGGGTCTACAGCATCAGCATCTCCAACAGCATCAAATAATTCACCTAAGAACCCAACACCACCACCACCGCCACCACCGAGGAGAAGAAGATAGCATGAATATTTTGTCCTAGTAAATGTTCCTTATGTTCAGTTCCAACTAATTGGTCACAATTATTTACCCTGCTTGTTCTAGATTGAAACTAATAACACTTTTCTAATAGCATTGTTTCTACAATCAGTGGACATCCAGTCAGCATTATCGTATCATTCTGCACTATATAAACCCTTACATAGTGATATCTTCTTTGAAGCTTAAAACGTCATTGAATCTCAAACCGTTGATTTCAGTACGAGTGTAGGAATCCAAATCTTTGGCAATCATTTCATCGTCTTCATTAACAGTACTCAAGTCACTAGAAGCCACAAGCACAAGGCCTCTGGATCTTATCAATGGGATGAGCTTGGGTGCCAAATCCAAAAGGTGCATAGAGGTGATGATACCAATAAGATTGTTGTTAATGGTGAATTCCACCGCTTCTTTGATTGATCTAGTCGTCATTTCTTGATAAGTAGTATTGATAGGTTTTTTATTCAGAGGATTGGTTCCTTTTGATTTCTTTTCAATATCCTCAATCAACAATCCGTTAGTAGTCCTGGATTCGAAGACCTTCTTTGCCGAATTGAACGTTATTCCATTCATTACCAAGAATACTGGGAAATTAGGCTGTTTCCAGTTAAGAATCTTACATATAAGGGAGTTGGATGAAAGCAAGATAATCGAACGTCCACCATGACTCGGTCCATGAGTCCCATTAGTATTCTGGTTTTGGTTCTTTTTCGAGTTTCTGATATGGTTGAAAACGTCGTTCAAAGTAAAGTCGATGAAATTGTTTAAGTTCAGCTGGATATTTCCAGTAAATGGCAAAGTCTCCAACTCATATAATGAAGGGAAAATTAACTCAAGATTTAAGTTGATATCAACACTTAAAACTTCCAAAAGAATGTCAAGTGGAAGAAAGATGATTCTGAGTAATTTTTTGATCAAACCAATGTCCTTGGGGGTCATTGCCGAAAGGTCATGGATCACCTTTTGATAGTCAAAAAGATTGTTTGTAATGGAGGTGAGCTGCTCAAGCGAAAGGTTTGGCAAGTAGAGGTCAATATCCTCAGTAATCGAGATGGACCATTGGGGACAAACAATTGGGGTTCCGTCATTAAGAAGACAGATCTTGATACGAAGATATTCTCCAGATAATGAGGTGGCAGTGACGACTGAAGATGCATTTCCATCTGAGGAAGAAGAACCAGAATTTCCAATCACACCATTAACACTATTGGTTCCGTTTCCACCATGGATCAAGGATGGTGATAAGAAATTGTTTGGTGATAAGCCTCCAGCAGCATTCAATTTCAATGTCTGTCTATTCTTGACAAATGAAGTTGAAGACTTCCAGTATGTATCGAACTTAGAGGCTTCAAGAAGAGTTCCTGAAAATGGGAAAATAATCTGGTAGTTAAATTTCAACTCACCTATATTTCTCAATCTCAAATCAAATAAAGGAAGTTGGATTGAAGTCACCTCAGGAGAAGAGGTGTCAATTTGGGAAAATGATAATGCGGTTGTTTTTGCAATTATTCTGGTACCAAATTTAGGGAATATCTCAAAATCAATTCTGAATTCGTTCAATGAATCTATATCAGTCTGGAAAACACAGTTATGACTTGTATTGGGATCGTCCGATAGTGGAAGCAAGATATTCCTGGGAACAATATCAGAGATATTTGAAGTGAGAGTCAATCTGCCGGGCTTCAAGTTTGTTGAGTCAAAGAGACTAATGAACTCGGAATCATTAGGAAATATTAATTCAATTAATACCTTCTGTTCTAAGAAATTATGTCCGTATCGTCTCAATGGTAAAATTGGGGGAGGTAACTTAAGATCAGGAATGTGATCAGGAGTATTATCAGTATTATTGTCTTTATTGGTACTGCCGCTGTCCTCTGAATCATAATCTTTATCCATGATTGAAGGCATAGTAATTTCATTTGTTTGTGGGGATGTTTTCGAAACCTTTGATTCGCCGTCTGTTTTGGTCAAGATGCTATTTGAATATTTCAACAATTCATTCAAAACTTCTATATGGCCCTCGATCACACAGTAATACAACACATTATAGCCGTCTTGATCTACCAAATCCACTTTTGCACCATGTCTGACCAATTCTTGAGTGGTCTTGACATGCCCCTCAAGGGAAGAATAGAAGATTGGGGTCCATTTGTTTAACCCGTCTTGCTTATTGATATCGGCACCGTACTGGATTAATAACTTGATCAATTGGTAATGCCCCGAACGAGAAACCACGTGAATTGGAAACAACCCTTCCACATCTTGTTGATTTATCAACTCCTTGGATCTGGCGTGGGATAAAAGGTATTCTAACGTTTTGTAATCTCCAAACTTACAGGTAAAATTGATGGGTAAATATTGTAATTTACTTTCCTCTGATTTGGGGAAACAGTTGCTGCCTGATTGGACCAATTTCTGTATCACAGTAAGGTGTCCATATTTGATTGCAAGAAGCAATGGGGACATGGAGTCGTTATCCAAGTCATCAATGTGGCTTGTAGGGAATTTGGGCAAGATGATTTCCAATAAGTCAAGTCTATTATTCTGGGAGGCATAATGCAAGCAGCCTCTACCATCAAAGTCTTTACATACCAGAAGCTCTGTGATAGCTTCCGAAGGCAAGTTTTTCACGATATACTCCACAATAAACTTTCTTGAGTGGTTGATGGAGTCAGATGAATTTAAGACTTTTACTCCGTTGTTGATTACGACATGGGTGTTAGACTCTGAAGATAAGGGACTGGAGGAAGGAATGGAACAGCATTCGTGGAACACGTTTCTATTATTGTTGCTGAACTCGTCACTGACAAAAGTGAAGTCTATTTGATAGTCGATGAGCTTCAAAAAAGATTCCAAGAATGTATCCGAGACCTTGAGATTGGAAACAGAGAGGAGGAAAATCTTGGATAATTTTTTCACTGAATTGTCGTCGAATTTTGGTACTGAATCTGCAGAAAACACGGTGTTTTGAGGAGAATCTGGTGAGTTTTTGGAAGCTTTGTCAATCCATCTTGACAACAAAGAAAGGTCTAGATCTTTAGTGGTAGCAATATTGACAAATGATGAATATAGCTCGTCGATTTCATTGTTGGGAACATTTAAAATTGACGGCCTGTGGGCATTTGATGCGTCGGTAACAATATCCAAACCTGGAGCCGAGGTTGGCCCGGGCGATAATGGGTCAGTCGATGCCTCTTTGGAAGAGGCCTTTTCTATCTTGGAGGTGCTCGGGACGGAAGGAAGGGAGTTATAGCTCAAGGAGGAGAAGTCACCGTCCATGATGGACTCTAAATCGAATAAATTCAGGGTGACTAAGTCACTTAATTCATTGATTTCGTTCTTATGGAACACAGGCTGGACACTGACGGCGGTCAGGATGAACAATTCCTTGGTATGTGATTTGGATCGCTTGTCCCATTTTTTCACCACCTTGGAGAACCCGGTCTCGTTTAACTCGATGAACTGTTGCAACCGAATAAGGTCCTGGTGGATTTTCTTGAAGTTTTGATATAAGTTGAGGTAGGAAATGGAGTTACGGAGGGCCACCTGGCCCGATTCACCCTGGTGCAGGTCGTACGCCAACAATTCGTTCTTCTTCATGATCAACAAATCCAAATTGACCGCCAAGTTGGCCTGTTTTTCCAAATAGAACGAGTTGACTTTGTCCAATTCTCTTTCCACTCGGAAAAAGAACGATGCCTTATTTTCCTGGAGCCGCTGCTGGGTCTCCAGCTGGGTAGCGGGCTTGGCACCTTCATGTGTGGGGATCGCCAACTGTTTGATCAACTTTTTGAGGGCCTTGTAGTCGATAAAATGGCCCGAATACTCAGGAAGCTGAAGCTGCCTCGAGGCAAGATACTTGCCGAACTTCATGGGATGGCACGGACGATGGGGGAGGCGTTGAGGGAAGGGGGTCTGAGTAAGAAGAAGTGGGGCAGGTCAAGGTTCAGCCGAGTTCTGGAGTCAATTGGCAAACTGGTGAAGTTTATAGTCAGATAGTTACAACCCAATTATTGGCGCACGTGGATTACGGGCCAGTGGTACGCATCAGCGGTGGACCCAAAATGGAAGGATGGATTGGTGCGAACCGTACCACAGGGACCATACCCACCGACCAGAATAGCTGTAGTTGACCCCACTGACGGTCGCCAGGGACTTGGTATGTCTGTAAAATATTTACTGAATTTACACTGTACTCTGCTAGATCATTGTAACTTCGCAGACAGCCTAACACTAACGTCTATCATCGTCACTAACACTAATATGTGAGGCTAATGTTTACTAATGCTAATAGGAACTGAAGCTGACTGAATAATAAATGTATTGGCCGATGCCAGCATTCACTTCTGTTTCTGTTCCCATTTCTCTTTCTGGAGAATTTTATTCATATGTATTTGTATTAATTAATTCACCCAATATCCACTAATATGAACACTAATGCGCTCAGATGCTAGCATTAGCCAATGCTTATACTAGTGCTAAAATACACCAGTCAAATTCCTATGTATTTAGATAACATCTGTTAGTTACTTATAATTATATGCATTATATAATTCACTAGTCATTCTCACTATAGCAATTGTCGTTAATAGTCACCAACACCAATAATCACCAAACCAATATGAATATCCATCAGTTGCGTAAGTTGAAATTGGTTCAAATGGGATCCACTTCAATTGAATTCAATTTGGCTTCAACTGATATTCAGTTTAGGGTCACCAAACAATTTTCTCGTAGCATTTTCTGTCATACAATGCCAAGTATTAGCATTTGCTTATATTCACTATTAATGTTGTACTACAATCGATTTCAAGAGTATTGCTAAACTTCGAAGACATTGAATAGACCCAGCCATGGCGTCGCCACACTGTAACTAGCTATAGTCTTTGGATCTGTTGTAGTCCCAGCTCCAGCTTACGCTCCGTCGTTTTACAAATAGCCTATCGAATTATTCATTGATGCGATGGCAGTGTATACCACAGAGATAGTGGATCCCCCGCCATGGTCACCGCATCATGCACATTATAGCTCACTATATATCTATGCTTGACCCTTGGCTTCGTCAAAGTATTCCTTGAACTTGTCGGCGTTTTCCTTGTTACCGAATCTAATGGCCAAGGTCTGAGCTTCAGGCTCACCTTCAGAGATGTCGGCAGTGACGTTATACACCCAGGATCTGTCCGATCCGATATTAGGCTTCAATTCGTACGATGGCGAGATCATGTGGTTGGCACAGATCTTCAAGGTCTTGTCTCTTCTCATCAAGATTCTGACCTTGCCTGTAGTCTTGTGCTTCAAGAACTTGACATCCCCGGTTCCTCTTTCCTTCCATTCCTTGGTGTCGGCGTGGAATCTGAACAACTTAGCCCGGACTTTGTACAATACTTCTTCGTCTTCTTCGTTGGTCTTCACGTCGACCTTCTCCAATTGCACTAATGGTTCAAAGTGGACGTCGGCCTCTTCTTCGTCGGCTGCCTCACCTTCCTTGGCGTCTTCCTTCTTGTCACTGTCCTTAGCCGATTCCTCAGGCTTGTCGGTGTCTTCCTTTGGTTCTTCTTTCTTTTCCTTTTTGGCGCCAAACATGGCGAACACGTTGCTGGTGGGGACCTTAGGAGCTTCGGCCGCGTCCGTGGTCTTAGGCTTGGTTTCTTCAGCAGACATCTTAGATACGGTAATAGTGGTGACTGGTGTAGTTTAGATAAATTTTTCTGTTGTCGCCGCCCAGGGCAGACTGCCGCATCGGGCAACCAGCGCGCCAACGCGCCAGGTGGTGTTACCACTGGCGGGGCCAGGGTAGGGCTGAAGCTACTAAGCCATGGGCACGATTTAACTCTATTGTATAGTGATAATATTTACAGGGTTACTTGTTACGCGTCAACACCGAGTTGGTTAAAAGCTCCAACGCACTTCTGGCGTCCGAAGGAGGCAACACCTTCAAGTTTTCCAACGCTCTGTGGCAGTAGTCGGTGGCCATTTGCCGGGTCTGTTCTACTCCGTTAAACTGGCGAACCGCCGCCCGGGCAATGTCGACGTCGCCGTCTTGTTTGAACTTACGAGCAATCAACTCGCCCAACTCGGGGCGTTGTTTCCATGCAAAGAGAATGGGGGCCGTAGCCAACCCCAATTTCAAATCGGCCTGGCTGGGCTTGCCGATGGCCTCATCGCTGGAGGTGTAGTCCAACATGTCATCCACAATCTGGAAACAGAGTCCCAAGTTACGGCCGAATTGATAGCAGTTTTCCACCACGTCGGATTGGGCTCCACTCAACACAGCGGCGGCCCGGGCCAGCTTCGACATTAACGACGCCGTCTTGAGGTAGGTCTTATGCAAATAGTACTCAAAAGCAGCGTCCACGTTGGTGTGGTGGTCCACCGAGTTGGGGGCAGTCACAGAATATTCGTGAAGCGTGGTGGGCACCTTGCCGGTGGGCTCAGGCACCTTCTTGGCCTCGCCGTCGTTGGTGATAGTGGTGGGCTCCGAGCTCATCACGGTATTTTTCAACTGCATAAACTCTCCTTCCACCAAGTTGGCGATGGTGGTGGACAAAAGCTCTATGACTTCGGGGTTTCTCAACCGGGCAATGGCCACCGACGCTCTCCCTAAAAGGAAGTCACCCGCCAACACCGCCATCTTGTTGGTGAAGGCAATATTGCCGCTGGGACGGCCACGACGGGAGTCTGAGGTATCGATAACGTCGTCATGAAGAAGCGACGCGGTATGGATCATCTCCACGATCTCCGCCAACCGTCTCTGCTTGGGCAAAATTCCGTTCATGGCATCAAACTCCGGTAATTTGTCCATGGGTTTCGACAACGGGTCTAGTATCACCCGAGGGTTTATTCCATGCAAAACGGCCAAGGGCGATATCAGGTCGTCCACCGAGTTTCCTGCCACCGAGGTAGCTGTAGGGGTTCCCTGGAAGTGCGGCTGCTCCGTCACATCCATGGTATCAATCTTGAGCCGGTTCCGTTCAGATAACGGGATCTTCAGCAATGCTTTCGACAATAAGAGCACAATCAAGGGTCGGACGTTTTTTCCTTCGGCTTCGAAGTAGTAGCTGGAGACTCGATTGAGGGTAGGGTGTCCCGAACCAATGAGACTGGCAATGGACTTGGCCAAGCTGGACATTTCATGACTGACTATGGAAAATGGATCGGAAAACTTGTCTGACTTGGGTTGGACCAATTTTTCTGCCGTTTCGACGGCGGTTTTGAAGGTGTTATGTTCACTGTGGGCACTCAGAAGACACTTGCTACCAACTCTAGGAACAGCTCTCGGCAACACGCCCCTTTTTCGTAATATACTCCTCATTGAACACTGGAATGGGTAAATTTTCATATGGCACTGTTCAAATATGCTGAGCAGTGATACATGAGAGTTGCGTCACGTGAGACGGAATACGCCAATGATTATGGTTCTGGCAGGCAATTGCTCTATATCGTAGACTACAGAGATCTTAGGAATATAGCTATAGAGTAGGTTAAGCGCCGGCTTTAGTTTGACTGAGTTTTCTCTCTTAGTTGGCGAAAGCAAGAGGTCTTAGGTATTTTTGTGAGCTAAATACGACTAAAGCGATCCAGAAAATTCAAGAGGACCGTTCAACCAGCAATCATTAATTATTCCAACTACTAAAGCGTTATGGGAGGCTATCTGGATGGAATTTGGAAACCTTTTAGTCAGATTTTACCATTAATTGCTATCCATAATACGTCGTGCCCACACCCAAAACTGTTCACACGACTACATCGACAAGCACAAAAGCACCGGCTGATACTCATGGCAATTCATGTGGCGATTTATTCACAGCGTAATTTTCCTTGTGAATTTTGAAGAACGCTAATTTTACAGGTGGCCAATTGGTAGCAAATAGACATAAATGTCTCTATCGTTGAATTTAAGCTATATTCTTAGGTAGTTTAGTAAAGATTGAAGCCGGTATGGTGCTTCCAATTGCTCAAGGTTTCACCTATGAAAATGTCCAAGCATGGGCTCAAAATGCACTTAGTTCAAACTGCACCCAAAACGTCATTGAAAGATTTCTTGTGGGTAGTGAGACTGTGCAAATAAACATCGGGTGGAGTCAACGTGCCCAAGCATCTCTTGGCATACAAGTCCATGAATTGTAGACCCACCAAATAACTGGCGTTGACCCATCCAAAGCCTTCAGTGGCCACACCCTTGAAATCTAATCCTTGATTACCATACTCGGCATCGACCTTATGAGGAACTGCTCCTTGACACACATTGTACTTTTCAACCACCACTCCGTTGTAATCGACAAATGCTCTTGTCATCAAGAATAGCCACCGGTAGGCCAACCTCTGAGCAACTTTATGGTACCCGTAGTTTTCCAATCCTATCCATGCCAATATCTGTTGCGGGGCCCATCCGAACGGATAATCCCATTGTCTGGAAGGACGATTCAAACCAACCTCACCACGAGATTTGAGGGTTCCGGCCACAACACCACCGTACTCTTCGAATTTTGCAACCGAATCATTGACAATTTTTTCTGCCTGTTCTTTGGTGGCCAATTTAGACCATAATGGCCAGAACGTGGTGGCTGATTCGTATCCTGTTTGTTCGTGTGTCTTGACGTTGTAGTCATAGAAAATAGAATCCTTCTCGTTCCACAAATACTTGGTGACATTGTTTCTGCGATTTGCGGCACGCTCCATCCATTCGGACGCTTGATGAACCCTTCCCAGTAGGTCTTTAATGTGCCCATCGAAATAGGTTGTCAATATGGTGCAAATATCGACCTCATATTTGTATAATAATGCATTTAGATCCACTGTGGCCAAGTAGGCACACTTACCTTCTAATCTATAAGAGGTATCATGGCCCGATTCTCTAACAGCTCTATCATGAAGGAAATACTCATCTAATTCTGGTTCCTTGATCTCTTGAGCATTATATTTTTCAATGAATTCGGATTGACTGATGTTATGTTTCTGGATGTATGGTTTCAATATGGCATCGAAATGGGTGGCCTCGGTTTCGGGAGGAATACCGATTCCTTCAGGATGATAGCAAGACAACCCCGTTCTTTCGTCTAACCGGGGCTTTGCACACCACACCTCAAGGTATTCTTTGATTGCTGCCAAGGTAGCTCTTTTCAAGAAATCAAGAGAATCAGGAAGCTTTTCCGGAGATACTTCCTTTGTTTTATCGAAAACCCGGATGGCCATATCAGTCAAGAAAGGTGGCTGCGATCTTCCCAAGTAGTAGGATCTATTGGCATTCAAGATTTTCCCGTAGTGATGGATTTCGTAAATGAAGTTTTCGGTCATTCCTCTGGCCAACCTCAAATGGTCATTTTTAGAATTGGGAGTAACATCAGTCAAAAGCCCAAGGGTTTCCATGTATGAATCCCAACCATAGAGCTCATTGAATCTTCCCCCTGGAACAATATAAGGCTCATTGAGAAGGTTGGCACTATCAGCAGGGTCTGGCTTGGCACTGAGAGCCAACAAACCTGGCCTATGGTTGATGGACTTAATATAATGAGCATCGATCTTTTCTGGAAGATACACAACATCGAACGCAATATCAGGGTTGTTCTCTTTAATTGAATTGAAGTATTTGAATTGGTCAGCGCGATTGTGAGGAATATAGATTCTATGACTTTCAGCCTTTTCCAGGACGTTTCCGTCTTTATCATGGACGATTTCTTTGATCTTGGTGTCTTTGGACATATCGACAATGTTATCTTTGGTTATTTCTCTGGTGAGGGATCTCCAGAACTGAGTGGAAATCAATCGCTTCATTCTGGCCACTGGGTTCTCATTGAGTCGCTGTTCATCCAAGATCATCTGGTCTCTTCCGAACCGCCTGGCAATGGTTAATTCTTGCAAGAGGTTGCTAAGCATATAGGTGCCTCTAACCGGGGCCTTAGTGTAGCCACCCGAATTCATGGTTCCCAACTTCAACACTTTGGGACCGGTGTCCTCAATGGTGATTTGGAAATTATGGTCGGTATCTTCGTTCTCGAGCAATTCTTTCAACGTAAGGTTAATGTCGTTGATATAGAACTTCTTTGGCCCCAAAGTAGCGTCATCGACCGAAGCCCGGCGGGCGTGCAAGTTCTTACCGTCACGAAGATCGGGCAATGGCGGACTGGGATCGTCACCGTAGATGGGAACAATAGATGGACGACGGGCACTTGGGGTGGCCACCGGCTGGGGGGTGGGAGACTTTTCTACCGGGGTGGGGCTCCGCTCGGTAAGCGTATCATTGGAAGCGTTGGCTTGGTCTCTCATGATATCCTTTCTGAAGTCATCATAGATCTTGGACTTAGTTTCAAACACAGAGAAGGTCCTGACCCGCCCTAACTTGGAGGATTTGGAGAAGCGTTTTTTGTCGCCATAGTAGTTGTCTGGGTGGTCAAATGGATCGTCGTCGGAGGACGACACTGAGGATTTACGAGACATGGTCGGGGAGGGGAGAATTGACGGTGGCAGTTGTATTTATATTTATAGTTGCAATTCGATGGATTGCTGACGTGCGAAGCGTGACAATAGTTAAGGGGTAGCGAGCGAGGAGAAGATAAGCCAGGGAGACACCAGCGAGAAGAGTAGCGAGGTCCACCAAAGAGAACACACGACGAGTTCTACAGATTGTGGGGAGCATGAGACCATGGCGAGGGAGAGAGAGAAAGCTGGAAGGGCCAGGACGGTGCCAAAGGGAGAGCACGATGAGCCTGGTAGGGTCCTCGTAGTGGAAGGCTCGCGGTGAGATGACCTGCGAATGCGACCACCGGCTGCCCTCCGGCGGTGACATTACCCCGACTCGCAGGCTATTCAGGGCCAATGTGAACGTGAAACACACACCCTGTCGCCACGCCATCACCGGCCCTCGGGGCCTAATCAGGCCAGTTGCTTTCTGGCACCGTCGCACGAATGTGGCTCGGGATTTCCCATCGGCTGCAACACCAGTGCGCAGTCATTTTGCGACAATTGCCACTTGCTAGTACCAGAACACGGTAGGAGACGGTGGACGGGTCAATTGGCTCAGTCAGACTTCACGATGGGCCCAGTAGCTGGCAGGAAACTTTCGGGGGGCCAGTATCGAAAGCGACAAAACAGCCCCAAAACAGCCCCAAAGAGCCCCAAAGAGCCCTAAACAGCCCCCAAACAGCCCCAAAAGAGCAACAAAGTAGCAACAAAGAAGCGGCGGGTTCAGCGGCTTCAGCGGCAACAGACAAACGACGCCGCTATCATGTTGCTACGCTCTACCCTCAGGAACAACGGCGGCTCTATCAGGGTCATCGCTGTGATGGCTACGGCGGCACTGGATAGGTCGGGCCAGACGGCCAGAAAGGAAGGCACGGCTGATTGCCGAAATGGCCCAAGAGCACCCGGATATTAGCAGCCATGACTTTAGGTATGGCCAGTGGCGACTAAGTTATGGAAGTTACGGAGACAGGCTACATGGTTGGACTCCAGTGGCGCCGGAGTATTCCTAGTGGACGGCGACCGTAATAGTGAATCAAACGGACTTCAACGATGCGGCGGACGTCAAAATTGCAATGATGGCCCTGGACCGACGACGGTGACAGCGGTCCAGATAGAACAGCGGTCAAGCTAATGACAGCACCCCAGTGACAGCACCCCAGTGACAGCACCCCAGTGACAGCAGAGCCCTAGTGAGAGCGCCCCAGCGACAAGGCTCAGCCATGGCTGCTTAGGACCCACCGGTATTGTGCCATCACGAAGTTAAGCCCGCGACCCCACCGCACTGAGTTGCTACGTAGCTCGGGGGTTTCAGGACCCGGACGTGGTCGGCGGCCACTGCCGGGGCCACCCTCATCGGTGCCTAGCTGGCCCTAGCTGGCCCGTCAGAGGACAATGTGGTGTCGGGCTCGCCCCACAAGCCAATGGCACCGGGCTTAGGCCCATACTAACGCCATTTTGGTGACAATTTGTTGGGGCGCCATTGGCCACCGGTGTCCACGTGACCATCGTCGGGGTTAGGTGCCGCCTGAGTCTGGGGCCCACGCCACAAGCCATTGGGATCAATGGTGGCATTCGCCAGTGGGACGGTTCAACTGGTGCCCATGGTGGCCGCCGCAGCCAGTGCCTGTGACAGGAAGGACCGGGGGAATTCGGAACTTGCCCGGCCTGCCCAGGTGCCCGGCGTGGTCCTCGGTTGTGGTCTCCACTCGCCCGGGGCACTCCAGCACCTCCTCACGTGCAGGCGCCCCCGGCCCCCCCTCCATCTACCCCATACTGCGCGATCCCGAACCGGTCCTCCGTCGGACTATTTAAACTGGCGATTCTGCCACTTATACGGCGACTTAAAACCCCCAATCCATTGCAAAAAATCTTCCATCATGGTTAAAGTTACTGTTTGTGGTGCCGCCGGAGGTATTGGCCAACCATTGTCGTTGTTGTTGAAAATTAACCCTAATGTCGACGAATTGTCGCTTTTCGACGTGGTCAACGTTCCAGGGGTGGGTGCCGATTTGTCCCACATCAACTCCGACAGTTCCACCGCATCGTTCTTGCCTTCTTCTAGAGAGGACAAGACGGCGTTGGCCGAATCGCTCAAGGGTACTGACCTTGTGATTATCCCTGCCGGTGTGCCTAGAAAGCCCGGTATGACCAGAGACGACTTGTTCAACATCAATGCCGGTATCATCCAGTCGCTCGCCGAAGGCATTGCCGAACACGCTCCTAAGGCGTTTGTGCTTGTGATCTCCAACCCTGTCAACTCCACCGTGCCTATTGTGGCTGAAACCTTGAAGAAGAGAGGAGTATACGATGCCCACAGATTGTTCGGTGTTACCACCTTGGACATTGTCAGAGCCAATACATTTATTGCCCAAGTCGGTAAGGCCAAGGCCTCGCAATTCAATGTCAACGTCATTGGAGGCCACTCTGGTGAAACCATTGTGCCATTGTACTCACTTGGTGCCTCCAAGCCTTACTACGAAAAGTTGTCTGAGGAAGAAAAGAAGGCCTTGATCCACAGAGTTCAGTTCGGTGGTGACGAAGTGGTCCAGGCCAAGAACGGTGCTGGTTCCGCCACCTTGTCTATGGCCTATGCCGGCTACAGATTGGCCGAGTCCATCTTGAAGGCCCTCACCTCCTCGGAAGAGGTGGTCGAATGCACCTTCTTGGACTTGAACTCCGACATCAAGGGTGCCGCCGAAGCCAAGAAGTTGGTCAACAACTTGGACTTCTTCTCCTTGCCTGTGAAGTTGGGTAAGGCTGGTATTGAAGAAGTCAAGTACGATATTCTCAACCAGGTCAGCGCCGACGAGAAGAAGTTGTTGGCAGTTGCCATTGAGCAATTGTCCAAGAACATCGAAAAGGGTGTTGCATTTGCCCAAAAGTAGGTTAAAGAGAAGTATACGACTCCACGTGCAGAACAAGTGTAGGCTGAAACAACGGTATAGGGCTGGTCACACGCCACGTATCACGTGACCGGACAGCAGTTCCGGTGAGGTATTGGTGGAGGGCAGGCCGGCACTGGTTGTAGAATTTACCCCGGTTTAAGCGGCAATGCCATGCATGCAAGATGGAAAGGTAGATGATAGGTAAAAATTGCTAGGAAGATTTAGGGGTATGCATGATGCACAATACATGTATGCTGTGGTGTACCACCAATTGTACCGGGGACATACACCGGTAATAAACTCCGCTTTTAGATAAATACGCGTAGTGCCCGCAGTCGGAACTGGTGACGGCACCGCTGGGACATTGCGGGATTCTGGTTGTCAGCAACCGGGCGTGCGCCCACCAGAACCAGACTGTCTCACTAACAAAATTTTAGAAATCATCAACAGAGGCAAACATCCCATAACAACTGCACCGGTTTATCTGCAGTTATTTCGTCAATTAGGTTCGCAAACAAACTTGCCTGCCTTCCTTATCCGGATTGTTTATAGAGGACACGCCCTCCCATCCCCGTCAGTGAAAAATTTGTCCCCAGTCTCAACATAACCTTCCCTCTCCTGCAGTACGGCAAACATCAGGGAACAAATATCATCCATAACTGGTGTTCACGGATTTCATTGAGGTGAATAGATCCAGCGATTTCTAGCGGTTGACCCTTCAACACCTGTGACCCTCCAAGCGGCCTGTCATGGAAGAAATCCTCGACTTCTCCAAGGAGCTTAACATCACGTTATTCGACCAGGTGGTCGACCGGTTCTACAAAGGATCGGGAATCGAGCAGCAGAATGCCCAGAGAGTGTTAAACGAGTTTCAAGAGCACCCGGAATCCTGGAAAAGGTCTGACCAAATCTTGTCCAACTCCAACAATGCTCAGTCCAAATACATTGCTCTTTCTTGTTTGAATAAACTTATCCAATACCGGTGGAAAACCATCCCCGAGAATGAAAGAGTTGGGATCAGGAACTTCATTGTCAATATGATCATCTCCATGTGTGATAACGAACAAATATTTGAGAAGGAAAAGGCGTTGATCAATAAAATCGACTTGACGTTGGTTTCGGTGTTGAAACAAGAATGGCCCCACAATTGGCCCCAATTTATCCCAGAAATTGTGGCCTCTTCTAGATCCTCCTTCAACGTTTGTGAGAACAACATGGTTATTTTGAAGTTGTTGAGTGAAGAAGTGTTTGACTACAGTCAGGACCAATTGACCCAGAGAAAGGCCCAGAGCTTGAAGAGCAGTATGAAGGCAGAGTTCGAAGAAATCTTCAAGTTATGTTACGAAGTGTTAGACAAGACCATTAAGCCGTCCCTTATCATTTCTACCTTGAACTGTTTGTTGAAATATGTGCAATGGATTCCTACCTCCTATATCTTTGAAACCAATTTATTAGATCTTTTGTCCACCAAGTTTTTGTCCCCTGCTGACACCAGAACAGCCGCTTTGAAGTGCTTGACTGAAATCTCGTCATTGTCCACTTCCAACCCGGATTACGAACAAAAGTTGATCCTGATGTTCAAAAATTCCATGGAGCAAATTTATTTGATTATTCCAACCTCCACAAACTTGAAAGCTTCCTATGAAGTTGCCAGTACCAATGACCAATCCTTCTTACAAGATTTGGCCATGTTCTTGTGCTCATTCTTGGGGTCACATTTACTTCCTTTAGAACAAAACGAAGGTTTAAGAGAACTTCTTTTAAACGCGTTATACTACCTCTTAGAATTATCAAAGATTGAAGAAAGAGAATTGTTCAAGACGTGTTTGGACTTTTGGAGCAGTTTTGTCCATGAACTCTTCTTGGAAATGCAGAACTTACCACAAAAGGAGTTGTCTCCAATGATGCAATTGAGTCATGGCAGCACTTTACGTTTGGGCAGTGGCGGTGGTGCGCCAAACCCAGAATTCTTGAGAGAATTTCCTCTCAGACAACACAAATACGATAAAGTCTTGTCCAAATTGAGATTGGTTATTATTGAAAATATGGCCAGACCCGAAGAAGTGTTGGTTGTTGAAAATGACGAAGGTGAAATTGTGAGAGAGTTCGTGAAGGAAAGTGATACTATTCAATTGTATAAGTCGATGAGAGAAGTTCTTGTGTACTTGACTCATTTGGATGTCAATGACACCGAACAAATCATGAACGACAAGTTATCGAAGCAGATTGATGAATCGGAATGGTCGTGGCAAAATATAAATACCTTGTGTTGGGCCATTGGTTCCATTTCTGGTACTATGAATGAAGACATGGAAAAGAAGTTTCTTGTTAATGTTATCAAAGATTTGTTATCTTTAACTGAAATGAAGAGAGGAAAGGATAACAAGGCCGTCGTTGCTTCCAATATCATGTATATTGTTGGTCAATATCCCAGATTTTTGAAGGCTCACTGGAGATTCCTTAAGACGGTAGTGAATAAATTGTTCGAGTTCATGCACGAGACCCACGAAGGTGTTCAGGATATGGCTTGTGATACTTTCATCAAAATCACCAACAAGTGTAAGAAGCATTTTGCTGTTATCCAACCTCAGGAGAGAGAACCATTCATTTTGGAAATCATCAGAAATATTCAAACTATTACTGAAGACTTGCAACCTCAACAGGTCCACACATTCTACGAAGCTTGTGGTATAATAATCAGTGCTCAGACACAAAGAGATGCCAGAGATGAGCTTTTGAGCGAGTTGATGACATTGCCTAACATGGCATGGAGCACAATCATTCAAAGTGCCGGCCAAGATCCCGAATTGTTAACCAATACCGAAAACGTCAAAATCATTGCTAATATAATAAAGACCAACGTGGCAGTTTGCAAAGCCTTGGGTCCAGGTTTTTACTCACAATTGGGATTAATGTACGTGGATATGCTTTCTTTATACAAGGCAGTATCCACGATGATTTCTGAATCTATCCAAAAGGATGGATTAATTTCGACTAAGACTCCAAAGGTCAGAAGTTTGAGAACCATTAAGAAGGAAATTTTAAAGATGATAGAAACTTATATTGATAAGTCCGACAACTATGAAGAGATAGTGAGAGATTTGTCGCAGCCATTATTTGGAGCTGTTTTGGAAGATTATAACTCAAATGTTCCTGATGCTAGAGACGCAGAAGTTTTGAATTGTATGACTGCATTGGTACATAAGACGGGTCATTTGATTCCAGATGGTGTTGTTTTAATTTTGCAGAATGTGTTTGAGGTCACCTTGGATATGATTAAGAATGACTTTGTGGAATACCCTGAACATAGAGTGGAATTCTATAAGCTCCTTAAAGAGATCAATGCTAAGTCCTTCCAGGCGTTGTTGCAATTATCCGGAGATGCATTCCAGTCTTTGATCAATGCCGCATTGTGGGCATTCAAGCACAACAACAGAGAAGTTGAAGACAACGGATTGATCTTGACCATCGAGTTGATTGAAAATGTCGAAGGGTTAGGAGACACGGCATTTACGAAGGCATTTTACGAAAACTTCTATCTTCAGATCTTGAGTGACACATTCTACGTTTTCACACAACCGGACCACAAGTCTGGATTCAGATACCAAGCACAATTGTTAGCCCATTTGATCCATTTGGTAGAAGATGGTATAATCAAGAGTCCGTTATACACCAGTGAACAAGCCCCTGAGGGCACTGGTAATTCGGCATATTTGAAACAGTACTTAGCACAATTATTATCATCAGCGTTTGACAATTTGCAGAAGGATCAGTTGATCAATTTCTTGAATGTATTGACCTCGATCTATAACGATTTGAATAAGTTCAAGGCCACATTAAGAGATTTCTTGGTGCAATTGAAGGAGTTTGGAGGCGATCCGATCGACTACATGTTTGCAGAAGATAAAGAAGAAGAAAAGGCCAGACAGGACAAGCTCCAAAGAGAAAAAGACATGAGAGTAGGAGGATTAATTAAGCCTGCTGACATGGATGATGATTGAAGGTTCCTAGCATTTCAAGTGGCTGCTACAAAGAGGTAATGGTTCTTGAACAGTGGGTTGAAGAAGCACGCAACAAGGCACATCCGCCGATCGGCCCCTAATTGTATAGTTTGTCTTTCGTCATATAATGTTTTAGAGATAGTGTAGACTGGTACAGAGTGCATACAGAAGGGGCAGAGCTATGGGTTACCCGGACACTCGCCCAAAAGTATATAAGCACCCGCACCGCCGTCGTTGAACCCCATCGCCAGAAGATCAGTCCCAATCGTACATGGTTCTTGCCTTTTACCAGAACCATCCGGGGGCTGTCTTTGTCAATGGTGTATCAATATTTTTTGGAATCTCCTTTGAGTTAAATTAATTTTTAATTAACTTCACTTGTGTCAGCTGGGGCCAGACGGTTCAAGTGGAGAGTCAGGGAGCCCAAGAATGGGAACGACGGCGAAGAAGTGAAGGAGGATAAGGACGAAGACGAAGAGATTCAACGACAGCAAAGCCATGACGAAGCGCGGGAGAATTGACGTGGTGGAGAATCTGGTTGGCGAAGCTTCCACACTGCTGAAAAATTTGTAGACATACATCGTTCAGGGATTCCACCCTTCCAACTACAATTGGCTATGGGCCTGTAGGCATTGAGCTGCGCTCCTATGTACACTTATGTTATAATTGGGCTAACTCGTTGATGGACTTACCATACAACTTTCTAGCATCCATGATCTTGACAAAACTCCTGGCTGGACCGGGAATCTGGCCTTTGAGAACCAACACCCCCGACTCCGAGTCTGCATGCAACACCTCACAGTTGGAAACGGTGCAATTATTGCCTCCCATCCGTCCTGCCATCTTCTTTCCTGGAAGCACTCTTCCTGGGTCCTGGTTACCTCCCATACCACCAGCAGAACGGTGGGCTTTGGACACACCATGGGACGCATTCAACCCGGCAAATCCGTGTCTCTTCATTACACCGGCAAACCCTTTACCTTTGGTGACTCCCTTGACATCCACCATCTGGCCAACGGCAAAGTATCCTGCCGTCAACTCGGTGCCCACAGGTACCAATCCGGACAGGTCCCGGACTCGGAACTCACCGATATGCTGCTTGGGGCTGACGCCCGCCTCCTGGAACTTGCGCAAGTTCTTTTCGCTGACGTTCTTGAGCTTGTCAACCTGGCCCAATACCACCGAAGTGTAGCCGTCGGTGTCTTCCGTCTTGTGTTGGATGACCTCACACGAGTCGATCTCCACCACGGTGGCGCCAAACTGCTCACCTTCTTCGGTGAACCATGTGATCATGCCTCGTTTGATTCCAAGGAGTCCGGGACGTCCAAGTAACGACTTTCTCAAGTTTGACTGTTGTAGCGAGTGGTTGATGGTGGGGACTTTAGTTTTCACAGAGGGAATAGCGTGAATCGAGGTGATCTGAGCAGCTGTGCGCGAGAACACCCGGGGAACCACGGCCACGGGCGTTCTGCCAACGATACCGGCCCCTATACGATTATTCATTATGGTATGGCTACTTTGGGTGTGAAGTTTTTTCTTTCAAGATAGAATTCGCGGACTGCATACAGGATGGGCCAACGGTGGCATGCGTATATACAAGACTATAGAGGGCTAATCTCCCCAGCAGTGTACGGGTCTGGGGGCTAGGATGGCTGTAATGTGGATGGGAGTGGTTGCACAATATTTTAGAATGAATCAGCATTATTTTTCAGTAGCAAAATCTTGGGGAAGCACGATTTTTCACCGATTTTTCATCACCAAAGCCACCAGTAGTGCCAAAATACAATGGCTCCAGTAGTTCTGCTTCATCCTTATGCAGACAAAAGTGTCCAGTACACTGGGACCGATCACTTGATCTTCTTTTCCTTCAACTTGATCGTCTCGTCGTCCACAAAGATCCCCTTTCCCTTATATGGTTCAGGCTTCTTGTAGCTACGAATGACGGCCGCAAACAACTTGACCTGCTGCTTGTCGGCACCTTCGATCAAGAGCCTAGTGGGGTTGGGCGAGGTCACCGTCAATCCTTCGGGAACAGTCAACTTCGGCGTGTAAGGGTATCCTATTTTGAGGGACACCATCTTCTTGCCATTAGGCCCATCTTCAATGGTGGCTCTATATCCGGTACCCACGAACTTTACAATGGCCAAATGACCTTCGGATGCTCCAATGAAGTTGTTTTGGAGCAAAGCTCGCGTGGTTCCCCACATGGACCTCTGGATTTTGCTAGTAGGATCGTCCACACTAACGGTCACAACATTGTCAGTGTTCTGGATGTTGACAAACTTCGGCACCGCCGTTTTTAACACTCCCTTGGGACCCTTGATGATGATCTGACGATCCAAGCGGAAGGTGTCCTTACCTTTGGAAAAGGTCTTGCTGAATTCGAAGGGGATCTCTTCGACAAAACACTGTACATGTTCGTTAAGTTTAATGGGCAATCTGCCGATGTTGGTTCTGGCGGCAGAAGACACGGAGAACGGCCGGCTAAGGCCTAGAACAGACTGACGGAACATGCTGGGGTCTGGGTGGCCGAACCTGAAAATTTGCGTATAGTGGTTCAGTCACGTGATGCTTGATGTGTGCCTGCCATTTGACCTCATCTCAGCTGAACCATAGTCTACATTCCTCTACACCCCCTACACTATGGTCAGAGCCCTCAAGCATCACGAGCAGAAGCTCCTTAAGAAGGTCGACTTCCTCGACTGGAAGCAAGATCAAGGACACAGAGATACCCAGGTCATGCGGACATATCACATTCAGAACAGAGAAGACTATCACAAATACAACAAGATGTGTGGAGAAATCCGTCGGTTGGCTCATAAGCTCTCGATGCTCCAGCCCACTGACCCTGTACGGATCAAGCATGAGCAACTTTTGCTCGAGAAGTTGTATGGCATGGGGATTTTGGCGACCAAATCGAAAATTTCAGACTTGGAAAACAAGGTGACGGTGAGTGCTTTTTGTCGGAGACGGATCGGTACGGTAATGTGCCGGATGAAGATGGCAGAGACTATTGCCAATGCCGTGACATTCATCGAGCAGGGCCATGTGCGGGTTGGCCCCAACGTCATCACTGATCCAGCCTACTTGGTGACAAGAAACATGGAAGACTATTTGACATGGGTGGACACCTCGAAAATCAAAAGGAACGTGCTCAAGTACAAGAACAAAATCGACGACTACGAATTGTCGTAGACGCCTTCTATGGGAGACATTTGGTGGTATTTTTACTGGACTAAAGTTTAATACGGAATTGACATTCCGATGAGTTTATAGAACTATCAAGCATAGCTAGCCATAGGGCTCATACAGCAGACAGGGCGTTATCTGGGACAAAGCTGGCCAGTCGTCTTATACTTCGTAGTGTACGGGAGTATATTGGCTCCTCTGTTAATATATATCTATCAGGATCAAATTTCGTAGTATTCTTAGTGTGTCATAATGTAGCAATAGTTTCAGGGATCTCAGCGAAGTAACATGTGAGAAAGTTCTAGAGTCAGTCTATTGGATCTATCGTAGAATATTCCTAGTATATAACTAAAATACTTGTGGTTTATCGTAGTACATGGGGAGCTTGATTCGGTTCTATCTGATCGTCACAGGAACCCAGTTTGCCCTTTACTTGTGCTGATGTATTTCCCAGTGTATCCCGCAAAAGATGACATATATATTTCGTATATATTACCCGATATATTTGCAGTATAACTAGTATAATTCTGGTATAATTTAAATATGCATCTTGGTGTGCTTAATATTTTCCAGCAATTTAATCATCCTTCTAATAGAGATAATTTGCTACATCACTGAACGAATGTCTTTTATTCTAAGAATACATATAGACGCATGATGGACCACAAGGTCCTTGTCCTTCTAGGATCCGAAATGTTGGGGCCGGGGCCCGGTGAATACTTTATGAAATTGAAATGGTTGTCCTAAAAATTACTGTTCATCATTCTTCTCACGTCACTCTTTCTATTACCAGGAATCAAACTACCGTCAGTACCTGCAATACCTTGACTTTGGAATTGTGGGTTAGGCATATTTGGGGGAGACACTGCCGAATTGGCAGCCAACGAACCTGCCGGTTTGAATTTTCTTTGCTTGGTGATCTCTGTCACTGGGTTCAACATCACCACCGATGATCTGGCAAGCTGACTGGCTGAAGGAACACTATGAAGACTGCCATTGATGCTGTTGCTCGAAGCACTTGGGGGTAATATCGATTGTGGACCAGGGCCGTTGGCAGATACAAACGACGATTGGGATTGGTTCACAGGCGAGGGCGAGTTCCAGTTATCCATAGGATTGAACGGCTGTCTCTGGTTTGGCGATGTCATGACCATCTTGGCACGGGGCCTGAAATCAGTAAAAGTTTCCAACGTGGACTTCCGGATGTCGGAGGCATTCTTCAACTGCTGTAATGGGGGTAATTCACGGGGCTGTTGCTGAGGTTGATGTTGTTGTTGGTCTTGGTAGTACTGCTGTTGTTGTTGTTGTTGTTGTTGTTGTTGTTGTTGTTGTTGGTAATATTGCTGCTGATAATACTCCTGGTTGTCTTGGGGCTGCTCATATGACTCACCGGCGCCGGCTTCAGGATATATCGACAGTGTGGTGGTCAATCTCTTCTCGTAGTCGGTGTCCATTTTCAATTGATCATTAATCTTGGTCCGTTCTTCAGACTGAACACTAGTATCAATATTTATGCTGGGGAGTGGCTGCGAAGGATCGGCTTGGAATTCACGCTCCTCTCCTTCCTTACCATTGTGGATACTCTCACCATCAAAGTACACGCGGTATACCGATTTCATTCTCTTCAATTCTTCTTCCTTTTCAGCACTGAGCGATTTGGCGTCTGTACCTTCAACGAAATCGTCTTCCTCATCACTGTCATTCTTCAAGAGGTTGAATTGGGAAAGTCTGGGCGACTTGGCTCCACGGGCTAGAGGGGCCCCCAGGTCATCGGTCATATGCGTCTGATCATGAGTGGTATTCGCATCTGTGGAAAAGTTGAAGTCCCCATCAATAGGGTCATCCTTTGTGTAATCCATGTGCTCATCCTTTTCTTCTTGCAATGTGTTGGTAGCAGTGGTGGTTGTATCGTTTGAGTTGTCTTCAAAAGGAGAAACCGGAGTCTCATCGTGGACCGACAATGGCATACTAACTATAGGATTTGGGTGACTTCTTTCTGGCAGCAGCTGCTGCTTTTCCATGTACTGGGAAGGAGCCATACTGTGGTTATTCACTTCCAACGATGACTCGTTTTCATATTTAATGCCTCCAGAATACTTTTCACCATCAGTGGACTCTTCCGAATTGGTAACTGACTCAAGGTCAGATGCAGTGGAGTACTTAGCCAACTCAGTACCTTCTCTCATTGAGATAGTAGAATGGTTGGGAATATTTGTATACTGTTTGTTGCCAACACGCTTGACAGGACTTGGTGGCTGGTTGGCATTCGATACTTCGGTTCGCAAGCTGGACTTTTGTGGAGACACATTGGTCAAGCCGTTTAAGGGAGGTTGACTGATGCTTGAATTGCGGGTTCTAGAGCCGTAAGCAGATGCTCGTTGGTGACCGTCGAAGCCTCCAAGACCAAACTGTCTGGCATAGTCGTCTAACGATGCTTTTGAGCCAGTCTCATGCTGGTATGGCAAAGTGAACGTGTCACGGTAAGGGTCTCCGTTCAAAGACGACATGGCTAACGAGCTAGACGATTTGTTCATCTTCAGGAAATGGGACCCAGGGGCCCCAGCGTCAGCCACGGCCTGGGGATACCTCACGGAGTTTCTGTTGTGGAAAGGGTCCTCCAAGTTATACTTAGGGTTCGGTAAGTCAGGCAAAGCCGTGGCTTCGCCATTTTCATCGAAGTCGGGATCGTGTTCCATGGCCTCTTTCCGATCCTTTCTATAATTGCGGAAAAGCAAGAGCCCAAGGCAGATGATGATGACTACCGTTGGTAGCACCACCGCAAGAGCGATGGTCTCTGCGTTGTCAGAAACTGGCTTCTGACACTTGCCAGAATTGCTGTGCTTACACTCATCAGATTCTTTAGAGCTAGAGGTGGAATCAGATCTGGCATGGATATCGACCGTGGGACTGGGCACGATCCCGCCTACCTGTGTGTAGGCACGGATCCGTCTATGATGCATTTTTTGGATTCGTGGTAGTGGTTATGGCAGGACGTTTGATACACCGGAAAACTGGCTATAAAAAACGGAAAAAAAAACGAAGGTGTCGATGGTGATGGTAATGTGAACGAATGTGGGGTGTGCACGGGAGACACGACCGGGATAGTATTGAGTAGCAGCTCCAGGAGATGGGTTTGTCCTGGAGAATAACGAAAGAACTGACAAAGTAAACCTGTTGATGGTACTAGCACCAAATCAATGCGGATCGAGATAGGAGGATCATAACAATCTCCCGCCTTAGAATTTTTTTTTGTGTTATGTCGCGTGGTAACCGCGTAGGGACGGACAAAAGCCATGGAGTGGTGCGAGAGTCCCTGGGTGGAACACCGAAATGGATACAAATAAGAAGTGGCATTGGAAGAGGATCCCACAAGTGGCGATGGGGGGCCTTATATAGTGATGAGAAAAGTGTCTGCTACGGTGGGTACAGGGAACTGGCCCAAGATTCATTGATGTCTGCTGGTGGTGACATGGAGATGCAGATGCGACCGGCGTCCCACAAAAAGACTGCGGGCAGGGAACGGGGGATAGTGCAATCGTCCAGTGCACGGTATAATGCATCAGCACAAATTGCCCCCCCTGCCTTATTGGGATGGACGCAATGACATGCAGACATGGATGACATTATCTATGAATGGTACCAGACATCACCTCCGACCCATCGAGGATACTCGTTCCAGCGTCGATCTCGTATTTGTGTAGCTCATATTGCATCTTACGCGAACGTGCTGAATTGCGAATAAGGCACGGAAACTCCTCAAGGGCAATTGCTTCTAACGGTTCCAGGTTAACCTACGAGTCGCATGCCCCATCCTGCACCTGCACCTTATTCAGGGAGTTTTGATGCAACGAATGCACTGCGCGAAAAATTGCATAGTTGGCTTACATAAAAATTTTATTACGTTTCCTGCATTAATTGATCTATGATTATAAACTTACCAAGCCTGTAACTGTTCGAAGAGCTCGACTCTGTACTTGGAATTATTAAGATGGTCCGCAACAGACTTTCTGGCTTCGTCCACCATTTGCGCATGGCCACATGTAGCGAATGCAATTGGGCCGTTTGCCTGCGAAATTTCGTCCCCAACATACTGGTAGATGTCAGGTCTACCTTCTCTGAATTCGATGAAACTCAATTTATTCTTGAGGGATTGGATGTAGTCTTGCGACTCCTCGGGGCTGTCGGACTTCTTCTCCTCCTCTTCGTCGACTTCCAATTCTTCGTCACTGGAAGAGGCATTGAGACCATGAGGAACAATAGGTTCGGTCAACCCAAGATGAGGCTGGGTGACATAAATGACGGTTTCGACACCGGCATTCTTGAGCTTCAACAACTCGGTGTAGAACCATTCGATGGAGCGGAAATGACGAATCACCCACAACAATTTGACCCCTCCTTGTTTCTTTTGACCAATTTGGGTGGCTTCGTAGTACAATCCTGGAATACCATTTCCACCGGCCAAGAAGACGGTGTTTTCGAAACGGTTCATGGCACTTCTTTGGCCGTAAGGACCCTCAACAGAGACCTTGATGAAAGCCTTCTTATCAGGCTGCTTGCTCAAGTACTGGTACAATCCGTGGGTCATACCTCCCTTAACCTTCAAGTAGAAAGTGATGGTGTTGGCTTCGGTGACAGAGTCCACGATTGTGAAGGGGTGAGATTGCCAGAAGCAAGTTGGTCTGAGGAAGTGAATGTAGGCAATACATCCAGGGAAGGGGCTCCAGTAGCCGGGTCTGGTGACGGTGACCTTCAATGTTTCGTTTGCAATCAAACGGACTTCTGCTTTACGCACACCGAAGGCTGCAAGGCGCCCGATACGGACAACACGGTCGAACACCCATACAGCGGCAGCAGCGTAGAAGTACATTTGGTATCCATCGTCAGCAGTGTGTCTCCATCCTCCGATGATAAACACAATTGCTAAGAGAATGTGGATGGCCAAAAACAATTCGTAGTTGGTTCTTCTGAACACCAACAACGAGTGGAAACACATAAGTGATGCTGCAGCAGTGGCAGCAAACCCATAATGCATGTACGATAATGCGTTTCTAGTTTGATATTTTCCAAGACCCTTACCGTTATACGTCATACCGACACCGTGCACCACGATCAACAAGAAGGCCACTCTGGAAACCCACTTGTGAACGTAGACAAACTTGGCATAGGGCCAGCCAGAGAGCCACAACATAAAGTTGTTTCTTCCCGCAAACAAGATCATGGTAGGAATGATGTACAACACAGCAACTCCGGATCTGTCAGCAATCTTTCTACCCATTTCAGTGGATCCACCCATGGGCCAGAAGAGATTAGGGCTGTCGTGCTTGAAATCGACAGCCATGAACACAATAGCCATCACAACCCATCCGAACACCATCAAAGTGTCCAATCTGGAAGGAAGCAAGATCTGGATCACTTTAAAGTACAGCAAATGGTGAGCATGAGCACCGTTAAACAATGCTGGCAATGACAAATACTTCCTGTAGGTGTTTGAGACGGAGCCGGATAATTTCTTAACCAAGCTTGGCGCCAAAAAATATGCCAAATTACATACACCTGCGGCGAACATGATAGCGAACCAGTAACAGATAAGGGCAATACCGAACCAGTGACCACGGTTGTAGTTATAGTAACGGCCAATGGAAGATTGCCAACCACCCACAACCTTGGCCTTGGCAATAGCCACTGGTTTGTAGTAAAGTTTGGTGATGACATACTTGGGATCTTCAGCGGTGACGTTTTTCACCAAATACTGAGTAGCGTTGTCAAACGAAGCCAAGTATTCGTCTTCAGACACAGGGAACTTGAGCTTGGTACAAGAGTCAAGGAAGTTTTCTCTAGCAAACTTGTAGGGCATTTGTTCAATACAGTGGGCCATTGAACCAAGGGCCTGTTGGTTTTTCACATTACAGAACCCGGCCTTATCAGTAATATTAAATAAGGTAGCCACCTTTCCAATAAGAGTGGTACATGCTTGGACAGCAAAGTCGTCTTTATGGAAGATCTCAGCACCATCCAGACCAAGTGCCGGAGCGACAGTCAAGGCCACGGTTAAAAGACCTAAAAATTTAACCATATTGTTGGACAATTTTGACAAACCAGCGGCGTGGGATACTATTTATGTAATCCCATTCCAGAAGTACCCGGGGAAAATTTTCAATGGGGTTTTGACAAGCAAGGCATTATTTCATCCGGTTATCTAGCGCAATAATATCTGCATATATCCCTGTGATGTCAGGATTAAGAGAGGATGCGTAAGCGGGCTCCCAGCGCGCCTAATGCCATGAATACGAAGATCATGGTCGGTCTACAAACGGTACCCTGCCCAATACCCACTATCTACCTCCCCCCAGTTCTAAACACTCGAGCTGGTCCCTGTCCAAGGAAACTTGACGGGTAGAACGGCTGGCAGGGTACTTGCGTTGATGCTTGAGATATCTTTCGGTGTGCCTCCTTAATAATAACGCTCGGAGCATCTCCCCTCTTGGCAAACGCAAAAAAAAATAAAAAAAAAGCAATATGCACTGATCGAGTTATCTGATTAACCATTGGCTATAGCCGCTTCCCTATTTTTGGAGCCCGAGTTTTGACGCATAAATTCAGCTGCAAGCTGGCCGAGCTCGTGGCCCCACCGGCAATTACGGACCTCATCACTATAAGTTTTGAATCTGGCCCGAAGCCCTATTGTCATGTTTCTGCAAATGACGGGACGCCGGTGGGCGCATTATGTCGAATCCATCTTATTTTGAGTATGTGCGTCTTCGCCGGGTTGTTGCCGGGTGAAAGATTCTGCATGCTCACCAGCAACAGTCAACGTAATGCAACCAACGCTTCCTTGGCGTCGATCATAACGGCGGCATTTGATTGTGTTGCAACCAGTGAAGAACCCAATATTCTACAATTTGCGAGCGAGATGGAACGTACCAAACAGTAATGAAACCGACGCATCCTGCATAATTCAGTAATGTCGGCGTTGAATTATCTAGATCATCGAGATAATTTGCCATGTCATGCGCTCAATGTAAAATACTCTAGGTAAGGTGCCCAACATATCTCTGTACATAATACATGCACAGGATATTAAATGCAAAACGTGTGCTAAATTCCGCCTCTTTGTGCACTACTAAACGCTTACTACAAACTTACCAATCGCCGGGCTCTATGTGGACAATTTGAAACTGTTAGAAGCCCAGTCCCCATAAACCCGAGAGTCCATCGGGATGCCTCACTTAATAGTCCCCCTACAAAACCAGGATTGATATGGCTCAGTAAACCGTGACATTAATTTGCGATATTAATAGCTTTATTGTTGCCGTATCCTTGCGTGGACTCTTCGATATAATGTCGACATTATTTTGCGGCCCAAGTGGGGTATGATTGACACTACATGCATGTGTGTGACACATTGGGTAAATCTAACGGCGGATAATTCAAACGTCGGAATTTATCTTACTAATGCGGTCTGCACAACTATTTACAGCTATTTACATTTTTTTATGCAGCCATAGCATTGGCAACGGGCACGGCTGCCAACTCTCCATCAGTATAACTGGCCTTGAAGAACGAATAGTGCAACACAATATCATCAATGTTTCTCATGGCTGGGTCTTTGGCAAATTCGGGGTCAATAAAGAAGAAAACCGGCATGTCCACCTCTTCTCCTGCACTCAACCGTTGTTCTTCAAAGCAGAAGCACTGGATCTTATTGAAATATGGGGCAGCATGATCTGGTGTCACAGAATATGCCGCCATACCGATAATGTCTTCTGTGGACATGTTTTTGGCCCTATAGAAGCACAATGCAGTTTCTCCAGGAACCACGTACACCTCTCTTTGCAAGGGAGTGAATTTCCATGGCAAGATCCCCGACGACTGGCATGTAAATTGCACTCTTATTCTCTTGTTGGTATCAACTGGAATAAGCTTGTCGGGTGTGAACTTGGTAGAGTCGGTGATGGGAATCCCTCCAAACCCCGTTCTTTGACAAATTGCCCGATACAACGGAACTGCTCCAAAGGACAACGCTAAGAACAAGACAGCCAAAGATGCACTGTAGTATATTGCTGTGGAATTCTTGTATTTTATTCTGGCAGCTCGTTCCTTCTCAAACCTCGCCATCCGTTCCCGTTCCTCTTGCATGGTATTTGGCTTGTTCTGGAAGCGTTTTGACAGTATGGAAAACGATCTAGGCACCACTAATGGTCTTAATGGTAGGCGCGACACATAGCCGAGGCCAGCAGGTCTGATAGCACCCGTAATCCTGCTCCCAAGGAATCCAATACGAAGCATGGTAAGGGCTTTGAAAATAGTTCGATACTCTCACCTGACCAAGTGGATGGCTCCATGTATATGCAGTGTTGATTTCTAGTGCAGGGCACGTCCTCCGTACTTGTGAGAGTGCGGTTGAGGAGTTGATGGCAGTTGCAGCATTAGGAAATTACGATTCAGTCATGTTCAAACAAATGGCTAGTAGGAGGTATCCTAGCCTTACCCGATCCATGGCTAAGATCACATTTCCCGAAGTACATCCGCAAAAGCCCAAAATCAGCGAGTTCCGTGGTCCACTTCTCCATACATTTCTAGTTGCGTCGAGTACATGTCTTGCGCTTCATGCATTATGGTTGAAGTTGGAGTATGATGTGGAGCAGGAGAAGTTGAATAACCAGACTAAGGTATTGGAGGATTCGATTCAGAAACTTTTGGATCAAAAGAAAGGCGAGATCGAGAACAACCAGAGAAGATGGTACCACATATTTTGGAGAAGCTAGGCATATTACCAAAGTGAATTGGTTTTAATTACAAGGTTGCAAGTAACCTCCTTGCAGCTGCTGGCACCAGCGTAAGCGCAATTATGCATACAGAATATGCCACTATATTGCCTAGTTTTCTGCAACGGGACACTGCTAATAATCTGCATTCTGTACATATACACTGACTATACATCAACCTTCAAGGTTTTTCCGGAACTTACTACTGAACTTGGCAAACGTGTTTGCAGTAGTATTGGAAAGAATCGACTGCTGGTCAAAACTGTCGTCCATACTTTTATTTGGATCTTCCTCACCTCCCAGATACCCTTGCATTTTTTCAATCAATTTCAATCCGTCCTCGTACCGTATTCTATCCAAGTATCTCATTCTGTAACTTGGATTCTTGAATTCTTCATAGTTCTCCATTTTCAATAAATCAATACATTGTCTTAACTCCGTAAATGTAGTTTCCAAAGCCACATTTCCGCCGGCGCCAGACTCGGCTTCACCATCTGCCAGTCCACTGATCTTATACAATCTTTTCATCGATTCTTCAATGTATCGCACATCAAGGTCAAAATTGCTGATAGCAATCTTGTTATAAGTTTCTGTGTCCTTCAATACATTGAGGAAATTTTCCGCCACAAAATCGTATGTCCTGAACAATCCCAATGTTCTAATTGATTTTGGTAAATTAGAAAAGATCGAAGTGAATAAATTCTCCAAAAACTGAGCGAAATCTTTTATGGAATAATTTGCTTCCACGTTCTTTTCCGTGGGCAACCAGTCATCATATTCAACCAAATCAAGCAACTCACGGATCTTCCCGTCAATCATAGAGAAAATGACACTTTCCGAGTATTTACGTAACTTTTTGAAATGTTCAACTGCCTTGAGTACCGGCAAATCATTGATATCGATATTATGGATACCAATACCAGTATGGAGTCTTAATCTTCTGTTGATAAGCTTACCAATCTCGTACACACTATAGAGGTAATATTCCAAATTGGTGTAACTCTGAGAAGTGATTTCCTTATTCATACTATTCTTTTCGATAAACTCCTTGATATCGTTTGAAATACCCACCCCCTTCTCATCATTGAGAACTTTTTCAAATATATCACTCACAATAATCGTGTTGATTTCATTAACATCATAACTGTAATGTTGGCTTATGAATTGGATGATCTCTTCGAGTAATGACCTTATACCAAGACAATAATGCACATAATCCTCACTAAAAGGGAAGGTAACGGGAAGCTTGTTGCTATCGATAGGCAGGGACTCCATGTCGAACCAGCAAATCTTAACAATATTGTCAAAGTCCGCCTTTTTGTCAACAATTAATGGCATGTAATGGTCCGATTGGATCGATTCGATAAACTCCGATCTGAAGTCCAGAATCACCAATGGGGCAAAGTAGTCTCTAAACAATATCACGAGAACCTCGTAGATCTCTAAAATGTTGTAGTTACTAAGTTCCATAATTTGCAAGAAGTTACCAATGACATCCTTGACATCGGTCAACTCTTCTACCAGTTTCAATTTGTGAGTTTTGAGGAAATTTATAAGCACGGGCTTAAGTTTTGTGATAAATGATTCCCAAAGATCGTTGGACAGGTCATTTGACCGCAACTGAAATTTTGTTATCAAATTGATCTGCTTATCCATAGTGAACAACGATGCAATTTTCTTGAGATATTCCTGTAATGCATCCAACGAAGAGAAGTTGGCCAAGTTCTCTAACGTTGTCTTGGATGATGTGGTGGAGGTGATGGGATATATTATTCTATTGTATTTTTTGAGCCACTCTTTATTGTACAACATTGACAATTGATCAATTTCCCCCAACGTTTGATAAACCAAAATAGAGTCAAACAACACCGACAAGTCGATTTTGAGATCATTGGAGTCACTGAATAAATTCAAGTCCATCAACGGATCTCTCAACGATAGTTCGATAGGAGAATTTAATTTATAGGCAACAAACGTAGGATTCTTATTCTTGAGTTCTTCCCATTGGTCCTGTAAGTCAAACAAATTTTCATAGATCAAATCCCCCATTCTATCGAACTTTCTTTCCAAATTAAGCGAAAGCCAGTTGATCGAGCTTTCAAACGACTCTTCTTTGATCATTTTTATTAAATGAGGAATTGAATCATAAATCTTGATAGTGAACTGGAAATTTTCCACTTTGGGCAAGTGAACGTTTGTTACTTCATCTATCAATTTGAGGGCGTTGAAATATTTTTTTTGCTTGATCAATTCATGGATCTTGTTGGTGATTTCCAATACTTGAATACACAAGTTCAACACTATTTGCGTCTCGCTGATCTTGGTGTTGGTTTCTCTTCGCTGAAGCAAGTTCCGCTTCCTTACCAGGAGCTCATATACAGACTTGTTGAGCATTTTGTTGATGGAAAGTAAACTTTGATTCAATTCCATGGATTCGTCATGGATTCTATCGATAGTATCAATACACTGGTTGATCTCGTCGGTGGAGTTTAGTGACAATGTTGTGAGCTCCTCGTCCTTGTCCATCACAATATCGTTCAATTTGGTGATCAACTCCGCTAAGCCGTTGGCCTTTATGGCGTCTTGAATAATGGGAGCCAAACTTTCCAAGTAATCCTGCGAATTAAGTGAAGTCTGGAAGATTTCCTCATCCCGAAGAAGCAAGTTCTCCAATTGGTTTGTGTCGATGGCGGGGGCGGGCCCTTTCGCCGAGTCGTCAGCAACGGGAGGCATGGTATAGATAAACAGTGGATCAGTCCAGCTCAATACTTAGTTGGCGCGATTACGTAATGTGTTTGCTTATGTAATCCGGTCCTCTTCAAGTGGCACATTTTGCCAGATCAGATGGTATCAAGTTCCCAAGATGATCCCGAACCACATTCTAGTGCTTGGGGCACCGCATAGTGGTAAACTTCGCATTTCGGAGTACATTGTGTCGAAAAGCGACCATCCAGAGGAGAAGATCGGACCCGTTGCGGCCAATTCCCATAGTGGAATTATTCTTCGAACCGCTCTTACCACCAAATATTACAAGACCAAGCTCAATCTTCTCATTGACGAGTACCCAGACGAGCGTCCTGTCAGTCAAAATGGCTCCGAAAGAAAAGTGGACGAAGAAACCCAGTTGAGGGCCTTGAAAAGCTGGTACTCAGAATTCACAAATGAAGAATATCAAGAGATCCGGGAGGCTCTTGAAGGATTAATTTTCTGCATCGATGTACTGTCTCTGGAGCAGCATTTACAGAGCCTATTGGATGTGGTAGAGCAGATCAGAGACCAAATTGATGATGGGTTCGTCTGTATAGTGGGTAACTCAGACACAAGTACAGACACAGAGGAGGCCATTGAGGACTTGGTGATCTCGAATGGCTTCGAATATGTCAATCTAAATGAAAGCGGCAAGAATGAGTTTAATGAGGCTGTCGGAAAGGACAGAATTGTGGAAATTTTGCAGACTCATGACTGGACCCATAAAGACTTGACCCATAATTACGAAAAAAATAAGCGAGACAAAGCAAGCCAGATGACAGAAGGATTACTTGAAGGGGATAATGGCCCTGAAGAAAACACAGACTACAGCAATATGGATCTTGACGAAATTTTCAATAGATTGAAGCTTGCTAAAGACAACGTTCAAAATATTCCCCTCGAGAAGCGAGAAGAATACGTGAACAAAGTGATAGAAGAGATGATTGACTTCATATAATGCATTCAACCGCCACTAGAGTCTTGCTCCGCCGCGGAAGTAGGTGCCTCTCGGGTTAGCGTACTTGATTTTGTACCCGGGATTGAAATAGCATTCTTGGCAGTCCTCATCCTCCACGCCGTTTTCATGAATGAACACTGCAAAATCAATATGAGGCACTGACTCGTCTATCACCACCATAGGAGCGTGCCAAATACCTGCTCCATAAGTAATAGACTGGTTTCCCTTGCAAAAGAATGCTTTGACGGTAGCAGGATCTGGAAGTTTATCGGGACTCGACTCATCAGTTTTGGCCACAATTACAATATACGAAACTCTGCTCGCCTCCTGGCCCATGGGAACAAACGTTTGTGTGGAGAATGGATGTCTTTCCAACACCTTCGATTGATAGAACTTGAAAAGTCCCTGGTTTGTGATTAGTTTCTTGGGACAAGAACAGCGAAAAATGTTCCAGTTGGCGGTAGCTGGCTTGCCACTGGGACTCTGGCTAAAGTTATTCACTATGGGAGCCACCTTATGCAATTTCACTGCAGTGCCATAGTTTGCTGCAGACCTCGGTGCATTGTGGATCTGTTGATCTGCACTCAACACGCCTCCATAAGGGGCAAATCCTTCTGGAGTCAAGGGTTCGGCAAATATGGGGCCAGGAATTCCGGTGGTATCAAAAGTCTTGAGTGGCATAAGGAAAAGTGGCGTGGGGAATTGAAGTTGGCAGGATCTGGTTCCCCAGATAAGGCTCGGAGATCAGCGAGGTCACATGGAAATCGCTTATGTAATCGCGATGGAGAGGTCAACCAACCTGACTCTGCTACGTGGTATGTGATATAAGGGCTCCAGTAGTAGAGGCAGATTATCGGAGAAATGTATGGAACTATCGGTAGCCGATTTATGGTGGCTGTTAAGGCTGACTGGGTTGTGTAGAACAATTTTCTTAGAAGGCTCGGAGAATATTGCACGTTCATTATTAATAAAAAGCCAGAAGGAAGCTGTTTTCGGGCATACTCTACTAGTACTTCCCTGAATCGTAAGAATATTCTTTTGCATTCAGTAAGTATGGCATTTAGTATAAATATGGAATTTTTTCGTAATTTGGTGAAAATAGCAATGTAAGGAAAGATAAATAGTATCAGTAATGTTCTAACAATCTAAGCTATTCTCACAAGCTCGTCAATCTGGTCCTTTGGTCCATCAACTTTCACTTCTCCTTTTGGACCTTCCCCATAATGTCTATTCGGCTCAGCTTAATGTCCTCAGTCAGCCAATTAATTCACTGTGGTGTTAAATTACCACCTACAACCCGACCATTTCTGCCTTTCCTATTTTCATCGCTACCTGTCCCATAGACCTTCATGTCCTGTCTATAGAGTCTCTGTGGCCCGCCGTCAATTCGTTCGGGCTCCCCCAGATCAGCCATCTCGGTTTAGTCCTGCGCACAACAAAACAATTTAGTGGCGTTATCGCTGATCAACTAACATTGGCTACTTAGGACTACAGCACGTTCACAGTAGTTACAGTTTCCAAGCGTCACAGTTTCCACTAGTACACCCGTTGCTTGTTTCACACTATCCAACCCTGTGACTGTTTGAGCATCATTTGCACTCCTGCTTACAGAGACTCGTGGTGGCTATTAGTGGTTTCCAGTGACTACTAATCAACCATGCCCGAAGAGTTTGTTCACTTGAAGAAGGTGTCGTCTAGCACCAGTGACGATGCTTCTACATTGATTCAAGACGATGACCATCTCCACCAAGATAACCCTGCTTCTGTCGTCTATAACCCCGAGGATGGAAGATTCAATGATCATAATACCCTTGTTGACGGACACTTTGGCAGTGGTTCGAGCAGCAATACGCTCCTGGGTACTAGCCTCGGAAACAGAGACAAGAGCTTGGCGGCCTCTATCCAACAGCTTCAGTACAACGAGTACAAAATCAGCTTGGACAGGTCCATCAACCAAACAATTGAACTCTTGTACGAATTATCCGACGAAAATACCAAGCGGCCAGTATTCTACCCCACTGAGAGTGTCGAGACAGAAGGTGACATTCTAATGAACTCCAGAAGCTCTCATTTGGCCCTAGTTTCCAATGAGAAGTCCACCAGATCTCTAGAAAAAGCTAAAACAAAGGTTGAAGATGAATCCGAAGACTTCCCAAAGTTTAGAATTATAAAATTAGACATTAAAAGCGGTCACACAGATGGAAATGTCATGTCTAATTTGGACAAGAAATCAATTTCTGTTTTATTGAATAAAAAGTTCTCCCTGCAAGTGAAATATTTGCTTAACTTGAAGGATCGTGTGGATAACACCACCTCAAAAGTATTTGTTACAGGTGATTTAAATTCAGGAAAGTCCACTTTTTGCAATGCTTTGTTAAGGAGAAAGATTTTGCCCGAGGATCAACAGCCTTGTACATCTGTCTTTTGTGAAGTCATTGATGCCTCCAAATCAAACGACAATATTGAAGAGGTTCATGCAATCAAGGTGAGTTCCGAATACAATCAAAGAGATGAAAGTACGTTTGAGAAGTTCCCATTAGAGAAATTGGAAGACTTGGTCTACAGTAATGATACCTATCAGCTTTTGAAGGTGTATGTCTTAGACAATAGAAGTTTTCAAGAAAGTTTGTTACACAACGGTGTGATTGACATTCAGCTTATTGATGCTCCAGGTTTGAACTTGGACTCATATCAGACCACTCAAGTATTTTCGAGGCAAGAAGAAATCGATCTCGTGGTGTTTGTGGTGAATTCGGAAAATCACTTTACCCTTTCGGCTAAAGAATTCATCACCACAACAGCAGCAGAAAAGAAATACGTTTTCATTGTCGTTAACAAATTTGACAATATCAAAAACAAAGAAAAATGCAAGGACAGAATCTTGGATCAGGTTAAAGGTTTGTCGCCGGATACTTACAAAAATGCGAAGGAATTTGTCCACTTTGTTAGCTCTACAGAGATCTTGGGTGACGATGATGGCCCTGATGATGGTGATGATCCAAAAGATGATGGTCCTGGAAAAGGTGATCCAAACTTCGACAATTTGGAAGCTTCTTTGAGAAAGTTCATTTTGGAAAAGAGAGCTATTTCAAAATTGTTACCAGCTAAGAATTATTTGATCAATATCTTAGCGGACTTGGAAGTTTTATCAAAGATCAACGAACAGGTGTATAGCAAATCCAAGCAAGAAAAAACGTTGGAATTGAAAAATCAAATCAGTCCTAAGTACAATGAAATAATGGCGAAAAGTGCAAAAATAGCAGACACGATCACAAATCTTATTGACCACACTTATACCGAAGTGTATAATAATACTAGAAAGGAGATTTTGGGAACTGTCAATAATTTGGGACATGCACCTTTGGGAGTGAAGTATAAGGGCTTGCAAAATCTATATGAATTTGCGAAGGAATCCCAACTGGTAATGTTTAATAAAATTCATGAAAGTGTTAGCTCAAGTGAAGAGCATGCCAGAGAATTAACTAAATCGCGAGTTGATGAAATCATTACTTATGGTAAGGCCAACTTGGATGAAGAATTTTTAAGCGATAAGGTATTCAATTCTGATCTCATGTTTACTCGCAAGAGGGACTCCATCAAAAAGAATTTGGATGATACGATTAACTTCACCGATTTCTTTGATCCATCCTTAGAATCGTTCCTTTTGTGGATTGGTGTACCAAGCACTTTTGTAGCTAGCACCACCGATCAAATTAACCATTATAATCCAATCAACATGATTACCAACATCCCAAGCAACGTCATAGCTTTGAAGGAACTGGTACCTTCCCAATTAACGTTACATACCCTCTATTCATCAGGAAAAATACTTACTACGGGTGCTCTTATTAAGAAATCATGGCAGTTATCAAACGTCCTTAGTCCGGCTGTGGTCAAAAAGATTGCAATTCCGATTACCGTTTGTGCTACTGGTATTGCTGTTTATTACATTTTAAGCGATATTCCGAATGCATTTCCTAGAAACCAAGCTAAGAAGATCAAGCGTCAAATTCAGGAGTCAGATTATCCACATGTTAATGCCAGCCGGGTAGCAAGAGAATGCCAGAGAGTGTTAAACTACCCGTCCAGGCAAGTTATGAACAACTTCCAAACTAGCATCGATAAGAGATCTATGGAGAAAGAAAAATTGGAAAAGGATATTAAAAATGCCGAAATGGGTGCAAGTTACTTCACCGGTTTATTAGGAAAAGTAGCCTACCAAAAAGAGTTAGTGGAAGAGATTGATCTCGAAAGTATGAACCAAGTGGATTAAAGTCGAAAACTATTATATGTTTCTATCCCCCCTGTATATATCACTATTGACTATCTATATCCTAGGCCATAATTGACTGTTATCTTTTTTTTTTCTCAAAAGAGATCAATATTAATACCACTGTAAGAATAACAAAACACAACCCAAAACTTATTTCAAAAGCTCCTTTGTAGCAATCATTTCCTTTATAACATATTCCTGTTTCAGGATCAGCGTTCAGATCATACAAATATCCAAAATACTTGTTTAATGAAAATAGTATTAGCAAGGGCCCAACACAGATTAACCCCCAGCTTGTGGTGAATGTCTTTGTACCGAATTGATCGGCAATCACAGCTGGGTAAGTACCAAAAGCTAATCCATAGCATCCGCCAATCAAGGCAGAGGCCAATGTTATTAGATGTGGATTGTTCACATTTTTAATACTAATATATTGGCCAAGGGCCAACAAAAGTGAGGTTCCTGCCACAATCCATAATCTTGAAATATGGAAACGTTTATGGATATAGTCACTCAAGAATCCAGACACCAATCTTCCAGAGAAAGAAGCCAAGGAAATAACTGATACTTGAACGGCCTGAAGTGCAGCAGCTCCACCTGAAATTGGCGGTCCTGAGGCTATATGGAGAGCACGAGATATCAAAGGATATATAACGTGGTCTGCATCGTAGTTATATTGAGCCGTCACCACAAATCCCACTGAATAGATATACATTTGGCTGATACCACTGCTTAAACTGACAACAAACAAATGAGTTAAGAATGTAGCGTTAGTTAACCTTTCCTTAATTATAGATAGCGGTTTTTTACCAGGAGATGGTGTAGGTGTCAGCACTGGTTTGGATTGAGTGGCTGGAACTCTTGGTGAAGGTAGCGCCAAATTGGTTGAAGAGGTATTTGAGGATGAACCCACTTGAAACTTTGCCTGATCTCTAATGTTCTGGAGAATAGGTGTTACTTCAGAAGAAGTTGAGCTGAACGAGGACCTGGGTGTTCTATCTCCGATACCCCAGAACATGATGGAGCCTTTCAATGACTCAGCAAACAGTTTCGTCTTGGTCAATTTCGGTTTATTTTGGTCGAAATACAGCAACGAACTGGAGGAGTTGTTTCTAGAGCTGAACACCCCTTCTTCCTCCGCAAATACTGGAGGAGTTTCCGGCGTAGAAGTTCCTAAAGGAGACCGGATTCCGGTGGCCGGTGCAGCAATCACCGGAGCAGCAGCAGAGGACTCAATGTCGCCATGATCTTGCTGCTCGAGGTAGACATGGATGAAAAATGACCCTGCAAACGCCAACGACCCACACACTAGCGATAAGAACAACAACAAGCCCGCTGTGTTGCCCGCAAAGGTGGTTGCGGCGATCACCGAAAATATGGTGGCCGAAAGGCCATAGGCACTGACAGGGAAAGCACCAGCGGCACCCCTGTGTTTAGGAAAATTTGCCTGGGCTGCCTTCAACGTAGCAAAGAAACTGATGATGGAACCGAAGCCCACGAACGCCATGGCCACACAGATCAATGCCAAACTGGGAATCTTATCACGGTAAATATGGTTGAGTCCGAGGTAGCCAGCAAAGATACAAACGGAGCCGGTCATGATGGAGAAATGGGGCCCGTAGTGGTCGATAATCAAGCCAGCAGGCAACCCGCCAATACCTGAGCCCAAGTTGGTGGCCAAGGAGATGGTGGCCGAGTCCGAGGTGGTAAGGCCCACTCGTTGGACCAATTGAGGCGAAAACACCCCGTATAAATAGGGGGTACCAGCAGCAAGCGCCACTAACACCGATACCGCCAAAGCAATGACCCTTTGGGTCTGGTGAGTACTCTGGGACATCTAAGGGGGAAAACAGCGATAACTGGTTTGGATCAATATCAACAGATAAGCGCGAGTGCGGTGACGAGTAGACCCGGAGCCGAGGGGAGGGTGTGGGGCATCAGAGGTGCACACAAGGGACTGTATGCCGGTGACTGGGGAGTTGCTAGTTATGGTTGAAACCTGGCACCGTCATATCTCGGCGGTGACCGTGAAGATCTTGGGACACCCCGAGAGTTGCACCCAAAGATAAGCAGAGACCCGCAGTGGAGAAGTCAGTAACCAGCCAAAATATATCCACTAATTGGTGGGGAAAGTAATCCCTTAGAGTATTTGGCACTACACTATAGGGGCCATTGCTGGCCTGCTTGTACCAGTACAATAGCGAGACACCGTCCTGGCGATACATGGGTTGTACTGTGGCGTCCCCGTTCTCGCTAACTCTCTTCCTGGTCCCTCTCGCGATAGGGTCTTATGATACAGCTAGTAGTCTCCGAACACCACCAACAACACATGGCTCCAGCAGATTGTGTACAGAGTTTGGTCCAGTATCCACGCTGACACCTCCAAGATCTACCTGTTCTTTCAATGGTGTTCCATTCTGCCCTTTGTAGAGTTACTTTCCACTAAACCTGAGCCCCACACGAAAAATTTTAGGCTCGCACCAACAGTTGTTCATATCAACTGGGCTATTTTCCTACCTGGATCGCCAGTGTTACCTCCCTCCCTTTGCATATACTTGTCGCTCGTACCAATATGGGCCGCTTAAATAACACCGAATTTCTACAAAACGTGGGCGACCTTTTGTCCAAAAACGACGGCAAGTCCTCGGTATACTTGACCCAGAAAAGATTATCACCTTCGTTATCGCTCGATGAAGACAACTCCAAAGTCAATGATCTTGCTTCCAACGTGCTTTCCAACGACTCTTACCCCCAGAACACCCAGCAGTATCCGGTATTGATAAGGTTGGCCATGAACGGAAAAAGCAGAAAGGACAAGAAAGACAAGGTCAAGCTTTCCACGGTGGTTGAGAGTGAACGTTTGGACAAGTTCTGGACCGAATATGCCCAAGTGATCAAGAACGGGTTCGTGGGGTTGAAAAAGAAGGAAAAGAGAAAAACCAAAAAGGCCAAAGTTGCCAAATAATCTTGTTCCGAGTCCTTGTATTATTACTATATATCCTCTACCATTAGCAACCCATTGGGGTATATGATGTCGACGTCCCTAATGGTGGTACCCATCATATCGTTTAGCGTGGTACGGGGTGGTAATGGCGACAGCAACTTGAAGTCATATTTCATCTCAAAGTTATTAAAAAGCCCCCGTGCTTCCTCTTCACTAATAGAACTGATGGTATCCCCATTCAATAATCCCCGATTGTATAGTTCAACATACAAAAATATATCTGACACCGGAGATGCAGCTGGGAAATTAAACGTAGACCGGACCCCGTTTTTCATTTTTATGGCGATTTTAGATTGGTCACTCGTGGGTGGGTTTTTCAACAACTGGTTGAAGTAACTGGCCTTGTATTCCAAATATTTGGCCTTAACTTGTTCATAGCTCTTTTTGAGTTTCTTGGCCCTGTCGATTGCCAATGAGTTTTCGTAATTCAACTCTTGCTGTCTCTGTAATAACTGACCCATGAACCTGTCTCTCAATTCGCCTCGAATTGATTTCAAGTCTTCTTCATACTTGTCGATTTTCTTCTGTAGTTTTCCTTGAATAAGGCTGTTTTCATCAACATCATCCTTAATACTGCCTTGTATTTTCAGAATCAAAGAAATTTTTGGACTGGTTTTCACCGGACCCAGCGGTGTCATAGTCGTTGTTCTTGTCAAGCACAAAAGCCCCAAGAACGGGAACTTGGTGACATTCAAACTGTTTGCCAATTGGTATGCTTCTGAATTCGTCAAATCACCTCCCCAGATCAAGAGGTCCTTATTTTTTTCAAATAACTCGATAAACTGGGGGTTTGTCACCACCTTCTTGAATAGCGCTGTCGAACTTTCGTTATGGGGGTTAGTCAAGTATACTATCAAGAATTTGGCCCTATTTGTTGCCATGTAAAGTGCCTGGGTATAGCTACCTTGATAGAACGGAGGCAAAGCGGAAGATCCTCTGGAAAGCTGTTCCGGACTCAAGTTGTCTTCCAAGTCTCTGATGAATCGATTTACCTTATCGATAGGATCGTTATGCAAAGGGCAATCTTCCGAAGTGGTAGCTGCTTGGTCTTTAAAGTATATGATATTGAATAGCTTGGCCAAGAGTCTGAATGTTATTACCAAGATAATAATCATGGGCTTGATGAAGAGGAGGCTGATCCAGTTCTGGAGTTTCCTGGAGGTGATATTGAACGATTCTGAATTAAATGCTGTTCTTTGGCCATTTGCTATCACCGGTTCTCCTTGATCTGAGGGAAAGGAGCCAGGCAAATTGGAAGAAGAAGAGCTGGCAACGGGAGTATACGATTGGCCCGCTCCAGGAACCAACCTCCTGAAGAAGGATGTGATTCGGTTGGCCATGTTGTAGATAAGGTTCTGTGGTGTAGTTTAATTATTAGAATGGGTGGATTACGCACGACCCCTTTAGTATAGAGAGGGTATAGCGGCGTAATGTGGAGTTGACAATAAACCCCCCTAATGGACAGTTCTAGAAATGGAGCCTTCATACGGTTAGACTACACGGTTTACTCAAATGGGATGAATCCGAAATTCAACCATCTCCTCTGATATGGGAGCGTCAACACTTTCAATATCAGCCAAGCCTGATTGGGTGGGTGTGGGTGGTAGAGAGGAGAATCGAGGAAATTTACCGTCAATACTGCAGTATGTCAGGATTAAACTTCCTAGCCAAGTGACTGCTACTACAATCGTTCGTTTCGACCGCAGTCAATCTACAATTCCATTTTCAATTCAAAAACGTCATAATATAAATGCAAAAGCCATTGAGTCCTTGAGAACATAGATAGATTTGGAAATTTTTCAAACTCGATCAAGCTATAATGGTGGGCCATAGGCAAGATATTGTCTGACTGAATCCTTAATGGACTGTTCAGTTGGGATGAACTTAAATCCCAAAATTTCATTTGATTTGGTGGTGTCAACATTACCGACAGTCTTCTTGTCATGGAGAGGACCATATGTACCCTCAGGGATATTGGTAAATTGAGGAAAGTTGTCACGAATAACCTTAACCAGATCGATAGTGTTGGAAATCTTTTCTGAAGTGATGATTCGCAGGTTAGCGGCCTTGTCACTAGTCCCAGCAACATAATGGGCTCTTGCAACATCTCTCACATCAATATAGGGACCAGTAAATGGCTGGAGGTCGTCAGTTGGCTTAAGCCTCAACAAGTCGATGATGAGCTTGGAAGAGAAGTTCAATTCATTCTTTACTTCGGAGTCAAACGCCTGAGGACCGATGGTAACAGTTGGAAGAACCACAGCAAGAGTAAACCTCGGCTTTTCATTCTTGATGAAATCGGAAGCAGCCTTCTCGGCACGAATCTTAGAAGCAGTGTATGGGAAGTATCCTGGAGTAGCAGCTTCCTCGTCAGTGACTTCAGACCAAGAGCTTTCGTCGAGGGTCTTTCCGGTGTAATCTACCCCAAACCTGGCCGCAGTCACAAACGAAGAAGTGTATACAACTCTGGTGACATTCTTGCCGTATTTGGCAGTAGCCTTGAGGAGTGACTTGGTACCTTCAACAGCTGGTTTGACCACTTCATTGATAGGATCGTGTGCTCCTAAGTTGACAGGAGAGGCAGTATGATAAACAACGCTGATTTCTGGGTGCAAGGTGTATACCTGATCAAATGCACCTGGTGCACCAATATCCTCGACCACCACGTACTCAAATCCTTTCTTGAAGAGTCCCTTCAAGTGTTGGCCTTTAGCGTCGGATCTGACAGTTCCTATAACAGAATTGCCATTTTGCAACAATAATTTCACAAGGTGTTGGCCAATGTATCCATTGGCACCAGTAACTAAATCGATAGTCATTTTAGTTAATGGAAAGTAATTGGGAACCAATTGGCCCCTATTTATGTCATTTGGATTAACCCGTCTGGCTTCTGTGGCTCATCAGTGTTTCGGCTGCAACCAATAAGTGGGACTGCACATGATAGGTGTTGATTATAAATGTGATTCACCAAATGCATGGTTATGTAAACTTATTGACTGTGGGTACGGTGCGTAACTCCGCCGTGGAATAGGGGTCTTAAGTAGTTTTAGTATCTTCGTATTCATCACAATGTCTGCTCTGATCGCTGAAGTCATTAGATTTTGATATTTGGAAATTTTTGGAAATTTTTAGGATATTTAAATATATAATTCTACAATTTTGCAATTATTACGTCCAATTGTGACAATCCTAAACCCGTTAGGGTAATCCCAGCTGATCAAAACCTCATGATATTTACTCTATAGAAATGAATTTCATCGAAATTCACTGAAATTCGGGCATGATTCGTATGTACTGATTGACTTCATCCACAATAGACTGCTCCAAAGAAATGAAATCGAAACCTAAAAGCCTGCGAGACCTCGAAGTATCAACATTTCCAAGTACGTCCAAGCGATGTTGGGGGTTGTCGTCGCTGACAGGAATTTCAGAAAACTGGGGAAAGTTTTTGCGTATGATCTGAGCCATTTCGAGTGTACTAATCACTCTTTCATTAGTTATGATTCTCTGATTGATAGCCTTATCACTAGTACCAGCAAATACATGGGCTCTAGCCACATCTCTCACATCAGCGTAAGTATGACTAAATGGGGGAATTGGGTCGTTTGCTTTGAGGTAAAGTAGATCCGTCACCACCTTGGCAGAAAAATTTAGATCCTTTTTAATGTCGGCATCAAACGCTTGAGGACCAATCGTCATGACTGGTATCACTACCGAAAGAGTGAAATTTGGCTTTTCGTGTTCCAAAAATTCCCATGCTGCTTTTTCACAAAACACTTTTGACGCCAAGTATGCCCAATGGCCGGCAGAAGCAGCTTCCTTCACTGTTATGGGTGTCCAACTATCTTCATTAATAAGTTTTCCAGTATAGTCTGTAAAGAGCTTAGCAACTGCTCCATAGGAAGAAGTGTATACAAAGCGAGTGACATTCTTACCGTAGGCCTTCGTGGATTTCAAGAGCGATCTGATACCTTCAACAGCAGGATTAAGAATCTGGTTGATGGGATCATCGGACACCAAGGTGACGGGTGATGCAGTATGATATATAGTTTGGATTTCTGGGTGCTTGATGAAAAGTTCATCGAATGCACCGGGAGCACCAATATCGTCTACTAAAACGTAGTCAAACTGGTCCAGAAATCGGGATTTCAAAACCTTCCCTTTCTCATCAGATCTGACGGTTCCAATAACGGAAAATTGTTGCTGCAACAATAATTTAATAAGGTGCTGGGCGATGTACCCATTGGCACCGGTAACTGAAACGGTAATTGACATAATTATAAGGAACAGAGGTTGGTGGTCCTGCTTCTACGCCAATTTTCTATATGAATAGGTCAAGACGGAACCTCACAGGTTCTGGGGGTAGGATCACTTTTATGTTACACCGTTTGGTTCGGAACAATTCAATGTGCAGGATACGAGAAAGGTACCGGTGAATCACCAGGGGTGCTACCTGCCACAAAAAAGGGTGCCGCTTAAAGCCTTCCGAGTGGCACTTTCTGGTGAATCACAGGCCAGTGCCACTAGTAAATTTCCATGTATGATGCAAGCAGCACACCGGTACGGGCTGATGATGACCAATGTCTTCGTCATCCCTCGAGAAGTGTAAGGGCACGTGAGAAGAGATAGCTGCAAACTTGTGGGAGTTCTCGGTCAAGGAATGTTCTTTCAGGCCCCAATGATAGTTCCCTCTATTGTACTCTTTTGTATGGCACACGGAACCCAAGTGGGCCATTCGGGTACCTGCTGTTTCAACCAATATGAGAACTCCTATTTGACCAAGAACATTTTTGCAGTACAATCTGCCTGCGTAGCGTAATGGTTAACGCGTTTGACTTCTAATCAAAAGATTCCGGGTTCGACTCCCGGCGTGGGTTCGATGCGGTTTTAGCTCAGTTGGGAGAGCGTCAGACTGAAGAGATTCAGTCACAGTTAATCTGAAGGTCCTGTGTTCGATCCACAGAAATCGCATTTTTTTAACCCCACACTTTTCTGACTATGGATGGGAAGTTTTTAATGCTTTTCTGGCCACATACAATACACTTGGAATACCCGTGAAGGGTCTACTCTTCGGACCGGTCACAGCCTCGTAAACACGGCGCACTTCAGCTCTAGCGACACAACAGTTCCGGCTTGAAAGGCTTGGTGTAGATCCGGGAGCTGACACCCGCAAAACCTGTTCGATGTCCGAAAGGGGCAGGTGCAATAGCATAACCGCTGAAACGACTTAATGGAAATTGTGGGCGTTAAGTCAGTAAAGAGGCAATCTGGGAATCCAAACCGGTACGGGGAACAACTTTAGTATGGGATACCACTCCGAAATATGCCATTTTGGGCCGTTTTTGGCTGACCACACTCTCCCTCCTTGCCTATGCTCCTTCCCTCCCCAGACCTCACGTGATGCCATACACTTAGGCCCATAGTGATGGCCCGATCCAGTAACCATCCCTAACATAGTCCCCAAACTACTGGCAATTAACTTAAAATGTCCGACGATGCTCGAAAGGTGTCGTATCTAGTCAACCTCCTTGGCCGCAAGCGACAGCCCACCAGTGTACTGGGAAACGACCCCGTGGAACCCGATTCCGATTTTGAAGACATGATTGCAACCGACGCTGCCACCCAAGAAGCCCACTTAATTGAGTCGATTGCCAAGTCAGGCACTCAATTCGATCCATCACTTCCGGAAGTGACCGATAGTTACGGATCCCAAACCACTGTGGCTCAGGAAGAGACGGAAGAACTGGTACTTGACTCCTACAAGGAGCATCCTGACCTTTCTTTCCACTATAAAACCCACAGAGACTACATTTTAAGAAGCCTCGACGCAAAGCTCCCTGCTGGATACTCGGTGCTCGATGCAAACCACCCCTGGATGATGTACTGGCTTTACAATTCATTGAACGTGATCAGTTTGGACGAGCCAATCGATGGCAAATACCCCCAATTGGTGGATAAAAAGATAGAAAGCTGCATTGTTGATGGTGGGCTTGGGGGCATTGCTGGGGGAGCAAATCAATTGGGCCATGTGGCTGCTACATATGCGGCAGTGTTGGCCTTGATATCGACCAAAAACTACGCATTATTGGCCACTTTGAAGCCTAACCTCTATAAATGGTTCTTGTCGTTAAAGCGGAAAGATGGATCGTTCTCTATGCACTTGCACGGTGAGAGTGACACCAGGTCCACCTACTGTGTGCTTGTGGTATGCACGTTATTGAACATGTTGACCGTGGATATAGCCAAATGCTGTGTTGAATGGATCAGCAGCTGCCAAACATACGAAGGAGGGTTTGCTGGCACTCCAGGTACCGAAGCTCATGGAGGATACACCTTCTGTGCGGTGGCCAGCTACTTTTTGCTATTCCGGGACAAATCTCAGTTCCAATCCTCAGGGTCGTTTGATGTCGACGCTCTCATAAGATGGGCTACCCAGAGACAACACCAAGTTGAAGGTGGAGTAAGCGGCAGAACCAACAAATTGGTAGATGCCTGCTATAGTTTCTGGGTCGGCGCATTGTTCCCATTGATGGAATCGTTGACGGACTCGGAACTTTTCAATCGGGACGGCTTACGAAATTACATCTTGAGATGTGCTCAGTCGGATCACGGTGGATTCAGAGATAAGCCAGGCAAATCGGTGGATTTTTATCATACAAACTACACCCTCTGTGGCTTGAGTATTTGTGAACATTTTTTCAAGTTGGAACCCAGTGAAAACGACTCGTTGGCATTCAACTTTGTGTTGCATTCTTCCCACCCAAAAACGATCAAAAGTCACACCAAACCAATCAACCCAGTATTTGGTTTGCCCATCGCTATTGTGGACGAAGCAAGAGGTAATTTGGTGTCCATAGTAGATATTTAGGAATTTATATCGCTACGTTTTTCTTGCAATATGCAAATGTAAATTTATGCTAATTAGTATCATTATCATGTAAGCGTGGTGTTAATTTGACCTTACTGCGTTGGAACAGCTTGTACCGGAAAATCCCAGGAAATAATCGTCACCACCGGTCAAGTCACTAGCCACATCAACAGTTCTGATTTGATCTCGGGATGGTTCCTGATTCGACCCTACCGAAGTCAACCAGAAACTTTTTCCCAAATCATTGTTGAATTTGTTCAAGTTCGCCAAGTAGTGGAGAAGTATTTCATAGCTGACAATATATTGATCCAAATTCTGCACCATCGAAATTCTTTGCTTCCGCTGGTGCTGCACTAACTTGTAAATGAGGTCTTCCTTAGAATTAAGGAGCTTTTCAGGGTCCATGTTATATTGGTCGATAAGATTGTCAATTGCAATGAACACACCAGTTCTTCCACACCCGGCAGAGCAATGAATAACAATCTTGTTCTGGTCAGGGTTTAGTTTTGAATTGAAAATCTCGTTTTTGAATTGAATTAACGAGAGAATGGCGTTAAAGTCCCGTGGGACTCCAAAATCAGGCCAACACTTGAACTCAAAATGGTAAATATCATTATTTATCTTTCGTACAACAGTAGACTCGTTCGAATAAATAACCTCCACAGTAGTTGCATTGCTCTTATCTTCAAGATACAACAACGGGGAGTTATCCAAACTCACAATGATCTTGATGTCCTCACTCTTCACAATTTTCCAGAAATCTTTCACAGTTCCTTTCAATGGGTTCTGAGTTGCTATGTAGCTGAAGTGTGAGGGCATGTCTGATGGGGACAAGATGTAATTGGCGTTGAAATAATCATCTTCCGAAGGAGTATCAAGCTTGACCCTTGAGTGTTCATATGGCCAGATGTTGTTGTATCTGTTCTTAAAGCCATATTCTATGCCTTTAGGCATCTTGTAGTTGATACTGTCACAGTCAGGGCACAAGCCTGTTGGTGTACAGACTGAATCACTAGAGGTCTTGTTGGAAGGACTGTGAATATGCAAATTTCTCTTCTTGTCTTCAACAAAGTCGTAGCTGGACACAAGTGAGCTGAGCCTCAACTTCTCAAGCGTTTCGATCCTGTCGAATTTATTCGTGAGATCCGAAACTGCCTCTTTCTGAGGCTTGGCTAAGAAATTCATCCATTTGGGCATCTTAGGCAAATCCTTTATATTTAAATTAGAATAGCCTTTGGGGAACTTGAACTTATAATTATAAGAAGGAAGCACAGCAGTTTTTTCATCAAAGATTGCATTCTTCTTTATAGAGTTTACGAACTTGGTCTTGTAGTTTGTAGATTCCGGCAACTTGAAACCGGAAAGGAAATTCTTGTCTTCCTTGGTATCATCCAGAGAACCTGGACTGGCATATTCAATCAAGTCGTCGTTGGAGTCCAAAGAAGACGAGAATGTGCTGTTTGTAGTTACAGGCGACGAGGTGGCAGAGTCACTGAAGGTTGCTGCACACACACCCTTTTGAGGTGATATCGGTGGATTCAGCTGTGATTGGAATCCTCCTTCCAAGTAATGAAGATTGAAGACCTCGCTAAACTGATTGAACTTCACGATGGTTTGATAAAGGTTCATCGATATGTTGTTGGCACTGGAGTTGCTGTCATAGAACAAGATGGAAAGCTTTTGTTCCGAGGAGGGGCTGGTGATTTTCGACAATAAAAGGTCCTTGTAGTGTTGAGGGATGTTTACCAACTTCAAAATGTTGAAGAGATCCAAGGAGGACCGCTTCAAAAGAGTTGTGGGGATGCAGATGTTGATACAGTTCTTTATATGGGACTGGGAAAAGTAGTTGTAGGGTCGGATGTCAATGATAAGGTCAAAGTATGCGATGCTAGAGATATGGGTGACTTTTGTGACATTGGAGGGCAACTGGCGGGTACAGCCACTAGTGCCGTGGCACATGCTCGTTAAGTCCAACAGTCCTTGGTGCTGGGACATTACTCGCAATAAGATAGTACTGGGTGGGGTGAATAATCGAGTGGTAACGCACAAGAGAGGCAACCAGAACGATTTTATACGAGGGTCCCCAAATTGTCGGCGGGATAAGGAGTATGCAAATGCTGCTGAGCCAGTTTCTAGAACCTATTTCATAATGCGCAATGACGTCAGGGGAAACCATGGTCCACATAAATGCAGGCATATTTTTAGGCGAGGCTTGGAAAACTTGACCCAAACCAGCAATCCTCACACCACTGTGACGCTTAACCGACGCACTGCGAATGTATGACTAGATCGTCCCCAGATACCGCAACTGCCTCAGGTGGTAGCGAGGAGTGTAATTGATGATGGTGAGTCACTCCCAGCAGGTGGATCTTGGCAATGGTTCTTGGGAGGGCGCTAATCCTCTTGACCACCACCCAGTGGTCCACTCCTCAGGGACGTCAAGGATCCCTGATGTAATATCCCGGTAACAATATGCCCCGTTGGGAGCACCTGGCATAGGCTAGACCCCTCCACATAGGCGGCAGACCCGCCTGCGGATTTACGCTCGGTTGTGTCCCACCCAGGCGGTCACTTCTGCGCAGTAGCTATGTTCCGTTTATGTCACACTAATAGTTTCCATGCGTTTGGAGAAAACTGCGACGGGTGAGTGGGACTTAGTACACCCAGGCGATTGAAGGACCCGGGAATGTATGACGTGAGACCACCTACGTCAGTAGGCGCGAGGTTATGTTTCTATAATTAATTCTTGTAACTTGGCTTCTATTGATTTGCGAGCCTCCACCATTCGTCTAACTCTGACCGTGAAAAGTACCACGAAGGCATATTTTCGTAAACTGACACCGGAATTAGCACATGCTTGGGGGTTGATAAGGCGTTCCGTATCCCCTGCCAATTGGTCGGGGTTATTGAGAAGAACTTCGGTCGTATTATTATTGGAACTGTGAAGAAGAGCCTGTGTATCCTCGGCATGAAGGAACGCCTGTGGATATGACGAGAGTGGTAAATCTTCAGGGGGTCGGGTATTCCTGTTAAGGAACGCATTGACCGACCGGAGTGCCTCCACTTGTGTGGTTAAGTCATTAATTTGGCTCTTGTAGTGTAGTAATTTGACCGACACTTTCTTAATGGTGAGTTTAAGGTGATCCTCATGGGCAGTAGCATGACGTAACAATTGTGATTGTTGTTCGTTTTCGTGCTGGAGCTGCTTGATCTGGGAGGTGAACTTGTCCTTCAACTGATTGTTATCGATCTCGCGTTGTTGTTGCAATTGGTGGATCTGTTGCTTAAGCTGGGCCTCGTTGTTGCGGTGCTCTCTGAACAAATTGGCCTCTTTCGCCTGGAACTCCTCGATCATTTCCTTGCGCTCTGCCTCCCGTACTTTCAACTGGTGCTTGAGCTGAGAGATCACAGTGTGATCGTCCTGTAGTTTCCGTGTCTCCAATGGGTCCTCAATAGTGTCCATAAATGACGATTCGTCTCGAGGAGCGTACTCTCTCACATATCCCTGACCTTGACTAGCGGGACCAGGCAACTCGTATTGCTTGGTCTTGATGTGCTCCACGTTCTGCTTTAAGCTGTTCAAGAACCGGCGTCTATTCTCGTTTTCTTTGTTTTCGGGTTGGGACTTGATGTGGTGGTGATTCGGGCTGCTTGAGGACACTTCTTTGTCGATCCAGCCGTTCTCGTCCTCGTTTATTAATCGGCTGAGCCGGTCACGGAGAACGTTGTTTCTCTTTTGCATTTGTACGATGGTGTCGTCCATAGTAGTCTATTAAATTGACGACAATTTACCCAATTGTACGAGTTGAAATTGTGACTAGTCGAACTGAAAACCACAGTGAGGGTATCGAAGTGGAATACAGCGGCTGCTATGTGAATTTGGTGGCGTTGTAGCGAACTTCTGTCCTGGTAATGGTGATAAGTCTGCCGATGACTTTTACGTAACCCACGCGCCATATATGTAAACACCAAATCGCAACAACAAACATCACCCATGTCGTCACGGATCGTCAGAAAGCAGCCGTTGGTTTCGAAAATCAAGTCGTTCCCGCTCGACTTCCTTCTCTATCTCAATGAGATCCGCATGTCCATTGAATGGGACGACTACGCCGGCTCGTTAGCGTTCCCCATTGGCGTGGCTCTCAATGTCAGTTCACTAGTGATCAAAACCATCTTATCTTATTATGAATCAATGAACTCTAAGTCAAAAAACATCTTGTTCAATTCCGACTACCTTGAGTACCAAAAGATCAAAACGTCGTTTGTATCCAAGAGAATCCAGCACGAAAACGAGCAGGTGCCCCTCACCACCTCCATCTTGTGGCTCCTTACGTTTGCTGGGTCGTTGATCCATGTGGTAATGCTTATGAACACCTACTCGATTGTCACCAAGACCAAGAGCTACGGCCTACTTTATTGCCAGACCAAGCCAAAGTCCACCTCAGTGATAAAATCCTCAATTGAATCGATCTCATATGTGGGGAGAGCCATAAAGTACATATTGAGCTGGATATTTGGTGATGATGACAATGCTGACGTGACAGTGGAATTGGAGGGCGATGAAAAGAATGATAGCGAAATATGGAAGTTGAATGTATGGGACCCTTCCAAGTTTTCCTTATATGTATTCATTGGATTAAACCCAATAAACTCCATTATCATTCACAATTTCAGCCCCACCAAAACTTCCCTCTTGTTTTCCATCTTGTTAACGGTCTCGGTCTCGTTGACCCTTCATTTCTTCATTGATAGCTTCCATGATTTAATCAATGACAAACAAATCCTCTACCAAGAAATGTTTAACGAGTACAACAACAAGTTCGTGAAGCCCAAAACTTCAATTTTAAAGAAAGATGCTCTAATCGATGCCACTCTAGGACCCTTTGACTCGTCGGTGTTGACTGATACCAAACCATATGCCTTCAACAAACTGAAGGTTTGGGTGACCCATGATTTGAAAGGAAATCAGGTCGTTGACTATGGCGACTCATATGATGATTATCAAGAGGGTCACACCCCGAACCATATTGTTGATTTCAACTTGGTGAACGATTCCACCCAATTATTGAACAGAATAAGGTTGGATAACGATGAGCTTCGGGTAAAAAATCGGGAATTGTGCAAGCAAGTAGCACGCTTGTCCAAAAGTGATGACTACTACGAAGAGTTTGATAACCACGGCAATTTTAAGGACGACGAAGACGAGGAAAGTGACCACGAGAATACCTGGTATACTTCGTCCACCCCGTACGTTGCAAAGTCGAGAAATACAACCAGAGACGGTAGTATGTACTACGATTCTAATATTTCCAGACACGGAACTCCTAATCCATACAACGATGGATATAACAGTCGAAGGAATTCATTGATTCATAGATCACCCAGCCCTATAAAATTAATGGGAAATACCCCTAGCATGGCCTATAGCCGAGATAGGTCACCCACCCACACAAGCTACCTCGACTTCAGAGAACGGTCCAACTCACATACCAGTCTTAACGGCAGATCGCCCAGCCCAATACGAGTGATACATTCACCTTCGATGTCCAGATCCAAGCTCGAACCTTACAAATCTAATACTAGTATGGGGTTTCAAAATAATATATTCAATGGTATTCCTAATAATACATTGAGGTCCCCATCACCTTCCAAACACTCACACCACTCACAGTCACCATTCAAGTCACCATCTCCAGTGAAGCACTTTCCACCATCTCCAAAACGAACCGGGCGTTAGTTAGATAAGGAGACTATGTGGTCACAACTCATGGAAACCAAACACATAATTTGAGATTTTACCAATGAGCCCCAACGGCTTTTCGTTTGTATTACCATTGGTCTTGGCTTGTTCGCCTTCAGCCTTCAAAAAGAACTGGGACCCATCCTTGATGTCAAACCTACTGGCGTAGGAAGCAGGCGCAGATGGGGCCAAATTGGGGTTGGATCCTGATGAAAGGGGAGATTTGGAATCTATATCGTTTCTAGTGGCATTCAATTCATTAATACTGATATTACCCTCACCAATATTCTCGGTGTCCAGCAATTTTCTTTTTTGTAGCTTTTCAATCGCGTGTCTGCTGTAGGGAATGACCCCCAATAATATTCCATTGAACACCGATCCATTCTCTTGTAATGCCTCCACAGCAGAGCCAGGATTGTCGTATGTGATTTTGATCCAATTCTTTCCGCTGAAAATAGGAACAATAGTGGATTTCTGGGGGTTTTTGGTAGACACTAAGGTATTTTCTTTCTTTGATGATTCGAAATCTTCCAAGATGTCACCGTACTCTTTGAACTGCTGAATGACTTGATGTGCTAGTGACTCAGGGTATCCAAACACTAAGATCGCTGACTCGTTGTTGGTCAATGGGTTGATAGATTTGCGCTTTTCTTGGTTGGTAGAAGCCGTGTTTGCCGCATCGGTAGTACCTTCTCTGTTGAATACATTGGCGAAATCCTTGGGATCCTTGTTGATGAACGAGTCCATCTGTTGTGCTGGTTTGTTCAACGATACAAGAACCTCGTCGTTCAAGTCGTATATGGATCTGGCAGGAGGAACATCATCGCCGGCGGTGCCAAAGTCTTCAAACTCCTCGTTGATAGTGTCGTCGTATCTGGTGGTATCATTATGACCCGTGGTATCGTATAAGGTTCCCACACTGCTGTTGCGATCGGCAACAGAGCCTTGGCTGACGACTTTTCTTTGTTGGCTCCCAAAAGAGAGAATATTGAACGGGTCCTTGGGGGCCACCACGAGTTGGCTTGCATCTTTTGACGAGAGGGACCCCGATGCCACTCTGCCCGACCCTTTGGACGGTTTACTGGCGGCAGAAGAGCTGATATGGAACCCTGCCTTCTTCTTAGGGACCAAATGGTTGGGGATAGTTCGTTTTCTTTGGCTGTGGATCCATTCAGGTTGCTGACTGGCCGAGCCTAAGCCCTGGTCATTGGCTCCACCGGCGCCTATGGTCGCTTGACTGAATAAAGTAGACATCAATGTTTTGATTGTTAGAAAAACAGAGTTGAGATATAGTTGGTGCTTACATAAGCAGAGGTGAATTGTGGGCTCTAGTAGTAGTTATGGGGGCATATAAATATGGATCTGAAGCAGAAAACAGGCCATTCGGCTCTAAGGACTACTAGCAGTATCTGATACTACTTCGGAACATTCTTTTGCTTCCATGGCCATTTTTTTCTCGACCCTTGATCGGTACTACCTCTGCTCACTATCGCATCTCAAAAATTCATTTTCAGTGCTAACCATCCAAATCTACTTCATCACTACCACTATGATCTTGTCACCAGCCGAAAGGTCGTATCTCTACGACTCGCTCGTGCAGAGGCCTATAATACGCCCGGACTCGAGGTCCCAGCACCAAATGAGGCCGTTGGAGGCCAAAACTTCGTTTCTTCCTGGATCCAACGGGTCGGCCAGAATCAGATTGATGGACGGAAGTGAGTGTATTGTAAGCGTCAAGGCGAAAGTGGTGGTCACAGCACAGGAGAGGAGTCTCTTGGAATGCGACATCGATGTTTCTGGGTTCCGGGACAACTCCAACTTCGTGGCAAACTTGAAATTCAACTTGACCAATTTGCTTCAACAAAACTTTCCGGTGGAAAATTTGAAATTGACGTCCAAGTACTCGTTCAAGCTCTTTATTGACTGTATCGTGATCAGCCATTCATCTTACCCGTTGACCTTGCTCTCTTTGACCACATATTTGGCACTCAAGACCACTCGATTACCGTTTTTAATCAGTGATACCAACGACGAGGAAGTGGCGGAGTTGCCGACGTTTTCCGACGATTGGGACAAAGCCATTCACATTGGCGAATATTTCAAACAGAAGGGCAAGCAGTTCCAGCCTCCTATCTTCATTACCTTAGGATATGTGGGGTCCAATTTGATATTTGATCCATCGGTAGAAGAGGAGCAGGTTTTGGAAAACGGGCTCATCATCACCTTCTACAACAACAAGGTCATCACGCCCATCAGCAATATGAATTTTGCCACCAACTCCAACAATTCGAATTTTAAGGGTTTGGACCCCCAGGCCATCTTGGAAAGTATACGTATGGGGAACAAATACGGCGGTGCCATTATCAAGGCATTGGACGCTTTGGTGGAGCAGGACGACGACAACGAAGCCATTTTTTAATAGACAAAAAGGGCGATATGCCCATCATTAATGCATAAATGATACTAATTGAAACCAGCGGTTTGTGCTATTGAGATGTCCAAGGTTTCCATATTTTGTAAATTATTATTATTAATCTATAAACTTAGCAATGCTGGCTCGAGTAGGCATGGACAATAATGGCGGTGGCAGTCTGGATGTTCATCGAGCGGATCACCCCGACCTGTTTGATTTCCACACAGAAGTCAAGTTCCGCAAGCAAATCTCCGGGAACTCCTTCCTTTTCTCTGCCCAAGAGAATCAAAGACTTCTTAGGAAACTTCAATTCGCTGTTTAACTCCACAGACTTGTCAGTTTGTTCTAATCCGATCAAGGTGTAGCCCTCCTTTTTTTTCTGGTTCAAGAACGTTTTGATTTCAGCCACTTTGACCTCGATCATTGGCATCCATTGATCTGCTGTCACAGCCACGTTCTTGAACTGGGGATGGTTCTTGGCATTGAGGTCGTTCAAAGTCAACAACCCGGCTCCCAACACATCGGAAAGTCTGCAAATACCTCCCAAGTTGGGCGGCTTATCCACCAACGAAGACACCACAATAAGGTCGCTTCTCACAATGTCGTTTCCTCTGGCAGTGATGTCAACGTCCATGATGGTGTTCCAGGCACCGCTCTTTGTCTGTAATGGGGACTGGATCACCGGCTCAGCAACGGCCGTGGTGGTTTTCTGACCCTTGAGTTCTTTGACCCATAAATTCTTCAAGTCTTCGCCAACTGAATGGTTCAAAAATTTGGTCTGTTCGGGGGTCAAATGGTCGAGAAAGACCTTTCTAGGAATAAACTCGATTTCGCTCCGGTCACTGACTCTGAGGAGCACTCCTCCACTGATGCCAACCAACGTCATATCCCCCTTAATATCCCACAATAGGGCATCGCCGCTTCGGTATTGACCAAAAAATTCAGACCTGATCGCGGTGTTATACATGTTCTCCAACATCGTCATGATATGGGCATCCAAAGTGATTTGTTTGGCTTGGATTTCCCGATAAATCGAGATCACTAACGACAACGAGAAGTGCCGGGTCGATGCCTTATTGGAGGTGGCCCCAGGCACAATAATCGTCAAGAACTGAGAGATCAATTGCTGTTCGTGTGAACCTGATAACTGCTGGATCATCAAAAACAAGATCCGCTCGTACGAAGTCACCATTGTAGGCTTCAACGAGGCGATATTGTTGGTAAGGGAGTCGAAGATTTGCTTGGTATGCTTTTCGCTGGTCAATAACTTGAACGAAACAATCCATTCGACCAAAACCCTGGCCAAAGGACTGGGGTCAGTCTCCAATAATTTGATGAAAATATCCATAAACCCGCTAAATTCCACCACGTCGAGAATACTAATAATGATGGTAAGCAATTGGATTCTGGTCCATTCTTCTAAACCATCAGTAGACTTGTTGACCTGGAGAAACCAAAATTGTCGCTCGTTGTCAATGATGTAATTTAAAATGGCATTGGCAAACAGGGTGGACTTGATGGAATTGACAATCGCTATCAAATTGATCTTTGCATTCACCTCGTCAGTACCATACACCCACTCATATAAATTAGAGGCGTGTGACGTGATCTGCTCATCATACAACTGACCAATTATGGATTCCAACTTGAAGGCATTGCTTCTCAACTGGTACATCAAAAACGACTTCACCAACACCTCTGGGGCCCAGCTTGAACACTCAAATAAAGTGGGTTCGGTGGTTTGGAACACAGATAATGCCTTGGTCAATGCTGGCAACAAACTTCTTCTTCCTTTGGAGTTTTCGATTATAGACAAGCCCACAGCAATAAGATTTTGACCGAGTTCAGAATCAGAAATAGACAACGCCAATATTTTTGGATGGTAAAGGGCACTGATGAGAAGGATATGGAGGTCCTTTTGGTTCAACTGCAACCTGGAGGAGTCCAAGTTGGTCCACATATCACCGAGAAATCCAGAAATAGAGCCCACCACCGTATAATCAATAGGGTACTTCACAATATAGTTGAGAACTACTTTTACCATGGCCAAATTGGAGGCATAGTCGGAAGAATTGGAGTCAAGTAATTCCAACACATTTGATATGGGCACTTCGTCGAAGAGTCCATGGTTTGAGCACACTTCCAAAAGCGAAAAGTATTGACCATAGACTTTGTCTTTGGTCTTGTAGAAGTCTTTGATTGTTCTAACCAATTCTCTGGTATTGCACAACATGGTAAAATGCAATTGAAGCACGGGTTTGTAGGTGTTGAAATACCTTTTAGTTCTGGTCAAATTACAGAACAATTTTAATTTATTAGAAACGACCTCGATGGTTCCGAAGTCGGAAGATTGAAGATCTTGTTCGATACTGCTCCACAATTTATCCAACTGGGTGGCCAGGGCCAGAGAGGTCTCTTTGAAGCTAACACTCGCCAAAGCCTCAATTAACTCGGCATCGTTCACTATTTCAGGACTCTTGAATAGATTGGAATAGGCCCCAACGATTCTTTCATCTTTTAATAATGGCAAATCGAAGCCGGACTGGAGAATTTTGGTAAGGAAATGGTCCGACTGTGTCGAAACAAAAGTGACAGCTTCTTCTGTAGATACGAATGGCAAAAGCAACACCTTTAAATCGTCCGATGGTTGCAATTTCAATAGTTCAAGCACATTGTGAGAACCAAGGTAGCTGGCAATATCGGATAAATTTTGTTGCACCAAAGCAAACCCATTGAGCTTGACAAACCGGTTTAGACTATCAATAAAATGAGACTCTGACATGTGGAACTTGAAAAGCAATTGGAGATTGAGAGTCTGGCACGCGGTCTCGAAGAGTTCACCCTCTGAAGTATTTTCGAATAATTGTAAGAGGTACTTATCCTGGACTCCAAACTTCAAAACCGTGCGGTTTCTAAGTCCTCTGACTATACCGAGAGTGATATAAATTCTGGAAGGATCAAACGACTCCTTGTGCGTCACCAACACCTTCAAAATAGAAGTGACGACCTGTTCGTGTTCTTCTTCGGTGCGCAAACTGGCCACCATATTGGCAATAAAATCCGATATTCTGGTTCCAAATTCACACTGGTTATAGCCGTCAATATTTCTCACCACATAAAGCAGGGCCGACATGGCGTAGGGCAAGTAAATCTGCTCAAAGAAAGGAAGCCCGTGCTTTATTAAATAAAGGTGTTCTTTGGGGATCGACAATAATAAATGCAAGGAGAATCTCTTGACCGATTCCATGGTGGCCTTGAATCCGGTAGATAATAAACAGAAGCCCCACGAAGGATGGATTAACGAGGTGGACGAAATTAATCCGGTGATATCGTTAGAACCGGCTTCGGCCTGGTGCAACGAGGTATCGATGCCCAAGACCTCGAAAAGGGTGACAAACCGGGCCCATTCTTTTAGCTGGGCGACTTGCTTGGTGGTGTCCCAGGTGATGTAATCGTTGGTAAAATTGAAATCGAGTTTTTGCACCGATAATTGAAGTATGGACAACGAGAATTTCCGATGCTCATGTGAAACACTAGATAGCCCAGTTTGGATCATCTGCCAATATTCACTGTTACTGACAATGTCTCTGAAGGTACTACTGATTACGAAATTGGAATTATTCAAGTACCTCAACCATAAGATAAACGAGTTGGTGCCGTGCGCTTTGGATCCGGTTTTGTTCAAGGTGAAAATTATTTTCCAAATGACAGAGGGGTCCACTGTCTGTGTGATATGGTCTATTTTCCAGCGCAACAAGTTTGAGGCCCGGCTCGCCAAGGTCTCGTCGTTGATTCCGAGAAACATTAAAACTGTGTAGTCCAAGGAATGCACATCGGAGGATGATTTGATCGCCAAAAATTCCAAAAATTCGAATGAGGCGATAAGCAACTCGGTAGTGATTTCGTACTCCATCTTGGGGAAAGACGATATATCTATAATGGTGGAAAACTCGGGAACAAACCAATTTATGTGCTGATGGATATATTGATTCAAGTTTCCCCCGATCCTGTCTAAGAGCTCGACCGAAAGGTCTGACAGTCTGTGTATGAAATTGATGACATTATCGTATTTTTCAGTCTCTCTAGCCTCGATAACTTCGACACAATAATTTAATACCGACTTATAGATCAGTTCATGTTGGACTAAATCAATTCCGTCTAGCAAGTTGTACAACGCACGCACATTCTCCAGGTTTTCAGACAATGTCTGGGCCAATTCTTTTGCCAACAGGAGCTGAGCATCGGCCCCAAGGTACTGTGTGAGCTGAGATATGGGGATAGACATGTAGAGATGGGACGGCTGGGGATAAATTTTCATCTCATGTGCAGATCACGTGAACAGGCTTGATGAGCTGTTGGAAGGGTTTCTGGAAGTCTTGATGATATTGAAACTTGTCGATTATGCGGAGTTGGAAGCCACGGAAAGTCTACAACTGGGATTGGTGTAGCAGATATTTTAGGTAAAATTTAGACCATTTTAGGTATTTTGGACGCAATTTAGGCGACAGGGGATAATTTTCAGTGGTAGCAGAAGGGGTTAAATATATAATTGGTCCTTTTGATTAAGGCTAGTATCTAAGACAATCTGGGGATACACAAATGGACAGAAGAGAACAGCCCACAAAAGCCTAGGCCAAAAAAGTCACGGATTGGAAATTGTTTCCTTGCACAAATGTAGTAAGTATTCCAATAAGCCGATTACCGCAAAGAAGTTTGTTCAGCCGTGTTCGTGGCTCAGATTTTCCTTCTGAACAGGCCCACGTCTCGAAAAGGCAGTGTATGGCGAGGGTCGAAATGTGCTGCTTCTGTCCGAACCAACAGTTCGTATATTTGTATACCCCTTCCTTATCTGCCCCGCAAATTATGGGGGACGGATTCCGCACTTGCGGCAAGTTACTGTATTGGGAGGAATTGCGCGCATGAGGCCGGTTCCGCCCGCCTATATTATCCAGTTTGATTCCGGGGTGCAATTCCTCTATTTTTTCTTACCAGAGTGATGGTTCTTCATCATGACGTTCCCATAGACTTGTTCCAGATTCTTGGATTTCTTGTTCTTGCACTGGCGGTGTTTTTTGCCGCAAAAACGGTCAAATCCGGCCACAAGAAATCGATCAAAAAAGGGTTCTATGACAATAGAAGCAAGTACGAACCACCCAAAATTGTCGCTGTCGACAGCAGTTTCCAATGGGACCAGCAGCTGCCACTCAAGTCCTATCCATTCAAAAATGCTGCCTACAAGCTTACTATGGGTATCAAAAACCTCGATGTTCAAGATTGGTTATTAGTGGAATCTTCCTACAAAAGAGTCATCGATATCAAGACAAAAATATTTACGAACTCTCACCCAGATTATCCCCCAGACAAGGACCTCAGAGATGCTACATTGTTTGTCACCCCTGAAGCGGTTCCAGCTATTAAAGAGTTTTATGATACTGTCATCAGCTATATGTGTGACAAGTATCCCATGTATTTCATAAGAGAAAGAGAGTTGATCCATAACAAAATCACAGGAATTTCGATTCCAAGAGTCTGCACTGGGGGTGTTGAGGACATGCCCAAGTATATCGAATATTTGGGTAAAACTATCGAAGAAGATTTCATCATATTGCTTAAGGACCCCACCAGGGAGCACGAAAAGGATGGAACCGAGTACTTTTTCAAAGCGGGACTCTTTGCATTTGCGGCAGGATTCAATCCCAAGGACCGGTTCAATACTCCGCTTTCCTTTGTACACCATCCTATCCCGGGATACGAAGAAAAACTTAAACTTTCCATGAACCGATTTTTCAACCGGATTTCTCCTGGCCAATTTGTCACCAGAAGTAACTTTTCAGTACAGACTCACGATAAGTATTACGTGGACGATTCCAATAAAGGTCACAATCTTCCGGAGGACCATTTACAGCAACCTCTAGACATTAATTCCCTTGACTTTGACACCCAAGTCCATTATAGAAGCGAAAGACAGACCCTTACCAAACTTCCCAAGTCAGGAGCGGTAGTGTTCACTATTAGAACATACTTGCATCCCATGAGCCAGATCAAAAACGAAGGAAAGGAAGTATGTGAGAGATTTGCTGGGGCCATCGAAGGATTACCCCCAGATATTGCTCAATATAAGAGAGCGGGAGAATGGGGTCCTCCGTTAATAGAATACTTGAGAAGCTGATTCAATATATTTTACCTGGCTAGAGTTTCATGACTTCCTCTTTAACCTCCTCCCAGATATCAACATTCTTTTTTGCCCATCCTATCAAAAATCCATTGTAGGAGAGCAATATCTCGTAGATCATCTTCAATTGCTTGGCATGGAATAGCTTGAAGTTCTTGTTCAATTCATCAGCAATGTAGGATATATCTTCAAACATGATAGTTTGACATTTTTCGAGGGTCTTGATTTTTACTTGAAGTGATGAGATCTTCTCCTTTCTTGTCTGCTCCGGGTTCTGATCAATAATGTCGGAAACATACTGCTTGATCTTTTTCATGCTAGGAAAGAGTTTGTATTTGGATTTTGTCGTAGTTGAAGTGGTTTGAGGATCAATATTATATTTCTTATTGGTGGCCACAGGATTCATTCCCTGCTCGATTCTCGAATACTCTTCCTCCAACCGGAGTAACTCTTCCAAATCTTTCTTCTTGCTATTTACCTCGGAATCAAGTAGCTGTTGCTGCTTCAACTTCTTGGCATGGTATTTCTGTATGAACTGTGATATGGTACTGAACTGGACCACTTCGCCTAATGGTTCAGAAAACTTGGTCTCCAAGTCTCCAATCAATGAATTTATCGTAATATAGGATCGATCGAAAACTTGGCCGATTTTATCAAATATAATATTGAGTTTGGGTTCATCATCGGTGCTTGGCTTTCCTTTAGCGTCTCGCGGGGTTTCAGAAAGAACCAACGAAAATGAATTGAAGATCGTGCCCAACTCGGTATAATCGTTAGATAACCCAATATAATTTGCCATAATTTTTTTGTCGATGGAGTCCAATGAGGAAGTATTCAAAACGTATTCTGATTCGGGAGATGCTTCAGTGACTTGTTCTGTATCTGTCGGGGCCATCGACTGCCGGGGGCTAGTTCCGGAGGATTGAGTCTGTTGTTGGCCATTTCCCGACAATTTGTTCTTGATCTTTTTCTTATTATCCTTTAAGAACCCCATATGACCATTCGAGGGAAGGGGCAAATAGGCATAGATAGGGTCCGTACGCAAGCCATTCTCAGGGTTCAGACGGTATATTGATTTAGGTAACTGGCTGGACACCAAGGCGATTTCGTCAGACCAGTTGGAATTGGGATCCAAGAACTTGGCGAAGAATTCCAAGTTTCGGATCCGATTGATGTCCAAGCAATTGTTGAGGAAGTTGGCCAAGAGCCGTTTTCGATGCTCGATCAACCGGTTCTTATTGAGATGGGTAGAATTGATGTACGGGTAGTTAGTAGAGGTTATATTGGCTCCACTAGAGCTTGCTCCATTGGCCCCGCTGCCCAGAGCTCCAGTGCTTCCAGAAGAGCTATTCAGGCCCGCGCTGGGACCCAACTGACCCGTAAGTGCCGAATTGCCGAACCCGTTCAACACATTGAAGTTGATATAGTTCTTAGGAGGAATCGGCGGAATAATCACCAAGGGGAAGATCTTGCTGAGGGCCTCCCGCAAGCTCTCAAAATCACTGTATCTTCGCCTAGTGTATATCTCCTCACTGGGGTCATTAACATTGATCACTTTGATGGTGTACACAACATACTTCTTCAGAGTGTTATTCATGCCTTCGTTGGAGTTACCTGCCTCGGTGATCTCAATCTTCACCACACCACTGGCTTTGAGCAATTTGCTGACCCGGCTTTCGAAATCAATTGTTCCCGGTGCTTGCAGGCTAGTAATGTCCTTTGCGGTGGATTTGGAACTGGTGTGGTAGAGAAGATCGGAGTCATCATCTTCGGCAGGATCCCCCGGAGGCGATTTGGGAGCTCCGACAGTGTGCTTACTCATCAAGCTGGCTATACCTTGGTTTCCGAATGGGCTGTTGTCTTCGTCATCGAAGTTGGGATCGCTTGTGGGCTCAATTAGTGGGCTCGTCATGGTGGTTTACAGCATAAGGGGGTGCCACTTACGAGAATGATGCCGCACGTGACCAAAATCTGGAGATAATCGGTGTGCGCACGCTGTTGCTCTATCAGTTCCCTAAAGGTTAACGTACCACTGGTGATTCTCATGGGCCGTATCTTTCACTCGTATCTGGTAATGTAGTAGTGAGACAATATGGGATGAATCAACGCTAGTTTGTAAGTGTATGAAGTTCACTTTCTGGTCAAAATCATCGTTTTGGGACTAAAAATGTTGAAATACACCATAGAGAACACTCTAAGCAAGCTACAGAGACACCAGGGCGGAATCGGTAACGCGGAAAACACGCTGAGCAAGTCATAATAGAAGATATACGACGGCAAATGGTTGGTAAATGGGACGGTGGTGAGTTCATCTCATAACATCTTCACGTGACCAAAGACCTATTAAGCGCTGTCTCATCAAAACATCACCACCACCAATGTCTGTTGTTGGAGCCCCGCCGGTTCCCAATATCGAGGAGCAGTTCGCTCACGTGCTCGAGCAGTTCCAAGCCAACCGACCCCTTCAGAATCCCCTCGATCTTGTGACGAAGTTCAAGGCCATCACCGCGTCCAAGGCCATTGAAATCGGCGAGGCGCTTGCCGAAGATGAGACTAATTCCGTCCTCCAAGAGGAATTCGACAACTGGGACTTGGAGACCAAGTTGTGGCACTTGGTTGAAGTTCTCTACAACTTTCGGATGGCTGGCAGCCCTGAATTTTTAGAGGAATTCTCTTTCTCTTCCATGGCAATTAAACGAGAAAACTGGTTGAACCGAAATCCCAAGGTACGGGAACTCACGTTGGTAATCCATTGGCTCCAGCAGAACTTCCGAGCCATGGATCCAGCCTTGATGGAAGAGGAAATCGCGGCAAAATGGACTAATACTCGCCAAATGATAGCCAACAAAGATTTGAGTGTATTGGCCAAAGGAAGTGATGCTAGCGCTGGCGAGGTGGTGGAGCAGTTGGACGCCGATGCTCCATTGCGCTCAGGCCGCAGTATTGCTGCCGCAGATAAAACTGCCGATTCGAAAGCATTCTATGTCATCTATAAACTATTGCTTGAGGACAGATATGACGAGGCATACGCCCACGCTACTTCCACAGGCAACTACACCCTTGGGCTCATTATAATTGGCTTCACCCAGGACTACTATGACCCTGTAATCGATAAACAAGCGGCTGATAACGATGTCCCGCTATTAGAACAGTCCAAGCCTTCAGGGATTAAACACAAGTCGTTATGGAAGAAAACCGTGTACAAGCTCTCGCAGCAAGCCGATATCGACAAATACGAAAAAATGATCTATTCCTACTTGAGTGGGGGCGAGATTTCCAGCAATTTACTCGAATCGGCCGACAGCTGGGAGGAAAGCTTATTGTTGTACTTAAACCAATTGTATCAGTTTAAGTTCGAAGAATTCTTAGCAGCTCATTATGCAAACGATACGTTACTGTTTTCCATTCCTGCTCCACAAACACCCACAATCAGTGAGATTTTGAATGTCTTGCTGAAATCACAGAGTAAAATTTCAAGAGATAGCAACCATCCGTTAAGAATTATCCAAGGGGGTGTGATAATTAATGAGGTTTCTTCATTGTTGCATAATATCATCACTTCAGGTGGAGATCTCCAACTCAAGCCATATCTCGTAAGAGTAGTTACCCACTTGGCAATTATCCAATTGCTCATCCAAGAGTCAGAAGAATCATCCGTAGGTACCAAAGGTATCGACTCACAAGACATTACCAATATAATCACTCTCTATATTTCAGAATTGTCTGAGTATCAGTTGACAGAATTGATCCCCATTTACCTCACAATCATACCTGACGAGAAGGACTCTAGAGAAACCTATTCATTGTTTTTGTCTTCCATCACCGACACTAAAGAAAGAGTTAAGCAACTTGAAATATCTAAAAAACTTGCCAATCCTTTGGCTGTGGATGATCATGACTTGATAGTGGTGGATGATACACAAGAAACTAAAATGGTTAATATCTTGAGAAGAACAGTGGAAAGAGTGATGAAAAAGACCGAAAGCCACTATCAGCCTCAATCTAAACTCGTTATACAAGATGACGTGGACAAAGTTGATGAGGTAGACTTTGAGTTGTATCGTTCTGTTGAATGGTTTTACGAGAACAATATGTATGAAGATTCCATTTTGGCCACGTTGACTATCACTCGTAGATTTTTGTTAAGTGGAAAGTTGGGACCGCTTCAGAAATTTGCTTCGAGTAAAAACTTCAGAAAATTAATCAGAGATTACGACATCGAAGTTCATACCAAATCTATCACCAATGAAACATACCAAGGATTGATTACCGACATCAACAAACAAGAGTTGTTAGAATACGAAGACTTTGTCCAAGGTTTGAATTTGATTGCTGATTGGAAAAAGATTCTTGGAACCCAACCACCCAACTCGAACGCGGGATTCTGGGAGTCGAAAGAAGTCGAAACATCGATTGAAAAAATCATATCTACGTTGAATGGGTTGATTTTCAATTGGCTTACTAAATTAATTGACGATGCTACTGATGGTGAAGACAAGCTGGTATACACCGAATTGAGATCAGTATATGTTCCTTACTTGATCATCGAACTCTTGCAAATTTACAGAGTTGCCAGGTTTAAGGACTGGAAGTTCCTCAAAGGTGCATTCGGGATTATTAATGATATTGCTGATGAAAGCTCCAATGATTTCTTGAAGTGTTTCTTGGCTTGTGGCAGGTTACAGGAGCTCTTGGTAATTTCGGGAGAAATCTTTGTGATTTCTAGCGAAAAGGGAGCGGCCAGTATTTTACAGGTCTAACAGAACGTGTATTATATGAATAGAACCAATATCGTGAATTGGGACCCTCGTATTAATTTTGTGTAGTCGATACATCGTGAGAAAGAGCCAAGTTTTGAGGCAGGTGGGGCTAGTTCAACGAAGAGGCCTTTTCGTAGAGTAAATCAACCACATTGGACAAGTTCTTGACCAAGTCCAAGGATGCCTCATAAGCGGCATCATTTCTAGGTTCGTCGTATATAATCAACCATCCATTTCCTTGGTCCAACACTCCGTAGAACACCTTATCCAAAATCATTTGTGACAATTTGCCTTCCACTTGTTGCAAGTTCAAACCAATAGTCTTGGAAATATGAGACAACTCAACCGTGCTGTACGATTCGATAATCTTCAACAAGTTCTGTTCCAATAAGTTGTCGTACAACGAGTTGAAGTGGTTCTTGATGATGGGGTCGGATTTCAATTCGGTGGAGTATGTAACTAATGAAGTTTCAAAGTCTTTCAACGACCGGTTGGAGTAGGCAGTCGCAATGGATTTCATGGCGTCGATATCCTTAGACTGGTACTTGATGACATTCTTGTGTCTCAAGATGTTGTTGACATCGTCGATCAAGTTCAACATGATCTTGGTCAATAACATGTACTTCAACACCACAATGGCCTTCGCATCATCCAGCGAATTGTAGCCTTCGAATGACTCGTAGAAGTACGAGAACGCGGTCTTGTAGTCCTTTTCTTCCGCATTCAAGATCCCACTCTGAAGATCCAATTCTGCTTGAAGTATGGTGGGACAGTAGATGGAGTTAGCCGAGGTCCGTGCACTGGTCAACGCCGCCCGCGACTTGGGGATGTTTCTCAACGCATGGTAGATCTTCGACTCCAACAATTGGACCTCCACCAACGATGACTTATCGTCCAACTTCTTGTATTCTGACAACAACTCGTTTATAATGGTGAGCGCTTCCTTGTGAAACGTTTGCTGGTATAACAACTCGGCCAACTTCAATTGCAACGACTGTCTCAAGAACGACAACTTGTTTTCCACCGCCCAGTCGATGCTGTCTCTGGTGGCAGTTACTTGGAGGTCCAATGCGTTGGGAATCCCATCGAAATCTTCGATCAACGTCTTGACGATCTTCGCCGTTTTGGACTTGGCAAATTTGCCCAATATGCTTCTGGAATCGGCGATCAATTGGTTCAACAGCGTGGCCTGGTGCTGGGTCTGGTAGATCTTGGCGAGCTCCAAAATGGCAGCCTCCTGTTCGTGCAACGATTTGACGGTGGAGGCAGTAGTACCGCGGATGATCTCGTGGTACTTGGTCTCCGCAAGCTCGTACTTCTTCGCCGTGGCGGCGTTTCTGGCTTGCTCTAACGTGGGGGATGGTTCGGACATGGTGGTGGTGGTGGTGTCAAGACGTTTGCCATCAAAATACGGGCGAGTACAGGTGCGGCCAGAGATCACGTGATATCACAAGACTCACTATAGCCCAGAACTATAACGGAGTCCTACGGCTAGGTCTTCCAGGCACTGAAGCTTGGACAATTGACCTACATCTCTTCATGGTGCTAAGATATATTTATTTTATTTTTCAATGTGTTCGGCCCATATGGGGGCTCATCGTAAGCAATCAGAGATCCAGACACGTGACCAGTCTCTTCATACTTTAGTTCTGGAAATTTTCATGCACAACTCCAGAGCTACATAATGATAAGGCTAGGATTAGCCCGGGTCCCACTCAGGGCCACAAGCAGCATGCTTCGCGTGTCAGTTCAAGCTAGACCGGCTGCGTTTGTTCGTTTTTTAGCTGATTCACCGTTTCCCCTCAACCACAAGGATATCCAGAAACAACGAGAGATTGAAAAGATGCCCAAATGGAGGCAGTGGGCCATCTATTTCCAAAGTGAAAAGTTCAAGAAGTCAATGACCATATATTATATATGTGGTTTCGGAGTCACATGTGTAGCCTTTTTCTATTACATGAGAGACCGATACCACGAAGACAAACAGATCCGCCATGTCAAGAAAAAGTATCAAGAAGACCCCAAAACCTTGAGTGAGTATGAATTCTTGATGTTGCGGAAGTTGAGTCAGGAGACCTTGAGACCGTTGGAGGAAAAGAAGTATCGGATCTACCAAATGATGAGAAAAGAATTCAGAAGAAAGCATCTTTTCGACCAATCGGTGATGTTTAACCCTAGCCCCGCCGAGTTGGAAGAATGGTACAGCAAGCAGCCTAAGAGAACAATCAAGAAGGCCCCTGTTTTGGAAAACCTAGGAGAAGAGCCCACTAAGGAAGAGACCAAGGAGATTTTGGCCAACGACAAAATCAGCAATGCTGACAATCCCCACATCTGTCCCGCTGAGGACACCACCGCCTTCTACGAGGAAAAAGCTGCTGCTTATGATGATGAGATCAAGTGGGAAGAGCGGGGGATGTTCCTTGGGAAGCGAAGAAAATGGTTGATGAAACAATTGAAAGGGGATGTTCTTGAAGTGGCCTGTGGAACCGGGAGAAACATTCCCTATTTCTATCCCGAATTGGTCAACTCGATCACTTTCCTTGACTCTTCTAGAAACATGGTGGATCTTGCCCAGAAGAAGTTCCGCAAGTCGTATCCCGACTTCCGTAAAGCCGGGTTCACGGTAGGAAAGGCGGAAGATTTGGCCGAATTGGCTAGCCAGGGCAAGAATATCAAATACGACACCGTAGTAGAAGCATTCGGAATATGTGCACATGAGGATCCTGTTAAGGCGTTGAAGAACATGGCCGCTTTGTTGAAGCCTGGCGGAAGAATTGTTCTTCTTGAACACGGCAGAAGTACATGGGACTTTGTTAACAACCATTTGGATTTCAGAAGTGAACGCAGAATGAAGACTTGGGCCTGTCGATGGAACCTTGAGATCGGGGAAATCATTGATGAGGCTGGTTTGGATATCACCTATGAAAAGCGGGTGCATTTAGGAACAACTTGGATGTTAGTTTGCAAGAGACCAGAAGATCCCATCACCATGGATGAGAAGAGTTTCTGGAACAAGTTGCTCGGTAGGAACCCCCAGCCTATCCGGAGAGAGTAGTCATGTATATATGTAAATAGTCAATTACAAACGAAACGTTCTTAGGCGTCTCACATCGTGATAGTTTCGTGATTTTGCCACCACAAGTTAGACCGGAACTTCTCGGCCAATGCAGCTCAAAATGGCCACAGTGTGCCATTTCAGAGGTAAATGCCACCATCTGCTTGATTCGTCTCTGGTTTATCGTCCTCCGGGTGTCCTATCACCTTATACAAACTGGCAAGGTCCTTTTTGTACAGTTCTTCACTGAGCAGTTTGTTCTTCATGGCATTCAACGTTGCCTGATAGCGGGCAGCCTTGCTGTAGATTACGGCATTGTTCTCCTCTATCACTTCGGTATACAACTTTCTGTCCAGCACGTCGTCGGGCTTCAAATTCTGTATTTCCTGGGCCAACTCGCTATTGGTTTCCACAAGTTTGGTGATGGCAACCAAGAGTTCGTCTTTGACTGCTTGTAGCCGTTCCTGGGACAAGTCCTCGATAGCAGCCACAAACTGTTTTAGCTCAATGGGTGTTGGATGCTCCATTGTGGCAATACTTATAAGCGGTAGCTCTAATTAGTTTTGGCAGTGGATATTTGGCGGTAGAAGTTGCGATCATTTTTATAGTGAGAAAATTTCCTTTGCAACATTCCCACGGTCAATGTTTAGCAGAATACGATTGGTAGGGAGGACGTGGAGGGTATCTGGGTGTTCAGTCCAGTGGACCCGATACCAGTCATCGGCAGATATCGCCAGTATACTTGATAAAATTGCCAAGATCCCCAAAATACATCCTCTATTGATCCAGCGAGCCGAGGGCATGAAAGCGGAATTCGAGGCACTAGAGACCAAAGTGTCGCAAGCCAACTTTGACCAGGATCTCCAGATCCGGTTCTCCAATTTGTCAGTGATTTTGGACAACTACACCAAGTACAATGCCGATTTGGCCGCATTCGATGAGCTCGAGCAGCTTTTGACCGAGAAGGACCAAGACCCGGAGTTGATAGAGGAGGCGATAAGCGAGATTGAGGCCACTATCCCTCAAGTGAATCGGTCCATTCAAGTACTCCAGTCCAGACTACTTCCCCAGCAGAAATATTCCGACAAGCCTTGTATTCTTGAATTGAGACCGGGGGTTGGAGGCTCAGAAGCGGCCCTCTTCACGGAAGATTTGATGCAAATGTACATAAACTACGCCAACACGAAGCGGTGGAAGCACAGTGTTGTCAGCAAGAGCGTGGGCAATAATGGGTTTGTCAACGAAGCCATATTGAGTATAGATGATCCTGGAGCATTCCAAGCGTTGAGACATGAAAGTGGTGTTCACCGAGTGCAGAGGATTCCTCTGACCGAAAGCAAGGGCCGGATCCATACTTCTACGGCGGCGGTGGTGGTACTTCCAAAGATTTCGGAGGGCAATGAAAATTCGTTGAAAGAAGACGAAAGGCTGTTTGCCCCAGGAGAAGTGAGAATTGATACGATGAGAGCCGGAGGAAAAGGTGGCCAACATGTGAATACCACCGATTCGGCGGTAAGAGTAGTGCATATTCCCACTGGGATTACTGTGATGCAGCAGGACGAGCGGTCCCAGCCCAGAAATAAGGCCAAGGCGTTTTCTATTTTGAGAGCCCGGTTGGCGGCTCTAGAAAGAGAGAAGGAGCTCTTGGAACAGAGAAAAATGAGGACCGACCAAGTGACTACCACCGACCGATCAGACAAGATCCGGACCTACAATTATCCCCAGAACCGGGTGACGGATCACCGGTGTGGCTATTCGCTTCACGATTTGACTGGATGTATGGCGGGGTCCAGATTGGACGACATGATCGAGAAAATGGATGAATACGAATTTGAACACCGGTTGCAGGAGTTGATTGCAGCCGACAAACAGTAGGGCCACACAGTGGTAGGAGACAGTTGAGGATAGGCGAAGAACCAACAATTAGCGATACCCCTGCGGACCAATCCAGGTCGCTGAAGCATCTTGGATCTCCCAAAGACCACGGAGAGCCATCGATCGACCTAGCGGTCCCTCGATCGACCTAGCGGTCCCTCGATCGACCCTGACGACCCGAAACCGACAGGGCCCTCCCCTGACTGGGACCTGGGATCACGTGCCCCTTATAGATGTATATAGTACCAAAGGTCGCTTACGTAAGGCGCGCGCTGAACTCCTCCGGGAGAGCACATGCCATCTGCAGACCAGGGCCACAGATTTGGAACCCCAACCATTTTGCCGTGAAACAATGTAGACGTTCCTATTTCAGCGGTTCGATTTCGGGAACCACTCTGCCAGTGATGGAAGTACAATAGCCGCAACATGCAGTAGGTTCCAAGACACACGCGCCCTGGTGGTGTGGTAGAGAGCCCCCGTGGTTCACCAGCCGTGTCCACCGGCGGTCCCGCTATTGTCCCACCGCCAGGCGCCCGCCACACGCCCGCCGCGCCCACCGCGGTGTCGCTATTCGCATGGCGCCATTAGCACCGGTGTCGCTAGGGTCCCCCGCCGCGGGCCCGTCGCCGCCGTTTCACCACTTTCCCTCACCTACTCTCACCAGCCCTCACCAAATCGAAACCATTTTTGTCAACCGTGTCCAGTGCTCCAATTGTTGCTACCAGTCCAGGCGGTGAATTACACTCCTAGCGGGACTCCCGACTACCACACCTCCACAGTACCCCTACCTTCGTACACGCGTACGCCTCATTCGCTACCGAACCCTCCAGTGTTTCCCCTGTTTCTAGCGTGGCCAGTTCCCCCAGTCCCATTTCTGTTTTGATTGATCTACCATGGTGTCCGTGACGACGTTGGCCGCTGCATCAATTGTACTACCGCTCCTCCCACTCGTGACGGCTGTGGGTATGACAGTACCGCCGGTCAAGATCGGCGATGTCAAGAAGTACTCCTCTCGAGATAACCTCAAAAATTGCATTAGTTACCCTACGGTGGGTGAAGACGTGGTGATGGTCCGAATCAACGCTGGCGACAAGGTGGCGTCTCACACGTTGAACTTACGAGTTATCGACGACGACCAGAACGTTTTGCGGGATAAGCAGGACATCGACCACGAATTTTCATTTATGTTTTCCAACCTTAATAGCAAACACCAGCCCGACGAGGGCCATGGTGGGGTGTTGGACCTGTTCAAGCGGTCATCACTTTTCCACCTCGGCAAAGACAAGGTGGAGCAGCTTCTCCTGGCCCCCAACGGCCGGGCGCTTGTCCACATCTGCTTTGACAATTTTTACCTGGACAAGTCGTGGTCGTTCCAGCCCAAGACCCGTGATGTGGAGGTCCAGGTGGATATCAAGACCATGAACACGCTTAAGGACACCAACTACAACAATTACGCGCATTACTTCAGTCGGCTCAAGGACAGCGAGGGTAACGACGCCGAACAGAGCGAGTTCACCCAGGACGACTTTGAGAATCGGGTGGGGCTCTTGGTGGCAGACTTGAACACTGTGCTTGACAATCTCCACACTTCCGAAATGACCCTAAGCGCATTGGTGGAACAGGAGGCCATGCACAGAGACGCCAACGAAGCCATCTTTTCCCAATACACAAAACATAGCATAATTCTTCTTCTGTGCATCTTAGTCATTGGCCTAGTACAGATAATTTACTTCAGGTTCTACTTGAAAAGAAGGAAGATCTTATAGGGCAAGAGCCGCCACTCGAGGCCGACGTTTCGCCGCTACGACCCATTCTGTCCGGGGGTGGGCAACCAAAACTTTAGTTCCTCTAATATATTCTTGTCATCATGACTGTATAGGAAATGCACTAATCTAATCTAAGGCTACTGTCCTCTCATTTTCTCGTTATTGATGATGTCTTGGCAGATACTTTCCATGGCGTCCTTGTCGATCATGGCCCCCACATTGGCAAACGCCATGGAGGCTTCGTATCCCATGACAATCCGTTGTTCTGTGATGCCCAACTCGCCGTAGGCCAACGCCTTGATCACGTTGTTGTAGCGGGAGATGTTGGACCGTACCGATCCGGTGATGTTGGCGTCGTTTTTGTCGGAATAAATCTCCCACGAACTCTCTTCTTCAAGCCGGGTGATGGCCACCGACCCCGACCCCGGCACGTACGACGATTCCGCCGAGGCTTGGAGTTTGTTGGCATTGGAATTCACCGAGGGCGCCCTGTTCTGGGCCGTGGCCGACGTCTTGTAGATCCAGATGTAGCCGTTAATTCCCAATATCACACTGACGTTACCCGGTAAGTCGTAGGAATGGTTTTTGGACTTGATAATCAAGTTGGAAGGAACCTTCAAAAACGTCCCGTTTCTCAACTTTCCGTACTTCAACGATCTGGTATGCAAAGACGCTATGCCGTTGTTGAATATGGTCTGGACCTCAGCGTTCAACAAGTCGCCTTCCTTCAAAAAGTTCCTCATCTGGAGCTCGTCGCTCTCAGACTTTCTTCTCAACACCCCACCGGGCAAATTGACAGACCCTAACATCAACACGGCGTCCTGTCTGCATCCGATATCCACTTTCCACCTCTTGTTGCCCACTTCTGTGATTCTGCCGATGATATGGTCTCCTGTTTCGGGAGAGTAGCGTCCCTTAAGGGGAATCACACTCAATAATCTGTTGACTCGGGACACATTTCCTGAAACCGACGAGTAGGTTTTGTCTTCTAGAAAGTATGTACCGTGACCCTTCATCCACACGGGGTCGTCGGTGACCATTTCTCCGGGGGTAACTATGGACAGTTTGGCCTCGTCGTCGGACATGTCGACATCGGCATCGATTGCCGCAGGCCGGGTGATAGATATGACGTCTGATATATTCATATGATGTTTCTGGGTACTGGTATAGGAGAGTTGGGGGTGATCTGTGCTTGTTTTGCACTGCTGGCGAGCCGAATTGTGTGCTGTGATGGCAGCCGTTTGGTGATTTGCGTGGATGGAGCGATGCGATGCATTTGCGCGCTGTCTGCAGGAGTCCAATCTGTTCATGAACTGGCTCCGTTTCTATCGTACAAGCAGAACCCTACGCCGTCAAGCCATCATGAACAAGTTCGGGCCACCAGTCAACAGGTCGATGAGAGTCCTCGACAGGGAGTTTTTCCGCAAGGATGTGCCACTTTTAGTGGCGTGTTTTCCTGACCCCAAGTACCTTGGCCAGTTTGTCAAATTGTGCAAGGACGACATTTTATACAAGCCAGCAGTGAAACACATCGTCAGCGTGGACAACGTGCGGGGAGTACTTCTCCGTGAAGATATTGATGACATTACCAGCTACCAGCAGAAGCTCTCGCCTGAAGCAGCACTGAAAATCCAGGAATACAATGTTCAGGTGAAGCCCTATACCATGAAACTTGACTATTCGTTCTGGAAATCTGACGACATCTTGCGGTCAGTGTTGCCCGAGGAGCTCTTGGACGAGATTCCTGGAGGATTTGCCCAGGCAGGCCATATAGCCCATTTGAATTTGCGTGAAGAGTTCAAACCCTACGGGCCGTTGATCGGACAGGTGATCTTGGACAAGAACGCCAAGATTGAGACGGTGGTCGACAAGGTGGACTCCATTGGCAACAAGTTCCGTACATTCAAGATGAACATTTTGGCGGGAAAGGACGACTTCTTGGTCGAACAAAGCGAAAGTGGGTGCAAATTCAGGTTCGATTTCAGCAAGGTTTACTGGAATTCGAGACTTAGCACCGAGCACGACAGACTCATCGGCCTTTTCAAGTCCCAAGAAGTGGTTGGTGACGTGTTTGCTGGAGTGGGCCCATTTGCCGTGCCAGCAGGAAAGAAAAATGTGCTTTCCTTGGCCAACGACCTCAACCCAGAATCCTACAAGTATCTTAAGGAAAACATTGCTCTCAACCATGTCGAAGATTTTGTCAAGCCTTTCAACTTGGACGGAAGAGACTTTATCAGAGAGTCGCCCACTCTCTTGATCAATTGGGCCAATTCTGCTAAGTCCATTGAGAAGACCAGGGTAGTCAAAAGAAGAAAACTTGACCCTAGCACCAACGAAAACGTGATGGTCAAGGACAAGGAAACTACCACGGTAAATATTCCCAAGTTTATTACAAACTACGTGATGAATTTGCCTGATTTGGCCTTGACGTTTTTGGACGAATATGTGGGTCTCTACAGCCGTGATCCGGAAGTAGAAAAGGTTGTAAGAGCCGACCCCGATTTTGTCTTACCAACAATCAATGTCCACTGCTTTGAAAAGTATTCTCCCCAGGAACAACCGGAGCCTCTGTTGGAGGTGCTTCATGAAAGAATTGCGCAAAAAATCAATAACTTAATCGGATACGAATTAAAATTGACCGACTACTCCTTCCATCTAGTACGTAGGGTGGCCCCTACAAAGCCTATGTTCTGTGTGTCCTTCCAATTGCCAGAAGAAGTGGCTTTCAGAAAGGTCTAGAACTGTTGCGCTTGCGCATGTTCTGTAAATAGCGATAATCGATGGAAAATAGTCGAAAGAAAATTCGAGTAGGCATATAGTGTACGACCGCTACAATCGGAGGGCCCGTGTACTTAATTGTCAATATCATCGGCTCTGTTGACCTTTTGTGTGATTGTAATGGTCTTCTCTCCCCGTACTTTTCTGTCCGCAACTTCCTATTACGAGTGATTGCGCGCCAAATGCGCTTCGCTTATCTTCTGACTCCGACTCCATCGATTCATAAATGTGAACCAAACGGTTTATTCCCACTTCACCTATGTCCAATCCACTCCAGATAGTAGATATCAGTAAGATAGACGAGCCTACTGCGGAGGAACTTCTTGGTGCTGCCATGTCTCAAGGGTTTCTCTTCGTTGAGGGCCACGATTTCACTCAACATGAGGTCGACCAACTCTTCCAGCTCTCGGCCCAGTTTTTCAACTTGCCTACAGCATACAAACAGAAGTACAGCTGGACCAACTCCAATCATGGCTACGTCAGTGAGGGAGGCGAGACGTTGGACCCCACAACTCTGAAAAAGGGAGACCCGAAGGAGGGCCTCAACTTTTCCGGACTCAATTTCCTTTCGGGTCTTTCTGAAGAAGAGATTCCCAGTTGGTTCCATGAAGACTCTGCTCGGCTCCAGTTAGTGGTGGCAACCATCAAGAAAATGTATGCCTTGTCACTTAAGATCTTAAGGATCTTGGCGGTGGGGTTGCAGATCGAAGACACAGACGTCAAGGGGTCGGAGTGGTTCACAGCCAAATATGACCCTAGCAAAAGTTCGGGCTCAACCTTTCGACTCCTCCATTATCCTGGTCAAAAAAGTCTTAATCCTGAGACCGTCATCCGTGCAGGTGCCCATACTGACTACGGATCAATGACCCTCTTGTTCCAAAAAGAGCACCAAGAGGGATTGGAAATATACTCTCCCGTATCCAAATCATGGGAGAAGGTCCCCTATGTAGCCAACAATTCCGAGAAATACCCAGGCAAGGCTCCACCAATTGTGGTCAATATAGGGGACCAGTTGAGCTACTGGTCTGCAGGCTTGCTCAAGTCTACTATCCACCGGGTAAAATTTCCCAAAGAAGTACAAGAATCGGGCCAAGACCGTCTTTCGATAGTGTTTTTCAGTCATCCTAATGATGACGCAAAATTGACACCATTTCCCAGCCCGTTGACGAGAGATATTAAAGGAAGGGGTGCGAATAAGGACTCGGTGGTGCTAACAGCAAAAGAGCACTTGGATAAGAGACTAGCTGCAACATATAAATGAATGGAAGTAAAAACTGGGGTAGGGAAAATTGTGCGCCAATTCTATTTTCCCGCTAAGATTCCGCAGCCATCCTAATTAGGAATGAGATGCGGCAATTGCGCAATTGTGACATCGACTTGGTTGAGGGAATATCGTTCTAAAGGCACCGTTGGGTGCATTTGTACTTAATAAACACTACATTATATCCATTGCTTGTACAAGAGTCATCAAAAGTTTTGAGATCAAGAGAAATAGTCTTTGAAAGTAATTTATACCTATTCCGGAAGCCGAAGCGCAATATTCTTATCACTAAACAGTCTTCTCCTCTCTTAATCCTAAATTCACTGACGTTCTCTTTATGAACCAAACAGAAGAATGTCGCCGACAGAAGGTGCAAGATGTGCCCGCAAACGATTATGACTACCAAATTGCAGCAGATTCACTACAAGTCCTCGAGATCATTCAACAGAAGGAGGTCCACAACTACAAACTAGGTGTTGGATTCATAGTGATTGCGCTTGTCACTTGGATTACGGGGCTAGAGATGGTTAATTCTGTTCTTAAGGGCGATGACTACAACAAGCCCTTCATGCTTTCCATATTCACGGGATCTTGCTTCTCGTTGTATCTTCTTCCAGATTTATATGGGTTCCTTATTCAGTATTTTAGAGAAAGTCAGCACGAGCTCCAACAAATTGAATCCGGTAACCACTTGGTAACTCCTGACAAGCCCCACTTCTGCCAAGAATTCGACGAAGACCTCCCAGTTCCGCTTACTAAGTCAGAAGTACTAGTGCTTGCTTTGAAGATGGCGGTGATTTACTTTCTTTACAATCTTTGTGTGATGGAAAGTCTCCAGTATACCTCTGCCTCCAACCAGACGGTACTAGGAAGCACATCATCGGCATTTGCTTTGATACTTGGGGTTTTCCTCAGAATTGATAAGTTGTCAGTGAAGAAAATGCTGTGTGTTTCTATAAGTGTGCTAGGAGTACTTCTTGTGAATATGAGCGAATCTGCTAACGAGCCAGACTCGGGGCTGAAATACCTTCCGAAGAACGAGTTATTGGGCAATTTCTTGGCCCTCATAGGAGCATTTATGTATGCATCGTATCTTCTAACCATGAAGGTGGCCTGTGGCACAGGAAAGCGGACTGCTAACGAGCGACAAGTAGTTGGAGTGCTGGGTATTTTCACCATCGCATTTGGTATCCCACTATTGATGATATTGGACCGTTGGAAAATCGAGCCGTTCGAGTTTCCACCGCCATCCAACTCGATTCTATTCCTGGGGGTTGTGAACGGGGTATTTTCTGTCATTTCTGACTACTGCATTATGATGGCTATGCTTTTGACCAGCCCGTTGATAGCCACGTTGTCACTTACATCGGCCATTCCCATCACCATTCTTATCGACTACATCATACTCTACTTGCAAAAACTAGACAATCCCAACACGTCCAACGGATATGTGTATTACTTGGGCATTATGAGCATTATCCTTTCGGTGATCTTAATAAATATCAACATTACTTCCACCAACGAATTTATTCACACAGTTATTGAAGATACTTTGGAAGATGCCATTCGGCAAGACGAAGTGTTATCGCCGGTGCTTTCGCCGTTGTTTGAGGGTTCTGGCCAGTTTGGGTTTTCGCAGCCTTCCAATAATGCCATTCAATATAACACAATTGGGTCAAGCTTGCTTGCGACTTTATCACCCCGAGCCATCACTAGTTTACGGGAAACACGAGACGTCCCGGTTCTAGAGCTTTCTGCTACGCCTGAAAACGACCACTCGCCCTTAAACGCCAACCACAAGGCACTCTACACTGTTTCTGAAACAATTACTCCCGAGGTGCCCGAACGGATTATTGTCTTTTCTGGAGATAATCATTTGTACAGGCTCAAGGTGTATGAGTCAGACGATGACCAGAGAACTGTTAGGTCGATATAACGGGATGTAATCATCTGTAAATTAGCATATATATTTCTTAAGTTCTCTTCATATTAGTATGCAACTTGTATTCCTTCATGAATAAGGAAAATATCATCCCGATGGTGATGGTGACCACACTGAGCACAAACGTTCCTTGGCACCCAGCAAAGTAGGACTCTCTAATGGCCACTCGGATGTGCTTTGGTGCTTCCCTGGCATAGTTGGCATTTTCCAACGCCTTGGCAATGATCTTGTTGGCCAATTTTTCGTCAGAAACCAACTTATGGATTTTGGTATTCAACAGCCCCTGGAGAATATGCTGGAAGATTGCAGAGGCAATAGTGACCCCGATGGTAGAACCGGTGGACCTGAAGGTATACTGGATGGAAGTGGTGCACGCTTGGTACTTAATTGGCACCGATGCAATTAATGCAAGCAAACTGGTGGTCAACATACATGAATATCCGAATCCCGGAAGAAGGGTAATGGTGTACTGTTTGAACTTTGAACTTTGGTCAGATAAAGTCAAAAGTCTGGAGGCACCCACCACGGCAAGGAAACCAAGAACAGCGGTGATTGTCCAGTAGCGACCGGTCTTTCTCATGTAAATACCAGCGGCAATAGAACCACCGGATACAGCAAAGAAGTTGGGGACCAATCTGAGCCCAGTCTCGGTGGGAGTCAAGTCCATCACCGACGAGAAAAATATGGGCACGTAGAATGAATATGCCAACACCCCCATGGTGTAGAACCAATTGGAAAACGATGATGCCAACACTGTCCTGACTGCCAACACCTCGAGCGGAAGAATAGGTTCCTCGGAAACATACAATTCCACATAAGCATAGGTAGCAAAAAGAATGACAGACCCAGCGAGTAATCCGATAAACGTTACGGAAGTGAAGGGAATAACTCTTCCGCCCAAACTGGCGGCCGTCATAAACGCCATCAACGCCATCACCAAGATAGAGGCCCCCAAAAAGTCCACTCTCTTCAATTTTTGGTACACATCTTCGCCTTGAACCCCCAATCCTGGCGACCCCTCGGGCAAGTTCAAGTAGAAATAAATTACTGTAGAAACAACGAGGATCAATGGAACCTGGAGAATAAACACATACTTCCAGCCAAACTTATCGGCAATGACCCCGCCAATAAAACCACCGGAAGCGTATCCCAAACCGAAACAAATATTGCCCATTCCTTGGAACAAACCCCGTTCACGTAAAGGAATAAGGTCGGACATCACAATGGTTCCCAAGGAAGTGAATCCGGAACCTCCACATCCAGCGATGAATCTCCCAAGTACCAATAGGGTGAACGATTCTGTAGCACAAATCATACACCCCACAGTGAAGAGAGCACCGCAAATAAGCAAGATGGCTCTTCTGCCAAAGATATCAGACAACTTTCCAAACAACGGTTGGAACGCTGCTGCCGAAACCAAATAAGAGGTGGCGATCCACGAGATATTTCCCACCTGGTTCAAGTCTGAAGCGATCAAGGTCAAAAGCGATGCCACCACCGTTCCGTCCAACGCAGCCATGAACACCGCCATGTATGCACATGAGATCACCAAGTAGAGCTCGGTCTTGGGCAAGGCAAACCCGTCGTTTTCGTCGGTCTCTGTTTCTTGGGGCACCACAGTAGTGCCATAATTGTTCTTGTTGGGGGACCCTTGGAGTCGAGATTCTTCATCTAGGATACTGATTTCTTCAGCGATGAGTTCCCCCGCAATGAATCCTTCCTGGCCTGAGCTGGCATCCTGAAGCACAGTAGGGTGGAGATGGTGCTGGTGCTGGTGCTGGTCACCGTGATCCGTACCAGTCATTATAGGTGAATACTAGGGAGCGGGATTTTTCCGCGTATCTCTGGAGATATATATAATCCGCCATGCAGCCACACACTGTTATCAGAGTTTATTTCCGCGCGCTCAATAGCGGCTGCACCCGAGCAAACCTTTCCCCATTGAGATGGAACTTTTGGGGGTGTCCCCACAATCGGCCCCACATAATACGCTCCGCTTGTATATCTGCATTCCTTAAAACTTCCAGGGGCCGCTCGTCGGAGATACACCTCACAAATGCCGAGGATCTGTAGGTGACTCGGCTTTATCAACCCCCAGGGTCTCGCAACTCAACTTGACCAATTGCCGGTTGACAATTAAGCAGTCCTTCCTTCCAAGTAACTTATCTCACCAATTGGTGTGGCAGACTGGCTTAGTACGTTAATTCCACTGTCAGTTCCAAACCGTCGTACCAACTGGGTCTATCTAAGAATCGGTCTTATGGTTTTGCGCGCTATGTACGTTTGTGTCCCTGATGTTCCTGTTGTGTGGGCCGTTTGCGCTTTCGCTCCCAAACTATCGCGCGACACGTCTAATAGCTCCATGACTAGTCTTCCACTATAACTCTTCCTACAATGTCAGATACCATCCAAGCGCACGACGACGTGCCCGAAGTAGTGGCCAACTTGGTGCCAATGCACCTTGAGTACAGCGGCCCCGCAAACTCCAACAAGTACTTCACCGAATCCAGAGACACAGAAAAGTTTGGCGACCGGACTGTAGACGTGGCGTATTTCAGAGGAAACAGACTTTTGGGGACCCAGGCAGAACTCGGTGGCTTCACAGGTTACGTAGTCAATGCCAACGAGTCGCTCACCCAGGATGAGGAAGGAGAAGTCCACCCGGTCACCACCATGGCCCCAGTGGCCCGGTTCAACCATATCAACATTTTTGGCCACGACACCTTGCCCCCACAGGATAACCAATGGTCCATGATGAGCGAATTGATTGAAATGGCACTGGTGCTCCATTCGGACTAGTTTTCTACATATGGAGGCCCCAGCCACTTCGCTTTCCTCGTCCCTCAAATACGAGTCGTGTGAGAAATCGATCTTTTTGATACCACTGTGATGGTATGGATCGGGCACCGGCACTCTTCATATGCAACGATTCGGACTCGGAAGACTCCGATACAGCCTCCAAGCGGATAAAATTGGAGCCTGTTCGGTCTGATTCCAGCTCCGATGAATGGGAAGACGTTCCCTTGCCTGCCACAGACACTCATCAACTAGATCCACAACCCCAATCTTTCGATATTCGAATCGATCCGCCTACAAACGAAGAAAAAGAAAGAAGAAAGGCTCGACATCGTGAAAAGGAAACCAGGAGGTCCATTCACTACCTAGGATTGGTGGTCTATATGATCCATCTTCGGCAACGAAATGTCTTATTCTCAGACAAGAAGATCCTCAAAGCATTGAAGAAACTACTCCCAGAATCATTTATGTCTGGCTCTTTCAGAAAATTCAAATCTTTACGCCTGTCTACTTCGTTTGATCCCAAAGAGGCAGACATTCTCCTAATTTATGTACTAAAGTATTTGATCAAATGGTTCCGAATGAATTTTCGCTTCGATTCCAATGGCCTTCGTGTGTTGGGATATATACCTAAGGAGGAAATTGACCAGGCAAAATCCTTCTATCCCGTATCACCGCCTCCAATCAAAGACAAGCGAGATTTATTGAAAATCATCCACAAATTTAAACATAACCGAGACACCGCAGCCCAATTATTTACTGGCTTGTTAAGAGCATTGGGATTTGATGCCAGGATCATTTTCTCGTTGCCAGTGCTCCCTATATCTTCTAAGGTGAAACCCCAGCCCAAAGCGGATTACAAAAAGCTTGCTGCAAACAAAGATTTTGATTTACTTTATCCCTATTTCTGGACGGAGGTTGTTAATCCATTCAACCCCGGAGAAATCATAATCTTGGAAGCTGCCTGTTTTCACGACGAAACGAAGTGGTTGACTAGGCTACACCGTCATGGCAAACCCAAAGATCTAGACATGTATCAAACTCGTCATTTTTTTCCAATCTCCAACAGTTTAAATCAAATGTATATGCAATATGTATTAGCAGTGAACACTGAAAATACGATTCTCGATGTTAGTTCCAGGTATATGTCAGACATATCCTATCGGTGGTTCAAGAAGTTGGATCTAAGAACTGATTTGGGCCGTTCCTGTCTCTTATTTCAATCCTTGTTGAGATTTTTCAATAAAAAGTCAGAATACTCTTTGGAATTGACTCAGGAAATGGATTGCTTGAGAGAAATAGCTTTAGTAAACTACTCAATTCCCACCACTGTGTCTGCGATGAAACGCAACCCAAATGTGGTAACTGAGTTAAGTTTACGATACAATGAGGTTCTTCCTGATGACGAAACCCCACAGGCAATAATAAAATTTAACAATCGAAAGACAGGAGTATACTTCAAAAACAGCATATTGGTAGGTAAATCGGAGACACAATGGAAGTTCTTGGGTCGTTCTATTCGCCCTGAAGAAATAGCAAATCCTTTAAAAGTTACCAATACCTTTTTAAGTCGCTCGATCTATAATAAACGGGTGCACATGATGAATATTGCCAACGGCACTCCTGAGCTAAACGATATCAAACTTTACACTTTCTCACAAACATGTCCATACATAACGCCGCTAATTGCGATTGTCAACGGAAAAGAAGTACTTCCGAAAAACAAATACGGTAATGTTGAAATATACCGGGACTGTATGATTCCGCCCAAATGTACGTGGATACAGCTATCAAACATCGAACTGATACTTCTGAATTATAAATTGAAAAGGATAATAACTCCATTCACAGAAACTGTGGATTATGTTCCTGTCGTTGTTGGGTTCAGTTTTGGGTCCATGCCCAGAGCAATAATCCCTATTAAGAAAGGAGTTCTAGTTTTAAATTCCCAAGAAGTTCTAGCAAAGAAGATATGGTTATATGGCAAAATTGAGGAACAGAAATCAAAACAGACTATTGCGTGGTTGGGCTGGTCGCATTTGCTTCGTCTACTTCGCCTAAAACATTCACTTGACGAAAGGTATGGATCAATCGACTGAGTCTATTTATAATCTGGAGGTGCATCGGAAACTTCGACCTGGATATTTGTAAAGGACCTTTTAAAATTAATGAGGGCTCCTTTTGTTTGGCCGTTCTTCAATGCCGATACTTTGGATTCTGCATATTTAAGCTGACTCTCGCTTATTCCGAAAGGATCTGAAGGTACCCATAATGGCGGATATTCATATGTGAATGATCTTGGGAGATAGAGCAATTTTTTGAGCAGATATTCGCTTTCGCTGATCTTCGTGCTCTTTTGTTGATTTTGTTCTCTGCACTGCATTCTTCCATTTTTCAAGTCCTCAATGTCCCTATGGGATTGAAAACCCTTGTCAGAGAGAATTGCAATATGTTTAAAATGTTTTGAGAATTTATGGTAGATAGCAAAGTGGTTAAAAACGGTTAGAAGAAATACGACGCATAGAATGAATGCTTCACTTCTGAGGATGCTAAATCCTGCTTCATCCTTCAGTAAAAATAATATTCCGACCATACAACATTCCAAACAATAAATCCCTGTATATAGATGCAATAATGCAATAGGATACATTTGTCCGTGGGATTCAGACTCGTTAACATGGCTGTATATGAACCGTAACGCATACTTATAGTAGAGCAAAACCAAAGAACAAACGAATATAATGATGACTGAAATTAATGGGGAAATAATAATGTAAATCAAGCCAATACTGCAGTACATTGAATAGACAGGATATATTGTACCCCATTTTATCTTCATTAATGTTGTCAACCTCAAGAATTTTTTCCTGGGTGTACAATCAATGAAGCTGTGGATAGTTAGACTTAAGAACAAATCTTTAATCCGTAAGAAATTTGTACCACAAAAACTTAAAGCCCTAACTGCTAGATACTGAAAGAAGAATGTCGCCGCTTTTGGTAGGTTTACGGCTAAAAGAATGGGAATTGAAGTCGGCCGGTCGACTATTTGCTTTATGATCACTGTCAAGCTTGCAAGAATCGTAATAACCAAAAATTGCTGTACAAACAAAAACCAGAAGTACCAGAGCTGAAGATCAAGTTCTTCTGTTGCTCCATTGGGCCTTCCTCTCCCCTTTTCCAAAAAACGGAATAACCACACAACCATATCAGTAAGTATAGATAATAAAATTGAAGGAATTAAACGAGAAAGGATGTCAGTTACCACTTGGGGGGAGTTATAAATCCATTTTAGGAATGGGATTGATCTGGTTAATACTGGGATCTGTGAAATTAAACCAATCACTGAGACCGGAATAACGTATAGCACTATTATACTGATAAATATTAATGTTATCACGTAATTTTCAAATAGAAAAAAATAGGTATTTTTTGTTGCAACATTGTTCCAATGGATATCGTTTGGGTGTATCTCGCTCACAACGCCACTAAAAGTTCCATGGGTTTGAGAGAGTAGGCATTGGTGTGCCACAGATGCCCCTCTGTGAGTGTTAAATTCGATAAAGACTTTATCATGAGAGAAAATTCTGCCATCATTTAGGTGCTTTTTCTCCTCCTCCATTTCACCTTGAAGTGCTTGTAACTTTTTCAAGCTCCACTCCAAAGTGGAGACACGAGATTTTAGTTTCAATAACCTTACCGACCCTGGAACTTTTAGGTGGATTGCTCGACATATGAAAGGTAGTTCAATAGACTCGATATAAATGGGCTCAAAAAATTTAGAAAGCAAATCTTGATCCATTTGAAAATCATTGTCATTGAAACTTTTCAAATAATTATCAATTTCCCTCTCTCTGGTGGAAGAAGATTTCCAGAACGATCTTGAAAGAATATGTTTTCGTATATGCCTCTGGAGATAAGTGACCATTTCCACTTCTAGAATATTCATAGCGTCCTTAGCCTGTCTGACCAAGAAGTCCATATGACTGGAATCGTAAGTAAGCCAAACGGTATTGACCCCACCAGGAACTGCACTAAACAAGTGAAAAAGTACATCAATTTCCCTTAAATGGTGAGGAACGTTGGAAATGAGTACAGTTTTAGCAACAATGGAAGACTGGTGGGTTTCAGAACACAAGTATGCCTGTCTAATCTTTACAAAACTGTCCATTTCGTAATATATGAGCCAGTGGAACATTACCACAGTAAATATAGTCATGAAGAAATGAGCTGTGAGTCGGTGTACGTTTGAATTAGCAATGTTGGATATGCTTAATTTATCCATTCCCGAAGCTGAGAAAATGTCACTGTTACCAGTGTAGTTGATAGGAACAAGCACAATGATATTGATGACCCCCACCACAGTAAAGAACATCAACAATATGCTGAGGAATCGAATGAAGAAATAGGTATCGAGACCCATACTGAGATAGTAAGTGATACCGTGCGTGATTGTGGGCCGGATCCACCCCAAAAAGGTGTCAGGCAACGGTTCCACTCGTTCTTTCATAGGCACACAATAACACCTGGGCTGGTACAAATAGCGGCACACCGGCCGGAGAAAACAGAACATCGTCAACTGGGCAGTACAGAGGACTACCGCCATCAACATACCCTTCATCAAGATGGTGGCCTCCGCTCCCGACGACGTGTGGGCGAATCCAGTTTGAGTTGTATTGAGGCACTTGCTCAACCACTCCGGGAAGAGAACTCCAACGTATTCTTTGGTAAGTTGTTCATAGTTGACTTGGTCTGATCCTAGAGTCAGCATTGTGATGGCTGCAAAATGTAACGCGAGCCATTGACACTTATAGTGTTACCATTTTCAATTATATTGATACACACCATGCCTAAAATGCTGTAGAGAAAGCTAATCCTCCCCAATACCAGTGGTGTCCTCTTAAAGTATCTGAGCCTGATATTGGGCTCTTTATGGGGGTTCTATTATCTCCTTTGGGCAGTGTTTCTTCCCTCTGGGGACATCCCCCATTTCGCGGTTCCAGCTGTACAAACTGCTTTTTTGAAACTCAGAATCAAGCATCAATCTCGGTCTAGTGGCAGCTTCCTTAGAGACTGTTTCTACTTCCTTCGATAAATACCATTGCAAGTACTAACACCATCAACTTGGTAGCTGGGCACGTGACAGAAGGTTCTGGAAATATCACACAAAATCTCAAACGACTTTAAGGCCCAGCGACAATCTCACCCTTTATCCAACACCAATTATGCCAATTGACTATTCAAAGTGGGACAAGATCGAGCTCTCAGATGACTCTGATATTGAGGTCCATCCCAACGTCGATAAGCAGTCGTTCATCAAATGGAAACAAAGAGATATCCATGAGAAACGCCACCAAAGAAATATCGAGATCAAGTCGATCTTGCTCCAATTGACAATGTATGCCAAATTAAACACCAGAGTAGACTACCTTCTCCAGAACCTCACTCCTGCCCAATTATTGGACAATGACGTGGTCTTTTCCAAGCTCAACCATCAGTTTGACAAGGCGGAACGGTTTGACTACCAGAAGTTGATGCAAGAAAAGGGCGATTCGTTAAGAAAAGGATTGAAAGATTTGACCTTTGATGAGGAGGAAGTGCAGAACACCCCTCCATATAATGAGATGGTCGAAGACTTATTTGTTCAGGTCAAAGAAGATAATGAAGCAGCCCAAACCGACGGAGAATTGTTATTCAAGCTCATAAAGGATCACAGAAATAAGATTGACGACATTTTATCAAAAAATACCATCAAGTTGGATGATTTGTTGAACCAGAAGGCCCAATTGATCAGTAGTGATGACCTTCACACCGGCTTTGACAGATCGTTCATGAACAAAGACCAGGACGAAGTGAAGAAGGAAACGCCGAAGAAAACTGAGAAAGAAGTGGTAATGGAAACGATTAATAGTCCTGGCGTACAGAAGCAACAGCAGAAAAGTCAAAAGACGGAAGCCCAAGAATTGGATGAATTGGAGTTATTGCCAGCAACGGAAGAATTTTCCAAGATCTCGTCCAAGGACCTTCAAGCAAGCGCAACCTTCTTGTTCAAAAATACTGAAATCTGTTCTGAACAGCAGAAAGATGCGTTACTCATGACCGCTTTTGATTCTCAGTTGGAAGGCAAGGATGCCAGAACTAAACAAATAATCCACCAATCCTTATTATTGCAATACGTGGCACAATTGGCTGGGCCCCATCCATCAAAAGATCAAACTATTAAGGCGATCAAGTTATTTTTCCCCAAAATAAGTGACTCGAGTACACCTGCTTCCAGTGCTTTCCTGCAAGAGGTTGAGACCACTTTTAACCATATTAAGACCAGAAGTGAAGTCATCAAAAACGAACGCCAAGATGATGCTAACGAAGAGGAGGCAGTGATTCAATTGAAGTCCCTTGATGAAGGAACGGAGTTAGTAGTCAACATCCCGGAAAAGGGCACCAAGGAATATGAGCTGTTCACCACCTCTTTGCCGAAGGAAATGCAGGATGCCGTTCTTACCGGATCCATTGAGGAAGTGAATAAAGTATTTGCCTCTTTAAAAGTGGAAGAAGCAGAACAAATATTGGAAATATTCAACCAGTGTGGGGTGATTGGTATCAATGGTTACTTTGAAAACGAATCTGAGTTTAACGAATTGCAAAAACAGTACAACGAGAATTTGAATATTGAAGAAGAGCCCGAGGCGGAGGCGGCTGCAGGAGCTCAAGAAGAAATACAATTCAATACAGTGAATGAAGTTGATTAAATATAAAAGAATTATTATTCATAATTAATGATTTTAAGTAGATGACTAAGTTTAATGAATTCTATATTTTATAATGAACTATTTTCTACTCAATTTTGCTAATGTCTCCATCAATGCCTGGGTACTTCCCGGCTGTGTTGGTTGCTGTTGCTGCGATGGTGAGTATGAAGATGAAGCCCCCGTCTGTAATTGAGATAGTAATGAGTTTACTTGGGTATTGGGGGAGTTCGTGTTTGGTGGAATTTGACCAAATTGTTGTCCTGTGTTGGTGAAGTTTCCGTAATTTGGCGCTTGAGCAACTGGGCTGTAGCCTTGATTTAAATGCTGGCCTTGTTGTTGATTTTGGAGAGCATTCAAAACATTTTGTGCAGAAGCCGGATCCAAACCCTGGATAGCATGAAGCAAAGTCTGGTTATTCTGTGAAGGTGGCCCTTGTCCGTATGGCTGTTGGTATGTCTGTTGACTGAAATTCCCTTGAGTACCATAGTTGAGTGGTGGTGTAGGAGAACTAAAGTTCGCTGCTGGATAATTTGGTTGAATGGCCCCTCCATAAGAAATTGGGCCATAAGATTGTGGCTGATTATTGTGCCATCCTGGGACCTCATTATGGTGTTGATTGTGTCTTCCTCTGCCACCTCTTCTGTCCCGGTCTCTACCCTTATCCCGATGATCTCCCCGGTGATCTCTATCCCGGTGATCTCTATCCCGGTGGCCACGTCTTCTATCCGATCCATACTGGTTGGTGGGTGGATCGAAATTTTGATAGGGAGGAGGGCTATTGCCGAACTTCTGTATCTTAGCTTTGGATATTATTTCTGCAGCAACCTCTGGTTCTACTTCCGCATATTCATCGAACTTAATTCCTCCATCAGGGGTGCTTTCAAATGTTTGCACATCTACCTTCATTTCCTTCACGATACAAATTCCTAAAACTCCCGAATAAGCTGCTTCACTTATTACATCGCTGAGATCCTTATGAGTTATATCCTCGGTTTCAATATCGATCCTCAAATTTCCAAACGCCTTTTTAACCCTCCTAATGAAAAAGATAGACGACTTGCCTGTGGTATACACCTGGCAGTCAGGTACTCCTCTTCTTCTCTTCGTTGCTGGTTCATCAGCTGATCTTTCTCTTCCACGAGATGCCGAGGGGTCTATTTGGTCAGGTCTGTCATTTCTTTTGGACTTTTGAGGCCTTGAAGCATCCAACCTCATGATTTTATTATGTAAGGGGACGTCTGTCTCGCCTCTAATGCATGCTAAACACGACTCGGCTGTTCTAAATTGAACAAACCCGTAGCCTGCTTTGATTGAAATCTGAATGACTTCACCGTACTGACTGAAGATACGGAATAAGTCTTGCTTTGAAATGGTGTTTGCTGGTAGGTTCCCAATGAATAATCTAGATTTATCAGGAAATTCATCCCAATTCAGAAGCCCCATATAGTAAGCCTCCTTTTTGATAAACTCCTCGTACTCTTGTTCTTCCTGTGGGGTCATAGGTATAGTAATGTTAGGTCGACGGCAGAATTCATTAATAGGGACAAGGGGATATGGGTCCTTCAACGTCTTGTATGGCTTGTTATAAGAGTATACTTGATCGTAGTTGGCTGATGGATTTGTGGGAGTACTATTGCTACCTAATTGGACATTCTTTTTAGCTAGTTGTTCTCCGATAAGTTTCATTTGCTGCTCTTGTGGCAATTTAACAAACTCTGGGTCTTTGACAAGTTCACTTTGCATTATGGCATCAAATGCTTCCTTCAATTTATCTTGTGGTTGTATTACTGGAGAAGAATCAGTGACTGATCGAGTCGAATTGCCAACGATAGGAGGCTTCGGAGGAAGTCCTGCGGGCTTTGCTGGTAAAGTGCTAGTAGGAGGCTTAGAAGGGATAGAGGATGCCACGCTTTGCTCTTTTGGTTCGGTAGTGGTTGCAGGTGTCTGATTGGGTAAGCTTTCTTGAGGGTTTAAAGCTGCTTCGGGGTCATAATCATCATCGCTTTCTTCAGCCTGTTCTGGCTGATCTTTGTGCTTCTCAAGGTCACTCGGAGGTGATGTTTCTTCGTCGTTAGAATCAAAAGACGGCTCATTAGATCCTTTGGAGCTATGCTCTGGGACCGAATCCAAGGGAGCCACATCCAATGCAGTTTCTGGGTCATACTCCTCCTCTTCGTCTTTGGGATCTGGTGAATTCTCTATTGACAGAGACAATTGCACTTCCGGTCTATCGATAGCGCTACCTTGTTCCGTTGTGTCAGCGGCCGAATTTGCATTCTGTTGCTCCCGATCTAGTTCGATAGCTAATACTTCTGGCTCTTCAGTAGATTCGCCAGTATGGGAAACTTCTGGTGAATATTCAGTGGTACCAGCCACAATCGTTGAATCCGGTTGGGGATTAGAATTAGATAATTCGGGAGTGGCGTCATCACTTTTTTGTATTTCAGGGTCTATCAGGCTACTATATTCTGCTGTTCCATCCAGGTACCCCACTTCGTCCTGTTCATTCTTTCCTAGCGATATTGGGTTCGCCTCCATTCTTAATGAAAGTGGTTTATAGGTGTGCAAGGTCAGCTGTCTAAGTATGAGCGCCGGGTAACAAACTGTGCGCTACCATACAGAAGCAAGGGTGCTATGACCCATTGGAACGCTAGTGACTAACAGACAGAGACATAGTGTGTAGTCAAGCAGGGGCACTTAGTTTGTATTGAATTAGGTACGGAGAGCTTGTAGCAACTAATTTGAACAAGTTGAACCATTAATAGCAATTTTTGTTCCTTATCGCATCGTTAGCAAAGAGCCAAGAGTCCAAGGACTTACTCCATTTACACTAAATTCCCGTGGGGAATGTATACATTGGAGACCTTGGGAAATATTACACTAACCTAACGAGTTAGCTGTAATTTGTGATTTTACAATTTATTATAAATTTTACAAAATTTCGCAACTTTTGAGCAAATGCTAATTTCAACAATGTTCCTAAAGGTCTGAGCAAAATACAATTAAGCCAGGACCCATACACAATTGTAATAGGAACAAACTATACCTGTAAATATACCAGCCTCATAGCAAGCCCCGAGGAGCCCAATACAGTCGTCCCATTGGTTCTTTAATTGCAGTATCTTAACTTCGGTGATTGAAACACTCCCTAACTGTTGCAACGAGTGTCAAATTTTTGCAGAACTAAGCAGGTGATGATTCTACCAGATAGGTCACAATCGGTATCTACTATATGATGCCAACAGTCACCTTCCATGGTTTCCTCAAGATCTAGATGTTCCATTTCATTACCCTTTTGGGCCTGGAGTAACGGTGCACCGCGCCCCCCCAGCCGTTCCAAATCGGGCAATACATACACACCCAAACACAAGTGCACTAACAACTCAATTATCATTTCACTTAGCTATATCTACCTTTCTTTCCGCCGCCTACTACCACCACACACAACATGGCCCTCTTCCAGAACTTCAACACCCATTCGTTGAGATCTACCCGGGGCTTCAAGCTCAAGCAGTCGTCACCCATCTCCAGCCCTCAGCCCATTTCCAGCTCTGCTTTTCCATCTACCCCATACCCCCAGGACTTGAACCTGCCTTACCAGACCATACACCTCAACAACGGCACTGGGGGCCAGCCTGTGTCTACCCACAGGGACATACGGAACTATGCTGAACAGACATTAGGCTCCGACAGCGCCTTGTTGCAGGCGGTCAAACTTCCCCAAGATGAAGACGTCAACGAGTGGCTTGCCATCCATGTGGTGGACTTTTACAACCAGATCAACATGCTCTACGGGGCTATCACCGAGTTCTGTTCCCCCACCACCTGCCCTCGGATGATCGCCACCGAGGAGTACGAGTACTTGTGGCAAGAGACCTCCAGTAGTGGGGCCAACGGCGCGGGGGGCCAGCCCAAGAGACCGGTATCGTTGCCAGCGTGTGAATATATCGAAAACTTGATGAACTGGGTGCAAGGGTTTTTCGATAACGACAACATCTTTCCCTCCAAAATTGGGGCTCCCTTCCCTCAACAGTTCCCCAACTTGGTGAAAACCATCTTCAAAAGATTGTTCAGAATATATGCCCACATCTACTGCCACCACTTCCACGAGATCAGCGAGTTGGGGTTGCAGAGTCATTTGAATACCTCCCTCAAGCATTACGTGTTATTTGCCAACGAATTTCAATTGATAAGTCAGAAGGACTATGGTCCCTTAGAGGACTTGGTGGAAACTATGCTCAAGAAGTAGCTTATCTGTCGCGTTATCCGCTATAAAAGTCTAAATAAGCTCCACCTCTGCCATCATGCAGAGATGATCAGACGGATACTGGCCCATCCGTGGTTGTCCCGAGGGTTCGGGGCCCATCTCTGCTGGTAATGGTAATCTCAACAAACTCATCAACTTCACCGATTGCTTTTCAAGTTCTTCCAATGTATCCACCCGATTAGAAAAGTCCTGGTTCCGATCCCACGATGCGACAATAAATATATAGTCCAAGAGTCCTCTCCAGGCATGGGCCCAATTAGAGAAAAATGGTTCGTTTCTTTCATTATCCAATCCTGCGTTTTCAGGATGGACGTTTTTGTATCCCACAGAATATAATGAAACAGCCCTCATATCAAGAGCGTTATGTGCATCTTGCATCTGCTTTACTAGTTCAAGCTGATCGTCTGTAGCCTGGTAATTTTCTGGACAAGGGTCTCGAGGTTGGTCCTTACCGAATTTTTCGATGTTTCCTCCTTCTTCTTCTTCGTCATTGTCCTCTTCCTCTGCTCCTTCCACCGTTCCTCTATTTTTAGAGTACTGATATGACAACGAACAAGAGATCACTGTGCTGGCCCGACCGGAAAATTTGACTGGTTTCGCCGTCATGGACAAGTACGGGCTGTCAAACGGCTGACTATTCATATCCCCAGCAAAAAAGTTATAGAAACCTTTGCTGTTGCCCAAGACCTTTCCTAAAGTATGCTGGAATTGTTTGAATTTGTAGAGTACCAAATATGTTTGTCTGGTTCTTTCAAATGTCCCGAATGGATGCCAAAATAAATGGGTTGTTCCTACAATCAACCCGTTCTTTTCACGTAGATGAGGGTATTGTTGTAAAATCGCGGGCTGGAATTCAAGGTAGCACATAAACCCGACATTCTGGGTTATGGTCCTTGGTAGTGGCAACTTTACGTCGTCACCTTCAAACGATCTTTCTGAGTCATAGTTGATAAAACTTTGATGCTTGCAAGTAAAGTATTTCTCTTTGAACACTATGGCCAACCCATGGTTTTTCATGTTGGACCGATAGAATTTTGAACTATAGCCCAATTTTTCAAACTCTCTCTTCCAGAACGAATTATATTGAATAAAGTCCAACTCTTGTAGACATATGACATCGGCCTGGTAATTTTTGAGCTCTGCCAACAATGCTCTCGAACGGTATCCCCACTTAAGAGCAGCTCCATTTGTAGGAAATAACTTTCTTCTTATTAAAGCTTGGGCCAACACATTGTAAGTCATGATTTTGATTTGAAATCCAGAACCCTGCGGTTCTGATGTTTGATTGATTGCAAGCAGCGGCCGGGAGATAAAGAGCTTTTCCTCATGGGTCTTAGCTGGCTCAATACCCTGAGCCCGGAGTTCTTCCTCCTTCGCCTGTTTCCTGAGGTTTCGAAGTCTCCGTTGCTCTTCAATATATTCAGGTGTAAGTTTGGAAGGGTCAATGGACCTTTTCGACGACTTTTTCCTGGGGTTTTTGGACTTCTGTTGTTTTTCAACATTTTTGACCTCCGTCTGGGGCGGTAAGTTGGTCGTATTACTCGGCTCTGCCCCTTCAACGATTTCTTGGCTCATCTTGGTCTATTTGCAACTAGAAAATTCTGTTGGTTCGCACGCTACAATATATATTATTAACAAACCTTCAGTGTAACACGACACGTTATTATGTCCTATATCAAACTTGATCAGCTTCAAGGCAATGTTTACGGGCTCTTGGATGAGCTTCTCAAGGTGAATCAAGGAGAGTCCATCGATGAAGTGAAATTAGAACAAAGTAAGATCACCCGACAAATCAACACAATCTTGGTCCAGTATGGCGAGTACCTTTCTATCCTTAAGAATAGATTACAACGAGGTGGAAGGGAACAATTGGCGGAGTTCGAGCTCTACACAGCAAGGTTGGCATCATTGAAGGCCAAGGTACGATCAGTGCAAGTGCTAGCGAATGATCTCAACCTCGAAGCAGACCACAGGAGAGTGTTGGAGAGATATACTGCCAAAGAAGCACAGCAAGAAAAGTCCGAACTGAAGACCAGGGAGGAGCTTTTCGGTGACAGATCGAAAATACAAAAGGAGGAGTCCAACTTGTCCGCAAATCAGCAAATATTGACTCACAATAAGAAAATTACCACCTCACTACAGGCTACCAAGGAATTGCTCTCAAGTACAGTTCTTCAAAGTGAGCTCAATTTGGATACGCTTGACCAGCAAACAAAAGATCTCCATAAGTTGAACGAAGACTACATTAAGTTCGCCGACTTGCTCAACAAATCAAGACAAATTGTTAAATTCATAGAGAAACAGGACAAATCTGACAGGAACAGGATTTACCTCAGCTTGGGATTTTTTGTCTTCTGCTGCTTCTGGGTATTGTGGAGAAGAGTATTGAGAACTCCTGTCCGAATCTTGTTATGGTCATTTTTCAAGATATTCCGCATATTCAACTGGCTCCTCGCCTCGTCAAAACCAGCCGTTGACCCAATAGCTTCATCCAGTACTACTGATTTAATAAGCACATCATTAAGCACATCATTAAGTACAATAAGTACAGCATTAAGCACAACATTAAGCACAGCTATCGAGATGACATCGACGTTAGATCTCGATAAGGAGTGGGTACTGGAACTTGAGAGCCTAATTATCGAGTCTACTACAGAAATACTAATGGATGAGTTGTAATCAACTAAAAAGTTTTGGCGTTCATTCAATGAGATTATGGCATTTCGATCTTAACGGAGCTTCCGTGGTTCTTGGAACTCTCAATAGCAGCAACAACAATAGCCAAATGGTGGAAAGCCTTTTCTGGAGTAACAACAACCAAAGACTTATCCTTGGCTTCGACAGCAGCAGCAAAGTTGGTAAATTCCTCGACGGTCAAGTTCAATTCATCGACTTCGATAACGGTCTTTTCAGAACTTTGTTGAGCACTGGCACCGGTTTGGTAGGTAATAGTTGGTTTCTTCAACGATGGAGAGAAATCGTAGACAATAGAACCGTTGGTACCGTAAATAGTGAAAGAAGAATGTTTATCAGTAGCACCGAAAGCAGAACCGTAAGTAAATGTACCGATGACATCACTCTTCATCTTAAGGGTAGAAAACATAATGTCGACATCACCACTTTGTTCTCTGACTTGCTTGGTCAATGCACTGATAGATTCTACTGGACCTAAGACATCGGTCAACAAGGCCAATTGGTGAACACCACCATCACTTAAGTAACCACCAACGTGTTCTGGCTTCAATCTCCAGCTGGTGTTGAGGTACTTGTTATTTTCATTGAAGGCACCTGTAGCGTGGTAAGTGAAAGAAATGACATCACCAATCTTTGGTATCACATCTTCCTTTATGATCTTGATAGCCTTGCGGAAACTCCAGTTTTCCAACACAGCAATAGGAACATCAGTAGTCTTTGATAATTGAACGATTTCCTTAGCTTGAGACAAGTTAGCAGCAATTGGCTTTTCAAAGGCCAATGGCTTCTTGTGTTGGACCGCCAACTTGACAACGTCTAAGTTGTATTGAACGGGCAACAAGGCATCGACGAAATCTATCTTGTCATTTGAGAACACTTCTTCAAGCGAGTCGTAAACGTTAGCTTTATCAATGTTGGCCTTTTCAGCAAATGCTTCGGCCTTGGCCCTGGTTCTATTGTAGGCTGCAACTGGAGTCAAGTTGGAGATCTTTTGAATGTTAGGCAAGTGCTCATCAGTAGCAAAGATACCGGTACCGACGACGGCTAAGTTAAGATTTTTAGACATTTTGAATTACTTATTATGAATAGCAATTAGGAGGTGCCTGTGCCCAATTTATATGTTCGGATTAATTCTTGCCTACCACAATCCCATGACCCCCACTTTTCAGCCATCACGTGGAGAGGAAGGACCTTCCACCTGATCCCCCAAGCATTTGTCTCGGAGCTTCTAATAGTGGCTAAGTGCGAACGATTGTGTGAAAAATTCCCCCAACCTTTAACCTAAGTCAGGTTTTTCCGGCATGAATTACATCATCTGAGACGCCATCGAAGGTCGAAGCGACCTTCTGCAAAAATGAAATTGGGTAAACCAAGCTTTTAATATGGGTCCTTGCTGAGTAATTTAGGATTTCTTTGGCCAGGCTTCGTTTAGAGCTTGATTCACCAAATTCTCTGATGACGTTAATTAAATTGTAGTTCGTCATTATGCATTCCTGCAACACAAGCAATTTTTGGATGAGAACGGTGTGCTTGTTCGTTGGGCCATTTCCACACTCCATGGCCCGTTTAGACGGCTCAAAACTGGGATCAAAAACTTCATCTATGCCTTGGCATAAATTGTTGTAGTTGAGCTTGAATAGTTTGCGCCCATAGAAGGAAAATACCAACGGGAACTTGTATTCAACGTTAAAGAGCCACGACTGAAGCAAGTACTCAAAATCTGCAAGCATTGTTGTTAATTTTAATTGATCCGGAGCCAAGTAGCGGAGAGTGATATCGATATGTTGTAGAACCTCAAGTTTGGAAACATCATTATATTTACTGAATTGAACAGGCCCATAGAATTTTTGCTGGGGTATCAAGTCGTTTAGTATGGGTATGAAAATGTTGCAATTTAGTGCTAGCTGAATGCCATTTTGAATCGACAAACTCGGCTGGTATTCAAGAGAGGACCAAAGATCGCTGGCACTTAGACCGACTCCGATTTTCTCTATTAACGAGTCGTATGCAGCCCCGTCCAATTTGGTACCATTCAAGTAGAGTTTGAAGTGTAGCTAATGTTAGTACCGTAGCGAAACTCGATGTTCCGATTTCAAATTTACCTACAAAAAACTTAGGACCGGGCAAGATCATTTGGGCCAGCTCGTTTTTTCCCTCAAGCTTACTCTGGTACTCGATCGTGGCATAATTTTTCCCGTTTCGAACATTCAAACTTTCCATGATGGTTGAATGAAGTCGCAGTGGCTGTAAAACGAAAATCGAGCCTGGAATAACCAGTTATCTATTCACGCTTCTATCACATTGGAACACACATCGACTCAGTATTATTAGTGGTATTCGTGATGCCCAAACCAACAGTCCCAAAGGTATCTATACGAAATGGCCAGGTGATACTCAACCGAGCGGTGTTGATACCACAAGCACAGATCGAGAAACAGGTCGAGGCAGCCCCATCTTTCCAGAGAAAGCTCTTGATCTACTACAAACAGTTCTACCGACTTCGGAACCTTATCGATGGCGGAGAAGCAATCAGCATACGTAAATACGAAAACATCCTCCGGAGAAATTTCAAGCACATCTCATTCTACAATAGGCGAGAAGTGGTACTCGAAGGGTTCGTAAACTCACCATTGTCCCAAGAGGAGCTACTCCACCGTATCAACAACACCTTGGTGTTTGTTTTCAACTCCACCGTGAAGAGAACCGACGAGTTTGACGACAAGGAAGTGATATATTTCGATGATATCAAAAAATACAACACCGATACCATAGAAAAACAGATCATGTCAACCATACTAGAAATGGAATACCAGAAACCGGATGATATCAAATACGACTTTAAATACAAATGGTTTACCACCTTAAACGACCAACTACACGAATATGACAAGCAGATCGAATCTTCGAAATCTACAAAAACTAACAGAAAGGTCAAAATAGCCACCCCATTGCATTATATTGGCTTCAAACAATACGAAACAACCATTATGAGGCTCAACGAAGTACACAAGTTGTGCTTATAGCCACCTTGTTGTTGGCGGGTACCATGGTACTCGTGTCCTGCACACTGCCTTCACTAATAAAGGCTGAGGGCAACTTTAATTGATCACTACGACAATACTTATCACACACAATGGGCTGGTTATCATTTTCGAACTCGACTAATAGCAAGAAGGAAGCATTAGGTCCCACTCAAGTGGAGCAAAGGTCGCACAACTCGATTCATTTGCAATCTGGACTCGAAGCACCCGCTTCCATCGCAGGCTCATCTGATATTAGTACTACACTTGAACAGATAACTGCTGACCACGAGTCTCCACTAGACATCAAGAAGGTCGACTTGACCAAGGTGACTCTAGACGATACAGTTGCGCAGTTTGTTGAACCAAAGCCCAACAACCTCTACATTATTGATGGGGAAAAGAACACTAAGCAGAGTATCATTTGTACTAGTACGGACAACAATGGCAAGACCTGTTTGGAGCTTGGTGTCAATTCCATCGCCTTATTCAGAACCATGCAAAAATTGGAGTATTTCTGCTCGTTGCCAGACGACATTGATGCCACCTACTTTGAATGCAGAAAGATCCAATAGTTTAATAGTTCAATGGCGCCACTATATAATCTACGAAGATACGAGTAAAATTTTCATTAAATTATGCGGAGTGTAGTTTATCGTAGACATGCAATTACAGGTAGTATGGTGACAATCCTAGATGGTTTAAACCATAAAGGATTCACCACATCCACAAGTACCCTTGGAATTTGGGTTCTTGAAGATGAACCGGGACGACAATTTGTCGTCCAACCAGTCCATTTCTGAACCCACGATGGAGAACAATGCTTTGGAGTCAATGAACACCTTGACATCATCTTGTTCAATGAGCTCGTCGAACTTTCCAGGCTTTTCCACGTATTCCAAGTTGTAGGTCAACCCCGAACATCCTCTGTTCTGAACCCCAATTCTGATCGACTTGGGTTCGGGTTGTTGCAACAAGCCCCGCAAATGCTCGACAGCGTTAGGTGTCAATGTGATCAATGCTTTTCTAGGACGTAACGTTCTTCTCTTCTTTGGTTTGGATGCTGAGGATGGGGCTTCGGCCGACTGAGCTGACACCACCGAAGGTTCGGGTGTCGATTGAATGTCTGGAGCCGGCGCACTCACAGGTTGGGCGGTGGGGCCGGTTATGCTGATTGATTGTTTTTCTTCTTGTGGAGGGTCTATCGATTGTCTAGGCAAAGAACGACTGGTGAATCTGGACGTTCTTGATCTTCTAGAGGGGGCGGCGGTTTGTGTCAGGCTCTGCGAAGCACTCTTGGAGTCGGCATCAGACTCCCGAGGGAAATTCAACGAATGCTTCGACCACTTCGACCCAGCGCCGGTACTGGCATTGTTTCCCCCACTGATGGAGTAATTCAACCCAGAATAAAAGTTGCTTTTATTGGACGAGGATGTCGGTATGGTTTGCATAAACCTCTTGGAGCCTTCCTTGGTGGCTTCGTTCAGTATAAACCGCTTGTTAACGTTGGCTATTCCAAGCAACAACTGTCTTCTTGCTATCATGACTTTTTGTGGGTAGATTTGTGACAGCGGTTACGGCACTTGATATGTTCAGTTCTCACTAGTGCTGGTATACGTAAAATGGGGTGTGTTGGAAGTTATAAACACTTGAAAGACTGTCAACTGTGTAATAAGTAATAATTAGTTAGTAGTCATAAATATTTGTAACCAGGGTCGGATTTGGGGGTGTGCACGACCACGGGATCCCCAGCCTTGAGAAGAATGACATAAGCTTACTTTTGGTGCAATTGATTGGCTGGAATGTGGATGCAGGTCCCGCAGCCGAACTCGGGATTGCCGACTTGCGCCCGACAAAAATGACCCTCCCGCGTGACCGAGCACGTGCCAGAATTTTTCAACCACTCATGGTCAGTCTGTTACTAGCAACGATTACTTGGCTAGCAAGCAAAAGCTACAATAAATGTAAATGCGCGATGTGGCTATTTTTGATAATAGCCATCAATCTTATGTATTAAAATGTTCGGTGCGAGGACCCTCAGCCATCAGATTCCAATGAGTTCTTGCCAGCTAAACCGTTGGACCCCCAGGTCCACCTTAATTTTGCTTGCAAGCTTTTGATCCATTCAAGATCGATTGAACGTTTAGCAGAGCCGGTTTGAATAGGCTGGTCGGTGCCATTTTTATTCCTTCCAAAGCCAAAACTAAAACTCGAATTCTTGTTAGCTGGTCTGACATCATTGCCGTAAGTATAGCTCTCGGGTATATTATTCAAATAGTTTAATTGGCCGATCAAAGTATCTGAAAATGGGATATGGTTCTCTTTAACATCAGTAGCCATGCCTGTGTATGCTGGCGCGTTATGATAGAACGACCGCTTGGAGGTAACATTAGCAATTTGCTGCCTCTTGTCATACTTGTCTTGAATTGACTGAAAAATATTCAACAATTTGACATTCTTCGAAGTGTCTGACGAAGCTGGACCAGTTCCGAGCTCCATAGATACTTCAGGCACCGGTTGATTCTCGCTCCACATGGTAGCAGTCTGTTGTGGAGATTCCAATTCATTTTGGTACAACTCATTAAAGAATTCCTCGTATGTTTCCACACACCCTCCACAAATGAATTCGTTGTAAACCTCACTTACGCGGTTGGAATCGGTGATGGATTTGCGATGCTTGGACCTCTTGAACTTTTTGTTGTTGTTCAAAATGGAACTGATTTCATAAAGGGGCTTTTCACAAAGCTCACAGTGCTTGAGAAGATCGGTTCCTGGTATCTTTCCGAAAACCTGTTCTACTTCAGATTTGGAGGAGTTGAGCAACGGGCGTGGAACGTGATCGTTGGAAATAGTTCGCTTATTATTCGGCTTGATGTTGAATAGCGAGTGACTGGACCCAAGACGGTTGCTGGCCATGGTGCTCCCGCCAAGGGTATCGCCATTAAACGATGCAAACGTCGAGATGTCGGAAATGCTGTCGACATCATCGGCGCCTAGTTCCTGGATGGATTTTGATAAATGCAAGTTGTTAGTAAAAATACGTTGTTTGAAAGTAGCCAAAGATCGTTTTCTGTTGATCAAGGTGAGCTCGTCGTTATCGTCATTAATTTTTTGGGAGATGAATGCGGCCAACGGGTTATTGGCATGGGCGACTTTGGAGTCGAGTGTATTGGTACAGGGATTTTCGTTGGTGGAAGCCAGTTTCCTCTTTGTCATATAGTCCTCAATTAGGACGATAGGGTCCTGGCTGTCGTCGTCGTCTTCGTCGTCGTCATCCTCAAAGATCTCACTTTCAAACGTCTCGTCCACGTCAGCACTGATCTCGGAGATGTCTCTAGGCGCGGTTGCCAGCAGCAACCTGAGGTCGGGCGATGGGACCGAGTCTGGCTGGCCGGAAGCGCTGGAACCCAGGCCTCTATTCTTTGGTTTCAACGGGGGCGGCAACGGGAGCGACGTCAAGGTGGTGTCATCAATAAGGTCGAGTTTGGAAGGGTGATGGGTGAGTGATTTGGAGAGCGAATCTCGCTTGGACCGGCTGATGCTGGAAACACTGGAAAAACTGTTGAAGGAGTCTTGCTTGTGGAGGAACGGGAGTCGGAAGTCACGGGAAGGGGGGCCTAGTCGACTTAGGTTGAAGTTTGTAGATGCAATAAGGGACGGGTCCGGGCTAAAGCCTTTAGCAGCAACTGCGCTCGTAGCGGAACCAGTGCAGCCAGCACCAGAATCGCTGAGATCAACCAGAGAGGCAGACGCCATCGTTTGTAGAGCGAGTGGAGGTAGAGCTGAGCGGGTGGGGGGTGGCACGGGTATACACCAAGCACAAACAAAGTGGTTGAATTAAAAACGAAGCAGTCGACCCACAGCAACAAAAACACTAAACACCAGAAATGGCGGTGGCTAAATATACGGCAGCCGGATCCACATCCACACAACCAGTGATGGGGAAAAAGTTACAGGTTAGCCCTGGCGGTGGGAGGGTGGGTGCAGGAACGGCGACGGAGCACAATGTCTTGGGTACCAGGTGCAGGTGCAGGCCCCGAAGGAGGGTAGTTGGTGGGACGGTGGGAGGTTGGCAGGTCGGCCGGGTTGGGAGCGTGGCGTCTGGCCCATGGCCCACCTTGGCCTGTACCTGGAGCGACTAGCAACCGATGAATGGCCCCACAACTGTAAGGGCGTCGTGTGGTTGGATGGCGTGGTGGGTCGCGTGGTGGGTGTGTTGGACACCGCTACAGTGAGGGAGGCAGTTGGCGGGCCCGCGGTGCGACTCACGGTGCCACGACGGTGCCACGACGGTGCGACGGTGCGACGGTGCGACGATTGTTGGCGGTGGGCCGACGATTGTTGGCGGTGGGCCGACGATTGTTTGCGAGATGCTCCCACGGGTGGGGACCAGATCGGGGCCGATTACCCAACGGAAATGGAGCGGTGACTACGGCCCATGGAGCGGTGACTACAGTCCATGGAGCCCCGGGGGAAGCGGGGGACCGTCGAGGTGGCGGCAGCCAATCAAATCAACCCATTTGCCTATTGGCTGACCAGTAGTGCCATGAGCCGAGTTGTGAGTTGTCGCCAGCTGTCGTCTGGGGGCTCGGTAGATCCCGAAATAGACGTTGCGCAGCGGTGGGAGGATTTGCCAGGATGTGCCGACAGCCACGTCAAGGTACGGAAAACCTGCGTCCGTCTAGACCTTCTAGGCCCCTGCTGTATGCACCACCAACGCGGGGCCAGTGGTGTTTCTATTGTCACGTATCATTGGCAGACACCACTCGTCTACCGGCTAACTGGCCCATTTCTTTTGTTGTAATTTTGAGTCGGTTCCAGTGTCCGAGTCAGGTAAGGTTCTCCTCCTTGAGCCTGTAACTTGAGCCTCGGGTTCCATTAGCCCTTGGTGCTTGGACACCACGTCCACCGCCCTTGATGCCGTCTACTAACTCTAGCGCTGCTGATTCTGACGTAGTATTACTATTATTATCTATTTGGCGACGCACCTCCGAGATTCGAGAAGCTGGTGGTGCAGCACATCGCCGTCGTTTGCATCGTTAACCCAGTCCAAAATGTCACTGAAGATGCGTTGCGAGATGAGCCGGTCCATTTCGAACTCCTGCTGTCTAATCCGCAACATCAACGTTTCACACACCTCAATTAGCATCGACATTCCTCGGTACTCTTGTCGTCTTTTAAATTCTATTATGGGCTGCCAGTTGGTAAGCTGGTAATTAAATCTCAACTCGAGCACCGACAAGTTTTGGAAATATGATGTAGGATACTGGAGGTTGGGCCGGGTCAAGATCAACGGGATGGACTGGTTGGTGACAAACGGACAGTTGTTCAACGATAACCGTTGGAGACTGTCGCTGCAGTGGACCGCCAACTCCCACACCGACTTGTCGGTAATGTGGCATCCCGCGAGCCCCACCGTCTCAAGGTGCTTGTTATTGTTAATGAGCACCGACACACTGCTATCAGTGACCAAGTGGCCCTTCTGTTTGCGGCCAAAGTTGATGTTTCTCAAGTTGCGACACTTTTTTGCAATCTGGTAAATCCCAGCATCGGAAATCAATTCACAGGCCCGGATGTCCAACACTTCAAGCTTGGGACACTTTTGGCTCGCCATGATAAGAAACTCGTCATCGATGACTTTGGAGCCGGTGATAATCAACTTCTTGAGCCGGTCGCCGCCGGTGTGGAAAAATTCGTAGGTAGGATACAATCTGGGGCACATGTATAATTCCAACCATTCGAGCTCGGAGAAATCAACGTGGCTCTTGATGGCTTCGATGGAGTTCTGTTTTAACATGAACAATTTGTGCAACACAAACGACGTGGGTTTCATTTTGAGCAGGAATTTGCGGTTGCAAAGCGAATTGGCCAATTTGCCAAATTGAATTTCGTCACTGAAGAGGAAATTCTTGCTTAAAATTTCCATCGTAACCTGGTGGAAGAGTTTATTCACTTGCATGCAGTTAAACAACACCCCGGAACCGCGGGTGACTGTGGTTGTGGGGTGCAATTCGTTCCAAGCTCTTTCAGCCTGTTCCTTGTTGCCATGAATTAACATCGCATGGTTGTAGGACAACGGCTTCCTCCTGGTGGGGGAGAGTTCCTGGGGAACCACGGTGTTTTGTAATGATGCATACTCGATGATTTTGTAGACCAATTCTGGCACATCGAAGATGGATGGAGAAGTTTGTACAGGAGGTTCTTCAACTGGTAATAGTAATGCAGGAGATGGGGATGAATTAAATATTAATTTTCGAGGGCCAGCATGGTCTTTGAACAAATTATTAGGGAGTATCGGGGTTTGTTTTTTGATTGGGGTACTCAACGGAGTACCGTCATCGTCAGTGTAGTCTGGCAATGACTCCAAGTCGGAATTATCGGAAGGCGAAGTGGAGCCATTGCTGGAGTACCCCGAGATGAAGGAAAATTCCAGTTCCTGGAATCCACATCCATTCAAGTTGGACGACGAAGGACCCGTCGTAGGAGAAATCTTCAATTTTCTCTTGGAGTACTTAGAACTCGAGCTCCTCGTTATCTTTTTGGGCACATTGAAGTATGCCGATAACGAATGTGAAGACACCTTGCGGCAGGACTTGGCTCTTTTGGGGGAGGATGTAGTTAACGGGCTGCTAGTCAAGCATTCGTCCTCTAAGAAAGGATTGAACTCGTAGATCTTATTGTCGATATTTGAAGCATAAGGTAGAGGTCGAGTATGATTGTAGTTCATGATTATGATAATGCAAGATGGTTGGGGGGGTCTTGTAAGAAAAATATGCTAATGAAGTTGGAAAGAAATGAACGAATTGAAATTAAACATGCAAAATTTCGAAAGATAGGCTAGGGTGAGCAGAATATAGATGGTGAAGATGATGTGTGGAGTGCAAGAATGTTACACTAGGTGACCGGCTCTAATATGTGGCCCTTGACGTTGGAGCCCGAGTCACTAATTTGTTGATGTGACAATTGAAGGGGGAAGGAATAGTTATATATCGGCAGGGGGAGCGAACGAAGAGCCAGTATTTTTTTAATTATCTGCTTTGATATGTAGCTTTCTTGGAATCTATTCTCGCTTAGGTACAAGCAACAGATAAAAGCAAGTTCTTCTATTGTTTTGGACCAGCAGCTGGAGTAGAAGTTATACAGGAGCGGGAAATGCCCTACGGGTGCAGAAGCCAGGAGCATAAACAATTGGCGGCTACATCTGACATGCATGTACATACTTTAACCACCAGCTCCTGGTCCGCATTTGGCACGGAACAGAGTGTTTCGCACCCCAACATGGCTGGTTATCATGCATACCGGTCACGTGCACCAAATAATATGCTTCGGATTACTGTAGCCTGATGCTGGTGCGCAGGTATGGGCAGTACCATGCGGCTGGTGTAGAGGCTGGTTGGGTGCCAAAACTGGTAAACCTCAGGACCAAAAGGGTCAATTCCTATAAATAATAACAGCATCGAATGGTAGGTACCTCTCATCACCGGGGTCTAGCGCTGGTATCGTCGGCAGGTACCTGGGTGCTTGCAATGTTCGATCACATCGGTCAAGCCGTGCTTCTTGTGTTGATGTCTAGCCATCACCATGCATGGTACGAGCATAACAAAGATCTACTGCTACAAAAGCTGGTCCTGTTTTCCCACGGCCTGTCGTCAATGTAACTTAATGCGGTTCAAGAAAATCCCAAACCTGCTCAAGCCAATTACGCCTGCACCTACCGTTAGCGAATTGCAATTTGGTTGACAACCGGAATGTTGGTGTTTACAATCTGAAAACTACCAAAGTCGCTGGTTTGCGAGACAAATACGTGTGGACACTTCCAATGGTGTCAAGAACTCCTTTTCGTAGTGAAGCGGTCGCTTCCATGCTGGATATTCTTAATATCTCCTACATGATTCCATGTGGAACGGTTTAATAAATAAGGTTACGAATTACCCTAAAATAGTGCTCGAAGTACCCCAGATGCACCTGCCAGGATAAGACCGAACCCACCAGCCACTGTTACCCTGATATGGAAATACATCAACCGATTCGTCACTAGACGAAGCACTCGGACGGGGGTCCCTTTTTGGTGTCCAGTGTGTAGTGAACAAGCCTCGATGCATACGACCAGGAAATTTAGTACAATTGGTGGGCCCGAACTTGAGCTATTCGAGAGATCAGCTTCGGCGAGGGGGTAGGCTATGTGGAACAATCAGAGGCAAGATCAGCCACGTTCGCAATCTCAGTGCTGTGGAATGTAGGTATATGTGTCCTGAGATTACCGACCAATTATGTGGTGATTGGCATGGTGGACCGGGCAACCAGACTTCGCACGCAACCTCATTCCGCTTAGAATAATAATGAGCATCGTACGTGTGGGTGCCAGCGGTGTGGGAAATCTTATTATTACACCTGCCCATCACTACGTATCGCAATTTAGGAGAACCTACACCTGAAATTGAGTTCCTTACAATGTGGTTGCCCACTTCAAGTAGTTGGTGATTATTATGATAACGCGGATTTTGAAGTAGCGATTATTTTATAACCAGATGATTTGATATTTTTTAACCAGCCCCCGGCAACCGATATCATCGATCTGAACTAAATAAAACCACCCCACAGTTGAACCGTTTATAGTTATATAACAAGCGGCGTCGTCAGGAAGAAACCATATTGAGGCGTCAACAGTGCTCCTGAAATTTTCTGGAGCCTGTTGTTCATCTTCCATGGAACATTGTCTTTGAGAATAGACATTCCCGTTCCCAACTGACTGTATACCTGAGCAAGGGTCGGTCTTTGTGAGCGAAGTTCTAGCCCGGTCTATTCATTTTGAATAATTGGGCTGTACTCAATTACGTGCATTAAAAGCTACACCGGTGGTCGCAAATTAATGAGAGCGACCGCCCTTTGTAGTTAATGTTTAGATTTGGTCAAATTCGATATTCACTAGTTCCATAAATTTACCGACACGCCTCTTTGCCAACACATTTGTTGTGATACGACAAAGCCAGTTGCACAGTGCATGGAACTTAAGGTTTATTCAGCCCTTTTTCGTATCCAAGGACCCCTAACTAGTAGTTTAATTGCATATTTGTGGGATATTGGAATATTATGAAAAAATTTTCATTTAATTTTTCCAAAGGTATTTGATGGTGATTTGCTAAATTCTATATATGCCACGTCAGTAGGTGTTCTCTCTGTTCTTACCACATCACTTACATGTCCAGCTACGTTGATTTGGCTGCGAAGACTAAATGACACAAACCGAAGCACAAAAAGAAACACAACAAAAGAAATCTGGACCGGGACCTTGCATAGCTCATCATCCCAAACCGAAACCCTGCTATTCAACTTGAAGCTCCGATCCCGATGAACTATGCGGATATGTTGCTGTATCATATTTACGTTGCATTGGTACTGCACCGAGGTTCCATGACGTCAAACGTGGAAAAAGGAACGGTCCCGTCGTTCAACGGTTGTGCCGGTTCATCGAGGCAGTAAATGAAGACCTGAGTCTATTTGAGAAGCTGTTCGCATCACCGCTATATCCCCACGTTGCACCCCATCACCAATAAGCCTCTGATTTATTTGATATGGGCTTTGTTTGACCGGACTTGAAGTTCCGCGTGGTTATTGTCACGGCGTGACACCACAATTACTGAGCTGACGTATGCGCTAATACCGTTGGCTAGTTTTGCACTTGCATAATCATCATTGCTGAATTCAGGCGGGCTTCCGAAACTAACCCGGAGCGAAAAATCCTGACACCAGGATTATTCTTGGCTATGTTACTGGAGGTTGGAACTGCCAATCGCTGGGTCAAATCTTGTAGAACTGTAGCATCGTACCTAAGAACCACCGGGTACGTACTGCCATCTACTCTTGATGTCCGTCCACTCCGGCATACCTCTGTTGGGGGCAGCTTCTGATAACAGTCCAGCTGTCAGAGATAATCCGGACCTGCTCCTGGTTTATCCGAAAAGTTTGGTGCGGCGGTCTTCTCTATGCTCTTTCGGGATAATTCCGCGTGGCTCGCATCCTGCCTGTGTCCTTCCGGCGTCCTGCCGGCAACCTGCATCCCTTAGTTAATCAGTACAACTAACGTACATAATAAGTGATGAGCACAGTTATCGCACTATAGATTGCCATCTTATCTTTTCCAACTACCACTTTCTTTCCCATAACAACCTCCTGTGGGATTTAATTGTTATTTCTTGAGTCCACCGGACGGCCATCTCAACATCTCTTGCATTCAACACTTTTGGACCAAACTTCAAACTGAGTCCAAAGTCGGTCAGCTTTTCTTGAGTCACATTGGATCATTATCTGACCACCTAATCACCTTTCATTATGGTCAAGAAACAGACAACTACATCAAAGAACACTGCGTTGTTCGAGATCCGTTTAAGGAACCTTGATCACGACGTGTTGGTGCTTAAGGGGAACGAACACGATGCTGCTTCGGCCCTCTTAGCCGGAAAAATCGTGTTATCGTGCAACGAGCCCCTCACCATTAAGAAATTAAACTTGAGATTGTACTCCACTTTGCGGTTGAACTGGACGGATCATTATCAAACTCCGAAGGGGACATATCCCAAACCGGGTCGACTCGAGAAACAAGTCTATGAGTATAATTGGGACCCTGCCACCCTCCAAAAATACCTTCACACTTTACAAGAACAGGTGTCGCCCACTAGCGGGTTGAGTAGGGCTCATTCCACCGCATCATTGAAAGGATTGGGGCATTCCATCCGATCGAAATCCTCAAGCAATCTTCATCATCTCACTTCATTGAGCCTTTCAAGCTCCCATTCCGCCCTCACTACTAACGACTCCTCCACATCTTTATCATCCAAGACTGGTTCTCACAATACCGTACTTCCAGCAGGAAACTATGAGATACCTTTCAGTGCAATTGTTCCAGGGAATATGCCTGAATCGATCGAGGGCTTGCCTGGAGCATCTCTCGTGTACCGTCTTGAGGCCACGTTTGACAGAGGAAAGTTTCATAACAATATGGTGACCAAGAAATCCCTTCGGGTTATCAGAACCTTGACCACTGACTCAGTGGAATTGACCGAAACCGTGGCTGTGGACAATACTTGGCCCAAAAAGGTCGAGTACTCGCTAAATGTGCCGTCTAAGGCCATTGCCATCGGATCCGGAACGGCTATCAGTTTCATGTTGGTACCATTGCTTAAGGGGCTCAGACTAGGAGACATAAAAATCCAGCTTGTGGAACTCTATTCGTACGTGGGGTACATTCCTCCAGCATACAACGCCGAAAGAACGGTTTGTGAAAAATTCATACCCAAACCGGACGAGAACGATCCCAACTTCCAGATGGACAAATGGGAAGTGGATACATTCTTAAGAATCCCTTCCAAACTTTCCAAATGTACCCAAGATTGTGACATTTTACAGCACGTCAAGGTGAGACATAAAATTAAATTCACCATTGGATTGGTGAACCCCGACGGTCATGTTTCCGAGCTTCGTGCCTCGTTGCCAGTTCAGCTTTTCATCTCGCCGTTTGTGACCATCAGTGCCCGGTACGAAGACGAGTCCGACGTATCTCTGGAAGGAGGCGTCAGATCAGAACCAGACCACGACGATGACGAGGAACTACTTTTTGCCAATGATATCCACAGTACAAGTAATACCAGCTTGAGTCATTTGGCAGAGCAACAAGCCCTGAGTGGAGAGTTGAGAAGGTCCAACAACGGGTCAAGCACCTCGTTTAGCGGAATAGTCGCTCCTCCACTCTACGAAAAGCACATCTACGACCGGCTCTGGTCTGACATGTCACCAGTGGAATCGCCCGTGAACTCGGGATCGGCAACTCCCAGAGGAAACTTGTATGATGCCCGAAACGACATGCTGCAACACTTTTCCATGTCTCCTATTGATACGCTTCAGTTGAGTGAGAATTTGCGGCAATTAAGTATCCAGCGCCAGGCCCAAGAGGCCAGCGAGCAGCTTGGGTCCAACGGTGTCTCGATTCCATCTACTCCCCATGGAATTTCAGGAGACAGGGCGGTGTTTAATCTTGGTGGAGAAGGTGCAGATCAGCTGGGTGATTATTTCACGAGAGGCAGACCTCCCGTCGCCGGCAGTGGCGGTCTCCAATCCCCCGGACCCAGTAGTCCTCCATACCACCTTTCTCGAGTCAATTCCGACATCGATTCCTGTAATATGAGCAAAGTTCCGTCATACTCACAGGCCATCAGATCTACCCCCGATGGGATGTTATCGCCAGCCTATGAGCCACCATTGCCGGGGTCCCATATTAATTTGGCCGAATTGAATCGTGGTGACGATGCCACCAGCTCCAGCAATGCCCCTAAGAATAGACCGCTTGCTCGAGGCTCAAGCTCGTTGAGTTTGCGGAATTTAGGTTCGTCTCGAACCTCGTCCAACGGCTCGTCGCCATCACAGTCCCGCAATGCATCCTCCAGCAATTTGGCTGGGTTGTCCAGCTTGTCCCGATCCTCGTCCAAGCGAAGTGGTAACAACAGTAACAGCAATAGTGGCACCAATCTTAGCGGTGTTGCTCCACTGGGATCGATCTTGATGGCCCCTTCTGGCAGCAGTTCTGGCAGTGGTACTCCGTTCTCCATGACTCCGCTCTCATCCTCCCCTCACAACAAGGCCCACGATATCCCGGCCCATATTCAGAGCAAGCTTCCCCGACTGGTGACCCAACCGTCTAGTAGTGCCTCCAATCGGTCGGCGGCGATTACCGGGCTGCACTCTAACTCGAGATCCGGCTCCAGCTTGAATCTTCAGTTTTTACATCGCAAAGACAAGAAATAGTATAGAACCAATATAGAGCAATATTATCTACAACTGACCTAGTCCCACTATCATTCGGTTACCGAGCTGTTTGCAACCAGTACCCTCGACACGTGACCGTCTCTCCTCTGCCTACCGCACTGGCATCCCACCAAATAACAGCAGTCCACAACTCTACACCAGACCAATCATGTTCAGAGACAGATCCAACTTGTTTGTGTCGTACCGACGGACAGTACCCCGTAACAACCGGCTCTCGGCCGAAACTAGGTTCGATACCTTGGTTGAAGAGGAAGAGTCATTGATGGAATCTAGGCGGAAGTCTCCCAAATACAGAGACCAGGTTGCTCCCGACGGCTCTATAGAAATGAAACCGGTGATCCCGTCTCTATTTGACATCGCCCGGGATCTCGACTCCAGATTGGGCTCCATCAAACAGCAGGTCAACGAATTGAACTCCATGTACAAGAAACTCATTATTGTGGGCAAATCAGAACGGAAGGAGTTGGAGAGCAGAATTGAAAACTTGAACTACAACATTCTCAAGTCATTTGAACAGTGCTATGTCCTCATCAAAAAATATGACTATTTGGAGAAGAACCACCATCAATTGAAATTGAACTATACCGAAAACGACCTAGAAATCCTAAACAACTTCAAGAAGAACTACGCTCTCAAAATTCAAGACAATTCCTTAGTGTTCCGGAACCTCCAGAATAATTATATAAAGTTTCTTAGAGATGACGAGGATGAGACTGATACATTGCTTGGAAACAGCTCATACATGGATTCTACCCTTTTAGAGGAGGAAGAAGAAAAAACACCACAGATCGAAAACTACTCCAAGAATGTACTAATGCAGACACAAAAGACCGACTCCAACATATTGCGGCAGAGAGAAAAGGAAATATCCAACCTTGCCATGGGGATATTAGAAATACTGACGATTTTCAAAGAAATGGAATCACTTATCATCGACCAAGGTTCCTTGCTAGATAGAATCGACTATAATTTGCAGAACACTGTCCAGGATTTGAAGGCATCCGATAAAGAGCTCTTAAAAGCACAATCATATCAAAAAAGAACAACCAAATGTAAAATAATATTTTTGATGTGTTTGGTCACATTTGCATTATTCATAATAGTTTTAGTGAAACCTCATGGCACGACAAAGGTGGTGGAGAAGCCAGTGCCAGCAGATAGTCGTCCGTCTATAGAAAAGCCGGCTGCGGACAATCCAGATAAGTCGCCTGCGGACAATCCAGATAAGTCGCCTGCTACTGTACCAGATAATGGGGTAATTTATCAATGATTTACATTTCAGGCAGGCCTGCTGATTTTCATCACTATACAGTCAATAAGAAGACAAATACACGAAAGTATGAATGAACTGAACCAAGAACAATAACAAGGAAAAAAATAATAGTTATAAAAATAGCCTCTATCAACTTACCCGTCAAACTTTGGAATTATCTACATGACACCGTAAGGTCCATTTCTGCCACCTCTACCCATTAAAGCCGAAGCATTAGCAGCCTTATTGTTGGGCTTTCTCTGTGCCACAGGAACAAATCCTTGTTGTACCTTGCGTTTTCCTGGGGCATTTCCAACACCGAAATCTGGGTTGTTGGCCAAAATGTTTTCGGAAATGCTTGGTCGTTGTTGGACAGGTCCGGATGGCGGTGGTGGGACTGGTTGATACCCATTGTAGGATGTAGACAGAGTACCACCGTAGTGTTGAGGTGGTTGTTGTTGGAAGAACAGTTGGTTTTGTTGATACTGTGGTTGGTCATATCCACCTTGAGGTGGTTGCGATGGTGCTGGATAATAGCCTTGCAGGTTTGGTTGACCGGCGTACATTGTGTTGGGTGGTCTTTGAGACACCGACGTAAAGTCTGAATCAGCATCCGACTCGTTGCCAGTAGAATGGTGACGTTGGTTTTGCCCGTTGAGGGGGATTCTGTCTTCGTCATCGTAGTCACCATCAAAGTCCAACTCGGTGAACGGCTTGTGACCTTCCACCTCAGGGTGGTGTTCAAACACGCTGCTGTTTTGCATTGGATACACTGGTTCAATCTCACTCTCTCTGATATGTTTTGTAGGATAAGACAAACTACCAGGCTGCTGTATTCCTGCAGAACTAGCAACATGATTTGGAGCCACATCTCTGGTTACCGAGATTGGTGTGTGAAGTGTATCCACGATGTTGATCTTTGGATCGATTGGAGTGAATGGAGCATTACTTTCGTAATACGAGGAAGTCGAAGGTTGATAATTTTTAGGTCCCATGGTGAAATCGTTGGCTTCAGCAGCATCGTTGTAAATAGAAGAAGCACTACTTTTGGCGTCTTCGTTACCTGGTTGGTAACCCAGCCCGTGTGGAGGAATATTCGAACTATAGACACCTCTTGGTTGGTGAGGTGTCAATTGAAAGTTCGTAGGCTGAGGTTTCGGTTGTGGTTGAGGAGGCTTGAATTGAGATTGACTGTTCAGAGACATTTGTTGCCTGTAGGGTACAGAAGAAGCTTTGGATTCGAAATCTTTGCTGTAAGTACTGGAAGTGTCATAATTAGTACGTTGGGGAGCAGGAAGGTTGTTCATTGGACCGGGAGCCACAGGACCAGCAAACGCAGACGAAAAGCCACCGTGTTTTTCGGAGCTGTCTCTGGTGACATATCTGTCAAGGCTCTCGTTGCTCTGGATGTCGCTAGACGAGTCCTTGTTGAAAGCTAAAGAAACGAACAACAAGATCAACGCAATAAGGTCAGCGGCAGCAGCACCGATAAGGATCCAGCCAGTCCAATTGACGTTAGGATGGAACACCAACACCACAATCACCGCTACCACGGTGGTGATGATGAAGGATACTAACGTTAACACGATGGCGAAAAGTGAAATGGCTTTGGAACCAAAATGGGTAGCCACAATCACCACAAGCGCAAGGAAGTTGATTCCGAGGGCAATGGGGGCAATGATAAACGCCTTGGCGAGGTTATCCCTGGTTGAAGATGCCAACAACCAGTTGGAGGAAGCATCGTGTGCATCACTGAAGGAATATGGGTAGGTCGCTTTAGAACACGAGTTACGCGAGGAGTAGCAGTAGCCAAAAATGCCGTAGGTGTGGGTGGTGGTACTGGCTAGGGAAAACGACTTGACCACCGGGGTGGAGATTGTGGCAAGGAGGAGGAACACAAACGCTACCAACACAAGAAGTAGCGAAAGGGAGTTGAAGCCGGCACGGACCATGGTGGGTGGATCAGACAGTAGCAAGGACTAGTACGGACGGAGGAAGGGAGTAGGATAGCACGAAGCTACGGAGTAGTCGGGCAGGGCGATAGAAGCGTTAGCGAAACGAAGATCAAGCGACAGCGAGATGTGGCACCGAATCAAGCCCGAATCAAAAGTAGACCCAATTGAAAAGTGGATCAATGCTTATCACGAACAAATGGAGCACGCAAACAGGCCAGCCAATTGGAAGCAAGTAAACGAGGGAGGAACACGACAGACACGAAGGTTTCCTTGGCAGATCACTAAGGGGTAAAGAAGAAAGTAATGGTCAGTTTGAAGAAAATCAGCGTCGAATCAATTACACGGACATATCTGCTAAACATTTTTACGACTATGAGATAGGGGCACTTTGTGCGACCCAGAATAAACAGTGTCAAGCCAGCAGGCCGTGCGAGGCGCTGAAACAATTGTCGTGCAAGGGACACCAACGGTGGGCGCAGCGAAGGTAGGGCAGTGGGGCGGTGGGGCGGTGGTTGGCCATGGTGGTGGTAGACACTGGCGGTGGACCGGATAGGGGTAGAGGGGTTGGCGGTGGTTGACCGGCCGGCCCCTGGCTATGGACGCTCGTTCGTGTGCTCGTGTAAATTGCTCGTCCACTGTGTGTGGCACGGCTCCACCACAACTTATCAGTAGGCGAGATGGGGTTTGTGGCGTTTGCCAGATCTCAGCCCTGCGCTGGCTTGTTGCAGAGAGCGATTAGACTATGTCGCCGGCCACTGTGTCGTCAGCTACTATGTCGCACCTGGCACAAGTCCGAGATCACTGCACCTTTATCCAGACAAGACTGGACGATTAATGGTAGCATTGTCCATGGGACTTGATAGCGTCAACGTAGCAGGGACGCTAATGCTGGCACAGTGACTACAATTACATAGATCCACTTTACATAAGTCGTATTATTCGTTATTTAATTGTTACAGGTTGGATTGTCCCTCATACCAGATATCTGGAACTTCCAAAATGTATCTCTCCATAGCTTCTCTGAAACGGGCCCGATATTGCTTGGGCGTGACAATGGTAGGGTCCTTGCCCTTCTTATTTCCGCCAATCAAGTTGTTTCCCTTGACCCAATTCTCTACCTTCTTGTCCCAGGTAAAGGCCCGCAACCAATCAATAATACCAATGTACAACTTCTTGGTCGAATTATTGATACCAATCACAAGGGAGTAGTCCATGACATCCATCGCCAGTAAGAAACTGGTATCGTTGAATAGCGACCCTCTGAGTAATTTTTTCAGCTGCTCCTTCACAAATACCGGAGACTCGTAAATATACTCAATCATGTTTTCATCCAACAACACTTCGTTCTCTTTTCCTGTCTGTTTAACATGTCTATTTCTCATTGACCCCTTCAAGTCAAAGATCCGGGTCGTTTTGTGGTTATAAAACAAATTTTCCATTATCAAGAAATCCATCTTATACGTTTTTCCTGTGATACTATCTTTAATCTGGATTTGGTAGAATCCAAAGATCTTAGCAATGGCGGTACTCAAAGTATTAAACATCGATTGTGAAATATACTTGAAGTAAAATGGCGCAATGGATACGAAGGATTCCAATTCAGATTTCGACAACTCTTTCACAATATAACGGTCGTCTAGTGTTTTCAAAAAGTTCGACCCACTCTTACCTCCACTGGAATTCCACTTGATACAACGACTGAGACTTTGGATAAAGTTGTCATTATTGCCACAAGCTTTTCTTAGCGCTTCAAATTGCTCACTATAAAAAATCTTGCATGATAAATTTGTGTTTCCATCGACGAATTGATACTTCAAGTGGTTGGATTTATTCTTAACCATAATCTTTTCGAGAGTGGTTGGCTCATTATCATTCCTTTTCTTGAACTTCTTTTCGATTTTGATAAAGTTATTAATCTTTTTATTATTGAATTCATTGTTTTCCAAGTCAAATCCACCAGACAAGTCGTTTTCTTTTTCCATAGCTTCGAGTTTTTGCTTGTAGTCATTAGATGACAAACAAAATGCCACCAAAGAACTGGGTTCATCATCTCTGACAATAACATCAGAGTCTGCAAAAGTGTGTTCGTGTGATTCTAAAGGATAATCAAGTGGATCCCACAATGTTGCAGCACGGTCAGCCCAGAAATTTGTCAACGATTTTAACAACGTCATCTTTTCTGGTTGAGGTATATCGATATTCTTACCCGATGAAATTGTACTTGCCACAGATGCCCTATTAGATCCCGTAGTAGGACCTCCCTTGGAATCGGTATGCTGACCTGGCTTTGACTGAGGTGCCTTATTAAGTTTTCTTTCGTCATCATGCACATCGACAACATCTTCAATTTTGTCATAGATTTCCACAATAGGTTTACTTTCAACGATAGGTAAGGCTTTGAACTTATTTGACTTCTTCTTCATTTCTTGTTCTCTTTGTCTTTTGAATTCCATAGATATTCTATCAATATTCATTTTATCAAAAAGATTGGCCAATTGGTACACTTTATTAGGTTGGCCATTAATATCATCAGCCTCAACCGAACCTTGGGAATCCTTTCTTGTAAGATGCCTGAGAGGAGCCGGTGGAGGTAACTTTTTCATAGTTTCCTTACTTGTTTGTCCTCCATTACGCTCATTCTCCAATAATTGTTCAATCTTACTGATTCTATCAATTATGGATTCCGAATAGAGAGATGATGGAATAAGCTTTCCGATCTCTTTGGACTTTTCAGGATTGAGTAATGAAACAGGCGAGCTTGCATTTGATGACTCCAGTCCCAGTTTCTCACGTGGTGCTACTTGAAGACCATTCAGATTTCCCTCCAGGATTGCAGGAACAGATGTCACAACCTCCTGCTTAGGAATATCAATTACTTCCTTACTTGTATCAGCCTCCTGGCTTGAGCTGATGTTCTTCGAGAGATTGTCTTCCAAATCAGCTTGTTCACTAGATGTCACGATTGCAGGCACGGTCCTAGAAGCCACACTTCTAGCTTCATTAATTTCATCGATATCACCCTTCTCTTGAGGACTTTCACTTTTCTCAGAACTTCTGTCCATTAAAAAGTTCCGTAAGTGGAATTGAGTGATCTTATTAATATCATTTTCAGAAGGCAAGAAATTTTTTTCAAATTCATTGAACTCATTGTCCCAACTAACACCCAATTCTTGTAGCTCTCGTAATACAAAGTTCAATGCCAAATAGTTAGTAGTAGAAGTAGAATTGTAAATATTCAATGTTTTTGCACCAATCGCTTCAATTTGGGTGCTTAACTTAGTCTTCAATTCCTCGATTTTTAGTAAACCATCCTCGACTTTATCAAAAGTATCAACTTTAACACGATTCAATCTCTTTGAAATACTTTCAAAGAATTTTTCAGACTTATTTCTGATGCTATTATAAGATTCAACTTTGAGCTTCATATCAATTTCTGGAATAAATTCCAATTGTTTCTTAGGGACAACCACTTCATAATTATCGATTTTAGAATATTCAAGTCTGATCACGAGATCGTTAAATCCGAAGTATCTTATGTGATCTTTGAAGAAGTCATGATGACAATTACCACCTTGAAGGACAATATTCTGTCCATAGAAGCACAACTCCAAGAATTTACCAACTGAAAGATAATATGTCTCATCAGTCACCTTAGTGATTGGTGTCGATTTGTCACATTCTTTACAAAAGCTCCACATTATCCTCTGGTTCTTTTGTACATCACGGAAACGTTCTTCTTCAGGATCATTTCCCTTTTCAATTCTTTCCAATATCAAGTCCAATTTTGCGTTCTCGTGAACATATGTTTTATAATGATTCAACATAAATTCACCACACTCCTTACAAACTTTATCGTAGTCTTGGAAAATTTGATCCAAGAAAAGACCCAAGCATTTATCATTATCAGTGTAATAATCCACTATCATGATATTGGGACCGGAACAAGGGGTCGAATATTTAATGGACACTGTTGACTGTAGAACATGGATGTTCTTATGAAATATAGGGTATAGCTGGTACGACGATATTCCAATACAGTTAACCCACAAACGTAATCTCGTCTGATAATTATTTAGCAATGAATTGAGATGGGCGCTACTGATTTTCTTGAGAATCTTCATCCAGTCCTCTTTACCATTTGGCAACTTATTCGTGTCGATACTGATACCCAAGTCTTCTGACCATGACGAATCGATATTTTCGATGTTTGTACAGCTGTGTATGAGTTTATTCTTTTTGCTGAATTTATGGTATTCATAATACGAATCGATAACATTCATCAACGGGGTAGGGGGAGGAAACTTTGTAGCTGGTGACAAGCTGATTTTCCTTTGGTTGAAAAGCGTCATGTAATGGAAGAACAATTTTGTACCCGAGACGGTTTCGGGACTTGGATGATTCATATAGGTGTCATCCTCGCGAGATCTCGCTTCAATAGACTCATTATCCTTCGGTTCATTCAGTTTTTCCCTTGAATCGAGTTTACCATCGCTGTCTTCAATATCAACATTCCGGTCCGACGGTTGCAGATCTAACTGCCGTTGATCTTCTTCTCTATCCCGTTCAATTTCCTCGATCTTCTCATTGTACTCTGTCACTTGAGGATTAAGAGTGTCCACATTTTCAAATGTGAGTAAATGATTTCTCAAAAAGCCCTTTTCAAATTTACTGTTTAAAATTCCAGGCAATAACGTTTCTGTTGAATATTTCACGCTTGTTAAGGTATCTTCATCCCCCCCACGAAGTGTAATAGTAAAGCCACTTTCGATGTTATTACCAGTGAAAAAGCAGTATGTCTTGATATGGTTTTTGTAAAGATATCTTTTGACTTCAAATCTTTTGCACTCACCTAGCACACCTTTCTTGAAGAACAAGTCATTAACCGACTGAAAAATATTCGACTTTGTGTATCTGGAAATTCTTTCAATGATTTGGGGTTTTGTATTGGAAATAACTGTTATTCCTGCTTCCTCCAACAAGGTCTTTGCCAAACCACAAACCGAATCACCCACAATTATAATGTTTGGATTCATGGAGATAAGTTTAGAAACCAAGTTCGTAATGTAGACTGACAGCTGTGCTCGGATAATTCTCAAACTAATAAATTGTTCCTTTTGTTTCAAATATTCTATTGGAAACATCAACAACACAATCTTGGGGTGTTTAATAGAAAATGACATTTTCTTTGAGTCAATATTTTTCGTGATGAATAGCCCCTCTAATACGTTCGTATCTTCAATCTTGCCGCCAAGAATCTTCTTGATCTTAACGTATTGTTTAATATCCAATGTATCAGTTAACTTTATCTTATTTACATAACTTAATACGCCGTTCAATTGTCTAATCCATTTCAGTTGATTATCCTTTATATCACAGTCTTCAAGACTCTGTTTAAGGATAAAATCTAATGCATTTTGGTAGATTTGGTCCACAGATCCACAAACCTCGACTGAGTTAAGAAATTTCTTGCTCGCAGGGGAAGAATAACTCACAACTTTGAACGGATCCAAAGACCCCTGGTCATTGCTGTGATCTTGATCTTCATCATTGAGTATCACCGAGTCGTGAATTTCGTCAATATGTGCCGAATAGTTATCGGAATGTCCCAACTTTGACCCTGGTGAGAAATCTGACAGTATCTGTGTTTTAGACTGAGGCGAAGTAAGATCTTGACTTATTACACTCAGGTCAATGCCATGGATAGATTTGTTAAACACTGGAAAGAAATCAGGTGTACTTGGATTTGCATAATCTGTAGATTTATTTTGATCAGTAAGAAGCAAATTGACTTTTGGTGAGGTCGGTGCAGAAATTGGAGATAGTTTGTAAGTTTCCAAACTAGGCAATCTGGATTGAGTAAGAATCAGTAGATTTCTATTGGACTTTACCTTTCTTTTGGATCTCATTCTTTCCAACGATGCATTTGCTCTTTCTCGTGATCTCAAGCTTTCAGCTTTTGGGAATTCTTCAAAGAGTACAGGATAACTAATTGGACCTGAAGAATTAGCACTTTGGAATAATTTTGAAAACGAAGTTGAGCTATTCAAACCTTTACTTGAATTTGTTAAGGTGAGCGTCAGTGAATCCTTTGACTTAGCAAAATTGTATGAATCAGGAAATATCTTATCACTTACCATAGTAGGAAATTCCCCCAAGGTTGGGATTGCCATGCTTGAGTTTGCTGCTGATGGTTTGGGTGATAGCTGACCATTGTGGTTTAAAGAAGTATACAAAGACATCACTTGCTCATCCTCGATTTCACTTTCAAGATCCTCATCATTAGAGTCTTCCGAATCAATCACGGCTTCTTCGTTTCTCCCAAAACTTCGATTTACATCGGAGTTATCATCTTTGATGGTTGAATTCGATTTGATTCGGAGTTTACTATTTGAGACTTTCCTGCCAATGAAATTATTGTAAAGGTTATCGTAACTGCTTGCACCCACTATATCAGGAGAATTATTACGCAACTGGTTATAGCCTTTGAACCAACCTTTATTGGAAAATGATTCAACAGCGGGAAAACTAGAACTCAAATTAGAGGAGCCGAGTGCCTTGGTTCCATTGGTCGGATTGACATTAATGTATGACTTCGGTACTGGTATTTCAACAGCTTCACCCTTTCTTGTAGTTGGAATAGCCATTTGCGGCGCTTTTCTGGGATAAAGCATGATATTATCGTTTGAAAACTTCATAGCTGCACTAGCTCCGGTGGTTCCAGTAGATATAGAATTACGATGTGATGAGTGCTGATCAGTATCGAAGAAATTTCTTTCATGTGAACTCAGGTCATTGAGCATACTGTCACGTCGCGAATTGATGGACAATGATCGTATCCTTGTGAGAGGATGGTTCACCATTACATTTTCTGATAAGCTAGGTTCATATTCTTCTGCTTTCAGAGATTCTGCATCGGAATCAGAGGAGCTGGATGAATCGTCACTTAAGTAGACAATAACGTCACTGTAACAAGGCTTACAAACTCTAAGTTTGTCATGATAGAGCCTCTTTGATGACTCATTGTGAGTATTATTAATCTTGCTTTTCCTTTCTTCCTTGTGCTGGTTATAAGAGATAAACAAAGTACACTCTGAGCAAAATATCTGACCACAGAAACGACAATGATGCTTTCTACGGAAAGCAGTAAATGGTTTGAAACAGTTTAAACAGTCCGACACAAACGAATTATTCATCCAATATTTCCGTGGAATTCCTCCATTTTTAAGAGGATTTTCTGACGTTCTTTTTGGTCGTTTAGTTTTCTTTTTTGTTTCAGACGTGCCTGGTACAGTCAAATTATTATTGATTATGGATTTCGCGTTGTCAATAATAACGGTGGAAAGGTTCGACGATGGTTTCTTCTTCATGTGACCATGCTGGTCTTTGCTTCGTAATGCGTAAATTGTGGAAAGTGTGGGTGAATCACCAACACTGCTGTTTGTATATGTTCGTCTCAATTCTGCCTTTATTGGTGATGACTTTGCAGTTGACTCGCTGTATAATGTTATATCATAACAACTGGGATGGTGGTTTTTCGAAGTAGATCTTGAAGTTTCTTCGGGTCTGTCGGCAATAAGTCCAATGCGGCTGGGCGAGTTGTTGGAAGATTGCTGATTTATAGTTTCCGAATCAGAGCCAGAATCGTCCGACAATTCGATGTCGTTGGGTAAGTTATTGAACATGGAAGAAATCACACCCAGTAATGATTTGTCTATGGTGGAAGGGTTAGAAGCCGATTGGTTTTTAGTCAATGGAGGTTTGCGGGCAGAATCTATGGAGGTGTCAGCGGTGCTAGCAATTGCATTGACATTTATCACCGAGCTTGTGACACTGCTGTTGACCGATTGTGCCTTCTGAGGGAATCTTGCGGTCGATAATCTTAATGACTTACTATCAGAGGTGACCCGAGGGGCAGTAGTATCATCAACCGCACTTGTAGATCTGGGGTTATTGGGTTTCGGTTTCGGATTATCTTCCGGTGGCTGAGATGAATGGGACAATTCTGAAAGCAGAGCAAGGGGATTTGCTCCTGGGGCAGCCACTGGCGATATTAGTGCAGATGCTGGAGCAGTCGGTACTATGCTGCTTTTGTTAGAGCTAGCCGGTTCGCGTTCTAGAGGCGTAGACACCATGGAAGTATCGTGGGACAAGAGTGGAGTGGAAGCCTGCCTATGGTCTATTTTTGAGCCATCGAAGCTAGTGATCCCCACGGGAGTATCATCAATTTTGTCATTATCGTCATTATCTATGGTGTCATTTGCCGGAGTGCTTGCTTTGGGAGAAGTATAGGTGTAATTCAGGACAAGATGGGTAGCATTGGTGGTGACCTTACGCAAGGTGTTTGTGAATATCCGCCCTAATGTCTGGGTGTTTTCCTGTTCGGGGTCCGGAAGCGTAGGAAACGATACGAAATCAGGAAGGGTGCCACCATCACCCTCGTCCTCGGAATTGTTGGAGTAGCTGATGTGCCTTGAGCTGGAGCCAGCCATTATTTTGAGGGGCAGAACAATCGACGACTGCAACGACTTGGAACCTGAGAGCACTTACTAATTCAATCGTGTTTGATGTTTGTAGCTGTGATAACGGGTAAGGTTGTGGTGGTTTGGTATCCTGCACAGGGGCAGCTCGTGTAAGTATGCGCGGAGTGACACCATTGTGCCCAAAGATGTTGGCACCAGAGCTAGGCGTGAAGGACAGGCTCAAAACTTGAAACAGACTAGCGGCGACGGCGGTAATTGTGGGTCGAGGTGCATCTTGTAACCCAGTAGCGACCGGCGGGGCCACGGCGATGCCATCGAGCGTACTACGAGTGCACACATCACAGTGTACGGTGCGTTGCGCTGGTCTACTGTTGCTCTGCAGGCTCTAACGACACACTGATTAGCAGTCTCACTAGAAACATTACCCCGGCGAGGTTTAGCGGAAGGTCCATTATGGGGCCGGTAGCCGCAATACTTGTCAGTAGTTGAAGGAGCCATTCTTCACGTAAGTTGGTATCTACCACCGTACCCTCTGGCCCACCTACGGTATTGGAAACAGCCCACCCTCCGTATCACCGTCGTTTGCTCCCTAGTAGACTTGTCGCACTGGCAGCTGGTCTCGCGCGTCGTGGCACCGTCGAATTACCGATACTACGTCAACACTGCGAGAATCAACTTATCATACCAAGAGTGACGGCATTTGTTTGTGTACCAACTCATCGAATTGTACTGTCAGCGGACCATCCTCTTCGATCCCTGCCAGCCCCATCATGTCCTCTTCGTTGCAAAGGCGCCGTGGAGGCGCCAAAGAGACCTCCAAGCCCAGCCGCAGATCAAGCTCCTTTGAAGAAGAAGAAGCCAATGAGGACCACAAGATCGGATATGACTCCAAAGATATTGTCGATCGTAGTGTGTTGAAGGTCCCATTGTTGACATTAATGGAAGAAGTATTGTTGATTGGATTGAAAGATAAAGAAGGATACTTGTCCTTCTGGAACGACAACATCTCATATGCCTTACGTGGATGCATATTGTTGGAATTGGCATTCCGGAACAAGATCACACTTGTCAACGACCCCGCCAGAAGAAGATTTGAGTTGAGCGACCGTTTGGTCGAAGTGATCGACGCAGAACCTACGGGCGAAGTGTTGCTCGACGAAGCATTGAAAATCATGAAAAATGACGATTCTCATCTCTCTGTTACCAATTGGATCGACTTGTTGAGTGGAGAGACCTGGAACCTTATGAAAATCAACTACCAGTTGAAGCAAGTCAGAGAAAGATTGGCTAAGGGTTTGGTTGATAAGGGTATTTTGAGAACCGAAAGAAAAAATTTCTTCTTGTTTGATATGGCCACCCATCCTGTGGCCGACAAGTTATCAAAAGAATATATTAAGAATAGAGTGTTTTCGTTATTGGCCGCTAGAACTGTCGACTTGGATTCCCAGGCCAATGATCAATTTCCAGGTGATACCTCGTTCAAATACTTGAGAACAATAGCTTTGGTCAGCGGGGCTTACGCTGCTAATGTCTTGGAAAATGTGTTGATGTCGTTGAACTACGATAAAAGAGACCAGGCATTTGCCAGAGCCGACGAAATACTCAATGACTTCGGCGAGTATCCCTTCAAATTATCTCACCAATCGCCTTTAGGGTTGGGATTGAACTTGGGCCAAGAAGTTAACAACGAAATCGAAAGATGTTCCACTAGTGAGTTGCAATTGGAATTGATCGCGGCCGTGTTAAGTGTGTTTGCCAGAATGGACTCCATCTTATAATTATTCTTCTCCTATTGTGGCATATGGAACGTCATGAATTCTTCATTGGATTTATATATTATAGAGATATGGGTCAATGAATGTATGTTTTATTAAGAAAAATCAATTCTCCCTTCATGAATCATTCTTCAAGTATTTACTTTTCTTATAAATATCTATATGATTTGGAGCTTTCTCTAACTGGCCAATTCCGCCAATCTGTTCCACATAGTTAATGACGAGCGAGTTATTGGAAGGAAGGTCCCCACTGGAATCCCACCACATTCCACCGCCTAGGTGATTCAGTTCCGCATACTTTGCCTTGACTCTGGCGGATTGTACGTTATCATATGTAATGAGTCTGTGGCTGGATTGGTCATAGAACAAGGCTCCGACTTTGCGATGGTCGAACTGTTCCTTGCCTACTGGTATGTTCTTGTAGTCAACGGTATCGTTACCTCCCGATCCCTTTGAAAACAGTTGACCAATTTCTCCCTTGGAAACACCATCAAAGGCACGTCCATACAACGGCATGCCCATGACCAATTTATTTGCAGGGACCCCTCCTTGGATGTACTTTGTAATGATTTCGCTGGTACTCAAGTTGTTGTCACCGTTGTTTCCAAACAAATTGGAATGGAATCCAGTTTTATTCGACCACCCCAGACCTGCGAAGTCATAGCACATAACGTTCCAGAAACTAAGATACTGGTCGATGCCTCGAAGATCCAAAACACGGATATTTTCGTCACCTCCAGGAGCTGCGATGGTCAAAAGAAGCGAATTGGAAACGCTGTCTAGTTGTGATCTGAGTCGTCTGAGTAATTCCTTCAATTTGGATCCCTCCTCGGGTGTTCTGGGGTACTCCCAGTCGATATCAATACCGTCGAATCCGTACTCAATCACGAAATCAACCGCAGAGTGGACAAATGTGTCCAATTTCCGGGGATCAGACATCACAGCCTGGAACAAGTGATCGGTTCCCCATCCCCCAATTGACATCACCAGCTTGAGATTTCTGTTCAATTGCTTGAGCTCAAACACCTGCTGGAGACTCCCGGTCACCTGGGTGCCTGAGTCTTTAGGAGACTTCATGGGGAGCTGTAAGTCACACCACTCGTCCGTTAACTTGACGGTTCCCGTAGCAGGGTCGATACCTATGAAGGCATACAAAAGATGGGTGATGTAGTTGGTGGGGATATCAATGGCAAAGTGTTGGCGCTGGTATACTGACCAGTTAGCAAAGTAAATACATGTCTTTTGGGGCATTGTAACAGATGGTAGAAGGTGTCAGTTGCAGCCAGGTACACAAATTTGCGGAACAGCGAATGATCGCTTAAATAGGCGGAGTACCAGATTGCAAAAACGGCCACAGGTGCCTCAAATTAATACGAAATGGGAAAAGCTACTTAAGAAAATAAGCGAAATTACTCCCTAGTTCAATCACAGTGAATCCGACGTCATCAGTGAATTTAGCCCCTAAGACAATTCGTGGAAGCACTAATCCAAAACTGGCCTTCTCATAGGGACCGCACTCCACTACGCTAGTCGTGTCGGTCCAACTATATACACTCGAATTTTGCCATCTGCTATAGTACCCAAGTCAAGATACCTGCCAAGTATTAACAGTTCAACATCATCATGACATTGGAACTCCCCGAAGATATCCCACCAGCTATCCCAGCTCAGTCCAGGATTCACAAAGATGAATGTGGGTACAGTTTTGACACTCCAGAGAACAATGAGCTCGGTCTCGATGTAGATTTGAAGACGTACCAAGCGTTTGCCCGAACTTCAACTTTCAATTTCACTCAACAAAACTATGAGAAGACAGGCAACTACTTATATTTGAATATCAACAGCACATTGAAACCCGAGAGCGAACGCAAGGCTCTATACAACGACCAAGGGGAACGTAACTCCAAACTTCCCAAGCTAGAAGTAAAGGATATCAAAGAAGAAGAGATGTACGATACTGTATTATCGATCTATGATATTAGAAATGATCGCTCATACTCGATTGAAGAAATCAGTCAGCCTTTCCAGAAGCTCGTAGGCGATATAATCCGGTATAACTCTTCCAATAGAGCGGATGAGATCAAACAATGGGAGCAAGAGATCCTTCCTTGTGAGCACTCAATTGAGTTACAACAGATTAAACCTGATGGTCCTATAGATCTCACCAAATGTTCCCAGTGTGATCTTAAAGAAAACTTGTGGATTTGTATGCATTGTGGTGCGTTGGGGTGTGGAAGACAACAATTTGGATCCAACATCCCTGGTAACTCACATGCTCTTAGTCATTTTGAGCTCTCTGAACATCCAGTGGCAGTTAAACTTGGTTCCTTATCTGCCGATTCTGAAGAAAGCTATGATGCGTACTGCTACAAGAATAATGACGAGGTCAAAATTCCCCACTTGGCCGAAAAACTCTTAACGTTTGGCATTGACTTGAAGGCGGCTGTGAAAACAGAAAAGAGTTTAGTTGAGCTTAATATCGATCAAAATATGAACTGGGACTTCGCACTAGATGGAGCCAATGGAGAGAAATTACCTCCAGTTTATGGGAAGGGATTGACGGGATTTCAGAACTTGGGTAATTCTTGTTACTTGAACTCTGTTATCCAAGCATTGTTTAGTGTTAAGGAGTATCAGGAATATTTTAAAGACATGCAATTCCCAGATTCTAGTGATCCTGCTAGTGATTTGACAACCCAATTGATTAAGATTTATGATGGTCTTTTGAGTGGAAGGTACTCTAAACCGGGGTCTTTAAAAGGTGATGATTACCAAATTGGGATACGACCTTCTGCATTTAAAACCTTAATCGGGGAGAGTCATCCTGAGTTCAGTACTCAGAAACAACAAGACGCACATGAATTCTTATCGTACTTCCTTGAAAAGACTGATAATGAACTAGGATTGCAACTTAACAAATCCTTCAAGTTTATTTTTGGGGACAAGGTGGTTTGTACTAATTGCTCACATGGTAATAAAAATGAAACTTTAACTGACAATGTCACGTTGCCAATCAGGGATGAAGTGTTGAGTGTTGACGACAAGACTGGAAGGAAACAGTATAAGGAGTTTTCGCTTGTTGATGGATTCGATGATCTCTGTTCTCCAGAATTAATCGAAGGATACAAGTGTAGTAATTGCGGTGCTGTACCAGGCGCAGCTTTAAAATCGAATGGATTTGAATCTTTCCCTCAAAATTTAGTGGTCCAAGCACAAAGAATTAAGCTCCAAAACTGGGTTCCGGTTAAAATGGATGTCCCCGTGGAAATCCCATATTCACTTGATTTATCAAAGTACAAGGCACCCAAATTTGGGAATGGCGAAACGGAAATACCACAAGAACCAAAGTCTAAAGCACAAAGTTCTTTTGAACCTAATCAAGATGCATTGAATACTCTATTAAGCATGGGATTCTCGGAACCTCGCTCATTAAAGGCATTGTACAACACTGGTAATAACAATGCAGATGATGCAATGATTTGGGTGTTTGCACATATGGATGATGCAGACATCGATGATCCGTTTGTTGTACCAGAACAAACTGAACTGGTGGGTCCATCAGAGGAACAGATAGAAGCCTTGCTGGCTATGGGATTTTCGCACCAATTAAGCAAGAAAGCATTGTATTTGAGCAACAATGATGCGAACGCTGCTGTTGAATGGTTGTTTTCAAATCCAGATGACAACGGAATTATCGAGGGAGAACTGAAACCTAAAATCAACGTGGAAAAAGAGAAAGAACAACTTACCGAGCAGCTCCTCAATGATAAATCGAGCTCTGCAAAATACGTGTTGCAGTCAGTCGTTTGTCACAAGGGAGTATCGCCCCACACAGGCCACTACGTGGTATTCATCAAGAAGAACATTCATGGTAAGGACCGGTGGATTCTTTTCAATGACGAAAAAGTAGTTGTGTGTGACGATAACAACCTCCAGGATATGCGTGAAAACTCGTACATCTACCTATTCAATAGAGTTGACTAGTTGGAACGATAACTGGCTAATTTCTAAATAAATATAAAGTTACATTGAAATATTTTGTAGACGATAGGAGAACTGAACTAATGGGGCGGAGTTACCTATTAGGGCTTTCGCAGCAATTCTGGAAACCACTTGTGTATGCACACTCTTCCACAGGTTGACGAAGACATCAGAAAACTGGTACTAGAGACAGGCAGCACTGTCTGAAGTGCTATTTATCGGGCCAGTACATTGTACGACCTAATTCTACTCATCTATGGCCACTCTCGGCTCTCTTTCCGAATGGTTAGGTCGCTGTCAGTTACCCTTTGTGCCGTCCAATCCCTCCAGATAAATTAGTCATATCACCCAATTCTGCTGGACGCAGACGCACAATCGACACCTGACACAAAACCGAGTGAAAAAATGACTAACATCGATAGTACTTAAGTCCCACGAGTGGCCCTTGTTTCAAAAGTTCTGCAATTAAATCAAGTTTAAAATGTTCATCACTAACGAGCACGTTGGAGACAGAAGTCGTATGGAAGACTGGAGAAGTACGTACCCTTAAAAACCGTGTCTGTCATAGGCAAACCCTGAGACCCTTTCCCCATACTAACCCATTCACAGTTCGTGGCTACGACCCGTTGACTCCTCCAGATTTGCTTCAGCATGAATACCCTTTGACCCCCGAAAGTGAAAAGGTGATTTTACAAGGTAGAGACCAATCGGTTGACATTTTGAATGGTAAAGATGACCGTTTACTTGTGGTTATAGGCCCTTGTTCCATCCATGACCCAGCTGCAGCTAGAGACTATGCTGAGAGATTGTACAAGGCCAGCGAGAAGCACAAGGGCGAGTTACACATTGTCATGAGAGCATACTTGGAAAAGCCCCGTACCACTGTGGGCTGGAAGGGGTTGATCAATGATCCAGATATCGATGGTTCTTTCCATATCAATAAGGGATTGAGAATTGCAAGAAAGTTGTTCGTCGACTTGACGTCGAAGTTGCCTATTGCCGGTGAAATGTTGGATACCATCTCACCTCAATTCTTGTCCGATTTGTTCTCTGTCGGTGCCATTGGTGCCAGAACAACCGAGTCACAATTACACCGTGAGTTAGCCTCCGGGTTGTCATTCCCTGTGGGGTTCAAAAACGGTACTGACGGTACCTTGGGTGTCGCTATCGATGCCATCCGCTCTACCTCCCACCCACATCATTTCCTCAGTGTGACCAAGCCTGGTGTGGTCGCCATTGTGGGTACCAGTGGTAACCAAGATTGTTTCGTTATTTTGAGAGGTGGTAAAAAGGGAACCAACTACGACGAGCAGTCCATAAAGGAAACCAAAGAGGCGTTACAGAAGGCGGGACTTGTGGACGAGTCGAAGCCTGTACCAAGAATCATGGTCGACTGTTCCCACGGAAACTCCAACAAAGATTTCAGAAACCAACCCAAAGTGGCGGCCGAGATTGCCAGACAAATCAGGAATGGTGAGTCCCAAATCTGTGGTTTGATGATTGAATCGAACATTGTGGAGGGAAGACAAGACGTTCCTCCTCCAGAAAAAGGTGGCAAGGAAGCCTTAGTTTACGGTTGTTCCATCACCGATGCCTGTATAGGCTGGGACTCCACTGAAGATGTGTTGAACCAATTGGCTGATGCCGTCAAGACCAGAAGAGCTTTATAATGTAAATAATGATAATAAAGTCAAGTAACGAGCCCAATTGCACTCTTCGAAAGTGCTAGTTGTAGTGGGGAATATCGATAAGTCATATCCTGCAAGCTCCCAGTAGTGGTTCATGAACGGCAGCAGTACTAGGAAAGACTTCCAAGACTGGAGTTTCGGCCCGATATTTCCTTTGATGGTTGATTATGTAAGCACGATACAATAACCAGGGCTGTCTCGTATATAGATAGAGTACAAGGTTGAGTAAATCTTCCCCCGATAATGACAGAACCAAGGATCAGATGCTAGGCTTCAACTTCTGACGGCTGCCCCGATCTCCTCGGACGCCTCGGTCATCATCCATCAGGCTCGTATTGGCCACTTAACCAGCCGCGTTCACGTGGTTATCATCCCTGGTTAGTTTTACCAGTACGGTTAATGTCGCAACCAGTTCTGATATCACCAACCGCGCGAACCCTCTAACGTAATTACGGACGGCTGGTTCTATTTTTTTTCACTTCAGGTTCTGTTAACCAGTCTACAACTCCCGACATACAACCATATCCTCGGTCTTCGGTTGTTGCCAAAAATAGCCTGCCCCTGTTCTCGGTGACGGACTCCTGAATCAAATCATTTCCAATTGAAAATCATCACCGCTCCGAGACCATGAGATCGTTTATCAAAGCCCACAGGAGAGGGGAATCAGCCAGTTCTGATGCCTTTGATGGGGAGCCCGAACCAAGAACCTCGCTTAACCATAAAACCACCACTCCCGTACCATCTCCCAGCATTCCAAGTGGGCCATTCACTCCTCCCAGCACACTCAATGGAAATGGTGGCTCCAGCAGCGTAGACCCCCAGACCACTCTAAGCTCTCCCAAAAAGTTGCTTACTCCCATCAAGAAGATGTTTTCCTCGCTGCATCATGGCAAATCAGCCGTCACCACTCCATCTTCCAACGATAGTCTTCAAAATGTCATAAATGGTAAGGAACGAAGACGACTCAGAACAAATCGCCATTCCCGCAGCCAAAGCTCAGTTTCGAATGTGTCGGAGTCATCTCAACCTGAGCGTCCACATGTGCCCGATTCACAAGCAGTGGCTGCTGCTGCTGCTGCTGCTTCCAAGTACTCCAGTCGGTTGGGCTCTTCTTCCAACTTCCATACATCTGCATCACTCCCATCATTGGTGACCAATTTCAAGACCGGACCGCTTTCTGCTTCTCAATCTCATACGTCACTTTCGTCATTCCAGTCCTACGGCACCCATCCTTCCAACAATTCCCAGACTAAACTTAAACCGCCAATAAATCTCAGTAGTTCAATGAGCAGCCATCCTATACCAGATAGCATCGAAGAAAAAATTGAAATTCCTTCTCCTATTGATGACGAGCCGGAGCCAAAGAGTGATAGCAAGCTGGTCAGCTTCAAGCAGCACATTTCATCTCCCCGTTTGGACTCTGCCAACTTCTTCCTCACCGACACTAATCAACAAACTGCACAGCTTTCCGAAGAAGAGTACGACTATGAAGGGGATGACTCCGACTCCTCGCAATTCTCGTTTGTCAAAGACAAGAATTGTGGAAGAAATACCTCGGTAAAGTACTACAAGGTGGCCAAAAGTCCGCAATCCTCGGAGCAAGGTGGCCAGCAGCTGAATATATTTAATGAAAATGATTTTGGGTCAGATGTGGATGAGTTTTCCGATTACGACTTCGAGAATAATGGTATGGATGATGATTTTAATGATGACTACGCTGAAGAGGAGGAAAACGATGTACAATATAATAAGCTTTTTGATGGCGACGCCGAAGATGCTGAAACCCATGCTAAATCCTTGCTTGCATCCCCCGACATTGACGATTCCAACCATGTGGCAGTTGAAATTCACGGCGTTGACTTTCATGATAAAAACAGTGACGACGTAGATGACTACGACGAGGAAAACGATAATGACAGTGAAGATGACGATGAAATTCCTTATAATTCTGCAATCGTGGATGATAACAATGATGTCACCATAGATGCTGGGCTCAACAAGACTATGATTAGTAACCATAACGATGCTGACTTGACAAATGTACAAGCTCTTGAAGAGTCTCCTAATATTTTAATGTCCAATGAAATAAATCATAAGAAATTCAACAAGTCCTATCACTTGTCAATTCAAGGTTTTGATTCGTACGATGAATGTGACGGAATCGATACCGATGCGTATGGTGACGACATTTTGGAAAATTATCTTGATGTGAGTAAATCACCATCGCTTGAACGGACCGCTTCTGGGGTTTCAGAAAATACTCCAGGCCCGTCTACAGAGGGATTTACCTTTTACGAGGTAAGTAGTCCAATTATTAATGGCTTGACCATCGGAAATAGCTTGAGGCATAGATTGCCTCGTATGAATAGTGATGATTCAGCTAAAGAAGGGGGCAGTTCCAAAAACCTATTTATTCTGAGACCGTTCTTCGTTGATACTGATATTGACCTAACTGAGCCCAAGCAGCGAGGTAGATCCAATCGTGAACGTGAAGAAACCTTGAGTAAAAGAACTCTAGGAAGTTTTCACAACTCGATTAGCGATGATATCAATAATATAATCTTGGAAAGGACAGCAAACTTTGATAAGTTCAGTAATTCCAGGAAAGCGCTCGCTAAGGATCCAGATCACAATCTTACAACAAGCAAAGAAGAGCTGGCTACTCGCAAATCTATTGTAAACAAAGAAGGCAAGGTTAATCCTAGATTATCTGTCATCGAACTAATGAGCTTGTTGGGAAATTTAGAAACTCCTGAAGCAAAATACGAACCTGGAGCGAACCAATCTGATCCTGTTGTCATGAATGAGAATGAACATATACCACCGCAGGAAACTGGGAAGAGGCTGTCGATTTTGGGAATGATGGATATTTTATCGAATCTTGAAAAATCGCAAACCACTATCCTTGAAGAGAATAATAAGGCTATAGAAAAGGCAAAACAGAATCGGAAGTCCATTTTAGATATGATGTCTACTCTTGCTACTTTGGAATTAGATACAACATCTGAGAAAGATGCAAAGAACAAGAGGAACTCGATTAATTCTATGATGAGAACATTAGCAAAATTGGATTTATCAGGACCTGATGTACCCAGCACCAATGAGAAATTGAGATTTCGAAGCAATGTAAAGAGACTACAAGATGATTCTTCGACTAAAAGATATTCGTGGTTTAATGATGATGAATCTCTAAATTTCACTTCATTGAAAGAAGCTAATGTGACGAAGACTTCCAATCTTAGGAATGCAGCAATTACTTCTGAAAGTGAAAACGACACACTGGATGCCGAAGCGTACAATAGTACTTTGGATCCAGATTTAATTGATGAAATCAATCAGCTTCCTGAGGATTATGATTTTGATGAGGACAAATATAAAGGCAAAACAATTCCTAAAGATGAGGGGTCGTTCTACCGTTCCAACTCATATAACAAGAAGCCAGTAAGGGCATTGATCGACAACAAATTTCAAAGTAACAAAATTCAAACTACAAACAAAACTGTTACTTTTTATAGGAGCAATAGCAATGCTTCTTGTGAACCTGTACGTCCTAGCAGTGTCAGTAGAGCAGCATCTACGAGATCAATGAACTCATTTACCTCGGTCAATGAGGAACAGGAAGAGGAATCAGAAGATCATGAGGAACAACAAAGTTTGACTAGCAAATCAAAAGGAAATGAACCGCAATTCCCCTTCATGGCCCATCGCAAAATTCAACCCAAGTCATGCTCGAAACTCAACCAAAGTATATCTTCTAACCCCAGTTTACTGTTTAGATAAATGCCTACGAGCACAATTAATTCACTTAAATTAAATTTCAATTTTTTCATAACATATTTGGAGGAGAAATAAATAATTCGATGTATAAATACACTAGTTTATATATATCGATACATGCGGTTGACGTAGATTAAAGTGGTTTGAGCGACGACTGCTGCTTCATGAAACTATTAAAGTCATAGGTATCCCTAGAGGTGTAATCGAAATAATTTGAGTCCATGGCAGGTATTGTATGGCGTTTGGAGTTTGCCGAATATGTCGGTCTTGATGCTGGTTTTGGGAACGAATTTTCGGTAGCAGACTTGGAATTTGTTTTAGACATAGTAACTGGGTGACGGATTCGTCTAGACTTGTAGTTGGAACTCAAATTTGACGAACTTTCAGAAACATTGGACCTTCTCCGATTCAAGTCTTCGGTTATATTTCCTGGAACCCGAAGACCATTAACCGAGTTGGCTCTTGACCGTAAAGTTGCCATTGGTTTAACGGCTAATTGAGTTTCTGATGGTGTGTTACTGTCAAAAGAAGAAACACTGGCATCCGATACTCCTGAAGAGTTGGAAGTAGTCGAATTGGCTCTGAATAACCAAGAATCATTACGATACTTCGAGTATAAACTGAGCAAATCATCTTCTACTTCATCCACTAGCACAACTTCCACCTCCTTGCCGTCTTTAGTTTTCTCAGTAACAGATCTGTACGATTGCACTGATTCTTGACGGTTTATCATACAAACATCATAATGATCTTTAGTTAAGTCGATCAATACACTTTCATTATCGGTAGCGGAAGTGACGCTAGAAGGCTGTTTTGCGGAATTTCTCGATTGGAAACTTGATTTGGAAGAGAATGATGTCACTTCCATACTTCTGTCCTGTCTGAATTCGTGGCTCTTTGCTGTTCTCAAAATGGGCTTCACTTGGGATCCGAGATTTTCTGGCATTGTAACCGGATGGACGGTTACGCTTCTCTTATACAAGTTGTTCGCATAATGGCCATGAACAGCCATAGGATCCTCTTCGGCACTAATGTCAGCTTCTTTAAAATCAACTTCGTAACGAACCTGAGATGGTGGTTCTGCAACCACAATATCCAATGCTTCAGGCGAGGGACTAGTGTGGCTATTACCATGAGACGGTTTTCTTTGTACCGGGCTACCTAAGGCAGGTGTACTAATGTTGCTTAAGTCAGTGCTTTTGGACCGTTTGTGGGCTATTTCCTTGGGTTTAACAGGTTCTTCGTCAACATTGAAGTCAATGTTATACATCGATCTGTGACGTTGATGTCTTCTAGGAGATGGCGTGGGTGGGCTATTCGAATTTGAAACAGAAGGGCTCAGTATACTCAATGTTTTAATTGGAGGAAGTTCCTTGTTCTTATCAGCTGCAAAATTGGGGGTAGATTTGGACTTGTTACCAAGAGTATACAATGAGAATTTGGTGCTTTCAATGTCGGTATCAGAGTCTTCGTCTCCATGCATAGATTTGAAGTGAGCTTTCGCCGCCTCCTGAGCTGCTTTACTTGGAAATCCAATTGGTTCTAGTTGTGCCGGCTCTTCTTCAGTTGGGGCATTGGCATCGGTGGAAGGTGATTCAGGTTCAATATCTTCAAATTTTCTTCCACTGTATGAAGTGTACGAGCCTTTGAAGGAGTAGGAATCGAGCACATCCTGATCATTAAGGTCGGGAATTTCGATCTGTCCAGTTTCCCTAGAAATAAAACTGGTCCTGGAGTTACTTGATTTGTAAGAATCACCAGAGAGCTTTTTCTTCTTAATGTCATCACTGTTAGTGATGTTCTCATTAGTGTTAGGGAAACTAAATCTCTTGCCGGCACCACTATTGTAGCTATCTGGAGGTGCATTCGTGTTCACAGGGGTACAAGTAATTTCGGAGTATTTGGCAGTAGAAATGCTGGCTATATCATCAAGGTAGAACTCATAGATTGTCTGTTCCTCATCAGCATATTTAGTATCGAATTCGGCAGGTCCTTCCAATTCTCTCAATGTAGATGTTCGACTTAATCTTAAAGGCTCTGTTGCTCCAATACTGTTTGTTCCTCTACTCCGTTGCAGGTCATTATCTGAAGAGTCGTATTCTTCCGTATCATCGCTGTCATTGGCATCATTTTCAGTCTCCACAGAAATTGTAGCAGAACTAATAACATCCTTGTTGAATCGTTCTTGGATAGGTTGCTCATCAGAACTCTCTTCACAACTCAGATTAGATTCGCTCAGTTCTGAAGAGCTATCATTACTTTGTCTGTGGTCCTGATGGATTCCAGATTCTGTAGTATCCTCAGAATCATCAGAATCGCTGGCTCCCGAGTCGTCTTCCCATTCATTAGAGTCGACCAATTTTGGAGTGGGGGGCAAATCCTTTTGGTTGGGTTTAATGGAAATTTTCTCGTCCCCTTTCTGTTGTTTCGTCTGGTTCTTCTTTGAGCCTTCTCTATTAAAATCAACTGAAGACTGTAAGGAGTCCCAAGAAGTAGTACTTGCCTCCGATGAGTTAGTGCTAGATGACGAGTTAGAAACAGTTCTCTCTTGTTCTCTTTGAGCTATTCCTCTTTGCTCATTTAATCTATACATAACTGGGGAGATTGGTGAGGCTTCGCCATTTCTGAGCTGCCTTGGAACTCTATTAAAACTCATGACATCGCCAATGGAGCTGAAAGAACTAATCGAGGACACATACGACTCATCACTGAATGATCTCTTGTGAATTTTCAATTCGTTTTCACTCGAAGGATTCATCATCATTAAGTTCCGCAAATTCAACTCCGTTTTAGTCTTGGGTACCACTTGTTTTTGTTGCTGTTGTGGAACTCCTCTGGGCATAACTCTGACATTGGCATAGATTGGGTGTGGGGCCTGAGCAGGTGCTTGGGTCTGTGGTTTAGGTGGAATTGGTTTTTCAGATTTGCCTTGAGCATTAATAGGGCCCAGAATTGCAGCTGGAACGGGGGTTGGAATTGGGCCGGATGATGGGCCTGCTTGGGCCCGTGGAGGTGCAAGGGTCTTTTGGCCTTGAGCACTATTGAGCATTGGCACCAGAAGTGTCTTTGGCATTGTGGGTTGCTGAGAAGCTGGCTGAACTGGAGCGGACTTGAGAGGTGGCATGGTCACAACCCTTGTGTCCTTTTCTATAGGTGGAGGAGGGGGAGGATTAGGCAATGCCTTGGAGTTTTCTGGTTTCTTAATATCTGTCTTCTTGGGTTCAGGCTTCGAAGCTTCTTTGTTTGCCTTACTCTTAACACTGGAAGCTCTTGACAGTCCGCTGTTAGAAGCTTCCTCGATGATACTCAACTCATCCCGTTGGTTGTGGAACTGAAGCTTCAGCATTTTATTTTTGGAGACGGGTAATGGAGGGGGCCTACGGGAGAAGGCAATTTTCTGGTTGAGGGCATCTTCGGAGAACGAGTCATCTTCACTGGAAGGGGATTCCATTTTCTGGTAATTTGACCCGTTATATACCAATTTGGTTCTTCTCCTTTGAGGAGACCCCGACCTAGTGGGAGATGCACTTCTAGAAGGAGACACATGGCGGACAGGGGAACCGTGCCTGGCGCCAAGTCTTACTGGAGACAAGGACCTCGACCTTTTCTCGGCGGCCCTTTGGATATCTTTTTCGATATTCTTCTGGCTCAATTTAGGAGGTAAGCTCAAGGTGAAGGGAATAGGAATGACGTACTTGGGACTTTCGCCGACGTCGGCCACATGGAGGCGCTTGGACAACGGGGAATGGGTGAGTTGCTTCAATTGGTCTGGCGACATGTTGGAGGAGGAGGTGGAAGAAGTGGCCGAACGGAGGTCTTCCTCAGAGGCTATGGGCATATGAGGAAGTCTCATATCGAAGAAGTTGGCAGGCAACGACTGTCTTTTTCTGGTAGGAGATGTTGAACGAGTTCTTCTATCAATCAAGCCTGTGTCGTCCCGGGACCTATTAGAAAGGACAGGAAAGGCCATTTTATTGTTTCTTGGAGCACGATGGGGGAGCCGAACGAATGCTTGCTTTCAGAATGCCGAGGCGGGACACAGATCAATAGCAACAATGCCGTAGATGGGATTATGGTTGATAAAGTGCTTGCAGTAGCTTATTATGCGGATATCGATTGGAAGTGATCTTTGTTCACCACCGAAGCCTTTGTTATATTGCCCATATGGGTGCTAATGAGGTATTGACAATTAGGCCCAATCAGGCAGGTCGCACCACCAAAATATCACCGCTGAAACGAGAATTGGGCATTGATAATAACCAACGGGTTTTGGGCCCGGCGTCCGTAAACTTGTCGGTGAGGCCTTGTTGGGATCCAATGCCGCAGGGTAGCAGTGGGGACGACAGGGCAATCATGGGCCGAGGGGTCAATGGAGGTCTATTTTTGGGATATTTTTCCTTGGCCAGGTGCCCTCGTCAGCCAAGTCCCGCACGTGAGGGGCGGCGGTTGATGGGAGGGGCTTTGCGGGCTTGGGTGCGGCTGGGGTACCAGCAGCCCGCCGTTTGTGCACATTCCGGCCATGGGGCGCTGGTTTTCCAATGACAATCGAACCATATCCTGCCTTCATCGTTAGCACCGATGGGGCTGCCCATGACACCGCCACCGCCCAATCGGGAAACCCTTCGCTGGACAATCCTGCAGGCATCTTCCTGTCCTACTTCGCTCGCCATCGATCGGCTCGCCTTCACAGTGGATGTGCACCAGCTTTAGGGCTCTCGTGTCTACCTGCCCAGAGCGTGTCACTCTACAGAAGGCTGACAGGATGTTTCAATATAATGGTGGCAGGCTGCGGTAGATCGGGTAAATCGACCTTTATCAATACTCTTTTCAATGGCCAATTGCTTGGGGTTTCGCAGCCACCTCCGGTGTCCAATTTTGTAGTGTCCAAATTCTGTCTCGAAGAATCGGATTATTGCCTCAACCTAACCGTCATAGAGTCCGCTGGATTGACTCTGTCAACTGATAATCGGGACGCAGCCAGGCCTTTGGTGGAATATATCGAGTACCAGTTGCAGTCGTACTTGTTCCAGGAAGTGCAGCCACTTCGAGCCCTTCGCTCGGACTCAAGGGTCCACTGCTGTGTCTACTTCCTTCCAGCTACAGGCTCCATTTCTCCACTGGATATTGAAACAATGAAACTCCTTGCCCCTTGGGTCAATTTGGTTCCTGTTTTGAGCAAATGTGATAGCCTTAGTAGCCAAGACTTGACCGCTTTCAAGCGCACAGTGAGACAAGCCCTTGAGATTCATGAGATTAAGGTTTGTGGTCTATTGACCGACGGGTTGGTAGCTAGTACCATTAATTCCTATGTCCCCTACGCCGTGATGGGATCGACTACCAGTCATGTCAATCCCCAAGGAAATTGTGTAAGGGGTCGCAAATTCAGGTGGGGGATTGCCGAGGTCGAGAACCCCCAGCATAGCGATTTTATGGCACTCAAGTCGCTTTTGATAGATCACAATACTTTAGACTTGATAATGTCCACTGAGTGGCTCTACGAAAATTACAGGGCAGAATATCTTGGTAAGAGGTTGGTGTCAGTTCTAACAGCTCATCCCATGCTCAAGCAGTACTCGTTTGATGGATTTCAAGAATATTTAATTTACACCCATTATGATTCTGAAGATGCCAACCGTCTCCAATTGAACCTGTGCGATAAGGAACTGTTGGCTACAGATCTCAAAGGGCAGTTCCAAGAGATGGCGCATACTCAAGAGAAACTCTTTCGGAGCCTAAAAAGGAAGCTACTTGTCAAACAAGAAATAATGAATGACGAAATAAATGCGATGGCTCAAGTGGTTGAAGATCTTGAAAGGGAGATTCGAGAGTTGAAGTCTTTGTCCTTCCAAGAGACAGATATTTCATTTGCTCCAATAGAGACTTCAACCCGACAGAGTGAAAATATATTTTAATCACAATTCTACTTTTTTTACCAAAATTTGCTAAATCATTAATCGCCAAAACCGCCATTAAAATGATAAAAACGGTAGACAAATGCCAACTAGATTCATAGCTATTAAATTAAATAATTTATCCACATCACCTTGATTAGCTTTGACAGCTATGGGCTTGTCCGTTTAGCTCTTTGTGTCTGTTCAGTTACTGTTAACTTCGCTCCGGGAACCATACAAGAATGTGACATTGGTTCAGATCTGTATAATCCTCAGTCAATACCTAGTTGGACTAATAAGTGGTGAGTTTATTAAGATGGCTAAAAGCTGAAATATTATCTACAAGCCAAACCCTCTCCCCGTTAACCTTGAAACTCTAACCCGGACACTAAAATAGGGTGTCGCATTTTCTCTGTTTGTACCATCTCATCGCACTATAAAAGGCCGTCGATCGCCAAATTTTCTTTCACTCATCATATCCACAATCCACCAAACCGTAAGTACACCAACAGCACTCTACAGGATGAATATTTTCAATTATATGTTTTTTCTGGCATCTCTAATGTTAGGGCTAACGCTCAATGAATACAACCATGACTATATCTGATGAGTAATTTGGCAATTATGATGAACTATACTAACAATTAGAACCTCATATAGTACGCAATAGATCATACTATTCAACCTATCGTAACAACCTGTAGCTTGTAGTATCCGCATACTTGGTTAGAGCGCCAGCAACTTGTTTTGTGAACTACGGTTCCCTGTTCCTTGCTCCTGTAGTTATCTTCCATCTCCAAACGAACTGTTTGTCTCGGTCGCAGCTCGCAAAAATTAACTAAGCATTCACGTTTGGTCTAGATCATTCAGAGTGGTCAGCATGTCATTGCACCTGTTTGGTTCGGGAAAGAGTGACAATTTGGCCAGTGATGTCGCCAGTGTACACAGCGGTCCTGTGGATGAGCTTTTCGAAGCTCAACAGGTTGCATCCACCTCGTCAAACGGGACACCTTCCAGAATAGTCAATTTGATATTAGACCATTCAGCATTCGTCAGAGGCATTGGAAACATCAAAAGATGGTTCAACGAAGAGTACGTCAACACCAACCATACTCACGAGCCCGAGTCGTCCATTGTCTTGAACATATACATTCCATCCTACACCTTGCACGAGTTTGACTTTGTTAAGAAGGGGACGTCGATGATGGCCACAAATGCTCGAGAAGCCATTCGCTTTATTGATCGATTCTTCGAGAAAGAAGACCAAGGAATCGAAAGCAAGCTGGGCAAAATAACCCACCATCTTTCACTTGAATCTCCCAGAGAAGCTGGCCCTGTTTGGGAGAAGTGTCTAAAGTACCAGATCCATACTCCCAAAGTCAGGGAATTTCCTAACTTTAAGACCAAGTTCGACTCACATTTGTTGGGACAGCAGCCAGTAGTTGAAAAGCCCAATAATGACGACTTTGATGGGTTAACTAATGAATTCAACGATTCCTTTAATTTACAGGAGAGTCACAGGTTGAACGATATTCAGTACGAAAACTCGGCATCATATCAGCATGCCCTAGCCAATGCTGATCAACCTGCAGTCATGCCGGCCAGATTAAGATACTTGATTCGTTCATGTATCTATAAGAAATTCATTGAGACACCTCGGAAACAAGCTGCAGAAGAAGAATGGAAGTTGATCACCGAAGACTCCATTACCAAGATCTGGGCCTCTTGTTTTGGGATCGATTGTTTGAATGTTAACGAAGCGGAAGTTCTTATCTTCCAGAATCATGACGTTAACCTGTTCAAAGCATTCAATCCACACAACTCTTTCTCTGTCAAAGATGATTACCAACACGAGAGTAATATTCTACAAAATATCATTGATACTACCCAATATAACTATGTGAGTGTCGACAAGAAAACACAGACTCAGAACCGTCGTCATCAAAAGAAGAAACAACGGGCCAAACCAAGACCGAACAGTGAAAAGCAAATGGACGGAATTATCAGAGAGGAGATTGGAGCAGCAGGGGACCATGTCAAGGTCGAACGTTTTGATACGATCAACTACGCTCCTAGAGGAAGTGGGAAGTTATGGAAGCCTTGAAGGATTACGAAAGTAGAGTCACCAAATTGGCCACACATTCTTTTGCGCCGCCCAAAAATAATTCTGATACTTGAGAATATCTGGTGCCCAAAACTCAATTACTACAAACTAGAGTGCCTAGGAATCAAAGTTTGTCTTATGTTTTCCAAGTACGATCTCTGGTGCCTGCTGGATATATGCTCCTGCACACATACACGGACCACCTCGCGCTCAATCTGCCGTGCAAGCTAGGGCTGGTGGTACACGACCCCAAGATTCGTGTCCCTCACACTCGCTCCCAGTTGACGTAAACCTAAATACAAAGTAGTACATACGGTTATTTTCCACCCCAATCAATCGGGATTTTCGTGTAGCTGACCAGGGTCCAGTCGTTCCAAATGAATCGTCAACTAACAAGAGAGGAGATTCAGAAGATCCTTCAACGTTGGCACCAGCTACGGAACCAGTACGGTGAGCAGGCTGTAAACGTCCCAGAGTTTGCCCAGCTAAGCAAAATCATTAAGTTTCTTCAACAGAACCATAGACAACAACTGCAACAGCTGCAACCGCAACAACCGCAACAACAACCACCGCAACCGCAACTGCAACAGCAACCGCAACAACAACCACAAGGTGGCCAAGGAAACATCCAACTGCAAAACATTGTACAACCAACGGTCCCTCAGCCGTCAAATGGCAACGTTCAACAGTATCCGGTACAGTCGCATGGCAATGTTCCCGGGTCCATGGTGGGTAGATCTGCTGGCAACACCCCCAATGCACCCAATGCCAACATGATGGGTCAACCCAACCATATGGGCATGAGTGGCCAGTTGCCCAATAATCAAATGCCGAACAGACAACTTCCTCAACAAAATAACCAGCAGAGCCAACAGCAAATGATGTTCCAACAGAATAATGGAAACGGCTTGCCTGTTCAACAAGGTTCCGCTGGCAGTACCTCTTCTCCAGAATCAGCATTCACAGCTCAACAATTCCAATTGGTCAAGTCCCAGTTCCATGCGTTGAAGTATCTTTTGAAGAACCCCGGACCTGGAAATCCCCAAATACCGCCAAATTTGGTGGATTTTGTGACTGCAGAAAGATCCGCATTCCCAAATGGTCCATACCTTCCAGGTATGGATCAGCCACAAGCAATGGCTCAACCAGGGTCGCAACAACAGACACCAAACATGAATACACAGGTAAATTTGGCCCACCAGGGCCAAGGGATACCCAGTGGTGGAATGAATACTGGAAATGGAACTCCTTCAAATGGTTTTGAAGCAAGCAATGCAAATAATAGTTCGAGATCTGCATCAGTCGCTGCCAAGAAGCCAATGAAGCAACCTCCAAAACCTGATACCATGTCGTCAACCCACTCTCCAGCAGTTCAGCACGATGCAGTGAACGAAGTTTCCAATAAAGTCCCAGTCAAAGCAATTTCATACAAGCCAGAACCACCAAGAGCCTTGGACAAATTGATCCCAGATAAGACAAAGAATACATCTGTGGCAGTTCTACCAATTTCTAAAGCCAATATTCAAGTGGATACTTTTGAGTTACCAAGTGTTCTTCGGGAATCAGACAAAGACATACCATTTCACGCACTTTACACTCCTCAAAGTCGCGTTCAATGGCCAAGCATTTCTCCAGAAGGTATAAGTATGGAGGATATCGTGGCAAATAAGGAAGTTATGATGATGATTCAGATTGACCAGCAGATTTCGAATCTCAAAAAGAGATTAGATACCATGGAAGAAGATGACAAAGAGAGAATCACGATAGAATCCGAGCTCGCGAAATTGGAGTTGGCCCCATTGCAAAAACAATTGAGAGGAAAGGTATTGTCTCAAATTTGGTTTAGTAAATCGTTATTGCCAAATTCCCATCCCAATTTCCTCGCGAAGTTCAACACGTTGTCACTCGGAAATACCACTGCTACTCATGATTTGTACACACATCAGTTACAGACTTTAGTTCAGGCCGAAAATCAAAAGCACCAGAAGACTATCAATCAGATTCTTTCAGCACGAGAGAAAAGATTTGAAATTTTATCAAGACGCAGAGATCGGTTGAATCGCTTCAACACAAAAATTAATAGCTTCCATAATCAAACTGCAAGGGAGGAGCAGAAGCGAATCGAGAAGATGGCCAAGCAGCGTTTGCAAGCATTAAAATCTAACGATGAAGAGGCGTATTTGAAGTTATTGGATCATACAAAGGATACAAGAATCACGCATTTGTTGAAGCAAACCAATCAGTTTTTAGACTCTTTGGCTCAAGCTGTTCAAACTCAACAAAAAGAAACTTCTGAGCGAGTATCGAAAACAGGAAGAACCCAGAAGGAGGAGAGTCCTGAAGTTAATGATGAGGAGAAAAGGGAGAAGATGGACTACTACCATGTTGCGCATAGAATTAAAGAGGAAGTTACAAAGCAGCCCAGTATTTTGGTTGGTGGTACATTAAAGGAATATCAGTTGAAAGGTCTTCAATGGATGGTCTCTCTTTTCAATAATCACTTGAATGGTATTTTGGCAGATGAAATGGGTTTAGGTAAAACTATCCAAACAATATCGTTGATTACCTACTTAGTGGAAGTTAAGAAAATTAATGGACCTTTCTTGGTTATTGTTCCATTATCAACATTAACTAACTGGAACTTGGAATTTGAGAAATGGGCACCAGGCGTCAAAAAAATCACATACAAAGGTACTCCTAACCAACGTAAGGTTATGCAGAATGATGTCAGAATGGGAAATTTCCAAATCTTGTTGACTACTTTTGAATACATCATTAAGGACAAGGCATTATTGTCAAGAGTTAAGTGGGTTCACATGATTATAGATGAAGGTCACCGTATGAAGAACGCAAATTCTAAATTATCAGAAACTTTGACTCATAATTATCATAGCGACTATAGGTTAATTTTGACAGGTACTCCTTTGCAAAACAATTTACCTGAATTATGGGCGTTATTGAACTTCGTGTTACCAAAAATCTTCAATTCCGTGAAGTCATTTGATGAATGGTTCAATACTCCTTTCTCCAATACTGGTGGCCAAGATAAGATAGAGTTAAGTGAAGAAGAAACTTTATTGGTCATTAGAAGATTGCATAAAGTTTTGAGACCTTTCCTTTTGAGAAGATTAAAGAAAGATGTGGAGAAGGACTTACCTAACAAAGTCGAGAAGGTCGTGAAATGTAAAATGTCAGCATTGCAGTCTAAATTATATCAACAGATGTTGAAGCACAATATTTTGTTTGCAAGTGAAACACCTACAAGTAATGTTCCAATTATGATCAAGAACGCAAATAATCAGATCATGCAACTTAGAAAGATCTGTAATCATCCATTTGTATATGAAGAAGTCGAAAACTTGATAAACCCAACTGTTGAGACTAATGACCAAATTTGGAGAGTGGCTGGTAAGTTTGAACTTTTAGATAAGATTCTTCCTAAGTTTAAGCAAACTGGCCATAGAGTATTAATTTTCTTTCAAATGACTCAGATCATGGACATCATGGAGGACTTCTTAAGGTTACGTGGTATGAAGTATATGAGATTAGATGGTGGTACGAAAGCCGATGACAGAACCTCATTATTGAAGCTTTTTAACGCCCACAATTCTGAATATTTCTGTTTCTTGTTGTCGACGAGAGCTGGTGGTTTAGGTCTCAACCTTCAGACGGCAGACACTGTCATCATTTTTGATACTGATTGGAACCCACATCAAGATTTACAAGCTCAAGATAGAGCTCATAGAATTGGTCAGAAAAATGAAGTTCGTATTTTGAGGTTAATCACTGAGGACTCTGTTGAAGAAATGATCTTGGAAAGGGCTCATGCGAAGTTAGAGATCGATGGTAAGGTTATTCAAGCTGGTAAATTTGATAACAAATCCACTTCAGAGGAACAGGAAGCAATGTTAAGAGCATTGTTAGATAAAGAGGATGAGCGTAAGCAGAAGGGAAGCGGTCTCGACGACGAAGACTTGGATGATGATGAATTAAATAGAGTTATTGCCAGAAATGAAAACGAACTAGACGTTTTCAGAAGACTAGATGAAGAAAGAGCAATTGCAACAAAAGAAGCTGCCTACCCAATGCGTTTGTTTTCTGAAAGTGAATTACCATACGTTTACAAACAAGATCCAGAAGAATTTCTAAAGAAGGATCTTATTATTGAAGAGTATGGTAGAGGCACTAGAGAACGGAAGACTATGACGTATGATGACAACTTAACAGAAGAACAGTGGTTGAAAAAGATTGATGGTGTAATGTCTGATATGAGCGATAACGAGGAAGAGGCGAGACCTAAACGAAAGAGGGTACGTCAAAAGAAGAGAGCCATAGAAGACGAGGTGAATAGTCAAGATGAAGATTTTGAAAGTAATGGTCCCAAGCTCTCAGCTGATGATGAAGATCTGATAGAGCCCAGTTCCAAGAAACAGAGATCAGTGACTCCAAAACCCGCTCCACTAAAGAATAAATCAAGAAACCGCAAGGGGCGTGGTGCACGCTCTATATTGTATAGATCGACTCCATCGATAGATCCTTTAACTCCCGAGGAAAGAGAAAAGTTGCAACAGACAATCGAAGGGGTCTACAATTTGATCATGGCTTACGAAAACGAGCATGGAAGAGTCTTGAGTGATTTGTTCTTAGTAAAGCCTTCAAGGAAACTCTATCCGGATTATTACGTGTTAATCAAAAACCCTATTGCATTAGACACAGTGAAGAAGAGAATGAATTCGAACACTTATGTTTCCATCAGAGAGCCATTGGAAGATTTGCACCTCATGTTCACTAATGCTAAGATCTATAATGAGGAAGGGTCGATCGTCTATCAGGATGCTGCTGCTTTAGAGCAATTGGCGTTTGATAAATTCAAAGAACTTTCTACCTACTTAGAAGAGGATGAAAGAGCTAAGATCCTCGACTTTACCGAATTTGACGAGGCATTAAGCTTGAAGCCACTAGCTGTCAACTCTGCAATCAAGCAGCCGATTGAAAGTGCTTTGGCAAAGATGGACAATGGCGAAGCTATAGATAGCGCCCTTCTAGGCATCGGCTCTGCTGCTGATACAGAGAATACTACCCCATTATCATTGGAATGAACACAACCTTATTTATTTCAATTTATGTATAATTAATCGAATATCACGAATCCGGCTCGTAGATTATAAAATTAATTAAATGAGATGATTAGTTCTAAAAAGAACAAAATAAATAATAATACGGAAATACATGGAATGCTATATCTCGGAGTATCGTGGTAACCTTTCATCGATATGGCTATTATTGACACTATCATTCAACACTTTATCGAAGAACGCAAGGAAGTCAAACAATCCTCCATCGTTAAAATGGACCAGACCTTCAAAATATTGATCTTTTGGAAAGCCATCGCTGGCTTTAGTTGGGGACCTGGAGCTGAAGAACATGAATTCCCAATGGTTGGCCCCAAACCACAGCGAACCTATCTTATGCGAAAACTGAAGCACCGGGGTCATGCTCAAATCAATCAGAAACGTAGTAATGTCTCCTTGAGTTTCCGTTACAAAAATGAACCGCTTATTTGTCAAGAAGATATAGCCATCGTTTGCTTCGATTTTGATCTTCCGCTTATCGTTGTCTGTCAGATGTATATATAAGGACTGGCGAGAAGAAGGTGTGACGAATCTTAGAATTTCCAGACCATCGCTACTGAGCTCAAATGGAATACCACCAGAAATAATTAGATCCCTTGAATATTCGGCCTTCAATACCACATTATTAATTGACATTAGTTGTAACTATGTTGCCACTAATTTCGCCGAAATCTCACCAGATCGGACCTGTATATATGCTGAGCAGAGTAGTCTAACTTGGATGCGAAGGGCTAACTCGATTCTCTACAACATAGTACATGAGTGGCTTGCGATCGTTCAATCCAGCACTAGCCAAGATCTTTCTGGGTCCACTTCCCAAGTTTCAATACAACTTTAAGCATTTGGCGCGACCTCAGCAATGTCAAGAAATTATTGATAAATTGGATCTCAAATCAAAGTATCCAGATTCTAGTAAACTTGATATCGTGGATATATTCTCTGGCTTTGGCTTGTTTTCGACTATGGTTAATTATGAATTGAAGCCTCGGAGCCATGTGATAATAGAAAATACCAAAGTTAACGTTGGCCATTGGAAAGAACGTATTGATCATCTTGAACGGACCACCAATAACAAGGAAAACTTCGTTCTTTATGCCAAGGATGGCTACAAATGGGAGACTTTTGAAAACTTGGTAAAAAAAGATAAAATATTGCAGCCGTCATTTGTACCCCGAGAAAAAGTACACGATGAGTTGCTCATAATAGGTAACGTTACTCCTAGCAAATTTGGGGAATCATTACTCGCTCAGTGGATCATGTGTTGTATCTATCGCAACTGGCTTCAGAAATATGGAAGGGTACGAATGCTATGTTTTGTGCCTGATGTCACTGCCATGAAATTCATGTCTGGAAACTCATTCCATAAGAGAAATAAATCTGCGATCAAGCGAGAATTGTACACTGACAGTAGCCTCGTGGCAATTACTGCTCCCGATGACTATACTGAACCAGATGGCGCAGGGTATGATCCAAGGTTAATTGTCAAAGATCAGCCAGTATCAATACTGGGCAAAAATACTCTTCCATCTAATAGTCAGTTGGCCCTTTTAGAAATTGTACCAAAGAACGTATCAGCAGAGAAGTACGACACGTATGAGTTTGTGATACGGTCAATTTATTTCAATGCTTCGCAGAAAATTAGGGACTCTTTAGCGAATATTGGACCCGGTGCAATGGAGGACCTATCAGGACAAATCCCAACAGAAATACTTGAAAAGAGTGCGCGGGACCTCACCATTGACGATTGGGAAGTTATATTTACGGTCTATGATGCCTGGCCCTTCAAACCTTCATTTGTTGATACAATGGACGTAATTCAAGAAGATGCAAGAAGCATCTAGAAATAGTCCAGAAGTTACATGTATATAGAATGCATTAAATACGGTTGGACTCGATAGAGACTTTTAAAACCGCGCTGTAGTTTAAACTATCTGGTTTTTGTCCCCAATTTCGCATACTTCGATGGGACTTCCTGGCAGGTGTAAAATGTTCCGAACCAACGAAATTTAAAAGGATGATTTATGACCGTAACTACTGCATATTTATTTGTGAAAACGTATATTAAAGCAAAGGAAATAAAAATACTGAAGAGCTAAGATAAACAGTATAATGCTACTGGAGAAATGGGAAGAAATATTTATGAAAGTATTTACTTGCTTGTCATTTATTCGAGAGGTACATTGGGTAAATTTGCCAAAAGCTGTACCACTTTTTCACCGTTAAACACGCTTTCAGAAGCATGTCCAAAGTAAGATGCATTTGGCAATGCTGTCATGAGGGTGACTAAAGTATTACCTATAAGATTTGCCTGTTTTGGTTCTTCATGACCATTAGGTAACACAGAACCACCATTATTAACTTCATGAGGGGCGTCATTAAAAGAAACATGGTGCAGCTTCTTCGAAATTTTTCTTCTTTTGGATCTCCTTGAATCTTCATCGCCATCTTCTTCATCACTAAAATCTTCTTCCTCATCCAACTCGTATCTCTTGATTAAATTTGACCCGTCTAGGCGGTACCTATCAGTGAACAAGTGAATGGGATCCTCTTCGGGGAAAAGTTTCTCATATTTTGTGACAAATGTGTCAGCAACATCGAGAGACAAGTAGTCAGAAGTAAACCCAATATATCTTTTGAAAAGTTTTTTCAAACTTTGCTTGTACAAACGAATCTCCCTATTTCTATATTCTCTGATATGTTCTGGAACATCGGGTAGAATCAAAGATTCTTCCAATTTTGCTATTTCTCCTTGAACGTTTGTGTCAGATGTTTGAAGAAGCTTTCTGATGTTATCAACATCATTGCTCGAAATTAAATATTCCAAATAAGCCATCAAGAATTTGCCGTTGCTACTGAAGGCTTTCATTTTCAATGCCAACTCAAAGATCTTAAGTGCAACCTTTTTATTGTCAGAATAGTGTTCAAGAAGGGCATTTTCAACGTAAAATTCATATCCAATACTAGGAAAGCTTGACCGTGCTTGTTTAAAAGTAAGGCGTGATTCTTTCATTCCTTTTGCTCTCTTCGAGGCAGTCATTAATTTTGTATATGATAAAGTAATCTTTTTGGCAAATTCCTCTTGCATCTTCCGTAGTTTTAAAAGTTGACCCTGTTCATCCTTTGTAAGATAAACGATCTTTGGTATATCATCGTCATCGTCGTCATCGTCATTGTTGCTTTTTGCATTTTCAGAAGCTTCCATTTCCTGATCATGTTCCGCTGAGGGGGTGCCTTCAGCTTCAGCAGAAGCCTGACGCTTCTTTGGTGAAATCTTACTTTCAATATGTTCAACCTTTTCAGTATACGCCTTATAGTCAATAGATAAATGGTTCACCAAGTTGGTATAAGTGTCTTTCGCTTTGTCGAAACTTTTATCTTTTTCATATAGCTCCGCTAATTGAAATGACAACAATAAACTCTGAGGGTTGAAAACGATACCTTGTGCCAAAACTTCTATACTCTTATTAATATTGACATCTGCTTTATTAGCTAACCAGTAGTTGCTATATTTGAACCAAAGCTCTGGAACGAAAGGTAAGGCAAAATTGGATTGTCTATACGCATACAGAATTCTCTTTTCAAGAAGGGCGGTGTCTTTTAAGTCAAGATTATTTTTCTTTTCCAATTCGATCCACTTTAAGTATAAATCGAGTTGCCTTCTAAGAGAAACAATATTATCATTACCACCGAATGAATGAGAGTTGATTTCTCTTTTAAGTTTCTTTTCAGTTATATTATGCCATTCTGTATTCCAGGATCTCGCGACCATAAACTCTGCAGATTTCTCTGATATAAATTTATTAGCTGTGGAAGGGTTTACTTCATTTTCCCACTTGGTATATTCTTGCCACGATTTTTCTATTCCTTCCGTAGGAATTACAAGAAATTTTTTATACACTTTTCTAATCAAATCAACCTTTTGTTGGTGCTCCCAACTTGCACTAGGAGTCCAAGTTTTCAAGAAGTCTAAGTAATCATTCCATAATTCGCCACTGGCAATATCTAAGCCTACTTTATTTACAGCGAATTCAAAGGCTTGGATTACTATTCCTCTTGCTCTTTCACCACCAGTTATAACATCGTTAACCCGACGAACGTACGACACATATAACCGGCAAAGGTCCACGCTGTCTGTGATTGGAAATGATTCCTGAAATAACGACTCCACTTTTTTAAACTCTCCACGATTTAGCTCAAAGTTGATGTAATTGCACCATTGTGCACTCTAAAATGTTAGTATACTATTCGAAAAAATTGGTCAAAGCCAACAATAGATATCTATGAAATTGCTTTGGGACTAGGTACATCCATAACAATTTAGACGAAAATGAACTGATGGATATTTGGTCGTGGTAGCCGAATTTGTTGTTCATTTCATATGCAGCAAGAATTGTTGTGAACACAATTTCACTGTATGTAGATATCAGCTCTAGGCGATGATTGATTTCATTGTTGTACATACATCAAATTTGAAAATGCTCAAATACTTGGCAAACACGGATCTCACTTGTTCTTCTTTATCTTTATTCAATACTTGTCTTATCAATTTGTTCCACTTGACATAATCCAACAGGTTGAGCTCAAGCTCATCCTCTAGTTGACCAATAACATCCAAAGTCAAACGCTTTTTCTTTTCCGACTGGATGAACATGGAGCCTGACATTTTTGGAACGTAGATCGATCACGATCAATTTTGTGGATGGTGTTTGGGAAATGAAACAAGCTTTGATCGTTGACTTTACGTTATGGAATGGCGCTGGATGAATACTTCTGGTGGCGCGCACTACCACTAATTGAATAATGTCGTTTATATGTCGCAACAAACTTATACTTGAGCCAGAGGAAAGCAGAGTATGCAATTAGAGGCAACTATGTTACAGTTACACGTGTGGGGAGAGAGTGGGAAGATTTCAATCATTTCTCCTGAATGTTTAGCCAGTCTGTGGCTCGTGCAACTGTACGACGTGCCGTGTGAAATCGTTACATCATCTAATACAAATGTCTCCAATATCAATAAGCTACCAGTATTGGTGAGCAATACCACTAAATATCATGGGTTCCAAGAGATTGTGGACCATCTCAGCAGGCAGTATGGTGCTAAGCATATTACCAGCTCCGAGAGTCTCACCAAAAAAGAAGAACTTGTGAACCAAGCCCTTATCAACATTTGTCTCAACAAAATTGAATACATTCATCAATACAATCTCTACATCAATACAAGAAATTACGAAAAGTATACCAGAAAGCAATTCCAAAAGTATTTTCCATTTCCCATGATGTACAATCAACCCTTGAAATTTTACAATAATGCCCAAGCCCAAGTTAAACTACTTGGATTAAATACCCAAGGCGGAGGATTATTCAGTTTTGTAAGTGGTGACGATGTCGCACAAACAGAATACATTAATGATGACGATGAGCCTGACCAGGTGGCCATCAGCACATTGCACGAAAGACAATTGATAACCAAATCCAAAGAAAAAGTGGCTCTCAAAGAGAGTAAAAATTCATTGAGGTGTATGGTTCTTATGAATGAGTACTTGCAACATTACATCCTGGTATTCAAGAAATACAATTCAGATGGGGAAGAATTTGGAACTCTTTTTAGCAAGCAAAACCCTTCCCCCAGTGAACTTTTGCTCTATTCCTACATTTATTCTTTGACTTACCAAGATCTTCCTGATAAATTTATGAATAATTACTTGACCATGAAACACTCGCGAGCACTTGAATTTATAAAGGAAAAAATTGGCGCTTTTAATGAACAGTTGTATGGTTCAAAATTAATCAGAGGACCTCAAGGAGATGAAGTCCCAAGTTTGTGGAATGAGATCAAATATTTCACCGGGTATCTGACGGTTTAAGACCTAGTCGTGTATATATAGAGTTACCCGGATACACGCTCACTATAAAAGCTGCCAGTAGAACTTTTAGCAAATGTCAATTATTGGCATTCTCAGCATAGTTTCATTGATACTATTGACCATGTATTAAATGATGGAATTTCTTGCCATAGATCAGTAGTCAGCTTTCCACGTTCCAAGTTCTTTCTGTGAATGCGGAGTCTACACGTGCAAAGAAAGACTCACAATTCTTGTGGTTGTTCGTTAGTTTAGAGCGAACGAACTTGGTAATGTAGCGTTGCAGAAAGCTCAGGAAGAACTTTACTGCCCTGTGTTCATGATCTTCCCAGAGTTCATTCGATTCGGCTTTAATCGAACTGGGAAAGGTCCGTCGTACGCAATATGGTGGCCCACTGTACTGCTGCTCCGAAACAGGGCCGATTATTCCGAAGACGGTGACCTATGTCGGGATCGGTTGCTTAACTTACGAACGCAATGGTCAGCTAAATCCACTTCCACGCGCATGTATCGTGTTGCTGGTACTATCCGCCAATATCCGTTTGGATCCCCTAGTAGCACTGACAAAATTTTCTCTAAATAACGCGACTAAATCTTTTGATCTTTATTATTAAGTTCATTAAGTCATCACTAGCAATGAGATTGGGGTTGGTTTTGGCCTTGTGTTCGCTTGGTTTATCACAGGCAGCACACATCGATAACAGTGCTCCAACACCAACAGGTGATCCCGTCAAGACGTTTGAGAAGAGGTACAAAGATGTGGTGATAAATCCTGAGTACAAGAAACAACAAGAAGCCAAAGAAGCAACTACCACCACCGAAGACGACGCTCCAAAGCCATGGGTCAGAACATACTCATCTACAATGGTGGAAATTGTTACGCCTACTGTCATCGCCAGTGTGACTTTTGGAGCTAAACCTCCAAAGACCACCAATGGGTTAGAAAAGTGGGTGTCATTGAATAAGGACGGATCCCCTAAAACCATTCAGCCCAAGATCAAAAACGGTATCATCAAGAACGGCTACCCTGATTATGGGACCTACTTCGCAACTGCCACTACCGTCACCTACAACAAGGAACAATTGAAGGCGCATAACATGGGTGAAGACGAAGTATTTACTGAAGTGAAACATTTAGATGAAGATCCTCATGAGCACTCTCTCAATCCTTTGATCAGATGTACTCCAAATTCATACTTCAAGAAAGGTATGGCCAAAGACAAATCATCGGAGCCATTCTGTTTCCCTCATGATAACCAAAGATTATACATCGACAAGACGTATTTTGTCTCTTGGTACAGTAATTATTTCAAGGATTCCGAAAAGGTGAAGATCCATTTGTCTTACGTCAAGGAAAGCATATACCAGAAAGGCACTAAAAGGGAATTTAACGAGGACAAGGAGAACAGCAAATTGAGCAAGAGATCGTCCGTGATGGAAAAGGGCGGAAGCTTGGGTGAAACTTCGTTTTTCGATAGTGATTGGATTCCTAAGTCCAGAGGCTGGTTCCCCGTTACTATTGATGAAAAGTGGATAGGGGACAGTGCGAAGGATTTCTACAAGAAAGTGATGATCTCCATCCAGCCAGACAATGTTGAAGATGAGGATTTCGACTTCATGAAGAACTTTATAGTTGTTGAGATTGCAAGAGGCGCTAAAGTCAATAAGAACACCGATTTAAGACTAGAGGAAGCCAAGGCTGCAAGCAAGCACGCTGCCTTTGAAGTGGAAGAAGGAATCAGTGAAAAGTATTATGTGATATTATCTTTACCTACAGCGGTACTCTTCGCCGGTTTATTCATGTACTTTTTTGTGTTCATCAACAAGTCGTCCACCGACTTAAGTCACTTGAGAAAGGTCAAATTCAGCCGCAACAAGTCCAAGAAGAAGTTGGCTTTCAGAAAGAAGGGAGAGTATTCAGAATTGCCTCAATTCCAAGGCGACATTGAATTGACCAAGCACGACTAGCGAACCGGTACGATGGTTTATCGGGTTGCTGTATATGATTTCTCGACTAAGTCGTATTTTGTTGGCTCTATAGAAATACACAAATACATACCACCATAGGACCTTCCATAGGACCTTCCATACATAGTATGGAACCTTAGTGCGGTAGATCGTGCCATATAGCTGTCAAGATGCAGGATGGCGGTGAGTGTCTAAAGTGCGATAACTACTCGGGTGGCTACTGCCCAGTTAAATTGCTTAACCTGTCATCTTTGTTCGTTACATGATCCGGTATCCCCACCACTAGCATAACCTAATTAGTCTTGCATGCTTTCCGAGACCTTACAAAACTGGGGCCAAGGCTGGATCTTGACCACGGCATCGTCTTTGCTCTGTGTGTTGGGATGCAGTGTGATCTATTTTGATGATATATACTACTTGTTATTTCCCAAGTTTGTCACGTCACGCTACGGGTTTCAGATCAAAGAGAACTATGCGTTCTTGAATGGCTCGTTGGCATTTAGTTCCGGTTGTCTTCTTTTCACATCGTTGTACCGTATCCTTCCAGCAGCACTCGACTACTTGCGAGAGTCACAATCAGATAGCAACGTCACATCAGGACATAAGCATAACCCCAATGAGCGATTAGTGATGCTGGAGTTGATGGTGGCGTACATCGGCGGTACTTTGATCTGTGTTCTATTCAATATGATTTTGCACAGAATTACCAGCAAATCGGTGGTCCATTGCAACCATGGGGACGATGGGCACAGCGACGAAATCACCAATTCATCAAAACCTGGACAGCATTATATTCCAAGCGGATCCGAGGAGGAGGATGATCAAGAACATGACGCAAGCAGCGACTATCTGCATTCTCATTCACACTCACACTCACACTCACACTCACATTCGCATTCTCATTCACATTCTCATTCCCAGGCCCATGATGATCTCGACGAGGTCGGAGTCGTTACGGCCGAAGTAACAGAAGTGTCCCCTTTAATTCCAGCGGCCCCTAGAAGAAGGAAATCGCTTCTTCAATACCTTATCCCGTCGGAAGAAGATACCATAGGAGAATGTAAAGGATACACGTCGGCTGAATTATGTTTGTTCCAGTCGAAGTCAAATGGGCAGTCTAAATTACACTTTTGTGAGATTCCGGAGCTCAGCAATGTCAACGACTTGGAAGCACAATTTTCCCGTGGAACGTCCCTTCATGGCAGCGAACCTCACCAAACCTTTCATCAACTGGTACATACTCACTCTGTTCACGATGACCAAGAAAATCATTCCACACATCAGGACCACCACCATCATGTCACTTCTCCTTTTTCTCGGTTATTATTGATCGGAATACAGACAACCCTTGCGATAACTCTCCATAAATTCCCTGAAGGGTTCATTACTTTCATCACTTCAGAAACAAATCCAGAATTGGGGGTTTCAATATTCGTCAGTCTTTTGTTTCATAACTTTACAGAAGGCTTCTCGATGTGCTTGCCGTTGTACTACTCGTTTGCATCCAACTCCAAGACATTTGCTAAATTGAAAGCCTTAGCCATCAGTGCTACATTGGGAGGATTGGCACAACCTTTGGGGGCGCTAGTTGGTGTTATATTTCTCAAGGTCAATAATGTTGATGATGGCTCAAATTCGGACAAAATCATCGACATGGATAAGCTTGACTTCATCCTTGGGACCACCATGGCTGTTACCAGTGGATTCCTCACGGTGATCGGATTATCTATGTATGGGTCTGCCGTATCGTTCGGAGGATCCTCCAATTCCACTCTCTTCTGGTGTATCACCGGGATTGCTGTGATCGGTGTTTCAAATATTTTCTCTGCCTCCTAGTTAATAGATGAACAGGAAATGTCCTGTTTTGCACCCATGTGCAGTGCGTAAAGTATATCCCGCCACCGTAATGTTCAGTACAGTGACCAGCTGGCCAGACTCAAAAGAAACGTTTTTGGTCACAGGCACACGACGTCCCTCCAGCTACATTAACCACCAGTTGCTCTTTTGTGCTTGACCACTACTAAGCTACGCTACTTAAAACTATTTGATATCACAGATAACATCGTTCCGAGGTTGTTTACAGACACGTCTCTTACTTTTACCTTTGATTACTATTTGTCGTTAAGCTGACTCCACTGATAAACCATCATTTCTGTCAGCGCCACTTATCTCAACATAGATTAGTTGAGTCATCTACATACCAAATTTGTTAAGTTGAGTTTGTTCTACATCATATAGCACTCAGATCATCATAAATATGATGGCTCATGAAATACCATTAGCTGTGCATCCAGCCCAGTTCAATATGTCACCCGATCCTTCGGACAAGTCTAAGAGTGCCAAGTCCAATAAGAATTTGAAGTTGAATGATGAAGAAAGGAAGTTGCCCAATGGAGAGAAGGTAAATTTTGGCAACTCGAAGACGAAGAACTCTAAGAATAACTCTAGAAAGGAGGACGGATCCAAACCAAAGAATGTCAAGAGTGGCTCACCATCGCTCCCCAATGGGGAAAAGCCTAACTTCAATCCGGATGCAACAACCAAGGAATCTTCTCTGAACAATAAGAAGAAAAACGGTAACAGCAACAAGAACAGATCATTACCAGATGGTGCCAAGCCTAATTTTGATGTTGGTAAAGACAAGAAGAAATCTGAAGCCTCCCTCCCAAATGGCGAGAAACCAAACTTCCATGGCGATAAGAACGACTCATCTAAGAAGTCCAAAGGCTCCAACTATCTGAAAGATAAAAAGGTAGCCGCTGAATCGACGTATGCTGGCTCTTCGTTCCATTCTTCTCCAGCGGCCTTAAATTTGCCTAAGCCTTCGTTTAAGAGTACCTCTCCGAAGCAGGCCCCAATTAATGAGGAAAGTTCCGATTCTGTGGGCACTTCATCGATCAGCTCAGCTTCTTCGCCTTTGTCTCAAACAGTGCATCCTCCTCCCCAGCACCCGGTTACTGCATATCCTCCTGGAAGTGTTGTCCCTCCACAAGCAGGTATGATGTATCCAGTTCAGCCACATATGCATCATCACCCGGTACCTCCTAATCAATATATCCAGCCTGGGTTTGCCTACAATTATACACCTCAAGGATTTATTCAATACCAGTACCCATTACCTGGACCCTATCCTCAAATCCAACCACATGGGATGCCCATGGCTAATTCTATCATTACCCATTATCAACAACCAAATACATCGGGTCCTGCAGGGCCATACCCACCACCAGCCGCAAATAATGGCAATGTGGGTCAGAAGATTTCTTTTAACGATTTATTGGGATCAAGCAATGTTAATTAAGCGGTCGGTTTTGCTTGATGTTTGTCGTGTTTTTTTATATTATTTGTTGTTTGCTTTTTAACTATTCATGCTTTGAATTAAGTTGTTTTGAATTACTGGTAATACGTGGATAATTTAGTATCAATTACTCCTTATGTCACCATCTTGATTCGACTGGTTTGATCAAGCATTGGCATCGAGCTTTAGAGCCCTACTTACGACCTTACGAATTCGTGTTTGACTTCATTTCAATTAGTCCTATTCGCTTTAATACTCTTTTACATGGGTTCCGTTGTTGAAATTTTCCACTATGCCAACTTGACGATTCAATTCATCTCCCAGTCATGTTTCGGCATTGTATTATCTCGGTATTGCATTTCAATATTTATCCTCTCACTTTGTTATATACTATCCCCTTTCATCAGTTGACCAACCTTTTCATCACCATCAATAAATTGACCAACCTCCCAAAGTTGTAGTCCGTAAATTATTAGTGCCATCCAGTAGAAGCTGTGGGGCTATGAGACCTAAACTACTCCTCTATATATGATCTCTTCAACCCCAATGAGATATTGTATAGTTTTGCGTGGAATGCGAGTTCTTGCAGCGCAAGCAAGGATTTGCTAGCCGAGGATCTGTGATCATCAAACACAGCAAATCCGTCAAATTGGAACTAATCGAACTTCTCCGAGTCCATACGCCAAAATATGGAAATCTTGGGCTTACGGGGTTTGGGCTAAATCCGACTTGTTTGTGCGCTGTAGAGATTGTAACCAGGGCTCTCTGCAGTACAATTGCAATGAATAATCGCACTACTGGCATCAGCACGGGTAAGAACGAGAGAAGCCCGGGACATGCGCTTAAACACTCGTAGTCAGCTCCGAGCGCCGGGGTGGGATCATGTGGAGTATTTCCGAGGCAGCCTTAAGCTCTCCAAATTGCTTTTGTGGAGCAATTATCTCGCAATTTTGGTACTGTTGACATGCCATGATTATGTAACCAGATATAATTTGAGCCTCAGTTTACGAAAATCATCTCTTATATTGTTACTTAGGTCAGACGCCATCGCTCTATTTTCAACCATGAACAGCAAGGAGATCAGAATCGGGTCCTTGCTTGTGTTGGACACAGCGTTCTTCCTTTTGGAAGCCATCGTGGGGTACTCTGTCCACTCTTTGGCATTGGTGGCAGACTCTTTCCATATGCTAAATGATATCATATCCCTTGTTATTGCCCTTTGGGCAGTCAGGGTCAAGAACAACAAGCCTGCCGATGGCAAGTACACGTATGGCTGGCAAAGAGCAGAGATCTTGGGTGCCTTGATCAACGCCGTTTTCCTTTTAGCTCTTTGTTTCACCATCATTATTGAGGCCATCCAGAGATTTTTCGAACCCACGGAAATTGCTTCTCCCAAGTTGGTTCTTGTAGTGGGTGTGGCTGGTTTGATAAGTAATCTTGTTGGTCTTGTTTTGTTCCATGAGCATGGTCATTCCCATTCTCATGGTGGAGGCAGCGGTCATTCCCATGCCCTGATTTCTGACCCAGAACACCAAGTTGGTGATAGCACCTTTTATCAGGCCACTCGTGATGGTTCCAGCTTGAATGTCAGTGAAATGCTCCCTGAATCGGTTGTTGAAAGGTATGGTAACGAAAATAGTCCTTTGATTGTAAAGAACGATCATTCTCACGGAGAGGCTCCCAAGCCAGCTAAAAAGAAGAAGTCAATGAATATGGAAGGGGTATTTTTGCATGTATTGGGGGATGCTTTAGGGAATGTCGGTGTTATTATCACTGCCTTGTTTATCTGGAAAACCGATTACTCTTGGAGATTCTTGACCGATCCTATTGTATCATTGGTGATTACTGTGATCATCTTTTCGTCAGCCTTGCCATTATGTCGTAAATCCTCCAAAATTTTGCTCCAGGCCACTCCTCCTAATATTAATACCCAGCTGATTCTTAAAGATATCCTTCAACTAAAGTCTGTGAAGTCGGTGCATGATTTCCATATTTGGAACTTGAATGAGGACATTCTAATTGCTTCACTCCACTTGGAGTTGTCGGAAACAAGCGAAGAATGTGCTTCTCAGTTCGACCAAAATAGTTTCTTGAAAGTGGTGGCGGAAGTGAGAGAGGTGTTGCATAAGTTCGGAATTCATTCTGCCACTATACAGCCAGAATTCAGTACTCCTAGTGTTGGTGGCTTGAGTAAAAGGGCCAGTGCTTACGGTCAGTCAAGTAAACTCAACTGTGCAGTGGATGACTTATCCAACTGCGACACCGCTCAATGTCAATGATTTTCCCATAATTTGAGATGTGGATAATCATTGATCTATTCTATAATTATTTCTAGACGATATTCATCAAAACTAATACTTATATATATATATATATATATCTAATGCTCATATAATATGAATTGCTCGAATCTTTTTATTCTGTCGGAGAAGCTCTTACGACTCGAGCTTGGAGTGGTTGACCCTGAAGTAGTCTGAGGCAGCTGAGGAACCTGAAATTGTGGGGTGGTTGGCGAGCCTTTAAGCACTTCCCCCAGCTTGAATCTCGGCGTTGAATTGTTTGTTGAATCAGAAAACATGGATATAGATGTAAGAGAATCGAAATGAAAGATGGAAGACGCCCGAGATCTGACTGAATATGTCGCAGATGATGACTCAGGAGTGGTTGGGTTCTCTTGTGGAACCTGAGAGTCTGGGGGATGAGAATCTTCCAGTTTAACGGTGAGCGTTTTAAAATGACGGCTCATTCTGTTGAATATGGCTTTTCTCTTTGATGTGGTAGATTTTGTGACAGGTGGTGGTGGTGGATCAGCAGCCTTTGCTTGTATAGCCTTTTTGATATTTGCTGGAGAGAGAATAAGTTCGGGTATCGTTTCCATAATCGAAGAATCGGAAGTAAGAGAAATGAGCGAAATAGGAGAGTTTGGTTCTGTATACGACTCAATAGTGGGAGAGGGAAAGCTTTCGGATTTGGCTTTTTCTGTCAATTCAATTAGAACATTAATGGCCAGAGTGACGAATTTTTTCATAGTGCTTTGTCCTTCAAAAGATTTCATCTTGTCCTGAGGAAGGCAGTTGAGAAAGGCATCAATAAAATGGTGGAAGTCAGATTTTGAAAAGCAATGCAATTGCTCCTGTGACACCAACGCTTCGGTGTAGGCATCGGGAATACGTTGTCTAAATGTAAGGTAATATGCTGCCAATGCAATGTATTCCAAGAGCTGGTTGACAAGAAATTTGTCTCTTGTTTGATCAAACACGTCCGTGTTGAGAATGTGCGGGTTTTGGAGCCTCAAGGAGGTGGTCGATGATTCTTGCTCCTTTCTGAGGTGCTTGATCTCGTTAGCAATAATATCTTCATATTCAGAAAGTCCTGGTAATGGAGTGACGGTGATTTCATATTTCGCAGCCACTTCTGAAATAGGGTATTGAACTCTAATGGGAGGTAAGGGTTTTGAAGATAGTACTACTGGACATGGATATACTTCACCGTTGTCGTTCATTCGTTTTGCGGAACGGTCGGCAATCTTAATGATTTCTAGAGAGGCCCAAAGTCGCTTGACATAGTATATTTGGAAGTCAGTAAACGGTAAGGTATAGTTGACCATGGTGGTGTACCCCGAAGTAGTGGATCAGATCTCAGGAAGCTGTGGGGCTTATATCTAATCCCGAAGTACATTTTGCCCTTGCAAGTGGCCTCATCGCTAAGGGTAAAATGCAACTCGGCTAATATTTATTTTGTGTGGATAACACGGCTGCGAAAAATTGCTAGACGAAATCAGGGAGTGGAGTCACAATTATGGCAGCGAGCAGCACCCATTTCTCAGAAGCGACGAGCATGGTAACACATGCCGTCGAAAGGAGTTAGGGGGCACAACGTGCTATAGAATCTTCTGAAGTTGGCGTTGGTTGATGTTGGTTGTATGTTGGTTGTATGTTGGTTGTGGAATACACCTATGTGCACACCACCCACATGAACTAGAACTAGTCATATTCAAACAGTTATGGTGTTTCCCATATAGTAGAGAAACTGTCGCAAAACACTTACCGGTCATTCGATAGAGGCTAGAATTGTGACCCGATTATTACCTTTGGATAGGCGAGGGAATTTAACCTTGGCCATCACATTGGCCAAGTGGTGTTTCGCCTCATCTTGGCAACAAATCATGTGTTGCACCGCCTACAATTTTCGCTACAAAATTGGCACATCTGCCCAGTCATACATTGATAACCTACACTATGTGCACCATTCTATTACCAGCATAGAATTAACGGCGACGGATGGATACGGAGGGTCTCAACTTGCGAGAAACGTCGTCTGGGCGAGCCGATATGCTTCTTCTGAAAAATGAAAGTCTGCTTTTCTTCTTGCTCTGTTCGATTGGTTGCGAAGCGAATGCGTTCATATATTGGAACGAGTCGTCCTCTGCTGAATCAGATGAATCGTCGTCAGTCTTGTCGTCCACAAATGGGTCTTCCGTGAGAGTAGTGACGGTGGTAACTGTCTCTTCGGATACGTTGTCGGGCTCTCTTGGTATGGACCCAGAATACTTAAAAGAGGTCACGTCGTCGTAGGACGACAGCTCATAGTCTATCTCACTAGGAGAATACAAAGATAATCGCGAGGATTTCAAAGACAGTCCTCCATATGCCGACCGGGTATCTTGACTATCACAAGTGCTCACTTGGATAAGATCGTCAGAAATGCTCTTTGACAAACACGGCATCTCGATCATAGGCATTTTAAGAAATGGATCATGGTTGCGAATAATAAGATGGTTGAAGACGGTTGAAATAAATGCATTAAATGGGAGCTGCTCCTCTAAGCTCAACACGGTACGTTCGGTGGTGCTTCTTTCGGTTAGGTACTCGATAATGGTAATGATAAGCGCTTCACCAAAGATCAGGTACTTGTCTGGATTCATATCGAAAACTCTACCGTTGACATAACTCATATAGTCGAGATATTTTTCAGGAACCGGCCTGTTATACTCGAGACAGTTAATCATGATAGTTATTAGTTGGAGCATTTGCATCACCTGATAATTGGTCTCCACCGCTCGAAATTGTAAAGGAGACAATTTTACCAAGTCATACAAGTCAAGCTTGCGAGCTATGGCGTTATAGCCCAATATTTCAGTCTGGCCGTCGAGCTCGAGCTGGAGAATTTTGGTACATAACTTGGATTGAAAATGCTGAAGGTTGGGAATATTGTATTGCAAGGATGGTAAGGTGGAAATTATCGTCGTTAGCGAAGGGGACTTTTTAAGTCGTGGCTCTTTGATTTCCCGTTCTTTATGCTGTCCGTTTGAGCCATTTGAACTGGAAGAATTGAGGGTATTGGCGCTGATGGACTGCATTGATGCTCTTCGGTTCATGGTTTTGGACGGACTCGAATGGGAGTGGGAGTGGGAGTGGGAGTGAGAGCCATCGCCACCAGAGGTGAGATTGCTATTAGCTATGGGCGATCCGGCAGAAATGATGTCCAAGGACCCCCATAATCGTTTGAAGGTTGCGATTTCTGACTGAGGGAACTTGAACCGAGGCACTGTCCGAGGCAGAACCGGGATAAACTCCATGGCGATCAGTAGTGTGGTTGAAATAAGTTCTAACGGCAGAACCAGCCTATTTAAAACAAGAAAAGAGAGTAGGAAAATTAACAGGTAAGTGGTACAGAGGCAGTTTCAAAAGTCTAGGCTAACATAATTATATGCATTGACAACATAATTACTGCTGGTTAACAATATACTAAAAAATTTATTATGTACAATAGAATTTTGCAAACGAGGTATTCCGGACCCGCAGAGAACACTGTTAATAATTGTCTCAAAGAAGTAAAATTCAAGATGGTTTATTAGCTACAGAAAATAAACCTGGGGCCCAACTGCGGCGGAAATCATTCGTATTGCAACAACAGAGTGCAGCAATAGAGTGCAGCAACTAAGTGCCAACGAAGCATACCGCCATGAAGCACGCCCTATTGGGTTAACGGTCTGTGGTGTGTCAACGAGCATGTGTTAGCTTGACTACTGGAACATTTGAGCCCGGGTTCAGTAGTCCGGCACCAATTTCCATATATGTGAGATTACCCTCGGGCCAGCCCATCATTTTTAAATTATATGAACTAAATGATCTAAATTGGAAACGGGAAATCCTATCTGGTTACCAAAATGGTCGATCGATCGGTTCCTGCTGACCTGCCGCGTTTTACCCAGTTCGACATATATCGTAATTGCCTTTGTACGAAAACCCCGATCATCGTCCACACAATCGGCAGACGCGCGATGAAGGGGCCTGCTAGTGAAAACTTCCTATTGGGGAAAATAGGTTCAATGTAAGGATTACGAGATTGGGAACCATGGTCCTGTACCAAAACTCAGGCGAAGGGCTCCCGTGCATTGGATACATCTCAAGTGTAAGCGAAACTGGTTAAAAACCTGAATATTATTACCAAATTAAATTAGAGTGTGTATATTTAGGTATTTAAATGTTTGTAGTAGATACGAAGTTTTCCTCGGTTGTTGGCAGGGCTTCTCTGTTTTTGGTGTTTTGCTCTGATCATCAATAATGTGCCAAAGTGTGTTTCAAATAATTTGTAAAACGACAGATCAAAAAACAGAGAAGTGTGTGGGGGGATTCGATGTTGAACTCTCAACAATCTTGTTATTTGAAACGTCCACCTTATCTGACACCATTAATGTAAAGAACCACATAAACTATGTTCATGTCTTTTCTTGGGCTTCTGTAATAAAAATATATCCTGCTCAACCGGGATCCTTGCAAATATCTGTTAACCGAAATTCGAGAGTTAAAAAAATGCAACCAACCTGTTATTATCCTCATTTCCACCGCCAGGGTGTTTTGTTTACTATAGTACAATCATGCAAAAATGTCGTAAGCACTGCTTCTCACAGTGTACTTGTTTCCTCTTCTGGAGCTGATTCTGGTGTCCACAGAACCTCTTCTTCTGGAACTCAAGAATGAGAATCCGGATAAGCTGGAGCTCCTAGTCTCGACAGTGTTGATCGAGGCCATGTCGCTGAATTTCTTGGCCGAGGCACTCTTTCTTACACTTGGAGCGTAAGCAGAAGCTCTGGATGAAGCAGCAGTACTGGTACTAATAACAGAGCCCTTAGAAGAGAAAATCGAAGAAAGTCTTTCTCTGAACGATCTTCTCTCTCTTGGTGGGTCAATCACAACGGATTTGTACTTCAATGCTGCATTCATTTCGTTAGAGCAGTTTGGCTCATTCTTAGTTCTTCTCATCGACTTGGTGGAATATCTGGTTTGCAATTGTGGTGGGGTTCTGGCGCCTTCACCAAAGGCATTCAACATGTCGAAACAGTCTTCATCGCTAGATCCAGCACTGACTAAAGTTGCTGAACTTGCGGCCTTGCGTTGCTGGGAAGGCAATGAGGGGGTGGAGGACATGGCTGCGGGAATCGTAGGTGGTTTCATGAGTACGTTTTCGGGCTCATTGAATCCAAGGGTTTCCATTTCCTTCTTCAACACAAATGAACTTCTCATGAATCCCATAGAAGCTCTTTGGGATGACATCTGGCTGGTTTTTGGACTCAACAAGAGCGACGAAGCAGACGAACTGTGGGTATTAGAGTATGTGGAACCGAGCCTGGTTTGTTCAGCTAATGGCTTCATGAAGCTGACATCGCTAGATTGCGAAGTGTGTCTCACAGTTCCAGTCATTTGGAACTTGTTCATCACTGGAGAAGGAGTTCCTTCTGTGGCAGAACTGATGGAAGATCTGTGGTCACTGTTGTGCAAAGACAAGGTGGATGCACCAGAGCTGGCGGCATCGGTAGATGATCTGTCTCCTTCGGCTCCGTAGTGAGAAGATGCTACATCTTCGTCAGATTCGTACTTAGAAGATTTGTCATCGTAATCGCCTTCAACAATTGGATCCAAGCCACGAATACCGAAACTAGCGGCATCGTAGGTGAATTGTCTTGGAGTAGGAACTTGAGGAAGTTGTTTGTCTATGTTTTGGGAAGTCTTCGTCAACATCACAGTTTCCTCTTGTTCATCAATTTCTGATGATTCAGGAGAAGAGATTTGTTGAACAGAATTGCTTCTTCTGTGTCTTCTTCTTGGGTCAAACTTAGGCTGTTCAATTTGTTCCTCTTCCTCTTCTTCCTCTTCTTCAGAAAAATCTTCAACGACTCTTGGCTGTTGTCTCATTTGCAACTTTCTTACCAACGAAGGAGGTTCGTCAGCCTTGACTGGCTCGGCACTAGAGTCGGAATCAGGCAAATAGTCAGATTCGGACTCTTCAGACTTGACGGAAATCTGGTCAACAGATTCTTGGACTGGGGCCGACTCAGATTGAGCAACGAACAGTCTTCTCAAAGGAGACTTGACAGGAAGGTCGGCGTCTTCGTTGATCGACGAGCAGCTAGACGACACTGGAGAACGACCGAATCTCTTGCTTCTTCTTGGGTCGAATGGAGCAGCAGGTTGGCTCAAAGAGCTAGTTGGAGAAGAGCCAGACAACATCGAAGACAAAGATGCCGACATGTTCGAAACCGAAGCTGGAGTGTGAACTTTTTGGAATTGGTTGGTAGTAGGAATAACCACTGAGATAGGTTCAGAAGATGGAGCATTTCTTTCGTCATTTCTTCTGAAACCCTTGTACTTCTCGTTACTCTTCAAGTCAAATTGAATACTGTTTCTCTTGTCCAACTCGGTGATCTTTGGCTTTTCTTCTGCAGGAATTTCTGGTTCTTCGGTTGGCATTTGAGCAACATTTGTTGGTTGTGGAGCAGCAACTGGAATAACACGAGGAGGGATATCGTCTTCTTCTTGCTTCTTGATGTTCAAAGGAGCGATTTCATTGACCTCCTCTTCGGAAGCACTTTCCGATTTCACTTCACTGAAGGTAGAACCAGCGTCAGATTCTGGTTCGTCAGCACCTTCGAGCAAAGAGTTGGCAACGTAGATGTAAACCTTAACCCAGGTAGTTTCCAAGTCAGAAGTGAATTGTCTACCCATCGATTGCTTCAAAGTTTGAATTAACGAGGATCCCATTGGTTCCAAGTAAGACACCGACAAGTTGGTAAAGTCTTGGTTCTCATTCACAAAGTGCTCGAGAAAGTCTTGCAAGGTTTGAGGGTCTTCGACGTAAGAAATGACATATTTAAACATGTCCTCAAACACCAAACGGTGGGTGTGAAGCATATCTTCATCGGCAAATGTCTTTTGTAAACTGGTGTTGGAAGAAAGCAAATTGGAGAATACTTTGGTCACGAACTTTTCTTTTTGGTACACACTGTTGACAGTGGCCCAAGATGTTCTCAATTGCAAGAGCTCATCTTCCCTTAAACTGAGTTGGTCCGTCATGGTTTAGTTTGACTTAGCAATAAGTTGTGTTATTCTTTTTAGACGAGTTGGGGCCTCCTCCAGATATATATCTGGGAAATTCATAACTGACCCATAGCTGTAATTCCCAAGTTTAGAAATCATTATCCATAGGAATTGCCTAGTTAGGTACTGATGTCTCGAAGAAGTTGTTGCAATCTGCACTGGTCTCCACTATTCATGACATTCTAATTAAAGTTCCTAATTAGGCAATTCGTCATATATCCCAATGGGGTAATGCATGTGCGCCGATGCTTCTCCCTGTATTATAATGGTGGGCGCACGCCTTTTGTGAATCCAACCTTCCTTGAGACCCTACTACTGTCGTGCCTGAATTTCCTCAATTAGAAGGCGACCCAGGGCTTTGATACGATAATAAAAATTGAGTAATTCGAATTCTTAAAGTATAGTTTCCTGCACACTGCGTATCTGTGGCAGCTAGAGAAGAGTCAAAATGCAACTACCGTTGCCTGAATCGTCATAGGGGGTCCACGGGGAGCCTAACTGGGTTGTGTTATTGCATATTCGACATCGTACAACACTGAATTTGTAAAAAATCTGTCAACCGAACCAGTCCCGAGTTGGTTTGGAGTTTTGCTTTATTTTGGGCTTAAGGCTTATGTAAGCAGTACTGTACTTCACATAAATAGGCCCATCCTGCCAGTGCTACCCCACAGATCTCCGTAGAAATTTCCAATTATTCTCGCTTACTTACGCTAATGTTATAACAAATCTAATTTACTATACACTAAATACTAGATACATTGTTTACGTTACTTTCAATCTTTATCCTCTTGGAATCGATAGGTGTAGGGGACTTTTCTGTGAGCTCTTCCGTAAAACTTTGAGGTGTTACTGTACCTGATTTCTTCACATCGTTAGCAGGATCATCTTCCATTCCCACCCACGATTCAGCACGCACTAATTGTTCGTTGAACACATTGGTTAATTTCGATATCATGTCCAAAGACTCTTTAGCAAATACGAAGATCTTGTCGTTTGTTGGGCAAGCAGCTTGGGTATTAGTTACTGTGGATTGTTGGATGGTTGATGGCAACTTCAATATTATATCACGGATAGTAGCCTTAAGCTGGGTGTTATCGGCATTGGTGGTTCCAGGTTCAGCTGGTGCACCGTCAGTAGACAAAGAAGAAGGCTTGAAATTAGAAATTAAATGAATGATCTTCTTCACAGTAGTGGCAATTTCAGTTTTGGTTTGTTGGGCAGCTTCGGTGGGTATTTCTGACTGTATTTTGTTGTCCATAGTCATGTCTGAATGTTCTTGCTCCTTCTGTTTTTCTTGCTCTTTCTGTAGTAACTCTTCGCGTTCTTCCTTGTGGTTCTTTTCCCTATCGGCTACTTTCTGCTGCAAGTAGTTTACACTGCTGGTGATTTGATCATTAGCCAAACGCAAAATGTGCAAGCAGAATTGTAAACGCTTCTTCGTATCAACAGAAACAGGTTTCAGTTCATCATTCTCTGACGATAATCTTCTCTTTCTCGACCGGCCCTCCAAAAAATCCTTCTCGTTCGCTATGGCGTCTTGTTCTTTTTTCAATCTGCTGGCCTGATGCCTATTGTTCAAATTTACTTCGATCTTGTTCACCACAGGTATAGCAGCCTTCTCCACGATTTCAGCGGCATAATTAAATGGAGGATAATTGCGCTTCTGAGTCTCGTAGTATTTGATGGCGTTGGTGACGATAGGATGCTTGGAAACTTGGTTGACGTGGGAAACCAAAGGGTGCTGGAGTGGGGTGGCGGTGAAGCTCTGGTCAGCGCTAATAGGGCCGGGGGAAGAGCCAGCGGTGGTGGAGCCAGGGGAGCTGGCGTTGGTGAGACGGGTCAAGGCTTCGGCAGCAGACACAAGGTCCGGGTCATCGCCATTTCTGGAGCCCCGTCTGGGGACCGGGGTCTCTTCTGTAGTGTAGGCCGGAGGGGGCGACGGAGATAACGAACTGGATGACTCTCTTATATGTGAACGGGACATCGTTTATTGGTGAAGTTAAGGAACAACGATGGTTAAGCTTAGGAATTCGAATAGGGCGGAGGAACAAATGTACTAGGTAAAAGGTGGGTTACGTAATCGGACAGTTTGGTTGTCGGTAATGGGTATTTGTTGGCAGAAGCAACGCTATTGGAAAAGTAGAAACGGTCACGAAATGTAACTGGGGTTAAACTTGCGACAATATGTAGAAAATGCCTAGATCCTTTGTAGTGGCCCCGTCGTTGGTGTTGATATATAAGGCGCTAATTATGGAACTCGTTCGATGCATGTGAAGATAATGAGGAGAACCCGTCCTGCATGGAGCCAGTGATCTTTTTCTTTGGGACGAAAGTACCAACGCACATGCATTAACTTGAGGGTTAAGCATGAGAGGTGGGGGCAATGGAACCAATCCAGTTTCATGAAAGATTTGGCATTGGCTGGTTGACTAATGCCACTAAATTAGGAGGGGATCATTCTGCATAAGTCATTTAATTAATTTACTGGGTCGTGTCACCGGGCACGGAGGTATTATCACCGGACTGGTCCAGCCGTACTGCGCTTGTTCCTGGAGGAGAAGTTTCATCGATACCCAACCTCTTCCCCTGATAAATTTACGTTTGTAGGGCTGATTTGTCACCTGGTAATAGAGTAGCGGTGCTGGTACGGGAGATGTGGCACGGTCCAGGTGTTGCGATGAAGGTGGTGCCTGTGCCTTGCTGGTGGTGATGGCAAGTGCTCCAAATTCTGTAAATCCATTGAGATCTAATCTGCACTTGGCAATGTCAAAAGTGTATCCTGGTGGAGGCACAATACCATAGGCCATCCCCGTCAGATTGGTTTTCACACTGCCGTAGGGCGATCTCGTATGCAGTGGAACAATAGATTCGGGAGAATAGTCTTGCGCAGTAGTTTCGGTATTCTGGGGCTTCGGGGCGTTTTGGGACGTACTTCCGCGGTCGTGGTTAGCCGTGGTTCTTGTGGAGGTGTTGCCGATAGCGAAGGAATATTTTGAAGATATCGGACTAACGGCGTGATCCGGGGTGGCTTGTCGAAGGGATTGTTGGGAAATCACGGCTATGATAATGGCGACCACCAACGCGGGCCGAGGCCAAGCCGGTCCCGAGGAATAGCTGTGCCTGGAATGGTTCTCTTGCACACCATTAGTCTCGGTGTTTGTGGCTCCATCAGGAAATTCCTCATGCAAATATCTAAGGTTAGTAGCGTTTCTACGACAGTACCTATTCACATACTTATGTTGAAATTCGGTAATCTCTGGCTCGTAATTAGAGGTGAATTCACTAAACCCCTGAGGTACGGCTTTTCGTACTGTGCACTCAATAGTGTGTGGAGCACCAAGCAGTTGGTTCATCGGCAAAACTTCACACGCTGGATGTGACTTCCCTAATAGTGCTAAGGATGTAGCTGTGATGATAAACAGAATGGCAATACTAAGGATATTCCACATGATTGGTTTCATTGTGTCGACTTACACTGGGGTCGCGATAGTTTACAAAAACCTAGAAAATGGGTGCAAAATTGATAAAATACAAAATACTATAAAAATGCGAAGTTTCACTATATATACGAAAACAGTATGCTAGACGGCCTGGTTTTAATTAGTTTGAACATATTCAGTGGCCTTGGCCTTGACCCTGGCAATCATTTGTTCATCTCCCTTCTCTTCTTCAAACGCAAGCCATTTGTTGAAGAAGAATTTGGCTTGCTTTCTGGACAATTTCTTGGTTAGAGCTCTTTCAAACAAGTCTTCGACTCTGCTCTTAGCATCTTGTTTGATTTCTTGGTCAATGTAAATGTTCCACAAATCAATACGCTTAGGAGCATCAGAAACCAAACCTTCGAATAATGATCTACCTTGTTCGGCATCACCCTTAGCAAACTCAAGTTGAGCATATTTCTTAACCACTTCAATGTGATCTCTCTTTGGCAAGATTTGTAAAGCCCTGGCCAACACTCCATGAGCGTCTTGGTTCAATCCACGGTCCATCAATGACGATCCGTATTGGACCCACACTGAAACGTTCTTACCAAACTTCTTGGTCATCACCTTGTACAATGCATCGGCCTTTCCAAAGTTTTCAGACATATTGTAAATACCCACCAATTTCTGGTGCATGGTGAGTGGTTCCATGTATTGACATGAGCGCTTGAAAACTTCTTCAAGAGTTTCATCAGAACCAAAAGTGTTTTCCAAGTTCAACATTGCGATCCAGATGTTCATCTTTTCTTGTTCTTCACGGTAGTTGATAGTCTTTAATGCTCTTTCTCCAATCTCACGGGCTCTCTCAACCTCACTCAATTGCAATTGGAATGACATGTAATTCATCCACATGACAGACGAGTTTGGATTACCGACCAAAAGACGTTCGAAATCAGCAATAGATTGTGGAGCCCGAGTGTTCAAGTCAGCGGTCTTGTCTTCGGTCTGGGTCACACTCTTCTTCTTTTTCTTTTTACGTTCTTGAGTGAAGTCTTCTTCATCAGATGAAGACTCATCATCTTCAGCTTGGTCCAAAATGGAAGCAGTCCAGTCAAAACCGTTGGTGGATAAACCAGACAATCCTTGTGACTTGGAGCTAGAAACTTCCTCTTCTTCTTCGTCGTTTTCAGATTCAGATTCTTCTTCCGAAACGTCCTCCATCACATCATCTTCGTCTTCGTCATCATCATCTTCTTCATCTTCCTCAGCTTCCTCGATCTGAGCTTCTTCGTCTTCGCTCTCGATTTCGTCTTGTTCATCGAGGTCCATATCATCAGTGAAATAGGAAGCCTTCATACCCAAAGACAATTGTTTCTTTTCAATATCAACATTTAATACCTTCACCTTGACTCTATCGCCTTCGTTGAATAAGGCCGCAATATTGGAGACTTCATTATCAGAAATTTGCGAACGGTGACATAAACCATTCACACCCAAAGTGCCGTCCAATCCAACGAACACACCATAGTCAGTCACTTTCTTGACGGTACCTTCGTAGATTTCGTCCTTCTTGATGTCACCAATGACTTTCAGGAACTTCAAGTCCCCGGCAACCTCACTCTCCTTGAGGGTCATTAAGACCTTACCTTCGCCATGAGAAGCAACAATCTTACCCTTGACAGGCTGGTAAAGCTTGAATGTTTTTTTCCAGTCCTTGTTGAACTTGTCAGATATGTCGGCAGCTCTAACCAAGGCAAAGGTAGATCTACCCAAAGAAACAAACACACCATTGTTCGAGATAGACTTCACGTATCCTCTAACCACATCACCACGGTTAACATCATGGAAAGAGTTGATCACTCTGTCTTCGGATTCCGAGTCGGAAGCTCTCAAGGAGACAGCAGCCTTTCCGGAACCATCTATGTCGATAACAGTACCAACAACCAAGTCGTTAGTATGGTATACTTGGCTCAATTTCTTGGTGTAGTCATTCAAGGCATCGGTGATAAAAGCAGAAGCAATCACATTGTCTCCAATTTCGACCAACACGATATTGTCTAACAATTTCACGACTCTAGCAGGGTATGATTTTCCAATAGTAAGGTCTTCAGTTGACTTAATACTGGTAGGTCTGATTTTCAATCTAACCGTATTGTTTTCTTGATCGACTTCCTTGACAGTAGCACGGATGGCAGTTCCAATTGGGAAGTTCTTTTCAAGAGCCTTGAACACCTCAACATCGTCAGAGACATCAATAGCAGATATCTTACCGCTAATATTTGGAGTAATAGAAGTAAAAATCTGACCATTACTGATATTGTTAATGTAAGTGGTGATTTCTTGGTCCTCTTCAATATCCGAAATAGTCAAACCAGAGTAAGGAACATTCTTGGTAGATAACTCTTGTTCAAGATGGGACAATTCTAAAATCAAGCTACGGTTGCTCTTTCTATGGGTAATAGGCAAGAACTTGTGATCTTTAGCATCATGGTAACCGATAACTTTGACGTCCAAAACGGTACCCTTTGGAAATTGAGTCAATGGTTGTTTAACGTTTTTGATTTCATCAAAAGAATTAAAACATTGGGTAACATCAAGTCTTCCTTGCAAGTTGTCACCTAATTGAACATTCAATTGAGTACCTTTGACAGATTTGACCACACACTTGGTAACAGTGCCTGGAACATAATCACCAAACACCTCCTTTGATGAATCAATTGGGTTGGCCACTTTCTCTTGGTTCAAGAAATCCGATTGTTCGTTATCTTCCAAAGTCAATAAGAATCTTCTTTGAACATCATCGGTTCTGATGACATGACATGCTACTGATTGGTTCTTTTGGTATTTCTTAGACAAATCATCCACATTCAAATACTTGGCTAACACCAAACCGGTCAATCTGTTAGCGAAAGAAATAAATAATCCCATATTGGTGACAGACTTAATAAAACCATAGAGAACCTTGTCTCCCTTAGTTTGAATCTCTTCAAAAGCAGCAGGAAATTGTCCCTTCTTGGATGCTTCAATCAAAGACTTCTTAGCAGTACCCACCAAGATTCTGTACTTGGGATCCTTTTCGATCAAAAGCACATCCAAAGTGCTACCCACTGCCAACTTTTTGAATAAGGATCTGTTCTGATCGTAATTCCCATCAGATAAATGGCTGTCCAAGATCATACCTCTGATTTGATTTTGCTCTATTTCGAAGTAGACAACTTCGTGTTTCTTTTCCACAATCACAGCTTTGGCGATGGTCTTTCCAAACACAACAGTATCCAAAAAGTTCTGTTGTTCGGAAGACATGTCACTGGATTGTCTCAAGGTAACTCTTAATTTTTGTTGTTCCTTGTCCACGAATAAGACTTTGACATCAACTGTTTGTCCCAACTTCAAGTAATCGGTGACCTTTTCAACAAATGTTTCCGATATTTCTTCCTTAGACAAATATGCTTTGACTTGACCAAAGAACGATATCACGGCACCGTTGGCCAAAAACTTTTCCACTGTACCACTGGCCTTGAACCCAACTTCGGCCTTTTCATAAGAAGTCAAGAGCTGATCTTCATCGGCATTAGCCAACGATTTTTTCAAAGTAATCAACACTCTCTTACCGTTATTATTCAAGACTCTACCCTTGGTCTTGCTTCCTTCCTTGAACTTTCTCTCTGGGTAAACCAATTTGATGTCGGATATGTGATTTGAAGGGACGAAACCTTCGATATCTTCGAACAATTTAACAATGATACCACCAGCTTCAGGTAACACCTTGATGATTTCAATACCGTTGAGCAAAGTACCAATCGGTATATCACTTCCCTTCAAGTATTTAGCTTTCACAAGTTTAGGGTCACAAGTCAAAGTCAATAAGTCATCGACTTCATTGTATCCCAATACCTTGGCTTCATGTTTGGACCCCACGTTAAAGTTGACTTCTTCAGTGTTGATCTTAGAATTGTGAATTTGACCAAACAATGAGTTGGAACCAAACTTGAAAAAAGTGTAATTTGAGTCGGCTCCAACGACTTCCGCCTTGTCAAACACATGTCCAATAGGGAAAGCTTCCAAGGCATTATGCTCGATTGGTCTGAGGGACAAGATGTGAGGAAGAATTGATAATACCAATTTCTTAACACCACCAAGATGCAATACTCCAAGAACTCTGGCCTTGATCGAATTACCCACGGTGAAATTATGCTCCAACTTTTCTAAATCGAATTCATGCAAATGCGACAAGCTTATGGTACCATCAAGCATACCAAAAACTCTGGTGGCCAATCCGTTTTTGGTGATGGATGACACTATAGCATCGACAAAGATACCAGGTTGGACTGCGTCAATAGAGGAGATGGTGGAGACGGTATTCTTTTTGGATGAAGCAGGACTGGTGATTGGTCTGAGTGAAATGGTTCTCGATCCTGGTTTATTCACAATAGTGGTCAAGAGAACACTTCCTGGCAACAAATTGTGAGAGTCAATTTCGGGGACGTTTTTGAATTCTTTGTGAGAGATGAAACCGGTGAACTCGTCCTTACCGGTATTGAAAATTATACCGTGATCTTCAACCGATTTAACAGAACATTGGATAACATTACCTGGAATCAAATCTTCAGTTTCCAACGATCCATTGATGATTTTGGGTTCAATGGTAAGTGCGATCTTCTTCTTGTCCAGGTCGTTAGAGGGAAGAACTTGAGCTCTCAACCATTGGCCCTTTTTAAATAACTTGTTCAATTGGGGAAACTCTGGTCTATTATTAACTGTTGCCGAGGCAGAGGTTTCATCTTCGGAATCCGATTCGTCTTCTGATTCCGAGGCTTCGATCTTTTCAATGATACTGGTGACTTCGTCACTGACGGAAGTTAATGGAATAACTCCAAATAAACTGTCACCTATACATAAGGTAATGTCCAACTTATTTATGGAAGTAATTTGACCCAATATGGAAGATCCTGGGTGAAGATTCTTGAAGGAAAAGTTTTCAATGGTGACGACATCACTTTCTGTGTCCTCATCCACTGCCTTTTTCTTGGATTTCTTGGATTTTTTGCTTGGTTGATCAGGTTTGGATGTATTTTGTCTTTTGTTAGGGGCCGAAGTCTCGAACAAAATGTCACTGGTGACTTCGTTAGAAACCTCCTTAACCTCTAAGGGGGTTAAAGCAGTGGATCCACCTCTTGGAAACGAGATTTCACTACTACTTAGTACCGATTTAGAGTCAACCATGTCGATGATGTGGAATGGAGAAGAGCCAATTTTTTTCCACCTACTCATCGGGCTAATTTTTTCTGGGAGCGGCACGTGACAGGTGATGCGATGAGGTCCATGGATCAAGCAGCAGGAGGACGGGCATGGTTGGGAGTACCGAATCAGAGTAGGATATGGGAATAGCTAGGCTTCTATTTGCACTAAGGTATGGCGGCCGGAGACCTTGGCTTCGGTGCAGCTGCTTGCAGCAAGTGATGCACTATTTGACATGGCTGCAACCCACGTAAATTGCAGCCATCGCGAGCACTACCGTCTATGCGGAGATCCAATACCACACCCAGGCTACAGTTATTCAACCGTTAGAACCCCTGGCAGTTTAGCCGTTGTACTGCCATTTTGGGAGCTGGTGGTGCACCCCTCATTGCTTTTTGTGACCAACCTCTAACCGCTGTACCAAACAAGAAAGCAAATTGATTGCATATTAATTGGTGCGGGTGAACATGAAGGCCCTGGTCCATTATTCTCTTGCCGCGTTGAAGAGTTTGATGTCCAGACTACCCGATGCTTGCCATAGTCCCCGCTTGGCCCGGAGTTTAAGGAGTGGGACTGGGGTCGGGCGGCTGAGTCATATTACCTGTTACGTAATCCAGCCCATCTCGCTTGCCGCCTTAACCTTTTGTGGACTTAACCTTTTGTGGACTTAACGGCTACCCAATTCCGTCTAACCGCAACACCGCAGTTACTTCCAAGTATATAACCCTCCGTAGTTGTCCTGTTTGACAGTTTAATGTCAGTTGAAGACACCAAAGTTGGCAGCAGCGTAAACCCTGCCCGGTTCGATGATCCTTATGGCGGGATCGAGCTCCACACTTTCACCGAGCGAGACTTGAGTGTGGCTACAACTGAAGTTTCTGTTGGACCTAGTGGCATCGCCAGTTTTCCGGTAACACCAGTGGTATCCCATGATTCTGAGGTCCAGGATTCCAGTGACGATGCCTCCGACAAATTTCCCGACGGAGGATGGCCCGCTTACAGTGTTGTACTTGGATCGTTTCTTGGTCTAGTGGTCAATTTCGGGACAATTAATTCCATTGGTGCAATCCAGACATACGTTTCAGCCCATCAATTGGAGGGCATAGACAACTTCACCGTGTCGTGGGTTTTCTCCATCTATTTATTTTTGACATTTGCAGCCGGTTTAATTGTGGGGCCTTACTTTGACAGAAAGGGCCCTTTCTTTCTTTTGGTCGCAGGTACCTCTTTGGTGTTTGTGGGATACATGTCGGTGGCCAGCTCCCATACCGTGTGGCAGTTTGTGCTTTCGTTGTCCGTCTGTATCGGTGTGGGAAACGCTTTGTGTATCTCTCCATTGGTGGGTGTTCTCAGCCATTGGTTCTTCTTGAAGCGCGGCCGGGCCACAGGAATTGCAACTGCCGGGGGATCTATTGGAGGGGTGGTGCTTCCTCTTATGATGAGTCATCTCTTTCCCAAGCTTGGGTTTGATGCCACCCTTCGGATCATCGCCTGTTTCTGTTTGGGGTTGATGGTTTTCTCTGTGCTTCTCGCCAGAAATCGTATTCAATTTCCCGAGATTCCGGTGCCCGTTGAAGAAGACCAGAGATCCAAAAGTAAAAGGGTCTTGGAAAATACCAAGGACTTTTTGGATTTCAAATCTTTGAAGGACGTCAAGTTTTCCTTATTGGTAGGGGCAATTTTCTTTGGTGAAGTGGCAGTTTTGTGCTTGACAACCTACCTTGCCTCTTATGCCGTTGCGAGAGGAATGTCTGTGTCAAAGGCATACTCATTATTGACGATCTTCAATTCAGCTGGTGCCTTCGGAAGAATCGTTCCGGCATACATTTCTGATTTCTTTGGCCATTTCAATGTCATGATCTTAATGTTCGTTGGGTTTGATATGTGTATCTTTTTATTGTTGGTACCATTCGGAGGTAATTTTGGAGTTCTCTATGCATTTGCAGCTCTTTCGGGGTTCTTTAGTTGTTCCATTTTCAGTCTTGCACCAGTGTGCCTCGGCTCGATCACTCCAGTTGAACGTTTTGGCCAAAGGTACGGCTTACTGTTCTTTTTTGCCAGTATTGGGAATTTATTTGGTATGCCTTTGGGTGCTGCGATTATCGGAAAAGGGTCGGTTGCACAATACACTGGTTTTGCATGTTTCATTGGTGGCATGGCTGTTACTGCTACTCTCTGTTGGATGGCAAGTCGTTACTGTATCGTTGGTGCCAGGCTTAATGTCAAAGTTTAAAGCTGCCCCATTATTCTACAATACATTGGAGGGCAAATATCATGATAGATGGTTATCACAGGTGATCGCTGTCGGAGAAAATACTGGCCACAATGCCCGTGGTATCGTTCTGCAGTTGGTTCCAGGCTTATCTGTCCTGGAACTCGTTACAACGGTCAGTCTCCATACACACGAAAAGTGTTAATATTTATTTAAAATAAAACTATTATCATTATAAATATAATAATACCAACTGATTACGATGACATCGTAAATTTTCCATCATATGGAAATCTTCCGATCGGTAATATCACCTCTGTCTTTCCGTAATTTCATGGTCCGATCTGCAGTCTCAACCCCGTATCTTCTAACTAATTTAGAATAGAATAATCCACAAGCATTACAGAGTGTGCGAGTACCCCCCGGACCACGTCTCCATTCAGGGGTTTCACTCGATCCACAATGATGACAGTTGACAACATGCCTAAAACTTAGTCCAGTACTGAGTCCGCCTACCATTGGTGTTTTGCTGTGTTCAACATCTAGAGCATTGACACTAAACGAGATTGTTTCACCCTTCGAAACAGTTTTCATAGAGGTCCGTTTAAAAACTCTTTTTCCCGGTCTGGGGGTACTGTTCCCTCTATTTTGTTTACGATGTTGAAGGAGTAAGGTTTTGATTTTATCGAGGGTATCTGACATTCGTTTAATTTTGTCAAGTTTGATCTTCACATCATTCTCGGGAATCTGCAGTAAAAATGTGCCAATCCACTCCAGCAGAGAACCAGTACTCCCACTCTCTTCGATTTTCTCTTTAAGTTCATGGACAAAAGGCTCGAGGCTTTCATAGTTGCTCACAAAATTTTGGACCAAACTATTCTCGACTGAAGCATCAGGGATCATACCTGTCTGATCACTGGCTAAACTTCTTCTCCGGCAATTTATTCTCAGATAACTATTTGTAAACCTGAATTCATTATCTTGTAAAGATGGTGATCTCGAGAGTATCTGGCCATTCGAAACCGACTGAATCAATTCGTGAATCGACGGTAACCGTCGTGGTGGGTAATTAGGCATACTCATTGTGGAGAAAAGGGAACGAAGCCCAAGAGATTCAAATCTTAAATAACGTCACTGATTGGGAGAACATCCTGATTCTTGTCTATAATTACTGGATATATGCGTGGATTATCCTGCTTGTACATGATCGCACATAGTCTAGCATAAGAGTTTAATTATTCTGGATCCTGACTTTTTTGCGATTAGGAAACCGGTGCAGCCAACTATACTATAGTTACCGTACAAAAGATTAGCGCATAATAATTACAAAGTAGCTGATAAGATCACCTTTTCTTTTTTCTTTGGCTGGAGCGACCAGGCTTTTGCTGCATCACAACGGTTCCTTCCTTGACATCATCAGGTTCATCCTTGAATTTCTCTTGACTGTCCAAAAAGAACATTAGATCGCTCACTTGTTCAGACAAACCTTGCTTCTCTTGCTCTAGATTCTTTATGTCGCCTTTCAACTTTTCATTTGTTTCTTGAAGATATTCGACTTTCTTAGACAATGCCTCATTAAGAGAATTTGATTGATTTAGTTCTTTAGAAAGCTTTTCAAGTTTTGCGTCCTTGGCCAGAACTTTACTTTGTAATGAAGGCACTATAGTATCTGATATTTGGCTGTACTGAAGATTCAAATCTTTTATTTTGCTTTCTAGCTCCAAAATGCGACTTTGCATATTAGGCAACCCAGATCCTTTCCTTGACTTTGGGGCGTCTCTTTCTTGTAGTAAGGATTCGTAATATTCTCTCTGACTTGCGAGCTGACTTATCAAGAGTTGAGAATATTCAAAATCCACATCGTCAGCTTTGTCTGACGAGCTCTGGCCCAATTTGTTGGGCTTTTCTGGTAATTCCACCAATTTACCGTCGGAATCATTTGTAACTAATCTGTGGACATAATTATCCCCTGCATAATCCCACACTCTGGATGTTTCTATTTCCATAGCAAAGCAATGTCCGGTTTTAATGAAATGTTTCAATGAATGTTGTTCAGGGGCGTATCTGCCACATCCTACATTTCCACAAACCAAACAAATCCAGAGACCGCTAGTCGTAGCACATTCCATGCATTGTTCAGGGGAGTCTGGAATTTCTGAAATGGATGACGTGAGAGAAGTTTGGGGTCGTCTCTGCATGCTGAACAGTGACAAACGGCGTACCGAACGTCGTACCTGTTGATTTGAGAAGTTATTGGAGTATCGACAGATGGGACACGAGTCATCTCTCCATTTCGAGAGACACTGGCAATGGAATGTGTGCTGACAAGGAATTGTCAACAACCCGGTGACTTCTGAGTCCATTCTTTCCAAGCATACAGGACATGTTGGTAACTCTATTAAGGTGTTTGAGGGCAAGGAAGAGTTGGTAGCGTCAACTAAGGGGGTAAATGGATCGGTGAGCAAAAATGGGATCAATGGATTGGAATCATCCAGATCGCCTGTACTATACTCCATCTTAACCGATTTGACGTAGATGACATGGCACTTCTCTGGCTCCATAGAATTGAAGGGCTTGCCATCGTATTGATATTGGAATTCGGCAGCATTGATGATATCACGGAACTTGAGGAGCACCAAGAACCGATTGGGTTTTTCACTCTTGAGGATTCGAAGGTGGGAAACGTATTTCATGTGGTTTTCGCCAATGAATCCCAAGAGATCGGTGGCTGTGAAATACGTGGGTACGGCCAAGATGGCCACCATAGTGCCATCACCAGTGTTGTCGGTAGGGATGGGAGCAGGCGATGCCTCTTCCTCTTCAAACTCTCGGAAGAGCCGTATCACTCCGTTTCCCAACAGCTGGGCCTTAATAGGCTCGATAGGTTCGATGGGGTCTTTAGGATCAAGGGACATTGCTCGCTGGATTGGCACAGAAGTAACCTCAATGTTGGAGTATCGGTAGTCGTGAGCAGTGTCTGTTTCGTTAACGGGCGGGATGTCTATGGTAAGATGGTACGAATCTGTCCCTATCATCGTCAGTTGCCATCTGTAAAGGCCCAATGCTACAGAGGCGATAAATACTGGTGCGTGCGGAACACATGTTACTCTATACAGTGGAACTCTATACAGTGGAACTCTATTCAGTGGAATTCTATACACTACTCCAATGACAACCACTTTTTCTTATCAAAATCCAACAAGCTGCTGAGGACCTCGCCGTTGGTGCCCACAATCTCGTGCTCCTTGCCTTCTAAGAGTGGAACCATTTCCTTATGTGGAAGAAACACTACCGGAGCATTTGCAGCCTTCCCTGATTCAACCCCAGCAATTCCGTCTTCAAAAATAAGACACTCTTCGATATTGATCTCGTCCAATCCTTGCTCTTTTCTTTCAGAGTTGATACTGTCCAAACAGGCGTACCAGATATCGGGTGCTGGCTTGCCCCGACCTTTTGGAATACGAGGGTCATCTCCTGTAACAATGTGTTTGCCAAAGAGATCGAAACCATGACCCAAGTGACCCGTTTTACGAAGATAGTTAACAGTATGAGAGCTGGTACCCACAGCAATAGGAATGTTGTTTTCTTTCAAGTAATTGATCAATTCCAATGCTCCAGGCAAGAATTTGCCGTGGGGCCATTTGGTCTCTTGGATCTCAAAAGCCAAGTCCGCGAACTCCTGGGGGGTGAGAGGTATATCATAAGTTTCAATGAGCATTTGGTTGGCCACGGGAGCAGGACGTCCTTGAAGGTTCATTTTGACGTCCCATGTCAACGGACCTTTGCCAAATCTCGCCAAAAGCTCAGTCGATGCAAGGGTATAAAGGTCCTCAGTATCTATGAGGGTACCGTCCATGTCTGGCATTAGTATATCATCCTGTAGTACCGGGTTGCTAGGTCTCCGAACGGGAAATCACCCCTAACTGTCGAACTATTGTGGCTTTCGTTATACGTCATGAATCTCACAACACTCGGAGTGATTATGGTCGACCCTCTCCACTATACTTACCAAATAGACATGCTTTAATGGGTCTACTGTTGTTAGCGAATCCTGAAAACAAGACCAATCTTGGGGAACATACGGTGTCATGATGGTGATGGTTGCACTAGAGATATGCGCAGACGTACGTAGGTATATATAGCACGGCTAATCATGTGACGATTGATATTGGTTATGGTTACCTGCCAAATGTCTAACCAGTGTAATTGGGTAGATCAGAGTACACGCTTCGTTGCATTAGGAAAGGTTTGATACTTAGGGTTCGACAAACGTCACATAAGATGGTTTATGGTTTGGATATCTATAGAAAACAAAATCAGCCTCTCACAATGGAGCATTCTTAAATAAATAGGAGATACTTTCACCATTGTGCAATCTTCTGACAGCCTCAGCCAACACAGCCGAGACATCAATGGTGTCCAATTTTGGACAGAGCTTCAACTTGTCCTCAAATGGAACGGTGTTGGTACACACCACTCTGGTAAGTTTAGAATTGTTGATATTCTTGATGGCATTACCCGACAAAATACCGTGAGTGACGATAGCAATGACTTCTTTTGCCCCATTATCCAATAACACCTCAGCAGCCTTCGCTAACGTACCACAGGTGTCTGCCATATCGTCGACAATGATACAGATCTTGTCGCTGACGTCACCAACCAACACCATTTTCGACACTTCATTGGCACGGGCTCTTTCCTTGTGGATCAATGCAAAGTTGAGGTCCAACCTGTCGGCCAAACCCGCGGCTCTCTTGGCTCCTCCGGCGTCAGGGGAGATAATAATAGAATCTTTGTAGTTAATCTTTTCCTTGATATATCTGACGGCACTGGGTTCCGCGTACAAGTTATCCACAGGAACATCAAAGAACCCTTGGATCTGCGAAGCATGCAAATCCATGGTGATGACATGGTTACATCCAGCGGTAGTCAACATATCGGCCATCAACTTGGCGGTGATGGGAGCTCTCGACTTGTCCTTTCTGTCCTGACGTGCGTATGGGAAGTTGGGCAAGATCACAGTGATTCTTCTGGCACTGGCAGTCTTACAGGCGTTGATCATCACCAAAAGCTCCAACACCTTGTCATTCACAGCTTCGGATCCAATCTGGCAAATGATAAAGATGTCTTCGTCACGGACCGATTCTCCAATAGAGAACTGGACCTCACCAGTGGAGTCTCTTTTGATTTCGGAAGGACTGATCTTGATTCCAAGTCTTTTGGCCACCAATTCTGCTAATCCACGATGGACATCGCTTGCTAAAAGTTTTATAGAATTGGTAGACATTGTGTTACGGTGGAGGTAGTAGCTTTTGGAAAGCGGAAGCTAATGCTAGGGGGTGGAGAACCAAACAAATTCGGAGATATGGGAAACAAATAGGGCAGTTCTTGCTATCACATAGAAAAAGAACCTCCAAATGCTCTGGAGATTGAGGCTTGATATGAGGTTAAAATTTGGTTTGCATGTTGGAACCTCCGCGGCGAGATGCTTTGCAGGTTAGCTCCAGGATGGAAGGAGAAAGAGTCACCGCGGAGTCAGCATTGTATGGGGATTATTGGTGCGGCGGGCTCACATGATACCTTTATAATCAAGGTTCAAACTTGGGCCCCACGGGACCAGCTCGACTTGGTAATTTAAAAATTACTCGGTCAATCAATACTTTACAGTTTAGCCGTAGTTTGGTTAATGCATTGATCTTCCTCGGACCATGCTAATTGAAAATTTACTAGTTTAATAGACTAAAACCTAATTCGTTCTATATTAGCTCGACTAATGTAAACACACTATATTACACGTATTTTGGGGTCATTAAAAGAGATCGTCGATGTAGTCCATGTTTTCATGCTCTTCGTCTTCGTCGTGATTGGCATTGGTGGTGACTTCTTCTTCATCGTCATCTTCACTGTCTGATGCCGGTGGCTTCTGCGGTTCGTGCTTTGTAGGATCCAGCTTCCTTTGCAATTGTTCTTGTTCATCAAGGTGCTTGGCCAAGTTCCGCTTCTTTTGATCCAATGAGCTTTTCAATGAAGTGTAGGTGTTTTGGAACTTCATTCTCATCATCTTACTAGTGGCTGTCGCCAAGTTCTTTCTGTGATATTCCACAACGTTTTCAAGCTCGGCTATTTCCTCTTCAAGAAGCTTAACGTGCTGTCTTCCTTGCTTACCAGTGTCGTCATCGTCATCTTCATCTTCGTCCTCTTCATCATCATCATCATCTTCATCATCATCATCGTCATCATCCTCGTCGTCTTCATCTTCGTCCTCATCGTCAGCACCTTCTTCAGCAACTTCGCCTTGCATCAATGCTTCTTCTGCATTAGCAGTATCCGTGAACAATAGTTCAGCATTCTCCAACTCCTCCGCATTCATATCATCAGGTCCTAATACCTTATTTAATTCTTCTTCCAAATGAGTCTCGATATCGTCAACATTAAGATCAATTTGTTCTTCTTCCACTCCATCGTCTGCTTCACTTGCCAGCACTGGTGTGGGAGTGGGCATAGCAGAAGGCGTACCACTAATGTTACCAAATTTATTCTGTGACTTGTTCAAGTCGACCAATTCAAAATGACTCTCTTCTGCCTCATCGTCAAGTTTAATTAACTCGTCAACTCGCTTTTCAATATCCTCTACTACTCTATGACTTGCTCTCCTTGGGCGGAATCTTCTAAAAACCCCTTCATAGGGACTGGTAAGACCATCTCTATGTACATATCTTCTCTGTTTCACTTCGGAATTGGATGCTAGTTTGTATAATGGGTGGTTGTAGAGATACTCTTTGGGAACTTCGAAGTCGGTCTCCATGTTAAGGTCAGAGGGGTTGATTGGGTGCAATACGAGCAAAATCTGGGACAAATCAAACGTTTTAAAGATGTTCTTTTTATCAACCGTCTTGTATAGTTCTGTAACCGTAGGAAGGTCAATCAATCTGGCCGAATAAAGAGTTCGATTCACGTTTACCACCGCCTTCTCTTTGGTGACCCATTTGATGTTGACCCCTGTCAAGTCTCCAGACTCTACCGCGTGCTGAACAAAGTCCAAATTCGTATCAGCTAGAAACCGGATTATTATTCCTTGTTCTATGAGGGGGTCGTCTTCTATATCTGGAGCTTCGGAGTCGTATCCTTCACCGGGAATACGGGTGGGCTTTATTCTAAACCTGGGTGTTTTTGGTGCTTGCTGGATGATGGTGTCGAGACGGGGTTTTTGTGCCCCACCACTCAAATTGATCTTGATTTTCTTATGTTTCTTTCGAGGTTTCTCTTCTGTTGTCTCTTTCTTTAGTGATGGTGGCTTTATCTTTAGTTTAGGCAACGGAGGGGTCTTGTCCTCAGAAGGCAGACCCGATCCATTTCCAGGGACCTTGAGCTTCAACTTGAGTGCCATGATGTTCTTGCTTGCTCTGGCCTGTTCTCCTAGCAATAACACCCTTGGTCAACAATAGTACCAGTGAGCACTTCTTGTGTTTGGATAATTGATATTCGCGCACCCATCACAAAAATTGTATCAACTCTGGCTTCACTGGTAGTAGTGAGAATTACAAAGTACTGGATGTGCCTGGGAAGAAGTAACGCGACAGAGCAAAGTGCCATTTGACATCGCCTTTATCTTTTCATTGTGAACTCCCCTTTCAAATCGTTTACTATCCCGTTCTTAGAACTTAATTGAATATGCCCAAAGGTTCTGGTACCAGGAGCCGGAGGCCATCGTCTGTGGAAAGAAGGCTTAGTCGCTCCAGACATGGGTCGGTGACGTCGTTCGACTCGGCGACGAGCTTCTTGAATGAAGAAAACAATCATGAAATGTTCTCGGGAGCGGCGTCGGAGGTGATACCTTCCTCCATCAGCTCGCTACATTATCCCCACCATTTTGGAAGAGGACGCAGCAAGTCCGAATTGGGGATTTCAAGAGAAACATCTCCATTTTTAGGGCCTACCCTGGTTGCGGATTCTGACTTTAGATCCGTTCGCTCCAACGAATCTGCCAACTCTCATGATACTCAAGTCAATTTTAAATTCTTTTCACCAGATGAAATCGAAATGGCTCAAGGTGGTTCCACGTTGGAGAATGTCGAAGATCCCGTAGACTACAATACTAATTGGGATTATTCCATCGACAAATATGCAACCGAGGAGGAAGCTCCAGTATCGTTTCGCCTGAGTCCGTTTGAAACGCAGCCAGAACATTACGGATCTCTAAACCAAGAAGAAGAGGATGAAACGACATCCATTAGCTTGGATTATCGTACTAGGCGTGCCTCAGATCGGTCCAGCTCGTCTAGTATGATGGAAAATGAATCTGAAGAATCAGACCATGCCGACGAAGAATTTGACAAGAACTACCCCACAAGACTTGTTTACCAGAGATATTATTTGGCCGAAGAAGACTTGGTAATTGGGATTGCGGGCTATTCCAATTGTTTCTGGAAAAAGTTAATTTACTACTTAATTTGTACTTTGACCTTAGGCTTAGGATACTTGATTTTGAGATGGTTTCCTAGGTATAGAGTCAATTTGATGGGAAATAAGTGTCCGTTAGGAAAGGCAGACTGGTGTGTTATCGAGAACGAATTTGGTGAATTGTCCATAGTATCTATCAATAAGAAAAAGTTGGATGACAGATTATCTACATTTTTGACTATTTCTGATGATGATTCAACTGATGACTTTAAACCCAGCTCAAAAGATTTGGATCCAATTGTTCCTTACGTCCACAGTTTCAGCTATAGATATATCAAGTTTTTTTACAGTCCTATCGAGGATCTTTTCAAGACCAACTCCAACTGGTATAGTTCCCTGTGGTTACATTTGAAGAATACTAAAGAAGGTGTGCCTCAAGCTTTGCAAGAACAAAGAGTGGAAATATTCGGTGAAAATAACATGGAAATCGAAGAAAAAACAGTATTGCAATTATTGACGGATGAGATTTTGCACCCATTCTATGTGTTTCAAGTATTTTCCGTGTTCTTATGGCTCGCAGATGATTACTACTACTATGCTTCATGTATTTTCATTATTTCGATGGTATCAATTGTCAACTCCTTAATAGAAACAAAGTCGACCATTAAACGCTTACAAGAAATTTCTCGGTTCGAATCAGAAGTGAGAGTATGGAGAAATGGTTTCTGGAAACAGATTGATTCCAACGAATTGATACCAGGTGATGTTTTCGAAGTTGATCCTTCCTTGGGTATTGTTCCATGTGATGCATTGTTGATCAACGGAGAATGTGTCTTAAATGAGTCGATGTTGACTGGAGAGAGTGTTCCAGTATCGAAGACTAGTGCAACTCAAGAAACTGTTCAATTATTGCCAGAAAATTTTACGACTCCTTTATTGGCGAAATCGTTTTTGTATAGCGGTACCAAAGTCTTGAAATTAAAGTCTTCGAATGATGAACCAGTGAGTGCGATGGCATTGAAAATTGGTTTCAATACTACCAAAGGCTCATTGGTCAGGTCCATGTTATTTCCTAAACCTACAGGCTTCAAATTTTACGAAGATTCATTCAAGTATATTGGATTCATGACAATGATAGCTGCTCTTGGGTTTACATACTCCACATACAACTTTATTCAGTTGGGGTTGTCCAAAAAAATCATTATTTTGAGAGCATTGGATATTATTACCATTGTGGTTCCTCCTGCTTTGCCTGCAACTTTAACTATTGGAACAACATTCGCAATCAATAGATTGAAGAAATTACAAATTTTCTGTATTGCACCTACAAGAGTCAATATTGGAGGTAAGTTGGATGTTATGTGTTTCGACAAAACGGGAACTTTAACTGAAGACGGATTGGATGTTTTGGGTGTCCACTTAGCAAAGAGTGCCACTGGTAGAAAGGAAGTGATATTTGAAGACTTGATCGACAATTCCTCTGAAATACCGACAAGGGAGGTGACAGCGGAACACCAAATGAATAATGGAAAGTATTTATTGACGGGAATGGCTACTTGTCACTCATTAAGACTAATTGACAATGAGCTACTTGGTGATCCTTTAGACTACAAAATGTTTGAATTCAGTGGATTTTCATATCATGAAGATGCCGTTTCCAATCAGCCAACCGTGTACAATCGTGAAGTAAAATACACCGTTCTCAAGGAATTCGAGTTTGTGGCGGCATTAAGGAGAATGTCTGTATTGGTTTCGGATGATCTGGATAATTATGTGTTTTCTAAAGGTGCACCAGAAGTCATGATAGATATATGTGATCGGGAAACGCTTCCTCAAAACTACGAAGAGTTACTTCATCACTACACCCATAATGGGTTTAGAGTTATCGCTTGTGCTTACAAGAAGTTGGACTCTAAATTGAATGACCTTAAAAAATCTCGTGAAACTTTTGAATGTGGTTTGACGTTTACGGGGTTTATTATTTTTGAAAACAAATTGAAACCCTCTACAGCTGGTACTCTAAGACAACTCAATGAAGCTCAAATTCGGACAATCATGTGTACAGGAGATAACATATTAACTGCGATCAGTGTGGCCAAGGAGTGTGAATTAATTGACCCGACTGTTCGTGGAATATATCTCCCAAGCTTTGTAGAATCCGAAGATACTGGCGAAATGAGATTAGAATGGGAAGAATTGAACAACCCATTGAAAAGACTTGACCCTGACACTTTAAAAATAGGAGATATAAGGCATGATGAAAATTATGTTTTGGCAATCACTGGTGATGTTTTCAGGTATCTCTTGACCGAAGTAAAAAATACTAAGCTTATTGAAAACCTTCTTATGAAATGTGATATTTTTGCTAGGATGTCCCCTGATGAAAAGCATGAATTGGTTGAACAACTTCAGAAAATTGATTATACGGTTGGATTCTGTGGTGATGGAGCTAATGACTGTGGTGCTCTCAAAGCGGCAGATGTGGGTATTTCTCTTTCGGAAGCCGAGGCATCAGTTGCTGCTCCTTTCACCTCAAGAAAATTTGAAATTTCCTGTGTTTTAGACGTGATCAAAGAAGGTAGATCCAGTTTAGTAACCAGCTTCTCGTGTTTTAAATTCATGTCGTTGTATTCAGCAATCCAATTCATTACGGTAACTATTTTGTACAAAAGAGGAACCAATTTGGGTGATTTTCAATTTCTATATATTGATATGTTTTTGATTTTGCCATTGGCCATTTTCATGTCATGGTCCAAACCATATGGAAAGCTCGTCATTAAACGTCCAACAGCTAACTTGGTCAGTCCCAAGGTGTTGCTTCCTTTGATTTGTCATATTTTGGTTTTGATGTTCTTCCAAGTTCTTATTTGGAAGTGGGTGCAGTACGAGCCGTGGTATATCAAACCTGTACCAGGTGGAGATGATGAAGTTAAATCATCTGATAACACCGTATTGTTCCTTTTCAGTAATTTCCAGTATATTTTGATTGCAGTGGTGCTCAGCAGCGGTCCTCCATACAGAGAAAGTATGTCGAAAAACAAACCATTTATCGTTAATTTGATAGCATCCGTATTATTGTCGCTATCATTATTTGGTATTGAGGAAGGTAGCTGGTGGGGTGACTTGATGCAATTGACGAACCTTAACAATAAGTACTACACTTTGGTGGTAATATTCGGAATATTAAACCTCGTGGTTATGGTGATTGGTGAAGACAAATATTTCGTTAAACTTGCGGCTATCTTTAAGAGGGTTTTCCAAAAGCACCGGTTGGGTAAAAGTAAAAAGGCGTTTAAGAACTTGAAAAAGGAATTCTCTAGAATCGAAACGGTCTAGGGTTTATTCATTTATTTATTTATTGAATATGATTTCAATCAATTAACATTACGTATTTTTTGTATTTTCAAGTGGCTACAATATTCGAAAGGGTCGTTGCATTTTGTTTAGGACTATTCAAATGGCATCGCCAAATTTCTTCACGTAAAGGCCCAATGCTTTAATAGTGAATAAATATCTGTAGCAAGGGTATTCGATGGCACAACTATGATTAAAGACACCTTCTACACCATCGTAGGGCCACTGACCGTCTGCCGATTGTTTATCCATCAAAAACTTAACTCCTCTTTTAATTGCATCATGATCGGGGCAATCTGCTAAAATGAGTCCAATAAGAGCCCATGCAGTTTGCACTGATTGCGAACGTTCACTATTCACATAGCTGTGGACCTCACAACTCTTCATTGACTCTGACCAGCCACCATCCACCAACTGTTTAGAAAGAAGAAAGTCACAAGCCTTACGAATAGCAGGCGAATTCAGATGGTTCAATTCCACCGTACTCAATGCTTCCAAGGCAAACATCGAGGCATATGTATAGCAAACTCCCCAACATCCGTACCACGACCCATCAGGGTCCTGCACTTTCAAGATGTAGTCGATACCATCGTTAATAGTTCTTTTAACGTCATCAGTCCTATACCCTGGATAAACTTGGTGGAAATGGGTGAGTCCCAATAAACTGGAGTCAGTACACTCCACGTATGGATATTCTACCATGATATTGTTGAAAACTTCTGCTGGGTTCAAATACTCAAGTAATGGGGTAGCTTTGATTTTCTCGTAAGTTGCAAATGAGCCATATTCGAACCTACCAACGTTTTGGAGTTCCAATAAAACATCAATTGCCTCGTAAAGATTCTCTTCCTTGATTGCATCGACCAAGTGTGAAAACGCAGGGTGTTTTCTTACCATGATTATGGCCTTTACTGCCTCTGCAGTACAGTCACTCACAGTATAACCCTGTTCTTTTGTACTAAACCCCCACGAACCTTTACGTTTTTCTCTGAAACTTCCTTCAATACATTCGTCATCAAACTGAGATCTTATCAAAAACAAGTAGGCTCTTTCAATTGTTTGTTGGTACTGGGGTAAGTCAGCCAATCCAGTCATGATAAAATATTGGATCAAGAAAGCAGCGTCCCATGTTTGAGACCCATTGGTTCCCATTACAATCATACCCTGGGGTCCGTGGAAAACAGAGTCATTTGACCTGGCAAACACCTTCTTGAATGTTTCGCTTTCTGCTCCTTCCATAAAGCATGCGGCAATAGCAGAAAAAGAGTGACTGACGGGAGCAATTGTGAGATAATTAGTATTTTCGAACTCCTTTTTAAGAATACTATAATTATATTTTGTGATCCAGTTGAGGATCCACTTTGGCCTGTACTTATCAAAGGTGCTCAAGATAGAGTTGGCAAAATCAAGGATTTTTGTGTGGGGATAATAGAGATCAACCCCACATACGGTGTTCCTGTTGCTTGCAAAATTGACTTTTTCATATGGTTCGTTTGGCAAGTATATTTCCGATCTCAATTCCCGGATCAAATCGTCCTCGGGACATTGAATCCTATTGGCTTGAACAATACCTGCTGGCAAGTATATAGCTCTAGTATGGACCCACCATCTACCAGGATGAATGGGAAGGGCATATGGTAATGCCCATAACTCTGGTGGGGCAGGATTAACCCCCTCCCATTTGTACAAATTTAATACTGCCAACCATATTTTACCCCAATGAGGATTTTGTTTGGCACCGCCAAGATAATGTAATGTCTTTCTTGCTTTGACACACACAGGATGTTCTGCAGGTAATCCCATGAGTCTAAGCCCAATATACACAATGGTGGTTCCAAAGCAAGTGGACTTGTCCTCGGTGTGAAGACCCCAGCCTCCGTCAACGGGGTGGGAATTGTTGACAAAAAACCGAATAAGTTCCATCCGATAGGCCTCGTCCATCTCGATCTTGGCATAGTAATGTGCAATGATGTATCCTATAGTCAAAAAGATGGGGCCCTTATACTGATTGGGAAATATACCACTTCCAGGGTCCTGGAGAAGCAGAAAAAAGTCTGCCCCTTTCTTTGCTGCTGCAAATGGGGTGGATATGTTGTGATCGGGCTCGGGACCCTTGAAGTCGCCGGTTTCAAGAAGATACTTCACGTATTGGGATTGCGGAGTCCGGGCACTGTCTGCTTCTGACAAGTACTCCCAGGTGGTACGTCCCAATGGAGTGATGTGGAGTCTCCAACGGGACGGATCTGTTCTCGGAACACCTATTTGCTCGGAATAAAGCATGGATGAGAATGCCAATGACTGAGCTTGTAAAAGGGGTGGATTGGTACGCAACAGATTCCGGCCGTAAAAGTTGCAGCTATACGACGGGACTGGTGCACATCACGCGAGGATAAATCATGTGACTCGAGGAGGACCGTCCTGCATGGCTGGGGTCGCTGGTAGGCAGCGCCATCGATGGGTCGTGCGCCGACGCAGTTTTCCTGCGCGAAGAGGATCGAAAAAATTGTCGGTTTGCAGTCCTACGATTGAGTACACTAGGACCCATTCCACTACAGTATTAGTGGCAGACCAATCGTATTTGATTCTTTCGGTCTGGTTGTGTTGCACAAATAACTGGTACACAATATGGGCAAGAGAAAAGCTGAAAATGAACCAGTGGACGAATATGACGAGACATTAGAAGAGAGTGTGGAAGTAGAAGAAAGACAAGAACAACAAGAGGAAGACGAGGATATCGAGGATGAAGAAGTCGAGGATGATGAAGACGACGAAGATGAGGAAGATGAGGAACAAGAAACCGCCAAACCTAATGGTCATCCTGGGCCTCCCACCAAGAAACAGAAGAAACAACTTTCGGCCCAAGAGATTCAAGTAGCCAGAGAAACAGCAGAACTTTTCAAGTCCAACATATTCAAGCTCCAAATTGACGAGCTCATGAAGGAACTTAAGTTGAAGGAATCCCATGTGACGAAGATTGAAAAGGTGTTGCACAGACTCCATGAATTAATCTCCCAAGTGCCTGTGGTGGAAAACTTACTGTTGAGCGAAGCGGAATCTCTTTTCAATTCCAAGAAATTGGTCATCCCATTCCCTGACCCCAAACCCACCAAAGTCAACTATACCTTCTCTTACGTGGCTCCAAAGGATGTCTCATTAGTAGGGTCGTTTGGCTTGAAAACTGGCATTGCTAGCTCCGAGGGTCTGTCCATAGATATCGCATTAACCATGCCAGAGTCGTTGTTCCTGCCTAAAGATTACCTCAACTACAGAGCCCTCTACAAAAGAGCTTTCTATTTGGCTTATTTGGCTGAACACTTAATTCCATTGTCGAAGAAGAATAACTTGCCGATCAAAATCTCATATCATTTCTTGAATGATGACACGTTATGCCCGGTATTGAAACTTGAGTCTATTCAAACTGACAATCCAAAGGATTTGACTTTCCACAAAACCAAATTCTCAATTAACCTTATGGTGGCTTTTCCATTTGGATTCTTTGACGCCAAGAAATTATTACCTGATAAGAATTGTATCAGAGTACAAACTGATGCTGCCGAATTACCTCCTACTCCATTATATAATGCTTCCATATTGTCCTCCACCGCTTATGACTATTACTTGAAATTCCTTTACACTACAAAGAAAACCACTGAAGCATTTAAAGATGCTTGTATCCTTGGAAGATTATGGCTTCAGCAAAGAGGATTGGGTTCGTCATTCAATAAAGGTGGATTTGGTCATTTCGAATTCGCTATATTGATGGCGGTATTATTGAATGGTGGTGGTGTCAATGGTAATAAAATATTGTTGCATGGATTCTCTTCGTATCAGTTATTCAAAGGTACTATTAAGTACTTGACTACTATGGACTTCATCAATGATGGCTACCTTTCATTCTCTTCCTTGATTGGTGAAAATGTTCCTTCGAAGTACAATAAGGGTGGTTTTGGTACCCCTACCATTTTCGATAAGAACACCAAGTTGAACGTTTTATGGAAGATGACCAAGTCTTCCTACCATACTTTGCAACTGCAAGCAAAGGAAACTTTAAGATTGTTAAATGATGTGGTATTTGACAGATTTGATCCTATTTTGTTGCATAAATCCAACGTGGATCACATGAAGTTTGATATTGTCATTAATCTCACTGTTCCTGATGAATTATTTGATACATTTGGTCCATTAGAGAGAATCTCATTTATCAGTTTCGATAACTATATCAAACATAAATTATTCGTCATTTTGAAAACAGCATTGGGTAATAGAGTCAATTTGATTCATGTGCGAAATGAAAAGCCGACAACAACATACCCATTAACCAAGAGAAAGCCTTCATCTTCTTTCTCTGCATCGTATATTATTGGTCTCAATATAAACCCTGATGAATCTGAAAAATTGGTGACAAAGGGTCCTAATAGCGATGATCAAGAACTAGGATTGAAGTTCAGATCGTTCTGGGGTTCTCGAGCATCTTTGAGAAGATTTAAAGATGGTAACATTCAATACTGTGTGGTCTGGTCTATCAATAACAATGAACCAATTGTTTTAACCATTGCCAAATATGCTCTTGACCAACATTTTGACCAGCTGATGTCAAATGCAATTGTCACTGATGTTGTTAGTTTCAATGAGAGGTTACCACCTCCATTGGTTTCGGGAAGTGCCACTTCACAGGGCTCTTTGCAATCAGGTGTCACCTCTTTGAGCAATTACACTAGTCTTATTAGTTCATTTGATTCCTTAGTTAAAGTCATAAGTGAATTTGAACTTCCGTTGACAGTGCGAGCAATCTCTGGTACCTCGACTTCATTAAGATATTCGTCTCTTTTACAACCAGTTCCATTTGCAGTTTCTAATCCGGACTTTTGGAACGATGCTGTATTGGAATTCGAGACCTCAACAAGATGGCCCGATGAATTAATTTCGTTGGAAAAGATGAAGACAGTCTTCTTATTGAAAATTCACGAAAAATTGAGTGAGTTGGGCTACAGATCATTTATCACTAGAGACGATTCAATTCAATTCAACCAGCACATTTCATTGTTGAATATTCTCACACCAGAGGGCTATGGATTTAGAATCAGAGTTCTTACCGAAAGAGATGAGGTTTTGTATCTCAGATCCATCACTAATAGCGATAAGCAAAAGGCCTTGTTGCAAGATGTTTACTTGAAGTTCAACCAAAGATATATGGGAGCAATTAAGCACACGAGAACCATCACCCAACTTGCAACATATTTCAAGTTCTATTCCGCGACAGTTAGGTTGTTTAAGCAGTGGTTGGATTCGCAACTATTATTACATCACTTCTCGGATGAACTTATTGAACTCCTTGCTATCAAGCCATTTGTTGATCCTTCTCCATACTCAGTTCCAAACTCTGTGGAAAATGGATTCTTACAGATCTTGAACTTTTTAGCTAATTGGAACTGGAAAGAAGTGCCATTAATTTTGGACCTTGTCAAGACCAGTGCCGATGAAGATGTTACTGGACCTGCTAAGTTAAGCAATCGACTCACTGTGCAATCATACAGAGTCATCGATCAGAACTTTGAGAAGATTAGAAAGAATGACCCCTCAGGAATTAAGACCCAGTTTTTCATTGGATCGAAAGATGATCCATCTGGAATATTGTGGACCAGCAACTTGAGTTTACCGATCGCAAGTAGATTAACAGCATTATCTCGTATAGCGGTTCAGCTTATCAAATCCGAAGGACTCCATGATTCGAACCTCGACTTAATATTCACCCCAGCGTTGAAAGATTTTGATTTTGTCATCAAGGTGAAGTCATCTAGCTTGACGATTTCCTCGGGTATCTTACCGCCAAATAAGTTTAAGAATCTAATCAGCGCAAAAACGGCATTCCCTGATGATATTACATCACAGTATGACTTGATCCAAGCCTTTGCTAAGGATTTGACTGCTAAGTTTGGTCATATGATTCTTTTCTCTACTCGCAAATTCACTGGTTTGAATCAAGATGGCTCTAATGTAATTAGTGGAATTTTCATACCGGACAGTCTACAAAAGAAGAAATTCAGAGCTAATATTGGTATTAATGTCAAACCAGTGGAAGAACGCGCTGATGAAGTGATAATCAACAAGGAAGCTATTTTCAACCAAATTACCCTACTTGGAGACGATCTTATAGAATCTATCAAGATCAAAAAGTAGTTGTATATATGTATTAATAGAACTCCATTCGATACCTTGAACTGTAGTGAGGTAAGGAAAATCAGTAACATATACTGTTCGAGTTATAAACAATACCAAAAATCGAAAAAAATGGACGAGTCCGGAGTCGAACCGGAGACCTTTCGCATGCTAAGCGAACGCGCTACCAACTACGCCACACGCCCTTGGTAAGAATGGTCCCTAGCAGGATCGAACTGCTGATCTTGGCGTTATTAGCACCACGCCTTAACCAACTGGGCCAAGGGACCGTTTCTTGCAAGGAAATGTACTTGTGTTCAACAAGACCACTTACATATCATTAGATTTTAAGCATCCTAATACCTTATGAACAAATTGAATGCAATTGGTGTGCATGCCGTTACGCCTTTCTTGCACTGGAAATATATTACAGTTAAGAGAAATGAAATCATTGTTTTCAAGATGAATGTCTACTAGAATTCATAGTTTATTCCATGCAGTGATTGAAGTGTACGCAACAGTAATGGGTAAAACGTGCTATTATACTCGTACCTTTATGAGTTTCTCAGACTTTTATTTTGTTGAAGTACACCTAATGGAGCTAGAAGTACGCTTTATATATAATCTTATCTGTCCTGATTGCAGGAGTCTAACTTTGCGTAAATCTGTAAATTGTTCGAGATATAGATATAGAAAAATCATACTCATTGCTCTTAAGATTTCTTGAAGTCTACCTAATTTCAAAATCGGAGACCAGGGGGCTAATTCAAACACTTTATGTATCGTTCGCAAATCGATTTCCTATGGAAATATGTTACTTTTGTAAAAATATGCATTTACAAATGTACTAAAATATCTAAGGGCCGATCCTTTCTTGCCCTAAAAATCTGATTAGAAGTCTAACTATAATTTGAGTCTATGGCCTGCTCCCACAAGCTTTGCTGGATTATCTGAAGCTATATTCACGTCTTGTAGCTACTAGTCCAAAGTGTCCGCTGTTGAAGGGTAGTCGCAGTCTGTTCTATGTGCAGTACTGAATTGTACAACCGTAGTAGCGTGAGCCTGTCCTTTCCAAGCACCAGACCTTTTTACCAGTTCGGAATCACAGATCACAAGTACATTCTTGTATATACTCGCTCCCTCACCACGCAAACTATACCCACTGCGTGAAACGCAAATTCAACAGTTAAACCGTACCCAAAATTGACCCGCTAGTGCTGCTTTCCAAACTTTGCCAACCATCATAGTCTACACTCTTTGCATCTTCAATGTCTCCGTTCAACTTGGAAGCGTCACTACGCGAATTCCAGACACAAATGTACCCCACGGTCGAGCAGACCATTGTTAATAATGCATCGGTACTATACAAACGAAAGAAGTTCTTTCTAGAGGATCTCCGCCATTCGTTAAAGTTCTTGGGGTTTGTTATTTTAGGAATAGTATACTTGCGGGACTTGTCGATGTTGCGGCTTATTATCAGAGGGTTCTCGCATTTTTCCATCTCCAATCCATACCCTTCTCCCAATGGAAGACTGCTGATATCCCAAGAGAACAAACGGGCCATTACCAAGTTTCTTTTGTCGGGAGTACTAGCGGGAAACGGCTTTTGTATCCTTGTGCACTTGATCTTTGGCATATACACCGACACCCCATCAGCTGACAATTACCTACATGGGAGTATGACAGTACAATTCATTGGGGAAAGATTGCCCTACTCGGTAATCGAGTTGCTAGTACTCGATGTGCTATTTTTCGCTATTCAATTGGTATTCCATACCTTGATGTGTGTGGAAGACGACTCGGTTATTCTTGAGGGTAAGAAGAAAAACGTCGACGAAAATGAAAACGACAAACCGTTTGTCGATAATGACGGCTACAACGGCAGCGTGTTCTTGACCACCGTGGATGTGGTGTCGAATGTGCGCTCAGTGCTTAAGTTTCAGGACCGGTTCCTGTACTCCGCCAGCTTAACGGGGCTAGACCTTGGCGAGCAGACCCAGACCCAGACCCCACATATACCGGCCGGCAGATTTGTGTAATTAATAGATAATGGCGGTTTCTAGTATGCTAAGCGTAGACCCATCATAGTATGGGGCACTACTCACGTGACCTAAAATTTATTGGAATTTTTCTCGATGCCATCTCAACTTTGACAAATACATCCCCCATCATGTCAAATATAGTAGGCATAGAATACAACAGGGTCACCAATACCACGTCGACCGACTTCCCGGGTCACAGTGCCGAGGGTGACTTCTCGTGGGACATCGAAAAGTTCAAAGATTCCTTCGAAATCGACATCTCCTACATCACCGAAAGAAGCGCCAACTTTGACTTGAAAAACATAGACACCTCCATCGCCAATGCCTTCCGTCGTATTATGATCGCAGAGGTTCCATCAGTGGCGGCAGAAACCATATACATGTCGATGAACACTTCGGTGATACAGGACGAGGTGTTGGCACAGAGAATCGGGCTCATTCCATTGAAGGTGGACCCCGACTCGCTCAGCTGGGTGGACAAGACGGTCGATCCTAGTGATAGATTCACCGAGGACAACACCATTGTGTTATCGTTGGATGTTACCTGCACCAAGAACCCCCATGCCCCCAAAAACTCCGCCGACCCCAAGGAGTTGTATAGAAACGCCCATGTTTACGCCAGAGACTTGAAATTCGAACCTCACGGCACCCAATTGGAGAAGTACAAGAACAGTCCAGTGGTGCCCTGTGACCCGGACATTTTGTTGGCCAAATTGAGACCGGGACAAGAGATCTCCTTGAGAGCCTACTGCGTGTTGGGTGTTGGTAGTGACCACGCCAAGTTTTCTCCTGTGGCCACTGCTTCCTACAGATTGATGCCAGTGATCGATATTCTTGCGCCCATCACCGGTGAAGACGCCAAGAAGTTCCAACAGTGCTTCCCATCAGGAGTTATTGAGGTTGATTCACAGGGAAAGGCTTATGTGAAGGATTCGAGAAAGGATACCGTATCCAGAGAGGTGTTGAGACATGAAGAATTCAACGGCAAGGTCAAGTTGGGCAGAAAGAGAGACCACTTTATCTTCAATGTCGAGTCTACCGGAGCCATGTCCCCGGAAGAAATCTTCTTCAAGTCGGTCAGAGTGTTGAAGAACAAGGCCGATTATTTGAGAAATTGTCCTATCAGTCAATAGGCGTATAGATTGTATAATATTTGCATAGTGAGCAGCATGTAGTGAACGTAAAGAATGGGCCAAGATCTTGTGCCACCGGCCCGACAACAGGACCGCTGATATGATGGGGCCTGCCGTCACCAGGCCCGCACTGTTAGTCTCGCTTACTTAGAATTCGTGTGCCAGAACAATGCCCATCGCTGCCTCGCTGCACTGTGACGCCACGATGCGCGTCAGCCTCTTCGATACCATCTCATCAGGTTGTGACAAGAGACAGCCATCAAGTTCCTAGATCCATTCCAAGTCCTCTTGTCGCCACACGGGCTCCTCCATCGCCACCACTGACCAAGTAATCCGTGATCGTATGGTCCATTCCTGCCCTGCCTTAATTCTCCTGCTTCTACACACACCCTCATCCTGTGAACGAACAAAGTTGTGATAAGACGCTCCTCGCACCACACATTCTTGGTTCCCATAGTTGTCTCAGCAAGCGACCCTCCTCGTGTAAAGGCGCTTCGTCTAGCATTCCCCAACTTCCCCCGTTCCTCTTTTCCTTCGGCCTGGAGGTCTTCGTTCTGGCACCATGGCGCCGTCGGACTATTTTCTCGACCATCACAGCCCGGTGCTGTCGAATGAACATTCCACCGCCAGCAGCCCCTACATGATCAAGCCGCCGTTGGCGGCATCATTGGCCCATAAGCAGCGCTCGTCGTCCATGAACTCCATCACCTCCAACCACTCGGTGTTGACCACCCACCAACTTCCCTGCCAAGCGTCTGCGCCCACTCCTCCCAATACGCGAAGTATGTCCATCGTGAGTTTTGAGAGCCCCCGAAACCTGATTGTTTCCATCGATGATAATGCCCGGCCCGGACGCAACGACAGCAATCTCAGCTTGTCGTCGTTAGCTGCCGGTACCGCTGCATCCACCGTCATGGTCCTACCACCACCCGCATCTCATCAGCCTCCCCATCAGCCTTCGCATCAGCCTCCGCATCAGCACCTCGCCGATTTACCTGCCTACTCCAGAGATGCCTCAGTGATGCGTCCTGGGTCGCCCCTGACCCTGTCTGACTATTCCAACAAGTTGAAAATTCCCACCAGTGCATTACTCTCTGACGACGACTCCGAGTTGGAACTGACCCTCTCGAACCGCAACATCATCAGACCCATCTACAAACTCAACAAGTTTCCTCTGCGAGATCATGAACCTGTGGATGTTCCCAAGCAAATAAAATCCGATTTCCACTTCAAATACAGCGACCGTTCAGACCAAGGCATGGTATCTCCTCCCCCTCCCCTTCCCATCAACACCTTTTCCGTGCAAACCCCGTTGAAGCAATTGACGGACCTGGCACCGTTGCCCTTGTCGCTCGATGCAAACGAAAAAGAATTGGGTCTCAATTTGGTGGTTGCGAAAGATAAACCAGAAAAACTCGAAAAGTTAGAAAAACTGGACAAGACGGACTCTTCCAAGCTGACGAAAAAGGTTAAGCCTTCCACCTCCATCCAGAAACTTTATTTGAAAAAAATATATTCCAAAGAGCTCCAATTCGAATTACTTAATAATATGAACATTTCTCCTCCGGTTAGCCCTACCATGACGTTTTCTGATACTTTCATTCCGGACCTAAATACTAAATTTGCCGTTCCCCACCTTAATTTGCATAATATAAAGAAACAACTGTCGAGCAACCAGGACTCATTCGCGGAACAGAGTAAAGTAATCACAAAAATGAACCAAAAATGGAATAAGTCCATATACCCGGAATCAGACAAGAAGAAAACTACAGACTCTACCTCAAGTAAATCCACTACGGACCCAGACAGTAAAAAAGAACATGGTTCTTCTTCGAGGAAACGTTCCAGAGGATGGCCCGAAGACGAAGAAGACAGTTTTGATGATCGAGACTCTTACTGATAATTGAATGTTCCCACGCTTCAAGCCCACCTTCATTTTTTCAGTTCGCAACCTATTACTTATTGTGTGTATTTCTTGTAACCCTATTTAAACCCTGTACAATATATATAAATGAAACATGCAACTCATAATAATACTACGTCATCCTTTTCGTTGTTGACTTCTTGAAAAAACGATAGACTTAGGATCTCTTTAGCTGATAATCTTTTTGAAGCATTAACTTGCAATGAGGCCAGAAGAACTTCCATGATGAATTTGTGGTCGTTATAATTTTCCAATTCTTGAGTATATTCCTCATAATTGCCTCCATCTTCGAATACTGGCTTGACAAACTTATCTCCTTTGTCGTTAAACAATTTGAGGGTATCAGCGACAACGCTGTCTGGCGGAAAGCAACCATTGTCATCCTCATACTTCAAGAAATCATATAATGTTTTTACTAGATTACATCCACTTGTAACGGAGGTATTAGCTAGATTAATTTCTAACCCACAACCATGTAATTCAGCACATTTTTTCATCAAGTCGCTTCCAAAAATCAATGACATTTCTAACAATGCATCAGTATCATCAGGCGAGTTGAAAAGGGGAAATTTTCTGGTTAATAATGAAAGCGCAATGGTACCTGCAGACCATATGTCAATTTTTGTGGTTTGGTTTGTGCATTTGAACAACACCTCTGGAGCTCTGAATCCTCTGGTACCAGCTCTGTTTGCTCTTCTTGGAGGTCTTTGATCTTGTTTAGGGTAGGCACCTTTTATGTTCTGACGTTTTGATATGTTTCGATTCACTAGCACTTTCTCAGTAGACTTGCAAGGACAGGGGTTTGATATTTTTGATGGATTTTTGATCTCCTTCTCGGCCAAACCAAAGTCAACCAATACACCGCGGCCCTTGAATGGATCATAAAGGAAATTGGTGGGCTTTAAATCCCGATGCATAACTCCCTTTTCATGAATAAAGTCCAAAGCATGAAGCATCTCCCATAGATATTTTTTGATGCCTTTTATGGGCAAATCTCTATAGAAGTCCCGGAAATCTGCGTGCTGGTAATAGGGAAGAATCGCTAACACTTGGTCCTGGAACCGTAACACGTCCAAAAGAGGTGCAACATGAGAATTTCCTGAGAGAATATAGAGCAAATTGAGCTCGTTATGAATTCTATTAGGCGATGAGGTAACATATATCTGTTTCAAAGCCACCAATGCGTTCTTTTGTTTTGGTTGCTTGGGTTTGGCACTCTTGGTCTTTTTCAACGGAGGTGACTTCCACACCTCTGTCTCGAGGCGAATTGTGCCTGTAACACATTCGGCCTTGTAGACCTTGGAAAACGTGCCTTCGCCAATCTTATCTATAAGGCGATAGTTAATGCCCAATTCTGGGAAACACTTTTCCAAGCGACTCATTTCTTCAAGAACCTCCAACGACACTTCGTCTTCTTCGAACGCTTCCTTGGTCTCTCCGGTTTCCTCTTCCACGGGCCGTATGGTTTCATTAGCGTCATGATGATCGGAACGGGTGTCACTGGCACCCGCATTTGGCAGCACAAACGAGTGACTGAGAATTCGTGAAAGATTGTGGGTTCGTATGAATGGCGACTGGAGTGCAGTCGCGTTGGCGGCGCTGTTGGTGGTAGTCACAGGAACATCTTCATCCACTTCGCTCTCTCTCCTCGAGCGGCGGTCGTTGAAGGGATTGTCCTCACTTATTGGGGCTGCTGTGCGCTTGGAGGGAACGACGGATGACACCATGGGATTCTCCGGAACTAACGCAAGCACTTCTTCCAGGGTACGACTCATCCTCGGCAGCAGGGGCGGGAAGCTGGTATTGTTTAGGTTAGTTGTGGTGGTGTATATGGCGCGTCCCGATCTGTTGATGTGTATCACGTGCGCCGATCCCAGCAGAAGTTTTCCTCCGGTTGTGGTTACGTAATCATCCTTCTCGCACCTGCGACCAACGATGAAAAACTTTTACCAACAGCCGCCAGTTTACACCACCGATGTTTCGTCCAGGCAACACCAGCATAGCACGGGCCGGTCCAGGGTTGCAGCAGGTTCGTTACAAGCGGAGACTTGCGTACCCTCGGTACAGTCCCCAGAATGTGCCGAAACCCACCGGAAAGAAAGACCATTCCAGTTTCTTCCAAAGAGCATTGAAAGGATTCTTGGGCCCCAAGAATATTCGCGGTGAATACTACCGTAACAAGTACTACTATCCTCCACAAGACCACAAGCCCAACTACGTTGTGCCCAACGGCCAGACCGTGATGGACCTGACGTACCGGGACGCTTTTGCTCCTAGAGCATTAGTGCTGGCAGGACGTAATCCCGAATTGCATCCTTTCCCCCAGAACTCGGCGTGTCGGACGGCGTCGATGATTTCACACGAACTCAAACAGAAGATAGTGGACGATGTGACGGAAAACGGCTTGCATTTGCAAGAAGTGGCCCACAAATACGGGATCAAGATGACCCGGGTCGATGCGGTGGTGAGACTAAATGCAATTGAAAAGCAATGGCAGAATGAAGTAAGTATTTTTGGAAGCAGCGTACAATGATGAGATTAAAGAAAAATTCGATTAGTCTTGAAGACATACCAAATGGTTAGAAACTCTACCACTGAATGTGCGTTTGTGAAACCCCATAACAAAACACCTTACTAACAATATAGAAAAAGATTTCTCCCGACCTCGAAGGGTTTGCCAATGTCATGTACAAGATGTTCCCTCTCTACCAACCTCCACACGGAGCTGACAACTTGACCGAAATTCCAACTCCTCACAAAACTTTACAACAACGTTTCTTGACCATTGCTGAATCAGAACCTTTCGGTCCAGTCGACGCGGCCAAGATCTTGGACCTTCCTGTCGCCAGGGATACCTTGGAAGAGTTGACGCAAGTGAAGACTGAAGAAGGATCAAATGAAAAGCTTAACAAGGTGATCGTTGGTCCTCGCAAACAGGGCGAAAGAACTGCATTCAAATTCACTTCTCGTACTTCTGGAGACGTTGGTTTCCGTTACGGTGCTTCTAGAAGAGACAGAAGAAAGGATAGAGCCGTCGGATTTGATGCCGAGGGTAAAATGGTGTACATATGATGTAAATAGCAGGCCGCATGGCAATAAATTAATGACCAAAGTGAGCTAGTGTAGTAACATGGCTCGTTAATTATTCACAAGAATACAGTTGTCCCATGCCCAAATATTCCTTAGATATCATAATTCTCAAATATTTGAAAATTTTACAAAAAAGAGTGTTCTGGAATATGGCAAATTAAATTGTCTTTAAAGGAGATGAATTAAGTAAATCGGCCCAAGTATTTAACGGATATAGTTACTGCCAGCAACAACTTCCAGCGAGGACCTATGTACATTTGAATTTAGGAATGTTGGTTCAAGCTCAATATGAAAAATACACAAAAGCAAGAATTATGAAGAGTTACGAAGAGTAAGGCAGAAAAAAGAGGGAAAAAACAGCCAACGATATAACCCACAAATACCAGTTATTTAGTAATAATCCATATCTTTTCACGAATACGTACGATCTACAACAACACCACTGAACAGGGCCACCAATTGCTAACTAGACCACCGTAACTCGCGACCCCAGATCAATTTTTCACGGTGCGGCGCACGACCCTGTTCGACACGTCTCAAAACGCCAAAATGACACCCAAGACATTACACCAACTGCCCCATGATGCTCAAATTCTTGTTGACTGTATTGAGTTTCGTCACGTTGATTTCGGCCTCGGCCATCACCTTCACCTTGAAGGCACAGGAATCGTCGTGCTACTACATTTTCACCACCAAACCTGGCACCGGTGTGGCTTACTACTTCTCTGTCCAACTGGGCGGGGCATTTGATATTGATTACGATATCAAGAACCCAAGAGGAATGGTTGTTGCTAGTGAATCCAAGGCCAGACAGGGAGACTTCACCTTCAATGCCGACATCGTGGGTGAATACGAGTTTTGTTTCTCCAACGGAATGTCTACTTATGACGACAAGGTGGTTGACTTTGAAGTGAAGTTTGACGAATCCAACAGCGCCGAGGAGTTCAGAGCCAAATTGCCCGGTCAACCCAACACCAAGCCCATTGCCCATGTTGAAAGCATGCAGAACACCATCGACAAGATCGACAGCCAATTGGACGGTTTGACCAGTACCTTGAGATACTACAAGACCAGAAACAACCGTAACCAGGCCACCGTGAAGTCCACTGAGTCGAGAATCTACTACTTCTCCATCTTTGAGGTGCTATTGATGGTGGGAATGGCATTTTTGCAGATCACCATTGTGCAACTCTTCTTCAAGGGCTCCAGAAAGCAGTTGGTCTAGATGGCTTGCTAGCGATAGTGTATACTATAGCATAATTCATTACGGTGCGTTGCCACCGCTATTTACCAATAGATCCCGAACTAGGGTCGTAGGATATTAGGCACAGTAGTTGGCGGTAGTGATTCGGGCGCTCTGGTGGTGTTTGGGGTGGCCGTGGTAGTCCGCGCAGTCATCACCAAATCACGAATAGTAGCAAAACTTGATCAGAAGCCTACCCACCACACCATGCGGTCTCGAACAGCGTCGCCCGATATCCAGCCCACCGAGGACTTATTGGCAAGACAGTCGGACGTCACTGTCTCCAACAACGCCACTCCCTATGCCGAATATAAGGGTTTCTTCATGTATGTGTTGAGTGCATTGGTGCTTGTACTTTGGACATGCTGGGCCCTTCTTCCCGAACAGTTCATCGAAGACAGTCTCTCCATATACTACTACCCTGACAAGTACTGGTCGCTAGCGATTCCAGCATATTCACTCATGGCCATGGTGTTTGTATATATTGCCTTGGCACTCTACAACACGGAAGTGAAGACCAACCCATTGAACGATATACGGAACTTCATTGACGAACATTCAGCATTTGCCGGCGCCACCACTGGCTTGGAGGCCAATCACCAGCTACGTGTGGCCACAGCCGTCAACTATATCCATCAGGCTCCCAGTGGAGTGTGGGATCTACCCATCACTTTGGTCAACGAGGTTCTCTACACCCAAGACGACGATAGTTCTATATAATGCATTAATTACCACTAAATACCATACACCTGGACCAACACCTGGCGGGACTCTTCGTCCACATGGGCCATGACTTGGTTCCAGGCCTCGCCCAAAAGATTTCTGTAGCTGTTCAACATATGGGAGAAGAGACCCCTCAATTCTTCTGATGGCTGGGCGTAGTTTCCTATACACACGAAGAAAATGGCCAAATTTTTCTTTCCTTGGGTGTTGTCGAAGCCTCCGAACCCATTCACGGGATTGGTGTTGATAATATTCAACATCCCCGTGAATCCGGTTTCCTTCTCTTCGTTATCTATCAAGTATAACATTTGTGAACACCACTGCAAGATGAACTCGGGCAATTTCTGACCGATAAATGAGCACAACTCTTGATGGCCACTGATCCCCATTCTACCCAAGCAAATGGCACAGTTTTCAAGCACAGTCTGTTGGGTATCAGTGCTTAAGAGCACAGGAATGATTAAACCCACCAAGTTTTCGAAATATGGCTTGATCTCTTCGCCAGGCAATCTCATCACTATTTCACCCAAAGCCCAGATAGCGTTATTGACAACCGGATAGGACTCGTAGTTTCTGTTGTTGATTTCGTTCCCTATACTCAACACAATCGACCGTAAGTAGGGCTTCACCATCAGCTCACATACAGAAATGGCCAAATCTCCCAACAATGCATAGGCTGATTGTCTGACATCATTGGAATGATCTTCAAAGCAAATAATAAGTAATTCCATCAACCTTTGGTCAATTAACTCTGCCGAATGGAACCCAAATCCTTGAACCAAGCCGTCTATTAAATCCAAGGAAGTGACAATAAAGTCCTTCTCTGGAGTATTAATCAGGGGATCTGTCTGGGCTTGGCGATCCAATTCAATGCAGTTGGTCAAGATTTGAAGTGCTCTTTGGTAAATTGGAACAGCATATGGTGCAAACAATTCACCTAAAGTAGAGGCAATGGTAGCGATACACTCCAACAATGGCCACAAGCCGTTGTCATCGTCGTCCAACTCCTCCCATTTTTTCAACAAAGGTGGAATAATTTCACCGATATTTTCTGATTTGGATAAGATATCATAACCTAATTTTTCCACAAAGGTTTGAATGGAATCGTACAAGATAGCTAAGTTCTTTTTCTGATAGATCTGGAAGCATCTGATAAAATGATGCAATAATTGATCGATATATGGAACTAAATTTTCCGTGTATGCCTCCTCAATGAAAATAGTTAAAGACGAACAAGCTGCTTGTTGAACAATTTTTTGGTGGTCCAAAGAGGTGGCCAATACTGCTTGAAGCGTGGCATCAACCAATTCAGATGATTGGGTGATAGTCCAAGACGCAAACCGGGAAATTGTCCAACATGTGATTTGTCTCAATCGAGGCTGGGGATCCTTCAATCTTTCAACAAGATATGGCACCAATGTAGGTAACTTATCGTCAGATAATTCGATACAACTCTTGCTGATGGCACCAAATGCCAAAATAGATGCTTCCCTTACCTTCCAGTCAGAGTCCACTATTCTTTCTTGCAAAATAGGCAACGAGATTTGAAGAACCTCGAGAGGCAAGTTCAATGATAGTATATCAAGAGTGGCAGCAGAACACTTTCTAAGAGACCATTGATCAACAAAGGCGTCAGAGTCAGAGTCGGAATCATCCTCATCAGAGTCGGAATCATCATCATGACTTCTATGACTACTCTTGGCGGCATGCTCCTTGACTTTGACGTTTTTGGGTTTGATATCTTCTTCCTTGTCTTGAATACTGGTGGAATCTTTCGCGTCTTCCAACTCCATCAAGAATACCTCTTCATCAGAATACACCATGGTGCTCAATAATATGGGCAAGATCATTTTTAATTTAGGAATAAAAATCTTTTTATTGACTTCATCCTCAGACAAACTGGACAATGAGAGCAAGAACTCACACGCTTCTAAGGCCACTTCCTCGTCATTGTCTTGTAACAAGTGAAGACAGTAGTTGACCACTCCGTCCAAATGAGGTAATAACAGGTTGGGGGAGGATTCCAAAATCATGGAAAATGACGAGCAGATATTCTTTTTCACCTTAGTGGAAGAGTCTTTGGACAATTCAAACAAGTTCAGAAGGAACTGGTTTTCGTAGGAGCCAAATTCAACTGGTTTCAACGGAATGAACTGGTTGATGCAATGGATAGAGAGGGATCTAATATCTCCAGAGTGGGGGTGCACCATGAGTTTCAAAAGGTTTTGGATCATGAAGTTGAATGGGGATTCTCCGTTGTAGCTGGAGCTTATTACCGAGGAAGAATCCTCACAGATCTTGCCCAAAGTGCTCATGGCTGCTTCCTGAGAGCTGTATGGGGGTGCTTCGTGGTTGGCCAACTCGATCAACTGGGGCAAGATCTTGGGCCAGTACTCGATGCCATATATGGAAAATAACGATGTGATGACATTACCGGTGATGTTTCTAACGAGGTTGTCCTGTGCCAACAACCCCTTCATTATGTTATCCAAGAGATACTGGCGATTAGTGGAGGGTGCATGGCCCTGTTCATAGGATGACTTAAGAATGCTGTTTTTAAGATTGATCCCGGACCCTGCTCTGACCTCTGATTTGGCACTTTCGTCAAGCACCAAAAGATGGAAAAGATAGTTTTCGAACTCGGGTTGTGATTTTGCCTGGGTCAATGCTTCATTCGCTTCTTTTCTGACTTGGTTATTGGAGGAAAGGGTGGAACTAAAGATGTGCTTGAGCTGTTCAACAGCTGCTGGATCCGCTTGAAACGTCATTGGAGACACGGACGACTGCGTTATTCGGGAAGATGTTTCAGTTACACTGGTACACGGCTCCAACGTCCACTAATATGACACACACCCCAGTTTCAATTAGGAGGGAAAGTTGCTAGTGCTAGTCTCTGAGCGTAATTATCCAAATTAACCATTTTGGGCATCGAAAATTTTTCGATGCGAAGCTTGGAGGGGCAATAGAGGGTTTGAGCAAGGAAGGAATAGGACTGGGGATTAGTTGAGAGAGTCCAAGATAAGTCCAGATGGGCTCATTATACGCTGTACATTTTTAGGGCTCCGAATGGGATATCGGCCGAGCTTTTGTAGCTACTTTCGAATTTACTAACATTGCTTGCTGACCTATAGACGATTTAGAAATTCAAATTTAGAGTTGAAGCTTTGAGTTTGTAGGACGGGGGGACGAAACGAGGTACCCCAATTGGACTCATACCAAGAATAAGTGATTTCTTGCCCTTTTATACTATAACTGGTCTTTTGCCAATTACCTACGTCGTGATTACATGCAGTACATACATTCTCCACGTTTCCTGGGTGACATTTCCTTACTGACATCACTATCCGTGTATTGTAATGTAGGCCACAGATCCTTCGAACTATGAATTCGAATGAGACACTTGTTGCATCTATAGAGGGAGTGCTCCTAAGGTTATCAATAAAAATATGCTAATAATTAATAGACTAAAGGACCGAATATGGCAGTACTAGCTATCAACTGGTTTTCTTTTCAGGTGAAAACATGCTGTCCAATTCTGCCAATTTTTCCGCCAATCTATCGAACTTTCCTAAAATAGGCACAAACATTTCATGTACCGGTTTGGACTTTCTTTTCTCGTCAATTGGGGTACTTTTTGGGGCCACTACTCCGGCTCCGTTGTGTAACGAATTCATGCTAGTCAAGGGTGTGTAGTCCTCCTCGCCTTCACTGTGCTCCGGCTCCTCGCCGTCCTCTTCATCCTCTTCGAAATCATCAAAGTCGTATTGATACTCATAGTCGTCTTCAATTTCAACCTCCTCATTAATGGTTTGGTCCTGGTCATGTACCACTGTGTTATTTGGAGTTATTGGAGTTATCAACTCATCAACGGTATTATTAGATACACTTGGCGTTTCAACTTGTTCCTGTTTAATTGTGTCATCATTTCTTGGTGTTTCATAAGTCCTTGGTGTTACAAAACGATCAGTATTAGGAGTTTCAAATGGCTCTGCTTTAGGGGTTTCGAACTGTTCCTTGGGAGTCTCAAACCTTCCTAATTGTGGGGTTCCACCTTCTGCCATTTTTGGAGTCTCAAACCGTCCCAATTGTGGGGTTCCCCCTTCTGTCATTTTTGGAGTTTCATACTGCTCCAACTTGGGCGTGTCATCAACTATTAATGTCTCGTCGTGCTTTGATTTTTCTCTCTCATCTTCCAGACTGTCTTCCTCTTCCATTTCTGGCAAGACGTCTGATGAAGAGCCATAATGGTCCAAAATTAATTGCTGTTCTATATCAGAGGTCACCTGAGTCAATCGATCCAAAATGACCGATCTTCTCAAATGAGTCAAATTATTCGAGATTTCTTTGTATTCTTCGTCTTCCTCATCTGTTACCTCTTCTCCTTCTGGCGTGAAATACCGTTTTCTTGCTTTTACGGCTCTAGTTGGAGGAGTATCAGGCGAAAAAGAACCAATAGATGCATCGTCCCTAGCAGTATGGGTAGCTGGTTTCATAAATTCTGTAAATGGTGATTCTGGAGAAACCATTTTATTCAGTCCCACAGGTTTCACTGGACGAGTCAATGACGATTCTGGTACTGGACTCTTCTTCTTTTGTTTGTTGATTATTAATGGCGCCTCTGGATATATATCGCTTAGTACTTCGGAGGCTTTTTCTTCTTCTATTGGAGGCGCTAAGGATCGAGGTTTCTTGATTTCGTCGTGGGGGATTATTATTGTGCAGTCAAAATCTCTCTTTTGCTGCTCTCTGATAAATTCTACGTCATCAGGTGTTTCTTCTTCTTCTTCTTCCTCTTCATCCAACTGCAAATCGCCCAAGTTCTCAAAAGTGACTGATTTGGAACTGTCCTTTTTGGACCCGTTACGGCGAAGCAAGCTGTTGCTCTTAGATAATGCACTATTCTTGATAAGACTGTTACTCTTGGATAATTCAAATGAGCCACTTTGGTCACTCTTTGATATTATCGAGTCTCGGGAATTATTTACCGAGGAAATGGGGTCAATCTTATATGGTTCTTGCTCAGGAAGCTCGAAATTGTCCTTGGAGGTTCTTTCCAATTCCTCATTCTTAAAGCAGTTTAGCCTGGCGAGTCTTTCCCCGTATGTCTCGAGACATTCTGCGGGAACGAATCCGATCTTTCCATCCTCTTCGTCTGTGAGATAGTAGTCCTCGTCGTTATGTTCATCAAAACCTTCGTGCTTTATTTTGGGGGTGGTGTTTCTGTGTACCTCTTTTTCTTGCTTGGTCATTTTCCGGACAAGCCACCAGTAATTGTCCAGATCATTTATTAGGAATACTGGCTCGTCCCGGGATAGTGTGCAGTGGGAGGGATCGGGCCCGGAGAAGTCGTATAAGCCGTATAGCTTGTCAGGATCCAACTCGCGAGGAGGCGATCTTGGTGGTGATGGGGGAAGAAGGAGGTCGTCAGGTTCATGGAGGTGGTTATGCTCGTCGTCTTCATAGTCTTCATGCGGGTAGATTTCCTCATAGTTGTCTACGGTTTCGTCATAATCGTCATTACCTTCATCTGAGTCCAACCCTTCGGGATCATCAACATCAATGGTGTCTATGGGTACATGAATATTGGCAGGGTTCGGAGTGGAGGTGAACGGATCGGGGTCGAGCTCGTCGTTGTCTGTGCTGTCGTCCTCATGGATATGTATCGATCTATGGGGATGGAGATCGGGTGACACGCTTTCGGTGTAGTAGTGTCGCGAGGAGTCGTCGTTGTAATGCTTGCCGAATTTGGTCATGAACTTGGCCTGGCGCTCATGGAAGAGCTCGTTGGGACTGAACACCGAGTCGTCGTCGTTTTTGATGTAGTCGAGCACGGTGGACTGGATGTTTTGCTTGGCTATGCCATTCATGGCCTTGTTGATGATGACGGACAGGGAGTGCGATTGCTGGGTCTGGTTGGAGGAGGTGGTGGAAATGAAGGAGAGCTTCCTCTCGATATCGGAGAGGAGCCTATTGGTGGACTCTAGCCGGGAATCAGAGTCGTCCATGGCAGGCGGCGGGACGGTGGTGGACGTGTCAGTTGACAGTTGGTAATGCCCTGTTTTTAGGGAGGAAAACGAAATCGGCACGATGGTGCGACAGTGAGCCTGGTGGTGGAGATTTTAGTGCGACAGGGCCAAGAGTATTAGATTGTCAACAACAACCCGGGCAAAAACACGAAAAATAGGAGCCAATAAAAAGACCGACTCAGGCACAGACTTCAAGTGACAAACAACAACAAATCTGATGGCAGGCTCGCTTAGCATAGGCAAGCAAATCGGGTGTGGAAGAGAGGAAAAATAATCGAAATTTCCCTGTCAGGGCCCCATCACCACGGGATTGTGTTTCATGGTGCAATGTCGTGGAATCTGCAATCTGCACAGGGTTAAGCCTACGCCGTGCACCGTGGCAAAAGGAATCGCGATTTGAAACGCACCGGGGACGCCTAACCAAGATGCCCGTATTACTGAGATACGAGATGGTTGGACGATCGCGGTTGGGAGATCATGGTTGGGAGATCATAGCAGTTGACGGTTGGGCCATTACGGTTGAGCCATCACGGTTGAGCCATCACGGTTGGGCCATGGTGTCGCAGGTACCGCCCGCATGGGCCAGGGCTGCACCATGACAAGCCCGCTCTTCAGCCAGAGTGGTTGGCTGTGGCCTCGCGTCCTAAACTGCCATCTATGTCGCGACCGGCACGCGACACCCTTGCAGCTAGACAAAGCTCGGAATTAGGTACCATCCCCAGCCCACAGGACTGGCACAATGGTCTTGGCACGCCGAGGAAGGCACTAGTGAGGTGGTGATGCAGCAATCTGTCGATGTGACGTCGTGTGATTGTCTGGGACTGGGGAATGCGATGGAATGCTCACGCCCCGGCTTCAGCCCTACCATGGTGCCACACGCGTTTGGGGTGGCGGAGGAGCCGGTGACGGCCAGATATGGAGCTGGGACGGTCTTGGTGAGGGGCCAGGGCCAGTCCTGTGACTGGTGGCACCTCTGCATGTGCCCGCGTTCTACACGTCGCGTTCTACACGTCGCATCATGCTCGCTACACATGGCATCATGCTCACTACACATGGCATCATGCTCATATATCATAGCTATTAGTCTACTTCTTAACCACTTGGTTCATGGCGTCGGCCAAGTAGTCGACGTTGTGGTCGTTGATACCAGAGATGGAGAATCTACCGTCCTCGGTGGCGTAGACAGAGAACTCGTTTCTCAATCTAATCACTTGTTCTGCCGACAATCCGGTGTACACAAACATACCTCTTTGCTTTAACAAGTGGTCCCAGTTGTAGGCGGACTTGTCCAACTTTTCGTACAATTTAGATCTCACGGTGTTTAATCTGGACACCACGGCGTCCAAGTTTTCCAACCATTCGGGCAAGAGGTTGTTTTCCTCGGCAAAGATGGTTTCCACGATCTTGGAACCGTGGATTGGAGGCGAGGAGTAGATAGGTCTGATCAACTTCTTCAATTGGGACTCGATGGCCTTGGAGGCCTCGGCAGATTCGGTGATGATGGAGATCGATCCGGTTCTCTCACCGTACAATCCCATGTTCTTGGCAAACGATTGGCACAAAGCGTACGATGGAAGCTCGTTGGTGTTGACCAACTCGTTCAATCTTCTGATCAAGCCAATGTCTTGGAAGGGGTCACCAGAGGCAAACCCTTGGTAGGCCATGTCGACCAAGGGGAAGAACTTCTTGGTCTTGACAATCTCCAATACTTCGTCCCATTGTTGTGGGGTCAAGTCCATACCGGTAGGGTTGTGACAACAGGCGTGCAACAAGATCACCGAGCCTTCGGTTTGGTCTTGCAACGACTTCTTCAAGTTGGCAAAGTCCAAGTCGTTCTTGGAGGTCTCGTAGTAGGCGTAGAACTCTGGCTCCAATCCGGCGTCCTTGAACACAGCAACGTGGTTGGCCCAGGTGGGCTTTGGCACTAAGATCTTCTTGTTGGTGTAGAACCGGGCAAGGAAGTCACCAATCACCCTAAGCGAACCGGTACCGGAAATGGTCTGAGAGGTGACAATTCTGCCGTCGGCAATCAATTGGGCCCCATTGGCATCCTTGTTGGAGTTGTTGAAGATGAAGTTCTTGACAATGTTCTGGAAGTTCTTATTACCGGTGATACCAGTGTATTCCTTTTCGGTTTCCTTGCTCAACAAGATGTGTTCGGCCTTCTTGACTGCAGGGAAGATGATTGGCTTACCGTCGTTGTCACGGTAAGCACCCACACCCAAGTTGATCTTTTTGGTGTTGGCGTCTTTGTTGTAGGCCTCGGCAATTCCCAAGATCTTATCAGGAGGAGCCAAAGGAATATCGCTCCACTTGTTCAATTGGGCGGAGGTGGAGAAAGCTACGGCGGGTCTGGTCACACTGCTTCTGGCAGCAACCACTCTTAATGTTCCAGGTCTGTACATTGTAGGGGAGGACAGGTATATCGGGGTATGGAAATCAGGATACTGCACCGTTATATAGCCACCTTACCACTAACCCCACCTGAAAATTTTCCAACTGCCTATTTGAGTCATGTTGGAGTCGCGCGGGTTCGGTGCCGAAAATGGTTGGCGGCATTAAGTACGGTTTAGCGGATGGATACGGAGCATGGGACAAAGTGGGGCCATATCACGAGGTTCTGACATGGGTGTCAGGGGTGGATCCACGGGCGAAGGGACACCTTGGCGGGTGGGGCCAGGTTAGGAGATGGACTTTGGGCCTCGCACGTGAACGTGTCCGAGTTTTTCCGGTGGCCGGTCTCGGCATTGGCGCTACCACTGGGGTTTGAATATCCGGTGATAATTGTACATCGTGGGTGGGGTCCAACCTGGGGTAGGTATTTCAGACTTTGGCGGCGGTGCGTTTACGGTGGGCCAGGGTGCGCTGGGTACACAGCTGGGCCCCTCCACGCTCGGGTGTGGATGGCCCGAATCCACAAGGTGGAGGGTGCTGTGTTCCCCCGTCGAACCACCTGAAAATTGGCCCCAGCATGGAGTCGCGGAATAAACCACCAGTCTCTCCGGTTTTGTGATATGGCGTCATATGAGGCCGATAAAGGTTGAATGGGCCATTTGCTGTGCACGGCGAGGCCATGGTTAGAGGGGTAGCCAAACGGCCCGAGGAACACTTCTTATTGTCGCATCGGAATCAATTGACATATGTGGTTGATTGGCCAATCAGGCTCCCGCTGGTCTGGTTGGTTCTTCAATTCGGCACGCCACAACCACAACCCTGACATGTTGTCGGTTGCAAAATCCTGGCAACTACAGATAGAACAGGCGACCTCGTGATTGTTCCCTTCACAATATTTCTTTTCTTCCATGGTCTGGAAGTGGTGGCCACCAGCCAAACCGACACCTTCAATGGTTCTGAAACGACAGTTTCATTGCTTAGTGAATTTAACTCGTTTAGGAACCCACTGCCAGTACCTGCCCATGGACCGTTTTTTCAATCTCGGCATGTCGTGCTAATCACAGAAATGTCTCGCTTCCAGACCCAGATTTTGGGCAGCTCACCTCAAACCATAAATTATACTCAATGCAGACATACGTGGAGACAATCCGATAATCACAAGGGCGAATTGCCCAGAAAGTACACTAGTTTAGTCCGAGAAAACTGCTACTGATAACGAGGGAAACATAACATTCAACTATCCGGTTGTATAGTGTAGTGGTTATCACTTTCGGTTTTGATCCGGACAACCCCGGTTCGAATCCGGGTACGACCTGTACTTTTTTGAAATTTTCTTCTTGTATCACGTGACACGTTTTTCTGTGATGAGTAGGTTTGATAAGATGAGATGAGATTTGTATTATCCAACAAATGATTAGGACTGTGTAAGTAACACCCTACAGAAGCCCCTTCCCGATGGACTTTACTAACTTCCAGCAAACCCAAGAACGCCCGTTCTAAGAGAGCCCTTGCCAAGCAAGAGGCCAAATTGGTGGAAAACACCAAGACAGCATTATTTGTTCCAGGATCCACCGGTAATAAGTTTTTGCACGATGCCATGTGTGATCTTCAAGCATTGAAGAAGCCTTTCGTAAAGAAGTTTTCTAAGAAGAACGACATCAGACCGTTTGATGAGTCTAGTCAGTTGGAGTTTTTCTCTGAAAAGAACGATGCTTCGTTAATGGTGTTCTCTTCCCACAACAAAAAGAGACCTAACACGTTAATTTTCACCCGTTTCTTCAACCATAAAGTGTACGACATGCTCGAGTTATCCATCCAAGACAACCACAAATTATTGCAAGATTTCAAGAAGTTAACCTTTACTGTAGGATTGAAGCCCATGTTCACCTTCAATGGTCCTGCTTTCGAAACTCACCCTGTTTTCCAACATGCTAAGTCGTTATTCATGGACTTCTTCCGGGGTGAAGAAACCGATTTGCAAGATGTTGCTGGTTTGCAATTTATCATTGCTTTATCTGCTGGGGATATTGAAGATCCCAACGATTCCAAGAATCTTCCTCTCTTGCATTTCAGGGTATACAAGTTAAAGTCATATCATTCGGGACAAAAACTTCCAAGAGTGGAAGTGGATGAAATAGGACCAAGACTCGATTTTAAGATTGGCAGAAGACTCAGTCCTGCTCCTGATTTGGAGAAGGAAGCCCACAAGAAACCCAAGCAATTGCAACCTAAGGTCAAGAAGAATGTTTCTACTGATTTCATGGGTGACAAGGTTGCTCAAATTCACTTGGGTAAGCAAGATTTGGGTAAATTGCAAACCAGAAAGATGAAGGGATTGAAGGCCAAGTATGACCAGGACAGCGATTTTGATGACGAGAATGACGCCGAGTTTGTGGATGCAGTGGACCTTGGCGACGAAGAGCCTCCTACCAAGAAAGCCAAGAATTAAAGAATTAGAGGACATATATAGTGCAATACTACGTAATACTTTGAATGGTGTAAGAAAATGGAGGAAACCAGCGAAACCATAAACTGTGGATACGGTGGGGTATTTGCGAACCTTTGTAAAATGAAGTAATTACATAATAAGGATATGTAAACCAAATTTTTTGAGTTGATATATTCCAGAAAGAGTGAGTTACAATCGAAGCAACTTCGAACTAGTAATCACATAGAATTTCAGTGAGCCCTCAATTTAATGAGATTATATGTCTGTTTTCCAGGAGAGTTTCAATCATTCCATTGCTAAATATTATGAAAAAGTAAAGAAAAAAAGTTATAGCTGCAGTAACCACGTCCTATTTACATTCGTTTAGTTTTTTAGACCCATCGTGCTCTTCTTTTTCAATCTTGTAGACCCTGTATCTCGAAGTCTCTATATAGATTACGTAATCAGCGCTATAACTTTTTTCAAAACAATCCATCACAATAACCAACCATGTCCATCAGCGGTTCTATATTTAAGGCTAGGAAGGCCGGGGTTTCATCGAGACCAGCCACCCCGTCTATATCCAACACATCCCTTCCCAATGAGGAGTTGGTTTCTGTGAACCATTTCAAGGCCACCGCCTTGGAATTAACCAAAAACGAAAACTACTGCATATCCAAGCTCCCAGCGTTACCGGCAGTTTTTGACAGAGACGGAGGCTCTGAGCTCATCAATGCCTACTCCGATCATGAGTCCAACTACTCGTTGGTGATAAACGAAGAGGCCATCCATGTGTGGAGCTATAAGTCCACAGATCACACGCCGTTGTCCATTCAATTTCCTATAGAGAAGTCTGGCCTTGTTCCCTTGGCCATATTGACAAAGCCATCAAGTGGAACGTCACGAGATCCTGGTTTAGTCATCATTGACTCGTCTAGTGGGGTAGTCAAGTTTTACGAGAGCGTGCAACATGCCCCAGCGTTGGGATTGATCAACAACAAATCGTTGGAATTGCAGCTTAATATAAATCACCACAAGGGGGAGTATATCACATTAGCAGAGAACGTTGAGCCTGCGGGAATTGTGGTTGCTACATCATGGAAAAGAAGCATATTGGTATCGTTACGTGATTTTAAGAGTAAGCCTCAGTTGTCGGCAGTCGAATTATTGGCCAATACAAAGTCCAAATACTTGTCCTATTTATTCAGTGCTGATACCTCCAATGAGATCTATCATGATATTGTCAGTATCAGGTCGGGGAACCTCACTAACCATGGAATGACCCAAGAAATCTTCTCTTTGGACTCCTCAGGTGGATTCCACATGTTCACATACCAATTAATGTCCGCCAATGGATCTCCTTATGTTGATAAGAAAAGATCCTACACTCATAATTTGGTTTCCTCTCTCAAGAATACCATCGATGGATACCTTCCAGGTGCCAACTTGGATCTTCATTTCTTAGATTTATGGAGCTTGAGTAGTCACGACAATATCTATGTGGGGCTCTGCTACGTCAAAGAGTTGTATAAGAGTTTGAACTCGCAGAATTTGCTTCTCTTGACTATGAAAATTGATCTGACAGGTGTATTGCTGTACGGATCTCACAAATTGTCGAGATACAACCCCGATGAGCCCCATGTGAATAAGCCTCAGTTGTTCTTACCTAAGCCAGGTAAGACTGCTTTTGTCAGCATTGATAATTCTATGATTATTACGGATATCAACATATCATATATTGAAAAAACTGGCTCTACATTTTCATATTATACTCCAAGATGGGAAGATATTTTAAGATTGAAGCCCACAGTGGAGATTTTAGGTTTTGGTTATGAGGACGCAGTTTCCAATACTAACCCCTCTGTGATATTAATTACCAAAAATAATGGCGTTTTGAGAATCGAACGTTTCCCCAATGATGAAGCCGCGGACTCTCTCGATCAGTTGCTGGTGGTCAAGTCTCATGTTGAACAGGCAATATTCTACAGCAAATCAGAAGAAATCGAATTTGATGTTGTGCAAGAATTTTCCAATGAAGTCGTCATTCAAGCCATTTCCATTATTATAGAAGATATTTTCACGTCGACCTCTCCATATTTACCCATGATTCTACCATCCATTTCTGATTCGCTCACACTTAAAGTTGAATTATTTGAGAAGCTCAGTGATTATGTAAAGAGAAACTTTTCTGCTGTATACCCAGTTGCGGTTCCCATTATAGTGGATGCATTGGAAAAACATGATTTTGCTCTTAATTTTTGGGTCCAAGTTGAACTGGAACCAGCTCACGCCACACACATCAAGTCAGCTTTGGAGAAAGTGATCTCTTCGAAGAAGTTAGTCTCTACTAAAGAGGACGTGTTGAGACAATACTTCACCACCGGTATTAATACCTTTAATGAGATTTTCACCGAACTACTAGAAAACTTGATTAGTGAAGGGTTTTCGTTACCAGTACTCACATCCATCATAGTCCAGGTAACTTTCTATGGTGTCTTTAAAAATGAAGTCAAGTACCTTGTTGACAACCCTGAGATTCCAGTTAGAAAACTTTGGATTTTTGAGACTGCCTTATTGATCAGAATTGAGGATGTATTCACAAGTGAGTACATTGATAATGCCGACCAAATCAGTACCCAGAAGAGCCAGGACAACTTGATAAAACTCTGCGAAGTGCTTTTCTACTTCCTCACCAGTGCAATCAAATATATGCAATTGTATGACCCAAACAACGACCAACTAAAGGAGTATTTGTCGTGGTATAAGGATAGGAAAACTCGGTGGATCAGTGCATTATTGAAACAAGGTCTTGCTCAGCAAGCTATCGAGATCACTGAGAAGTACGAGGATTTGGGATCATTAGCCCTCATCTTGGAGTCCGAAAAGACTCGGTTGGAGAACATTTACGGTGAAAATAGCTCAGAAGTAGATGGCTTATTACAGAGATACGTGTACTACTTTGACAGATTCAGATATGACTTTGCATCGCTGTTGTATGATTACTATGTGAACAATGACCAGATTCAGTCTCTCTTGTTGAGCTTCACCAATTACAAATTCTACTTGCAGGAGTATTTTGACAAAAACCCTAAGAAAACATCCAAGTTTTCCTGGATTCGTTACTTGTTGGATGAAGAGTTTGCTAAGGCCAGCTCTGTTTTAATGGGATCTGCGGCCAAGTATGAGGCTTCCGAAAGTTTGGATAAGAAGGAGTTGAAATATTCGTTGGCAAAATTATCCACAATAGCGGCCCAGACTAAGGGCGATTCCGTTGATGTGAATATGGACGGTGACAATAACCAACTTTCTGAAACGGAAAACAATTTATTGAGGATCAGAAGTCAGAAGACCCTTTTCTTGTCTTTAATCAAGAACTATGGGGGCGAAGTCCAGCTCTTGAAGTTTGACAATATCCTCAAAGGGTTCAAAAACTCCCACATTGGGAATGGTATTGCACAATCAATTATGAGTCGTTCGTTTCACCTGCTTGTTCACAACAACCAACTCAAGACCATCGATTTGATCAATTGGCTCACTCTATTGAAGCCATCGATAATCGAAGACAAGGGATTCACCTATGCTTTGCAAGTTGCCAGCTTGGTAGAAGATGTTTCATTATACGAGTATTATACTCGTTTAATCTGGCAAAGATTACTCACAATTGGAGACGATTGGTCAGTTCTTGACAAAGAAAACTTGAAAATATCCACGGACGAACACATCAAAGAAAAGGTCCGCAACACTGTGCTATACAAGACGTTTAGACAGATCGATTTTAATGGAGACCTGTGCACACAATTGGAATATTTGTTGAAAGACCAGGCTCTTCAATATGATGAAGACGAAAACACTGTTGAGCACGAGTTAAACAAGACTTTGAATGACAAATTGACTCAGTACATCAACAACTATGATTTCATACAATGGGTGTTCTCTATCAGGGAACAAGCTAGAAACGAAGTTTAGATTGTTAAAATACACTAATATACATTAATTTACAAGTAATGTAGGCACCGACACACCAGGACCTGGCTCTGGGCCATTTATTTGGAAGAAGTCATGATAAACCGCTCTTGTGGTAACGTTGTGGTGCCAGATCTAGTCTGTTTGGCTAAATTTCATTACAGCAACTGAGCTGATGTCTCCAGGTCGGAACTCTGACTGTTCCTGTGGCAAAAGTCGACTTCAACACAAATTAGACTATCGAAACCTCTCGACCAACCGCTCGTTGGCCCTCAGTCAGTCTCTCGATCACCTTCATCCTCGTCACCTTCTTCTTTGTCCAACTTAATTCTCACCAACACTTCCGGCAAAGGTGCCTTAGTTTCGTAGTCCAGTTCCGAGTACTTCATGAGTCCCAACGAGGCCAACGAAATCGACTTGACCACATTCTGCCAATTAGCCAAAATCAGGGCAACACTTTCGGTGCCACCCTTCATTGTGTCCAATTTGTCGCCAACCAGCTCGAGATTAGATGCCACCTCTGCGGTAAGGTACCGGAACTCCTGCAACATCTCGAGATCGGCCCGCTTCTCAGCGATTTTCTGCTGGTAGATGTTCTTCAGCATAGCTGGTGTTGTTTGTGTACGCGATAGAGCTCCATATATGGTGGTGTTATATGCAGGGCATCAATATCGCTCGATTAGCCTGATGGTGAAAAATGTGAAATTTGGGGCAGTTACGAGGTGGAAAATGGAAATGGTATAATAATGTCTACTAAAGAGGCTATGCTTATCCTTCTCCCCCAATTTCCACCGTTACAGGGCTCCTCTGGTGCCATTTGTTATCTATATATATCACGTGATGGCTAACGCACCAAGCTTGTTTTGTTTACATAACAACGGAACCATCAGAACCAGTTGCCGCCAGCTGAAAATGGTGAGGAAATCCACAGACTTTTCCCAGTCCTTGCTACGGTTCCAGAGTAAAGCACCACTTCTGTCTCTCGATGAAAGAGTTTCCGATTTGGGCGAAAACAGTCCGGATTCGGTCTCCACACCAGCTACTACCACCAGTTCTATTCCAAATGAGGTACCCGAGCCCCACATGAACCTCAAAAACCAGTACACATTACAGAATAAGGCATTAGCAAGAAGCAACTCGATGATGATGCGCAAAATCGGGGAATTGGAGACCCGTTTGGGAGATTTGGTCAGTGAGAACATCAACCTAAAGAAGAAAACCGGCGACAGAAACAGCGAATATAAGCAGATGTTGGAACAGAAGGTGGCCATGATCGAGGCAACATTATTTGAAAAGTTCGGAGACGTTTTGAGCTTTATGAAGCAGGTCAGGGCGCAGGAATCCCTTGCTGCAAACCCACAATTGGATATTTTGGTTGATATAGATAGGCCTCCTACGTCCACTCCTATAGCGGGTCATGTGGAGTCATCAAATCCTTTTGGAACGCTCGGTCACACTATAAACTTAAAGGAAAGTCCTCAACTTACACCCAGCACATCTACACCAATAGCAGTAACACCACCAATAGCAGCAACACCAGAAGCTCTCAAAGCTTCTCAGAGATTGCCAGATTTACTGATAGACCAAGCATTTTTAGAAGAGGGATTATCAAACATTGACAAAGCTGACAAGTTTTCGACTATTCTCGAAGAACAAGAGTCTAGCGAGGCTTCAAAACCGACGAAAAAGACCCCCGAGTCGACGCCCCCACCAATTTCCGTGGGTGTGCCTTCAAAACCACGTTACTCTGATTGGTTTGCTAGAGCCAACGAGTTGATTAAGGAAAACGAATTGCATAAATCCAAAGTCAAAATATCCAGGCGAATTGGACAAGAAGAAAGCTTAACTAGGGAAGCATCCAACGATAAGTTTGAAGTGCGACCTGATACAGTGGAACACGCATTGACCAAAGATTTAGAGGTGCCAACTAAAGCAAAGATAACGAACTCTTCTTGGACACCTAGTGAAATACCGGTTGACGAAATTAAAGAGGAAAGTTCAGCCAGGCCCCGTAGGGCCAGAAAAGTAGTAGACTATACGCCAGTTCCGTTGCGGGCAAAAATGAGAAGAGAGTCCGTAAAGCTTGTGGATGCAGTCGGAGAAAATGTCCTCATAAACTATGCTGCTAACAGAAAAAGTGGTACGCCTTCAGACCGTGCTAGGAAGAAACGAAAACTCGAGGATGATTCAAACAAAACTGCAAGAAAGCCACTAGAAGTGATCGAGAGTAATGAAAATAGAGAACAGGTGAAAAATACGCGGGATTCAGTACTGGGGAAATCGGCATTTGAAAAGAAAATACCTACTACAGATAAAGATAAAGAAAACCGATTTGATGCTTCTGTATTTGATTTTGAGCAGGCTCCAAGAAGACAATCCGTGTATGTGGGAGCAAGAACCGGAAGAAGAACTAGAAGACAAACGATGATGTAAAAAGTATATATACCTTGGTTCAATATACAATTATAATTGTATACTTTGAGGACTTAAACACTCATTTTCATCTTGATAGGAGGATATGGGTCGTACTCTGATATTTCAAAATCTTCAAACTTGAAGTCGTCGATATTTTTGATATGGTCGATTCTGTCGGCTTTGATATGAAGCTTAGGAAAGTCCCTGGGTATTCTGGCTCTTTGTTCTTTCAAAGCTTCGATATGGTCCAAGTAGACGTGGGCATCTCCCATGGTGTGGACAAATTCGCCACAATCCATATCCACGATGTGAGCGATCATCTTGGTCAATAAGGCATAGGAGGCAATATTGAAGGGAACACCCAACCCCATATCACAAGATCTTTGGTAGAGGAGGCATGACAATTTGGGTTTGGAGTCCGCAGGGAAGTTCACGTAGAACTGGCAGAAAACGTGGCACGGAGGCAACGCCATCTTGGCGAAATCGGGTGGGTTCCATGCCGACATAATGATTCTTCTGTCATAAGGGTTGGTCTTTAACTTCTTAATAATGTCCAGCAATTGGTCAAACCCTTGGCCCGCATAGTCGGCATCGCAGTCGGTATATTCGGCGCCAAAGTGTCTCCACTGGAACCCGTACACCGGCCCCAAGTCGCCTTCTCTGCGATGAGTCAACCCCAACGAGTCCAAGTACTCTCTCGATCCGTTTCCTTCCCATATCTTGACGCCTTTTTCGCTTAGGAGCTTGGCATCAGTGGATCCCGCCACAAACCAAAGAAGCTCGTGGATAATCGCCTTGGAAAACACCTTCTTTGTAGTTAAGAGAGGGAACGTGTCGTTGGATAAATCGAACCTGAGCTGGGGAGGAGCAAAGAGAGAGCGGGTCCCGGTCCCTGTTCTGTCAGGACGGTCCTCTCCCTGTTCGATAATTCTCAGACAGAGATTAAGGTACCCCTGTTCGGCACTGTTTTTTAATTGAGTCATGGTGTGGTTGTAGATACGCGGTTGCAGACGCGATCATAAACAGATTTGATTCAGGGTCGTGTGATACCAGATATCTACACTATGGGGGCGTCATCGACGGGTTGGGTCACTACAGATATTATTATGTAAGCATATGTGTGTATTGCTATGTATACTTAAGCGAAGCGCGCACGCTGTGCATGCAAGATGACAGCCATGCAAGTGACGCTAATCACTTCTTCTCACCAAAGATAGCATCAGAGGCCTGTTGAACAAAAGACTTGTCCTTGTCACTGGTACCGTCACCAACAGCATTGTCGAGCTTGTCAGTAACAGTGTCCTTGGTCTTGCCAAAAGTAGACTTTTGGGAGTCTGGGGTAACAGCGCTTTGCACTTTGTCAGAGATATCTTTTCTTCCTGGGTCAGACATATTAGTTATTGAATAATGTATTTGAATAATAAACGAAGTAATGGCGAACAGGGGTCTTTATATAGTGTGGACATGGGACTCGTGGGGCCCATTTGTCTCGAATGACGGACAGCGGAATAGCAAAGTGTGTTGCTATCAATTTCTCAATTAGGCTATAATTGCGCTGGTTTACCCAGTGGTTTCCACACTAGCAATCAAAAGTTGAGCCCTACCCAGTTGTGGCATGACCGTAATAAGCGGCCAAGATAATTGTAGCAGCTAGACACCGGAGCAACCAAGGGCTCCAGACTTAATTGTGCCCCAGTTAATAACAGAATTGAGCCTTGCATCTACCCCGGCACACTAGTGACTGCCCAAAATAGTAATGGCTGTTGTGAAACATTCTCCAGCAATAACTACATGGCATTGCTGGTAGTGACTCTGGCAATTCAGGTACCTTTCATGTGCAATTGACATTTAAAGTTAGAGCCAATTAAAATACTTGAACCACCGGGGTTCCACGAAGATGGCACGCGAGCTGGCGATCTTCATGGGTTTGCTGTCATCGGTTTCTAATGTTTCGAGTGTTCCCTCGACAACCAATTTCCTGCCTTTGTGTTCTGTGACCCGAGCCTTCAACACCACGGTGGAGTTTGGGGGTGCCTGATTGGCGAAGTCGATGGACAACTTGGCCGTGACTCCCTTCTTGGAAGGAAGGTGCGGAAATCCGACATGAACCATCCCTTCGTCAAAGATTGTTGATACAATCCCATTGTGGATACCGCCGTCTTGACTTACTAAGTTCTTGCCTAGATGGTAGAAGGCTACCAGCTCCTGTTTGTCATGATCCACGAGGATGATGGGGTCAATTTCGTGGAGACCCTTACCCAGAAGCAACGATGTGCTAACGTAACTCTTGTGATGCTGCTCGGGAAATGTGTGGCTCGAGTAGCTCATCTTGACGTTGGGGTCCGTCACAAGTTGTTGGTAGAGCTTCAGCTCTTCGATTTGCTTGACAATGTCGTCGTTGGAGTGGAGGAGCTTCTTTTCCGACCAGCTACTCTTCCTCCATTGAGTAGGGAACGTGATAAGGCCGGCCCCAAGGGCTACCAAGGGAAGGGTGTTTCTGATTAGACCTTTGAACATGGGAAGAGTGTTGGTAGTTGTTGGTCAGACACTTCAGGATGTGTGCAGGTACGTGAGTATGGTAACTCTTGGCTAAGAAAGTGTAGAGTGTATTCGAAGAACTTATAACTACAGGGGCAAGTGAGGATGGTTAAAGTAAAGTTACAGCTTCCAGAGTATCGGTAGATGTTTCTATATGCATTTTATTGTAGATACTTTTGTCTGCGTTTCACCCTTCGGTGGTCGTTGATCGTTATCGTCAAAGCTGTAGCACCGAATTGTGCGCCAACCCCACCTTTCATGTTTACCGTCATTTGTCATCGACGGATTTTAAGCACTTAGTACAAAGTAAAGGATAATAACCAGCTTATCGAACCTGCCTGTTGGATATTCGGTGGTAGAGCTTCTCTGAATTGGTACAGGTTGCATTGAGTTCAAACAACAATTGCGCAGCTCACATTTCGTTAATGTAGCGCTGTGGCCACAAAGACCTCGCTTGTAGTTTCAACCCCAACATCATTCTACGTGTAATTGAGCCAACGTCGACTACAAGTGGTCCCCTAACCACAAGTCTAACCGATCCTTTCATTATCTTTTTCACTATACACCAAATCATCTTGTGGAGATATCAATTTCAGCATGCTGCTCGATCAATTTTACCAACTTGGGAGGATTAGCACCAATGATTGTATCGACCTTTTGACCATTCTTGAAAAAGAGTATAGTTGGCATTGAGGTGATGCCGTACTCTCCAGAAATGTCTTGGGCAGCATCCACGTCGACCTTGCCAAATTGAACCTCTGGCACTCTCAACGACAACATGGCCAAAATCGGTTCAAGTGCCTTGCATGGAGCACACCAGGTGGCGTAGAAGTCAACTACTGTTAGCTGCTCAGGATGAGCAATAAACTTGTTAAATTGAGGAAGATCATTAAGATTTTGCACCTTGGAGTCGATGGTAGCCATACCACGTCTGGTAAAGTGGAAACCTGGACGGAATCCCGAAGCGAGTCCAGGGCGAAGTACAGCAGCAGCAGTAGAGCGGAATGATAATGTCTTTAACATTTGTACAGTAAATAGTGATGACAATTCTTTCGAATGCCGGAAATGTCGGTGTTTAATACTGGGGAGATCCGGGGAGTCATAGAGCGGAGATCCGGAGGAAGGTGATATTCGGGGTGGTGGTCGGAACTGCAAAAGTAAGGGCAGCCATTATCGGCCGGTTTTCAAACGTTTAGATACGATCCATATAAATACCAAGACTCCAAGCATGGTTACCTACTCAATGTGATGCCTATACTCCAATACCTTTCAGAAATATCCTTTCCTGTTGACCCTCCCAAAGTGATCGTTAACCATCTTGAGATGGATGCACGTGATCACAGGCATCGCGATGGTTTAACAATTTTTCATTTCCAGTAACCCAATTCAACTATGGGTGCCGGCAATAAGGGAACCAAGCGTTCAGCTCCCGAGACCAAGAAGGTCTCCAAGAAATCTAAGATTGTGGAAAAGAAACTTCCATCACCTTCTGAGTCGGAAGAATCCGAATCGGACGATTTAGATGAGTCTGAAGAAATTGAGGCTTCTTCTGAAGATGAATTGGATAACCTTTCCGAGGAAGAAGAACAGGGTGAAGATGAAATTGAAGTAGATGGTGACGAAGAGAAAGATGAGGACGAGTCAAAGCCAGTTGATCCCAACAAGAAGACGTCAGCTGAGGCCCATGCTGAGCAAAGGAAGACTTTGGCAGAAAGAAAGTTACAAAGAAAGGCGGGATCCGAAGTCCAACAGATCAAGAACCTCTGGGAAAAGCTCAGAATCACCAAGCCTGCCCCCACCAAAGCTGTTCGTGACAAATTGTCCGATGAAATCTGGGAATTGTCCAAGGATGTGATTTTAGACCTTGTGATGAAACACGATGCTTCCCGTGTCGTGCAAACATTGGTGAAATATTCAACCAAAGAAAGAAGAGAGGCTATCTGTAAGGCTCTCCAGGGTAAGTACTATGTGTTGGCCACTTCTTCCTACGGAAAATATTTGCTTATCAAGCTTTTGCACTATGGATCCAAAGAATCGAGACAATTGATTATCGACGAGCTCCACGGGAACTTGCGGAAGTTGATGAGACACAAGGAGGGTGCTTATGTTATTGAAGATTTATTTGTGTTGTACTCTACCCAGGAACAGAAGCTCCAAATGATTCGTGAATTCTGGGGCTCGGAATACGCCGTGTTCAAGGACTCTGGTAAAGGCCAGACGGTGTTGGAAGTGGTAACACTGTCGTCAGAAAAGAAGCAAGTGATCATGAGTAACCTTTATGGAACCATCAAAGCGTCAGTGGAAAAGGGATCTACAGGATTTCAGATCTTGCATGCGGCAATGAAGGAATATACCACCATTTTGGTCAGTGACATTGAAGTCCATGACTCCCAAATTAGAGAATTCATAGACTTGTTGGAAGAACAGTTTGCAGAATTGGTCCACACTCAGGAGGGAGCCGATGTGGCCAGCACTTTGATCAGTATTGCTAATGCCAAGGAAAGAAAATTGATCATTAGATCGTTGAAGACCCACACCCAAGAATTGATCAAAAACGAGTACGGTAATGTGGTGTTGATCACGTTGTTCATGACCGTCGACGATACGGTGTTGTTGACCAAGTCATTTAGTAACGAAATATTCACTAAGGAAACCATCGCTGCATTAACCAAGAACAAATGGGCCAGAAGACCGTTGATCTACTTGTTGAAGGGTTTGGACCCCAGATACTTCAATCCGTTGATCAAGGCCGCCTTGGCCAGATATGAACAATTAGCATACCAAAAGACCACCAAGAAGGAGCAGGAACAAAGAAGAGAGGAGTTGGCGATTAAGGCCATTCCCTTGATTTACGAAAGTATTCTTGCTACGGTGGAGACCGAGGATCCAGAGCGGTCATTTGACGGTATTTTGAACGTTAATATTGCTACTCAGTTTTTGGCGGAATTGGTGTTGACTCCTTGTGACATCGCCGAAGTCAACGACACCTTGAGACCAAAGTTGTTGGACGTGATATTCGACAAGACCGTCAAGGGTGATGTGTTGGAGGACTACCACCCCATAAACAAGGTTCCATTTATTTCCAGATCGTTGAAGTCGTTAATTCAAGGTAACGAATTCAAATGGGACAACGAAACTAAAAAGTTGAAGGCCACTGACGGGCCCAAGATACCTGGTGTTGGTGTGGAATTTGGCGAAAGGGTTTTGAACGAGATCTTGACCAACGATCAGCTTGAGTCATGGACCTCGGGCCAGGCAGCCTTTGTAGTGGTTTCCATCTTTGAAGTCTTACAATTGGCAAATCCTAAGAAGGCCAAGCTGTTAGCCAAGGATTTGTCCAAATTGAAAAAGTCGTTGAAGGGAGACAAGGACAATAAGGGTGGTCAGTTGTTGTTGGAACTCATTAAGTAATGGCATAGATATTTGCTCGAGGTCCCCGGGGCCATCTCTGTATATTATTGATTAATCAAATGCTTCATCTTCGTAATCCTCGTAGTCCTCACTTTCGTCCTCATCCTGGTCGCTCTGTTGGAAGTCCGATTCAAGTTGCTTTTCCAGCTGTTCCGGTTCGTTTTCATCATCTTGTTCTTCTGACTCGAAGATTATGGCGTCCTCATCAACGTCATCGTTATACTCCTCGAACCAGACCAATTTCTGGTTGCACCGAAGACATGGCAAATCGTCGCCCGAGGTTTTGATGGCATTAAATCTAGTGGAGATACAGACATAGCAGTAAATATGGCCACAGTTGGTCACGTATGGGTTGGTAATGGTTCCCGCCGAAGGAAACGATTTCTGACCCGCCTGTGCCGCATTGAAGTTGATTTCGTGGCATATGGCACACTGAGATATAGGAAGATTGGTGTAGGGGGTGACAGAGGCAGCGCTGACACTGGAGCTAGTTTCTTTGGATCCTCTGCGTACCACCTTCATTGCGGTTTTCCTCAATTTGTTCAACTGAAGTAACGGAAGAGTGAACACCAAGAATTCCGTCATCACGTTCCACACTAATTGCCGGTTTTGGAACTCAAAGTTGACATTGCTACCGTTGAACTTGAGGAGGTCAGTCACTATGGGTGTCAAAGAGATACCAAGTATCCGGTGGGTGATGGTGGGGAACTTTCCGTTCAATAGAAACAAGGCAAAGTTGATTAAATTGGCGATTTTGAGCGTATGATCCACTTTGGAAAGAATTACCGCCTTGTGTCTCACCAAAACGGCCTTAAGCTTTCCCACAATTCCTTCCTGATCATTGTGTGCCATTCCAGCTTCATCTTCAATCGAATAAAGATACGATTGGAGCTTGTTGAACCCGTAGCCACCTAGCAAGAGGACAAAGAGCAACGATTTCTTGTATTTGCCGATAATCTTGCCAGTTCTCAAATCGGTGAGCTTTAGATTCTGAAGCCCAAGTCCGTACGACGAGCCTTTCTTCCACACTGTTTGCCTGAAGATGATTAGGTTAAGAATTAGCGACCATAGTTCTGGATGCTGATTGTAGGACCACCGGCTGTTATGGTGGAGGTGGAAAATTCCCGAAAGTTGCTCCTTTAAGAGCGAGAGGAGCTCCAGGTCAAGAATATGGGCGTCCACTTGTGATACCCGGGGCGCTGGGTAGGCAATGGGAGTCATGGAGAGTTATGAAAGCAGGACCCCACACTATACCGAGGCTATATATCTCGAGGGTCCTGTGTCACGTGTCACGTGCCTAGTTCGTAATTCGTTATCATTAATATATACTCTATGTAAAAGGGCCCTAGAGGCTCTCGGTTCGGTTCTCGAGTTCAGTGATGATCTCGCTGACAAGCTCGTCAATTAACACAGAGCCATTCCGCAACTTCATCAACTCCTTGATGTCACTGACACTCATTGCGTGTAGGATTTTCAACTCATTATCGTTGACAATCATAAGTTTAAGGATCCTCAAGAGTGTCAATTGAATAACGGCATTCTTGTTGTAGATTTCAAGCTTTTTAAGGATATCGTGGAATATCTGTGGGCGCAAAAACATCAGTAGCGCCTTCTTATCCAATGTCAAGAGCTTTAAATAATTCTCCAAGGTTGACTCTAAGTTGGAAACCTTGGAAATCATAAACCCCTTGATTAACCAATCGAATTGCTCGATGACATTACTCTTCAAATATTCGCTATCTTGCAAGTACCAGTGCATTATCGAGTCCAAAGAATTTGACTGCCAATATGGATCCACTAACAATTGGAAATATATGTGGACCACGTCGTTCTTTTGCAATTGAAGTTTAACATTATCATCGTCACAGTATACCAATTCACATAAAATCGGTAAAACAAATTGTTTGGACGGTAAATTAATTAATGAATATTGTTTGATGTAAGGAACCAATCCCAATTGCACGATTTCGATTTCTTTAGTATGATTTAAATAGCAGCAGTTATAAAGCACGGGACACATTATATTCAACATTTCATTATTATGTGGGTTCGAGCTACCAGAGCTCTTGATGAGCTTGCTCAAAAACTCCAAGATATTGGCCGAATACAATGACCGGAGAACGTTCGACAAACAAGACATCGATTTGAAGAACTTAAGAATTGTCACCTGGTGGATTAACGATAAATCATCATACACCTGTATCAACGACTTGAAAAGATCCGTAGAAGAGATATTGGATCTAACCCTAGGCTCAGATTGGCCAAAGCATTTGATTATATCAATAATCATATCAATTGTGTTGCTAACTGTGGACGGACTTAATGTACTCTGAAGAGCGATCATCTTCTTCGGATCGTCACGTTTAATACCTTCCTTTTGCACTTTGACTAACTTATTGAGAATGACCAGGAACCAGAACACTACTCCATACTTGGATAAGATTCTGCATAAGTCAGACTTCGATCTGATTAGGTCTTTCGACAAAATATTGAATATGCACTCAATAGAAACCAATGGGAAAATTGGTACGGCATCAAAATCCTCCTCGACAAATTTAGTTAATACCCTTAATCCTCCACACGAAATAAACATCGATAAAGCTTTGTCCGAACTTTTGAACTGTCTTATAAATTTTATGACTTGAAACCGGACACTCAAATCGTATGAACGACTTCGGAATTGAGTGATTAAAGGAATACTACCTAGTAAGCAGAAATTTTCAAAGATTGACTGGTTAAGCTCAAATAGATGGTTTAGAATAAACAAAACGTGAAGCCATAATTTTTGATAATTGGCGAATTCCTTAGTATACTCCAATAGCTCCAAAAGAGATAATACACCATGATCCTTGATAAAAGTAAGATGCAGCAGTTCATATTTTTTGACCAAATGTAACATCCGACCAGTGATTTTAATGAGTGACTTGGCCAATTCATCACCACCTTTATGACACATATTAAGCCGCGAAGAAAACTTGCTGAGAAGGTACTCCATCTTGCTTTGAATTTCAAGCTCATTAGTATCAAAATTTTCAATATCAAGATCAAAGAATGGGTCATAGTCATCGTCATTATCTTCGTGGTGAATATGCAATTGAGGTTTTAATTTCAATGCCATCAGTTCATTGGAGTCGAATTCTATCTCGTTCTTATCACTAAATTTGTTGAGAAGTTCAGACTTTGTGTACTTGACAGCCTCGGGTTCGACTGTAGTGAGCTTCAATGAATCATCGAGATCTTCCAAGTCTTCGAGTTTAATAGCATGTATGTTTTCCGTCTTCTTAGAAATTTTAATTTCCTCGTTGTCATTGAAATCATTGTCCCAATTTTCATCATTAGCTTCTGAATACGAATTAATTGACTTCAAATCACGAACTAGTTGGAGATTCATTACCGATGGTTTAGTCTTTGTGATAGTTTGAGTCAACCACTTATGTTTGAGCAAAAGCTTGGCTGAAATACGTAAGTTCGGCTGTTTCTGAAAGCATTCCAAGAGAAAGTCTTTGGCCACAGATGAAATATTTTTGGGTAAGGGAGGATGTTCATCGGTACCAATTGCATGTAAGGTGGCCATTGGATTTAAGTCATGATACGGCGGTTGCGTCGTAAACAATTCTATGATTGTTGCTCCTAGAGCCCAAATATCTGAAGCCGTACAAATACCTTCGCCCCCTAGAATTGTTTCGGGGGCCATCCAGTTGGGTGTACCGACCACAGTATGATGCTGAGAATTTACTTTCGTTGCAACACCAAAATCTGCTAGCTTGATATCACCGTTTTCTGTTAGTAATACATTTGCAGCCTTCACATCTCTATGGACCACACCTTGTATATGTAAATAATGTAACCCCATTAAGATCAGTCGCACAATGTTGATAATTTCACTCTCAGGAAATCCTTTACCTTTCTTCTTGTAGATTTGACGAAGCGATCCGCCCGAACAATATTCAAGAAACACGTTAAGTGAGGTTGAAGTTTTAACAAACCCGTGATATTTCACAATGTTTGGATGTTTCAATATTTTTAACAAGTCGATTTCTCCCATCAATTCCATTACGTCTTGATCCTTTTCCAATAAGATTTGCTTGATGGCAACAACCTGATTCGTTTTCAAATTGATTCCTTTGTATACACTGGCATATGCGCCTCGGCCTATCAAAATGGAAAACTGGAAATTCTCCAAAGCATTAGACAGTCTTGTTCCTGGTCGTTTCTCGAATCTTTGGGCTGGTGTCAACGAAACTTTGACCGATGCTGCTCTATTGTGTCTATTTCTATCGGGGGTAGTATTAGCCACTGCTATTGGTTGCGGAGCAGCAAATGTGTTTCTATCATTGAGTAATAATTTCGTATCCGAAGCAAGCACGCCGTTAGGTTCTTTGGTAGCTTCAGATACTTTTTTTGCTAGATCGTTATTACTGCGTAGTTTGTGGACTTTGATGGCAGTGTGCGTAGTCTTGAGTTCTGGGTTCTTTTGAATGAAGGGGGATTCATTTTCGTCGTTCCCAGAATGCTCTGAAATGGAATAAATATTGTTGAACGGCGTGGATGTAGCTTTTGAATTCTTGGGGTAGCTCTTTGACCGAGTTTTGTTCTTATGTCTTGACGGTGACTCTGGAGGTTCTGAAACCACGCTCAAGTTGGACCTTGGAGTGGTGTATTCTACGAAAGAGTCCTGTACCTTTTGGAGAAAAGGTGAATTGGACCCGTTGGAACCGTTATTTCGTACTATTCCGGAACCTGTAACGTGGGAAAACCTCAGAAACGACAAGTCCAACTCTGGAGAGTCACCCAAGGCAAAGTCTTTAGAGAAGCTCGTAGCATCCTGGTCTGATTCTTGGAACTTGCGGAGAGCGGAGTCTCGAACAGTTGCTTTTTCTCTTAGATTGGACTTGGGAAACAGCATAGACAGTCTAGACAGGGCCGGCAGGTGTGGCGCTGGGTCAGCGGTGACCAGTGAAACCACTTGGGCCCTCGAAGGTTCGTGTTTGTGGATGCCCATAGCTCTATTTACAGCATGTTCTATGCATGGAAGGGGGGCTGGAGCAGTATAAAAATTTCAAGGAAGGTCTCGAAGGTTGTGACGATGGTACTTGCACCGGTATCGTTTAGGATATAACGGACTGGGTGGGGGTTAGGCCAGGTTTAGCTGGTGCAACTGGTGGCTAAAGTATAAACAGACGCGCGCGGTACCAATTGGGCTTGGGATGAGGGTGTGGCTGGAACAGTTATGGAACCGGCCCCGGTGTTGCGGCTATAGTACCAGCCAAGAAATATAGATATGCCCGTATCAGTATGGGCAACATTGCTGCTGAGGAGATGACCAGTTCTGAATAAAATTCTTGGAATTTATGACCCTTTCTGGGCCTGTATGGCTCGGTTTGTGGTTATCACGAAGGATGAGAACCCATTTTGCGCTAGGGATAAATTATTCATGGCATCTGTATCAAGCTCCAGCGAATTCTGAGCCTCTCAAATGCTCAGAGGAGTCGTGTTAAGGAGCCTACGGCGGTCTGGGTTCAGATTTCAATTATTGTCGTAATCGTTTGCTCTTTTTACGTATATTCCCATTTCAATTACTATGAAATATGCATTCAAATGGTCTCTACTTACAATTTCGTTAACAACTTGCCCGGTCCCTTCTTTGGGCTGAACAACAAGCCCCAAACCTCTGGGATTTTTTGGAAATCATTGCTCAAGTCGACCAAAGTAAACGAGTCTTTGCCAACCTTAATCTTACCCTGTTGGATCCAAAGAAGAATGTTCTTGATCGCCTCCTCGTACTGGTCAACAAAATCAAGAATAATGAATCCGTGCACATTCAATCTGTTGACGATGATCTGGGGCCAGGCAAGGATTGCCGAGCCCTTGATATCATTATACCCAGCAATGGCTCCGCAGGCAATAACCCTTCCAAATGGCTTGACTAAGGTCAACATGGCGTCCAAGATCTTGCCACCGACCCCATCAAAGTAAACATCAGCATACTTTTCTTCGCCGAGGGCCTTTTGAAGATTCAGATAGAATTTGGGGTCTTTATAATCGACACAGACGTCGGCACCAATGGACTCAACGTATCTGCACTTGTCGGCACCTCCAGAGATACCAATGACTCTTTTGCACCCAATAACCTTTTTGGCAATCTGGACACACATGGACCCTGTGGCTCCTGAAGCAGCGGAAATTACAATTGTGTCGGTGGCCTTGAGCTTGGCCACATCCAAGAGCCCAAAGTACGCAGTCAAACCTGTCATCCCCAAGACATCAAGGTACCATGTGAGAGGAATCTTGGTGTTTTCGACCTTGTTGAATATTTGGGTAGGATTCAATATGGTGTAGTCCGACCATTTAAGCATGCAGCAAATAATTTCACCAGGCTTATATTTGTCCACCTTGGACTCAACGACTTCAGCGATTCCGGTGGATCTCATGATGTCACCCTTAAGCACAGGCTCGGTGTACATACGATCTGGGTTGATACCCTTTTGGATCCAAGCCCGTTGCGTGGGATCATTGGAGATGTATAAGGTCTTAACGAGAAGTTCACCTTCATTAAGAGGTCTTAATGGGCGGGTTTCGAGCTTGAACGTGGAGTGGGGGTCGCTGAGGTCATAATTGACATCTTTAGTAGCAGGTTCATTCAAGATAAAACATTTGGATTGCGAAGGCATGGTGGTTTGAAGGTCTGAGTATGATGAGAATTCCAGCAGTTTTATATTTTATTGCAAAATGTGGGGATGGTGCGGGAGTGTGCGAGATGCACAATCACCGACTTCCGAGGACTATTTTTAGGCGGGGACAGAAGTGTACGCGATGCGTTCAAGAGAATTGTGCCGCAGCCAGATAACCCGGCGCTGAAAAACTTCAGCTACAATTTACTTGATCTTTCGTTAATTAAATCTTATGTAGTTCTACTACCTGTTTAGGCAATCTTCGTAACCAACTTACCATTTGGCTTGGAAGACCCAAACAAAAGGTTCCACACCTCTGGGACTCTAGCCAAAGGATCCTTTTCCTTGGAGAGATCTTCGACGTGGTAGGCACCAGCGAGAGCGATCTTTCCGGTCTTAATACCTTCCACCAACTTGCCAATGGCTTCTGGGAATTTTGCAAGGTAGTTTCTGACAATGAAACCTCTGATAACCAAAGCATTGGTGATAACTTCGCCCCAGTTTTGAACCGCAAGCTTTTCCTTATCGTTGTAACCAGCAATGGCACCGACGGCAACAATAGAACCGTTCTTCTTGACCTTGGTCAAAGCATAGGACAAAATCTCACCACCAACATTGTCGTAGTAGGCATCGACATAATCAGAGCCAATGATTTCGGAAAGTTGGTCCTGGTAGTCCTTGTCGTTGTAGTTGACACAATAGTCAGCTCCGAGAGACTTGACCCATTCACACTTCTCCTTGGAACCGGCAATTCCGATGACCTTTGGAGACTTGTAAAGCCATTTGGCAAGTTGCACAGCAACGTAACCGGTGGCACCAGCAGCAGCAGAAATAAGGATGGTTTGGCCTTCTTTGAATTGCAATCCTTCTTGAAGTCCGAGGTAGGCCGTGAGTCCGGTAAGACCCAAAGTACCCAAGAAAACAGGAAGATCGAGTCCCAGAGATTCGTCGATCTTGGTGAACAAACCAGCCTCGTGAGATACGGCGTACTCTCCCCAACTGAGACTACCTGTCACCTTGTCACCAACCACGTAGTTGGACGACTTGCTGGCGACAACTTCACCAACACCAAGAGATCTGACTGGCTCACCTTGAAGGACTGGATCAGTGTAGAATCTGTCGGCCTTGACGTTCTTGTCCATCCATCCTCTTTGGGCAGGATCATTGGACAAGTATAAAACCTTCACGAGAACTTCCCCTTCCTTCAATTGAGATTCAGAGAAGTTGACAGTGGCACGTTCAAAGGTGGAGTCGGGAGTGCCGAGCTCGAAGTTTACTTCGCCGGCAGGCGAGTTCTTGACCTTGATAACGTTGTAGCTGGATGGTACGGACATGATTGTATGTAGAGGAATTGTATGCAATTGACTTGTGGTGCAATTGAATAATTCAAACCTGGACAAACGGGCTTCTTATAAAGGATATGCAAGCTGCACGATGAGGATGGCAAGGGCGCGCGGTGATTCACAGTTTGGAATCGGTGATTCACAATTGCTTACGCCAAACCGAGGCTAGTACCGGAAAAATAAGCCACAATAGATCGGTGTGACGCAAGATGCTCCTATTATTGTATACAGCCGTCATGGGGCAGTTACTGGATTGGGATGTGGCACCGATCTGGAGCCAGCGTGGAGGGCTTTTGGTGATGAAAAACCTGTCAATAAGGAAATTGTGCGCGGAATTCGGCTTGTTGTGCATAATGCATAAGTATTCGTCACACTAATTGGGCACTAACCCCGAGGTGCTCATCTCATGATGAGTAAGCAATAACAACTAGTGTTCCAGCATATTCTTCTATAGGTGGGGCTACATCTTTTCGAAAGTTCATGAATTGTACTATACGCAGGCATATTATATTTGTGAATTCTTTTCAGGAATTTCTGTTCCATTGGTGGCCGCAACAGCAGCCTGGTGCTCGTCTTGAGCCAACTTTTCCTTGTTCCAACTCAACAAATTGACATCGCCTGTCTTTCTGGGCTTGATGAAGTTGATAATGAGTAATGCTAGCCCGAGTATCAAACACGCGCCACCGCCGGCCATCCAACTGATGCCCAAAAACACATTCTTGCCTCCAAGTACTGATCTTTGTGAAATGTAGATATATTTCTTACCTTTGTAGGGCAACACGGGGAAGTGGAGGCCGATGGTAACCTCATAGATACCCGCCTTCAATACGTTGTCGTCATTTCTAAGGGCCAATTTGTTGAAAGTGGGCAAGCCTGAGGTGTGCATCCAGTTTTGGAACTGTTCCCAGGACGAAATATCCGGAATATTGGTGGAGTTGTATCCGTTGGGGAAGCGCTTGTACCAGTTGGGAGGAGGCACGATTTCTGTGGGGTCATACTTGGTCTTCTTGAATCTATTTTTGTCAGAAGACCACGCAATGCCCTTTTCAGTCATGACGTAGTCTTCGGAGGTGCCGTTGACCGCGTTCAACGTGGGAGAGTAGGTGTCATTGAACAAACTGTTGGCAATGAGACCACAGGGGTAGTATTTCTTGCCTTCGCTGTTCAACGATAAGGGTTGGCAGTTCTGGCCCACGGTATCCTTGATCACATGGGTAGAGGCTGCTTTTCCGTTGAGCTGGTCCTCATTGAACGATTTGGCAAACCGCCGGTGGTTGGCGTAGAAGTTGTGCAACCGGTAGAACAAATAGATGGGGGCACTGATGTCGTGGGGTACTTCAAACTGGATTCTACACACGTTTCTCTCGTCTTCGAATTGCTGTGACTCGTCAGTGTCGAGTTTCCATTGCGCCCGGTTGGATATTTGGGGGTTTCCACGGAAGTTGTACTCGGTGAAGTTGTCATGGATCTCTGTCCAGTGGTCCTTGACTGCTAGGTTCTCACATTGAGTGTATTCAATCACGATATCCTGGACTCTGTGCGATGCGTACCACATTGCTGCTCCCAAAGGCACAAAAATGATGGCAATTCCAATCAAAAGTGGGATCACCGTCTTGGCTGTGAATACAGGATTGTACGCCTTCATTCGCTGTTGTCTAAATGCGTTGTCTCCCGGTCTTCTGGACTTCTCTTTGGGTTTTTCAGTCGGTTCGTCGTAGGATGAGTCGGAATCGTACACCGGGTTTTCTGGTTCGAACACATTCTGACCGCTCGCCGTTGCATCCTGGTGATCTTGTGCCTGCTCGATGCCGCTGGCTCTTGCTTGAGACGAATCGGCCATGATGAAGGGATGGGGGTGGAGGGAGTGTTTTGTTCCGTGAAAACCGGATCCCCGTCACGTGGGGTTCTCCGACCCGGGCAGTACAGATGCGACACGCGACATTCTATGTCACCAAACGGCCCTTTACGATAGCCGATATCATCAAGATCTTGAAGTTTCTGAGTATGACCGCGGACTTATCAGGTTATTGTTGATTTTGGAAGTGCTATTCTGGCTCTGCTTCAATTCTTGAAATTGCTAAAATTAGCAGAAATTTTGAAAAATTACCTCTAATGAATTGTTTATAAGCAGAAGGCATATTTTTGTTGTATCACAAAGATGCCAGTACCAATTTACAATAAAGTGGAACCATACGTTTCTTTGCAATAGACAGACTAATCCAATAAGTAGAATACCTTACATCATATAAAATTTAAAATTCACGTCTTTCGAACGCTCTAAACTATCCAAGTGTAATTTCTTCGAGACGAACAACTCCCTTTTGCTTGACTGGTGCTTTAGGCATTTCGAATGGTAATTTACAATTCTAGCACTAAATTCTAGCAACCCTCTGTTTTCTGAGAACTGCGTCTATGTGCAGTACACCGAATACGGACATTTCACCAACCAAAATTGCTGCCAGAACAGGTAACAAGTTGTAGTAACTACAGACAGATGCAAGAGATACTAGTAGTTATCTGCCACCCTCAACTTCTTGCTTACGGGTTGGAAAACATGTAGAGAGATGGAGTATTATGAAATCACGGGACTGTTCAGCACGTGCACAACCATAGTGATCAAAATTTTCACTCCATCATTTCAACACCCCAACAATGTCATCCCAAGAAACCGATGCAGAGAAGAATATCGAGATCTGGAAGGTCAAGAAATTGATCAAGTCGTTGGAGGCTGCCCGTGGTAACGGTACCTCCATGATTTCCTTGGTGATTCCTCCCAAGGGTCAGATTTCAATCCAGCAAAAGATGTTGACTGATGAATATGGTACTGCCTCCAACATCAAGTCGCGTGTTAACCGTTTGTCAGTGTTGTCCGCTATCACATCGACCCAGCAGAAGTTGAAATTGTACAATTCGGTGCCCAAGAACGGTTTGGTGATCTACTGTGGTGAAGTGTTGACCGATGAAGGTAAGGAAAAGAAGTTGAATATTGATTTCGAGCCATTTAAACCTATCAACACCTCGTTGTACTTGTGTGATAACAAATTTCACGTCGAGGCATTGAGTGAGTTGTTGGAAAATGACGACCGTTTCGGGTTCATCATTATGGACGGTAACGGAGCTCTCTTCGGTGCTGTTTCTGGTAACACCAGAGAGGTTTTGCATAAGTTCACTGTGGATTTACCCAAGAAGCACGGAAGAGGTGGTCAGTCGGCCATGCGTTTCTCAAGATTGAGAGAGGAAAAGAGACACAACTATGTCAGAAAGGTTGCCGAAGTGGCGGTGCAAAACTTCATCACCAACGATAAGGTCAATGTCAAGGGATTAATTTTGGCTGGTTCTGCTGATTTTAAGACTGAATTGTCCAAGTCTGACCTTTTTGACTTGAGATTGCAACAAAAAGTCATCAAGATTGTGGATATTTCTTACGGTGGAGAAAACGGGTTTAACCAGGCCATCGAATTGTCCGCCGAAACCTTGGCCAACGTCAAGTTTGTCCAGGAAAAGAAGTTATTGAATCAATATTTCGACGAAATCTCTCAAGATACCGGTAAATTCTGTTACGGTATTGATGATACCTTGAAGGCATTGGACCTTGGTGCTTGTGAAACGGTGATTGTGTACGAAAACTTGGCCATCATCAGATACACATTGAAGGACATTGAAGGAGAAGAAGTCGTTGCCCACGCCAATCCTGACTCCCAAGACAAGTCATGGCAATTGGACAAAAAGACCGGAACCGAAATGGAAATCGTCAAGGAAGAGACATTCTTGGAATGGTTGGCCGAAAACTACAAGAGCTTTGGTGCCAACTTGGAATTTGTCACCGACAGATCATCCGAAGGTGCCCAATTCGTCCAAGGTTTCGGTGGTATCGGTGCTATGTTGAGATACAAGGTCAACTTTGAACAGTTAGCCGACGAATCCGACGAAGACGAATATTATGATGATGATGACGATGATTTCATTTAGATGGCCTGGAGTTTATAGATAAGCTTTGATATGGGCCTGCATAATGGTTCGATAGAGCGGCCAAGGCGATGAGCTGTCGACTAATTGTATTAGTCAATGGTGCTATTACTGGTAGGATTAGTATAGGCAAAATAAGTAATGCTGATTTGATTCCTTGCGTAAATCGAAAAGCGTTTCCCATATTGTACTACGACCGCGATATTCTACAGCTGGTCAAATTAATATGTATTACTCAGTAATTTGATTTATTATGCTCTTAGATTGTACCAGTTACTTCTTGGGCTTAGTAACTTTGTTTTTGTTCTTCGAATTGTGCTTGTTATTGCTCTTGTCACCATTCTTGACATTGCTCTTGTCGTTTTTCTTGACATTAATCTTGTCGTTTTTCTTGACATTAATCTTGTCGTTTTTCTTGACACTGTTCTTGACATTGTTCTTGACGTTAATCTTCCCTGACTTACCCCTCAAAGCATCCAAAGCATTAGTTGATTCGTGACCCAAAACATCTTTATGGGTGTTTCCTGTCACCATTTGATGGGCCAAGTTTTGGAGCCCACTGGTTAAGTATGATCTTCTCAAGTTCTTTCTCAATGGCACTCTCATCAGCTCCTTGAGCTCGAATCTCAATCTTTTCAGTTCATCTTTGGTCAATGCCTTACTTTCTTTTCTTTTTCTTTGCTTTTTAATAATATCATCTTCAAAGTCTTCAATATCAGAATTGTTATCTATTCCCAACTCTTCTGCTGCTTGTTCGACCCATGTCTTTTCCTTCCTACTGGCGACGTTAGAAATAGTAGCATCAGCCAACCTGGCGGAAAGAGACACTCTGGGTTTAATTTGAGACACCAAATCCATTTCCAATGGCAAAAGCTTAACATCGTTATGGATATTCATCCGTGGATTCTTTTGACTAGTGGCCACAAGTCTCCGTAATTTTTTCAATGGACCCGACGCTTCTTGTGGTGAACAGAACATCACAGAAACACCTTCGTTACCTGCTCTTGCAGTTCTTCCAGATCTATGAACGTAAACATCTGCAGATCTGGGAAGATGGTAATGAACAACATGATCGATATTTGGAATATCTAAACCTCTGGCAGCTACATCAGACGCAATGAGGACAGAAACTTCGTTCTTTCCACTGGCTTCCTTGAACCTTTCCAAAGATCTCAATCTTTGTTTCTGGATCATAGCTGAATGCAACGCAAATGCAGGAACATTAAGGTTGTTTAAGAATGGGACCAATCTTTTGACAGAGTCAATAGAGTTTGCAAATACCAAGGTACTGCCCTTGTACATGAGCAAAAAATAATACAAGTAAAGGTCTCTTTCTAAGGGACCACATTCAACCAAAGCTTCAGTAACTTGTCCTGAAACAATTTCCTTGGGATTTGCATCTATGAGCATAGGCTTAGGATCCTTGAACTTCAATTTCGAATTCAAAAGTTGAAGAATTTCATCGTTGTCAATTAAGGTACCTTCCTGGTTCTTTTTATACTTTTGCACTTTGTCCAACTTTCCGAACAAGTCTCTGGAGAATGTAGCACTGAACACGAGAGTCTGCCACTTCCATTCAACACTATCCGACTTCTTTCTGTTTTTTGAGAATAGTTCCAAGATCTTTTCAAAGTCTTCGAAGTGGCCATCTTGTAATAATCTATCGGCCTCATCTAATACAATAACGTCTGTATTAGCCAACCTCTTGACTAACTCCTCGCTCTTCTCTAACAATTCTAAGAATCGACCTGGCGTGGCTACCAAAACTCCAGGGCTATGTTTAAGTAATCTTTCTTGCTTCTGAATGGACAATCCTCCAGTTATACTGACAATACCATTATAATGCAAAGGAGAGAATTTGGAAACGGCTCTAAGATGATCGACCACTTGATGGGCCAATTCTCTTGTTGGTGCAAAGATTATTCCTGTGGGAGGAGTAATTATTTTGTTTTTACGGTTTTCTTTGATTTGGGCGAGATTGCTCATGTATTTTTCCAAAATGGGAATACCGTAAGCCAAAGTCTTACCCGAACCCGTAGTAGCCTTACCAATGATATCTTTACCTTGAAGAGCCAAAGGAATGGTCTTCTTTTGAATTGGGGTTGGTTTGTTGAATTTTAATGCATTTAATCCTCCCAAAGTGTAGGCATTTAAGGAGAGTTCATTTTTCTCATCTTGCCATTCAGGCAAATTGATCTCGTTTACATCAGGCAAAGGAACATCCAACGGGAATGCTCCCGATTCTAACTCCTCGAGAAGATTATCGATTTCAGCCTCGGCATCGGCATCCTCTGCATTTTCAGTATCATTTTCGGCTACACCCTCCTCTTGAGAGACTTCGTCAAACCCGGTGAACTCCTCTTCCTCAGAGATATCAACGTGATCGGTATCTTCATTATCTTTAGTGACCTGTTTTGTGCTTTTAGCCTTTTTGTCATTGTCCTCTCGTTCAACAAATTGTGGTTGCCCGTCCACCATTTGAACGTCAACTCCTTCCAACTCTTCAAGGCCCATAAAGCCCAGGTAGTCTCCCAAATTGTCAGGAATGTCCACTGGTTTCCATGATAAATCACCGATTTTCACAATCTTAGACTGTTTATGCAACTTTTGCTTCAAGGTTGGAGGTTTCCTAGGTTTCTGGAACTTCTTCGAGCCCTTCTTCGCTTTTGGACTTTTAGAGCCCTTTTTCAGGCCGTTTGACTCTTTTTTAGGCGCTGTTGGTGCCATTTTTGAGAATATTCAGTCTTCCAAATTACCTTTAGGCATCGCATTTTTTTGGTGAACCCATCGCACCTGTATATAACGCAAAATATGGAGATGATCGAAAAGGTCGATAGGGAGAGAATAGTAATCGATCAGCACTGAGAGGTGAGATACGGTGCTAGTGGCGGTCATACTAATCTCTCAAGCTTTTCAGATTGCACTTTAGGCGATAGTACTAACTTTGACGAGTGAAGAGCCACTGCAAACAAGTTCTGAGTCACCTTTGAGATTTACCACTAAATTCTAAGCCCGACCATAAGTTGACCAATTGATACCGAATATGCTTCGTCGGAACAGGAGCATCACAGGAAAAGGTTCCGCTAAGAGCTTGAAGCCGCAGAAGGCTCGCCAGCTCATACGACGGTTTCATGTGCTACAAAAGAACAAATATTCTATCGTCATGAAACTTTCCAAGAGCTTGGGCATAGCAGACGTGACCCTAGATAACTATAAGGAACATCTTTTGAACGGCAGAAACAAGCTAATTTATGAGGATACATATAAGCAGTTTAAAATTGGCAAGCAAGATAAGCAACCCATTCGATTGGAAGAATTGGACCAAGAGTCCCTTGTACGACAATTGGCTAAGATAGACGGAGAAATAGACAAAAGGGGAGGGCTCAACACATATCAGTACGCATCAACACAAGGACAGGACTCTAAGAGAGGAGGAGACTCGTCGAAAAAACTTGTGGAATGGTTGAAAACTCCTAAATACCAAGAGAAACTTGGACAGGACCTCCACGCTCTAGAAATAGGCTCCTTGAGCGCAGCCAATGTAATTCTGACAAGTGGAATATTCCATGAAGTGACAAGAATCGATTTGAACTCACAAAGTCCGCTCATTGTAAAGCAGGACTTTATGGAACGGCCACTTCCTACGAACGACAGTGAAAGGTTCCATTTGGTCTCGTGCTCGTTGGTGGTTAATTTTGTACCGTCTCCACAAGAACGGGGACAGATGTTGGCTCGGATAACCAAGTTTTTGAGACCCCCCACGGGCACTAGTATGAGCACATTATTCTTTGTGTTACCGTTGCCCTGTGTGAAAAATTCTCGGTATTTTGATAGTAATGCTCTCCAAAGTATCATGTCCCATTTGGGGTTCACTACCACCTTTTACTACGAGGCGAAAAAGGTTGCATACTGGCTCTACGATTGGAATGGAACCGTGGGGAGCCCCAGCCTGTTCCCCAAGCGCGAGTTGCATCCGGGGTCAACAAGAAACAACTTCTGCATCACCTTGTGATCCTACCGTTACATTTCAGTGTATAGTGTAAAGCGCGAGAATAAAAAATCCGTCAATGTTACATTTGGCCGGAAAAACTAATATGCGTGAAGAGGGGCCATCTTGGGCACTGTCAATTGGTATTGCAGCATAGCCTTGGACCCCAGTTTACAAACCTGCATTGCCCCTGGGGTACCGCCTACGCTCATACTACAGCAGATGGGGTAGTATATATTGCCACAAACCGCCAAGTGGACCCAACAACTTAGCGCCTGGAGACATTCGCCAGCCGTACAAGTAAATTGTTGAAATTTCGGACATTTCCTACCGACGCAGGTGCATAACATGCGGTTGACGTTTGTTTGCAGAGGGCTCGTGTAAATGGAACCAAGTCCTGGAGATATGACACCACTCATGGCTAAAATCGGAAGATTCTGCACGACCCGGTTACTGCCATACGAGCTGAAAAACCCATTGGATAGAGTTTGAAATGCCGGTAGGGTCCAAACCCGAGTATGGTGGTGACCATCGGAGGGAGCAGGAACAGGAAGGGTCGGGTCCAACAGTGGCGGGGCTCGCAACGCGCGGTATTTTTTTTTTTGGTTTCCTTTTTATTTTTCAGTCATGCTAAAGGCTCTTGACAAGATACGAATGACACCACTAGGGCTACTAGCGTCAGGGGAAGTTAAAGGGTCCCAGATGACTCTTCCAATAGCTAATGCAGCTACGTCACTGTGTATTTGACAGAACAATCTAGAGGTGGAAAATTATCAAGAGAAGCCCAATGTCAACATGCTGCATTAACCGCTTTCGGTACATGTACAACACGTCCGGCGTTTATAGGTTAATTGGAATTCATGTATTTAGGTGGACCTACCGGACGAGTGTCTCCCTACGGCAAGAACGGTAACTTACGCGGTGCGATCCGGGGACCAAATACGGATTTCCTGGAGCAAGGCCCCGATAATCTGACCATTAAAACTCAATACAGCAATATAGAACCATCTCAAATTTTGCCCTGTTTCGTAGTCGGACCCTTCAAGGCCGCTGAGCCATTTCGAGGTAACATGCGGTGTTGATTATCCTGCATCGGAAAAATTGGTTTTGTGTAACCATGACGGTACATGAGGCGACTACAAATTTTTCCGTGACAGAGAGGCGATATTCACTAGTAAAATTTTTCGAAAAACGGCCGACGTTCTATTTGCCATTTAGAAGCTTTCGGTAATAGTAAAATTAAGGATTGTACGTACATCTATGCTGTTCGATTCTTCGTAGACTCCATGGGGTGTGACCAAACCTAAACTGTGCCACCTCCTACTCCCATTTCCCCCTTGGGTTTAGCAGGTTAATTGACAAATAGAATGATCGTCAGGTGATAAATTATGCACCATGCCCATGGAGTGCTATAATTCCCATGGGGACTCTCGGAGAAACTGGAGAGCGTTTTGTAACGATCATGCGGGGAGGGTTGTAGGTGCACATAATCTGCAGGGGCTCGCAACATATGCGCAAAAGAAATTTTGCCAGAACGGTCTGCTGAGGACGAATTTCTCCGGACTTTGCAATATAAAAGACCACTGAAGTCCCCCCTCCTTTTGAGTTTTTCATCATCATCATCATCATCATTATTCAATAATGTCTAATTCTGAAACTAATTCTGGTGTGCAAACACCTGTTGCTTCTTCCATATTAGAAAAGGAAGATCAAGTGGATCAACAATCCAACCATGACCACACAAAGACTTTAGCAGCAAAGCCTAAGTCCGAGTATATTCTTATCTCCATCTTCTGTTTTATGATTGCATGGGGTGGTTTCGTCTTTGGTTTCGATACCGGTACTATTTCTGGTTTCGTTAACATGTCTGACTTCATGCAAAGATTCGGTCAAACTAGACATGACGGTACCCACTACTTGTCCAATGTCAGAACTGGTTTAATGGTTTCCATTTTCAATGTTGCCTGTGCTATTGGTGGTATTTTCTTGTCTAAGATCGCCGATGTCAACGGTAGAAGAGTCGGTATTATGTCTGCTGCTGTGATTTACGTTGTTGGTATCATTGTTCAAATCGCTGCTCAACATGCTTGGTACCAAATTTTGGTCGGTAGATTTATTACTGGTTTATCTGTCGGTACTCTTTCTGTGTTATGTCCTTTGTTCATTTCTGAATCTGCTCCAAAGGTTATGAGAGGTACTTTGGTTTTCTGTTTCCAATTGTGTATTACCTTTGGTATCTTTATTGGTTACTGTGTCACTTACGGAACTAAGCTGTTGTCCGGTACCAGCCAATGGAGAATTCCTTTGGGTTTGTGTTTCCTCTGGGCCATCATGTTGGTTGCTGGTATGCTTGCTATGCCTGAATCTCCTCGTTTCTTGGTTGAAAAGAAGAGAATCGAAGAAGCTAAGAAGTCCATTTCCAGATCTAACAAGGTCGCTGAAGAAGACCCTGCTGTCTACCATGAAATCCAATTAATCCAAGCTGGTATTGACCGTGAAGCTCTTGCTGGTTCTGCATCCTGGAGTCAATTGATCACTGGTAAGCCTGCTATCTTCAGAAGAGTTGTGATGGGTATTATGTTGCAATCCTTACAACAATTGACTGGTGACAACTATTTCTTCTACTACGGTACTACCATTTTCCAAGCTGTCGGTTTGAAGGACTCTTTCCAGACCTCCATCATTTTGGGTGTTGTTAACTTTGCTTCCACTTTTGTTGGTATCTGGGCTATTGAAAGATTTGGTAGAAGACAATGTCTTTTGACTGGTTCTTTTGCTATGTTTGTGTGTTTCATCATCTACTCGGTCATTGGTTCCGTTCACTTGTACAAGGACGGTGAACACGACAACAACAACACTTACAAGTCATCTGGTAATGCCATGATTTTCATCACATGTCTCTACATTTTCTTCTTTGCATCCACTTGGGCTGGTGGTGTCTACACCATTATTTCTGAAACATACCCATTGAGAATCCGTGCCAAGGCTATGGCTATTGCCACTGCTGCTAACTGGCTTTGGGGTTTCTTGATTTCCTTCTTCACTCCATTCATTACATCCGCCATTCACTTCTACTACGGTTTTGTCTTTACTGGATGTTTGCTTTTCTCTTTCTTCTACGTCTACTTCTTTATTAGTGAGACCAAGGGATTGAGTTTGGAAGAAGTCGATGAATTATACGCCCAAAGAATTCCCCCATGGAAGTCTGCTTCCTGGGTCCCACCAAGTGAAGAGGCTATGGCCACTTCCACTGGTTTCGCTTCTGTTGGTAAGTCTCAAGAAGTTGAACATGACGTTTAAACGAATAATTTGAACCATCCATAGACAATAATGAATAACGTTTAATAGAATAGAGAGTATAATATCTCGTAATGAATGGTACTACAATATATGTGATTTAATAAGTTAACCTGTAATATTTACCAACCTTGGTTATGAGGGCGTTGGGACTTTCTCCGGAAAATCTAGCTCGGATAATTTACTAATTTCTTAAGTGTTCCCAACCAAAAAAAATTAACGTTTCATGCAACGCGGTGACGCATGCATGGAGGCTGATGTTGCTGCAACCGGGCCGCTCGGTGCCACCTAAAATTGCCCATTTAGGTTTCTAAACCATGCAACCGAGAATCGGCTTCGGAAGCTGGTGACAGAAATTGCGCTTAGCATCGCCCCTCTAGAACACCAATATACCAATTTGCGCTCGAATGTTGCATACCCCAGAGAGACGATGTTTCAATGCAGCTCGTATTGGTCTAGCTAGTTTTGTGGCTTGCAGCTCAATACGAAGCAAATTGGTCTACTATTTTTATGGTTTGGAAAATTCACAAAACTATAAACTTTGTAACCACAGATACTATGTATCGTATGATGGAACAGCAAAGCTTGCTATCTGAAGTCCAGATTCAGAATTGAGCATCACCAAATAAGTTGGTACATAATGAAATACGGTGAAATATTGCATCATGTAATATCAGTTCATTCAATATCATATCATATTATGCTTATATAAATACCTAATTGCAATATTACCCAGACCTTAACACCTAATTAACAAATAAAAAACACAGCGAAAATGGCAAATTTTCATACCAGCAGTACTGATGTGTAGCTCTAGAACAAGTGAACAATCATGTCCAAACTTGCAACTGCTCAAAGTATTGAACAGTTTTACCCTCCTTATTATTCAAATTTTTCACCACCGATTCTCTGAGTGAATCCACCATCACAGGATGGCCACAAGTTACAAAACATACTGAGCCTGATGATTCCATTATGCCATTCTGAACAATCATTTCGATGTTGGGTCTACCGCTCTTGAAGATGACATGTGATAATTCAGAATCAATAGGTCCACTAGTTCCGTATGTTGTAACTTGTCGAGGGAACGACAATAGAGACGAAGAATCGTCGATCTTGTTCTCATCCGAAACAAAGTTCAGATAGTTCACTTCCTGATTAAGAACAGCAGCCTCAGTTTTTTCGTCCCTTTTATTGTAGGTTTCCCCTAATGGTAGCAATGCAATATCAGCAGATGAGGAACTGGAACCTAAAGAAGGAACGGGAATCTTCTTCCACGAAGTTACGTAAATTATAGTTTCGATTCCGCTGTTTTTCAACTCGATCAATTCTTCCTTGAACCACTCTATGGATATAAAGTCCCTGATTACCCAAATCAAGGTTAATTTGGTATTAGTTCCAATAAGATTCGTTGCCTCAGAGAAGATACCAGGAATACCATTTCCACCAGCAACGAATACGGCACTATCAAACGTTTCTGCTGGTGTCTTCTCGCCATAACTTCCCTCCACTGCCACCCTAACTTGATGAAGATCGTCCAAGGCTCTGGTGACTCCAGCTTTGACCTTCACATATAAAACAATTTCCTTAGGTTTAGTAACATATGTGAATGGATGGGACTGCCAGAAACACGACGGACGTAAAAAGTGAACAAAGACATGACCACCGGGGACGCATGGCCAGTCTTGGGGTTTAGGAATTGTTACTACCACGGTGTCATCGATTCTCCGGACCCTAGCTATCGGAAAGCCGAATTCCCAAAGCCGGCCAATTCGTATTATCCTGTCAAAGGCCCAAATTGCAACTGAAAGACAATAATATCCTAGGCAGTAGAGGTCCAACACATGGAGCCAAGCACCGACAAGGAATACGAACGCTAGAAATATGTGTAGAACTAAGAATAATTCATAGTTGTTCCGGCGGAGCACCAAAAGACCTTGTATCAAAATCGCAATTCCGGCAAAAAAGCCAAAGACTCCATACACTATGTATGCCTCTCTCAGGTTACTATTCCTGCGAACCATGTAAGCTTTGTAACAAACTCCATGGATAGTAACCAATATCACCACTATTCTGGATAGCCATCTATGATAAGCGATGTAAGTCGAATAATCCCATCCTGTAAGCCATTGAAGAAAGTTGTTGCGCCCACCGAAAAGAACCAATACCGGGGTAAGCGAGCTGGCAATAATGGACGATCTTACAGCGAAATATCTGAGGTATGCTTCCAATTTCACCGAGAAGATGGCGTCATTTTCAATGTAGTGGATTTTAGTGAAAAAGAAAAATATCGTCATTGCAAGGAAAACCGTAAGCAAGACTGACTCGAGCCTTGTAGGAAGTAGAAAATGGCGGTATGCGTGAGTTTTGTAACCGTTGAAAAGGGCAGGAAGGAGAAGCTTTCCACGGGTAATTCTTACAGCCGGCTGCAAGGATTGAGCGATTAAGTTGGCGGGTTTCGATCTTAGCAATAATCCTAGCACCGGCATCCGTAGCCAATGTACCCTACTCATACCATTAGCAACCGTGGCTATTCCAGTAACCACGAACCAAAATCCCCCAAGGATAAGGCCATATTTAATTGACCGGTCGTAATTTCCCAAAAACTGGTCGTATGATGCTGCGTACAACTGGATCTGACTATCATTCAACTTCACCGGATTGTGGCACCCTTGGAACTCTTGGGCGTGGTTAAGATATTGTCTATGGGCATCCTCAAACTCAGCTCTAGACACTGTCACCCCATACTCTCCACATATTTCCAAGAAATCATTAATAAGATTAGGGCGACTTACCTTGTAGCAATGTGAAATTGTCGCCAATGCTGCCTGATCAACGCAGTAATGCTCTTCCAACGTACTCAGACTCCAGCAGCTATTGGTATTGGCTGAAATCACCATATTGCACGCCATTAGAGCGATTCTCCCTTGACTAAACTCGTGAAATGGAGCAGACTCTACTGCTTTGGCTGGACTAACGGCAACAAGTGCAGTTAGCACTAGTGCCACCCCAAGGATAGCCCGGATTGTTCTCAAATGTTCATGGCCCTTGTACCGTGGGATCATCGCCACTAGAAAGAGCAATCCGAGTACCCCACTGGCAAGAATGGCTGGGTAATACATGCTCGTTGGTTCCAGAAGGGTTAGAGCAAAGAAACCGCCACCTCTGTCAATTCAACAGGATCGTTGGATAAGGATACCTCCTTCGGGCCATATATAAGAGATCAAAAAGATAACTTGGCCTCGACTGTATGCAGTCGTCCGATTTAGAAGTGTGGATGCAGACAGTAAGTAACTACATGCAAGAAAATATTATGGCATGACATCCCAACAAAATCGGTACAAAAGGAGTATAAACCTCCTTGCATCCGTTAATAGGCACTTTGAAACGGCCACATGCTGTCCTCTTGCTTACCCTACCAGACAATGCTCACATCAGTAACACTATTGCGATGATCCGCACTTTATTGGTATCCTGTACATACAAAATCGACTCCGATGTCGGCATTCCTATTTTTCTGTCGTTAAAGTGGGCGTCAGCATGCGGGCGGGGCAAAGGAAACCCATGCCCCACCGAAGCATATGCACCTCCGGATACCGCAGGTTTCTCGCTTCCACATCCGTGCTTCCGTTTCGAGACTGTAATAGTACACCGCCTTTAACTAGATGACATTTTTCTGTCTGCTTTGAAGTCAAATAAAACCGTTGGCTTTAGTCGCGTGACCCCAGACCTGTATCGTGACGTCGCAGTGCAAGCTAACAAATTGCTAACGATCCAGACCTACGCTTACAAACCATTTTGCACCCATATAAACCTGCCCCTCTTTGCTGTTCAGATTCACAACTTGAATCATATTACGGTCCAGACAGAATGTCAATCCAAACATCCAAACTTGAAGACCAATACATCCCTCTTAACCAAATAAGAAGGCCCATCCCTCCGGTGCTAGACCACGCCAAAATCGATGCCATGGCATCCACCCTCCAGGGAACTCCTATGGCATCGGCAACTTGTAAATTAGATGACATTACATCGGGAGAATTACCTCCAATCGATGTATTCCGCGTCCGTGAATCGGGGAAAGACTACTACTTTGCTTTTGGTGGATGCCATAGATTCCAAGCATATGATAGGGTCAGCAAAGAAGGCAATAAGGAGACCATGGTCAAGGTGAAACTTTTACCTGCTACACGGAAGACTCTCAAACTTTACTTGGGAGGGTCTGTGGATGAGATGTTTGGCGATATGGATAAGCAAATTGCGGAACAGAACACCGAGTAATTGATGCCTCCGTCGTCCATTCTCACGATTAATGCCCCGACGAAAACTAAGCTACATTCTACATGATAAAATAGATTAAGTATAATAGATTGAATTGAAGCTACTATTGTTCTCATACTGTAGTTGCATCCTGGAGTAACCTACTAGACCGATACTTTAACCGTACATTCGTTAAACTCTCTAAATTAATTTTTTCCGCTTGGGGGTCCAATCATGCTAACGACATATGCTTATAACAAATGCTATAGTATGATAATGCTCATCGATCTCCCTGTAAATATACTGAGGCCGAAGTTTTGATGGTAAATTCAAGACCAAACTTGCAATTGTTCGTAGAAGTCAATTCTCTTTTTGGTCTTGTCCAAATGCTCAATCACAGCACATCTCAAATCATCTACCATAACTGGGTGACCACAAGTGATAAATGCAGTGGATCCTGAAGAAGCTTCTGTTTCTCTACTCACTAATTCGGACATGGAAGGTCTACCCTCCACGAAAGTGATGTGAGATAATTCTTGTCTGATAGTAGCAACCATATTTCCGTATTCAGTATTGGAGTCTTCAAAACTACCCTTCTTGTCCAGGGAGTTTCCATCAATAGAATCAGCCTTCTCTTCAACGGAATTGGCCTTTTCGTCCTCGTCTTTGTTGTTGATAGCAGTAACAGTCTTGTTGGTTCTTCTGTTGGCAAAGTCAATTTCTTCAATGATCTCATTGCTGCATGGCTTGGTAATGAACACAGTAGTGTCAACCTTGGAGCCCTTCAATGCCAACAATTCTTCGTAGAACCACAACAATGACTTGTATTCTCTGACGACCCACAATAATTTCAAGGTAGGCTTAGCATCTCTGACGGCTAAGTCGTAAACTTCGGAATAGATACCTGGAATACCGTTACCACCAGCAACAAAGACAGCGGATTCGTATTTCTTGGCAGGGGTTGGGGATCCGTAAGGACCTTCGACAGCCACTCTGATTTCAGCAGCTCTTCCTGGGTTGTTCAACAAGTATTGGTACAATCCATGAGTAACACCTCCCTTGACCTTACAGAAGAGCACAATCTTGTTGTCAAGTTCAGCGTGTTCGGTAAAGGTGAAAGGGTGAGATTGCCAGAAACAAGTTGGTCTAAGGAAGTGGATGAAGGCATGTCCACCAACAACTGGCTGCCAGTAGGATGGCTTTGGAATAATAACCTTGAGTGTTTCTCCGGATAACAAAGTGACTTCAGCTTTGGGGAAACCGAATAAGGCAAGACGACCGAGTCTAACGGCTCTGTCAAACACCCAGACAGCAGCAGAGGCATAGTACCACCACACGTAACCCAAATCATCAACGTGAATCCAAGCACCACCAACAAACAAAGCAGCCATGACAATGTGAATAAATAAGAAGATTTCGTACCAACGTCTACGCAAGTAAAGGGAACCTTGAATCAAAATGATTGCACCAGCACCAAGAGCAATGAAACCCCAGATAACGTAAGTTGCAGCAACATCTTCGGCATAGTATTCCTGGAAGGTGAAACAAAAGTTAATACCATGGATCATCACCAAGATGAAAGCCATACGGCCCGCCCAACGATGGTAGGTGATGAAGGTTGCAAAATTCCAACGAGTCAACCATTGGAGGAAGTTGTTTCTTCCTGCAAAAAGAATAAGCAATGGAACGATAAAGGTGGCGACGATACCAGTTCTGTCGGCGGAGTATCTCAACATTCCTTGGGACTTGGTCAAGAAGATAGGGTCATTCTCGACCCATCCGTAACCATGCGACACACCGAAAACGGTAACAGCAACAAACCCGGTGACGATAATGGTTTCAAATCTGGAAGGAACCAACAAACCGAACACTCCCAAGAACATTTTCTGCTCGGTCTTACGTCTCCTGACCAAAGCTGGCAAGGTGACGTATTTTCTCCAAGCATTGGAAATTGGACCAGTGCAACGCTTGGTCAAACCGGGGAACAAAAAGGTGCTCCAGTTGGCAACGGCTGCAATTAACATCACAAGAAGCCAGTATCCAAGGACACCAGAACCATAGTACAACGAATTGTTGTAGTTTCCGAGGAAATTCTTATAGGATGCAGCAAACATGTCCATCTGGGTCTCATCGAGAATCACAGGGTAGTCCACCACATTCGTAATATTGAAGCCCTCGACTTCCAGGGTATTACGGGCACTGGACTTGTACAAATCGTAAGCTTTCTGCATCACGTCGTCGGTAAGCTTGACATCGAAGTATTCACATTGGCTCTTAGCGGCACTAATGAACTCACTGTTGTATCTATTACGGTAGGTTGCACATCCAATCATGGTGGCCATGGCAGCAGTGGTGTTACAGTAACAGTAATAGTTACCCTGCTCACAGAACAACGCTGCACCATCGATCTGGTAGTTACAGGCCAAATAGGTCAACGTTCCGTCAGAGTAGCCTTCATAGGCATGATAGTTGGTGGCCCCAGACCCTAAGGCTAGGAACAAAAATCCCACTAATGTGAAAATATTCATTGGCTATGATTTCGGTTTTGAACAAGAGAAGAAATTCGAGGGCTCGATTCTTCCATGGTATTTATAGTTCTAGGATCTACGACAATGCTGATTCAGTGGGGGCAACGGGCATAATGGCCTAAAGACTTTTCAAACGGTCCCAGTGGTATGTATCCAATACCAATTAGGATATTGGAGGAGAAAAATATGTACCTCAAATTATTATTTTAGAACCTACACCCTGGGTGATGTATCAACCGCCTCACCTACATGATATTCGCCCTATTGTTGGACGATGCAGCCTATTAGCGGGCTTGCTTTTATTAGACATCCCTCGTAAATAATCTGATATTGATTGAGTCCGTGCGCCGTGCGCCCTACTTCAAACCCTGCATAACCGGATGCACCCACATCTCGGGTGTTCCCTGAGGCATCTCCGATGCTCGGCTCCAAACAGCCTTTTGCGGACCATAGGAGCCTCATCATGGTCGTATTGTGGGTTCAACAAACGGGATTTTCACTGAGAATACCCGCCTGGCTCGCCTATATCTTTATTGAAATTCCCCATCTTTGACTGGTCCCTTGCTTGCTTCATCTATCATGCGCATTTGCCAAGACTGGAGAAACAAAATTTAAATTCAGCCAATCACAAAATTTGGCAGGTTTGCAAACCATACTGAGACAATAGCGAACATCAGTCGTACGAAGGTGCAGCCATTGGATGAATTGGTTAGGTTGCCCGCATTATGCATATAATTCTAATGCATAACCCACCTTACAGCAGGATCGTCCAAGCTCCTGCCGCACGTACGAATCAGATTCAGGCAAATTTCTCCTACTGATCGGATCAGATAATCACAACGCTGCACGCCAACTTCGCACCACAATTTATTTTTTACTTTCCCTGTTGAAACGGTTATGCACGGATTTAATTGCATTCTCCAATGGTTCTACAATAGAAGCTGGGTGGAGCCAATCACATCACCAAGCAATATAAGACTCCTACAACATGTGGCCGTTATGTGGCTGCTGTTGCTCCTTCGCTACCCCAGGACTATTCCGTGGCCTTTATTGACAATTTATTGACAATATAGAATAATAAATTAGTGACTGAACCCGACGCAACCGGACGTAACACAAAACTGTTGCCGGTCCCTGCCAGCCAGCGCTTTCGCTTGTGCTATCCTCGGATGCCCCTGAAATTTTTTCTGAAATAGCCTTGGTGTCGTTCGTGCAGTGCCACTGATCCGATGAGATAAATAAATTAACAATAACGCCCTGGAATAACCCCATGCTATCAGGACAATCTGCGGGTAGAATGTGGAGGTCGGCTCTAAGCCCACACTTGTAATTCCTCGAAGAAGTCCATTCTCTTGCCTTCATGCTTGTCTAGGTTGTCGGTTACAGCCTTACGCAAGTCATCCACCATAATAGGATGGCCGCAGGTGATAAATGCAGTTGAGCCTGTAGATTCTTCCACTTCTTGTGCAACGATATCGTGCATGGAAGGTCTTCCTCCCTTGAACGTAACGTGAGACAACTCGTCATGGATGATGCTGATGATTCTTCTCTTACGCAGCGATTCGTCCATAGAACTGCCGCTGCTTGTCAAGGACACCTCTTTCTCGTCCTTCGATTCTTGTACATCATCCTTGGCCAGCTTGTCATTGTCGAGGCTGTCTAGATCTTGGTTTCTCTTTGTGGTATTGTCAAATTCACCGCTTAACTTTCCTCCCAATTTCAATTCCTTTTCGCCATCTTTATCCAGATCGTCTTCGTCCAGCACAAGAGGGAATCTAAGATTGAATTCCTCGAGGCATTCGTTGGAGTCGGGCTTGGTCACGTAAATAGTGGTTTGGACCTTGGAGTTCTTGAGGGTCAACAATTCTTCATAGAACCAATAGAGAGACTTGTAGTCTCTGACAATCCAATATAACTTCAAACTTTGCTTGATATTGTCCTTGGATCTAATCGCCAAGTGATGAATGCCGGAATAAATACCTGGAATACCATTTCCTCCGGCAATGAACACACTGGTGTCATATCTGGAGACGGGGCTTGGAGCTCCGTATGGTCCTTCCAATGCAACTCTTATATGGGTGGTTCTTCCTGGGTGGGTAGCCAAGTATTGATAGAGACCATGGGTGACACCTCCCTTAACCTTACAGTACAAGGTGATGGTATCCTTGTCCTCAATAGAGTCAGTGAAGGTGAATGGATGCGATTGCCAGAAGCATGATGGTCTGAGGAAATGAATGAATGCATGACCACCGGGGATTGACTTCCAGTATCTTGGCTTTGGTACCTTCACTTTCAAGGTCTCATCTGCCAACAAGAAAACTCTGGCTTTAGGAACACCGAAACTTGCAATTCTTCCGAGTCGAACAGCACGGTCAAATATCCAAGCAGCAGAAGCTGCATAATAGAACCAAACATAACCCAACTCATCAGTATGAATCCATGCACCACCAATGAAAATGGCGGCCAAGATGATATGAAGTAACAAGAAAATCTCGTACCATCTTCTTCTCAAAAAGAGCATACCTTGGAACATAATAAGACCTCCAGCAACAGTAGCGATTATACCCCACATGAAGTACGTCTGTTTGGCTTCTTCGGCGTATTCAGGGGCCACCATTACAGTGAAACAAATAGCATGAGCAAGCACCATAAGGAAAATGGATCTGGCAAGCCATCTGTGGAACGTAACAAAGGTGGCATAGTTCCACAAGGTGAACCATTGAAGGAAATTGTTTCTCCCAGCCAAAAGAATCATCAATGGCATAACCACTGTAGTCACAATACCTGTTCTGTCAGCAATGTACCTATAGAAAGCTCCGCTCTTGGTTGGGTAAATGGGATCTCCTTCATAATATTTGATATTTGCACCCAAACAAGCAATGAGCAAAAAGAGGTACCCCACCAACACAATGGTCTCAACACGGGAAGGAACAAGCAAGTCAAAGATGAAAAGGAACTTTTGCTCGTTGGCCTTCTTCTTTCTGGAAGTAGCTGGCAATGTAATATGCTTTCTCCAAGCATTAGACACTGGACCTGTCAAGCGTTTAAAAATACCTGGAAAAATAATCTTACCCCAGTTACTAATCGCTGCCAAGACAAAGACAATTAACCAGTACCCAAGAAGACCAGATCCGTAGAAGAGAGAGTTCTGGAAGTTGGTGTAGAATTGTCTGTAAGCGTGGTAAGAAACTGTGCTGTAGTTTTTCATTAACTGAACTGGTACATCAACTGGTTTTGTTATGTTAAACCCAGGAATGGTGTAGGGGTTTTGTGCATTCTTGGTATAGTCATCGTACGCCTTATGGAAATCAGTTTCGGTCAAATTCGTAATATTATACATGGCACATTGCCCAAAGAAATATTCGATATGCTTGGGTCCGATTTTGTTAAGATTTCCATAACACCCCGCCAATGTAGCCATCGCGTTAGGGTTTGTGCAGTAACAACTATAATCAGGTGGGACATAGCCACCACCTTCCCCACCAGCTGGTGGTTTGGGTGGACAGAAACTCGCTGTATATTGGATCTGGGAGGTGCAAGCAGAGAAAACGATCCGAAAATCATGATAATGCCGGTAAGGTGCACCTTTGGTGGCCTCAACAACAGCCAGGCAAACAATAATAGCCCACACAGACCAGATAGAAAATATCATGATGTTTGACTCTTCCTCTAACACTAAATACGGGGAATAGAGTTCTTTAAATAAATTCCAGCCATATGGGCATGAGCCTAGTCAAACCATCCAAGGTTTTGAGTTTGGGGCTATTTCAGGTTTCAGAAGTGACCTGAACTGTCGGTACGGCAATTTTCCGTATAATTGTCCACGGTATTGGCCCAAAACCTATGGGCGATTGTATGCCACCGCTTAAACATCTTCATCTATTGTTTCCGGGTCTCTACAACAAAGCGATGCAACTTGGGCTCATGTCATTTTACGTATACCGCCACTTTATATGCAAGGGCCATCCACTCTCAGGGCAGAAAAAATACTTCAAATGGCCCGGAGTGGCTAATCAATTTTGGAGAGGTTTATGTAAACCGTTTCTATTCGCTCACAGGGTTCTTAGTATTGTATGGTACGGTCATAAATTCCCTTGCTACTGTGTCGCTAATATAAAGCCTCCTGTATCGATGGGACCCTCTCTGTAAGCTCCGCTGCTATCTGTCAAAACCTTTGGATGCTGCAGGTGTCTAAATGCACATTCAAGCCACAACCGCATCCGCCAAGATTTAAAAGTCTACGTCAAAAAGAGAACTTTAAGAACCAGGCAGAAGCACGCCCCACTCCCATTACTGGATTCCAGCAAGTTCCATCGCTCCTCAATGTCGCAACCGAGAATTTTATCTTTTCGATCTAGACATAGCCGTGGCCGGGGCTCGGAATTAACATCCTGGCGCACTGATCCAATCAGATAAAAATGACGAACCTACCTTTTGCATATGTTACCCTGGCAGAAGTGCGAGAACCGGGCCTGGAGTTAAGTTCCTGTCTGGTAAATTGAGGGAGCCCTACCAGTTTCCTCGGCTAAAGCTACGGAATTAAAAGGTCCTACCGCAGGAAGAACGGCTGCTAGGTGGGCCGGATTCACACCTCTCTATTCGGGACCGACCCCTGGGGGTATCTTGCTGAACCCCAACGCCTCAATGTACGCCGTGTAATGTTCACCCTAAACTCTGATACCACGTCCAATGGGCCTCGGCCATCTACCAACGGGGCATCATCATCGCCGTACTTTTACGTTCGTTCTTTTTGATGAACGGTTTAACATATTGTCCCCAAGATCGCTTGCGTGTCTAATATAGCTCGGTATTATGATGTCGTACTCCAACGTAGTTGCTTGATGGAGGCGACATTATGCCTTATTGTGTGGCTGTTCCTCTAACGGATTGTTAACCAGTTATCGCCTTTTATTAATATAGTAAAAAATAAAATAAAACGAAAAATATTACCCTCCGTTCACAGTGGATCAAACCTAAAAGACGCAATTCCATCCTATGTGAATCGACAATATGCGACCAACAAAGAAAGCGGAATCGATAACGATCTCTTTAAATCTCCTACGATTATTGCCACACAATACATCATATCTTCAGCAGGAGATGACTTGCTGCTAGTTATTATACTACCTTAAAAGTAACCTCCTAAAAGCGCATCATGATATCCGGTGCAGGATAACTCTAAGTCGACTGTGCAACTCGAAATCCAGCTACATCGGATGATCGAACCATCCTTGCTGATAATGCCAGTAACTCTAAATTGAGCAAGTGCTAACCGTATGCGGATTCATGTAGACTAGCATGTGTGATTGAACCTCCTAGGTATTTTTTTGACTTTAGACCACTCATCTTTTGTGCGATCTGCGACTGGCCTGATGGTATATTGTTCAATTCAACACAGTTGACACAGCAATTTAATTTAGTATCTGGTTTCTAAGCACGTTTCCTGGGGAAAGTATTGTCTAAGGGGTCCTTGGTGATACCACAGTCGGTTGCCTCCGAAATCCAGATAGCCCTCCTAAATTCATTAATTGCAAGCGATCTTCCCGATCAATTACATGCAAAATCTAGAATAATATACATGTATGAAGGAATATTTATTATTCATAGAATTGTCTATTTTGATGCTGAGTCTCCAATCTCCCAATTTTTATTATAATAATGGTTAATTATTGGAGACTGGTCTCAATGGGGTCTCAGAATTGATGCTATCAACACTTTCCCTTGGAACCACCTCTGATCCGGTCAAAAAGTATCTCTTTCTGATTCTTTTTGCTTGCCACTTCAATGGAAGTACAGGTAAATGCCCGTTCTGGTCTTCCCACAACAACACCTTGAATGCAATGATAATTACCACCCAATATAATATGTACCCGATAACACTACCATAGGTGGCAGAGTTAGTCCAGCCAAAAACTGCCGTCAACACCATCCAGAACGCACCGTCATCTTGAAGTTCACCGTTACAGCAATTCACATGCCAAATGCTGCTTTTGATATCGTAAGATCCAGGACCATGTCCCGTTTCGCTTGGATCAAATCCATCACATTTGTTGATGAAGCTTTGGAGCTCAAAATTCCAGATTCCCTTGGAAAAAAGCCCTGCGGCCACCATGTACAAAAAGACCGTAGAACTTATAAGGAACCATTGTAGCGAAAGAGTATTACCTGAACGGTACAAGCAAACTCCGACGAAGCATCCCAAAATTAGTGCCAAAATTGCAGAATTGATAATGGACTTGTACAGGGTATTTTCATTAATACCAATGCCCCCAATAAATACAATTGCTTCCATTCCTTCTCTAAGAGTGGTAATAAACGGAAGAATGAACATGGCATATTTCTCGCTCCATACACTCCAGCGGTTCGTCCGGTGGCCTTGGACTGATTTCTGCAACGAATCAGAATTTATAATAATGGCTGAAAGCTTTCTTTTCCATTTTTCTTGCATCTTGCTGACCCTCAAGATCTTGATACCCATAATCGATATAATGATACTGGCGAGAATAGAGAACGTGCCTTCCCAGTAATGCTCTGCAACGGCCCATAAGTCGCTTCCAACAATATAGAATACCATAAGAATCACCGATCCTATCAAAAGGCATACCACAATCCCCAAAAGTCCACCTGCCCAGATCTGAAGCCGTAAAAATCGATAAGTGGAGTCAAAGTCCAATTCTTCAGTGTGATCCACTCCAGTACCCGTCACTTCTGCGCTGTATTCGTCCACTATCTGCTCATCCAGGGACCCTTCCTGGGGTAACTGGTCATATTTAACCTCGAGTGACTCCTTTTTGAAGCTCTGCTGGACAAATGCCAAAAGAACGGAAATGATAATCGCCAGCTCCAATGTCTCCCTTAGCACAATAAGGAATGCCTGGACCGAGAAGTAGTCCTCAAACGAAGCCATGGTTGTTGGATGACAAATAAAACAAGGACATGGGGTTTTATAGATCAGCCTACTGGTAAGAGGGGTCAGGTGATAGCGCGTTCAATGTCCGCATCGGAATCAGATGGATTAGATAACCCGAATAGAGGGTATTTTTAAAGAAATAGACTTTAGTAGCGATGGTTTAGTCAATGGAGCCGTACATACAATCAATACTGATGATGAAGCCCTCTTCCTTATACTCTTCACTTTTACTTAATTTTCGTTCCCTAATCTATGGACAGCCCTGTTAGCGGAAGATGAGAAAGACCAATAATCATGTTCGATGTCCCGAGAAGGAGTAAATTGAGTGACTTTCATGCACCTGTTCTTTTCTAAAGCAATTCTATGTTACAATCATCGAAGAATTTATGTACTTCGGTTTTCTCTTAAATTTTGCTAATTTTGTGAATAAATTCAATTTTGAATTCCTGCATGTCCTTATAAGCCCAATATCCAAACTAATAGCAATTATTTTAGCCGAACTACGGCTCAAGTGCCTCCTCTCCATACTTGTCGTAACCTTACCCCTAACCTTAACTCAACCTAATATTAATACAGATCTATAATAGTAACTACTACATCTAATACTAAAGCAATATACTTCGCATTCTAGCTTGTTCTAATAGTTCATCCCTACCCCCTTTTTCTTTTGCTCTTGGCTAAACCTGACTTTTTCATTAGACATTCTCCTGTACTCGCTTTCTTTTTGGAACCCTTCATAGTCCAAAAAATCATTCAACTTCTCTTCTTCTTCTTTTTTAAAGTCATGATCCACATCGCTTAATTCGCTCTCATTTCCTTCCTTTGAATCTCCATTCTTAAGCACCTTTATACGCTTTACTGGTTTCATTGGTGGCACTGTTGTCCGTTTCATAAATATACCAGACGTGCTTGCTGAACTTGGTCTTTTGTCTTTCTGTCCCCATGCCAGAGGTCTCAGGTAATTGCCAGAGCTTTGTATATCTCTTCCGGTGCTATGTATATCTCTTTCTTCGGGTTTTCTCGATTCTGACAGCGGTCTTTTGGGAAGTCCTCCTGTGTAGGGTGTGGTTCTGACTGATTCGGGGGATTTTTTCACCATTCCTGGACCCGTTCTTTCCCTTTCCCTCAACCCTTCGTATCCTCTATTCTTATCCTCATCTTTAGTTTGGTCATGGATCAGATCCTTAGGCACATATGAGCTTCGACTACTATAATAGTTGTTCGACGGGAAGCCTTGGCTTTGCTGAGAATATCCCTGAGAATTTTTATGAGATGCATAACTCAGTGGCCCCTTAGGAATCACCTTAGCAGGGCTAGAATCAACCATGGTGTTTCTATTTTGGTATGGCTGGCTAGTGGGCGGTTTTTGTACTGGCTGAGGCAACCCATTTTGACGTTCCCTCAATTTCTTAAATCTCTCCTTATCAATCTCATGACATTCTTCGAATCTAGGCAACTCTTGGGGTTTCACGCCCACAGGACTGTTCTTGAAGAAATCATGATCCAATGCATCCAACGCATTAAGTCTCTTATACGGGTCCAACGTGAGCAACCCACTCAAAAGAGATATACCATCCGGAGGCATAAGGTCTCTGAATCTGGACTCGAGCGTTCTTTTGGACGTGAGCCCAATATTATAATCATTTTTATTGGGCAACAATGCTCCCTGTGCCCAGTCCACTGGCGAGCCTACCAAGCCAAACACTAGTTGTGCTTGGTGAACATCAGATTTCCCCATCAAGATTGGTTTATGAGTGAAAAGTTCGCCGAACACACATCCAATCCCCCATAAATCGACAGCAGTGGTGTACTTCCTTTCCCCAAGTAACAATTCTGGCGGCCTGTACCATCTTGTTACCACCAATCCGGTATATGAACGTTCACCACCTCCTGGTCCTTTATGTAGAGCCGGCGGCAATCCATGGTATGTTCTGGCCAAACCGAAATCGGCGATTTTTAGTACCCCGTTGAAGTCTAGCAATATATTGGCGGCCTTGATATCACGATGCAAAAATTTGTTCTCATGGATGAACTGGATTCCGTGGAATAACTGGATCATAAGACACTTAATGTGTTCCAATTCGAGCTTGATAGCAGGATTTTCCAAAAGACCCACCAAATCGGAACACATATAAGGCGATACAGTGTAAAAACAGCCCCGGCGTGTTACCAAGTCTGCCTGGCTTGACACCTTGGGCTCTTCAAAGATCATCTCGGAGATCTTTAGAATATTTTCGTGGCGTAATTGTTTCAATATGGTGATTTCTCTCATGGCAGTTATAGGGAACCCTTCACGGGCCGAATGATTGATGAGTTGCTTGAGCGCCACCAACTTGCCTGTACGCTTGGACTTGGCCTTCTGGACCACGCCAAACGTTCCTTGTCCCAACTTTTGTATGATTTCAAAGTCTTTGAGTTTACTCATTTCGAGTGACGGCGGCACTTCTTTCGCTTGCTGGAGTCTTTTGCAGGCGACAGCTGTGACGGGCGCACACACAGCGTCTGAAGCATCCTGTGCATTACTCTGTCTGGCCACTGTGTCTGAGTCTGTCATGTTAGCGCCGATACCCAGTCACGACCTTCGTCCTGCTGATGATTTGACTATGGGATGCTGGCTCACGTGACTAGAAGGTTCACCCGCAGTAGTACTTACGTAAGCGCCACCTAGCCCACCAATTCTGGTCTACCAGAGCTATCAATGCGTGTGTATATTGTTCTATGCTATTAGTTTAGAATTGAAAGTCGCCCGATTCCACGGGATTTGATTTTTTTTTTTTACACTGGCTGCTTGTTAAGCTTGGCCTCGCGTTTTCTTTGCTTCGACAATTGAGAAGCTTGTCTGACGTTAAATCCATTGGACAAAAATTGGTTGGTTTCTTCCAAGCGTAATCCTGCAAATTCAGGAAGTAAGAAGTAAACGAAGAAGAACGAAACCAAACACAAGCCTCCGAAAAAGGCAAATGTTCCTGTAGGAGTGATGTTTTCTAACATGGTCAAGAAGGTGGATGCGATGACTAGCGACCCGGCCCAGTTGGTACCAGCAGCGTACATACCTCCGATGGATCTGACGTTGACATCGGAGAACAACTCCACCCCGGTCCACGCACTGTTACCAATACCAGTGGCATATCCCGCAACGAATAACACCATGGAAAGAATGACCAAAATCCCCCATCCGCTAATTCCTCTATGGTCAACAATAACGCTGTCACCAGAAGTGAATTTGACCCCCAAGTAGTGGAATGCAACTGCACACAAGATCATTGCCACGGTCATGATAGGCATGCATACAAGTAAGATTCTTCTTCTACCGACTTTATCAATAATGAGCAAGGCCACCCCCGTGAAAACAAAGTTGGTAGCGGCGATGATGATGGACACGGCAGTAGCGTTGTCAAAACCGATGGTCAGGAAAATAGTGGCACTGAAGTACATCAAAGAATTGAAACCAGTGAACTGTTGGATTCCTTGTAAGCCACAGGCCAAGATGAGGGCCCTGAAGTTGGCAGGAGTGGTATGAATGATTTTGATGGAGTTCCATGCCTGTTGCAATGGGCCATTACCAGGCACCACCGAGTTCGAGGCTACCATGTCAGCGATGGTGGCATCAAGGTATGCATCGTTAGAAGTGGTGTGAATTTTCATCAACACCTCCTTGGCTCTTTCAGGTTGGTTGTTCATGATGTAATATCTGGGGGTATCTGGGAGGAAGAAGAATAGCACCACCTGAACCACAGGAGGCACCAAGCACAACCCAACACTGACTCTCCATCCATGGTGGACGTCGGTCAAACCCCAGTTGATGAAATATGCCACCAACTGGCCGCCGGTGATGAACATACAGTTAGTGACAATCAACCGACCTCTGTATTTGGAAGGAGCAAGCTCACTCAACATCAAGGGTGCGATTAACGAGGCAATGCCCACTCCCAAACCAAGCACAAATCTGCCCCCAATCATAGTCCACACCCGGTTGGCGGCCAACTGGATAATAGTACCCACAATAAAGAACCCGTTGGATCCAAGCAACACGGTTTTTCTACCGATCAAGTTGGCCAAAACCCCTCCGATGATGGCCCCGATCAACGCACCTAGCGAAGTGGCCGATGTGATGAACTCCTTCTCTCCCGAGGTAAGTTCCTTACCCAAATCAGTACCGATGTTGACCAAAGCAGACGAAATGTAACCGGTATCGTAACCGAACATGAACCCCGATATGGAAGACGCCAAAGTGAGGATCACCACCAATTTGGAAGGTTTCTGGTGGATTTCAGCGTAGTTGCCCGTAGTAAGATCATCACTGCTGGGTTTGGGGGTTTGTATGAGGGCGTTGGTGGAGGATGACGTCGACTCGATGGTGGCGGTCTCGTGCTCCGGCTGTACCTTCATAGACATCTTGACTGGAAACAACGGAGATGTAGCGATGAAGCGGTGAAAGTTATTCCGTAGTAGTAACAAGAAAAAAAATACCGGATACTTGTTATTTATAAGGAGCGGCGGCCCCCGCCGAAATGGCTACAATTTGTCTCCGCACGCGAGCACATTGGGCCAATCACATGGCAGTATTTGTCGCAGGCAGATTTTTTCGCCGGGAGATGCATATTTCGCCGAAGTGGCCGATGGCCTAGACGCGTCCAAATGGCCCCAGACGACGGCTCCAGAGCGCCTTGGTGTCTTGAGTACAGCGGTTACGATTATAGTTGGGGAATAGGGACCTTTAAACTTGTTTGGGGCACCCTTCACCGTTAAAACGGGCCATTTGGGACAGTTCCAGGACTCACACGGCACCGAGATGAATACGGCCATGTGCAGGACAAGAGTGTGGAGGATCTCCCACATAATGGAAATTACGGACGGGGTAGCTACCAGTGGTAAGTTCTATGGACTGCACCTGACTACGCTAATTATCCGATAATTTGGCCTGACGATCAGGTGACATGGAAGCTCAGTCCCACCGGCCACCACAATAATAACGATACAATTTACTATGTGTAACTAGCGCAAATGTACTAGTCAGCGATAGGGCGATAGTCGATAGCCTGGGCCAGCGTAAATCATCTCTATCACGAGGAGTCCGTGTATTTGAGCCCATGTAATCAAACTAAATAGGGTCTCGTAATTGTGATCCTTCATCCAAGCTGCACAAATCAACCGGACGATGTCTACAGTTTGTTTTCGAATATCTATTGGACACTGACTATTATGATTGTACGGTAGAAGCCAGAGACTTCCACGCTGAGTTACAATTACACAGCATTCGTTTTGCCGTCTATGTACATTTAACTCATAACGGAGGGGCCGTCCGACGGAAACAGCACTACCGACGGTGCTATGACGGACTTACTTTTTAGGAGGATCGAATCTGAACTTTCTGTTCTTAATTGGAATCCACTTGAATCTCTTGACCCAGACGGAAATCAAGTACAATGAGGAAACGACAATCAATGCTTTCAAACCCATCTTCTTTCTGTCATCGTGTTCTGGTTCGGCGGCCCAGTTCAAGAAAGTGGTGACGTCCTTGGCCATTTGGGAGGTGGTGGCAGGGGTACCGTCCTCGTATTCAACCAATTCGTCGAACAAAACTCTACCCATGGCAATGGAACCACCAGGGAAGTAAGGGTTATAGTTGGAGCCTGGGGGCAAGGCAACACCGGCAGGAGGTTCATCTGGGTACCCAGTCAACAACGAGAAGATGTAATCAGCACCACCGTGTCTGGCCTTGACAATCAAAGACAAATCTGGTGGTAAAGCACCTTGGTTGGCAGCTCTAGCAGCTTGTTCGTTCTCGTAAGGGGCTTGCATGTAGTCAGCCAACTTACCGGGTCTCTTTCTTGGCTTACCTTCATCATCAGGTTCATCGTCGTATTCTAATTCCTCAGCAAACGCCTTGGCTTCCGAGGTGGTATGAGAAACTGCAACCAAGTTTCTCCATGCGATTCTTTCCAACGAGTGACAGGCAGCACACACTTCACGGTACACTTGGTAACCTCTTCTGATCGAGGCGTGGTCGAAAGCATCGAACATACCGTTGTGGGACCAGCCATAGGCTGGTGGATGCAAGCCGTGCTCAGCGGCTGTCATGGCGTTGGCACTCATTGAGTCCTGGTATAACATGTATGAGGCAGTCAACCCCGTGGCACCAACGGCCCCGGTGAAGAACCTTTGCAACACGGGATTGGATGCAAGTCTAGCAGTGGATTTGAACATGCTGTGATGTGAGGTTGGCAGATGTTTTGTGAATTTTCAGATAAAAGTTTGTTAATAAGTGTGTGCTGTGATTGGCTGGGTGTATGCAGGAGCGAGGGTGTGTGCCGGCGAATCGACTAACGGTGGTTTCCTAGAGGGCCTCGGGCTGGAGGGTCAGATACGGGCGGAAACGGTGTGATTAGGCACGGGGGTGGTGGAGGGGCCCACTGGATCCACTCGGGCGTTGTTTGACAAAAAATCGGGGTCTGACCGAACAGGTAATCCCTGGGTGGATTTTTCACCCAATCGTCTCGTCTAATTGTCAATGCTCCAGTAAAGCGGTTGGATACTTCACGGTAGGCTCAAACCGAAGCCGTGCCGCTGCACCGACGGTCTACATCATCTCAATTGGTCCCGTCGACCGCTGCTGTTCCCATAAATTTCGTAAATGTGACAGAGTCCTCGTCCTATATGCAGGTGCAAATCTCGGATGATTGTGTGCTGTAGTATGACTAGATTATAGCCAATGAGACGACGGCCAACTCATCCAGAGCACCCTAGCAAGATGGGCCGTTATTGTGGCCTATCCATACACTTGGCATCAATAGCAATAAACAGGCCCTTGCCCAGTTGGATAAAATGTTTGGTTATTCAAAAAAAACAAAGCCCGACGCGGGGGTCGAACCCGCAACCTTTTGATACCTTAAAGACTGGTCTTAAAAGTCAAACGCTCTAGCCATTGAGCTAGCCAGGCACTTTTCAGATGGGTATGGAGCGGAAAACAACCAAACCAAGTCGATTCATAGTGACAATCTCTGATATTTCTTCCACGAGGTGCTAGTATCTCCACAATTCTTACAGAAAAGATACAACAATGACCATCATAGTTTGGCGTATCGTCGTACCGTAATTATGTCCATATGTGTTTCGACAATAGCTCTACAGTTTAGGTTGTACGATATGCTATTTATTTCTTATTTACATTACCATTTTTCTTCTGGGTTTTCCTTGAATGCAAGATAATCGTCCCACTTGAAAACACTGATTTCCGTTTCATTTTCGACTCCCAAGTCCTTCAATGGCGTGGAATTGTCAAGTCCAGGACGTTGCAAGACCCAGGTATCGTCGTTCTCGAAATTGATCACCAAGTTCATGGACTTAGTACCATGGGCCTTGGTGTATATCTTGACGGCGTCGTACTCAACTGTCCGGTAAGGTCTCAAGCCTCCGGTGGTGTTGATGATGGTCTTGACCTGTTCGAGAAGTTGTTTCGGGGTTGTTTCCACCAAGTTCACAGGAGATAACACATGGTTCTTGACGTTTCTGTAGGGGAACGACTTAATGATCCTTATGGTGATGAGGGCGTTTGTGGTTGGCCTTACGTGGGAGGTTAGCGGTTCTTCGTCCATGGTGATGGTGATGGGATGGATAGATAAAAGTAAGGGGCATCACGTGAATGATGTCCCGATGGAAGAAATGGTGCCAGGCCCGTCGTGCGTCCACCGCTTTTCCTCCCAGGATACTACACTAGGTGGAGGGACGAATGGCCCACGCTACGGTTAATAACACTTCCCGGCAGCGCACTCCTATAAGCAGGTACTATAAGAGGATCAATGAGTCGATGTGCTCGTGTGCAGCACAGCCATGGACTGGAGAAAGGGTCCAGATCGTCATGAGACAATAGTGAACATGGCGATGTAATAAGTAAACGCGTCCCTAAGCGTCGCAAAACTAGCCCAAACGGTAGCCATCCCCACCCCCTGCAAAGTGAGGCAATGCACACGCTGGAATAGGCTTTATAGTTCCTATATGCGTCTAAAATGACGTGGGGACGGACTATTCCGCGGACTACAGAAATTACGACGGTTGCCCAGTTAGGACTTATCCTGCTTAAAAAACGCACCGCGACAAACTTCTTACATGCGTGAAGCATAGTTCCGATTAAACCTTACCTGCTTGAAACTTTGTAAGATACTCACTCAATAAATATTAGGGCATCTGGCACCACTGGTAGCATTAGCAGACACATCCAGCGAGTTAAAGCTTACGATAAACACGTCGTATCCTCTCACCTGCCATTTCCGTCACCGTGTTTGTTTATAGTCCACGCTCGTCTCAATTATATTGCCTATTATTTCGTAAGTAAAACGCGCTCAAAACCTTCCAAACGCATGGAGATGCGTATATATGAATATTGGGTGCCAATCGAATCGGTTTCCCACACAGCAGCACCATGGCTATCACCAAAGAGCCCCCCAGTTGGGTGCAGTTGCAGAACAAGACCATGATCCGGTGGATCAACACCAAGCTCGCCAACGAGGCCGAAGACACCCCCAAAATCCCCGCTCCCACCTACCCCATAACCACATTCAACGACCTTCAAGACGGACTCATTCTCGTCAGACTTGTCAACCAAATCATCTACGAAATCACCTCCAACCCCAAGCATCCCATGAACCGTTCGCAATTATACTACATCAAACCGCTCTATCCGAAGCCCACCTTCAAACTACACAAGTTGGAGAATTTGGCGGACTTTCTCCAGTTCGTGAAGATGATTCTCAACATCAACGTCAGTGGCATCAGCCCAGACAATATCTACAATGGTGACCACAAGCTCATCTTGGGGTTTGTATGGCTGCTTTTCCTCCTTGACACCTCGGGGTCGTTTTCGGGGTTGTCGTCCAACACTCCGTCCCTTGTGGAAATCCGGTCCATTTTGAGCCTGTGGATCAATGGCATCGTGGGCAAGCGCAACATGGAGATCTCCAACTTCAATAAGGACTGGTCTATCGAAATTAACCGGCCCGATCTCCTCTTGTGCCATATTCTCCACCATTACAATATGAACATTACCCTTGAAGCTGGCAACAAGAAGCTCCAAAACTTGTCCGCCGTGTTGAACTACGCCGAATATACCCTCGGGATACCCCACTTGATCGATATCGACGACTTCAAGTTGTTGGTGCCCGACGAAAAGTGCATCATCACCTACCTTATCGAGTGGTTTAAAGTATTTAAAATTCAAAAACCGGCCCAAGAACCACCCCTGCCGCACGACGACGCCATTGTCCTTATCACTGACACCGTTAAACACAAGCACAAGTACGAGACCAAATCTCTCCGGTTTTTGAACCGGTCCAATCGCATCATCTCCCAATTATCCGAAGATTTGGTAGAGATAAATTATTTAAACAAGTCGAGCGAGCTCGAAATCGAGTTGAAACAGGTATTGAGCTCGGTCCCCATGCCTTACGCCCAGTTCAGTACCGTCTACTCCAAGCTCGACTGGATTTTGAACATGGTAAATTTGTTCCTGACCTCGAGAACCGGAATAATCTCCGAATTGATCTACAACAATTACCCCGAATTACTTCTGCACTATATAATCGTCAAGAACGCCTTGCAAAAGGTGGACTTGCTCTACTGTCCCCATATCAAGCTCCTCAACTTGGACCACTTGTCGCTAAAACTCAATCAATTAATTGAGCTCGAGCTGTCAATGCTTGTCATGACCAAGCAGTTGATGGTCAAATTGAGCGAAGTGTTGCGGCTCGATTCGGTAGCACCCTCAGATGAGGCCAAACAGTTGAAGTACGTCAAGGATCAGTTCCGGGTGGCCATGGTCTCGCTCAGCGAAGAAATGAATCTTTCCAAAACCTCTCTTGACTCGATCAATGAGGGCTCTAATACCCCAGAATGCTCTGAGTCCACCATGAAGCTGTTTTCCCAGAAGCTCTCGGCGTTTCCTAATTTCCCTACCCATTTTGAGCTTATGAAAGTCATGAAACTGTTATCTACCGACTTGGACACCGCAACCATAGAATCATTTGTCCGATTAGTCCCCACTAGATCCAAGTCCTCGGTGTTACCCATCTCCTTCAGTTCCGGTTCCATCAGTGACTGTGACTACGACACCTCGATGTCCTCAACAGGGACCTGCTTCGACGACGACGACTTTATTTTCGATGACGTTCAGCAGAAGCTCGAGTCCCAGTTATCGGGAATTGGAGACAAGGTTTATGACGTCCATGACTTCATCGTGAAGTTGGAAAACGGCTTCAACATCTAACCAGAGCAGGGTTCAATTTTAATTTAAATATTCATTTCCTACGATACCCCTCTACGCTTTTCAGTTCTCTGCATCGTCAATATATGGCTGTATAATTATGTGCAAATGGTAAAACACTCCGTAGTGGTGGGGCTAGCTATGGCCCAACTTGAAGAAAGGATGGTCCATGGCCTCCTTGGCCGTGGGCCGCAACTGGTGATCGAATGTCAACAATCTATCAATTAAATCAATCACCTCCTCGCTGACCATATGTCTATTATCGTTATTCACAAAGCTTTCCCATGGCTTGGTGGGATACTGGTGCAAGATATCATCGTATTCGGAGCTCAACTTGAGTCCGTACTTGGCCACATACTTCATAAGCTTGTCGGTACCCAAGACCTTGGCTATTTGCACCAACTGGTCGTTATTAGAATCACCTCTGAAGAATGGCTCCTTTTTGAAAATGATCGCCGCAAGCATACACCCCACCGACCACAAGTCAAGCGAATAATCATACTGTTGTAAATTAATAAGCAACTCCGGGCCCTTGTGGTACCTCGAAGCCACCCGGACATTATAATCCATCCCACTGTGGTAAAACTCCGCAAGCCCCCAGTCAATCAAACGGAGCTTTTTATTGAGCGGATCGATCATGATGTTTTGAGGCTTGACGTCTCTATGGATGATCCCCATGGAATGGGAGTAGTCCAATGCAATCAAGAGTTGGGTGAAATAGTACTGGATGTCACTCACAGAAAACTTGGGGTACAACACCCGGAAGTCCACATTATTGACCTTTTCAAATATAAGCGCCGGTATTTTGCTTTGTTCGTCTCGAACAATGTCCAAGAGGCCAATGACATTGGGCCCCCCGGTCAAGTTTTGCAAGATCTTGACCTCCCGGAAAATTTTCTTCAATTTGACCGGCTTCAACACCTTGATCACACAAGGCTCGTCGTTTAGCACGTTGACCCCTTGGAACACTTCGGAGTATTTGCCTCGCCCGATTTTGCTGATAATTTCATAGTTCTTGATATCCCCCCAGCCGATCTTGTGGTGTTCGTAGTCCCAGTAGTCTTGCGAACGGATGCTGTTGGCATCGGCATACACTCTGGCCACAGAATAGACCCTGGTGTTGACACTCATGACGAGAAACCGATGAACTTGGATAAATTGTTTGTCCCGTGCTGGCTAGCCGCTTCGACAATGGGTAGCGATGGCCCCGATGGAATGTTGAGACTGGCTACGGTGGCTGATGGGCGACGGTAGAACCAAGACTGCTATGGATGACGGACAGTTGCTCGGTGTGGACGGGTTGAGCAAGGAGTCTAGCTCAATAGTGGTGATTAAATGGGTTCGCGATGTGGGTTTCGACAAAATCCGATATGGCGATAGCGACAATAGGCGAGTGTTTGAAGGGCGGTGAGAGCGCTACCGCCAGGAACACAATGGACAAGGGTGAGAGCTCAGAGGGGGGGAGCACAGGGGAGGAAAGTCGTCGCTGTAGCAGAACACGGATTGGAGGGCCTGGCAGGATGATACGGTCGTCGAGAGTGCTGGCACCGTGGGATGGCGGTGCGGTGGCAGAGACGGCGGTGGTGCGGTGCGATTATATGGTGCCACTACAGTGCCACTACAGGGCCACTACAGGGCCATAATCTGAGCGGTGGCAGCACAATGATACATGAGGGGGTACAATGAACCTATGAGGTGGGCCAACTGGACCTATGCTTAGCCGGGTATCCGCCCGTCACGTAGTCATGGCCAGTGACTGTTGGGAGACCCAGCGGGACCTCTTTCTCTCTCGCTAGGATCGCACTGCCACTGCGACATCGCCAGCCCCACTACCAACTCCTACGCCAAACTACGACTGTCGTTTCCTTTGTCAGTCTCCCAGCCACCATTCGCTTCCATGGCTACTGTCTCCACCACCGCTGTCTCCAATACCACAACCATTCCGACTCCTGTTCATACCATCTCCCTTTCTTACCACAACTCACTTGTTGGCGATGTGCAAATCTGGTCCTCTGGTACTATTGCTACCGATCCCCAGCCGTATTCATATATAGACGTACACGTCGTGCCGTCTGCCATTCCGGTATATCTCCTTCTGAGCCAGCCGGCCCCTGTCTATTCGAATGACACCAGTACCGCCGAATTCTTCAAGTCCAACCTTCTCCCCATAGCGCTAGCCCACAACCACGGCCTCCTTTTTAAGCACCCGTCGTGTGAACAGTACTTGGTATTCTACTACGAGGATCACATCCAGGTGTTGGTTCTTGAATTCGATCGTTTATTCAAACTCAACCAGTTTATTGTCGAAAACGGTGATGTTGCACCCAACTCGTTGCTCCAAACGTCACAAGCGTCACCAAAGCCCCCAACCGAAAATACCCTGGTCTTTGACAAGGTACTCCAGCGCAAAAAGAAGACAAACCCATTCGTGGAAAATGCAAAACCGTCGACCAGCTCGTTGCTGGTGCTCTCCAGTCAAGAACATATAAACCAAGCCGTCAATAAAATGATCCTATCGGGATTGCGACTTCGGGGGCTCTCCACTGGGTCCAGCCTGTCTTTCAACGACAAATTGACTATCAAGGAAATCCAGCAGATGACCTATAAGGCAGCGGTGTTCAGCCTCCGCAAATATAACTATAGCTTCAGTGGAAACGGAAAGAAGGAAATCCGCATGGACGATATTCAGGACGTGGTGGAGAAACTCCTCCAAGTGTTTGTGGACGTGGAATAGTAAAAAGATTTGCTGAAAGTCGTCTATCCATTGCATAATCATCTGGTGGACAATTATTTGCATCCAACAATTCAATTCTTATACCCTACAATGTTTCGCTTTTCTCCAGAGTACCCTGGAGCCGGTTTATTATGTACAAGTTATTTAAAGATCCTCCAATGAAACCACTTTTCCTTGGTTGAACTCGTCAAATCTATGACTCGATGCGTTTTCGGCTTGTCTGGCCAAGGCACTCTTCTTTTCCGTCTTGGTGTATGTGGTAGTAGTATTTTTGAGATGGTCAAGCAACAACGACCTGTCCTTCAACAAGTAGCCTCTCTTTTCTGGGTTGGAGTAGAATTCAATATCTCTTCTATGGGTGGGTCTAGCAGGCAATGGGACGTATCCCTTCTTCAACAAGAAACGCTCAGGATCCACATGTGCTGCTAACGACAACTTGGTGAAGTACACTGCAGTGAAGGTCTTATCTAAGCCTTCGATGACTTGAATGGCTTGTTCGGAAGCTCTGGATGCTTCTATGTTCAATGGCACGTTGTAGTCTTCTTTCCCGTTGGCCAAGATCTTGACCCCATCTTTCAACACCCCCGTGATCAAACCACATTCCTTCATTATTTTGATAGTCAAAGTGTCACCTGCTTTCAATGGAATTCTTCCGTTGTCCCACAAGTCTTGGATTCTGCTCAAATTAAGGTCGAAATACACTCTTCTGTGTGGACGCTTGAATCCGATAATTGGAAAAAGCTTGTAGTATGGTGTCTGACCACCTTCCAACCATCTAGGTACTTTTCCTCTAGCCTTTTGACCCTTTTGACCTCTTCCCGAAGTCTTACCTTTGCCCGAAGCTGGACCTCTACCGAGTCTTTTGTAGGTAGTGACGGCACCCTCGTTGGGTTTCAAGCTCCCCATGTACGAGACATTACGTGTGAATATAGACACTCTCTGGGAGAGCCGGGATCTAATCTGGGAGAACATTGCCAGTCGTGGTGAATGTCTTGAAGATGTTGACTTAGTGAAAAATTCGTTGGTAGTGCGCACACCGCCCGAATCACTGTGTAGGCGAGAGCGGTCAACACCAATTGAACGTGACCATACGAATGGAGTATGGGGCTAATTCTCCGAATATGGACCGGACTAATCAGAAACCCCGAGTCAGGGAAACCCTAAAGCGGTGTTGGGTGGTTATTTGGATACTTTTGGCAAAACCATGCTCCACCAGTACAGTAGAATCGATTTCTTCCCTCGAAATCGCCTCTATGGCCAAGTTGGTAAGGCACCTCACTAGTAATGAGGAGATCGTCAGTTCGAATCTGGCTGGAGGCATTTTTTTGAATTTTTCACTCCCCATACTAATTTTTTAGATCCTACCATCTATACCTTAACACCATGCTGTCTAAAGAAGACAACGAGTTGAGCCAGCTCCTCGACATCTTCAAGGAGTCACCCGAGGAGATCCAGACCCGCAAAGACCAGGTCCAGAAAGCATATGCCCAGCAAGCAGACTCCCTTGAGTTCCCTGTCCACATGTCTATGATAACTGCCCTAGACGAACTCTTTGGATGTTTTGCCCTTGGGGGACAAATTAAGCACTACTACCGTTACGGAACATACGATGTGTGTCAGAGAGCACGGGAAAAGTTCTGGTTCGCCATAAAGCACGGAGAAATGTATGAAAAGACCGACAAGCCCATCGACCAACTTTCCCCCAAAGAGATCAACCAAAGACTCAAGATCCAGGAGTTCTACAAGCAGAGGTGGGTTGAAGACAAGGCACGTGGACTGTCTGAAGACATATGGGACGTGAGGAAACAAAAGTTGGACAACCCGTTTAAGGGTAGCTTCAAATGAACAGGCTGGGTTCAAGTCGAATTTCGTTACAGCTTATATTAATACCGTACATAGCACTACATAACAACACAACCCTTACTCTCGGGCTCGTTATCGTTAGCACCCTTGGGTTTGGCATTCAATGCACATCTAGCAGCCTCGGAGAACGCTTCGTTGACTCCCCGGTTCTTCTTGGCCGAACACTCCAAGTATCTCAATGCTCCCACCTTTTTGGCCACCGCCAACCCTTCATCGTAGGAGATAAGTCTCTTCTGTTGTTGGTAGGGGTTTCCTGATTGCGAGTATGGGTTGAAAGATTCGTCCTCGTTGGTGTTGACCTCGTCGGCGTCCTCTTGCGATCTCAAATCACACTTCAACGCCACCAACACCAACTTGACGCCTTCACAGTGGTCGGTGATTTCGCCCACCCACTTGGTCTGCACGTTTTCCAATGAATCAGGCGAGTCTATCGAGAAACACAACATAATGCAATGAGTATCGGAGTACGAGAGCGATCTTAAACGGTCGAATTCTTCTTGCCCAGCAGTATCCCACAACGATAGCTGCACCGACTGCCCGTCAATGAAGATATCATGCACGTAGTTTTCAAATACCGTCGGCTCGTACACCTGGGGAAAGTATCCTCTGGTGAACACGTTCAAGAGAGACGTCTTACCACAGGCACCGTCTCCAAGAATCACGATCTTTCTTTGTACTGCGGTTAGTATTACAAATCCATGGTTTCAACATCGACATATCCACCCAGATGTCTTGCGACCGTACCCAGCACCGATGATGGTGGAGGAGGGTGGCACTGGCTCCACTAGTGGTGGTGATTTGCTAGTGATCTGGTGATGATTTGGTGATGATTTGGTGGCCATAGTACGGTCCAATCTCTCCAATTTGGCCAGGCTCGAATATTAGCGGTACTGTTATCTTCTCACCAGCCACCTCCACCTCGTCGACACTGGCATCTCCTCGAATCACCTCCGCCGGCGTCATCTCGTGGTGATACGGCGCTGTTGTCACTGTGTTGTGGTATGGCCAAGCCATAGATACTTACTGGTCTTAGGACCGCCTCCACAAATGCCCATTATGGATTTCTATCAGAATGAGTTGAACGCTTGTGAAATGCAACCAGATCCTGCACTTCAAATGGCCGCTGCTATTTGTTGTCGGGTCAGATATGTCTCTGTTACAAGATCGTGTATCGTCTCTTTTTTGTCGTACAAATGCGTGGCTGAGACACCATTTGACAGCAGCGAAATACCAGCACTTGGGGTCCCTCAGCCCACTACAGCCCACTAAGGACTACTGGGCCGAGAAGAGTCTGGGGCTCATCATTATAGGACCACTGACGGGCTTGTTATATGAGGGGTCCGTGCCTTGGCCCTGGAGCAGTGATAGTCTGATCCAGCGGGCCACCGCGGTGGAACGGCTGCGGCCGGTGGCCATGTAGGGCCGCATCACCAGCGACAAGAGTATACGGGGCGAATAAATAGCAGAAAGGGGGACACGGTCCTCCATAGGGCCCTCACTGTGCTCCCGCTGTAGGGAGGCATGTGTCATACGGCAGTAGCTTTGGCCTGAAAAGTAGGGGAGGCTATACTGGTGGGCTCTCTTTGACTCGGCCCATGTTGGCTCTGCCCTATCCATGGTCGCAGTTCATCGCCAGCCTCCCTAAGTCCCACCGCCACTAGTCTCCCTAATTGTCGGTGCTTCTGCGACGCCTCGCTAATCGTGCACATGCCAGGGTTCTCCGCGAAATTGATCTCTCACTAACCAGTAAACCATACTGCCATGTCACTACTTGAGGAGTTCAAAGCCATCGCCGGCCTTGAAGGCCTGGACCACGACGACAACGCCAGCCGTCTTCTTTCCATCCATAACAACAACCTCAATAATGCCGTTTCCCAGTACTTCGATTCCGGGTTCGACAACATCGAATCCCTCCCCACCACGCCTCCATCGTCGGCCTATGACACAGCATCCTCCTACGATACAGCGTCGGCGTATACTTCGGGAATGGAAACATTCGAGTCCACCACCTCCCACCGCCGCCATTCGGACGTCGCCGTCAACCTCCAGAATCAAATGTTCATGGACGCTTTGATCCCCAGATTGCCCAAGGCTCCCAGGATATCCACGTCGTGGCAATTGGAAGTGGGCATTCATGCATCAATGACTGAAAACACCGCCTCTAATTCTCAGGTGATGCCGCCAGACCAAGACCAGGAAAAACTGGCCCCCAGATCGGGCTTGCGGCTCTTCTGGTTACTTCTTATTGTGCCCAAGGCCATATTGCACATCCTTTACACTGCTGTAAAGCAGCTTTTCGGATTCAATGCATTGGCCAGAATTGCCGATCCCCACCGGCATCCAAGATCGTTCAATTTCGAGCATTATAGACCCAAATTCTCGTCTCCAGTGCCCTTGGACGACTACAACATTGCCACAGAATTTAATGAAGCATACGACCAATCGCAGAAAGGCTACGTATGGCTGTTGGTGTTTCTTGTGAACGAGTCGGAGGAGTCTCTGCGATTCATCCAGCATACTATTGGAAACCCTCGGTTCAAAACCCTCTTTAACAAGACCGATGGATCGTTCAAGGATACCGTAATCTACATAAATGATCCGTCCCGATCCCGAGAAGCTTACGAAGTGGGCCATACGTATAAAGTGAAGCGGCTTCCGTACGTGATGCTAATCGGTAACGTATCTAGCAATCCGCAAACAATTCTCAGTTCCATGTCGATACTTTACAAGTCGAACGTGGCCGCACACTTCCTCAGCCCAGAAAGCAGTCCTAGCACCGCCGAAAAGATATTAAGAAACTTGGACAGGCTTCTTGAAACCTACACCCCGCAATTGGTGTCGTCGCGGTTCGACCAGCAGGAAATGGAGTTTGCCAGAATGATCAAACAGCAACAGGACGACGCCTATCTTGAGTCGCTCGAGCGCGATAAAGTCAAGAAGTTCCAAAAACAGCAGGAAGTGGAACAGATGGAGGCAGCGGAAAATGCCGAAAACATCAAGAAGGCATACTACTACAAATTATCCAAGCAAAACTTGACCAATCCCGACAACACCGCCACTACCTGCCGCATCGCCATCAAGCTCCCCAATGGAAAGCGATTGGTGGAAACTGTAGACAAAAATATCTCCGTCAATCAGTTGTATTTACATGTCACCCTACAATGGTACTTGATCCAAGAAGAATTGACCCCAGATGATATTGAGGGAATGGTTGAAGACATTTCCGACGACTTGGTCGAAGTGGCCCACAACTTGACGGTTGAGGAGTACGTGGAGAAGTTCCCCTTCCAGTTCGAGCTCGTACAACCGTTCCCAAAGAAAGTGGTGGGGCCCACTACCTCCAGCGTGGGCGATATCAAGGAATTGGCCACTGGTGGTAATTTGCTTGTGGAGTTTATCGACACTGACGACGAAGAGTAGCCCATAACAACCCTGCCCTGCAGACCACTGTTCGATACACGGCACCCCGGTCGATAGAGCCCAATAGACACTGGCCATAGAGCACTAATTTGCACCCAAATACACCTGTACTACATGTAGATCCTTCCCTATTGTAGGTAGCTATGCAACACTGACTTGATCCATCGGTCCTATGCAACTGCTTCCGCGACCGTTTGTCTTGGCGATGGCTCCGCCTTCTTCCATCATTCGATTTGTGGTTCCAGAAACTACAGCCGTATGGTGTTGACCCGGGGGGTCTGCGACATTGGGGAAATGTCGCGGTAGTCAGCCCCCAGAGCGGCACGACAACGCATCGTATTGCACCCCCGCTTGGCATCTACGACCACTATCATTACCGTCGACACTATCTACACTGGCCATTGAGAGTCCTCCATTGCCCGTATCTACCCCGTTCTGCGACCCTGTCCCCCTTTCCGATCAATTTGGCGTTTTCCCCATCGATTTCGGCCCACTATTGATAACCAAGGCATCACACCGTCTTTCCGTCAGTTATTTACTCCATAATTCGCCCCATCCTTCCCCCGTCCACCTCTCATAAACAGCATACATCGCCATGAGCCGCCAATCCAGATTGGACGCTGAAAAGTTGTCCATCATCAACCAATCCAAGTCCAGAGGGAGATCGATTTCCCCTGCTAGATCCATGGATAACAGCCGGTCACTGTCGCGGCTGAACGACGATTTCAATAAGGAATTAAAGTGGTCCATTACCAACCATGATCCGCTGGAAAGACTCAAGATCGCCTCCAAGGACAAGTCCCATACCAACGACGATGCCAATGAACTTTGGGATAACGAAGTCAGTGAGGAAGAACATATTTCTGATGACGAAACCAACGAAAAGTTTCAGTATGACGACACCGGTAACATCTTGCCCAACTACGCCTGCCATGATGAAAAAATTAACGAAATCTCCACCATCTTGGAAAACTCCAATTTGGCTGATAAGGACACCATCAAGAAACTAGAAGAATTAACTGCCAGTGAACGAGCCCTTGCTGCTGCCAAGCACAACGGTAGCACCATTGACCAAAGCTCTTTGGACAAGTTGGCCCACGACAAGCAGCAACTTCTCGGTCACGAAAGTTTGGATCTAAACTCCTCTGATCAGGACGCCGCTGCCAGAAAGCAGAAGTTGGAGAACTACCAGGCTTACAGAAAAATGATCATTGAAAAAGGTCAAAATGCATCCCATCTGCCTGGTGCTGAGAAGGGAGACAAAGACAAACTGGATGCCACCGCTGAAGAAGAGACCGATCCAGATTTCATGGTTCCATACACCTCAGCCATCGAGGATCGTTTGGATAGTGAGTTTGCCTCCAAATTGAACGAAACTATCAAGGAAGGGGAGATCGACTCCAACAAACTCCAATCTAGAGTGGTGCAGACCATAACTAGAGGGAACTTTTTCCAGCTTATTGATCCAAAGATTAAGCCCAAAATGTTTTTGGTCTGTATGGATTTCTCTCCTGAATCTATTTTTGCCTTGGAATGGTGTCTTGGAACAGTGTTGGTGGACGGTTCGGTTCTTTTCATCATTTATGTTATTGAAGAAGCGGACACCCATCACATGAAATCTAATACCAACGATGCTAGTACTGAATCTTACCGTTTGAACATGCTTACCAAGGCAAAGCAGCAAGTTCTTAATTTGCTCAAATTGACCAAACTCCAAATCCATATCGTCATTGAAATCATTCATCATCCAATTCCAAGACATTTGATTCTTGAAATTATTGATAATTTAAAGCCCACATTAGTGGTGGTCGGTTCCAAAGGACAGAGTGCCATTAAGGGTGTCCTATTGGGATCACTCTCCAACTACTTGGTGACTAAGTCTTCAGTTCCTGTCATGGTTGTCCGTGAGAAGTTAAAGAAGATCAACAGGTTCAAGTCGGGATCTTCTGTCTTCTCCAACAATATTAAACCTTTGACGTTATCGGAAGCTAGAATTGATTAGAGGTAAATCTAAAGTTTCCTACCGCTTGAAAGTTCATCCCGTTCATTTATATCTAACTTCAATTCTCCGATGTTAATTTTCCAATTAACCCCTGTTTATAAATCTAACTAATAAAAAAAAGTACCGTAACCCCAATAACCCAATAGTGAGATAATGCTAATAGTAAATTTCCACGAAGTTTTTGGTGGTAAACTTCTTGTTACAGTCCGGAGCAGGACATTTGGAAGGCGACACCAATGATGGATTAGTGATGGAATAAAGGATAGGATGATTCTTTTTGGTTCGTCTGGGTCGATTCCCAATATTCTTCACACATCTTCCACAGAAAACATGGCCACATTTCGATGCAAACACTCGCTTAGACAATTCAATGTCACTTTCGGTACATTGGAGGATACAAAACCATGGTGCCTGCACTCTATATTCCTTTACGTATTTTTCGAACTGCTGGTTGTATCTGGAGTCGGGCTTGAAGTCTGACGGTATTCCTGCCCCCAAGCAAACTCCACATAACTCACATCCAACCGTCTTGCTGGAGCTAATGTCGTTAGTGTATCCGTGTGTTTCACGGATTGCTTGTTGTTTCTTCTCTTCCAAAGTCTTTCTGTTAAAGTTATTTTCGTTGGCCAACCTTTGATCCAAAGCATTTTCATTTTCTCTTTCGATACGATTCATGATCGACGATTCGATAGCCCCCAGATCTGAGTAGTCGTAGTCGCCGTACTCTGGAAGCATATCATGCTGTCTTCTCAATACATTATGGAGGTACTCTGCAAGCTGGTTCTCAGCCACACTAGTATTGGATGTTCTTCCCCGGACATTTCTTCCTGTGGAGGAAAAAGGCACCCATGTTCGAAAACGGTTTCCTCTGCTATTGACGCGGGAACCTTCGAGGCTATTGAGCTGGGCATGGACCATGGAACTGATCTGCTCAAACAGTGGTAATGCTGATCTTCTAGGAGGATTTGATCTAGGTCCGTGGAACAACGACGCTCTAGGTGGTCTGGCAATGGGCCGTTCGTTGACGATCTCTATTTCGCCATCGAACTCGTCCACCAGCTGCTGGGGTGGTACCGATGTTTCCAACGGGGTGACATTGAAGTTACTGCCGGTGATTTCTAAATCATCGTCGTCGTCCTCTTCGATCCGAACCACCTGACGAGGACGCCTTCGTACTGCCCGTGGTGCCACGGGGCTCGCCCGGCTGTTGGGTCGTATGTCTGTCACTTCTATATCGTCATCGGAAATTTCGATCACCTCGTTAGTGGGGCCTTCTTGGGATGGGAGGGTTCGTCCCGGGGCGGCGGCGGGTATTTCTGGTGGCGGAGGGATGTGGCTCGCTGTGTGGACCTCTGGTGGTTGTTCTGAGGTGGCCTTTGGAGTCTCTATCTCCAGACCCCTTCGTATACTGCTCATGGCGTTAAACGGCTCTCAGTGTTGATCTTTTTGCGAACTGGAATTTGTAGGAAAACCCAAAGGGGAACGATGTGAAGTCACGAGAATCTTTCCCTGGCGGTAGCGGCTTACTCTATGTGACTGCGTAACGCCGGGGCCAGCTGTCGATGGAGGTTGTTTTGGGGTAATATTCGTGGCAACCAACCGGCCGCATCGGTCACGGGAAGGGTATAGAGGAGGTAGTGCAACGGGAACAACGCCCACCCACCAACGCCACGGGTGGTCATATGACTCCAGTGGGGCTATTTGGGCCCAGGGAACCTCGTCTGAACCGGTTCTCCAGTCCCAGTTTACACTGTAACAGCTTAACAAGCACTAAAGACGAGGGCACTATCGAGGATAGCACTCCATATGATCGCACTATAGAAGATAGCACCAGGATGATCACACCGAGGTGTGGAGAGCAATGCCTCAGTGAGAGTGACCATTGGTCCAAGACTCAACGACTGATCAACTGATCAACTGCTGATCACCAACAATGGCCCGCGTCCACGGCTACACTAGTCCAGTCAATACATTTATTATACAATCCAGATACCTGGTACAGATGCACATACAACGGCTTACTTCTTCAATCCACTTCTGATATAACGTCCCACAACCACACAGTGATCTCTCTCATATGGTTCCAAGGTCAATTGTTCCAAAGGCTTGATTCTTTCTTCTCTCAACTTTTGGACTTCTCTGGCAAACACGGTTTCCGCATCCACAGTGGAGTCAATACAGTTGGCCTTGATGGAAATAACCACACTACCTTGGTCCTTCAAGAACAAGTGGGAGTTCAATGCAATAATACGGGCTTGATCAGGTTGGGCCACATCGGCGAAAACAACGTCGACCATGCTGACCAACATACGGTACTTTTGAGGGTGACGGGCATCGTCAATGATAGGAATCACGTTAGGTCTCTTCTTGGCCATACCAATCAATTCTCTACCAGGTCTGTGAGAGAACTCAACGGCATACACGGTACCTTCAGGGCCAACAACGTCAGAAACGTACGACACGGAGGTACCGGAGGCAGCACCCAAGTACAAAACCTTCTTACCTGGAGCAATACCCAATTCATCGATACCACCCATAATACCGGCAGCCAACTTGGATCTGAAAGGGTTCCAGACACGGTATTCGGTCTTGGTAGGAGCTTCACCTTCAACGGTGGCTGGTTCATCGATAGTGATTCTCTTTTCACCGGCAACAGATTCACCAGGAGCAGAGTTCTTGGTGACCAACAAATCTTCCTTACCTCTGGCAATGAACACACCAGCGTGTCTGTGTGGTTCGATAACCACCTTGGCACCGCCACGAGCACCGCCACGAGCACCACCACGGCCTCCTCTGGCACCACCACGGGCACCACCTCTGGCACCACCACGAGCACCACCGAAGCCACCTCTGGCACCACCACGGCCTCCACCGAAGCCACCTCTGGCACCACCACGACCACCGCCAAATCCACCTCTGGATCCGCCAAAGCCACCTCTAGCACCACCACGGCCGCCTCTAGCTGGGCCACCTCTACCTCTTGGAGCTCCGAAAGCCATTATATGTTTGTTATACCTTAAGTTGCTCGAAACGTTCGATTGTAGATCAATCCAACTGTGATATGAAGTAGTAATATTTGAAAATTTTTCCCTATAGATGAGGGTGATGGAGTGCGCCGGGTAACCAGTTGGTTACGTAAGCGCGGGCGCTTAATGCGTGGGCTGCTGACTAAGGGACATATCGATGGCCCCTGGTGGCAATAACCATAAGTCGGATTATGCGGGTGTTGCTGACCTGATTTCAGTTTTATTTTCATTTCTACTAGAAGCTGTCATTACTTCCATTATACTTGGGGCAATTCTCGACCAACGGACTGCAGTAGCTAAAGCTATAACCGGAAGTTCGCTGATTTAGGGCCACAAATAGCCTATTTGGATAATTTCTCGATATTGGGAAGAGCAAAAATTCTGAAACTCCGAAAGTATATAGTTTTGGGTACATCGTATTCACTTATCTTACTGATTTTGCTGATTAGTGCCTACTGCTCAATATAGAGGTCCCATTATTCGTCCGCCCATTGCAAATACGATGACCATCATGCGGCTCACCAAAAATCACGTGTAAGCCTTATCAGCGTACCCAATTTGTGGGGTTGTCCTTTTCGGTTCCACATTTAGTGGAAATGTCCAGAAATGCAGTTAGATAGGTATACATGTATCAGGTAATATTCTAGAAGCTAGATCTGGAATTTTTAAGCTCTCCAATTCTTCCCAGCACCAATTATTTTTGTCAAAATACGCCAAAACTGCCAAACTGGAGCCATATTTTGGTCCTTTTCCCGTTAAAACTTGTCCCTAGACTCTTCTGAGAGACCTCCCTTCTTTTACTCTTTTAAACTGTACTAGGTGGCCCGCTATACGGACATTTAATAACGTATCGTAGGTGGAGAGGTTTTCGTGTCACGTGCACAACTTCCGTTTACAGCCATCTATAGAGTGGCCCACACCCCACCAGATCCACTAATCCAAGCCACTCTCTTCTACAATGGTCTCTGTTGCAATTAGCCTCATTGTCGTGGGAACCTTGGTCACGGGAGCCGCCAATTCCCTCTTCACAAAGTATCAGGACAACCAATGCATTAGACATTGCAACAACCCCGACTTCTCCAAACACAAGAACTTCGAACAGCCGGCGCTCCAATCACTCCAGATGTTCATTGGGGAGTTTGCGTTGTTCGCTTTGTACTACTTGATCTACCGAACCGAATTGTTTCGCCGCAAAAGCGACTACACACCTATAGGCGGCAACGACACGCAACAGCAGCCGGAAGAAGACGCCATTTCCGTGTTTGAAAACGTCGAATTGGCCCTTCCTGCCATTTGTGACTTGTGTGCTACCACCTTGTTCAACATCGGCTTGCTCTACACCCCCGTGTCCATCTACCAAATGACCCGTGGAGCTGTGGTGTTGTTTGTGGCATTGATGTCGGTTGTTTTCTTGAAGCGCCATATCAGTAGGTTGGAATGGGTTTCGTTGGTGTTTGTCACATTGGGCGTGGGTGTTGTTGGTATCAGTGGCTCTAGCAGTTCGGGTGGTGCTTCGGAATCCGCTAAGGAGAATCCGGCATTGGTTTGGTTCGGGATCTCGCTCATTCTGTTTGCTACAATCATCCAGGCGTTGCAGTTTGTGGTGGAGGAACATATCTTGAGCAGAAAGTCCATCCGGCCATTGAAATTGGTGTACTGTGAAGGGTTTTATGGCGGAGTGGTGCTCTTTGCGGCCATGGTAGTGCTTAACTTCTTCTTCAAGGCGATCCAGACTCCTTCCCAGTTCAAAGACTCGCCTTTCAATATCGCCGAATCGTTCCATCAGTTTTTCTTCAAGAAGGAAATCTTCCTCTCATCGGTGCTTATCATGATATCCATTTCGGGATTCAACTTTTTCGGCATCACCATCACCCATTTGATCTCTGCCACTTCTCGGTCCACCGTCGATACATGTAGAACATTGGTGGTGTGGACGATTGCCATCTTGATGGGTTGGGAATCCTTCCACTTGCTCCAGTTTGTTGGGTTCGTGCTCTTGGTGTTTGGCACGCTCTGCTTCAATGGTGTTTTGGCCCCAGAAAACTGGCTGTGGGTACCTCAAAGCTTGAAGACTGGCGATAACCATAGGCTACTCGCAGATATCGAGGAGCCAATTGAGAGATCATGATGCCGGGACCGTCGCTGCCCCACAAATAGCACATGTTGACAAAATAATTGAATAATCGTTACCTTTTAAATGCATGTCTTATTGCTGCATTCCAAAGGTTGTTCAATTGCTTACTATACAGTTTATATTAGATCTAACAAGTAAATGACTCAACTATAGCGTGGTACGGGTTGCTTCATATATGGCGGAGGTCGGTCTTGCATATAGTACTCTCGTCACGTGACAAGAGCCCTCACCAAAACTATTTGCCACTAACAGGCAATTACAACAGCTACAAGAATGGTAAGTACCAGATAAGGGCCATTATCGGCGTAATTGGGTACAGAGATAGATCTATATGGTGAGAGCAGAATGAGGATCTGTATATGCTCTTTTTTATTGCACAATTGGACTGATTTACGTCCTCTATATCGATTAGGATTTTCGAAGCAAAAGGTTCCAATTGAGAGGTATTTACGACTTGGTACCATGGGTAATATTTAGAATCGACCATACGTGGCAACTTCATAACATTTGCATCGCTTAATTGAATCCAAACAAATTAGAAGAGGCAACTGGTCGCTATCAAGGAGGCCACAGAGATCACAACGGCCGATCCAACCTTGTAATGACAACTCACGTTCATCCCGCCCATACATTTCACTACAATATTGACCCGTACTAACATCTAGTCGTTGAAAATTGTCCCAGAATCGAATCAGAAGTCATCAGTGAGCTCCACTACGTTTGGAGATGCTGCATCCCACGCACCAGGCTTGCAAGATATAATGAAAAATGAAGGACCATTGAACATGGCCTCCAAATTGAATAACAGACACCCTTTGGAATCGCGTATTGCCAACTGGGAACAAACACAATACGAAACCCGGATGGAAACCTACAGAAGAGTGTTTGGAGCGGGTGAACCCATGAAAAGATCAATGGACTTGGAAATCGTGGAGGCCACCGACTTCAAACCCAGCATATTAGGAGGGCCCTCGTCGATGCACAAGGACATGCTCCTCAACAAAGATGCTTCCATTGACTGGGAGGACATCTACACGGGAGGTTTTGAAAGTGGAAACAACGTCAACGATTTCCACACCGATTTGGAGAAGAAATTGGGTCTCTAAGCGCACCACTGTCGCGTGCCCGTAGAAATTGGGATAGCCATTAAGCTGGATCAGCCAGTTATTGCCACGCCAATTATTTTCATCGTACGTGGCCAAATAATTGAAATACTACATTCTGTAACGTTAGACCCCAATCGTAGCACGATCCAGCCTCGAACTGGTGTTCGGCCGCCCCGTGCCATCACTCATTCTACTCTCTGGCACCAGTTGATAAATGTCTATGATTTCGCACTCAGTAGTACATAGAAAAATTTTTCAACTATAACCACTACTTTAGTACAAGTACACCGATAATAACCAGCAGCATTGGCGACATTCTCGATATTAAAGCATAGCAGTCGCCTTCCCAATTGCCCAACACTCCCCACCCCGCAATGTATAGAACAAGAAAAGACGCCCCTGGCGACGAAGCCCACGTAACTGTTCCCATGAATAGAGGAGGTAAGCGTTACACCATGAACGAAGTATTTGATGTGTGGTATCAGAATCAGGATGTCATATTAGGGGCTGCATCTACCCTTCCTATTAAAATCGGCGAAAACTACAAGTTGTCCAAGCCCAGACAGATCTACCATCTCGAATTGGCTCCAAGATCCTTGCAAGCGAATGGCACCCTGAATCCAGGTGCTGGCGATGACGGCCAAGTGTCGGTGGATCCAGCAGCTTCTGACAGTGCAGCAGTTGGGCTTGAACACTCCTTGGCCGCCACTTCTCTTGATAACGGCCCCACCGGGCCCGAAAGCGCTTCAGTGTCTGATCCAGAACCCATCCTGGCCCCAGATCCAAGTTCAGAACAATTCCAACACCCCGAGCGCAGCCTAGGAACCTCTCAAGCGTCCATATCCTCTAATGGTCTCTCTTTTGCCCCTCCAGCAGTGTCGTTGCCGCCAGGATTGACCTCTACCACCTCCGAGTCTCCTCAAGAGGTACCACTTGTCACCTCAGACAAGATCGAATGGTACTATGTCGACCCGTTGGGCACCGAGCAGGGCCCGTTCAACGGTGACTTGATGCAAGAGTGGATGACGGGAGGCTACTTGGACCTTGAGCTCCGTATCAGACGAAAGGAAGAACACTCGTACAAGACTTTGAAGCAGTTCTGTCAGACGATCCAAAACTTCATCCTGCCGTTCAAAGTGGCCCTTCCCGATTTGACTCAACCTCCGCCCCAACCCTCGCAGTTTCCTCCTTTCTTGAACCACCAAGCTCTTCCGCAACAGACCCAGTTGCACCAGATCTTGTCCAATGGTCCAGGAACCTTGGGGGCTGCCAACATGCGGTTGAACTCCCAAAACAACATCTTTGGATCGGACTTTATCAATCCTGACCCGTTTTCCGTGTCTTCCAACACTCCGTCGGCCTACCCTACCACTACCACTTTTAGCAACATGGACCCTATCCATCAAAACTTGGGGTTCCCTTCGTTAAATATGCCTTCGTTGCTCCAGCAACAAATCCAACAACAACACCCACAGTCGTTGTCCAGAAACAACAGCGGCTGGGGCCTTGACGCCTCCAACGGGCTAATGGGAGGCAGCAATCCAGGCACTCCTGGGGCTGTCAATCCAGTATTGGCAGGTCAAATCATGCAACCGGCCCCAATCTCGCCCTGGCTCACCGGAGTCCAATCCCTGTCCCGTGTGGCACTGCCTTTTGTCCCCACCAGCAACATCGCCCAAGAAGTCGGGCCCTCTGCTGACGACCATGTTTTGGATGGCATCCATAGCTCGGTGGTCACCGATATTTTGGGAGTGGATGAAGTCATCAAGGCCCCCCTTGCTCCATTGGCTCCATCGGCTTCAGGACAAGCCGCCATCCCTACTTCCACTGCCACGGTTCCAGAGGCCACTGAGTCCATTGTCATCCCAGACCCACTCCCAGAATCCGTCCCCGAACCTGTGGCTGTGGCTGTTGAATCGTCTATGAATCAGCAACCGGTGGAAACTGCTCCAGAACCAGTGCAAACCCACGATCTGGAACAGGAACTAAACGCCGATAAACAAGAAAACATCGATTTGAAGCCAGCAGTCCTTGCTCAGCAAGAATTGGCTCCATGGGCCGCGTCTGCTGCTACTAACTCCCCAAGTTTGACATTGAAAGAAATCCAAGCTTTAGAGGCTGAAAAATTGGAAAAACAAAAACAATTACAATCCCAATTGAAAGAACAGCAATTGCAGCAAGCTGCTGCTTTGAAGCAGTGGTCCACCGACGAAAAGACCGATAAACCATTTCTCCCCAAGACTTCCAGCTGGGCCAGTACTTCTCCAGCCTCCGCTGCTGTGACCAAATCTTTGGCTGACATTCAGAAGGAGGAAGCTGAAGCTGCCAAGGCTAAGTCGGCCAAAACCAAGGCCACCAAGGTCGGATTGGGCGGGGCGTCGTCTACCTCTTTTGCTAGTGCCTTGGCCAATTCGGTTCCTGAAGATAGTTCTGCTTGGACTACCGTTGCATCTAAAAAACCCACTGTCAAGAAATCCACCCCCGTTATCACCAACGTCGCTGCCGCCGGCAAGACCAACCCTCAATTGTTACGTTCTGTTTCTGCACAAAAGCCTACGTCCTCAGTTAATACTAATTCTGTGAGAGAAGAATTTTTGATTTGGGCTAGATCCTCCATGACCAACTTATATCCTACTGTTTCCAAGAACGACTTGTTGGATATGTTCATAACCATGCCTCCATCCAGTGCTGACTCTCCTGCTTTGATTGCTGAAACAATTTACAGTTCGTCCGCTACTATGGACGGTAGAAGATTTGCTCAAGAGTTCTTAAAGAGGAGACAAAAGGTCGACCAGCAAATCGGTAGAAGCGATGATGCTGCTTGGGCCGCTGCTATCAATTCTTCTGCGGATAGAGCAGTTACGGTCGATGAAGATGGCTGGAGTACCACTGTAAAGTCCAAGAAGAAGGGCAAGAAGTTGTAACTTAAGAACTAGTGTAATATTCCACTAAACAAGCTATTTATAATTAGTCCATTTTCATAAGTATCATTTATTTACACTTGCAGATCCCGCGTATAGCTAATGGTTATAACCCTCCCGCAAGCTCTCTGCCATAATATATACATTTTCCTCGGGAATTAAAAGGATTCCCAGCTTCGCCATCGACAAATAGTTCATTTCAAATACGTAGTCCCCTGTAAGGTGTGATTTGAAGCCATTGATCAATCTACTGGCTACTCCAGCCACAATCCCGGTGGAATCCAACGGGAGCTTCTGAAAATCGATGGTGATAGGTACGATGGTATCTTGGGCTGAACCAATAATACACTTCGAATCGAATCCCATTCGGGCCCTTTTTCTCGAAGATTTGGGTAAGATTAACGAAAGATCATTGGCTGACGTTCTGGTGATGGCGAAATAATCAGGAATGAATTTTGTCGATGTGAGCACCTTTGCTACTTTCAAAATAGTCGATTTGACCTCACCAGTCCTAGCTCCAGTAAGAAGAAGTTTGACGTCACGATTAATCACTGGGTGGATATTGGAATCCTTGAACATTCTGAATGTTGAAGTCTCAAGATCGCGATTTTGCGGCAATTCTGAGCGTGGTTGCAGTTCTGTGCCAGAATCGGAACTGTGATGGTCGGTGATGGTCAAGTTGTGGTCAAAAAGTACCCGAACCACCTTATCTTTATGTTTGTAGGGCACAAGCACGATATCGTTGAAGTGGCTCGACAAAAAGAATAGAGCAATGTTGTTCTCGGCCAACGGTTTAGTGAGTTCAAGAATGGAGCTGCCATCATCAAGGCCACTATCGGTATCAATGTGAAGACTCAAGAACGTGTCATCTAGTAGGTTGACATCGAGATGTAACTGATTGCAGAAACCAATGGGTTCGCTAAACAACGAGTCCATTAGAGTAGTTGAGCAAATGATGGTGCACTCGGAAGGTGTAAATGCAATGTGGAACAAGTGGTCATTGGCAGAGGTTTCGTCCTCATCAGAAGACCAATCGAGAGGGTAGCTGTTATTTCTGCTGCGGCTATAGTCGTTGATTCGGGGGCTGTCTGGATACACTTTGCTGGAGTTATCCACATTGGAAGCGGCGGTTCTGGATGTTTCACCGGTGGCGCTGACTCTTCTCTCCATCTTTGGCGTGGCCACATAGGCACCTTCCGACGGAGCAGGCGAATGGGTGGCCGAACTGGTATCGAATCCGTCGTCTTCTGATTCATCTTCGGACTGGTCGAACGGAGGGTGTTTTTGTTCAGTTTCGGGGACTTTTCCAGCCCTATTTCTGGATTCTTGGTAAAGCAACAGAAGTACCCCGCTGGTGAAGATCCAGTACTTGTCCCTGGGAACAGACAACACCGAGAGCTGGGTGGGATTCAATTGGACATGGGCACTCATTGTCGTGGCCAAATTGCAACTTTACTGGGGCCACCGGATATATATGATGTGGTTGGTTGGAGGTGGCACAACGTGTGGACAAGAGGGGCACAGTTGGGGCCTGGTGCTGGGTCTTGTGCTGGGCCTGGTGCTGGATCTGGCTCTATTGTTCCATTGACACTTGTGACAAAAACCTCCTTGCTATCTAAGCTGAGCCTCAGTTGCCGTGCCATTGATCCGCTGGGCACCGATATGTGCGGATTTTGCGAGGTGCGTTATCTGGGGAAAAATCGCCAAAAACGCCTAGAGTTACCGATGGCATATTATTGTGAGGTGGGCAGAGCCATAGCACCTGCTGGCATGGGTTACTGGATTGGGATGGTCTATGTACCTATACAGATGCCAAGTTCTGACGCTCGTAGAACGTCTCGTAGAGCTCAATGGCTTCCTTTTGTGACTCGATGGAGCTCTCGATAAAGATCTCCACACTGCCTCTGAAGTCCTCGATCTTGGCAAACTCGAAGTTGGCGATTTCCGACTTAATGGTGTCGCTGATAGCATGGAATTTCTTTTCGTACACCGCGGTTTTCTGTTTCAATTTATCCACTTCAAATGCCAACAAATTGTTTTTATCCACCTGCATCTTGTACTTTCTTGTCTGTTTATCTAGTTGGGCCTGTTTCTTGATCAAGTCCTGGTTAAATGTGTGGTATTGCTGGTACACCTTGGTTCTTGTTTCAAACACAAACTTGATCGAGCCAATTACTCGTAAATACTCCTCGATAGTGAACCCCAATGTCATCTGGTCCTGGAGATTAATCCGATCCAAATTCTCCTTCAATTTCAACTGCACTTCGCTGAATGCCCCCAAGAGTTCGCTGGTCGTCTTCAGGATTTCGAGATCGGCCAACTCATCCAACGCCAACGATATCTCGTCAACAATTCCAATCAACTCGTTTCTTTGTGTGCCAATCAACTCAATTGCGCGGTAGAAGTTCTTCAAATTGTATTCTAATTCGTCCACATATTGCTTCTTCTCCACGAAATATTCATCGGGCTCAGTCACCTTTGTAGCCATGGAGAATAATGACGTCATGAACCCGCCGCCTCCACTACCTATTATCGCAGTTGAAGACCCGCTGGCAGTGCTTCCAGCTAAACTCTCATCGTCTTTGCTACTATCCAATGAATCATTATTTTGCAATGATGCTGCGGAACCCGTCTGTGTCTCTCGTTCCCTAGATTCATTGGCAAAGTCCTCACTCACCAAAAACATCACAAAGTCCGGATCATTACTCAAAACAGGTACCTGGCGTATTTTATTGAGCATCTTCTCCAACGAAAGTCGTCTGTTTTCCACAAAACTCTCATTAAATCTACCGATATACGTTTGTTTGGTGGGCGGAGGAGGAATGATCTTTCCTGGATGGTTATTTTGTAGTTGGTGATAGATCCACCTGAAGTCTTTATATCTTCTAGACACTGTGACGGGTTCAGGGGTCACCGGTGAGCTTGATTCGTTGGTATTCTTGTTTTTGGTCCGTATGCTGTATACAATGTATGCATTAGTGATGTCGCCAATTTTCATGGGATCTCCCACTGTGATTTCCAAGTTGTTGGCCAGAGGATCTACCTCGTGCGAAGGGATTGTTTTCAGGGTGGGGACCTCGGTGGGGCCGGTGATATCTGTTATAGGACCAGAATCGGTCTTTGGAATGTCGTACAATGGGGCATTGGCCTCTTGCACCAACTGCTCTGCCTTGTTGTTGGATCTGAGCGATGAGACGTCATTCGGTCTGCCATCGTCACCTGTTAATGGTCCCAATGGGTTGGAGGTGGTTTCTTCCTTGTCCAATTGTTTGGAGTCCAAATGCTGAACAATAGATTTCGAGCTATGTCTTCTGATCCGTGGGTTATTTCGGTATGCTTGCGAGTTCTTCGTACTCACTGTCCTCTTCTTGACCTTGATTTCCGATCTGGGCACAGGCTCGAACTTGATTGGACTGTCCTTGACGTTGAACAAGGCTTCATTGGGCTTGGTTTTTTGTGGAGTGGTAATGATGGATTCACCTAGTAATAGGTCGTCTCCTCCTTCACCGTGTGTTAGCTCCGATAAAAGCTTGTGCTTGTGTTCGTTGCGCTCTTCCTTCTTCAACTCGTGCAATTGTTCTTGCTCCGCTTGATGGCGATAATCGTGGGATTCATCAACTGGCTGCCGTGGTGTTCTGATCTCGGTTGATGCATTGTGGTCTTTATATTCCTCGTCGTCATTCTCTTCGTCTTCATTGTCATCCTGTTCCCCATGGCTCCGGCCGAGGTTCAAGTCGTTGAACTCACTGGAAACACCCCCGGGGGTGTAGATGGTGCTGGCATTGGTGTCGCCAAAGATGGATCCATTGATGGGCGATATGACGTCATCCCAGTGGGATGCTGTTAGGTCTTCTTGGTCCATTGGAGCGGAGTATCGTAGTAGTTTACGGCGAATGTGTGGCCACAAGATACTGACGACTGCGAGTTTGCTTACGTAATGAACCCACCGATATTCCCCGTGTCTAGATGGTGTTCGACAAGGAGGAAAGAATTGTTAGATGGTGGGTACATCCTACTGGCCATTTCTCTCCAATTACGCTGACTGTGGTGTTCAAGCGCAATTCGTAATTCTGCTGTAGTGCCCTGTTGAAGTAGTTCGTGATATGTAGGGAATCTGGCTATGTGCAGTCTCGTAATATTCAGGCAAATCGTACTATATACTACAGAAGCGGCAGAACATTCCAGAACATAAGCGAGCGGTTGATGGCCATGCCTAAAACCCTAATCTTCTGACAATTTCTAATAAAAATAGTACGTATATTTCTCACTTAAATTGCAAAATTCTAAAATTATTTTAGGCATTAACAAATAATCCCCAGATAACTCAGCCCTTGATAAACTATCTCGAAAAACAAATACCTCCGCCTCTCCTTCTACACCTCTACACTTGTTCTATTAGAAGCATAATGCTTTGAAAATGTATCAATTTAAATCTCTAAAACAAACTTTTAGCAGCCTTGACGTCATCTACGTTCAAAAAATCCGAGCCCAAATTGAACAACCCCTTTAAATGTGAATTCAATACGTCGTTGGGCCATGTAATATCCCCCCAAATTCTAGTTTTGAGCCCGTACTTATGGGCTAACTGTATATATGTTTCTATCTTTTTCTGTTGATCCGGCGTGAATTCACCGATTTTTGCCTTTTCATAGTCGTCTTTGCCCAAAATATCCTCTAATGAGCCACTGGCAACTCTGGATAGTTTCCCATGCTCTTTCAAAGCGTCTTTGCTTGCGGAGGATTTGAAATCAGCCAATGGTCCATCAAGGAAAGTGTACCGAATTTTTTCTCTTTTAACCAACTCGGTCGGTAAGTTGCCAGTGATTGTGACCACAACCGGACCAGGATGGTAGGTATCATCGGTGGCATCGTAATAGGCGAGGTATCCCTTATCAATGAACGGTTGAAGGAGCGGTCTTATGGCCTTGTATGTGTCTTCCGGATCAGTTTTGAAGTCCATCCAGAAGTATAATGGGGTTTCTGGAGAGTTATAATAAATACTGTGCTTGGTACCAAAATCTTCCAAGAGGGGACTCTGGTTTCTCAAGGATGAGTCAGAATAGGTGAATTGTGGATTCGACGACTCTAAAAACTGGTACAACGGATTGAGATAAAGGTTGAACAATGTGTCTATGGGTCTAAGATAAACCTGGTTATGCCCAACATACACCTCTTTGTTGTTGAAGTACTGACTTCGAGAACGCTGTCGTTGATATCCACCCGTCGTTTCGGTAAGGGTCCTTTCTGACTTGTAGCCTTTTGGAAAGTGCCACACATCGCTCTCAATACTCTGGCACCCTGCTCCAAGGGCATCGAAAAATGGCTGGGCTCTCCAGTAGTCGTTGTGGGAGTGCAAAGGCTTGACGTACACGTCTCTAGTCAATGATTCGACGGTGTGATTAAACGGGAGCACCGGCGTTGTCAGGCCACTACCATCATAGTCCCTGAAATTAGGCGTCAATGCCTGTCTGAAAACTGTGATCATGCTTGACATATAAAGTAGTGTGATACAGGATGGAAATAACGAAACTAGCGGTATAAGTCTGGGGAAATTAGTATGTAATTGAACACCGTGGGTCACCTGACCGTGGTCACGGGTCGGCGTTATCCACGTGGAAACGGCACCGGCTCATGTGAGGTCTAGCAAACTACCGTTAGGTGATAATAGGTTAATGGCAGTGAGATGTGTAGTATAACTTATCCTTGGAAAGCTTTTCGTGCATACTAAGGTTTAGATATTGCTTTTGGTCGCATGCAACCTATTTGGCGAAATGCAATGGAAGTATGCACTATGCAGGTGCCAAATGTTAAGAGCTTGATCCGTGCCATATTAGCAGTTGTAACACTGACACTACATACAGTGCAATTATTCCATAATGGCCTTGACCGCGTGGAATGGTGTCTTGAAGTTAGACGGGCCAAGTTTCTTGCTTTTAACTGGCAAAGAAGTGCATTGCAACGATAGGCGAGAGCAATACGTAATTTTGCATGAGCCAAGAGAGCTCGGTTTAAAATAGAAATAGCCCCCAACCACAGTAAGTCCACTTCACGTGAATTAACAGTCCTTTTTGTTCCCGGAAGGTGTAACTACCGTATTTCACCTGAACAAATCACAGTTTCCCCGGGCTGTATGCAGTTCGTGATGAAGGGTCTGGCACCATTTAATGGCGGGAGAACCGAGCTTTCGTCTAAGCAGTGTCGTCAGAGGCTTATGATGTTTCGCCCCGCTACCCCAGAAACCAGTTTGTGCTCTCTATAGTGGGTACAGCCAGTTTCTCCGTGGCCTTACGGCGCATGTACTGTTCTTCCGGACCCAAGTAGATGCGACTACACACACCAATTTCGGACACTTTGCGGTTGTTAACTATGGCTGCCGGACCCCCTATCCCGAGTGTGTGCAGGCACGGGACATTTGACCTGTGTTAAGGTTGCAGTGGTAACCCCGCTGGTGTTTGTGTCGTTTTCCTTTGTGGCCGTTTCTGGTGGCAGCCCAGTTTCCCTACTCGAAGTTCGGTGTAATTATATCAATTCTCGGGGAAACAGCGAGGGAGTGATGAATCGCAAGGGTGCACGTGACGCACAGATTGCAGCCTATTTGCAGCATGCATTGCACCGCGCCTGCCCCGGAAAAAAACACTCTCGTTTCTTTTTTGCAGGGTCGGAGCCGTTTCTTTTGGTCTTCATCGGGCGGGCCCACCAATTTGGCATTTTGTGGGGGAAAGAGATGGATGACACGGTTCCTGAAATAGTAGTAGACACTTGCAACGGTTGGGTATAAAAGATGAAGAATCCGCTGCCTTGTCCAGGATTTATTCTTTAGATATTTCTCTCTTATCTGCTCGCTACAAATCCTCATCATAATGACAGTCGAATCCACCCAACCTCCAGTGTCAATCGTCAACAAGGACATTGGCTCGCTTCCTGCCACATTCCCCAACATGGCCCCTGATATCAAGGATCTTTTCTCCTTGGATTCCAAGGCCGCTGTGGTCACCGGTGGTGCCAGAGGAATTGGTTACGTGATCTGTGAAGCTTACTTACAAGCTGGATTGTCCAAGTTGGCCGTCGTGGACTACGCCGACAACGTGGTAGCTTTGCAAAACTTGAGAGAACGTTTTCCCAAGGCCAAGATCACCTACACTCACTGTGACGTGAGAAAGGCCGAACAAGTCAAGAAGGTTATTTCTGACATCCACGCCGATTTCGGTGTCATTGACATTTTTGTTGCTAACGCCGGTATCGCCTGGACTTCAGGTGCCTTGATTGACCAGGACGATGATGAAGAATGGCACAACGTCATGAACGTGGACTTGAACGGTGTCTACTACTGTGCCAAGAACATAGGTAGAATCTTCCGTGATCAAGGTAAGGGTTCTTTGATCATGACTGCCTCGATGTCTGCTCACATTGTCAATGTCCCACAATTGCAAGCTGCCTACAACGCAGCCAAGGCCGGTGTTCTTCACTTGGGTAAGTCTTTGGCCATCGAATGGGCTCCATTTGCCAGAGTTAACACCGTTTCGCCCGGTTACATTGCAACTGAATTGTCGGACTTCGTTCCTGACGATATCAAGAACAGCTGGTACGCTGTCACTCCAAAGGGTAGACAAGGTTTGCCAAGAGAGTTGTGTGGAGCCTACTTGTACTTGGCCTCCGATGCTGCATCCTTCACCACTGGTTCCGACTTGAAGGTCGACGGTGGCTACTGTGCTGTTTAATTATAGTGTATAATAGAGACTAATGCGTATATGATTGTTTTAGACCAATTCAGTAGACCAAGCTTCTCCACATTTAGGTCTGGTAGAGGTGAACCGTTCCCAGAGTCACTCGATGACTTCAAATGAGCCCTGGGCTCGGAATAACAGTATGGTAAACACGTCAAGAGCCCGCATATCCTCGATGCGCGAGTATGCAGGTGGTGATATGTGCCAGTATTGGGGCCTATCGATTTCTGGGGACATGTCAAATCACGAGTCGGGTCTGATGGCGGGCTGAGGATGCACCGGCTAGCCTCGAATCCGACACCTTACCTCCAGGGAATTTCTGTCTCCGTGTAGTTTGCATACTTTTTCTGCTGATCCGTGACTCCTTCTCCGCCGTCATAATTGACTCTACAGCCACCTATAGGGGCCAGATGCTCCTCCTCTCGTACATATCTGGTTTATTACGGAATTTTCCGATGTTCCTTGGTAACGTCTGAAATTTGTAAGGGGTAGGGTGCTGCTCGTTCCATTTGCTTCGTCCATAATCATGGAGTAGAGACGCTCATAAGACTTACATAATAAACCCAATTTCATTCCATTCGAGAGCTGATAAAACAGCTTGTGGGTTCCCATTAGAAGTGACGTGAAAGCAGGCAGCGACAAACGTGGCCATTTGTGGGTCCCGTTTCAAGACCACGGCTGGTGTGCCAGTCCAGAACAAGCAAATCTACGTTGCCGTTATGCTAGGCAATTGACAAACCTCTCCAACCGGGCCATTTAGTTGCTTTCCGGCATTATGGATGTAATCGACCTTGCCCTGAAATTTAATAACTCGTTACTAATGGTCCCCTACAGATCTCTGTGTTGCTATCACCAGTAATGTGCACACCAGTCTATCTGTGCTACAGCCACCTATGAGTGATTGCTTTTGAGTCTATAATACTACCCAGTCTTCAGGCAGTAACTGGCACCGATTACAAGGAATGCTGATTTAAGTCAGACTGGCACCCAGAACCAGAACACCTTTAATATGAGGCAACTACTAGGCATACTTCCAACTTGTGGGGATGATAATAGGACCGCCGCTTGGGGGTTACATAAGCAGGCACGAATTCTGGGGCCATATTCACCACACCGCTATACCGCTAGGCCACCACCCCACGAGCCACGGGCCAAGGCACCATCATTTAGGCCCCGCCACTTAACGCCATCCCACACAGCTCGACCCACACGACCCCAGCCAGTGCTAACCCGCAAAGCTAGGGCCACTGGTAGATTAATGCCGATCTGGGGAGCCGACCGGTCCCGATCGGGCCCGGGAGCTGTCACCACCCCCGGAACCGTCACCTGACTGCACCGGAACTGCCGATGGGTCCAGTGGTACTGGTCCTCAAAACCCCGATTGAAAGCGGAGATCGGCCAGTATCGCCCGTATCGACCCTTCCGCCATCCTGTGTCTCCGTCCAGCCCAACAAGCCGCTCGAAAATCCCCAGCTCAAGCCCTGGCCATGGCGAACCCGGGGAAATCTGGGGTCGCATCACCCCCTCTGGCACCTGACCCGCGGCCGGCGCGCTTTCTAATACGAGCAAATCGATTGGCCAGCACGCCAGGAGACCACCTAGGGCTACCTGGGCTCCATAGGCATCTCCAAGATCCCAGGCTCCGCCATCAGCCAGTAGTACCCACAGTAAACATCCCCGGACCTGCTTGTCCCGGTTTCCCGGAGTCGCGGGCCCTGTAGCCCCCAGAACCACCACCTCGACCCGTCCGCCGCCTTTGTGGCATTTTCACCAATTACCTTCACGAAATTTCCACCAGCGATTTACATTCTCATTCTTCCACCACTTCTCCAAACATCAATCAGAATGCTTTCGTTGCGTGCCAAGTGGAACGTAGGACGTCGTGCATTGTCATCGACTGCCGTCCGCCGCCAGGTGATCGGGTCCAACGTCAAGGGAACCGATTTCAACGCTGCCAAATATATGAGCCAAAAGTACCATGTAATAGATCATGAATACGACTGTGTGGTTGTGGGTGCCGGGGGTGCTGGGTTGAGAGCAGCTTTCGGGCTTGCCGAGGCCGGCTTCAAGACCGCCTGTATCTCCAAATTGTTCCCTACCCGTTCGCATACCGTTGCTGCCCAGGGTGGTATCAATGCTGCCTTGGGTAACATGCACAAGGACAACTGGAAATGGCACATGTACGACACTGTCAAGGGTTCCGATTGGTTGGGTGACCAGGACGCCATCCACTACATGACCAAGGAGGCTCCTCAATCCATCTACGAGTTGGAAAACTACGGTGTTCCCTTCTCCAGAAACGAAGAGGGCCGTATCTACCAAAGAGCGTTTGGTGGACAGTCCAAGGAGTTCGGAAAAGGTGGCCAAGCCTACAGAACCTGTGCTGTGGCCGACAGAACCGGTCATGCTTTGTTGCACTCGCTTTACGGTCAGTCCTTGAGACACGATACCCACTTTTTCATTGAGTTCTTCGCCATGGACTTGTTGATGGAAGACGGCGCCTGTGTTGGTGTCATTGCCTACAACGAAGAAGACGGTACCTTGCACAGATTCAGAGCCCACAAGACCGTCATGGCCACCGGTGGGTACGGTAGAGCCTACTTCTCCTGTACCTCGGCCCACACCTGTACTGGTGATGGTTACGCCATGGTGTCCAGAGCTGGTTTGCCATTGGAAGATTTGGAATTCGTGCAATTCCACCCCTCCGGTATCTACGGTTCCGGTTGTTTGATCACTGAAGGTGCCAGAGGTGAAGGTGGTTTCTTGGTCAACTCGGAAGGTGAAAGATTTATGGAACGTTACGCCCCTTCGGCCAAGGATTTGGCTTCCAGAGACGTTGTGTCCAGAGCTATCACCATGGAAATCAACGAAGGTAGAGGTGTCGGTCCAAAGAAGGACCACATGTACTTGCAATTGAGTCATATTCCTGCTTCCGTGTTGAAGGAAAGATTGCCTGGTATCTCTGAAACTGCCCACATTTTTGCTGGTGTCGATGTCACCAAGGAACCTATCCCAATTTTGCCAACCGTCCACTATAATATGGGTGGTATCCCAACCAAGTGGAATGGTGAAGTTGTCAAGAAGGGTGCCGACGGTAAAGACGAAGTTGTTCCAGGTTTGTTGGCCTGTGGTGAAGTCGCTTGTGCTTCGGTCCACGGTGCCAACAGATTGGGTGCCAACTCTCTTTTGGATTTGGTTGTGTTCGGTAGAGCGGTGTCTCACACCATTAGAGACTCGTTGACTCCAGGTACTCCATTTAAGCCTGTGTCCAAGGACTTGGGTTTGGAATCCATTGCCAACTTGGACAAGTTGAGAAACGCTACCGGTACCAAGTCTACTGCTGAAATCAGAAACGATATGCAAGCTACCATGCAAAAGGGATGTGCTGTGTTCAGAACCCAAGAAACCTTGGACAAGTGTGTTGAGCACATCACCGAAGTCGACAAGTCATTCGCTCAGATCAAGACCACCGACAGATCGATGATCTGGAACTCGGACTTGGTTGAAACCTTGGAATTGCAAAACTTGTTGACCTGTGCCACTCAAACTGCCCATTCTGCTGCTGCCAGAACCGAATCCAGAGGTGCCCACGCCAGAGATGACTACCCTGACCGTAATGACGAAGAGTGGAGAGTGCACACCTTGTCTTACCAAACCAATTCTGGCGACCAAGTCAAGTTGGACTACAGAGATGTGATTGCCACCACCTTGGATGAAAACGAAGTCAAACCCGTTCCTCCAGCCCTTCGTGTCTACTAGATGCGTTGTATATTTCCATGCATGCCACCTAACGGGCTTTCCCACTATTTTTTAGTTTATTTATTGAAATGTACTGGCGACAATTGCCTCTACCTGTCTCGCTACCTCTTTACCGTTTCGGGTGGTATTCGTATATGTATGGAACTCGGAGAAAGCTCGGACTGCCGTTACGTAAGCCGGGCCGGGCAAGCTCCCCCCACCACCCCCACCCTCAGATACGTCATAGCGAGGTGGAGGCCAAATTATTCATATATATGTAATTGCATACGGCCGCTTCCGCCCATTGTACACCAGCTCCAGGCCCTACCCCTCCTGGGGATTAATCAACTGGCGCATGCTACTGGATGTCCCTTACGGTTGAGTCTGGTACCGGTCGTCCCTCATAGGACACAGTGAATTTGCTGTCCTGGTAAGAAAGGTTCCATTGGGGACCCTCCCAAATCTCGCATTCCTATTGTAGCAATGATTGCTAGCGATATACGGCAGTTATTGTGGTTGGGAATATGCATAGCCACCCTTGGAGGCGCCGTAGTATAAATAGTGGGGCTGATCCTGTCGTTTTTCATCTGTATTATCGTTTGTCTCGGATAAACTTCACACAATATAAGCTTTTGCAATAGACCACAATAACTACTCAAAATGGGTGTCAGATCATATGTTAACGACGATGTTGGCGACTTGCCAACCCAACCACCAAAGTTGGCCGACAATGTGATGGACTTGTTCTCGCTTAAGGGTAAGGTGGCCTCGGTGACGGGTTCATCTGGAGGCATTGGTTGGGCTGTGGCCGAAGCATATGCTCAGGCCGGGGCCGACGTGGCTATCTGGTACAACTCAAAGCCTGCCGACGATAAGGCCGAGTATCTCGAAAAGACCTACGGCATAAGGGCCAAGGCCTACAAGGCCAATGTGTCTGTTGCAGAAGATGTGGAGAAAACAGTGGGCCAGATCCACAAGGACTTTGGAAAAATCGACATATTCGTTGCTAATGCGGGGGTGGCTTGGACCCAAGGAAAGAGTATCGACGTCCAGGGATTCGATGGCTGGAAGAAAGTGGTGGACTTGGACTTGAACGGTGTCTACTACTGTGCTGTGGCCATTGGAAGGATCTTCAAGCAGCAAGGCAAGGGTTCGTTGGTGATCACTGCCTCGATGTCCGGTCACATTGCCAATGTACCTCAATTGCAAGCTCCTTATAATGCGGCAAAGGCCGGTGTACTCCATTTAGGTAAGTCCTTGGCGTTGGAATGGGCTCCTTTCGCCAGAGTCAACACAATTTCTCCTGGTTACATGTTGACGGATATCTCCAAGTTTGTTGATCTGGAAATGAGAGAAAAATGGTGGCAGTTGATCCCATTGGGCAGAGAAGGTCTCACCAAGGAATTGGTGGGTGCTTACTTGTATTTAGCTTCGGACGCCTCTACTTACACCACCGGTACCGACATTCTTGTTGACGGTGGCTACACTGCTGTCTAGAAATGGGTATACGCAAAATATAGAATTTATTGGGCTTGGCTTTACGAAATCATTTGTAAGAGGGGTGGGCATCGTGCGACCTCCTGATAGTAGAGGTGTCTCCCTCCGCTAACCACTCCCTTGACAAAATAATCGTTCGCTGCCAGATGTAATATATATGAATTAAACGGGATGAAATGAACTAGAAAATGACGTCATCTTCGTTTTCTTGAAGGACGTCGCCTGTACCTTGATCCAACGCAGACTTTGGTTCCTGAGGTGCCGCAGCGTCGCCAGCTTCAGCATCGCCAGCTTCAGCATCGGCTCCCGTCTCGCTACTCTCTGGTACTGGAGCATTGCCCTCTTCGGCGGCCTGCTTGGCTTTGGCTTCTTTTTCGGCCTTTTCAAGCGCTTCGGCCTCGGCTGCTGCCTCCTGTTTCTTCTCTTGCACCTTCTTCAATCTATAGAACTCTTCTCTGTCTAATTCGTCCAATTCGGAGTTGATGTAGCTGATGGTGTTTTCGGTTCTGGGAATAATGACGTGCTCAATGGCATTGACTCTTCTGTTGGTCACCTTGATCACTTCATCCAAAATCACAAACGCTGTCTGCAACGATGCCAACTCCACCAATGTTTCCACTGCTTTCGAGTACACCGCCTTGGCCTTCTGGACCTGTTGACCTCCACGACCCAACCCCGTTAACTTGAAATCGTTGATTTCTTCATTGATGTGGCTGTCGAACGTGGGCAAGTATACACCCGACACATTTTCCTGCTTAGCTCTAACCTGGAACCGGGCCTTCTGCACCAGCTCCTGCACTTGGTAGGCAATGTTATCACCAGTAGCAAACTGGACCTCTGCCAATGAGAAGGCCGCGGTTTGCATCACCCGGCCCATTTTTCTCTTACTGTCATCAATCCGCTGGGTGATATCACGGAAACGCTTGGTCAACGCCTCCGACTTTCTCTTCAACAACGAATGACCTTGCTGGGCTCCCTTGAGCTTTCCCTTCATCAATCCTAGCGTCATTCTGGTGGGGAACACCTGTTCTCTGTTACCGGCGCCTGACATGTCGAAGCGATTCGATCAATTAATGTATCCAATCAGCGGGAATCAATTAGTAGATGCCTTCACGCCAAAATAGTACCGTGATTACTGCAACAGGAACGAGATTGCCTTGTATCAAGATTAGTTGTGGTGATAATGGTTGCCGGTAATTAATTTCGACGAGGGTGTGTGTGTGCAGGCCGCGCACTCCCATCTCCCAAACTTTGGCTGCCCATCGCTGTGGTTTACACCACCACTGGAGGGCTCAGAGACCCAACTACTGTGATAAAAGCATCGCAACGTTGTTTGTGGACTGTGTGAATCATAACAGGCTTTTTTTACTATCGAAAGTAATTCAATTTTTGTCCCAACACAGCACCGTTTGTACTTCCTGATACATCTCCATCAATGAACCTGCAATGGTCTGTCGCCCGTTTGGTCTCTCCAAATGACATCGAAATCGAAGAAACGTTGGCACGCGACCCCCAAGATATCGATACCTGGCGGGCATACTATCAATCGGCTCAATCGGCCTCATTTCACAAGAAAGTGTTCATACTTGAAAGAGCCGTCACCGCGATGCCGCGATCGGTAGAGATGTACTTGTACTATCTTGATCTTTTGGAGGAATTTGTCGGGTCCCTTAGTTACTATCATCACAAACATCAATTTGTCTTGCTCAATAAGCTCTACGAACGGGCATTGTACTTATTAGCCGATAACATCGAAATATGGGAACGGTTCTTAACACTTCTTATACAGCACCAACAATGTGAAGTGACATACATCAGAAGAAAGTTCAACCAAGCATTGGCCAATTTGGGCCCCAATGTTTCCAGCATATGGGATTTATATATCCAATACGCCGATACAGTGGGTGGACCAACTGGCTGCGAAATATTCCTGAAATACTTGATATACTTGGGAGGCTTCGATCGAGCTCCTGGTGATAAGATATTGGAGATTTTGGTAAAGTATGTGGATTTCGAGGACTATCATAGATCTTTGGCCTTATATAAGCAGATATTAAGTTCAGATAAAGAGTTCCCCGTGTCGCATCTACAATTGTTAAATGAATACCTAGATCTTATTGAGGAGATTTCTCATGGCAGTCCTTCATCACAATTGCTAATTCAATTTGAATTGACAGTAAAAGACTCAGCCCTCAGATACCCTGATCAAAGAGGACTACTCTATGTGAAACTAGCTAAATTTCTCGAAAAATCCAGAAATCATTCGAAAGCAAGATATTACTTCAACCAAGCTATAGAAACTTCTGACAACGTTAAGGAGTTTGTAACTGTGTTTGATGCGTGGGCAGAGTTTGAAGAGACCTCAATTACAGAAATTTCGAATAAAATAGAACACTTACAAACTGAATCAAGCCCAGTTGATTCTTTAACAGATGAGTTGGCCACACTAGACTTCCGTATGAATTACCTTGAACAACTTATTGCTAATCGAGAAATTATGTTAAACGATATGATGATACGAAAAGATCCTAATAACCTCGATACATGGTTCCAACGAATAGAGTTATACAATGACAATATCAATAAAGTGCTACCCACTTATGCTCAAGCATTAACAAAGGTAAATCCACTAAAAGCCCATTCATCAAGCACAAATACTTTACCCAAACTATGGATTAATTATGCCAACATATATTCGTCTAGAAATGACTGGAAAACAGCAGATTTTATTTTTTCTAAATCAGTAACCTCACAGTTCAAAACAGTGGACGAGTTGGTGGACCTATATATCGAATGGACAGAATCTACGTTGAGTTCGCCAAATAACGATTCAGATAAAAAGGCTCAAGAAATCATAGAAAATGTATTATACAAAAACACTGCCCAGGACGAATTGCATAGAAGCGTTTCAACAAATCTCAAACTATGGGCGTTTTATATCGACTTGTTACACTCATTTATGGACGATAATGAAGACCAACATTTCATTAACAAAATCAGCGATGCATACACTAAGATGATAGATTTGAAAATTGCCAGTACAAAAACAATACTATCGTACGCCAGCTTTTTACAGCTGGTGAATCATATTGAAAAATCATTCACTGTATATGAACTTGGCATTCGGTTGTTCAAAGATAGCGAACTCCGGTTTGAGATATGGAATGTCTACATATCTAAGGCGATAGCTTATAAACTCGGACTTGAGAGAATTAGAGATTTGTTCGATACTGCCTTGGATGAAGACCAAGGTTCTCCTCCTGAATTGGCAAAGCCATTTATAGTTCTCTATTCCAGTTTTGAAAAAGACAAAGGGTTTATTTTGAAAGCAATCAAGGTTATCAAAGAAGGAATTCAAAAACTTTCGCGTGGATTGGAGAAGGCGACCTTGAAAGATACCCGTGACAAAATTTCCACCGACAAGTTCGAACTCTATACATTACTATTTTCACTTACAGACGATTTGAACAGCAAGCGAGAATTATATGAGCAAGCAGTGGACGATACGCAATTGCCTCTAGATCAATTTATAAGAATAGGTGAGAGTTTTATTGACCTTGAAATCAGTCAAAACCAAGTGCCTCGTGCTAGAGAATTGTTCAAATATATTGCCAAGCAATGCAATCCTATGAATGAAAGATTACCTCAAATTGGCAAAATTTGGACCAAATGGGAAAACTTTGAAGTTGACCACGGTAACGAACTAACTTTCAAGGATATGCTTAGATTTAAGAGGAATGTGAGTGACCAGTTCGAGAAGGTCAACAAGTACAATCAAGATTTGAATCCAATGGGATTCGTGAAGGCAGAAGTTGTAGGTGGAAAAGAGAAAGAGGTTGTGACAAAGAACCCCGATGAAATCGAAATGGATATGTAATTACTATAATGAATGAATTTAGCCGTAAATATTTCGTATCTATGAAGGATTCCTAAAACCTATGGAAAATATATTTGATGAAAGAAATGAAAGGAAAGGGTATATTAAAACTTCTTGAACATGTCGGTCCATTTATCGACAAAACTGTTCAAGTTCATGACCTGATCAACGGAATGGTTAAGTTTGATCGATTTGTTGAATTTTATTAATTCGTGGAAATTATTCCAATTGATATGATAGTATTGGAAAATAACCATCAAAAATGTCTGCAAGATCTTTAAGCCATTCTTCTTCCTCGTCTTAACCGAGTTTGAATAAATTATAAGCATCTGTAAAAGCTTGGTGATTAATTGTAATGCTGACGAGTTCACTTCATAGCTTTGTTCTTCATCAATGCTTGTGCTAGTTCTTGGAGTGGTTTCGTCTGGGCTTGTAGAACATTCTGATGATCCCCTTTTGTTACTGGAACTAGGGCTACTGAAAGCGCCACCCAAGCCAACCAGTTGGCTCATGATTGGAGTGGAGGGTGCCGACAAACTTAATGGCAACTTGTCATTGATTTGGGTCAAAATATCGAATAATGAGTTCGATTGGAGATTCTCGAATTCTTTGAGGTTGGACAGGAACCCATTAAGGTACCGAGCAAGGTATGCTGATTGAGAGGCTGCGTGCTTGGGATTAGTCCACGTATCCAATGCCGATTTGAAGTCTGTGAGCAATTCCCGGTTGAAAACTTCTCTGTTAACTAATTCAAGTAAGCAATAGATCTCTTGCATTGTTTGAGATGGCTGGAACAAAATCAACAATAATGGAATCAAAAAAATTTCATCATGTTTATGCAAACCATGCTCCGATAATGATTTAATATAGAGAAGATACCTGAAGTTGTCTCTAAATTCGATAATGTTGAAGTTTGGACTGGTGAAACTAATATCTTTAATGATGCTATCGAATAATGGCTTATTGAGGACCTTTTCTATGGTCTTGTTGAACTCCAAATCTTTGTTGTTCTTGATTGATGGGGATAATTTGGCATACTTTTGATCAAATGCTTCGAACGAACTCTTGATGTTTTTCATCAAATCTGGGACGCTACTACTGTTCGCTAATGTCTTGCTGAAAAATGCATAACGTAAGGAAGGAGGAACATTCGATTCCCAGCCCAATTTTCTGATGTTGACTTTGTCATAATTGAATTTCTTATTAAATTGTTTGGCATCTGATTCATCGACTAATGCTACCACAGTCTTGACCCATTGTTGATGATTCTGAATTAACAACTGACTGTTCTTCTTTCTGGCACTATTCAAACTCTTGGTATTAGTTTCATAATTATTCAAAACCCTCTTGAATTCTTTGCTGTGTTTCGATTTATCTCCATCGGGCTTAGGAGGCAAATGGACTGGCCTCGATTGGTCGATCGCATTAAGCTTTTCAGGGGACATGAGCTGCAAGTCGTCCACAGACGATTGGTGCTTCACAAAGTTGGGAAGCTTATACATCATCGTTTGTTCTCTAGAAGACTTTGCAAGCTTAGCAAAGGATGCAGATCTTTGATCATAGAAACTCGAAATATTTCTGGTGATCTCACTATCATCGATCGAAGTCTGGCTGGGAAAAGAATCCTCGTCTTCTTCTATGATGCTGTCTTCGGTGGCATTAAACTTCGAAGTTTTCAAATCAGTCTGTATGGTCAAATTACCAGCAGCGGGGTTTTTGGGCGATGGTTTGGGTTTGGAGTTAATGTTATACTTGTTATTATCATTATCGGTCATAAGGTCACTGTGGCTGAAGAGAGTGGAAGAACCAAGCAGTTCGGTAGAAGAAAACGAGCCTGACTTTAATGTGGAAGGAGTATGAATCGCGGAGCTGCTCTTCAGATTCAACAGGTACAACTCACCGTGGTTCTTAATCACTGGCACGTTGAACACAAGGTTGTCCAAATCGTTGGATAGAATCTCGTCATCATCATCGTTCTCTTCGTATTTTTTCTTGCGCAAAAGTTTTCTTTCTTTGGTTTCCTTGGAGCTGAGAAATCTGGTTTTCGATCTAGATAAACCTGGAGGACCGGCAGAAAATGTCGAAGCTTTGTTTTGTGGAGAAATCTTAGCACCCTTGGATATTTGGGGCGAAGACATGGATCTAGTAGGAGCCTTTTTCGGGGTGGAATAGGATATATCTGATGCGGAAGCAGCAGATGACTGAGATGAGGTTCGAGGAAGAGTAGCGGATGTCTTGGCCTTGGTAAGTGCTGGTGATGACCTGGTAAAGAGCTGTGATGTGTTGTTCGATGTGATAGTGGAGAGTGAGCCGTTGGGCTGGGAGGGGTCTTCATTGGAGTAATCGTAATTGAAAATGACTTCGTCCTCGGCACCGGCTTCAAAGCTGTGGTTATCACTAGGGTCGCTCTTATAGTAGTTCAACGAGGGCGAGTCCAGCAACGAGGAGTTGATGATGGAGTTACTAGTCATGGAGCTCAAGCGGGACTCGAGCATGGCGTTGGTGCCTTCCTTAGAGTTATCAAATTGGGATGAGGCTACCAGCGAGGCTTCGTCGGAGTAGTTTGAATGCATCGACACCATGGAGTCACCGGAAATAGGCCTCTGGACGAAATCTTTGCGGGAGGTCAAATTCACCGAGGAACTGGAAAGCTTCTTCACAAAATAGTCTCCGGGTCTCTTGATGCCGGAAGTAGCCAACGGCACATTGGCTTCGTTTAATGTGGAAAGCGACGACAAGGAGCCGATTCTTCGGGGGCCAAACTTTTTCTTCATGGAGGGAGCCGCCGAGGAGGGCGGACCCAACGAAGACGCCGATCCGTTGCCATGAATGGTTAGACTGGAGGAGGAGTTGATGTGATGAAGGCTGACGGAGGAACCGGTTGCGGGGGTTTTGGCGGAAAGCGCGATGTCGTAGTAGTTGTCATTGGGGTACGGCATGGTAGGATGATTAGAAGCCGCTAAGGGTGAGGTTTAGGGGGAGATTAATAAGTTAAACGAATGTCTTGGATGGTTGGTGGTGAAGATAACGATGGATAAGCGGTGGAAAACGGCGCAAAAATGACAGGAAGATGGTGGGGATGCGAGTTAGGGGCGTAGCGGACGCAATAGCGGTACTGCTGGCAAGGATATTAAGGTAGAGGGCTGTAAAAACACGACGGAACGGATGGATAAACATGAAAAGTTTACCTTGAGGCGGGAGAAAGCCGCTCACGTGACGTAGTGTAGTGTATACAACCAGGGGCAAAGTACAATTGCTTGCGGCGAGCGCTATTGTTAGAAATTGTCCGCATTCAGTAGGGCGACTGACGTTTAGGGAAGCGTGCGTTGTCGGCGTGAATGATGCCAATTTCAGGCACTTGGGGAAGGAGGCCACTAGAGAGCAGGTTACGGTGGTTGGTGCCCAGCGCAAATGCTTACTACATTGGATGATGCATTGCCCGGTTGACCTAACCGAATGTGGGGTGGTTTTCCAGGAACCGGTGCTCTCAGGTGTCTTGAGATAGCCATAAACAGTAGCCCATCGCTGCAGACCATGCAGACGCTGCCCGATGCAGACAGACGCAGACACACACACCCGTCCTCCACGTGATGCTTGCGAAAATGGATGGGGAGGTGAGCCGCTGCAACCACCGCCAGTGTCTTGGAATAGCAACATCGAAACATGAAACGGTCATGTGATACGGTAACCCAGCAGGCAAGTTCGTCATTCGTCTATTACTATAGAATAAATATGGGTGCAAAAAACTGGAACCGCCGGGCCGGGGCCATGCGCCATCCGTAGGAATGCAGTTGATGCAGAGTGTAAAAAGTGTCAGCCGAGAATGAAAAGTCTGAAGAGTCGTCAGACACTCAGTGGAGGCTCACTCTCAAATACCAATGGTACTACTAGCACCACCAAATCACCAAGACCCACCAAACACCTGCCAGGGATGAATTGCCGCTGGGCATTGCGGGCGGTGGCGGTCACTGGCGTCAGTGCAACCACACTTTAGGGTTTGGCTAAAAAGAAGCCTCGGTGATTCTGCCGGACCTGCTATCTAAATTCGTTAGCCATAGGTCGGGAGGTTGGAGGGTCCTCAGTTTACTCCTCGTGCACCGGTCTTACGGTATCGATCCACTCGGTAGTACTCATCTGTGATAACCGTGAAAGGGCCCGAGCAAACGCAAACTTCTCTTCGTCGTTGGCAAACATGGCCGCCTTCTTGGCCACCAGCTTGTCGAATCCGTGCTTCACCACCAATTCGTCGTTCTCGTATGAATCGTCGTCTCCTTTGCTCTGCTGTCTGCTGTATAATTCTCCCAGTTTGAGATCCTCGGGCTCCACAAATAAATCGCTGAATGGAGCGGCTGCCGTCACTGCCAACCGGCCATGGGCATCGTACACCGCATCTAAAAATGTAATGAAACGTCTAACTTTGTCTCTAACGTTGACACTGAGGTAGGGGATCTCGGTGACAATAAATGACTGGAATGCACTGGCCAACAGCAAGTAGTCTCCTGCGGCAAGCGGCCGTCCACACAACTCTTCAAAGGTGAACTGGGCCACGTATGGTGGGGCACACTTCGGTACGTGCAATGTCCGGCCCCATACCTGCAACAGAAAATCCGTAAGCACCTGTTCCAGCGAATTGGCGGCGTTAAAATACTGGAACCATTCTTGAATGTGCTGGTTGCACTTTGCCCTGTTTGTCTTGGAGTTCCATTTCACTCCGGGACTGGGGTAATGATATACCGAACTCAAGGGCTTGGGGATTTTTCTGTAGTCCGTAGGCGAATTCAAATAGATCACCTTGGTTTGTTTTTTGATCTGTTGGATCGCAGGAATAAACGATGCCCTCTGTATACCATTCAAGTACAAGTCATCGGGGGCTCTGTTGGAGGTAGCAAAGAGAATCACCCCGTATTCCGGGGCTAGAAGAATGGCCAAAAGTCTCCGCAAGAGCATGGCATCAGCCACGTCGGTGACCTGAAACTCGTCGAAACAGAGAATCGTTGACAGCTGGGCGATTTCCGCCGCCAATATGGGGATCACGTCGAGATCGAAGTGGCCCGTTTCCAATTTGAGTTGATGCGACCGTTTATGGAGATGCTGCATGAACTGATGGAAATGCACTCTCTTCTTCGGCAACCGGTGCGGCACCGTCGAGTAGAATAAGTCCATCAACATTGTCTTTCCACATCCCACGTCTCCGTATAGGTATACTCCTAGAGGAGCGTCATGAGGCTCTATGGAAGGGGTGGGTTTCGAGGAAAACACCGAGGAAAAGAGTTTGGAAATCCCCTTCTTGGGCAATAAGTCATGGATAGAAAGCGTCTGCACCACTGGGGGCGTATACCGTAACAAGTCCTCGTACAATCCTGACAAGGTGTCTATGATCCGTCGTTGGTAAGGGTCGTCGATCAAGCGGCCGGTGGCCACTTTGGCGTTGTAGGCCTCCAACGGCGAGATATCGGTAACTTGAGTCCCTTGAGGAACAACGTTGGTCACATCTGGCGCCGGCACAGCTGCTGTTACGGCAGAAGTATGTCGAATACCCAATCGAGCTCGGGGCATATAGTGAGCGATTTGCAGTATGGATGTGTTCGGTGCATTACGAACTGCAGCACGCCGTATTAGGATCATTGTCGAGGTCAGAAAATGTGTCAACCGTGGTAATAAGCGGGGAGTGGGGCCTAACGTAGTTAACCTAAACCTCGTTGTATCCATTGGATGATGAGTGGTGCGCGCACGACTACCCCGGACTTCGTTTCTGCCACCAGTTCCGCGGGTTTTCAATGTTACGAGTGAACGTAGGCCGTCTCCGGTCATGCCTAGTTGCCGGGGTGGGCCACTCCTAAGCATCTGGTGCTTTTCACCACCTCGTCGATGTTTGTCCTATTTTGGGTGCTCCAGGTGTGGCTGGAAATCTGCATCACAGAGGGGCAGTTACGTAAGCGATAGTCCCATCAATGGCCAGTTGTGCCTAGGCAACAAGCGCAAAAGAGTCAAATCCAGTCGCTTCGGAGTTCCCCGACAGGTTTCTAACCCCCAAGAAATGGGGCGCATAACTCTTGGGTCTATACAAATAATAACGTTATGCCATATATCCGTCTTTCCCATAGCAGACATCGGCTCTCCACCGCAATTGGACCCTCTCGTCTGGTATCAACAGAGTGTAGATATCTGTCACGTGACGCAACATGCCAACGCGAGCTCAACTTAACCGTAGCCACCAGAAGCCTATACTAGTGTACCATGTCAGAAACTCCCGAAACACAAGGCATAGATCTCCAAGAGCTCTCGCAAATAGCCATGGGGCCTCACTCGTTCAAGAATAACCCCCAGCGGGTGCCTCCACCTCGCCGGTACAAGACCAGCAAACAGCTTTTCACCGATGAACAGAAATATTTGCAGACCAAAGACATCAAATTCGACACTCCGACGTGGCTGTCGCTTGCGGCACCACCCACTCTAAAGCCCTCCAAGCATTACTGCGATATCACTGGGTTGGAAGGCAAGTACAAAAACCCGTCAAACGGACTCAGATTTCATAACGTGGAAATATACCAAGAGGTGATACGAGGAATGCCCGCAGGAGTGGACCAGGAGTATTTGAAGTTGCGTGGCGCCAATGTGGTGTTGAAGTGAGGCGACACCGTGATAATGCTCAATTTATTGTTTTTATTGTTGGATTGCTGGGCACAGCTTACATAGTTTCAGTCAAAAAAAGATGCATGAACCGATCGATTGTATTCCTCTATTTATTCCATTCGTTTACAAGTTTCTCTACATTTTTCTCGAATGTCTTGCTCTGGATGGTTTCGTCGCCGTCGAGCCCTTCGTTCGTCAACCCATTAAACGGGTTGAAGATGGTACGCAAGTAGCACTTGTGGAGGTTCTGGAACAATTCCTGGAGGCTATGTGTGCCAGCATGCTGTTTTCCATCGGTGGCGCCGCTCTCTATCCCCACAATAATCTTGAGTCCGTTATTGGTTTCGTAGCCATACACCGTGACGTCGTCCTGTATGAACAACAAGAGCACACCGGTGGCCGGTTCGCCCTGCTGTTGCTGTTGCTGCTGCTGCTGCTCTCGCAAACTTATCGACGCTGGAGACGAAAAGATGTCTAGCGCCATGTGTGAAAGGAAGTTGTACTTGAGGAATCGGTTGGCCGATTCGCTGTCGGGGGTGTCTGTGGAGGGAAGATCGAATGCCTGGATGTAAAGGGGCTTGTCGTTTCGGGATATAAGCGACACGAATTGGGCCCGCTGGGACGCCAGCGAGTTAAACGACATGACTGGTGGTTGCAATTAGGCTAGATACAAATGTTTGAGTAGTTGGTGATGTCGTGAATGTCGCATGATTCCTTGAGCAACGGAGTCCAAAGAGCAGGGCCAAATAGCGGGAATTTACGAGCCTCTAGCTGGGAAAAGGTCCTTACCACTCTTCATGTGACTTGGTTGCTTATCGCAATTCTAGATCCCCCTTGGTGTCTTAATTCTTCTCCCATCACCGTACCTCCCCCTCCATTCGTCCTTCCTTAGCTGCGACATTTATCAATCGCGAAATGCTCTGACACCATCACCTCACCAGCGGGTATGACCAACTATCCTGAAGCATCCAAGCTCAGGGAAAAGTATTCCCCCCAGAAACGGATCCCTCGGCTCAACAGCAATTCGCTCACCCATGACCACAAGCCAGTGTATGTCAAGCCCGATTTAAAGGGTGGGTTTTCGCCCATACGAAGAAGCGGGTCCCCCGTGAGGCGGATGAATATCACTCAACTCGAACAGAGCAATGTCAATGACGATATCAAGGTGGATCTGGAGCCTCTGGCCGGGCGGCACAAGCGTACGCGGTCGGAGTCGCAAGTGGGCGAAGGAATGGACAAGGCCGCTACCGAGGTGATTGAAGAGATCACGGAAGACCTGGAACAGCATGTGGTGAAGAAGCTGCGTGGGGTCCGGTTCAGCCCAGAGCCCGAGTCCGAGATCCATATGCCCACCTACTTGCAAATGATCACCAAGCTCGACCAGTTTGTGGACGAAGTGAATGCTCGTCTCGACTTGTTGGAAACCAACCAGAACTTGATATTGGAACAGATCCAGGGCTCCCAGGATAAAGAGCTACACGACAAGTACGAGTCGCTACAGAAATCGATGAACGAGTTGATTGACCTGATCAAGAAGCCCCAGGAGTCTCGCCGCTCCAGTAACGCCTGATGAAGCAACGACACGAAACGACACTAACCATTGCCTTGGCAGGGTCCGGCCGCCCAGGGGGTGGGTTATTTAATTTTCTAAGTAATAGTAGCAACTCCAGGCCGTAAAATAATGTGATATTACAAACAAATTTCCCTTAAAATTCGATATCCTTGGTCGTAGACTTTTCTTCGCCCTCGTCTTCCACTGGGATCCCCCATTCCTCGATCTCGAACTTCTTCCTTCCGTTCTTGAATGCATACTCTCCGTCCCGGATCGTCATAAGGCCCTTCTCAGACAACACTGGCAATTTAATGATATTTACCAATCCTTGTTGGATTTTGGCGGGTTCGTTCTTGTAGGCCTTCTCGATCAATTGGGCCATTTCCTGGTTGAACGGCTGTAAGTGGAGCACTCCGTCGAATAGCGACTCGAGAACTGCGGTGACTGACGACTCACGGGGATAGAGGTCCAAAGGCAATGATGAAATTAATACTGAATTGGGGTTTTGTCTTAGCAAGCTCCGCAACGAATGGATAAATGGGAAGATGAAATCGGGAGCCGAGCACTGGGGAGGGTAGAGAGACGGGTTCAAGAGGCCGGGAATCACCACCCGGCATACCTGGTCTGGATGTCTCCCTATGATGGCCGAAATCTGGCCAATAATGGTGTTATAGTGAGGAGTTAATGGCACGTATGAAATGTCCGAAGCTGAAGGTCCTGGCACGAGTTTCTGCGTAAGATCAAACTGGTGGGTGTAATCGGAGTCAGTGAAGGTCTCGGTGTCTGATTTGGGCTTGAGGCCGTATCTCCACGCAATTTTCATATCGTTGGATTGGTTGGCCAAATTGGAAACGCTGATCTTGGACTCGTTGGCAGCAATTTTTGCCTTCTTCTGGTCCTTGGATGAGCCCTTGTAGAGTCCGGGAAGATCGTTGGCCCATTGGGGGTTCATCCCCACCACGATAACATGGGCATGGGCATGGTCCTTATCGATCCGATTGTGAATAATAGCCTGTGAAGCAAACGCTCTCAAAATCACCGACGCAAAGTCGGTACTGCCGCTCTCTTCCACTAGGAGCGAGTGGCCCAATGGAAGCCCTTGATGAAGGAGAATCTTGTCGATATCAGCCCCTCCAGTGGATACCGTGGGTTGCGATGTGATGAGCGAGGGCCTTACGCCGGGGTTTTTGATAGGCTCAGGGCCATTGGGGACCGGAGACGAAGGACCCCTTCCTGGAATGGCACCGGGGATGTTTCTTCCTGGGATATTTCTCCCTAATGCTGAAGGTTCTCTGGCGGTTGCTGGTGTGCCGGGGTTAACTGGTATGCCTGGCAGACCCCTCCCAGGAACCACTGTCCCAATAGGACGGGGGACTCCCACTGGACGAGGACCATGTGGAATTGGCGTTCTTCCGTTTCCTGGGCCGCCGATCACTTCACCTCTTTTCCTGAAAGACATCTGTGGTTGGTAGGGGTAATTTTTCAGTGCGATGAGATTTACTTGGTAGTGATACGAAAGCCTGGGGTGCAAAAAAAAATTTTGCAGCCCAATAGGAACCAAACTAGTATTACTGGTGATCGTGATGATATATAACACTAACTGGGAGAAATATGGAAGTTGTCAGGTGGCGGGGAAGCGAGGAAAGCAGATTTATTGCCGAATCTGGACAATATTTATTCAGGAAACATCGCTGGAGAGACGAGATTGGGAACGAAGTTTCGGCCAATACTTCTCTATGAATACGCTAGGTTGGAGCCATATTAAGGGCCATTTTACCGACCAAACAACAGGACTTGTTTGGTTGGACTTTCGCTTCGCTTATCACGTGCACCGTCACTCCCTCATAACTATCTACAAATTTACAGCCACTACCACGATCCAACGGCCCATACATCCTTTCTACATTTCAGGCACAGCTAACCCCGCTGCCTTCACTTATATACATACGTGCTACTAGTCCAATAATCCTTCCCCGTTTCAGCAACCATGGGTGCCGCAATATCCATCCCGTTACTACCATTCACAACCATATTAACGCCCTTCCTAAGCTGCTGTGGGGCGGCGTCGATGTCGGCACTCTGCTCAGCAATGGGTGGCACGTTCCAGTCGTCGATCATGACAAGAATCACCTATGCTATCATCCTCTTGTTCAATTGTTTGCTATCGTGGATAGCGCTATCTCCGTTCATAGTACACAAGCTCGAGAAGGCGACATTTGGGTTTATCAACAACAAATGTGGGCCCGACGGTAGCGAGTGTATCAGCTTCACCTCGGTGTATCGGATAAACTTTGCTCTAGGCATGCTCCATCTCGTTTTGGCGTCGTTATTGGTCAATGTTAAGTCTACCGCCAACCCTCGCGCCGTCATCCAGAACGGCTACTGGAGAATGAAGATTTTGGTGTGGTTTGGGTTGATTGCTGTCAATTTCTTGTTGATACCTGACAACTTTTTCATTTTCTACGGAAACCACATTGCCCTTATATTTTCCACCATATTCATAGGTATCGGCCTAATTTTGTTGGTAGACTTTGCCCATGCATGGGCAGAAAAGTGTTTGGAAAAAATCGAGTTGGAGGAGTTGACTGGCGAGGGAGACTCCTCGATATGGAAAAAATTACTTGTGGGCGGTACGTTGTCGATGTACTTGGGCAGCATTATCTTGACTATTGTGATGTACTGGTTTTTTGCTGGCAGTGGATGTGGCATGAATAAGACCGCCATCACGTTGAACTTGGTGTTTGGGCTTGTTATTTCTGCGATGTCAGTCAACCAAACCATCCAGGAATATAATCCTCAGGCAGGATTGGCCCAATCGGCGATGGTGGTGTTTTACTGTACGTATTTGGTGATGAGTGCGGTGTCGGCAGAACCAGACGACAAGATGTGCAACCCTTTGATCCGGTCAAAGGGTACCAGAACTGCCAGTGTGGTTTTGGGTGCGATATTCACTTTTATGGCCGTTGCCTACACCACCACCCGTGCCGCTGCCAACTCGGCGTTTTCCTCTGAAACTTCCGATATCATCAGCACCCAGCCTCAGGCTAGAAATGAGATGAGGTACCAAGCCATCAAACAGGCGGTGGACGAAGGGTCGTTGCCCGAAAGCGCCTTGAACCAAATCGATTATTACGACGACGATATGGAGGGAGGAGAGGATGAGGAGAAGCAGTCAGTCAAGTACGACTACGCCTTATTCCATGTGATCTTCTTCTTGGCTACTCAGTACGTGGCTACCTTGTTGACCATCAACGTGGAACAGGACGACTTGGGCGACTTTGTGCCGGTGGGAAGAACATATTTTTCGAGCTGGGTCAAGATCATCAGCTCGTGGGTATGTTTCGTATTGTACGGCTGGAGCTTGGTGGCGCCAGTACTCATGCCCGACCGGTTTGGGGTGCAAATCTAGGACTATGGTAAATTAATTAGTAATGGCTTATGTAATCAGCGTATTTCTGGTAGAGTATTGGCGGTGGGTCCCACTCAGACTACTTTAGATGTCGTGACACCACCCTCGTGCCCGTAGTGTCGCATTGGGCCGATGGTGGGTGCTCTTCTACTGGGACCGCCATAGTACTAGGCAGGCGCACTCTCGGGCCGCTGTGATTGGCCAGTGCGCGGTTTGTGCCACCTCCAAAATTTTCAATAACCGAACCTCAAATCAAGTTACTTTCCAACCAGCATACTAATCATCGAGCCATGTCTGCCATCGTCACCAAGGCCACCAGCGCTGTCAACGGCTTAGTCGCCAAAACCACTCAATACGCCAATTGTGCCGTCTACTGGTCCAAAGTCGGTGCCGAAATCGGTAAGGTGGTATACAAGAGAGAAGGATTGGCCCCTCCATCCGGCCAACAATTCCAACAAGCTTACCAACAAGCATTGAAGTTTGTGCAGAGCCCAGCCCAGCAAAAGGAGTTTCTTGCCAAGTTGGGACAGATCCAACCAAACAAGGAAACTGCCGTCAAGGCCGCCGTCTACGGTACCCAATTATTGGCGTTCTTTTCTGTGGGTGAAATAATCGGTAGAAGAAGCGTTTTCGGCTACCCATCGGCGGGCCACCACCATTAGATGTATCATAACTTCGGGGTCTGCGGCAGATGGCCCGTGGCCATTCTGGGGGGACCCCGCAACACAGCACAGACTTGTCGTCCGGTTCATATATTTATTCAAGCCTTACTGAATATAAAAGCGTATATTAATGGTGTAGTAATGATTTGGGTTGTCCGTGTAATTGCGGACTATCAAAGAGTGCTCTGGGCGGGTGTCCTATAGCTCTATTGGAACTTTCAAGAGCCCTACCGGGGTCTCTACTGGCCCTACTTGGACTCTACCAGGGGACTCTACTGACCCTACTCGGGCTCTTCCCTTTCTATGCCTATTGTTAAGTTGTAGATTATAAATTATATCCAGTCAATCACTTTGCTCGGGGTCCTGGGGATGAAACTTTCTTCTGCTATCCTCAATCATTCTCTGCTTCTTGCGCTTCTTCTCCTTCACCACCTTGGGCACGGTACTGATCTGCTTTCTCTTGATTTGGCCGCTCTTGGCCTCCTTCTTCTCTTTCTTAGTCAACTTTCCTAAATTGTCCATCCAGTCGCTGTATCCGTCCTTGCACCCAGACTGCTTCATGACGTTTATAATTGGCTTCACCAACTTGTCGTCATCCTTAGTGAAAAATGTCACTGCCTTACCTTCTCTTCCTCCTCTACCAGTTCTACCAATTCTGTGTACGTATGCCTGGGCACTCTGAGGAACATCGTAGTTGATTACAAGGTTGACTCCCTTGAAATCCACACCTCTGGATATCACATCGGTAGTGATCAACACCCATATATCTCCGTTCTTGAACCGCTTGATGACCTCTTCTCTTTGCTTGGGAGTCCTCTCGGCGTGTATCACATCCACGTTAAGTCGATCATAAATTAATTCGTGGAATAACGCCTTGGCTCTGGTAATCGACTGCAAAAAAATAATTACCGGAGGCTTAAACTCGCTCTGTTGAATCATTTGTCTGATTGCCAAAAGTTTTCCTTCTTCGTTACCGGTGTATATCAACTTTTGATCAATGGTGTTACTGGCGGCCTCCTTGTGGCCAATGATTACTCTTATGGGGTCTTTCATGATCGACTGGGCCATTTCTTCAACTCCCGAAGGAATGGTGGCAGAAAACATTGACTTGCGCATGGTCTGTAAGGTACAGTGGGATAAAATATCGTCGGTCTGTTCCACGAACCCTTTATCGAAAAGTTTATCTGCTTCATCGATGACCAATTGCTCCACCTTTGATAAATCTACCGTGTTCAGCTTCACTAACTCTATCAATCTCAAAGGGGTAGATACGATTATATCAAACTTGTTGGCGTTCACAATGCTGTTGGATAATTTAGATGCTAATTGTTTCAGTAAAATGCCAATGGTCAATTTTTTGCCCTTGACTAGGTTTTCCAATTGCTGGAAAATCTGGATGGCCAATTCGTTGGTGGGGGAGATGATCAATCCTCTGATCCCGTGGTTCTTGACGTCAAGAGTTCCCTTGGCATCCAATACTCTCTGGACCATGGGGATCAAATATGCTAAGGTTTTACCCGAACCCGTGGGGGCACAGGAAATAAGATCACGGTCATGCAACGTAATGGGGATGGATTCGCATTGGACAGGTGTGGGTTCGATAAACTCGTTCTCAATAAGATTGCTGAGCACCTTTTTGTCGAGATTGAACCGGGTGGTCAAGTCATGGAACGATCCAATGGGTAAAGGAATATCTTCACCCGACACTTTGGATGAGTTGAGGGTTCTGAACTGGCGAGCGTCTTCGTCGGTCTTGATCTTGTGCGGAGCCTCAGGGGCAATAATACTCTGTTCCACTGGCACGGTCTCCTCCACATCCTCTAGCTGTTTGAGATCAGTCTTGTGTGATTTGGTATGGAAGAAATCCACTTCTTTGTCGACCTGGTGCAGCAACGATTGGGCCTTGAGTTTCGCATTATTCTTGGGTTTAGCATATCCTGAAGACGGCTGCTTGTCCTTGCGGATAGAGGCTCCTCTGCTCAAAATCCGAAAGATATCCATGGTGGTTTTGGCAGCAGTCACTGGTGCTTCAGATGAGGTAGCGATGGAGTTTTTCTGAGATGGCTTATGTAAGCTGACTAAGCCGGCGGTGAGCCGCTACGGTGAAAAAGATTTTTGAACCGACACCCTAGGACTCCACCAACGGCAGCCATGAACATCACAAGGATGGGGACATCCCCGACCGGCCGCTTCTTGGCCAGATCGATCTACCTCCACAAGGGCCCTCGGGTGGCGGCGCTCAAACGAGACCCCCAGGATGCATTCACCTCAGCCATGGGGTTCACCTACGGAAAATCACACGACAACTTGAAACATATCAAAGGATTCTTGCAGGACAAATACGCTATATCCGACGACTTGGCGTTGCAGGTGTTAACACACAAGTCGTTCAACAACGGTGTCTTGCCATACAACGAAAAACTCAGTGCCATGGGGTCCCGTTTGGTGAATCTTTTCTTTGCCAAATACGTCACCGAAGCAGGTGCCAGTAATAACCATGCCAATAACATCGAGGGTAAGAACTTGGATGTGTTGGGCTCGCCCATGGCCAAGGAACTCACAGGAAGAATGGCTATGGGACTCTTCGCCCGGGCCAAGGACTTGAACAAGGTGATGTTCTGGAACTCGTATGGCCATGGCCTTGGATTCGAAACCAGTGGCGAGATGAAGGTCAGCGCCCAGATGGTGTATGCATTGGTGGGAGCAGTGACGTTGACACATGGAAAACAGGTGGGAGAACAATTTCTTAGAGAAAAATTATTGGGCGATGTGGAAGACATAACTGTGAAATTGGTGAGCCTGAGCCAAGAGGGTGACGCCACCAGCGAGGCTAGTGCAGCTCGTTAATCGTCCACCGATGTTATGGGCACCTTGTATATAATTGCATAATCTACGATATAATTTCATTGGAAGCTGACGTAGAAAAAATTAAGGACTGCGAACGGAAGCCGGGGGAAGAAAGTGGGTTGTCGTAGCGGTGCTACCTTGGGTGAACCGGATAATCTACGATGTTCTGATGATGTTCCAACAATTTACCAATTTTTTCGGGCTCGTTCGAAGAGCAGTTATCGCTAACTATATTGGTTTCGACCTCAAATTGCACTCAATCTTTCGCAGTACTGCATTCGCACATCCAAATATCTCTCTGTGTGTTCGGGCGAGAATAACGCTTTGAAAAGGCATTTTTTACCGAATAATTCGTGATTTCAGTGGAATACCCGGTCACCTCACCATCTCTTTTGCCCATAAAATTTCTGGGAACCGTGATTCGATTTTCTCTTCGAAAAGAAAATTTTTGTAACACAACTATAGCCACTCGGGGCTTCTGATTAACGTACTGAATGGCTGGACCAATGCTTCCTAACAACGAGGAGGCAGCAACGCGTCCTGAATACGACAATGTCGCGCCACCGAAGAGGATGGGCCAGGGCCATAATTCCTAGAAAAAACCCAGAACCCACTCTCTGAGAGCTTAGTTACGTGGGAATGGGCACCTTCTAGAGAGCCACTCAAGGGTCTCCCAGTGTGTCAACTTACATGTTTTTTTGCATGCTTCTATGCCTATTGTTGAATTTTTCACTAGGGAAATATTCAATAGGTGTGGTAAATCCTACGAGATTGTGGACTAAACGTTACCGACGTGATAATAATCGGACGCGGTCAACCCATAAAAAAATAGTGGTTTCTTTATGCGAGACGTAAATATTATTGGTCGGATAAACCGTAGGATGGGCATCGGATAGGACCCTCTACCATCAACCATCATACATTCAAAATTATCAAGTACCCTCGGTAAAGAGTACCTTGTTGCCATTGCGTGGACCAACGACAGAGTGTAGTTTGCCGTCCATGGTCCTTCACATGGATGTGATTTTCCAGGTCTACAACCCTATCGGTGGATCTGGTCAAAAATGTCGCGGTTTCTTTGTAGAACTCTAACACAACATGTCCCCATTTATCGGGCTGGAAATATGGAAATTTGCCCACAAAAATAGCCCGAGCCCGTAGCCAATAGCGCCCAAGCCTCTCCTATTTAGGTCTATTTCCACCGTGGTTTTCTCTCGCTACAACCCACTCGTAATACTCCCAGCTCAATGTCTCAGATATGAAAAAGTGTCTTTCCCCACGACACTGTTTTTTTCGAACAATAGAACGCGTACAAAAAAAAGGGAGAATTCTGGTAGTTACAGAACGAAACAGTTTTATTTCTTCTGGTACGGGAACCGTGATACTCCTAATCTACAACTTCGTTTACTTTCCGCCAGCTAATTCTTTGCCAGGCAACACTCCGGAATCACGAAGCGCTACCGACCATGAGCGAAATCGACTTGGTTCATCACTATCGCGTGTTGAAACAGTTTCTCGACATTTCGGATGATCTGAGCAGCAGAAACAAATCTAACTCCACCCGGGCTGCTCGAGCCAGAGAGAAGCTTCTCAAGCTTTCAGCGGCACAATTCCGTGAACTAAGCACTGATGTGTACGACGAACTCAGAAGACGAATTGACGAGTCCCGAGGCCAGCCCGACTATTTATTGCCCAAGTCATCTTTTCACCCCAAACGGAACCAGGCCAGACAGAAACTTTCCTCGTTGCCGCAGACTCGGTTCAAGGACTTGGTGTCGGACATTTCCTACGAGATCGAAAGACGTGAATTGCACATAGAAAAAGTCACCACCATTCCCGAAACCTCACCGGCAACCACCAATGCCACTGCCCCTGACACGGTGGGCGAAGACGACCACCACCAATCAGAAAAGTCCCTTGCTGCTGGAAATACCAGTCAGTCTTCTTCTCCCCTCAAAGAGTACGATAATGATAGCACCCGTAAAGACTCGGTTTCCGACGCGCACAATCAAACCATCGGCATTCAATCAAAGACGGTGATACCCTCCAAGGCAAACTTGACTTGGTCCAGTGATGAGGAAGAAGATGACAACGATGTAAATACCAGAGCCATCACTTCTGAGCACCATCCTGATATCAAACGATTCGAACAAATTGTCCTGCAAAAGGACGAGATGATCGCACTGTTGAACGACAAGATAGCCGACCTCGAAAACAGCAGAGAATCACTCGAGCAAAAACACAAGTTGCTTGAACAGGACTATGAATATTCTGTTTCTCAAAATAAGTCGCTTAGTAACGAGCTCGATTCTTTGACTGAAGAAAAGAAGTCCTGGGTCCTGCAAAGATCTCAAGCTCCTGCGCCAGAATTGACCAAGGAGCTTGATTCCTTGAAATCAAATATAGCAGCATTGAGATTGGAAAACCAATCCTTGAAAAATAGCAATGTCCAACGTCATAACTCCTCCTCGTCTCGAGACTTGACGAGTTCTTTGAATAGGTCCCCAACCTCGTCCAAGTACAGTAGAGATGAAAATTTGAAGAAGGAAATGGAAAGTTTCATTGATAGATTGTCCAATTTAGAAGTGGCTCCCTCTACCCCAGGAAATTCATACACCCAACTCAAAAACGATGTGAGTAAATGGCAGAGGAAGTATGAAGAAGCTCGCTCTAACACTTTTGCTTCGGAAATAAATGCCTCCATTCTCAGCAAGGATGAGTTGAGGTCGTTCATCGCTTCGTATGGATTAATTTCTATCAAACTAGTTGCCGATTTGCAAGCCTTGGTAGAGTCTTTCATCATCTACTTGAACGGTAAAAGCGCAGATTCTGATATCTTGTTTGAAAAGATTTCCAAGATTTCCGTTTTGGCCAATGAAATTGCTACCCAAGCTGACAATCAACATCTAAATAGCAATGAGCATGCAGTTTGCCTTAGGGAGTCGGTTGCATATGCTCTTAGTTCTACAAGGTACTATGCGGTCTATTCATCTATTCTACCAAAGATCGTGGTGGAACGTTCAATTGGGGAAATTTGCTTCACGTTGTGTGATTTAATCACTGTTTCCAAACTTAATGAAAATTCTGCCGGTTCCAGAGAAGTGGAGCCAGTGGTGTCTCGTGCATCACAAGGTAACACCAAAGCTCCAGTAGAAGATTTTGGTGCTAGACCTTTGAAAATGACAAGCAGATTACGGGAAGCTAATTCTAGTGATGAACTGAATGAAATAACCCAAGAACAACCGTCACCTAATTCACTGGCTCCTGAAGCTCTGTCAACATCAAGAGGATTGTTTGGGGGTCCTCTGACTTCGGGACAAGGACTTCTCCTGAAATTTTCTCCATTTGGAGGATTGGGCCAGTCTTTTGGACCTAGTAAAGATACCACTAAGCCTATTTCAAATGGAGATATACGGGAAGAGCCTGAAAAGTCATCCGTAAAATCTGTTCAGCCTGACACCTTGCGTCATTCATATTCCAGCTCCGATGATGTTCTTCCTGTTTCTATGAGCAAATCAGAAGGAACCCCAATTGAATCTCAAAATGCACAATTCTCACATATGGATCCCATTGATAGCAGTCCAGAGCAAGAAGCTTCCAAGTCAATCTCCCCACTAAAGAAGAATGAATCGCCTAATGGCAAAAGTATTAGTGCCTTGACGTCAAGATTTGAAGATGCCCAAACTAGAGAATTAAAGAATAATAGCAACAACTCCTCGAGAAACTCATCAAAGAACTCTTCTCCAAGAGGAAAGGGTGTGGGCGTTTTGGAGATGGCCTCGAAGCTCAATAATTCGAATAATAGCAGCTTCACAACACCATTGGAATCTAATTCTCCTCCTGTCGCAAGAAAGAAGAATATTTTGGATAAAGTAAGACAATTTGAAGTGTCGGATGAACAGCCTTCAAATAGCAAATCCAAAACTTCTCCAACAAGACTGATTCACAGCAGAAATGGTTCTCTAGAGCTGGCAAATGATGATAGTGTTATTAGACACGGTATGGCCACCAAATTGAATGATCCATTTGAAGCAGTCACCTCGAACCTAGTCGATTCCGAACATCCTAATGCCGTTAATGGCGGTACCGGTGAGAGAAACAATTCGGTTGGATCATCCGAATCGGCTTCTGGAAGAGGTAAGGGATTATTCCAAAGCATCAGAGACAGATTGACTACTGAAACCGATACTGTCAAACCCGTGGATGATACATTAAATTCCGAAGAGGGTGTCTCTGATAATGAAAAGATAGAACTCAGTACGGACAAAGTTATGACATCCACTGCTGAAACTACCCCCTCTAAAGAAGTTGAAAATGATGAACAAAGTGACTATTCTCCTGTCAAATCGGACAGAGGATTTTTCCAATCCATAAGAGATAGACTTGCCACCACCACTGGCAACGATGAGTCTAAGCCAATTTCCTCTTCTGCATCTGATGATACGGTTCAACTTGATGGTGCCGATTCCAAACTTGACGAACCCAAGGAGATTCTGGTGAAATCATTACCTTTTGATAAGAACCAACCTGGGTTGGATAGCAGCTACGCTGCATCCAAATCGAGTCAAGCCTCGGTATCAGGCTCGAAAGACATAAATGGTAATAATGGCAACTTAAGTTCACCTGAAGGATTGAAGTCCAGCATGGCAAGTTCTAAAGGTGTCTCTAAGAAAGTGAACTACCTGAGTGACACGAAGACCACCAACATTGATGATTCTGTGGTGGAATCTGATAGAGAATCGGAAGAGGAGTCGGAGGAAGAATCAGAAGAGGAATCAGAAGAAGAGTCTGAAACTGAAGAACAGTCAGAAGCCAGACAAAGACAGGAATACCGTAAGTCGATGGCCGCAGCCACCTTCAACGTTGATTTATTCGATATAGATGATCCTGACAATACATTGACACAAGTGTTGCTCTATTTGGAGCACCAGACAGTGGAAGTTATCAACACTATTCAATCGTTGCTTTCGGCCATCAAGAAGCCAAATGCCACCCGGGGTGATTTGCGTGAAAAATCCAGTGCCATAGCCGTGGTGATATCGCAGATGACCGAAGCCACCAACACCTCAATGAACCAGACCCGTAATGCTCAATTAAAAGAGCACGGAAGCTGGGTGGTGAAGAGTTTGGAGGACTGTCATCATCGGATGAATATCTTGTGCAAGCCAAGTCCTGATAAGAAGGACACTGATTTTGCTGATAAGAACTTTAAACAGAGATTGGCGGGTATCTCATTCGACATTGCCAAGTGTACCAAGGAATTGGTCAAGACAGTAGAGGAAGCCAGTCTCAAAGAGGACATTGCCAACCTTGATGCCAGATTAGGCCATAACGACTTGACTTAGGATCGTTTTACTTTGGTTCTCCCTATGTATTTTCTAAAAATATTAAGTATTAGTATATGTTTTAACGATTGTAGAGATAGGTGGGGTCGTAATTCGTAAGGTGGTACTGTGCTTATCGCACGTATTTGGAAAGAAACTTTTGATGCTGTTCAGAATGTAGCGTATCATTGGTGAACTTGGCCTCATTGTCTTTCTTCGGTTTGTTATTGAAGGCCGTACTATTTCTCCAGCTCTTTTTAACGGTGGCGGCACCATTTTCAAGTGGTAGGAGGGGGTTGGACAACTTTGCTTGCTCTTTCTTTTCTTGTTGTAGCTTCTGTTCCTTTTCCTGTTGCCGTTCCTGTTTGATCTTGGCGAGCTCAGCTAGAAGTAGCGCTGTTTCGTCGTCTTCGTCGTCTTCACTATCGCTCTCACCGTCACTGCTATGGTCATCATCGGTTCCGTCACTGCGGTCATTCTCGGAAGCGAGAGTCTGGTCTCTGGCGATATCGTCCTTCACTTTCTGGAGCTCAGCAAGTAACGCTTCTTCGTCCTCAGATTCCTCGGAGCTGCTGGAGTCATGAGCATCTATCTGTGGTGAAAATTTGTCTGAGTCATCGTCGAGCAAGACCCGCTGGCGCTTTGGCTCGTTTTCGAGCTTCCCTTCTCGTATCAAGAGCTCCTTCTTAAGCTGGTCTACCCCTCGAGCCGCGACCACCTCATCGACAACGGTGCCATCTCTTCTGTGCTTGAGTTTCTGCTGCTGTGGAAGGGCCCGAGCATGCGATATGGAGTCCGCTATAGCGTTAACCTTGCCTCGTTTGCTCTCTAGCGTTGGTCTGTGGTTGGTAGTCATAGTGGTGTAAATGAAGATGCGATGTTGAGATGATATGGTGTCTGTGTGCAGGAGGCATAGTTGCAAATGGCCATAAGAACAGCACCAAACCGGGGCACACCGGGGCACACCGGGGCCAACGAGTCGGGCTAAGAGTAGGGTCCCCAAGGCCCAAGATCCGCATGATCCCCCCTCACGTTATTATCATCAGCTTGGTGACTGTACGTCAGACAGTGCCGGGCCTCCGGGGACCATTTCCGTTGGGCTCTCCAGCCGACCCGGTTCGTAACGTGCCCCGGCCCACTATTGTGCCAGAGGTTGCAAGTTTTGCCTGTTTGGGGGCCGGTGGTCATGTAACGGCGTACACTGCGGTCGGTTGCCTCGCTAGCTACCATTGGCCGGGCCCGTCACCCATAGCCGCACCGCTATAGCCACCCAAAACTGTCCCGCCGGTCCGGCTGAATCGCCATCACCTGGAGGCACTTCGTACCAATTGGGGCCACGGCTCGGGCCCCATCGCCCCGCGTTTACCCAGATCGCCCTGTTATTATTGCAGGGGGGGGTGAACACAGCGATACCGTGAAATTTCCCTTTGGTTCAGGACAATGTGGTGATGTCGACATGTGATCAGTCCCCTCCCGTGGGGCACGTTATTTAACGAACTACCAACTCTGGTGCTACGTTGTTGGTTATCCCTTTAAACCTGCCCTACGCTATACGGCCCCACACATCCAGCGCCCCGTCCCCTCCCCACATTATTTTTAATACACTTATATCCGCACACGTGACTTTGGTGTTGGTGACTGCATTCTCGAGTGTTTTCCTGCACACACGCCACTCCACTTCTCCAGACCCAATTTCTGATTCCATTTTCGAAGCCAACACAACAAGATCCCTATTGTTCTGGCCGTTGTTACTTCCGTGCCGTTCTCCGCGACTGCTGCTTATCCTCTGGCTTAAGCTCTGCGGTTTTCATCTTATTTCTGGTCCCATTTATTGCTCCTCACACACCGTCTTCCTGCTTCATACCCTCCGGAAGAACAGATAATTATTTTGCCTTACACCTGATCAAGACTTCCCTTTTAGCCTAAGGCCCCACGTAACCGAGTCTACCGTTTGCACCCCCTCTTGATCTTCCTTGTCCATAGGTGTGTTCTGACCCGATTAGTCCCATGTTCGTGTTTCCAGCATTTAACTCCAACTACAAAACTCGAAAAAGAACGTTCAACTGCTGTCAAAACTGCCGTGTCAAACGTGTCAAGTGTGAAATCACCTCGGTGGACTACGAACGGGTCGGGTGCAAGACTTGCCTCGATCATAACTGGGAATGTAGTCTCATCAAACACAAGCCCGATGGATACGACGACACCCGAACCCCGGGACCGGCAGGACTGTCAGTTCGAGACTCCGAGGGTTCGAGCGTGGAAATGCACAAGTCAGCATCGCCATCGCCTGTGCCTGAGGACGTGGCGATATTGTCTCCAGTGACCGATCCCACCCGTATAACCCCCCAATTTTTAAAGGAAAAGTTCAATTTCAACATTGCCAGTCCCGACACCTTGTCCACATATCAACTATACTATCACGGCCACCCCAAGGCGATAATAGCCCGAGCCTCTGATGACCTGAGCATTTGGCACGAATCTGGAGTTTATATTAAGGTGAGAAATGATGCCGACCCCGACTCGTATCTAGTGCGTGATTTCGGCAATACCGGTAAACAGAAAGAGTTCTACATTAGAAATCTTCACACCTACAATTTCCTTGTTTCCATCGATGCATTCACATTATCTTCTCAAGAATATCCCTTTGACGATTTTGATACCCGCCAAATGGTGGAACTTTATTTCTTTAAAATTAATACCATTTTCCCGTTGGTACACGGCACGTCGTTCTGGCAGGAGTTTATGCTGCAAAAGGCCCCAAACGTGTTGATCCACGCCATTGTGTTGGTGGTAGCGAGAGATAAAATGGCCGAGCCCATCCTCAAACGGATCTTTGCCAAAACGTCGCCCACCTCCGACGACCCCAAGGAATTCGCCCTGAAGCGCCAGGCGTTTATGTCAGCATTGGAATATAAAACTCGCCAGCTTTTGCTTGTTTTGTCTCAGTTGGGCGACGATGATAAAATGACTCGAATGATTACGTCACTATTGCTTTCTCTTCACTTCAATTTCGATAGGCTTGGAAGCGAACAAAGCTCGCACGATCTCACCGATGCCATCAATTTGGGAGTGTCGTTGGGTATTCACATGAAAAAACTATCCTCAAAATTAGAACCGGCCACCGCGGAGTACACCACAAACCTCTGGTGGTGTTGCTACATTTTTGACCGGTTCAATGGGTTTGTCAACCAAAGAAACTTGTTTATACGACAGGAGGACTTTAATGTGGATTTACCCTACAATAATATCAGTCTTTTGAAATTGGTGCAGTTAGCCAGAGCAATGGAAAACATGTTTTTGGCGATTTACACCCCGTTCAACGACACTCCTACTCCTATGGCTAAAGAACAGCCTTCGGCAGTGAATCTTGCCAATGTTAATCCCCGGTACAATTTGTTCAAGGCTGATGAGTTCAAAAATCTCGAATTTGAGCTCTGCGACCAAGAGAGAAGAAATCCTCGAAAAATCTATGAAATCAGTGGTAACGATAGTGACTACGTGAGCAACACCATCCATTTCTTATCCCGAATAATCAATAATGCCATAATTATGGGGTCGCAGAAGGCGAAATATGATGATCCCCAAATCCCCAAATCGGTTCCCGACGAAAATGCGGTGCAAGCGTCGCTCAATATCATCAAATATATCCGAGAAATGCAAGACGATTATGTGATCAACATTCCCGTGATCCCGTGGTCTGTTTCGCTAGCCATGGCCGTTTCGCTCAAACGCAAAACCAAAATGCATTTACAAGGAGATTATCGCCTAGACGACGCCTTCGCCGCCCAAGAGGTGGCATTGGAAGACTACTTGGTGCAGTTGAACAAATTTTCCAGTACCTGGTGGTTTGTAGATGAAATGTACCGTCTTACCAAAGATTTCACCGACAAGTTGACGGCGAAAACTACCAAGAAACCGAAACGCAGAAGAAGCACTGCCACGACTTCGGCTGCATCCAAAGTCCAGAAACCGGCTGCATCTAATCGCAATCGTCTGGTGCCCATGGACACCATTCCCAGCACGGCCCAGTCGAGTTACTCCGTGTTCAGAGCCGATACGATTCCCTCCATTCATAGCATGTTGAAACCCACCCCACCCACATCGGAATCAGGCCTGAACTACAGTGTACGGCCCAGCATGAACGAGACTCCATTAACTGGAGTTCCTGATGAGTACGACCTTGGCTTCGACTCCATGCAGATCGATATCTTCAACTACGATTTCTTCAAGGACGTTCCCAACGCCATTAATATGCTCACCTGACTGGTAGTATCAAGCTTGGTTAGCCTACTGGGATATATAGAATGCAATATGATTAATTTTCTAATATACAGAACTAGAGATGGCTCATTCGTCTCCACTTTCGATTTCGTCTTCCCAACCGTCTTCTTCGTTGACCCTTTGGGGCATCAACTCGCTCATCACCGGTCCTCCCAACTCCTTCAAAAGTGTCTGGACCTGGTCCACGATTTCGGGGTCGTTTTCACCGCCGTCGCTGTTGATGATTTTGTATGCCAGGGTCAAGGTGCTCTTAGCTTCGGAAAGAGGGCCGGATATTTCGTCGTGGTTGGACGCCTTCATTGGGGCCAAATCCACATCTCGGTGGTCTTCCACCTTGGCAGAAGTGATCTCCACCCATTTCTTTTTGGCGGAGAAAATGTAAGCCAACGCTTCGTAGTAGTAAGGCTCCAAAATGGTTTCATTTATATCTTGGATACTGGACCCGATTTCGATGGCAGTATCATAGAGCTCCAACTCTATGGCGAAACGGGCAAGGGTCAAAAGTGGCTGGATAAGTTCAATGTACTCCAACCCCACTTCAAACGAGTCGCTCTGTTGTTGGTCTTCCTGGCCGTCTTTGATATTATTGGCTGACTCTTCAAGAATAGTCTTCTTATTTCTAAAGATATTCCACGACTTCACCAAGGCCTCTTGGGCTTCGGTCGTCCGCTGTTGCGATATCCTGATGGACGACAACAACGACAATGCTTCCGGATTTTCGCTGTCCAAACTTAACGAGAAATCAATTAATTCGTTACATTTGGATTCCGCTTCCACCTCCATACACATATCGGTCATCCAGATCTCGATTTTGGCAAAGATCCCCTGGTTCATTTTCTTGATAACGTAGTCAGTCAATTCCTGTTTGGACTTGTAGAGAGTGGCCAACTCCACCAAAACGGCATCGCTTTCGCCTGAGTCGTTTCGGATTAATTCGAGATGGGCCGTGAGTTTGTTCAAGCCAATATCGAGCAATTTCAACCCGTCTTCGCCACCTATAATCTGACCAAGGTAGAAAAACTTCTCTACCCCTTGGTCAGCGTTGGCATCGGTAGAACACGCTTTGGTCAACACATCGTAAGCGCTTTCCACATCGTTGTTCTCAAGGAGCGCCTCACCAAAGATCTGAAGAAAACGGGTATCTTCGGTGTAAGGCTCGTAATTTTCTTGAAGTAGCGTCAACGCCGCCTCTGCCTGCGATGACTGCAAGAGGGCACGGGCTTTGGCCACCAATTCTTGAATGGGCAACGACATTGATGGAGTACAAGGTGGTGGATTCAAAGAAAAGAATTTTGGGATGAGGTGATTACGTCATCAGCGATTTTTCAGGGCCCGTTACTTCAACCCCCACGAACCTTCATTACACCGCCATACTGTCTCTAAGCTGGCTTCGGGACAGATACTTCGATATCTCTACGGTATACATCTCTCATGATATCGCCGCAAACTGCCTCGGCCTTAGCCCAGGAGTATTATATTCTCCATGTGGTGTACCATCGCAGTAAGAACCAGCATCGGGTCCAGAAATGGTGGCAGTACTTCAACATTATCCACCGAAAGCTCCGCAAAATTATGAAGCTAATAGTGGACATAGAAGACTCCGAGTCCGAGCAGATAAAACGAGCCAAGATGGCCCAGATCATGGAGACCATCCGGTACTTGATCAAGAACCAAGTATTTCGCAAGGCTTACTATGAGTACAATGGGATCATAGCGTTGGGTCAATTTATAAATCTAGGGTTTGTGTTGTTGGGGAATCTCAGTAAGCTTCATGAGCTTTTCATGGACATCGAGGGTGTCAAGGACCATCTTTCACAGACCCAAGCGGTGCCACAATTGAAGCAAAATTGTGATCGCGACGACGACTATGGAGAAGCCATAGAAGACATCCAGCAGCCTCCTCAGAAAAAGCAGAAAATGGCCATCGATTCATACATTGATTTCGACTCTAAGGCCATCGTAGGAACTTCAGCAAAGCCTAAGAAAAATACCCCAATTAGTGATATCGATGATATATTTGGCAAAGACAACGGGTCGGCAACCAAGAAGCCTAAAAAGAAAAAGACGGCTAACAACGCTATCGATGATATTTTCGGCAGCGAAAAACCGGCTGCTGGGGGTGTTTCTAAATCGAAGAAAAAGAAGAAAAAGAAGAGTGACATTGATGATATATTTGGAAACTGGTAAATAGAGCCACCTTGTAGATTAATATACTAATAGACTTCGTTTCTACAGCTGGTCAGTTATTGGAGACATTTAATCAAAATACACACCTTTTCAGGAAATAAAATTATACAAGAACGGAATCAATCTACCCAAATTAATAAAACACAAGAACAAAACAATTACAAATAAGTCCAACCAGTGAGACATATGACGACACAATTAATACTCAGACAATAATCAATTGAACATAGCAGCATTGCTGTTGTACATTTGATGTTGCTGATGCACAGGATAGCACTGCTGGCTCTGCATTGGCGGCTCGGCGTAATGCTGGTTGTGCATGTCCTGGTATTGTTCAGGGACATATGCTTGACTGTCACTTTGGTACGTTTGTTGATGATAATCATTGACAGGATAAGAGTATCCTTCGTAAACCCCGTTGCCGCCATTTTCGGACGTGAGGTTTTGCGCTTGGAGCATGCTGTTGAAATTGCTAAAACTAACAGAATTCAATTGATCAATGTCCAAACAGAATTGGTCGTCATCAAATGATTCAAACGAAGGAATGGGTTCTCCCCCCATGGGGTAATGATTGAATTGTTCAAATGGCTGCGATGAATTTTGTTGCTGATGAGAGAATTGAATGGTTGACTGTGGTACATCGACCGCAGGCTGTGGAAGAGTTTGTTGATGAACGGCTTTGGCAACATAAGGTGCGGGAGATTCGTGCATCTCGTGATGGATCGACGAACTTATTGATGCGGGAGAATTGGATATATGTTTATAGCCATAGGTGCTATTATTGGGCTGCGAGGACGTTGGGATAGGAGTCCTGTTGGAAGCAGAAATCGAAGGAGTTTCCACAGCAGGAGTGAAACATTCAACTGAAGTTTGGCTGGCACTGCTGGTAGAATTCTTTTGTTCGGGCAATTTACTACCTAAGGAAAAGTGCTTGGAGTAAATACCTCCGCTTTTTTCCAACTCCTTTTGTTGTTGTTTGGACAACTGTTTTTTCATTTTGTTCTTAATTCTGGACTTGCCTTTAAAGCCAGTAGGCAAAAACTTACATTCCGCACCTTCAACGTGCAATTCACACCAGATTTCGGCGTTGGGGAACGATTCTCCACACATGGAACAGGATCCAGCGGTCTTGCCTCTGTCCTTTGTCTTGGTGCCCTTCGGATATTTGAAATGCCTCGACTTCAAGTGAGTTTTGTAGGTATCTCTTCTCGAGAACCCACCATTAGGGTGACACTTGTGGGTGACGTTGTTTTCGTCAATAAATACGCTAAATTCATGGAAGGGACAAGAGTAGGCCTTTTTCGTAGCATGCTTCTTCAAGTGACGGGTCAAGTAGCCTCTGATCTTGAAGGTAGCATCACAGTGTGGACACAGGTGGATCTTGCCGTCAGGAACACCGTAGGCGTCTGTACCGATGGTAGCAATGTCATCCGAGGAAGAACAAGACGAAATCGACCCCATGTGTTGCTGAGAGCTAAGGAGCTGGTCGTTAGGCGTGAAAGGGGACGACTGGTTGGTTCCAGGGGAGTTGTGGTCCTCTTTCTTCAAGTTCTTATTTTTGGAGATAATGGAGTCGTTATTGGACGAGTTTGAAGCGGTGGGCGACAATACAACTTCTTCGTCGTCAAACACAAAGTCCTGTTCGAGCTCCTTGTACTTTTGCTGTTCAGCAAACGGTTGTTGTTTAAACATATCGAGGTCGTTTGCTTCGTCGGCAAACACCCACTCGATCTCGCCGTTTTCGTTCTTAAACGGCAACAACTTGGTGGTCAAGCCTGTGGAGCATGCACGGGCGTAGGAGACGTTTTTGTCGGGCACCACCTGGGAGTTGTCGCTGTTGATGGTAGCATTACTAATGGTGGGAAACAACAGAGCGTCAGCAGGGGAAGATGGGGGTTTCGATGCCCTTTTCTTGGACTTACGGGACTGCTGGTCCAAGTGATGGGTGAACTGGGAGTCTGACGGGATAGAAAGCGACTCTGGGAACGGCACCAAGAGCGCAAGCACGTAGGCAATACCGATATGAAGGATTTTCAACGCGAGCGACACCAAGGTCATGTTTGCCAACGAGGCCAGGAAGGATGAGGGTTTCGCCTGGGACAGGGGCCTGGGGGCCAAAGCTTCGGCAACAGAAGGCATGGCGGATACCGGGCGGTAGATTAGATTAGGGATGGGACAGACACAGAATGGAGGTGGCGGTAAGCAAGCGGTCGGTCACGGATGTGGGTGGAAGTTGATGGAAACAGGAAACGGGGCACTCACGGCGTTAGTAATAAGCGGCTCTAAGTGTTAACAAAGGTGGATGCCACTGGTAGCAAAATTTTACGGTGGTGATATTAATCAGCGGATAAAGTTGCTAGGAACTGGAGATAAAAATTCGAGGCGTGGACGACCGGCACAAGATTTAGGGACAGACTTGATAAGTCAGGCTGAGCGAGTGGAGACAGCGACAAAAAAATTTTTTGCGACCAGGAACCACAGCGAAAATCACCACCACTAGAGAGACACAGTGAGCAGCAACGAGACAAATGGGCAAACAGAAACAACCAGGGCAAGCGTCGGGTTAAGTAAGTTTCACGACGCGATGTTGGCCACGGCCACATTGGGCCAGGAGTGCCTTGCTCCACGACAAACCCGGTGGTGCTACGCCTGGTGGTGCTATTGTGGGATTGTCGTGGATGTGGTAGGTAGACGACGGCGGTGGGTCCGGGCTTCGCACTGGTGGTACCAACAATGGGTGTATGCAGAGAGTGACGAGACCATCTTGCCGGCGATGGTATCGCCACAGATCTGATGGAGATACAATGCCGGGGAGCGGTAGTGGGGACCCAGCGGGGGTGCCGGTGTGGTGGGTTGCCGGCGGCAGGTGGCGTGGTGTGGAATTGACCTTTGCCGGTACTGGTGATGACGTGGATGACCTTGCACGGGCTTATCTCAGTGCCCGCTATTGGTCCTCGCCGACCAGGGGTCCCTAACTCTCTCCACATTGTTATTGTGCGAGCAGCGGGGCCATAACGGTGGTGTTAGGGGGCTAAGCTTATCTTGGGTACGGCACTGGAGCGCAGGTCGTGCGCGGGGGTAATGTGGGACGCCGTAGGTGGCGGTCGTGTCGGGGTCGGGTCGTGCGCCGCCGCCGTCCCCATCGGGCTTCCCGTCACGTGCGCGGTCCCTCTTAGGCAGGCCCGATTTTTCACTCATCACCAATGAGTTCTGATGCCCCGGATACGGCCCTGGCCCAGGGCCCTGACCCCGTGATAGACATGGCCACGTTCTCCCACCCCACCATAACCCGCATTGCCGACAAGGTGTGGTTCCACGAAGTGTCCGACTCGTTTCCCGGACAGTCGTTCGGACTCCAGGTCCGCCAGATCTTGTTCCACACCAAATCGCCGTTCCAAGACATCCTCATCTTCCAGTCCACCGACTACGGCAACGTGTTGGTGCTCAACGGCATCGTGCAGTGTACCGAGCGTGACGAGTACGCGTACCAGGAGCTCATCACCCACTTGCCGGTGATGGCCCACCCCAGTCCCAAACGGGTGTTGGTGATCGGAGGCGGCGACTGTGGGGTGCTCCGAGAGCTTGTCAAGCACGTGGAGGACGGCACCGTTCACAGCATCACCATGGTGGAGATCGACGACATGGTGATCCAGTTGCTGACCCGCTACTTGCCCAACATGGCCCGGTTCCACAACCACCCCAGCGTGGATCTCCGCATCCAGGACGGGTTTCAGTTTCTCAAGGATACCTCCGACCGCTTCGACGTCATTATCACCGACTCCTCCGACCCCGAGGGCCCGGCCGAGGAATTTTTTCAGCGGTCCTATTTCCAATTGCTCCAGCTGGCATTGGCCCCCAACGGAATTGTCATCATGCAGAGCTCGGAAAACATCTGGCTCAACATCACCTATCTCCAGCAATTGACCGACCGTGCCCGCTCCGTGTTTTCCAACGTCGAGTACTGCCAGTGCTATATGCCTTCTTACACCTCGGGACAGTTGGGGCTTGTGGTGGCCTCCAACGGACCCCACGACTTGAAGGTGCCGGTGCGGACATTTGACCAGGCCAAGGAACGGGCGCTTTTCAAATATTACAGCTCTGAGGTGCACACGGCGTCCTTCGTGTTGCCCACCTGGGCCAAGACGTTGTTGGAGCCAAAGCCCCAGCACTAGACATGTAAATAGCATTAATTATGTAAGCGATAGCGTAATCTGCTTATGTAAACGGTCTGGCCCCTCTTCCGCCGCCGCCGCAGTCCACGTGACGTTGTTTACCCCCTGGCCTCCTAATCCCGACACGTGATGAGACGTTCGACGATCATACCCTTCACATTTGTTTTAACACCTACACTACTACCAAATAACACGACCTGCCTGCCATTTATCGCTTGCCATGTCCTCAAACGTTGAAGATGAAGAGTACGCCAGCAACATCGACGACCAGCTTCTTGGCGCCGCGAAACTGGACGGAGTTGTCTCCCACGGCGAATTGGACGTTACCAGAGCAAAGCTAGAACAGATAGCTCATGCCGCAGCCCTTTCTGACCGGAGCCAACTGGTGCAATCTACTCCGGGAGTACGTGCTGGGGCCAAACCTGACAAGGACCTTGGCAGCCGGCTCGCTGCTTCCAATATGAACAAACAGTACCAGCAGCAGCAACAACAACAACAAGCCCAACAACAACATCAGCAACAGCAGCAGCAACAACAACAACAGTTGGCGCTGGAAGCGCACCTCCATCATTATGGACAGCAGGAGGTGGACGAATCGGAGTACAACATCCAGATTCCTGAGCCCATCATCGACTCGAAGCTGAGAATCTACCCCGTCACGGAAAACACCATCACTGCCGAAGGCAATCTCATCACCCGGCCATATCCTGAGCAGGTGTTTCACAACAGGGACGATTTGAACGAGTTTATCCAGGAGTTTGCCCGGGACAACGGGTTCGGGGTGGTGATTGCTCATTCCAACAAGAAAGCCATCTACTACACCTGTGAACTTGGGGGTCGCTACCGCCACAAAAAGTCGAAAAAGGATAACGACGAGCCCAAGGTGGATGTGGCCAGCGGTTATTTGTTGGACCCCAACACTAAGACCAAGAAGTTGAAGTGTCCGTTCTCTATGACGGCCAGCTACAAGAAGTCCACCAGTGTGTGGACTTTGAGAACCACTTGTAACGAGCACAACCATCCGCAATTGGATCCGTTGTCGAACCATCCTATGTTAAGAAAGAGATCGGACGAGCTCAACTTGTTGATTTTGGATTTGTACAAGGTGGGCACCAAGCCATCGCACATTGAGTCCAAGATCAAGGAACAATTCCCCGACGTGCTTATAAAAAGAGAAGACATCTACAATGAAATTAGAGGATACAAACGTAAAATCAAAAAGCAATCGTCCCGGTTTGGCCATCCGGGCAGACTTGCCCAGTACAAGAAGAGACCCAATGGTGAAGTGGATGATGAGGCTGCTGTGGCAGCGGCTGCATTCTTGAACGGAGCCAATGACGATGATGGCAATGATGGCCACAACCCTGATGCACAGGTGTTGCAATATGAAATGCAACATCCTCACAGCCAGCACCAGCAAGAAGAGTTTCAGAGACAATTCAACCAGGCAGCGGTCGAGGCTGCTCACCAGCTGCATTTGGACGACCATCACTACCAGCAGTATCAGCAACACCTCCAGGATCATGGGCTTCAAGATAATGATAGCACTGCTGCCGCTGCAATCGCTGCTGTGGCCAACGTGGCCCGCCAGCATCATCATCATCACCCCCACAACGATTCGGGCGACTTGTCTATGGACAACATCGACAGTAGATTGGTAGGGGAATGATGCTGAGGGTGCATTGTCGTGATATTATACCCAAGTGTGAATATGTGGAGATCAGTGGTTTAATTTCTTCTCTTAAGTGTATTTGTTTTGTATATTAGTTAAATGGATTTTCCCAATGAGCCGGACCTTGTACTTCATATTATTACCTAACCATAAAAATAGAGAAAATAGAGAAAATTAACATGAAAGAGTACTTGAAATAAATATATGCAAAAAAATTGATTCAGTATATGGGTTTACATACTGCTCAATAACTCTAACCCTTGGGACCTCTCCTCGAATAATTTGGCTAGCTGTCCCACTTTTCTACCACGAATGACTGGCTTCTTTATGACCGGTGACATTTCCCCAATATTGAATTGCGGCAACGATTTGGAACGTGCATGCAGATTTTGATCGGTTGACTTTTGAATATCAAATTTATATTTATGGGGAGGGTACTGGAAGTGTAAATTTGACGTGTCAGTAATTTTTTTCTTGGGCAAGATGGGTGCTTGTTGGGTAGAGATAGAAATGTCGGCAGATGAGGTCGATGACTGTGACGAGTAGTTAGAAAACGTAGATGCTGCGGATCCTTGTGTTCGTATAGGCGATACTGACAGGTGAGACGCCAACGATTTGGGAGTATATAAGTTCATTCTTTGGGGACTGGATATTGGCGTCTTGGCACCACCAACACCAGCTGAGTTAATTCCGTTCGTTGACTTCAAAATATTCCCTGTATTCACGCTAACACGGTATGTTTCCTCGGTTTCTTCTGTGTCTTCTACCTGGGCTTCATCAACCGTCAATTCGTAGCTCATATCGTACGAATCATCGGGCCGTTCATCTTTCTGTCCGTCGATTACTTCATCAACCGAATTTGCCTTGAAACTATCCTTCAAAACTCCCCAATTCTCAAAAACGTTCCTTAAAAACCGGGTAATTATCGAGATATTATCTCTATTATGTGAAGATATAAGTTCGTGACCAAGACAATAGCTTAAACTTTTGGATAATGTCAATGGTGAATGTTTGGTTATTTCGTTATTTTCCAAGATCTTGTGACACAAATCACAAATTTGGACTAATAACTGGTCCAACTTGTCGTCTTGATCCTGTGAATGCTCTTTTAAAATATTTGATAGCGTGTTGTATGTATAAGTGTAGTCATCACGAATAGGCAACGGAATTGAACCGATGGAAATTAATGGCTTTGGTAATTCCATTAAAATACGCTTGAATCCAGTGGAAATGCAATAGAGGTCCCAATCATTGATCCATATAACTTGGTTGCGATTGATACATTGAAAGAATATGTCCGTGTTGACCTTGTTTCCGGGCTTGTGGAAGAGCAATTCCACCTTATCGCCGTAATTGTTGATGATATTAAAGATTTGGTAGAAATGGTGATAAAACACCGGGTTTGTCTCAAGATTGAGCTTAGTATATGGGTTCAACAATGGGGTAATCCTCATGGCAGGGTTTATTTCGCTTTCAATCAACAAGTTATGTTTGTAAATGTTCAAGGACACCTTCAATTTGGTGATGTCGACATAGTTGCTCAACTCGGACAAGCTTGAGCAATGGATAATGACGTTTTTATGCAAAGATACCGTGTCATCCTCGGGTGGGATTATGATGTCGGTGAAGGTGGTGATGGTGAAGGTGTCGATCAATTTATTTAACAGCACGAGGTTCTTTTTTGTCATGTTATAATTGGCCAAGATTTGCGTGATAGACTTGACGAACCAACTGTCATGAACGGTGATTATCTTGAACAAATTGGTCAAATTGTCGCTCTCGGCCAAGAACTTTTTAAGGAACTTGATGCCCCAGATCCAGCTGATCTTGTTGAGGCCACAGCTGAACATTATTAACACGTAGGGCCGTTGCGGGAGAAGGGTCATGAGGGTGAGGATGAATTGATCATAATTGATGGAGTCAGGGGATGGAAGGAACGACGTGTCAAACACGTAAATGGGCCATCCAGACGTGGGGTCGTTGATGTCAGACTTGTAGAAGATTCTATCCATTATTTCGACAACGAAAGAAGGACACAACGGTGTAACGAAGGTGGTGGGTAAGGACCCAGGAATACAGGGGGGCCGCGAGGATTAAAAGAGGGACAAAATGTCGGCAGACTGGCGACAAAGACACAATGACACACTATGGCGGCGATAAAAATGTCTGGAACAAGCGGTGGGTATTTGTCTTGTGGAAAGGTGGTTGGTCCAAACTGATGCCGTCTTAACACAGGGTGTAGCGACAAACAAACAACGCGGGCTGCGTATAGATCAGGCTACGCGCGGGAGTGTGTGCAGGAGGGTCTGGGGAGAGTTTGGTGAGTGGGTGTTCTAATTGGTCCGACCCGAAGGAGGGATGGCCGGAGAAGAAGGGTTTGGAGGTGGAGATGGTCTTGTGGAGTTTTGCGGTGGTATTCATAGGGTGGAAACTGGTGGTGCACAGGAGTTTTTCTGGAATATTGCAGGGTAACACCGAGTGTACTACTACGTGAAACTATTGGAGTAAAGGAAGGCTGACGAAAAAGAGAGCAAATGACACACGAAACATTTGTCTATTTTAATCTACTTGTCGTAGTATTCGATGGAATTTTCTTTGGATTTCTTCAATTTTTCACCCATTTCGTAATTTGCAAGAGTATGAAGACACATAAAAATTAGATATAGTTTTCAAAAAATGCTGAGAGTGGGCTAGTGGTATCTTTAACGACCCAAGTATCGGCCGAGCTCCTCCGACATCTTCTAATAGCATCGTGTGGGACAAGACCTTGGTGGATATGGGCCACCACAAATGTATATTACGTAAGCACAACTGCCGTATCGTGATCAACCACTAGCAGGAGTCCCCAAAGTCAATAGTGGCAACACAGCACAGTAAGTAGCACAATAGCGGGCCCAATGTTGTCTCTTCCCGCTACCACCACACCATGTGACTTCCGGCCCTGGCCCTGGCCCTGGCCCTCTGTCCACCCAATGCCTCACCGATTGCCTTTGCTCGCCGTCCTGCACAAGTTTTTGCCATCCACTCAGTTAAACTATCACCTACCACCACCAGTTCCTCCTGATAATGGCCGCCAGCAAAGAGGAAACGAAGCCTGAGCAGGCAAAGAAACAGCCTCCCAAAGAGGAAGAATTGTCCGAAGAAGATCAACACTTGAAGGATGAATTGGAGATGCTTGTGGAGCGATTGACCGAGCTCAACCACCCGGTGGAGTTTTATCTCCAGAGCTTGACCGCATTGAAGACGTTCATCAAGGACTCCACCACGTCGATGACAGCGGTTCCCAAGCCATTGAAGTTCTTGAGGCCGCTGTACCCGGCGTTGACCGAATTGTACACCAAGTGGAGCGAAGCCGCCGACCCCAAATACGCCGCCATCATCATCAAACTTGCCGACGTGTTGTCGGTGTTGGCAATGACGTACTCCGACGACGGTAAGAAGGACTCCTTGCGTTACCGTTTGTTGTCGTTCGACGAATCGGTATCAGATTGGGGCCACGAATACATGCGTCATTTGGCACTTGAGATCGGAGAGTCGTACCAGGAGAACTTGGGCGCCGAAGACAATACAGTGGAACAATTGATCCAGTTGGCGTTGAAGATTGTGCCGTTTTTCTTGAAACATAACGCCGAGGCCGACGCTGTGGACTTGTTGACCGAGGTCGAGAGTATCCACAAGTTGCCCCAGTTTATGGACGAAAGCACCTACGCCAGAGTTTGTCTTTATATGGTCAGCTGTGTACCTTTGTTGTCGCCTCCTGACGATACGGCCTTCTTGCAAACCGCATTTGCCATCTACGTATCCTATAACCAATTGCCCCAGGCGTTAACTTTAGCCATCAAATTGGACGATGAATCTCTTATTAAGCAGGTATTTGAATCCACGAGCGATGAATTGATGCACAAGCAGTTGGGTTTTATCTTGTCTCAACAATACAGCAACTTCAAGTACCCAGGGGAAAACCAAGAAGTACAAGAAACTATCTCCAACGCAAAATTACACGAATATTATGGATACCTTGTTAAGGAACTTAATTTGTTAGACTCAAGAGTTCCAGAAGATATCTACAAGTCACACTTGGAAAACGCAAAGTTTGGCTTGGGAACTTCTGGCTCTATTGACTCGGCCAAGCAGAACTTGGCCACTGCATTTGTCAACGGTTTCATCAACTTGGGTTATGGTACCGATAAATTGGTTCAGACAGAAGAAGATAACAAGTCATGGATATACAAGACTAAGGGTCAAGGTATGACCTCCACTACTGCTTCGTTAGGTTCTATTCATCAATGGAACATTAATGATGGTTTACAATACTTGGACAAATACACTTACTCTTCTGATGAGGAAATCAAAGCCGGTGCGTTATTGGGTATCGGTGTGGTTTCCTCCAATGTTCATGACGATGTGGACGCAGCTTTTGCCTTGTTGCAAGACTATGTTAATGACCCAAGTAAGCTTTTACAAGCCTCTGCCATCAATGGTCTCGGAATTGCTTTTGCTGGCTCTAGCAACGAAGAGGTGTTGAACTTGTTATCGCCCTTGGTTTCCGATGGTGACGTTTCAATGGAGATCTCGTCGTTGGCTGCCTTGGCCTTGGGTCATGTTTTCGTGGGAACTTGTCATGGAGATATCACTTCCACCATTTTACAGAGTTTGCTTGAAAGAGACTTTACTCAATTAACTAATAAATTTGTTAAGTTCATGTCGTTAGGTTTGGGTTTATTATACATGGGTAAGACGGACCAAGTTGAGTACGTGTTGGAAACCATCGATGCTATCGAACATCCTATCAGCAAGACGTTAAAGGTTTTGGTTAATATCTGTGCCTATGCTGGTACTGGTAATGTGTTACAAATCCAATCGTTGTTACAAATGTGCACCGCTAAGCCAAAGGATACGTTGGCGGAAGAAAAGAAATTGGAACAAAGTGACGAAGACAAGAATGGGGGCGTTAAAGAAGAAAGCAAAGACGTGGATATGGAAGACGCGGAGACCGCTGAAGCTGGAGAAGCCGCTGAAGCTACTGAGAACATTGACAAGAAGCCTGAAACCAAGGAAAAGCAAGAAGAAGCTGAAGAAGAAGATTTCGACGGCGATGACAATGATGACAATGAAAGTGATGAAGAATTATACCAAGGTATCGCCGTGTTAGGTTTGGCGTTGATTGCTTTGGGTGAAGATATCGGACAAGACATGTCGTTACGTCATTTCTCACACTTGATGCATTATGGTAACTCATTGATCCGTAGAGCTGTTCCTTTGGCCATGGGATTAGTGTCAACCTCCAACCCACAAATGAAGGTGTTTGACACTTTATCACGGTACTCCCACGATCCTGATTTGGAAGTTGCTCAGAACGCCATTTACTCGATGGGTTTGGTGGGTGCTGGTACCAACAATGCCAGATTGGCCCAGTTGTTAAGACAGTTGGCTTCTTACTACATCAAATCGCCTGACTCGTTATTCATGGTGAGAATAGCCCAGGGTATCTTGCACTTGGGTAAGGGCACGTTGACGTTGACTCCATTCAATTCCGAACGTACTGTGTTGTCGAAGGTGTCATTGGCATCGTTGTTAACAATTTCCATTGCGTTATTGGATCCAAAATCGTTCATCTTGAGTGATTCCACCACCGAAACCAGTCACCAATTATTGTACTACTTGACTCCAGCCATCAAGCCAAGAATGTTGGTGACGGTGGATGAACAATTGAACCCTATCAAGGTGAATGTGAGAGTCGGACAAGCGGTTGACGTTGTTGGACAGGCCGGTAAGCCGAAGACCATTACCGGATGGGTTACTCAATCCACGCCGGTGTTGTTAAACTATGGAGAAAGAGCAGAATTGGAATCCACCGACGAATGGATCAGCTTGAGCAATTCGTTGGAGGGAGTGGTGATTTTGAAGAAGAATCCCGACTACATGGAGGTAGAAAACAGTTGAACATTGAAATGACGCCAGTGCCATGGCGATGGGGATTTTGCTAGGTTCATTTTTAGAATAAACGTCGTATTACTATATGCGTATGGAAGTAATTTTATAAGTCAAAAGCAGACAGATGTAGGAACTGAAACGATGAATTTGCGATGAGGACTTACTTGAATTCTTCAGCCTTTCCTGCCATCAACAACCCCACAATCAAACCAAACAACCCCAACACCGAGCCAAAGATTTCCACCACCAAAATCTTGACGAAAAGCGACGGGTCAGCCGCATCACTGATGGCAGCGGTGGACCCGGTGATACCAACGGCCACACCACAGATCAAGTTGGTTAAACCCACCGTCAACCCCGCCCAGAAGAGCGAGTAGCCAGTGTACAAGTTGGAAGGTGAGTAGAGGGAGTCTTCGGGGACATTGGCCAATTTGGCAGAAAACACGATGGCCATAATCAAACCGTAAATGGCCACCACTTCACAAAAAATGATGGAAATCAAGTTTTTGGTGGTGATTCTGGGCACCTTGACACCGGCTCCGATGATGGAAGTTCCGGTTATAAAGATTCCCCAGGCAGCACCTACAACTGAAAGGCCAATACAACAGGCGATACCCAAGTTGGCCCAAAGGTAAGGGGAGGTGGCTTCCAAGAATTGGCCGACATTGAACACTTCACCGGAGTTGTTGAACAACAAGTAGCCGCCGACGACCAAGAGGGACGTCAAGACGAGGGACTTTGCGACGGGCATGGATGGATTGGCGACAGTTGTGGATAAGATATTGGTGGTGGTGAGAAGTTATTGGTGAGTGAGGGCAGAGTGCAGGTTGGGCCGATTGCAGGTTGGGTGCGTGGACTATGTGACAAGCGAGAAGAGAAGAGATGAAGAGCAGGAACGTGGAAGGAGCAAAGTATGATACGAGTATCTTTGGGTGAGCCAATGGTTTCGAAATATTCTACCATAAATATTTATAATGGCAATTGGTAGGATCGGGGCTGCTATTGGGCCCATCCTGGGCCCATCGTGGGTCCCATAGTGGGGCACTATAGAACAGCCAGAAAATGGTGTCAATAATCCAATAATCCAATGGTGTCAAAATGCCAAACATTCCATTAAATTGCCAATAACGAGCCAAAAATTAGACGACCCCAGGCAATGGTATGATTTCGTTTCTAATATTTATTCTGGCCGGAAAGGAGACTGGAGACTTCGCAACCTGAACCATAGAGAGGTGAAAAAAGCCCAAGATCTATGAACGACACAAATCTATTAAAAGATCACCAAAACTTCCTGTCGGGCCCATCCGGTAAAATACTGGGCAGTAGTGTTCCATTGGCACAAGTAATACCTGGCTGTTTCTGGCTACAGTAATATCTGGCACCTTATGTATCACCGATTGAAGTGCGAATGGGGCCCCAGACCCTCTGTCCCAATAATTTCAGCCAAAAAAACTCCAGTTATGCTGCTACCCTATCATTCCACGTATGTACCCTTGAATTAATCTGTGGATATACCTTCCATACACCATCCACTTAAGGATACACCTTCCATCCACCTACCATTAGTAATCTACTGAGCTGTTCATGGATACGAGCACCGCCCTATTGAGCCCCATATGATGCGATGGAAGCTACTTCCAGGCGTATTTGGGGACCATAGCACCAGACCAGACCCCATGAGACCCCACGAGACCCCACAAAACCCCATATGGCCGCCGGTGCCGGTTCACTTGTGTCTGCGTAGCCGTTGTAGGCTTTAGTGAAATTTTTCACTACAATGTTCTTAGGCCAGTCCTCGAGATTCCCCTGGGCATGTGCTTAATTGGCTCTAAATGAACCCGTTAGCCATGCAGCGATGTGGCCTTGTAATCCTCGTCCCCCACAACCGTCTCGGACCCCCGAGCGGTTTACGTCATATCCACACATTACCTCTACCGGTACTACCTTCCCCCATGGCCTCCTGCACACACCACATGTAACCTGGGGCTAATGCAACCTCCAATATAAATAGCGCCGTTCCCCAGAATATTTCAACCACTAAGAACTACTACAAAACAGTAAGTACCACCGCCATTGTGCCAGCACTATTCATGCCACTAACTTCAGATGGTCAATTGGGGTATTGTTGGAGCCGGAGGCATTTCCTCCAGATTTGCTGCTGATTTAAAGGTGTTGATTGCCCACCCAGCGGGTCCTAGTAAGATCAAGCACACCATTGGCGCCGTGGGAGCCTCCAGTGTCGGTAAGGCAGAAAAGTTTATCAAGGACATCATTGGTGACGGTTACGGCACCAAGGCCTACACCTATGACCAAGTGATCAACGACCCTTCTATCGATGTGTTGTACATTGGGTTGCCCCACACTCTCCACGCTCCGTTTGTGATCAGAGCCATTGAGGAGGGTAAGAAGAATATTCTTTGTGAAAAGCCCGTAACCATCAACTCCAAGGAGTTGGAGGACATATTGGCTGCCGCCAAGAAGAACAATGTGTTCTTCATGGAAGCCATGTGGTCGAGATACTTCCCTGCGTTTATTGATTTACAGGAACGGATCTACGGCTCGGAAAAGATCATTGGAGACGTCAAGAGAGTGGATGGAAGATTCACCCTTAACGCTGCTGAATTCTCCGTTACGGCAGACCACCGGATGGTGAATAAGGAGCTCGGTGGAGGGGCACTTTTGGACATCGGGATCTACCCCGTGACCTACGCCCGTCTCTTTATGGACCCCAAAGCTGACCCAAGCAAGGATTGGTCGGTTTCCTCGGAGTTGGTAATGGACAGTTTGACAGGCAAGACTGAGGACGAGGTTGATTTCCTCGCAACTGCAGTTTTCAACGACAAGAAGCGCAAGCAACAGGCCACCATTTACAGTGGAATCTACACTCCATCCGATGGAAAGATTGCCGTTATTGAAGGAACTAAGGGTAAGGCCATTATCAGTGCCATTAGCGACACTCCTTCGCCCGGATCATACAGAATCGAATTGCACGACGGCAAGGTAATTGAAAAAGACTTTGCGGCCGATTTGAACGGAGGCGAAGGATTCTGGTACGAAGCAGTGGAAGTGGGCGAAGTATTGGCCAAGGGAGGAAAGCAGAGTGACAGAATGTCCTGGGACGAGAGCAGAAGAATCATGTGGGTTCTTGATACCATCAGAAAGCAAGGTGGGTTGGTATACAAGCAGGACAACTAGAGTAGATAGTGAATGGACGAAATTTCTTGAACGAATCTCGGGACCCGACCACCCTTGTGAAGTGTAGTGAAGTGTAGTAACGTAGCTGTGTGGGTGCGGCACTTTTGCACCCAATATTTTGCACCCGTGCGAATGAAACCACAAGCACCACTCTTTCCATGAAGTTAACCAGATCGATTCCGCTTTTGGCCAGTCTCCTTGTTTTGGGACAGGCTGAATCCAACGAGACCAGTGAGTGTGGCGAGCCGGCTTTGGCTGGTGAGTTTCCTGTCGTTGTACTAACTGCAGATGTGTCGCCCCTCGATACCGAACCGTCCTCTTCTGTTGAACGGTTCACCTCTACTGAAACAGCCACCCCTGTCCTCAGGGAGGACGAGCTACCGCCGTACTGTAAGCAAGAAAGCTTCACCGTCACCAGCCCCGACGATCTCGCCCATTTCAATGGGTGCAAAGCCGTTGTGGGCGATATTCATGTCAGTGAGTACAAACACCCGATTTTGGCGTTGGACCAAGTTGAGGCTATCCAGGGTAGCCTTTACGTGAGCCAGAGCCCTGAGTTGGTGAGGATCGAGGCTGATGACTTGAAGGTCATTTCCGAGACGTTTTCGTTGAAGGAGCTCACGTCGTTGTCGCTAGTTTCGTTTCCCAGCTTGAGGTCGGTTCGCTCTCTCCAATGGGAAGTGTTGCCCATCCTCAGCAACGTCCAGTTGGGCGACCAAATTGACGATGTTCACAGCATCACCCTTGCTGACACCTCTATGACTAGGTTCCCCAGTTTTCTGGCCTCCGAGTTGGATATCTTGGACATCAACAATAACCGGTTCTTGGAGACCGTGAGCTGTGGGGTCCAAACTATCACGAAACGGCTCCATGTGGCGGCGAACGCTGCCGAGCTCGTGGTGGACTTGCCAGCTCTTGTGTCTGCAAACAATGTCAGCCTTCATGAGGTGGCACTGGCCAATTTGGAATTTTTGGAGCACATCGACCATTCGCTCAACATCATCAATAACCATTTCTCCCAGGTGAAGTTTCCCAAGTTGCACCTGGTGGGAGGTACGCTTCGAGTGCTGAAAAATCCCAACTTAGCAGTGATAGAGTTTCCCGAAACCGCCGAGATTGGCGGCGGGCTTATGGTCGTCAATAATACGGCCCTCGATAAAGTCGATTTCTTTCCCAAATTGAGCGTAATTGGTGGGGCCTTGGAGTTGGTGGGAAATATCAAGGAAACCACTTTGAAGCTGTTAAAATTGGTCAAGGGCAGTGCCCGGGTACGGACCCTCGATTCCAATTTCGATTGTTCCCAATGGTCGAGGGGACACATTGCCTCCGTCATTAGAGGAGGCAAGATCGAGTGTGCAAACGGCAACAATCAGCTTGTGGTCTCCGACACTCCTACAGGGAATTCTTCGGGAACTTTCCATACTCCCAAAGTGAAGAACTCTTCGGGAGCGGGGGCTTTGGGACTCGATCTTTGGCTCCACACCGCCAGTATTATTTTTATTGTCTGTGCTATTTTAATCTAATTTGCTAGTATTTTATCTCTTTTCTTCTTTTCCTTCTTATGTTCGGTAATTCATGGCCCAATGCTACAGAGTTCATTAAGAAAGTCGTTCATTCATCATTTTGTTTCATAAAGATTGTGTTTGACAATGTAGTCTCTGATTTCCGGAATCAAATACTCTTGCCAGTTCCCACCCTGAGTAATATTGTTTCTCACGGTGGTGGAGCTGATACGGCCCACACTGTCGTCGAAATTGTCATGCAACACGATATTCTTGGACCAATGTGCCGGTATATGTTCGTTTTTGCCCGAGCGAATATTCTCAAGATAGATCGACTGTTCCACAAGCTGCAGCTTGCCGTCGTTCCGAGTCAAGCAGAATATATCGGTGGACTTCATAAAGTCATCCAACGACGCGGAGAGTTTATCCGGCAAGTAGTACTTCGGATTGAAGATCCGGATCAAGGTATCGTAGCCCACCAAGAACGTGAGTCTGATTCCGGGAACGTCCAAGGAATTCAAGATCGATAACGACTTGTCGACAAACCGGGCATGTTTCGACAACCCAATGCCTATATTGTGCACGTCGGGGAACTTTTTGGCCAAGTCCTGAGCCATCAAGTACATCATATCGATGCGATCATTCAAGGAATGATGGGCGACATCTTTGTCGGCATTGCTGACCGAGAGTAAGAGTAAGATGGCTCTCTGGTCCGGGGTCTCCGGAGGCTGCTGGTAGTTGAAGTAGTCCCCCGACACCGACTCTTTCACGAGGGCATGATGGCCCAAGTGGGGAGGATTGAACGACGAATCAAGAATGAAGATCCTTCTGGTACTTGAATTGACAAATGGGGCACCTGAAGTGGTATGGACCACGGTAAAGTCTAGTGCGGAGGTGAGAAAGTCCCGAAGCTGGGTGTGGAAGCGGCCAGACATGTCAATTGAAGTAGCAATTGAGCAGTTGCGAATAGGAACGGTGTGTCAATGGATTGGATAAGCAAATACAACACCAATGGATAAAAAGACAGGGGGAAAAAATGGATTAGTGTAGCAATTGGACTCGGGCAACGGAGTGTGTATGATCGAAAGCAGCCGTGGGAGCTGGAGGTACTGGGTTGGATCCGTTACGTAAGCAATGGTGTGATTGTGCAAGGTACAAGTGACAAAAGGAGAAGCACTGGGATAACACGACGTGACTGATTGAGAGGACGAGGTTGGATAGATACGCCAATGTAGAAATTTGGAAGCAAACGTGTCAGTAGATTTGGATCAAGTTACAACAGAAAATCTGTTAATTACGGAGCATACCTCGGTGTGCTAATTAGCTAGATATTTGATTAGTACATAATCCGAAGTTTAAATTCTTGGCTGCGGAGCACGGAACGTTAGCCCTGCACCAACAGATGGAAGCAACTACCCCGTAAGGGCAATTACAGTGCTAATGTCTTTGGCTGTATCGATCACAATTCATCATGGTGATCGGACCCGGCAATATCAACCAACTCGGTGGTAAAATCTGTAGTTAGTAAAAATTATGGTGGTGGATCGAGGTCTGGTGGGGCCATGAATAAATTGCTTCAGGCCCACCCAGAACGGTACTTACAAAGAGTTGCTTTAGGTGGAATGGGGCCGATACCACTGTCGCCGTAGGCAAGGCTGGAGGGAATGGTCAATTCTCTTTTTTCTCCGATACACATGTCTTCTAAACCTTGTTCCCAGCCAGGGATGACTTGACCCACGCCAAGCTGGAAAACAAGGGGAGTATTACGGTTGTAGGACGAGTCGAACACGGAACCGTCTTCAAGTCTACCTTCGTAGTGCACAGACACCTTGTCTCCCTTTTTGGTTTTGACTTTACAGTCTTTAGCAGCGACAGCCTTGGTGACGTCTGCAGTTAGTATAGGTGGTGAAAAATGGTATGTAACATCACAGAGAATGACAGGAAAGAGATGGCGACGGATTTGGAGTGCCAGATGGACTATGGAATGGCGCCTCAATAGCAGGTGGAAACATTCCATGAGATTAAGTGGGCACTGTATCGTTCCCAGAAGGTCCCAATGACGCGAACAGAGGAAGCTAAGCGTCCCAGTCAATACTGTAAAGTCATTTGGGGTTCATTGGGTCGGTTTAAGGTCGGTTTTGCTCCATTGGACCCTATTGTAATCATTAGGCAGCCATGTTCATTTCTGGATGTAGAATCCGCAATTTTGGTGCTGTCGATTCAGGAGCTTCGGGATTACGTACCAATAATCAAGCCGGAGGCTGTTGCGGTGGAAGCAGCGAGGAGAATGGTGGCGATGGCGGACAATTTCATGGTAGTGGAAGAAGGTGTGGATGTAAAAGTAGCCAACCGAGTAGTACTGTGCAGTTTTGGCAGGCGTCGGAGCAAATTGCAGGTTACACCAGGCATCGATAGAATGGCACCACCAAGGTCACTCTGTTGCCAGCATTTAATTGGTGCTACATTTGTCTGCTATGATACATGTATAATAAGCCTAACTATTCAATGATCGACGATCAATTCGTAATTTACATAAATTCATACCCTTAAAAGGGACCCATAACGGGATCAATATCCCAACAACCCATTCAAAATAAAATATAAAAACACAACCCATGTAGCAAATATTAAAGCGACAACAACAAACAGCCAGAAACAAGCAAACGAAAGCAATCTGGATCATCAAACAGGTGAAATAAAATGTGTTGGATTTTTTGTGACTAGTGGGCAGACAAGCGGCCACGCTCCAAGTCGTCAATGGTGGACTCGACAATCTCGTCGTCGTCGTCGTCCTCCACAAGCTCGATGGTGGCGTACTTGATCATGTCCCACCGTTTCCAGAACGCATTGACGTCGGAAACAGCGTCGGAATCGACCAAGTCCTGGAGATAGTACTTGGCCCGGGTGAGGCGGTCCTTCAAGGCCTGGAGTTGGCACGAGGAAGGGTCCTCCTTGGTGGAGCTGAGCGACGAGCACGAGGCCGACGACGCCAACCGAGGTCTAAAGTGGGAGGTTTTGGCCTTGGCCACTTCGAAATCAGAGTCGTCATAGTCGGTGATGTCGGTGGTGTTGCCAAAGTAGTCTTCGTCGTCGGTGGCCACAGACGCGGGGGTGTTGTAGCCGTACACTTCGTCCTCGACGTTGGTGGCAGCATCGCAGTAGCGGGCCCAGGCCTCGTCAATGGCACCCACCAAGTACTCAAAGCACCGGGAGCGGGCCGAACGGTCCACCGCAGGAACACAGTGCTTGGCCGGGGTCGAGGCCGCCGGGGTGTTTTTGCAGCTGTTGTCGGAGCCCTTGGTGTAGAAGTTGATGGCGATGTTGGAGGTGAGTGGGGTGTGGGTCAACTTGCAGTCGAGGTTGTCCAAGTCTGCCACCTGGTGGGGCGAGAACGGACCAAGCTCTGCCGGCGAGGCCATGGAGCCGTGGCTAGGCACCATGATCCCCACGGAGTCCCGACGGCCCGGAGCACGAATGTCGTCGTCACGGGCATCGTCGGCACTGGCAGCTTCGTCCTCGTCGCTGTATTGCGAGATGGCTCGCGATAACTTCGAGTTCAACGAGAACGACATCCGCGTGGATGCTCTTCTCTTGGCTCGGATCTGGTCGGCATTGTAGCACGACTGCTCGTCCTCCGAGTCATTGTCGTTGTCGGAGGAGGTGTAGATGCACACCGACTTCTTGGACACCGGCTGGTTGTAGGCAGCAATGTCCGTCAAGCAGATACGCTTGGGGGCCGGCGACTGGTGGCACGAGTTGAAACCACAACTTCTCTTGTTGGTGGCAGTGAATGCTTGCGAACACAACGCCATGGTGATACAATCCCTGGAAATGTTTTTTCGCGTGGTGCGAAAACGGTAGGTCCACGTAGGTCTGATTCAGCCAATCAAGGCGTCAGACAATTTTTTCCCAGTGACCGTCAAAAAAGGACACCCTGGCAAATTTGCTCGGGGGGCAACAGCAAGTAGAACTTCGTAGAACGCAGCTACAACGGGGGGAAATGGCCCAGTAAAGCGGCGCTGCGATGTTGGGTCTGGCAGCTGGACAAAGGGGAGGATATCTGGCTAGCTGGCTATAGTAGACGGGGCTCTAATAACACGGGCTAAGGCCAAGATGAGTGTGAGTGAAGGGGGGTAGTAAAGTAAGTGGTACTCACACAGGAAGGAAAAAAAGGGATACTTTTAACACAAGGAAAAAAGTCGTGAAAAAAAAAAAGTGAGGTGAAGGAGGTTTTTTTTTTTTGGAGGGGAGCAAAAATAAGACAGAAAGTTTAGGTAGCAGGGGTTGGGACATTTTAATAGGACAGACTTCTTGGGAGGAGGCGGGTGCAGGATGCATGGTGCGTGCGGCGCGTGCGGCGGTGTCTGGTGCGGTGGCGGGCTGTGATTGGCGGGCTGCGGGGGGCTGGAGCCGCTGTCCGGGTAACGGCCTGCCGCATTGGGCCAGTTACCCGGACACTGGTGACCAGACTCCTATTTGTGAAGGGGGTGCGCTGACGAGCGGTGCAGGGCTGCGTGGTCCCAGTTGTCCGGTGTCTGCAGATAATGCTCAACGGGGTAAAATTGCCAGTGCTTTATCCGGAACTGGAAAATGACATTGGACCGAATACAATCTTGTGTCTGAATTCACTGGCATTTCCAGATAAGCGGCCTGGTCACGGGGGCGGGGGGAGTAATCACCAACCAGGGGCACCCCCTCCTGGCCTGGGTTTGCCGGCACAAGATAAGGCACATACCAGGCTGAGAAGACTCTCGCCTACGCCCCCATACGCGTCGCGATACCGTGAATAGGACATTGCTGGTGTTTGCAACCAATGTCTGGTGTTTTCGCGGACTCCATCACTGCCCCCGGAAGTTTGCAATGGCAACGCTATACCTGGAGCTGCTGCTGCTGCTGCTGCTGCTGCTGCCGGTTCCTGCAGACAGCGCTCCCCGCTATTATTATTATCCAGCAAGCTCTATTGATAGAACGGGTGTGCATAATCTGCATAGAACTCTCCTCCTTGGTGCCCTTCCAGAAGGTCTGCTAAATGACCATTGGCACTTTACTGCTGTAACCCGCTGTAACCCGCTGTAACCCACTATAACCCCACGTTTTAACAGTTAAGTCTGTACTTATGCATTGCAGCGAATATACCTGCGTGTCGGTAAACTGTAAAATCTGGTGATGTGAAAATTCACTTGTTTCCTACTTTTTCACATTTTCCATAGAATATGCGAGAATTTCAATTTTTCATTATTTCCATGGTATTGTTCACGAACGAGAGTTTTTTCAAAGCTTTTTCGGGAGTTTCTACACTCAATTTGGACATCAAAATCGTGAAATTGAAATTATACGTAAAAGAGCAGTAGCATGTCACCTGATATGCTGCGCTAAGTAATGTACTGTTGCAGGGTGGCTGCATCTGGCGAAATCGATGGCATACTGCCGGCACGAAGGTGAAGATGAAGGGTATAGTCACGGGGGTGACTGCGCGTGATACAAATCACGAGACCGTGCCTCCCTGCACCACGCATCATATGACCTTAAATCATAGGAGGGTGCATCACGAGACGTCAGTCACGGGATCCATAGTCACGCCTAGTCTCCAGTAACGTGATTCACTCCAACTCGCTGGCAAACTGCTGGGCCAACTGGAACATCGAAAGACTCTCCAAATCGTCCGACGACGGCTCCCGCGACACAGGAGCGGTGTGGAACGACGGCAGCGAGTCCTCGCCTCCGCCCATTGCCGAAGCGACCGGCCCCTGCCGTGCCGGTGAGTAGAACTTGCCGTATTTCGCCGAATGGTAGTCCTCTTTGACAGGGTCCGGGCCCGTCAGACACCGGCGAAGCACGAACCCGGTCACGGAGCGGCGCCACGAGTCCTGAGGACCCTGAATGCTGTTAACCAACTGCTTACGAAGCACGTCGGTGGCCCCCATGGTCACCTCCTCGTAGAAAGCGTCCAACTTCTCGTCGATATTCACCACTTCCAGTGGCTGTTTCTCCACCACCTCTCGCTGGTACGCTCCCCGGACCCACTCCTCGTTGCTGCGGAGTCGGCCCTCCAATTTGTCCATGACTTTGAGCACAAAATCCACCAAAGTTTGTGCATTTCGGTTGTTGACCAAGTACAACTGGTTGTTGATGTACTTTTCATAGACGTAGCGGGCCAACGGGATAGAGAGCCGTACTGACACCACCATGATCTTAATGGAGAGAATGAGAAACGTCTGGAACTTCTCCCATTCTCCCGGGGCCTCGGGGATTGGGGCCGCACCCTCCTGGTCAAACTCGAGTTTCAACCGCCGGAGAAGCTCATGGCGGGCATCGTAGTCGAGCTGGTCCAAGATAGCATCTACCTCGAGGTCGCCAGGGTGGCTGGGGGGCTCGGGAGTCGCGGTACCGGGGGCCATTAATTTATTGGCTGTAGTAGCATCGTCCCAATCGGGCAGTTTGGGTGCAAATCCCACTTGCAGCAAGGCCCGACCCACTACGCCGCCAATGAGCCCCCGCACGAAGTTATGCCCACCACGACCGCTGCCAACCACCTCCTTCTTCACCATCACCAAGTCCCTTTCCTCGAACTTGTTCTGCTGCTGGAAAAATCCGTCGATATTCTTGCTAATTAACGAGTCAAATTTCTTGTTTTGCTCACTAAGATATTGCTTGGTGCGCAAGTCACGCAGAAGCACCTCGTCAGCGTGTTCCATCAGGGTTTTGTCGTCGTTTCGAAGAGTACTTCCCGAGAAATAGGACGGCGCCGGCAGGCCGAGGGCAGGTACTGGGGCGGAAGCGGTGCTGTAAATCGCCATATCCAGTGGCATCGATACCGCCATCGCTTCCATACGTTCTCCTGGGACAAAATAGTCCCCCCGATCGCTGTTTTGGTCGCCGACCTCCGCTTCGACGCTCCTTGCGTCCTCATCTCGTTCTTGAATGGGCGGGAATGTCCCCAAACTGTTGCGGCGGCGCCTCTGGAGCACTGCACTGTGGAGCCTGGCCCGGGGACTGGGCTGGACCGCCGTGGTGAGGCCGTCGGCTTCCACTTCGTCTAAATCTTGTTGCAGTTGGGGTGACTGTGGCTCTATTTCGGGGGATTTTTCCTCAGAAAGAAGGGTGTACACGACCTGCGGTACCCGGTCACCATAGGGAACTCTCTGGAGCGTACTGCGGATCATCCAGCGAACCACCATCTTGTCTCCAGTTGTTTATGGATTTAAAATGATGGGGATCTTGAGATAACTTATCACATGGGATCATCACATGGGAGGATCACGTGATACATCGCGTCTGCATGCCACTGGTGCATCTGCTCGCATGTTCTGTGCGACATTAGTGGGACATTATTTGCTGCGGTTTGCAACCAGGTAGACAGCCGTGTTAGCGGGCCATAAACACCGCACAGGTTCTCCTGTTTCGTTTGACCAGTTGTCTCCAAAATTCCCACTCAAGGTACACACTACTTCAATATTAAAATTTCAATATTTATCCACTTGAGCCGATTCTTGTTAGGGCTAATAATGCTGACTTTTTCCCTGAATTAATGCCAAAACCACGCCATCTCGTGGGAAATCTCAAGAACTACAAGCTTGGGAGGCCACTATATGAGAATTGGTGGTAGAATTTGCACTGACATTATGCACAAAGTGTTCGTTTATGTAGACCAATGACCCACTGACTTGTCCTCGATTTCAACGTTAGTGTCAAATGCGAAGAGCCGAGGACCACTGACAAACTGTAGTATAGATGCTTCATACATACCCTTGTCTAAATTGTGGAGGTCCATTTTTCTTTCAGCTTTCAGCTTAGTGGAGTAATTGTTTCTCGCTGTCTGAGAGACGATATAATCAGTATTCACCGACAGTAATATTGTTAGCAAGCAAAACATTCTTTATTTCATCCATTTTAAAGTATACAAAATATCCATATCTTTGCATTTTAGTATCTATTCAACTCACTTAGTACAGATAATAAGGCAATCCGTCACTCAGTTGATGAACCTAGGACATTAGCAGAGCATAACACGAACACGCACGACTGACGACATTGTACGCCGGTCCTCGAAATTGCCCACACGACATGTTCGGTTGCATGGAATGGTTGCTGCGCCCTGCACCATCCGGAGTGTAATTGCAGACTAAATGGGGTCCTGCACCTGCACCAGCAACAACGGTTCCATATCTATTCTACCCTTTCCACACCAGCAATACACCCTCTACTTTCTTCATGTCACAGATTGTTATCAAGTACATCGCCAACCGTATCCTCAGAGACAACCAGTTGAACCGGTTCGGCGTGGAGGACCCCTATCACGAGTATGTCGAAATCGACTCCATCCGAGGCAAGCGCAAGTACAAGAAAGTACCTCGGGCAATTCCCGAAGGGCTCTCCAATAACGATGTTGCCGTGCTCAAGGAATTCAAGAAGCGGGCCCGGCGCTATGACATGTGGTTCAGCTTACTTGGAGTCAAGTTTGGCTGGACCAACATTGTTGGCGTCATTCCTGTGGTGGGAAGTATCATTTCCACCTACTGGTCACTAGGATTGCTCTTTTTAGCAAGAGGATTGGATGACGGATTTCCACTCGATCTCCAATTACTTTTTCTCTTTAACATCTTGGTCGATTTCTGCTTGTCGTTGATCCCCTTTGTAGGGAGTATCATCGAAATAGGGTACAAATCCAACTCCAGAAATTATCTTTTGGTTGAAAAACACTTGTATCGAGTGGGCCAGAAGAACATGGGGGTGTTGAGTCCAGAAGAGGTCCGGCCCGGGTTTATCAACGAAAAGGTCCAGCCATTCGTGGACGAAAACGTCAAACCCAACGCTATCAAAGCTGGCGAACAGTTGAAAACGCTTCTTGACCACGCCACCTCCAAGTCCAGGCCCACAACTTCGGCGACTGATTCCAATGGCCTGTTTTCCAAAGAAGAACCACCGGTTACTTCGGGCACTTCCACGTCAAGAGACTATAACAACTCAGAGCAGGAGTCTATCCGCAGCTTGAACTCGATATTAGGAAAGGAAAGAAAAACGGACGAGTTGTGAAACGTTCTAAATTAAACCATAAATTTGGCAACCACCACGGTCCACCTTTATCGCATTTAATGTACCCAGCTAGGTCCTATTCTGATTTGTTAAAGTAGGTATTTTTTTATTATTTTAGAAAATTAATTTCAATAGGGTTTCCGAAATAAATAATCAATTATAACCATACCCTCATAAGAATAAAGGGGAGTCTGTCGCGAGTGGATCTGCAAACCTGAAAGTTGGAATAAAGAATTTGCACCCATGTTAAATAGTGACTCCAGAAACACCCTAACTGCAATACATAGCTGGCCACAGCAATACGACGCCAACTGGAAAGTTTTCCAACCCAGAACTATTTGCGTACCCTGTCACGAGTGTTTACGTGCAGCGAAGTATGGAACACCAGAATCAGTCCAATTTACTTCCCTATATACCTGAGACCCAGAAATAAATTCAAATCCGCCTTCGTTTCTTCTTTTAAATATTCAACGTGCTCACCACTATAGTTAAACTCACCAGAAGGGCTCTCAATTGAGCTTGCAACACCGAGTCAATTATCGTAGCTGGCAATCCACCTACATTCGTCAATAATGTCCATCCTTAAATAGTAAATGCACAACTTTTAATGACAACTAGCCACAACCTGTTTCCTGCACTGAAAACCTACAATTCCTACCCACTCCTGCGGCTACAACGCCTTCACTATTTAGAACTTGCTCAGCCCGTAAGCCCTGATCCGTCATCTTGGAACCGGGACGTGCGCCCACCGATCATCCAAATCGGACCCATTTAGTCGCTTACCGAATTCACCGCCAGCAGTTCCTATCAAACGAACAGTCTCCCTCCCGCCATTCTTAACAGCCATGGCAAAGAAGAACAAGAAGACATCTCGCGAGGAGAAGAAATCGCTACTCGAAAACGACGCCCAGTCGTCCAATGGCGACTCCTCCGAGGCGCCCAATACTGCCAATCAAGACCATACCATCGATGTTTCCAGCGAAGACAAGACCGATTCAGGCGAAACAGTCACAGAAAACGGGAATGACACAAATACAGACAACTCAGAGTCCTATCTTGAAGGAACAACCACTATGCAAACCGTAGATGTCCCAATGGATGCCAACACGGCCCAAAAACAAGCTGCTTTGGACACCATTGAGCTTGATGATATCGAAGGAGAAACATCCTCAATCAAGTCCACCGACGCGGTATTGGAAACCAGCAAGGATGAACTCAACTCCATCAGTCATGACGAATCCAGCAAGCCAAGTGAGCAAGACTTGAATCCGAACTTGGCCAAGTTTATGCACGCATGCCAGGAGGGAAATTTGACTGTAGTCAAGGACTTGATCTCATCAGGAGTCGTTCAGAGTGGTGAGACGTTTTCTGATGGGGTCACTGGGCTCCATTGGGCCTGTATCAACAATCGGCTTTCGCTAGTGAAATATTTAACCTCCAATGACTACTCCAAAGCCGATCCCAACCAGATGGGCGGTGAGTTAAAGGCTACCCCATTGCACTGGGCGTGCAGAAATGGGTTGGTGTATATCGTGGACTATTTGCTCACCAACACAGACGCCGATCCCACCATAAGAGACGTCCAATCCTACAACGCATTGCATTTGGCTGTTCACAGCTCCAACATTCCTTTGGTCACATACCTTCTCTTGACCTGTACTGATGCCAAATCCAAAAAGCCAATATATGTGGATGAACCTGACAATTTCAACAGAACTAGTTTGCACTGGGCCGCTTACCAGGGTGATATTTTGACAATCGATGCCTTGCTAAAGTTCGGGGCCGATATTTCCAAGACCGACAATACTGAGTTCATTCCGCTCCACTGGGCGTTCATGAAAGGATACAAATACGTTCTCAAAACCCTCTTGGAAGCAGGTTCAGATATCTACGCTAAAAATGACCAGGGCAAGGATTCCTTTGAAATCGCCAAAGATATGAACTGTGTTAATACTTGGAACCAGGTATTGCTTGAAGATGGAAGAGACCCTAAGAAGAACTGGTCCAAAAAGAGCCCTTTTATGGAACCCAAATTGGCCAAACTCATTACATTCTTTACCCCATGCGTGCTCTTGCCAATAGCCCTTAATATTTGCTCATTTTCACAGGGACTTTGGATTCCTAAACTCTTCTTCGCAATTATTTTATTTGTTGGTGGTGTTATGCTCGTGGCAAAGACAATTATACCCATATATCTTGCCGATGATAAAGCACTTGCCAGATCTCCATTATTGTCAGGAATATTCGCAGGTACTGCTTTCTGGGCTGGTCTTGTCTGGATGTTCAAGATACTTCCTAACACTTTCTTCAGTCAATTTCTTTACAACGTGCTATTGGCAGGCTTGCTTGGAGTTTGTATGTGGTCCTTCTTTAAGAGCATGTTTATCAACCCGGGCTATGTTCCTGTTCCTTCTGATAAAGGCATCGTTTTAAATCAGGTCAAGGAACTTATTCAGCTTGGAAAGTACGACACAGACCATTTTAGTTTTGAAACTATGGTGAGAAAACCATTGAGATCGAAATATTCTAGACAATCAAAAAAGCTTGTGGCTAGATTCGACCACTATTGTCCTTGGGTTTACAATGATGTAGGGGTCAGAAACCATAAATTATTCATGACCTTCATCTACTCGTTGAACTTGGCCATCATATTGTTTACTAAATTATCTATCCAATATTTCGACGACGTCTCGGAAGGATACGATACAGACGGCGAAGGTGAATGCTTACTTTTATCCGACGAATTGTGCTACGGTTTCAAGAACCATCATTTCCATTACAATATCATGGTGTGGTCTCTTCTCCAATATATCTGGCTCATATCGTTATGTGCTGTCCAAACGTTCCAAATCTTAAAGGGATTGACTACTAGAGAATTTAGTATGTTGAACAAGAGAATTGAAAAATCCAGCAGATTTAATCATGGAACCTTACCAAGAGATTTTTCTTCTAGTGTTCTGGACAATGATCCAATAACAGACGATAATCCAGAAGCCGCTACATCTGCACCAATGGCCGGTGGCCATCACCATGGATCCAATGAACTCAAGACCTGTATGAGTCTTATTGGGTTTGAGCAGCTTTTGATGACCCTCAAGTTGAGTATAAGCAGTCTCCCCATCGTATCTAAATTAGTTCTGACCCAACAATATGCCCACGAATCCATGATACATATACCGACAGATTACGGATTCAAACAAAACTGGTTGGACTTCTGGGTGCTAGGAGACTTAAAATGGAGAAATGTGTTTTACTTGCCCATTGAAGGCGAGAACAACTTGAATGGAAAGACAGTGGACTACTACAAATTATACGAGTATCCACCTAAGTTCGAGGGAAACGAAGCGGTATAGCTCCTGTGGCACACTGTTTGATGGCAACCTATGTATTATCAAACCAAACCTAATCATGGTTATTAATTTAAATGCAGCCATCTCAGGGCCTCCCACACAAATATATTTAACTTACGACTCACCACCAGTAATATTAGTAGCTATCAGCGACCGCAGTACATATACAATCGGGTTGTTCTACACCTGTTAATCTTCTTTTCAGCAATTTCCGCCTGGAAATCACCCAAAAGAATAGGCTCCTTCAAGCCTAAACAGTGGTCGACGCTCATCATGGGCCTTGGTCACTAACAACGAAATCAATCATTGTAGTACTTGTCAGACTGCCACTTATACCCACCCTAAACCTTTTCTTCCGAAGAAGCAGAAGGTAGAGGGTCAAGATCATCGCTCCTTTCAAGACTTGGACTATGACACAAGGCCAAATATCCCAGCCATACTAAAAGGCAAACAAAAAGTAGATGACCGGACTGCGAAGAGTCACGGACAAGCTAAAGATCATTCTCACTTTGAGGGTATAAGGGTATCTCACTCATCAACCAAGTTGGATTCAGTGGCTCTTTTGAAGAGTCAAAGAGGGACGTGACCTATAGAAATGATCCTATGAAGTACGTCGACAGAGAAAAGAAAAAAAACCAGTAATGGCGGCGAGATGACCCTGCTTATATACTTTTTCATCAGGTTGCGAGCCCCGATGGACACTACATACGTGCAGGACATCCACATCCGGGTAACTTTTCACTGCCATACTAACCCTATTTGATACCAGCTTAGGTTTGCAACAACAATTGGTAAGGTCAGTGGCAATGTTTAAACTTCCATACAACCCATTTGCCCGAGTGAGATGCCCCAACAACACCGCGACCAAGCCCTGTACCATTTTGAACTGTCTCTTCAGTCATGAGAGCCCCGATTTGAAGCGACCCTTAGAACCTGAGCCAGTCCAGCCAGCTGCTAAGAGGCCTGATTTGCACACATCCACCACATTAACGAATCAATTGGAAGACCAGGACAATGAAGAGCCCGAAGATGAAGAACTGTACCGCTTGGTGCCCAAAGAATTGTCTCATATTGATCTACCATTCGAAGTCAGACATGCCAATATCCAAAAGATCATAGAATATCACGAGGATGTGCAGATGGACAAGCTAGAACAAGATGCAATTGAAAAGGAGTTTGAGCTTGCAGAGCTCAGCGAGTCTAATGAGGAATATAACACTAATATCAACCTATATTTGCTGGGAAAGGAAATAAAAGTGGTACCGGATGCCACATTAATTCTTCCTAAAGAGGTCAAACCAGTTCCTCCAGCGGGATTCCCAGAAAGAAAACGATTTATTCAGTACATGGTGGATGCTATCAAGAAAGCGAACCCCAGAACCAAAACTCCCATACTAAACGCAATAGAAGCAGAATATAAAATCGCTTCCACCACCACGGCATCAACCTATAACCAGTCAATAAAAAAGAAAATATACCAGATTTCAAATCCAGAAAAGTTCCGCAAAAAAGAGAAAAAGTTAACTAACAACGAGCTTTTGGTCAAGCTCAAGGAATTGGTAATTCCAAGGGAAAAATTGAAAAAGTTTGGCTACGTAATGGACGTACCTGCGACAGTTCCGTTAGAGTCAAAAAGAACATGCCGCCGGTGTGGTGCCGGGTTTAATCGGGAAGAAATCTTGAACATCATCAGGTGCCAGTTTCATCCCGGGAAAGTACGAAGAAAGGATAGTCGAACCCGGTTCTATGACTGTTGCGGATCTGAAGTGGGCAGTGAAAATGAACCTTGCAGTGTATCCAAATACCACGTATATCATTGGAGTAATGTGGAAGAAATGAACAGCGCCATTCCGTTTAAACCCATCAACCATACTTCCAAATCCGCGTCCAAGGCCGTGGGTATTGACTGTGAAATGGGATACACCACCATGGGGTTTGAGTTGCTCAGGATTACTGCCATCGACTATTTTACTGGCGGTGATGTGTTTGATGTCTTTGTTCAGCCTAAGGGAGAGGTGGTCGATTTGAACACCCGATACTCGGGAATCTCCGAGATCATTGACGGTGCTCTTACATTCGATGAGCTGATGCACTACTTGGGACAATATATTGACAAGGACACCGTATTGATTGGTCATGGGTTGGAAAACGATATGAATGTCATGAGACTCATCCATGATAAGATCGTGGACACCGCCATATTGTACCCAAAATTCAAGGCCACTCCTACTTTCAGATTCAGCTTAAAGGATTTGGCATTCAGTTACTTGAGCAGGAACATCCAGACCGGCGAACACGATAGTCGTGAGGATTCGATCGCTGCTATTGACATCGTGAAGTATTTCATAAATCTCGAGAACGGGATTACTTCCGGTTAGGTGGGTGTTTTTTCATCGAGCCATAAATAGAGGGTTTCTAGGTGAGGTTATGTATCTTGGCGAGAGCAAATTGGGGTGTAGAGAACTTGAGGCACTTGTGGGTGTTGGTACCGAGAAAGGTATATGTGAGATGTGAGATTGTAGAGGGACCTGAGGAGACTCCCGACGAACAAAGTGGCCACCCCAAAAAGGAGTGGTGGATGTAAGGGTGATATTTGGTGTATGTGAGACCTAAAGCGGGCTCTTTATCCTTAGCCTTGTGGTCCGGGTGTTTTGTGGACCAGACTAAGAGCTCCCCATTTGGGCCATGATTGTTTCCACAGATCCCCAGCGGTTCCCACTGGTGGTTACTGCTGGACTGGCGTAAATCAACCAATGGGCCCATTCTGGGTGCAAAATCGGCTGCAACCCATAGGACGTGCGCGTGCTCACCCAATACGCGTACCACCGCGTCTTCCCCATATAAATATATACTACTTGGCCAGACGATTTTCACACCACTACTGGTACCATGACCAAAGCCGCCAAGCCGCTGACACCCAGCAAGGTCACCACTCCAGCGGGACCAGGCTCGTCCGGCTCCCAGAAAAAGCAGATGTCGCTCATGTCGTTTTTCAAGCCCGCTGCCAAATCCCTGCCTGGCCTGAAGCTGACGCCAACCACCCAGTCGTCGCCCTTGACCAAGAAAGCTCCCGTTCCTGACTCATCCAGCGACAAGGAGAATGACACCAGTATGGTGGAACAAGACCCACGCCTAACGGATACCCCGTTGACCTCCGAAACCGAAGCCACTCCCAAGAAGAGCAACAAGGATATCAAGCAGTCCAGACCCCCTCTTCCCAAGTCGTCGCCGGTAGCAGAAGAGAAGGGAACCAAGAAACCCTTGGGAGAATCTCACGCAAACTCCAGCTCTCCTCTCAAGCGCAGGCTGGCATCTAGATCGGTGAGTTATGCCGAGTCCGACGATGAGGAAGGTGTGACTGCTAACCTGTCCAAGAAGAGAAGAAGAGTCGTAGATAGCGACGACGACGATGAAGAAGACACTTTTGTGCCTCCCGAAGAGGACGATGATGATGACGATGATATGAGCGATTTCATTGTTGATGACGATAACGAGAGCGAGGCTGCGGTCGAGGATGAGGATGACGCAATGGGAGAGGACGAGATTGTGGTACTGAAATCGCAAAAAAGTAAAAAGTCGCTGACCTCAGCGGTTCCAAAGAGCACCAGCAGTCCCAAGCTGACTAAATCTACTAGCTCATCCAGTCTTGGAAATAAATTCAAGTCGGGGTCGTCATACCAAGCTTCTGCATCTGTGCCCTCTACTCCCTCAATTAAAGCACAAGAACCTGCGAAGAGAAATTTTGCCAAAGAAAACGAAGAGAGATACCAATGGTTGGTTGATATCAAAGATTCAGAGAAAAGACCTAAAGATCATCCGGATTACGATCCGCGTACTTTGTATATTCCGCAATCTGCATGGTCCAAGTTCACCGCTTTTGAAAAGCAATACTGGGAAATCAAATCCCAAATGTGGAATACCGTTGTTTTTTTCAAGAAAGGTAAATTTTACGAGTTATATGAAAATGATGCTATGATTGCCAATAAGGAGTTCGACTTGAAAATTGCTGGTGGTGGAAGAGCTAATATGAAGTTAGCCGGAATTCCAGAAATGTCTTTTGAATACTGGGCCAAGGAGTTCGTTAGTCATGGATACAAAGTCGCCAAAGTGGATCAAAAGGAAACATTGTTAGCCAAAGAAATGAGAAGCGGAGGTGGTACTAAAGAAGAAAAAATTATTAAGAGAGAACTCACCAGCATCCTTACTGGTGGTACCCTTACCGATCTCAACATGATAAGCGATGATATGTCAATCTACTGTTTAAGTATCAAGGAGGAAACCCAAGACGATGGGGGAAAAGTATTTGGTGTTGCATTTGTGGATACTTCTACTGGTGAACTCAATTTAGTCGAATTTCAAGATGACCCTGAATGTACCAAGCTCGAAACATTAATTACTCAAGTGAAGCCTAAGGAAATCATCTGTGAAAAAGGAAATTTGAGTTCGATTCCTACAAAAATATTGAAATTTAATGCGCAAAACCAGATTTGGAATAGCATGAATCCAATCAGTGAGTTTTGGGATTATGATATTACGTTGGAACAGCTCGTCAAGGCCAAGTATTACCAATCAGAAGACTTAGATGATTACACTAACTTCCCACCAGTATTGAGGCAATCAATCGAAGTCAATAAAGTTAGTTTTAATGCTCTCGGAGGATTATTAAGTTATTTGAAGATATTAAAGCTTGATGAAAGTATAATGACCTTAGGAAATATCAAAAACTACGACATTTCCAAGAGCTCTACTTCTAACTTGATTCTTGATGGTGTCACTCTTAATAATTTAGAGATTTTGAATAATTCTTTTGATGGAGGGGATAAGGGCACTTTGTTCAAATTGATAAATAGGGCCATCACTCCATTTGGAAAAAGAAGCTTGAAGCATTGGGTCTTACATCCATTGATGAAAATCAAAGATATCAATGCGAGATATGATTCTATTGACTATTTGATGAACGATGGTCTTGAATTAAGAACAATCTTAGAACAGGGATTCAATAGCTTGCCTGATTTAGAAAGGTTGATCAGTCGAGTCCACTCCAAGACTTTAAGATTCAAGGATTTCTTAAAAGTTGTGGAAGCATTTGAAAGAATTAGTACACTTATCGATCGTGTTGACGAGTTTGCTAGTGAACAATCAGGTTCTTTATACCTCTTTATCAAGAATTTTCCAACTGAGCTCAAGACTATAATTCGCGAATGGGAAGATGCTTTTGACAGAGAACAAGCCAAACATGATATAATTGTTCCAAATAAAGGCATAGATGAAGCATTTGACGAGTCTTACGGAAAGATGCAAGACCTCGAATCTCAATTAAACGAGCGTCTTAGGGAATACAAGAGGACCTTCAAATCTAATGAAATAGCATTCAGAGACTCTGGTAAGGAAATCTATTTGATTGAGTTTCCAAACAAGCTTGAGAAAAAAGTTCCTCATGACTGGCAACAAATGGGCTCCACTTCCAAAGTCAAGAGATATTGGTCACCGGAGGTTCGTGTTCTAGTCAGAGAATTAATGGAACAGAAGGAATTGCACAAAGTGGTGTGTGACACTTTAAGATCTAGAATGTATGAAAGATTTGATAAGCACTATACCATATGGATGAATACTATTAAATCGATCAGCTCAATTGACTGTTTGTTAGCCTTGACTAGAACTTCAGAAACAATTGGGTATCCATCTTGCAGACCAGATTTTATTGATTCTGATCGTGGTACAATTGAATTTAAGGAATTGAGACATCCATGCTTTATGGGAACCACCAAAGAATTTATTCCTAACGATGTTACGTTGGGAGGTGACTCAGCACCAAATTTTGGACTCTTGACGGGTGCAAATGCTGCAGGAAAATCCACCCTTATGAGAACCACCGCTTTAGCAGTGATATTGGGTCAATTGGGATGTTATATTCCAGCCTCGCTGGCCCAAATAACACCAATTGATAGAATTATGACCAGACTCGGGGCCAATGATAACATTATGCAAGGAAAATCGACTTTCTTTGTGGAGTTATCGGAGACAAAAAAGATCTTGAGTAATGCCACTACTAGATCTCTCGTAATTCTTGATGAATTGGGAAGAGGCGGTTCTTCTAGTGATGGGTATGCAATTGCCGAATCAGTTTTACATCATTTATCTACTCATGTTCAACCTTTGGGATTCTTTGCTACCCATTATGGTACTTTAGGCGACGCATTCAAGACACATCCTCAAATCAAGCCATTGAGAATGGGAATTCTAATTGATAATGAATCCAGAAATATCACCTTCCTTTATAAATTGGAGGAGGGCGCGGCATCTGGATCCTTTGGTATGAATGTTGCTTCCATGTGTGGTATTTCTGAGGACATTGTTTCCAAAGCAGAAGTTGCAGCCATCAAATACGAACAAACTTCCAAGTTGAAAAGAAAATCCGAGAACCAAGAACAGGACAAGACGTTGCCGTTGGGAGTACAGAGTGATTTCGTGTGGTTTGCTAACGAGAAGGTTAAGGTTTTAGAGAACGACGTATTAGACTATTCAGAGAAGGTTAAACAGAGAGCATTGGAAATCCTTTTTGAGACAATTCAATGAAATATGTACATTAGACTATAAACGATATATGAAGATTACTAGTCGAGTAGAAATTGATTTCAAATAACCATTGATTAAAGCTGGCGAGTCCATGCGTCCTCATTCAACGCTATAGTGCCATTTTCAATTGGGGTACTGTTAATAAATGAGTCCAATATGGCTCCAATTTACATCTGCAAAAAGGGAACTGTTGCCCTATCCTACCATATAGCTACCAGAGGCTCAATGGGACCACTGAATGATAGTACCTCTTGGACGCCGGCTTGACAGTGATCGTCACTCCCCATACGCATGCGTCGTGCTTCGAGGATTTCCTGAATTTCTGTCATGTCATACGATCACTCAATCCGTTCCACCGATATTTCCACCCCCAGATTACCTAATTCACGGGCCATAAATAAATTTCGCCACTTTCATCAAACAAACCTAAAGCACTTACTACCCAGTTACAATGTTCGCCAAATTAGGATTAAACACCAGAGCCCCATACCATCTCCTCTACTACTCAATTTCCTTTGGAGGGGCTGCATTCTATTCCTTCATTGTCTCTCCTTTGGTGTTCAAGCGGTTGCCTCGGGAAGAGTTCAGCAACTTGCAAACTCAGGTGTTCCCCACCTACTTCATTGGCCAGACGATTTCGCCAATTATTTTAGGGTTGACTTCCCCAATGAAGCTCTGTCCATTTAGCTATGGAGTATTGGCCATCTCGTCATTTGCTGGGCTCGTGAACTATTTGTACTTACTTCCAAAATGCGCTGATATCAAGGTCCAAAGGAAGAAGTTGATTGCCGACAAACAGGAAGACACCGAGGAGTTCAAGACTGCAACCAAGCAGTTTGGAATTTTCCATGGCTTGTCTACCTTGGTCAATATCGTGTCCATTGCCTCACTTGGTGTTTACGGAGTGCTTTTAGCCAAAAGAATCTAGATTTTAGTGGAAGAATTAGTTTATGAATGAAGAGTCCTGTAAATAGCAAATGAATGAACTTGTCTTGTTTTAATGATTCACGTAGTATTTAAAATAGTAATTTTAAAGAAGTTGATACACTCATGTTCGTGGGTTTCATATTGTGCCATCTACAATTGAACCAGTGATTAATAAATACATGTCATAAACTACTTAATTACCATGTCAAATATTTCGATTCTCCAAAAAATGTACAACAATATGGCTTTTCCGCCTTCGACATCTGTTCTAAGACTCCAGTGAACTCAACCGTACAACTGAACATTCTGCTAGTTAATGTTATTGATCCATCTATAGTTTTCAATACGAGGTATCATAGCGTGCTAAACAAACCATCACATAGTCTTTCTTGCCTTGGCCTCTTCAAGTTCCCTCTTCTCTTGAGCAATCTCCTCAGCATAAATACGGGGATAAATCACTCTGAATAAGATGTAACCCAACAAAATAACGTCAGCGAAGAAGACACCAAAGTAGAAACTGAGAACAGTATAGGAAATGTCTCGATAAAGCACCAATTGTCTCATAATCCAGGCATAGTGAAAAATTAGAAGCACCATGAAAACGAAGCTCAGCGAGCCAAACTTCAAATCCTTCACTGTCTTTGGCGATATTAAGTTGGAAATAGGACTAGACGACATCTTAGAATATAGTATCAACTGGTGTCACACTATATCAAGTGGAATCGACTTATTTATGAAGCTGTGAACACTATGGGGCTGACTCGCGATGGGTCTTTACTTGGTTCCAATTGGTGCGGCGAGTGGGGAATCATGTTCCAAGAAAAATAGGACCCGTCAAATAAAAGCACACAATATCAGCTGAATTTTACCTTAAATATTTTGTTTACACAGGAACACGAGTTGGTGACACCTTACTGCCCTTAAGAATTGACGGCACAGTTTGCAATAATCCTGAGTATACCTCTTAACATTCTCGCTTTACTAAGAATGATGCTACTCTAAAATTAAAAAGTACGAGAAAATTATCTGCCGGGAATTAGGTCTCTTAAAATAAACACATTGTACCGATTAGTAACATATTTAGGATACCCCGGAACATGCCAATAATACACTCCCATTATGGAGGTGGTTCCAGTACCCAAAGATAGCTTGTACACAGGCCATACTTGACCGTTTATTAGCATATGCAAAGCGTTGTCTTTGCAAAAAAATACTGACAACGTCGTTAAGCTCCGTAATCTCCGAATTCACACATAGACATATCCTTTTGATTACCCCCTACACATATCCGAAGCATCCATACATAAACTTTTTGGTTCTAGATGCTGAGATTTGTCCGGTTAGGATTTCCAAGATAAGAAGCACGAGGGCCATGGTTGAAGCGAGGCCAATCAATTCGTGAGTGCTTCAGCCTCGATTCGGTTGGTTCAACCGGCATTAACCCATTAAGTTGTTTAACATGAAAATTCCACCGCCAGAACTTTGCATACATTCGGCATTTTTCAAATCCACATTAACACAAGGTTAGTAGAAAATCTAGTCCCGGGAACCTTAAACACAAATAAGTACAATACGCAGAGAATCCTTGCTATGGGGTACCTACTGGGTTGAATACTGATATGGCTTCTTAATGGATCGTATTTTCGCACGAAAGTGCACTAAACTCCGATAGCCTGGTTCCCTTACATGTTGCGTAAAAAAATATAGCCTCGGCCGCATGTAATTGCATTGCCACTTGCGCTTTGGGCTTATAGGCGTGATCAATCCTCTTTGAAAGGTTCAGGTCGAATCACTGCCAGTTTAATTGCCAGATTACCGAAACCACCGCCTAAGATTCAGATCTCGCACGAGACACCATCATTTAAGATGACGAAGGCACCATGGTAATAAAAAAATACAAATTAGAGTCATCAGCGTACTAAAAACATGTAGAAGCTAATAAAATCGTGGTTGCTGAGTAAAATTAGCACATCATATTATTAATAGGGTCCCGTCAGCAACGTTTTCGAATGTGGTTGAGATGCAATGGCACATGCAATATTTTTTAACGTGGGGTCTAAAACGCTCTTTAAACACGAGTCTAAATGGGTGCCGATGTTTGTTTGTTCCTTTCCGAATGACATTTTACCCGAGACAGATGTGTATCTATGTTTAACAGGAAGATGAAGTTCAAGTATGCAGTACCCCCCTAAACGATGGATAAAAGATAAGCCAAGTTGCTAGTAGCGTTTAACATTCCTTGTGTTATTAATCATTCAATGTAACTTTCCAGTGTATGACAACTTTACTTGTGTAGGAAACTTTACCATTAGATGATAGGAAGCATTGGTTTGGAAGCGAGACCTGGTCAGCGTGAGCATACTGGTTGAGCTTAGTGGTGGTTCTAGCTGAAAAACCTTTATGCACGTTGCCTACGGCTAAATTCGGAACCTACCAGTTACATCCGCGGTCATCTTCTTCGTAAATGGTCTGATCACATAATCCGTTTGCCGTTACTAGACAACTGCCACAAAATACTGTGCGTCCGGTGGAGTGATTTTTGTACACGCCATGCAGGCACTGTCCCTGTTGCAGCCGTTTTTGACCGCAGCCACTACGGAACTGAATCACACATACATTGACGGCTCCGCGTATATATGGACGGAGTCGCTCCGAATGGCCACCCTTACAGTAAAAACAATCAAAACAGAATACCATGTACAAAGATATCTACGACGTTTCCGTTCCAAATTATATGGGCGGGGTGCCGTTGCTGCCAGTGTCTTCTAATGAAGCTGAGCAAGCGTGGATGTCAAATCTTTTGAGTAAGGCTGATCCTATGGCCAATAACATGTTCTTTGCTCCTCAATATGAACAATATTCATCACAAACAAACTCGTCTCAAGTTTCAGAGTGCAGTAGTCCTACCGTCAAGGTGGAAGAACCACAGTTTGATTTTTCATCATTAGGAGTAAAGTTAGAGGATAATACGTCGTATACAGTGGGACCTATCGGCATCAATAATAATAATTACTTGCCGACATTGGTAGAGGATCCTATGGCATTGGAAGCGGGTAAGAATAAGGGCCGTTCTCGGGGTCCTAGAAAGAAGTTGACAGCATCTCAGAAACAAGCACATAATAAAATTGAAAAGAAGTATAGAATTAACATAAATGGCAAGATAGCAGGCTTGCTGAAGATCATTCCTGGTGTGGCCACCGAAAAGATAGGGTTTGAGACCGGATCGTCTCAAGAAGGTGCTGGTTGTGGTTCGCATAGACTTAACAAGTCTGCCATATTGGAAAGGGCAACCGAGTACATTCTCAACTTACAAAGAAATGAGAAGAAATTAGCAGAGGAAAACAGGGCACTCAGAAACGAAATTTCCAGACTTGGAGGAAAGGTGGAAATGTTCTCGCAAATAGGTTTATGAGTTTGGTATAGAGTTAGATTTCATTAGCAATAAATTATTATAGACATTTGGGAAACCTTGTGTATGTTGCTTCAACAGAGTATTGCTCAACCGCGTTCTCCGATGAAATTGAGTAATGATCCCAAATTTAGAATGCTTCGGTGTAAATGTCACATTTTAGTTCATGGTACATTGTATGAAATTACCGTATTTACATTAAAGCAAACAGAACGCCCAAAAGATACCGGTTGTTCAAGTTTAAGCGAAAGAATTCCGAAGTATGAGCCAGAAGTGTACTGCACAAATGCCACTTGACTCAGTTGAACCTGCGTATCTATCATCGAAGATTATACTAATCTCCGAGCTTGCCGTATGTCGTATGTCGAATGTCGCATACTTCCATGTCATCATTGCAAATGTTCCAGGCAGTAACGGGTCACACCCAGGGCTACCGATTACCGTGACCATTCTAGCCTTGTTGAAATATACCGCAACAGGCCATCTGGAAACCCGGGCTGCTGTCAATATGTTCGACAGCCGATACCTTGGCAACGCTGCCAGTTGCATTTGGCACAAGACTACCTCAATGCATCGCGAAAGGACCCTCGAATGCAGTATTCTATTCAGGGAAAAATTTGCCGAACCCAGACAACACGGTACAATTCGATATCTGCCTATCATGGATGCAAAGAGATGACCGGGAGGAGTGCCAAGAATCAGCCACCTTAACAATCCTTAAGATATTTACTGGTGTGCAAGGCTCATTATGTTAATTCCAGGCGTAATGAGCCACTACAGAGTGGTATACTGGAGCTGATTCGCAGCTACGATGTGACTTGCCTTGACAGTCAGGCTCACAAAACCAAATGGAGAACTTAGAGCGACGAATATTTCTTTTTCGGGACTCGCATCGCATTACACCTGCCGTTTTTGACACGTCCCTGCGGCACTGGCCCGCCGGTCAATAAACGCCGAAGCTTGGTACAAATTTTGTCAAAATTTGCCCATCTTGCGTGTCCAAGCCCCCGAAACTGAATTTTAAACAGTACTTCATTCCTCTAAAGGCAGCTAATACCGGAAAAAGGTTGATACTGCTTTGGCTACTTGGTGGCAGGTTGCAAGCATACAGTCGCAGAATCAGGTTGCAAAATATTGGGAGGTTGCAAAAGCGGACCCTCATTGGAATCTCTAGTTACTAAATAACCAGAAAATGTCATACGTGACCAAAGAAACCATGGCCATGCCGATGGGCTCTGCTGCGATGAGTCCTTACGCCACCGACAACAAGGACGAGTCGGTTGACAGCATCGACGGGGAGGTTTCGTCGTACAAATCATCCAACTTATTCCATTCATTCATAGATTCGTTCCGCAGACAGGACCCTGATGGTCTTGGGGTGGTCACCGTCGAAGATAGCCTTAAGGACTACCAAGTCAAGCTCATTGCCATCGGAGGAGCCATAGGAAGTGGTCTCTTCATCAGCAGTGCCGAAGCTTTGGCGGATGCTGGTCCCGCAGGCTGTCTTATTGGATACATTGTGATAGCCATCCTCATCTACTTCATTGTCCAGTCCTTGGGTGAGCTCACCAGTACTTATCCTGTCAAGGGTAATTTCCTTGTCTATAGCACTCGGTTCATCGATGAGTCCTGGGGGTTTGCCATGAACTGGAACTACTTTCTTCAGTGGTTTGTGACCATTCCCCTTTCGTTGGTGTCTGCTTCGTTGACGCTTCAATTTTGGGGGACCTCCATCAACCCAGCAGTTTGGGTGGCCGTTTTCTACGTGGTTATTTGTGCCATCAATATCTTTGGTGTCAAGGGATACGGCTACGGAGAGTCGGTCTTTTCTTGTATTAAAGTCGTTGCCATCCTTGGTTTCTGCATTTTTGCCATAGTCATGGTGGCCGGCGGTGGCTCCCAAGGTTACATTGGAGCAAAATATTGGCATACCCCCGGCCCATTTGCTAATTCCATTAAGGGAACTTTAAGCACCTTGGTCAATGCCTCCTTCAGTTTTGCAGGTACCGAATTGGTGGCTATCGCTGCTGGAGCGGCTCCCAATCCACGCAGAGCTCTTAAGTGTGCCATCAAGCAAGTTTTCTGGAGACTTGCCATATTTTACATGCTCGCCATCATCATGGTGTGCTTTATGGTCCCTTACAACGACCCCTCGTTGTTAGGAAATTCCTCATCATCAGCATCCCCATTCGTAATTGCCATTAAAAATGGAGGCATCAAGGTATTACCTTCGATTTTCAATGTGGTAATCCTTTTAGCAGTGTTTTCCGTGGCTAATACTTCGGTTTTTGCATCTTACAAGCCATTGGTTGCACTTGCCGAGGCAGGACATGGCCCCAAGTTCTTGGCCTACGTCGACAAAAAAGGAAGACCCATCTATTCCATTTTGATCTGTCTTGCATTTGGCTTGCTTGGTTTTGTATGTGCATCTTCTAAACAAGAAATTGTTTTCGATTGGCTCTTAGCCATCAGTGGTTTATCCACAATTTTTATCTGGTTTACAATTGCTTTGACACAAGTCAGAGTTAACTATGCTTGCAAGGTACAAGGTATCTCCCTCGATAACAGACCGTTTAAGTCCAGTTTTGGCGACTTTGGAGCCTATATCGCCATGACTATCTGTGTTTTGATCTTAGCAGCTCAATTCTACGTGGCATTGTTCCCTGTGGGAGGTCCGGAATTGGATGCCAATATGTTCTTTCAGGCTTATCTTTCTGCACCCATCGTTTTGGTGATGTACTTGGGCCATAAGATATGGACCCGGAACTGGAGATTATGTATTCCTGCTGAAGACATCGATTTAACTAGTGACAGAAACGACGTGGACTGCGATGTGCAATTACAGGAAAAACTCGAAGACGATGAAAGATGGAGACTGAAGCCATGGTGGTACAGGTTTTTGAATACTTGGTGCTAAGTACGTAATCTTATGTAGATTGCCCAGGTGATGGACTTACGATAACATATGAAATGAATAATAAATATCCCTAATGTATCCTCTGACCCAAGGGACGCTCTCTGTAACTCTTTCTCTTATTTTCAAGTGCCAACTTCGCTCGACCCACCCAGATTCTATAGCCCATGTCAGTGCGCCTAATCTGTCGCGCGCCAGATCGTCCCAAACTTATCTACAACTATCACCAACCCTCCACTCTGTTCCAACATTCGTTTCGCCAATGGCCACAGTCAATCAACTATTGACGGCCCTCTCGAGCCTTCTGTCAGAGTCCAAGAGAAGGCACCCCGATATTAAACAGAAGGCCACTACCGCATCTGTCCATCTCAAAGTGTACCCGCTGTCAACACCAATTAGCGATATCAAGCCAGACCACCGTCATGACGTCATTGTGCCCTTTGTCGCCGCCGTCAATTCTGGAGAAGCAAAGATAGTAACCATATCGGTGCCAGTGATCCATCAGCTTGTCATGGCACTGGTGGTTCCTCCAGAGACGGTCGACGAATTGTTGGCCGGACTCAAAGAAGCGTCCAATTTGGCAGTGGACATCCAATTGAGGATTCTCCAGTGCTTGCCCTCCCTCATGCAGACGTATGGGTCGTATATACGAAGCCAAACCTTGGTCAGCTTACTCAGAATCTGTTCTGGCTTGACCACTACGAATCGAGCCACCGTGGTAATTAACACCGCCTCGGCCACCCTCCAACAATTGTTTAGTGATGTCTATGACGAGGAAAGAGCCAAGAATGACCAAGCAAACGCAGCTAAGAAGTCCATTTCCTTAGACGAAAATGTCACTGTGGAAGTTTCCGAAACCGCCTATGAGTCCTTCCAAATTTTCGAAGACTTATGTCATTTGATTGAAAATGAAAAGACCACATTTCTCACAGATTTTGCACCTCTTAAGACTATTTCTCTTCTTGAAATCGTGGAGAATATCATAGCCAGCCACAAGACGTTATTCAATGAACGAAAAGAACTCGCCTACATATTGCGTATCAAGCTCATTCCATCACTCTTGAGGGTACTAAGTGCAACAGTAAAGAGCTTCCCGATAGTCACTCGTACGATGAGAGTGTTGTTGGTACTCTTGTCATCACAATTGAATAACTTAGAAATAGAGTCAGAAGTAATCTTATCATTTCTCAACCACATACTTGTCAATGAGCCTCCAGAGGAGGAAGGTATCCCTTGGGAAAAGATATTGGTTCTAGAGTTATACAAGTCATTGTTTTCTGACTTCAATACCCTTAAAGCAATCTTTGAAAAGTATGATAATAGTGACAAAAAGAAGGATGTGATAAAAGAGTTGAATTCCATTCTTATAACTTACATTCTGAATAATACAATTCTTCATCCAAATCAATCACTCAGACAACCACAAGGGCCCTTATTCATTTCAAGAACAAATTCCCATATGAAACTATCAATCCTTGATCACTTGGATAAGATCGAACCTCCTCACCTGGTCCCTGTAACCTATCCTATTTACCTTACGCTCAACATATTGTTACTATACTCTGAGGGGACAGCTAATTTTGTTCAAAACTTATCCAATGGCTCGGATCCGGCATCTTTAGAAGCAGATGTTGAATTTACCAATGTTTTCATTGCCTCGAGTTATCCAAATATTTCAACCTTATTTGAGAAATTCCTTTACTACGACATGGACAATGATACGTTTCACCTGCTTGTGAGAACTTTGCAGCGTTTTACACATTCGACTGGATTGCTTGGATTAACTAGTCTTAGAGATGGTTTGCTCATGATCCTTTCGAGGGCAATCATCAACAATGAGGACTCTAAGGAAAAAGTTAACGGAAGTTCACTACAAGAGCAAGGAAAACAGTTGTTAGCATTTGGAGAATCAATCGTGGGATCTTTAACTTCTTTGCAACTGAATCATGAGGAAGGACATTCCGCTTCTCAAAACCAGTCGAGAAGACAAAGCTTAGAAAGCACAACTGTAAGAATAAGAAATTTTAACTCAAGGCATGTCACTTGTGTACGGGCCTTGGCCAATTTGGCTGTTTCCTTGGGTACAACATTAGGTGGCTCGTGGAAGATTATATGGAAGACGTTTCAATGGTGTGATTATTTTGTAAGCGGTTCAGATAATCTCAGCAGCACCAAGACCAAAAACTCTGAAGACAAAGTTGCTAAACTCTCAAACCAAGATTATGGCAATTTGGAATCTTCCAAACATAAATTGATAGAAAGCTTCAGAGAGTTTCCAGTGGAATCACTCACCGCAGTATTGGAGGCCCTAATTAAGTTGTCTGAAGAACTGTTGGGAAATATTGCCGAGACTGAAAAGGTGGAATTACAGACCAATGAGTTAATTGTTAGTCCTTATAACAAGACCTTCTTTCTCAGTAATATTATTGAGATCTGCGAAGTTAATTCAATAAAATTTCTTATTGAGGAGGACTCGATTTGGCAACTAGTAACGAATTATGTTATCAGATTAGGAACTCAAAGGTCCTTCAATTATAATTTAAGAATTCACATTGCTAAGTCGTTGAATGGTCTCATAGAATACATCACTACAGAAGGGTTTTCCTCTGATTCAAAGAAAATCAACAAAAAGACAGCATCAAAATCTTTGAACGGGATTAAACTATTTTTAGGGACTATGATTGATCTTGGAGTTCCAAAAGAACTCTTGGTCGTGAATTGTGAAACAGAAATACACCACCTAAGCCTTTCCAAGTTGTATGAACTCATTGATAAGTATGATATCTATTATCAAGATTCATGGAATATCGTTTTCGAAATCTTAGACACTCCGTTCAAAACTACATCCGGGTTTGATGAGGATAGCAACTTAAAGGAGAAGGTCAGTTTACTTATTGATTCATCATTCCGTACGTTGAAATTAATTTTGGACGAATTTATGTCTACTTTGCCTTTCACCCAATTGAAGTTATTGATCGATACTTTGATGCACTTTTGCACACAAAAGTATGACTTGAATACGTCGTTTAGTTCTGTGAGTTATTTCTTTTTAATTAGTGATAGCTTGAAACTGAGAATCAGTAAGAGTTCTGAAATTTCAAATGTCGAACTTTTAGCTACGATTGAAGATGAAGAACAGTTAGTCGAACTCATAGAAAAAGCTTCGGACATGATCGCCGAAAAAAATAGTGTTTACTACGTTGCCCTTGATATTTATTTATTGGCAACTCTAGCGAAGTTATCCTTGGATCCAAGAGATCAAGTGAGAGATGGATCAATACAAACATTTTTCCAAATCATTGATATTCATGGAACCTATATCAATTCCTCATCCAGCTGGGACCTTGTTTACAAGATTGTTCTTCATCCAACATTATTTGATTTCAAACTCAATTTGAGTGATCCTTCCTATCGCAGAAAGGAATGGTTAGAGAGCTTTGGTTTGATTCTTTCGGGTATTATTTCAATATTCAACAATTATATGATGGATTTTGATAATATCTCAAATATTTATAACAAATGGAGGGTGTTGATTGAGTATTTTCAAAGGCTTTTGACTTTCAATTGGTTGGATTTGAACATGAAGATATTTAGATCCTTCCAAGACCTATTAATTCCATTTACCAATTCAGAAAGTGAAAGTGAATCTACAGAATTGAGTGACATAAAGAAATTGCTCTTTGATTTCTGGGTTAACGTTCCAGTCGAATATGATTTTATCAATCCTGATATCCAAGACTCAGCTGCTGCTTTGATGGATTGCTTCCCATCGTTACTTCATATCATCAAGAACGATGTGACCGAAGAATCTATGAAGACAGTCGTTGCATTAATCAATAAATGTGCAAGATATCCTATACTACCACATAATATTCAATCAGATAGTGTGAGACCCACCAAGTTACAAGCTTCAACAATTCATAATTTAAAAATTATTGATGCTCCAGAGCATATTCAATGGCAGACTATTCAACAATTAAGTAGCATGACAGTGTATCCATTTGCTATGCGTCGAAGAATTGAACAGAAAATTGAATCTAATAAGGCAATAGGTTCAAACTATAGGGTCCCTTCATTCATTGCCATTAGTCATCTCAGTATGATATTACTCGGGGAGAAATTGGAAAATTTATCAGATTTCAATACTTTATTAAACGATAAGGGAATAACAAAAATTCTCAGGTCGTTAATCGAAGTTATAGAGAGAAAAGCAATGGGAATAATTAAGGAAGAGAAACCATTATGGATTCATGCAAGCGAAATTTTAACTATTGTTGTTAAAAGAACTATCGCAGAAGTAAATGACGGAGTGATTGATGAAGAATTGTGGAGCGTAATCATGAGATCTATTCTGGTTAGCGTTGAAAACAGAAATAAAGATGAACTAAACGATGCTGCTATCGACACAGACGATGATGAAAAGGTTAAAATGAATCAATATACTGCCCTTATCGGGTCTGTTTTGCCCAAATTATTGGAAACTAAGAACGATAGCTTGATCGATGATTATTTGAAGAGAATTTATGAAAATTCATTCTTGTATAGTTTTGACAAGATGGATCAGAAGATTCTTGACGGTATCAAAGATACAGACAAATATTCTGGTGACGAATTAATCGAAAAAGTTACCCAGTACGATTTTGAAACCTCGTTAGGATCCACGGAACCTATACACCGATTTTCTAATCTACACAGCAGGTTCCATTGTCTTGAAGAGTTGATCAGGTTCAGTCAAAGTCCAGTTGATGCACATTTGAACGGCATCAGTCAGAAGTATTTTTTGATTAGGGCATCGTTTTGTTTGCGGAGATTTATCAGCGACCAAAAGCTTCTTTTCAAATGCCCAATGCCCAAACTACAGATTCAAGAAATGAATACACTTGTTAAGGGCTTGAATTCTATTCAATGGGCGCCAGAAAACAAACAGGCACGGATAAAGTTGCATCGCCTTTTCGTAAAAATGGTTAAATATTCCTCTAAAGTGGATGGTCTTGGTGCATTATTAGAAACTGCATTTACAGAGATGGGTTAGAGTAAAACTATGCCCCGATACTGGTCGACGTAAATAGAAGATAATGACCAATACAGTAACAGCGGGAGTAGAACTAGGTGTAGATAAATGCTGTAATGGCTTGCTATGTCGTACTTTGTCGCGCAAGTGAATGTCGTGTCTATCTAGGTCATGAGCCCTATCACCTTCGAAAACCATCAACAAAGCATTTGTTCTTAATTGATTCAGATCGACACGTGAGGCTCCACATATTTGCATCGCATCGCTGTTTATATGTTTCATCGCCAAACGTAGGACCGGCACATAGAGAATTGGAAGAACGGCTGGTGCAGTCGCCTAGCGAGCCGGTCACGCTAAACAGCGATGCAAAATGTACAAAGTGGGGGCCCTGAAACTGTGCACAACGGCAATATGGAGCACATCGGTTGGAACAAGACGTGTTTTTGTTTCTAAATCCAGCGTCATTGGCCTTGGGAAATTCCCACACTGTTCTCGAAGAGTTCTGAGTGCAGGACTGGGCCAGACTCCCCCGCTGCTCCTACTGCTGCCACTGCTACCGCCAAGTCTGCGCCGCACCGTCCTAAACATGGGTGACGATGGCCACCTCACCGGGGAATCCTCGGGAGGTTGCCCTGCACACAGACCGCCATCGCGGTAGCTACTCACTACCAGTGTTCCTAGCCCCCCTGTTACAAAAATAGTACGTAAACAGACGGGTGTTATCTGGGACCACTAGCAACCCCAGTATTGTAGTGTGGACGTAGCCCCAGCTTCAGGCTCCACCGATGCCACATTGATAGCTCTCTACCGACACTATGGCCGCTGTGGTGGGCATCGCCATGACTCGCTCCCCCTGCCTCCACCTCCCACCGTCCTCACCCTCGCCGCCTCGCTCCGCCTGAATTTCTGCTGTTTATGTTTCCGCGCACCCCTTTGTGCCACCTTCCTTTTATAAATGATTCGTTTGGCTCTCAAACTTTTCTACTTTGCCTCCTTTGGATTGACACAACCATTAACTCCCGCCACTTGCTCTCACCAGAAGCTCGCCACGGCTCCCTACCCCCCAAAAGTAACGCCGTTGTTCTGTCTGTTGATGGACTTGTCTTTCGCTTAAAGCTCTACCATGTCCTCCTACAGAAACAGTGCCCAATCCAATAAGTACACCGAGTTTGATCCGGAGTCAGGCGATGTGTCGAGAAAGAAGTCGCTCGTCCGTCCCGAACGGTCCCGGATCGATCCCAACCATCCTCGGTACCATTATTCTCAGGTGGCCCAACAAGAATCAAGCCATCTCAAGATCCAGCCATCGTCCACGGGGTTGGATCCTCAACTTTCCCATGAAACAAACCACATGAGCCCCTCGCGCTCGTATCAGTCCAACATAAGAGGTGACAGAGTCGCCCACAGTGATGACGATGACGATGAGGGCATTCCATTGATGGAAATCCACAACTCGTCACCTCCAGGTATTGAAAAGGACAGGGGCTCTAATTCCAGCACCGATATGAAAGCAGAAGGCCGCGAAGTGTATGGTTTGAATGATGAATTTGGATACGCTTCTCCCAAAAAGAATAAGGTGATTTCCAAACCTAAGCCAATACAGCCTGAAAAGCGTGGGCACGATATCTATCCTTGGAAAGTATACTGCTATGTCATCACTTTCTGGGCTCCGGCCCCTCTCCTCAAGTTGTTCGGCTTGAAAACAAAAGATAGACAATTTGCATGGAGAGAAAAGATGGGAATGATCTCCTGTATTCTCTATTTGGGTGCAATCGTGGGTTTTATCTGTTTCGGTTTCACCCAGAGTGTGTGTCTGAAGCAGCAAATCCGGACCAGAAATAATGAGGTTCCTACCAACTACTTGATCATTAATGGTAAGACTTATGATTTGTCTCTGTCGAAGCATCCTGGTGCTGCTGGTATTCCTAGTGGCTCCAACATTTTGTATCCACCAGTCAATGCTGGTGGAATGGACGGTTCTTTTCTTTTCCAAAACGTCAATGGTAACTGTAAGAATTTGATTACCCCAAAAGCCAACTCCAAGATCCCTAGTGACGGAGATGATTTGGCTTGGTACATGCCATGCCGTACTTTTGCCCAAGATGGTTCCACTCAACCTAACACGTCAAAGGTGTATTACGATGGTTGGGGCTGTCACACAAGTAACAAAGCCAGAGATGCCTACTATAATTTGAAGGCTAGTGGTGATGTCTACTTTACTTGGGATGATATTAGAAACAGTACTAGAAATTTGGTTGTATATTCGGGTAATGTCTTGGATCTTGATTTGATTAAATGGATTTCCTCCGATGATGTGGACTATCCCAAATTGTTTGACGAATTGAGAAGTGATAAAACATTCAGTGGCCATGATATTTCCCTTGTTTTAACGAACTCCCACGAAAGACAAGCCGCTAGATGTTTGACTGAAATCATCAAGGTTGGAACTATTGATTCGGATACCATCGGGTGCCTCGCTTCCAAAGTGGTGTTGTATTTCTCTTTAGTGTTTATTTTGTCCGTGGTTTTTGCTAGATTTATTGTCGCCTGTTACTACAGATGGGTCGTTGCTAGAAAGCAAGGTCACAGTACAATGGATGCAAAGTCTTGGGCTAAGAGAAACAGAGAAATTGATAACTGGGGTGACACTAATGGAAACCCAGTTGCTGGAATGAAAGAAGTACCTATTAAGGCTAGAGCCAACTACAAGACTAGTAAGACCAACAGACAAAGTGTGTTTGTGAGATCCAACGTCAAAGTGAATGCTCCTGAGATGTCACAATATTATGACAACCCTGACAAATTATCCAAAACTTTCAAGTACACCACTATGTCGACTCAGGCCGCTTTACTTGGTGGTAATGGCAACAGTATTTCCAGAAAAAGTGGTATGAAGAATACCGGCACCAGGACGTCTACACTTTACTTGAATGACCACGGTTCTTCCACTGATATGTTGAGCAGACCAGTATCCTCCTACAATCCATTTAATACTTTTGAAGATTCATTTGCAGTTAATGGTTTATCTACAGATATTATTCACCCGGATGTGGTTCCTCAACCTCCGGTTGAATACCAACCATTTGGATTCCCATTGGCCCACACTATGTGTCTTATTACTTGTTATTCCGAAGACGAAGATGGTATGCGTACCACTTTGGATTCTGTGGCAACAACTGATTTCCCTAATTCCCACAAGTTGATCGTTATTGTTTGTGATGGTATCATCAAGGGTTCCGGTAACGAAAAGACTACTCCTGATATTGCTTTAAGCATGATGTCTGATTTTACCATCCCAGTAGATGAAGTTCAACCATATTCTTACGTTGCAGTTGCGCAAGGTTCCAAGCGTCACAACATGGCTAAGATTTATGCAGGTTTCTACAAGTATGATGATGCCACTGTTCCTCCAGAAAAACAACAAAGAGTCCCAGTGATTACCGTCGTTAAGTGTGGTACTCCAGAAGAAGCTGGATCTGCCAAGCCAGGTAACAGAGGAAAGCGTGATTCCCAAATCATCTTGATGTCTTTCTTACAAAAGGTTATGTTTGATGAAAGAATGACTGAGATGGAGTATGCTCTCTTGCAAAATATCTGGAGAGTCACAGGACTTATGGCAGAATTCTATGAAATTGTCCTAATGGTGGATGCGGATTCTAAGGTTTATCCTGACAGTTTGAGTCACATGGTTGCTGAAATGGTGAAGGATCCTGAAATTATGGGGTTATGTGGTGAAACTAAAATTGCAAACAAGTCGGATACCTGGGTTACTGCTATCCAAGTCTTCGAATACTATATTTCCCATCACCAAGCCAAGGCTTTCGAATCGATCTTTGGCTGTGTCACTTGTTTACCTGGTTGTTTCTGCATGTACCGTATCAAGACACCTAAGGGAAATAAGGGTTACTGGGTGCCTATCTTGGCTAACCCTGACATTGTTGAAAGATACTCTGACAATGTGGTGACGACTATGCATCAAAAGAATTTATTGTTATTGGGAGAAGATCGTTATCTTTCTTCGTTAATGTTGAGAACTTTCCCAAAGAGAAAACAGATCTTTGTTTCAAAGGCTGCTTGTAAAACTGTTGTTCCAGATAAATTCAAAGTGTTATTATCACAACGTCGTCGTTGGATTAACTCAACTATTCACAATTTGATGGAATTGGTGTTAGTGAAAGATTTATGTGGTACTTTCTGTTTCTCAATGCAGTTCGTTGTGTTTATCGATTTGGTGGGTACCTTAGTGTTACCAGCTGCTATTTCTTTTACCATTTATGTGATCATCATTGCCATTATTTCCACGCCTACGCCAGTGATGTCGTTGGTTCTTTTGGGTGTCATTTTTGGTCTACCTGGTTTGTTGATTGTTATCACGGTTTCTTCGTTATCTTACATCATCTATTTCTTCATTTACCTTATTGCATTACCAATTTGGAACTTTGTTTTGCCTGCATATGCTTACTGGAAATTTGATGATTTCAGTTGGGGTGAGACAAGAGTGGTTCAAGGTGGTGATAAGGGAGCTCACGGTGCCAGCGAAGGTATCTTTGACTCGTCGCATATTATTATGAAGAGATGGAGAGAATATGAGAGAGAGCGCAGAAACCAAGAGGCTGTTGTTGCCGATGGACCTATGGGAGGAGGATTGAGAGTACCTAGTGCTACTTGGGATCCATCCAATGCTGAAAAACACCTTGATGAAGATTATTCTGAAGGTTCTAGTTCCACTCCATGATGTGCTGACTGGCCCATCTGCTCTTGTCAGAGCGCATATTTATATAGGACTGTTGTCGGCCCTAATTGCATATCCAAAAATTCAGGTACACTTCTAAAAAGTAAAGTTTGTAAAATACAGTTATAGCGACGCTTCTGTATAGTATTTGGACCAAAGGACCATTAAGGGTAGGATTAGGTGATTGCAGGCAAGCTGCTGAGGTGCCCAAGTCATGAGGTTCCACGCCAATCAATAATAGCAATTCCTACTTAATGTAAGAAAATCCCTCACACCCTCCAGTACGTTTACCATTACCATCATATATATTTATAAGTACTCAAAAAATCACTATACAAACAAGTATACGAACAAGGCCCGCTTAGTTCGTAATACTATTTACTATTATGAGGCGCTAGTGCACGCGAACGATTTTCGGTGTAAAACATAATATCACTATCTCCCCTTTCCTCTGATTATAATTGAACTTGTGGGACAAGGGTTGATTCTTGTCATGGTATCTTTCTAATTATTTATAATATACTGACAGGTTGTGTCACAAATTGGCAAATTGGTAAATTGGCAAATTGACAGTAGCCTTGGCCTTTAGTTGTCCAGTTTTCATTGTGGGTATGTTTAGAGTGACAACCACACATATGAGTCGCAATTTCTCACACAGTGGCTTCAAAACACAAAGTACTCTTTGGCAGAGTTATTTGATCCTTCCTCACTATCTCCCCAACACAATTTAGAAGCACCTCCCAATGTCATACAGCTTCCACCCTTTTCCAAATACAAGTCTTTAAATCTTCGAAGTCTCCATGAAACCGGCATTTTCTTGAGGGACGGTTTAAATGCTGAACCTGGTGTAGCTAACGCGTAAAGCATCTTAGAATGCGAATTTTCCAGTTATAAGGGTAGCGCCGGTTTGGGATCAGGCCACCATTTATACCTGGCGCATATTTCAAGGAACAATAGCAAGCGACAGACGCATAGAACACTGCACCCTCGTAGGAGACAATACAGTCCACGTAAACAACTCGTGGCGAACAAACGAGAAAAAAATATTCATTGGCACAGAACCCTTCAGCCCAACGCTTCACAACTTATGCTTGTAAATTTCAGGGTTGCGGCACTCGCTGTCACCCTTCTCGCTCGCCATATTCTGGATGCTGGAGGCGTGGTTGAGCCGCTGTGCGTAGTCATCAGCGATCGACCAAAGCATACTTCCGCTGGGCCCCTGGTGGAGGCTTTGGTAGCTTCAACCGTCCAAGAATATCCTGCGATGTTTTTCTTCACCAGCGTTGGTGGCTCCGGAACTGCTTCAACTCAGTTCCCGTTTTAGCAAATTGGCACAATAATACCAAGCACTTTTCCGAACTGATGAATGGGTGACACAATGCCTCGCCTCTGGGGTCCTTCGTAGGAAGAACGTCCTATGCGGATGCATGGGAGGGTTCACTGGTGCATATTTCGAGTTTGTCTCACCATGGATGCTACCACAAATGGCCCCAAAAATATGACCCGTAGCTTATTTTGCTCAATTTCTTGATGAGCGTCATCGCCTATGCAGCTGTATTACATGAGAAACGGTATCGCCTCCAATGGTTTGTTATTTTCCCGGTTTCTCCCAAAGAAAACCGAAGCATTTATCTGTCTTCTTCCGCCGCGAATACATTATTTGGGCGACATCTTGCATCAAACGGGAAAATCTGAAGGAGAGCCGGCAGGGCCCAAGAAAAGCTATTTTCTAGCTACAATTGAAAGATAATTGAAGATGAATTTCGTAGATTTGGGAGTTGTGGCACCAACACCACCGTATCTAGACAGACAAGAATAATCTATATGGAGTTTCAATCCTTTGTAGAGTGGCCCCAGCTGGCTGTGAACCTCAAAACTTACCTCTCGTGGTGACGGTGTCTTTTACAGGAAGTCGATGAGTTGTCAGCATGGCCATGATACCAGGCAGGAAACAGCCTTGAGCCAAGTGCCTGATGTTCTTAACGCATATACTCAATATTTAATTATAACTGTGAAATTCATATTTTCTTCCCAAAAGGTGCGAGAATTCCAACTATTCGTCGAATTACAGGAGGAATTACAGGAGGGTTATCAAACGTGTGTATTTTTTCATTAAATATCTTCAAGAGAATTAAAATCAAATGTGGTTAAGAATTTTCCAAAGTCGACTTTGGAAACCGAATAAAAGTGGCCACGCGCCAGAAGAATACAACTGAAACCAGTCATCCATGCTCAGACACACCAAGAGGGAACGTCCGGTTATTGATAGAGGGTATTTTTTCCTGGAACTGTTACATCATTAGTCATTGGCAGTGCATCGCTTTTTGTCGCATGCCATCCTTGAAATGGCAAGTGAGCTAAGGAAATTAGTAGCTTCTTCTCTTCTTGGATCCACCGTATTCAGCAGCCAATTGTTGGTACACGTCGTTGTCGTTGTTAGCAGATGGGTAGGACAATGCAGTTCCGGCGGCTGGAGCAGCAACGGCAGCAGCAGCGGTAGCTGGACTAGAGTTGACCTTAGCAGCAGCGGAGACGGCTGGAGCAGCAGTGTCGTCGTTGGATGCAGCAGTTGTAGAAGTAGTGGTCAGAGGAGCAGCAACACTAGAGGAACTACCGAAGATAGCCTTGAGGATATTAGCAAGCTCACCAATGATACCACCTTGGTTAGACAAGAAGTTAAGGAAGGTGTCCAATAATCCAGAGCTCTTTGCCCAGCCGAAAATAGTTTCGGCAATAGAGAGAAGGTTGCTGAAGGCACTGGCCAATTGTTGTGGGTTGTCAAGGACACTTTGAATAGTATTCTGCACGAAGCTAGAGTTGATAAGATCGTTCAAAAGACTGGCAGCGTCTCTCTTAGACAAGATTTCTTCCAAAGCACGCTTTTGTTGTTCAGGAGTTTGGCCGTCAGTAGAACCACCAGTGAAGATTCCGAGAACGGTAGAAATAGCGGCTTCACCGGCGGCGAGCACAGCGGAGCTCAAGTTTGGATCGTTTTCAAAGTCACTGACAATTTGACCTAACAAACCAGAGTTCCAGATACCAGAGATCAAGGTTGGACCTTGGGCAAGAACGGCTTGAAGGGTGCTCTTAAGAATGTTACCAATGGCAGCGGAAATTTCTGGAGTGTTGGTCAAAGTGGTCCACACTTGGCCGATAATACCAGAGTTAACCAAAGCAGAGATCAAGTTGGTGATCACATCGCCGGCTCTCTTGTCAAGGATGGCAAGTTCTTCTTCGGAAGCAAGATCTCTCTTGCTGCTGATGGACTTAAGTTCTTCCAAAAGGTCACGAACTTGGTTCAATTCTTCTCTCTTGAAGAGAACGGCGTCAGAAGAGGCAGCGACGTCAATTGGAGCAGCGCCGACAACAGCAGAGGATGCAAGGACGGCCAATAAGGTGGCTTGTGAGAACTTCATTGTAAGCGAGTAGTGGTGGTGTTGGAGTGGTAAGTTGTTGAAGTGTTGAGAGACAACTGATGATGAGACGAAAACGAAGGGAAATCAAATCCAATTTATAATTCTTCCCCGATATTGACCACGAAGGGACATTCCTGTCGCAAGGAAGGCATAGCTGCTTTAGGAAAGTTCTGTAGCTGGAGAATAATGGTCTGTTTCTCAACGCAGTAGTCAAACTGAGAATTTTGGTGCAACAATTTCCTGATTCGGAAATCTAAGTGGGTTCCAAAAGACTTGCCCGATTAGGAAGTTGCGAATATTTTCGCCAATAATTCCTAGACTATTGCAGAAAATAGTAATAGTTTCAAGCCAGGACATGGGCCAAGAATGTACTAAGAATGAAGCATGGGGTCTTGTCTAGATACTGCTTCTTGTTGTTCAAGGCTGATTCCTATGGTCCTTGAATCCAATCCACGGAGGCTGGTTCTTGTTCTTCCACAGCCAAATTCCCATCAATGGGTGCCAATTAAAGTCTGTTTCTATTGATCGCAACAAAAGCCACCGCGACCTAGCTATGGCGTCGATGGTGTCGGTGCATGCCGCCTTATGATGGTCATTGCCTCCTCGTTAGAATTATTTTCCGTACACTGACTCTCCAAGAAAAAAAATTCGCACCAATCGATATAGTCACGGACACATGCAAGGGAGGGATGGAGGTGATATTGGGCCATATTGAACAGTGGGGGACTTCGCTTGTAGCATCGGAGGTGTGTCAAGGATCGGCGGCCATCTAACCGTGTTGATGTGCATTGTAGATGTGTATTGTCGAAGTCGTTCCCTGCCACAGTAGAACGCCCCACTACCAGCCTTATTCTGTGGTTGAGATGGTCAGCGTCCCCAACCCAAGAACAAACAATCCCAGGTTATGCGCTCAGAATGGCAATAGAATCGATATACTTCTAGGTGAATTTCCTATTTGGTACAAGGGTCTCGAGACCTTCCGGTACTCCTGGCGCGCGAGGTTCGATGGTCTGCAGGAAATGAGCAGGTAGAAAGAATCCCGCACCCCGGCCGAAGGTATGGTGTGCATTACTGCCGTTCCCCACTGTTGGCGTGATTTTACGATATCTCTACCTCCCTGAGGACGGCTATAGACAGCTGGAGATGGTGCTCCAGGATGCTACTGGTATTGTTACCCCGGTTGGTTTGCGATTGGATAGATAATAGCGTTTCATAAGTGGAAAATTCCTTGTCTACGATGCCTTGGAAGACAATATGTGCTCGGAAAAACTTGTTCATTGCAATTGAACAATCGAACCTTTTTTGTTTTGTTATCCTCGCAACAATACCACCCCTTAGTACGTCTTCTTTGCATATGAGCCTCTCATGGTTGGTGATGGTAGAGTACCACCACTGGGGTTCTGCACTACCTTTCCTATTTAGGAAAGATACTTTTGCGGACGTAATGGCCCATTGGTTACCTCCGTCGTAAAAAGGGCCTGAACCTTCTAAATCCGGGAGTCCGGAGAACGTTCTGGGTAATACCGTGATTAATTTTTCAGAGGCGGAGATGTGATTCTGAGTCGTAAGGTGAATTTTTTTGTAGAGTTAACCACATGACTTGATACAACTACGACGGTACCAAAACAAGTAATTGGGGTGCAAACAAACGACTCATGTATGTCCCTGAATTTTGCTTAATATCTGATGAGGAGTTTTCGGCTCAATTTTGCAAATAAATTTTTTTATCATAATTTTCAAAGGTTTCAAAAACGTCAGAAGCATCGAAATTTTCAAAAAAATTGCAAAATTGTTGATTTTGACAGAAAACGTCATACAGTAACTGATAACGTAGAGAGGTACGATACATGGAAATGGCATCAATGTTGCATTTTACAAATGGGCCGATTTCTCGGGACTGCGTTGTGCAAGGGACCATGAAACCATCTCCGGATTTTGTAAATACGACCCACCGGGAGCCGGACCCCGAGATACCAGAATTCCACCCTGGCTATCCACGACCAGTGGAGGTGGATATACGTGGCCCCATAGCGTGGGGGAAAACCATGCCACGGGTCAGATACAATTTCACTGGCGTCGCACCTTTCGCTAACCTCCCACCGCTGACTGCTGCCGAGTAGTTGATTGGTTGGCAGGAACTCGCACCAGATCCCGCATTTCAACAGGCGTGCCGAGGAACACCCCATGGCCCAACTGCCTCGAGTGGAACCAGCGACAGCCTCCAGCAACAGGTACCCGAGGCGTCCCCGTGGGGTGCCACTAGTGCTCCCAGGGCCACCACCACCATGTTCACCAAACCCTTGCTCCCCTGCTCCAGCCCGAGCCATGGCACTGTCCTCGATTTAATCTGCTCAGCCGCTCCAGCGCCCTATTGTTTTTTCTGGTCTACGGGATCTGCGATGGCCCGTTTCTTTTTCACACTGGTGCTATTTGTGAAGCTATAAGCTACGCGGTTTCGCTCGTCCAACCACCAGTCTCTTTTTAGCTATGTCTGTTGTTGAAGCTACTGGAGTATCGGCCTCGACCGTGTTGAAGAAACCGGTCCCATCCTCCAACTTGACCACCATCGATACTTATGGTAATGAGTTCAAGGTGCCTGATTACACCATTAAGGACATTCTTTCAGCCATTCCTAAGGAGTGTTACGAAAGATCCTTGATCAGATCCCTCGGGTATGTTGTTCGTGACATCGTTCTGATGGTTGCCATCGGGTACGTCGGCCAAAGATACATTCCTATGGTCCACTTTGCTGGCCATGAAGACCTCGCTACTTGGGTGAGAGGTGGATTATGGATGGTCTACTCCTACGCCCTCGGGTTGTTTGGATTCGGGTTATGGATTTTGGCCCACGAGTGTGGTCACGGTGCGTTCTCCGACTACCAGAACGTCAACGACTTCATTGGCTGGGTGTTGCACTCCTACTTGGTGGTGCCATACTTCTCATGGAAATACTCTCACTCCAAGCACCACAAGGCCACCGGCCACATGACCAAGGACATGGTGTTTATTCCTTACACCAAGCAGGAGTTTGTTGAGCTGAGAGGCAAGAACAAGATCTCCGAGGTCATGGAAGATTCTCCCATCTGGTCGTTCAGCGTGTTATTGTTCCAACAGTTGGGTGGGTTGCAGACTTACTTGGCCATCAATGCCACTGGCCAGACTTACGCCGGCTACTCCAAGATTGGTAAATCGCACTATGCTCCTAAGTCGCCTGTGTTTGACCCTCATCACTTCTGGTACATTATCTACAGTGACATTGGTATTCTTTTGACCTTCACCATGGTGTACCAATGGTACAAGACTTTCGGATTTTTCAACATGTTTGTCAACTGGTTCATGCCTTGGATGTGGGTCAACCACTGGTTGGTATTTGTCACGTTCTTGCAACACACCGACCCTACCATGCCCCACTACCATGCCAATGAATGGACTTTTGCCAGAGGTGCTGCTGCCACTATCGACAGAGACTTCGGCTTTGTCGGCCAACACATTTTCCACGACATCATTGAAACCCATGTGTTGCACCACTACGTGTCTAGAATCCCATTCTACAACGCCAGGGTGGCCACCGATGCCATAAAGAAGGTCATGGGCCAACACTACCGTTACGAAGGTGAAAACATGTGGGTGTCCTTGTGGAAGTGTATGAGAATGTGCCAATTTGTTGATGACGACAAGGAGGACGCTAAAGGTGTCATGATGTTCAGAAACGTCAACGGTGTCGGTCCTGTCAAGCCAAAGGACTAGAATATATATATTTATTTGTGCCTTCAATTCTGAGGTGTGGGATCTTTTGAGCCCCAGCGTATACTAGATTTTTAGAGAATTTTTCAACAATACATCAAGACTTATGCCACCAGTAGAGAGCTGTCGGAGTCGTATTGACCATTGGATCCCATGGGGCCACTATGTCCGCTTACGTAAGCTGGTCCTGCCTGTATATGAAAAATTTCACCAGATCGGTCCAACCATCAGCCATGGGTCTTCTTAGCGTCTCCCGACTTGGCACAGCCCACAGGGCCGTTGTCAAGCCGTTGCAATTAAGACTTCGTCAGTTCCAGACCTCGTCTTTCTTGAGAAACGACATCTCCAAGGCGTTGCCCCAGACCTACGAACAAGAAAAGGCCATCATCGATGAGATGAACACCACGTTGACCCCAGAAGACGTGGCAAAGCTCAGCACCATGAGAAACATCGGTATCTCCGCCCACATCGACTCGGGAAAAACCACTTTCACCGAGAGAGTGTTGTACTATACCGGCAGAATCAAGGCCATTCATGAGGTCAGAGGCCGTGATGCTGTTGGGGCAAAGATGGACCATATGGAGTTGGAAAGGGAAAAGGGAATTACCATCCAGTCCGCTGCCACCTACTGCTCATGGAAGAAGGACAACAAGGACTACAATTTCAATCTTATCGACACTCCGGGCCACATTGATTTCACCATTGAAGTCGAAAGAGCATTGAGAGTGTTGGATGGAGCGGTGTTAGTGGTGTGTGCGGTGTCTGGGGTCCAGTCCCAGACCGTCACCGTCGACAGACAGATGCGTAGATACAATATTCCCAGAATCACGTTTATTAACAAGATGGACCGGATGGGTTCCAACCCATTCAAGGTCATTGACATGATTAACCAGAAATTGAAGATCCCTGCTGCGGCTATCCAAGTCCCTATTGGATTGGAAGACAACCACAAGGGTGTAGTGAACATCATCGACCGGGTAGCCTTGTACTGTGAAGGTGACAATGGTGAAATTGTTAGAGAAGACAAGGTTCCCCAAGACTTGGAAGATACTGTTGAAGAAAGAAGAGCATTATTGATCGAGACTTTGGCTGACGTGGATGAAGAAATTGCTGACTTATATTTGGAAGGTGAAGAGCCCACTCCTCTGCAAATCAAGGACGCTATCAGAAGAGCCACCATCGCCAGAAAATTCACTCCTGTTCTCATGGGATCTGCTTTGGCCAACAAGGGTATCCAGCCTGTATTGGACGCCATCGTGGATTACTTACCCAAGCCCAACGAGATTCTTAACAAAGGTTTGGACGTCACCGAAGGTGAAGGAGGCGAAGAAAAACCCGTCAACTTGGTTCCTTCGTCCTCTGACCCCTTTGTCGGTTTGGCTTTCAAATTGGAAGAAGGAAAATACGGCCAGTTGACCTATATTAGAGTATACCAAGGTAAGTTAAAGAAGGGAAGTTACATTTCTCACTTAAAGAGCGGAAAGAAGGTCAAGGTGTCGAGATTGGTGAAGATGCACTCCAACGATATGGAAGATGTCGACGAAATCGGGTCCGGAGAAATCTGCGCCACCTTCGGTATCGACTGTGCCTCGGGTGACACTTTCACCGGAGTGAACAGCGAGAGAAAGATTGCCATGAGCTCGATGTACGTTCCCGAAGCGGTGATTTCGTTGAGTATTGCCCCCAAGTCCAAGGACAACGGAGCATTCTCCAAGGCCATGAACCGGTTCCAGAAGGAAGATCCTACTTTTAGAGTCAAGTTCGATAGTGAATCTAAGGAAACCGTCATTAGTGGTATGGGTGAATTGCACTTGGAAATCTACGTGGAAAGAATCAAGAGAGAGTATGGAATCGAGTGTGTTACTGGTAAGCCCCAGGTTTCGTACCGTGAGGCCATCACTGTGCCCACCACCTTCGACTACACCCACAAGAAGCAATCTGGTGGTGCCGGTCAATTCGGTAGAGTCATGGGTGAAATGTCTCCTATTGAAGGTAACCAGAACAAATTCTCCCAACACATCATTGGGGGTAAGATCAGTGAAAAGTACTTGTTGGCATGTGCCAAGGGATTCGAAGACTGCTTGGAAAAGGGTCCATTGATTGGCCACAAGGTTTTGGGTGTCCACATGCATGTTAACGATGGTGCTACCCATACTGTTGATTCCTCAGAATTGGCATTCAAGCTTGCGACTTACGGTGCATTCAGACAAGCATTCTTGGAAGCCCAGCCTGTCATCTTGGAGCCTATCATGTCGGTAGAAGTTAACGCTCCTATTGAGTTCCAAGGAAGTGTGATGGGATTAATTAACAAGTTGGGAGGAATGATTAACGAATCGGTCAACTCCAACGACGATTTCACCGTTACGGCGGAATGTTCGTTGAACTCGATGTTTGGATTCTCCACTGCGTTGAGAGCTTCTACCCAAGGTAAGGGTGAGTTCTCGTTGGAGTTCTTGAAGTACTCCCAGTGTTCTCCCCATTTGCAAAAGCAATTGATTGCAGAACATGAAAAGAGTTTGGCTGCGAAAAAGTAGAATAAACTTGTACATAGAAATGTCGAGCTAAATGGCCGACATGTGGCTGTGGATCACAGCCTATTATTGCTTATACATATGTTCATATTTTCGAGTGTTAATTGTAGAGGTAATTGGTTCATATGTACAAAAGGGTTTTTAGGGCGTGTTTGAAAGTCGTATTTTGGCACCCAAATTATTAAAAAGTTCAGCTAATTTAATAAATTCTGAACGAAGAGCTAGCTAAGATATGGACTATTTTTTTATTTGCAAAGAATTTTTTTAATTCTCTCGATTCTCCAAATAATTATGGCTTTCATTATGCTTCCAATTATGGCTCATCTAACAAATAGTTATTTAATTCTTATAATGATAATTTACAAAGGGCCCTAGTGTATATTAGACCGTCTACATTGTGCCATGGTAGTTCGGATGCCCCTTGATGCTACTTATAACATTGTCTTTACTCTCTTTTTTTATTACAAGTAACGCTTGACGGACTAAATAATCCAGAACAAAGTTGATTCAACAATTATTCTAAGTAAATACTAAAGACACTATTTGAATGATAAGACCCCTTAGCTTCAAATTCAATAGCCACGCTCTGACAGATAAGCACTAGCTTGCACTTTTCCAATGTTCCCAACGTGGAAATCTACGTATTACATAAGCAACAGTAACTAGTACAGTTAACCCTACAACTTCACAATATGGACGTGGACATTAAAGAAAACCTAACTATGATACCCTATTAAAAACTAGAATACACACATAAGCGATGGAAATGATGATTATCGATAGTGGATATTCTTTGATGTTTAAGCCTTGGCAACAGCCTTCTTGACAGCAAATCTTCTTTGCTTCTTGAGGACCAAAACTTGGAATCTTTCAAAGTCGGACAATTGGGATCTTCTTTCTCTAGAAGCCAACTTCTTAGCCCAAGAGGTGGCAGCCCACTTGGAGTCGATTTCAGCAGCAGCCCACTTCTTGTTGACAGTGGCAGTTCTGGAACCTCTTGGCAAGTTTGGCAAGACAACAGGGGTCAAGGTGACCTTAGCCAAGGAGATGGCTTGTCTTTGGATCTTTGGACCGTCAATCAAAACCTATAATGTTAGTATGTGATGGGGCGATGAGTCTCAGGAACCGGGAAATCCACACCGTAACAACACACCTGCTGGCGTGGTAGACCTCGGGGGTTCTTCCGTGTGTGCTCTGGTTGTGGGTGAAGTTTCTGGAAGAATATTCATTCATTTCTCGGGTTCTCGAGCAGTTGGTGATGGCGATGTACTTACTCTTTTTTGGTCAATGATTTCGACGATAGTGGCCAAGTCCTTGTTGTTGATCAAAACAACACGGCCCAATTCAACGTATCTCCAGTTGGAAGCTTTAACAGTGGTGTATGTAGACATCGTACTATGTGGTTATTCAACTAGTAACAAGTGTGAGAAATATATCTTTACAAATTTTTCATGGTGGTTCCGGCACGGGAGCGGTGCGCATTACCCGGACGGTATGCAGTCCCAGTGCAGGAGAATACACACGTGCCAAAATCCCATGGTCAGGGCGCGAGCCCTAAAGCCTGCGCTATATAACCAGGTGCCAGTCCCAGTTTACCTCTTCGCGTACTTTTGTATGTACATGATGACTTATAATTTGCGTTCTAGAGTGAGTACCACGAAACACGCCTAGTTTCATTATGTGGGATCATGCCATGCGACCAATTCTTGTCTGAACATACCTGTAGTTGTAGAGGAAGCCTGGGCTCGCCTACCGTCGACCCTGATGATTCCACCAGTCCACGCCAAATCTTCTCGCTAAGTGTTGCATTAGCTCCGGCGTCTCTCACTAGGCCCACGAGAGTGTTCGCTATTTTCCTTCATTTCACGCGACTGCATCGCTATTTCCCACGAGAGCGTCGCTAAATTCTACAGCAGCGTCGCTATTTTTGGCGAAAGCGTCGCTATTTATCGCGACCGCCCCGCTAGCTGCCGTACCAGCCCCACCCAGTCGCCAAGTCACCAGCGCCATCCGCACTAATCAACCGCATGTTTGCAAAGCGTCTAGCGTCCTACCTCCACTGCCGCTACCTAACTATGACTAGTGTAAAGAAAACAGTCCATCAGCCAGAGTGGTTTGCTCCCCATGCGACCTCGGAATCCGTCCCGTTGAAACTCTACAATTCCTTGACCAAAACCAAGACCGAGTTTGTTCCTATTAAACCTGGTCATATTTCATGGTACTGCTGTGGCCCCACCGTCTACGACCATTCCCATATGGGCCATGCCAGAAACTATGTGTCCTCTGATCTCTGCAGAAGAATATTGCAGGACTATTTCGGGTACAATGTCAAATTCATCCAGAATGTCACCGACATCGACGATAAGATCATCATCGCTGCTCGTCAACAATACTTGTTCCAAGAGAAAATCGCCTCCAAATTCACTTCCGTCACCGATCAATTGTCTGCTGAAACCAAGGCATACTTAAAGGCATACATCTCGAAGAACTTGCCGGGATTCACCGGTGATATTGAATCGGAGTTTGTGCAATGGTCTCAAACCGTGGACATTGCAGAAATCGCCAAGGACGAGCCCAAGTTCCCCATGTATATCAACGCTGCCAAGTTGGCCCACTCTGCCATTTACTCATCCAGCACTCCATTCGAGGATTTTTTGGCTGGAACGAAGGAAATCGCCATGCCAGCATTGGACAAGCAGTTCGGATCTTCCGTCAACGACCCTTCCATCTTTAGAGACTTGCCCTTGCACTGGGAGAGGAAGTTTGACGAAGACATGGCCAAATTGAACGTGTTACCATCCACCATCACCACTAGAGTGTCAGAATATATTCCCGATATCATTGAATTTGTCGACAAAATCATTACCAATGGTTTTGGTTACGCCACCAGTGATGGCTCGGTGTATTTTGATACTGTGAAGTTCGAAAATGACCCTAACCATGAATACGCAAAATTGAAACCTTCCAGCAAAGGTGACTTGTCGTTGATTAATGACGGTGAAGGTTCTTTGACCAGTGGGCAAATCACGAAGAAGAACCCCGCTGATTTCGCATTATGGAAGGCTTCAAAGCCTGGTGAGCCATCGTGGTCCTCTAAGTGGGGTGAGGGTAGACCGGGATGGCACATTGAATGTTCGGTCATGGCTTCTGACATCACCGGACAAACTATGGACATTCATTCGGGTGGAGTCGACTTGTGCTTCCCTCATCACGACAATGAATTGGCCCAGTCCGAGGCTTACTTCAATAACAAGCAATGGGTGAACTATTTCCTTCATAACGGGCACTTGTACATTCAAGGACAAAAAATGTCGAAATCGTTGAAAAACTTTATCACCATCGAAGAAGCGCTTAAGGAATACACCAGCAGACAAATGAGATTAGTATTTGCGTTAAGCTCGTGGGACAAACCGCTCGATTTCAAAACGAGTTTGATCCAGGAAGTGAAGTCTGTCGAGTCTTCGCTCTCGAGATTCTTCACCAATGTCAGAGCATTGAATAACGATTACAAGCATAAGGTGAATGAGGGTGTATACATATCGAAGAGAACTAGTCCCAAAGAAAAGCAGCTCTACGACGACTTGAGCAGTGCCCAGACTGAAGTTCATCTCGCATTTTCTGATAATTTATCCACTTCTCAAGCATTGAGATCCATTCTGGACTTAGTCACCAAGACCAATAACTATTTGCAAGAAGCGGCTACTGGCCAGACCGAATTACGCATAGAAGTGGTTTTGCAGGTGACCAGATGGATCGTTAAAATATTGAATATCTTGGGATTCGAAACCAGAGCCGACAAATTGGGATGGGTTGATGCAGTAGAAGGTGATGCAGCCGCTGGATCTACCGAAGATATTGTTCTTCCTTACTTGAAGGCATTTTCCGAGTTCCGTGACAATGTAAGAAACTTGGCTATCAACAAGTCCGAGGTCAGCGATTTCTTGAAGGCCACCGATGCCATTAGACAGGAGTTGGTAAACTTGGGAGTATCGTTGGATGACAGACCTAACGGCTCTGCATTGGTTAAGTTCCTTAACGAGCAAGAGAAGCAACAGTTGATCACACAGCAAGAAGAAAAGGAAAGAAACTTAGCTGAAAAGGAAAAGAAGAAGCAACAGCAGCAAGCAGCCAATGCCAAGAAGGAAGAAGAAAGATTGGCCAAGATGAAAATCAGTCCCCAGCAAATGTTTAGAGACCCCGAGTTGTATTCTGAATGGGACGAAGCTGGGATCCCTACGAAGAATAAGGATGGCGAAGAAGTCACCAAAAGTATGAGAAAAAAATTGGCCAAGCAGCACCAGCAGCAGGAGAAGCTCCACCAAGAGTGGCTCAAGCTCCAGAATTAATGCCCGCCAGTACGATATAAACCCGTATAACTAATAGATACCACAAGCTATATTACGTAAGCATCATCTGGCTCCACCGCGTAAGTATCAGAAGGACAACTCAGACCGCCAACCACCACCGCCAACATGTTCAATCTCGTAACCAGAGTCCAGAACACCGCCAACCAGGCACTCACGTCGGCTACTATCTTGTCGGCCATCGTTGTGGCCATCACCCTTATTCAATTGTACGCCAATAACGTGTGGGCGCTCAACACCACATCCATCGCCAACATCCAGCCACTGGCCAGCATCAAACATTCGTTCAACTACGGGTCAGTGAACCGGAAACCCAAGGAGAACTCGAAAATCCAGTTTGATTTGGATGCCGACTTGACGCCATTGTTCAATTGGAACACCAAGCAGGTGTTTGTGTATTTGACCGCCGAATACCCCGGCAAGAGTGACGGGTCCTCCAATAAGGTGACGTATTGGGACAAGATCATTGTCAACAAGGAGGACGCAGTGATATCGTTGAAGAACCAGAGAAGCAAATATTCGGTTTGGGACGTGGAGAAATCGTTCAGAGAGAGAGACGCCGTGGTGTCGCTTGAGTGGAATATCCAGCCTTGGATCGGGCCCATGATTTATGGTGAGACCGGTGCTGGCAAGTTCACCTTTGCCAGTGCAAAATCGAAGAACTAGCCTTGGTAATGAAGTATGAAATGTTATTAATTTTTAACTATTAGGACGTCTATTAAATATTTACAGAATCATTAATGCAGTCGTAGCTAGCGATACTCGTCCATGGAGTACCTGTCCTCCTCCGAAACTTCCCTCAAGCCGTTCAACGCCATTTCTGTGCGCTGGTGCCGTTGGGCAAACGTCTCTTGATAGTCGTTTCTAGGGGACAATATGCTATCGATTTTGGACCTGAAGAATCCCATCCGAATACGGGCGGATTCGTTGTACATCAAAAACTCCAAGGTCTCGGGAAACTCATCCATTAGCTGGAACGCCTTTCCATTATCTCCGTCAAGGTACTGGTGAATTGCCAACCAGATCTGGTAGCAGTTGGAAGGAGAGATTTTATTAGGGGTCTGGATTCTCTTTTCAGGAATAAAGAACCCGGGAATATTGTCGAGGATTTTCCCGACATTCCATCTTTTGGCATTGAGCACCTTCTTGCTTGTTTGAAGCTGGAACTCGAGGGCTTGGTAGGGGTCACCGATAAAGCTCATCTCTTTCTTTAGGGCAGAGAGATCATGAACATCGTAATAATCACTCAAAATTTGATACTTTTGAATGGTGGAATTGCTTCCCATTCCTTGAGATAAATGTAACATCGTGAGCTTGTACATCAACTGAATTTTCCTCATGATTTTCACTTCTACCCAGTTCCCTGAAACAAGATGATCCTCACATACTTCAAGAATAAGCCGAAGGGTCTGCTCCGTAAAATCTCCTTTTAAGATTTCCTTGATAAGTTTATTGTACTGAGTTCCCGATAAACGAATCCCCAAGTCACATGCCTGCTGGAGAAGATAGAGGAAAGCTGATGGTGTTTTTCTTCTATAATCTACCAATTTGATCTTTTTACTCATCAAGTTCCTCAAGTTTTTCACCAACATCACCGGCAAAACCGGCTCTGAATCCTCCACATAAGGATATTCCTGGCTGTAGCGGCGGATCACCGTGCTTAGGTCATCAATACCATTATCTATTAATTTTTCAGCCAATTCAAAGTTGTTCTGCTTCATATAAATTTCACTCATGTCTCGGTAGATCAAATACCGAAACCCCAAGCCCAATTTTCCTCCCAAAATTTCTTTGACTTGATTCAAAAAAAATACCAACATGTCAATATCCTTTTGGTTTGTAGCCAAATCGATCACGTATGAAGAGACAATACTGAACAAATTATCCGCTTTGTCGGCTATTTCAGTGACCACCATATTATGAGGATGGTCCATTAGAGGCGGTGGCTTCAACATTACTCCGTTCATTTCAAAAACCGAATTTAACAACTTCAATGCGTTTTCGCCGTTGTTTTTATTGGCTGAGTCAATATATATCAATGCCTTCATCAAATAAACATAGGTGCTGGTAGTGATATCGACTTTCAGGTCAACCATTTTTCTGTATAAATTCAAGATTTGACCATTAGACTCATAGGTATTTAATCTTGAATTATACTGAAGGAAAGGAAGGAAATGTTCTTCACGAAGAAACTCTCGTCTCTGACAAAAATTGAATGCTTTTTGAGCACTTTCAATATCCAAACGGGAAATATAATATTGAATAACCTCGGCATAAAGTGCAGAATTATGCTTCGAACTTATATGATGCAAATGGCTCAGCGTGGCTAAACCCACAATAAACCCTTGCTTGGCTTGATAGAACCATTTTTGTTCTGGGTTGGGTATTCTCCTTGTCCAAATTCTATATGTTTTTAACTGTGCAGCGTAGATCTCGGCGTTAGTGAACGGAACATCACTTGTTGAATGGGCTTGATAAATCAACTCGTTTGCTCTTTCAAATTGATCTAGCTTTGTGTACCCTTTGATGAGTCTTTTATACGTAGTCATATTTCTCAAATTGAGAGATTCAGATAATTTTCTTACATACTCCATATGTTTGAGGGAGAATTTCGAGCTGAAATAGTTGATTAGATCATTGATGGTTTCGGTGGAAATCAATTGGATATTCTTGGACTTTTCCTCTTCCATTGTATCAACCAAAAAATTCATGACTTCATCTGGAGTTTTGGATTTCATTTGCATAATAAATATAAGACGGTACAAGTAGCTCGAACTGGACTTTTCAATGACTCCTTGATTCACATACTCCAAGTAAAGATCAAATATCTTTTTGGCGGACTTGGTATCGTTGTAACGTAGACGTGAGGAGATCAATGCTGTGAAAACGGAAGCACTGGGAACCAACTTACGCATTTTGAGCTGATCAAATAGTATATCCACTTCATTTTTTGCACCTATCCCTGCCAATGCTTTCATCACTATAGAATAGTGGATCACATATGGCAACTTACCTTTTCCATACATGTCTTCGAATTGCGATTGAAGAAGTTTCCAGTCCTTCGATAACTCACTGACACGAAGCAACACTTCGATCTGGTCGTCGTGATGAAGAGATGGATGTGACGAATATATTTGGAGGACCTCGGGAAACATTTTCAAAGACGACAATGCTGCCATAGCGTATTTCAAGTCGTGATGCGATAAAATCGAGTTTTGGTTCCCCAAACTCAACCAGCTGGTCTTGTGTTTCCAGTAATTAAGCACGTTATTGGGACTGAAAGGAAAGATATAATGCATGGAGGAAGTGATGAAGTTGAAAAACGCCGGTGACGGGCCGGCAAAAATATCCTTGATCTTTTCAATATGATCTAAAAATGCAGAGCTGGCACTTGTTTGGCTTCCTCCTTCATCAGTACCATGTAGATGGGGCTCATAGGGCATGGCCATATGCCTAATAATACGACCGTAGGGTCGATATTCAGACGCAATAAACAAAAAATGCCCATCTCCAACCATGTCACATAGCTTGACGAAAAGCTTGAAGAATTCTAGCCTTTCAGTATTATTGGCTGCACTCAATACTCCATTCTGAATTAATATGGATATAAATTTTCGTTTGTTTGTAATGCTTTCCGAGCCTTTGACGTATCGGATAATTGCCTCCCTGTTCATTGTTAATTTTCCATCGATATGTTCCAATTGAAAGGTGGTGATAAGCTTGTCTGCCCATGTTGGGTGGTGATCTCCCTTATACAAAGATCGTATGTTGGTTTCGTAAAATTTGTAGTTTTTTGCCCGGATCAAAATGTGGACAAACCTGTCCTTCTCTTCAAAGAGTTTACTCTGCAATGATGTGAACTTGTAGGGGAATTCAGAAAACACAATTCGCCAATTATCCATTAGTAAATCCAAAGTCTTTGGGGATGGAAACCCGCTTTGAATATCCACAAGATTGCTGAAATTTGAATGTATAGTTGAAATTTCTCGTTCAGAAAAGTCATCCCCAGAGGTTTGCAAAGCTTCCAAATATCTCGACCGTAGTTCTTCATCTTCAATGAGTTTATATACATGGGAGTACTTTTGTTCAAAGAGTACAGAGGGGTCCATTGAAGAATTAGATGTTTCAGAAACATGTAAGGGGGTCCTACTTATGTAGGACGATGCAAAGTGGGAGGTAGAGGATCGGCTGGTACTTACAGCATCAGATCGTATTGGTGTGGTGTGGAACCACCTTATAATTCTTGGATTTGAGGTAGGATAGCCACTATTTTTCGGTATAGGATGTGGTATTTGGAGAATCCAGCTTCGCCTATGAGGCCGTACGAGCGTTCTGCTCTTCATTACGTGGCTATGCAGTGGTCAGAATTCTTCTTGCTTGACTAGAGAGCCTGTATAGTGATGGGACAAGGTGACAGTATGGGCTGAAAAATTCGAAACCTGTGTGCAGGACACAAATACTCTTGAAAGAGATAAGACGGGATTCTTGGGAAACAACCGTACGGCAATGCATACGCCAGGTCACTACTTCACTGGAATGGTTAAAGTTTAATTTATCCAGAAAATTCGCCAGATTTTGGAGAAATTGCATGAGTCCCCGTCTCATTATTTCGAGGAAGTGCCTTTCCAGTTGTAATTCGACCTGGACCAAAACTATGTATAGTGGCCTCATATTTGCGACGCGCGTTTACGATGGACCACATTACTTCGGCCAATAGGAAACAAAAATAAAACTATAGGGTATATCCATCAAAGCCCGAGCGATTGGGGAAGATACCTTCACCACCGACCACCACAGTGAAATAATACGTTATATCCAGGTACAACTAGTGAAGAATTGATTGGAAATCTTCAGGCTTGGAAAAAACGAAGAACTTCACTGTGGTTTTCACCGCTTAGTGGAAAGGTCTAATTCGAATTGCAACACAGTTCGATTTACAAAACTATTTAAAGCCAAAGATGCAACACATAAGGCTGCAAGAATCATGTACGGACGTGTTTCTCAGAGTCATTAAATCAGTATTTTATGTCGTAGTCATAGAAGGTATCTTCTCGTACAGTGTGAATATAAAAAATCATCATAAAAACACGCCGACAAATAAAGGCTATTTGAAAGAAAGAAATGGATTTCCTAATAATGTTAGTAGACATTCTTAGATTTCTTCAGGAAAGACCTATCATCAAGTCCGGGTCACCAGTAGTTCAAAAAATGTACACTGAACCACGACTCCTCCCTTATTGTACAAGAAGGGGCAACCCAGACAATATGTCCGCCCGGTCACAAGTTTCCTCATAAGAAAATGGCTCCAACATACCTTATGTTGTACCAGGAAACAAGCTATGGCTCATACAAGGCTGAAACTTAACGATAATGCAGTTGTCAACACGGATCATTCAGTTGGAACAATTGGTATAAAATGCAAATAATCACCGCCATTTCTCCATCTCATGACACAAGAATCACCATTCGCTTTGTTTCAAATAGCCCACATTTATCTGGACCCGTACAATAATTGATGAGATTGAACAAGGAAAATTTTTTGCTCTTTATATAGGTGGATAATCGGTATACACACTACATTTAAATTAGGGCTAACACTTTGTATTAAGTACGAAGGTTCTATGCTAGGATTGAATGCCAAAGAATATCACTTTTACCAAGAATGTGAATACAAGATGCGCAAGTACAATTGCACCCACTATGATGTAGGTTTGCCTTTTTATAGCGGATTCATCGCCTTCGTGAAGAAGGGTTGCGTTCTTCTTGGTCAAAGGAAGAAGTTTGCAGACGTTATTCAAACCTGTAACCGTTCCAGAGGCCAATACTGCTCCCCATTCAAGGCAATTGAGCAAAAACAGGTGCTTTTTCTTGCTGACAAAAATAACAATAACGAAGTTAATCAACGTGAGTGGAAACCACAACAAGTTAGTATAGCCATAGATAGCAATTACCCTTGTTAACGAGTATGGTTCAGGAAACTTGAACATAAACCGTGAACTCAAATACAAAAGGGTTGGAACCACCAAATTGTAACCGTAGAATAGGGTAAGTGATAATGTGAGCAATTCAAAGCTGTATTCATAATTGGAGTCGTTGCCATGTAGCCATTGAGACAAGATATTCGCGCCGGTGGAGCTGACAAACATGAGGAATATTAAAGTACCCGTGATCCATATGAATCCGTACAATTCTGTGATTTCACGATCCTGTTCTTCAGCACTGCCAAATGTTGAGTTAAAAGGATTGATAGCATGGTGCAATTTCTGGAAAAACAGATCGCTGTCCAAGTCAAAGAACCGCCGGTAGAAGTTTATCTGGAACATGTGAGAATTTGTATCCACCGGTAATTGTGGTTTGACTATTCTGGGGATGGTGTTGGGCGTTTCGGAGCTCGCAGGGGCAGTATATGGCCGTGATCCGATATCATCCGGTTGTATAAGGTTATCGTCATCTATAAGAGGAGCTGCATCCCCACTCAGGGGAATTTTGTCGTAGGATTGGGACATTAGGCGAACAGAAGTACCTAAGGGTTGTAGGTGGCTGTAAATTGAAACCGTAGCCTTTTGTTTGGTGATATATGGTATATGCACGCACACCAACGGTCATATTGCCGTGGTACAAACAGCTGTTGGCCGAAGTGTACCGACTATTTTGAGAGTGTTATTAACTACAAAGACAGGTATGGATTATTGTAGTATTTGTATACCTAAACTGTGTTGAAGGTTTCCTATTTTGTATTCTGATTTTATGTTTGGGTGCAAAACTCGTCTTGTCTAATGCTAAGTAAATTAACTTAACAGTATATTCCTGAGATACTAGAGTTCTCGTATTGTAATCCAATTTTATTATAAGAAGGGTTTCTGCGATGAACCTTAACTACTTGATACATGCCCATCATAACCATTTTTTTGAAGGGATTAGTAAATTAGTCCAATCGTGTATGACTTGGTGGTTCTTACTTTAATGGGGCAACTATCACGGTTCGGAACACATGACTTAACAATACATATCGTAGCTACGAGCTGGAATTTCTCCTCCTTAAATTAAATTAATCTACACGTTTCTCCAAGAATAAATTGGAGAAATTGCTAGAGTGATCAATCCTTCAGAGCAACCGAGATTTTAACCATAGTAATGGCCTCGCATATTAGTATGGTCATATAATACTCATATAATACTCATCCTGTATATTCCATCTCATTCCACACTATTCCTCTCATTTAGTTGTTGCCGATTCTTTTGCAATCGTTTATATACAGTTCCTAAGTCTATATCAACTACCGCGCTTCATCGATATCAACCACTTCTCCCTAAGATGGAGGTGGATGATCTAGACTTCTCCAACTTCAATTTGGGAGAGTGCTCTCCCCAGAGTGCAGAGCCGTCGCAATTCAAGTATATAAAGCAGACGCTTTTGCCGTCGCCCATTTTCACCAATATTATTCCAGGTTTCAACGTCCGTATCAATAAACCGTTTCGAGGACTTTCCAGTACATCGTTCAATGACGAGGAATACCAACAGCTCATTCCGGTGGAGCAGGACTCCCAACTTGCTGCATTCAGTGATGACGAAAGTGATGACGAGTTTTTGCTTCAACTTGAAGAAAATAACGAGCAATCTACCCCCAGACAGACTGCAATTGCAGATGATCCCATTCTAACTAAAATAACCGTGATAGTAAAGACAAAGTCATTGCTTGTGAATGGAATCGAGTTCCCCTTGAGTGCTGAGGTACGATCGTCGTGCTTGATACGTGGCATTCAGGACGAAAATAGTCTTCGGCAACCGACTCCGGAAATGGAGGACATTAATGGGTCCAATATCAAAGAAGGCTCGATACGAGGTGAAGATTCCCTCCTAATCTCACTTAAGCCAGGATTTTTGCTCTTGGTTCGCATGTTCTATGTTCCCAGACACTACAAGGACTTTGATTACAAGTACCAGACCGTGGAACCCATCAAGCCCACTCCCGAGTCCATCTATAAACCATTTATTGTTCAATGGTGGAACACAAACACCGACCAGTCTCTTCCCAGCTTGCGAACTTCCGGGTTTCAATTACTATCCCACAGATCGGGACTCTCTGTAGTGTCTACTTCTGCTAGTGACACTCTTCGCATATACAATACTCAATTAACCACAAATGGAATAATGTTCAAAAAGCATATTAATGTGGATTGTGACGGCTTGATACTTCATTCATGCTTTGCTGAACCTTTCAGCAATTCTAGCATAGACCACAATAACTTCTTCTTGACTTTGGGGTTTACTAACTTCCGACGTTTGGCGATAACCTTATTCTCATGGTCGAATATGGAGGGAATTAGCCAAAGCTTCAATAAAACAACTCTACCCCTTGACAATTCTTTCGTGATCCCTGTTTTTATAGTTTCGTTAAAGAGAAACGGAGGATTTCTATTTATAGGACAAGAGGAAGTCGTTGTTATCACCATTCATGACATTATATCAGCAGATTACAATTTCAGAAGGATTCCGGCACCCTGGAAGGATATATCCTTCCCCACAGCTAATTATGTACCCGAATTTAGCTTTAGTGGCGACAATCAACAAGATATAGATGTTTTCATCGCCACAGACAATGGGACTGTCTATTCGATTAAAATTACTAAGGAAGAAGCATTGATAAGCCCAGTTTTGCGAGTCAAAGATAATATTTCCCTTTTTTCGCTTGAAAAGGATCCTCGTGGGTACCGTTTTATCTATGGCAGTGATTCTGGTTCCAATAAGGACCTCTCAATTAAACATTTGATTTCTGCAGACACAAATATTGATCATGCCAACATCCCACTCACAAAAGCACGACTTTTCAAGGACTACAAGAAGTGGGCCCCTCTCTTGGACATACTGATAGTTGACTCCTCAATAAGCCGCTTAGCTGACAATCAATCAAAACAGGAACTATGGGGCGTAACAGGGTATGGAAATAAGACAAAGGTCAGTCATTTAAGATATGGATACGCAGCCCAAAGAAGAAGTAACACCTATGACAAATTACGAAAGGCAGAAAATATACAATTCGTGAAATTCGAAGAGAAGTTTTATTTATTCTGTTCATTTTCTTTCAAAACAATACTTCTTGAATACCAACCCAACTTAGAAGAAGTGTTCGCGGAGATCGAGCCAAATGATAGCTTTCTTCACGAATACAAAACTCTTCACGCGTCAACATACAACATCGGAAACGAGGAATTGATCTTACAAATATCGTCACAAGGAATCATGCTCACTGATTTTTCTGGGTTCACGAGTTCTTATAAACTTCATGGAAAATGCATAACCCAATGCGACGTTTTAGATAATCTAGTTGTCATAATTACTGAAGGTGAAGGAACGGGGACTGTTGTTGAACTATTCGAATTGAATGCTACAATGGAGGCTTCATTTAATTTAAAGGATATGTTGCTATTGCGAAACAGCTTTGAAGTTGAAGAACCGAGCTTGGCGAAGCTTACTAGTATGCCCAATAATACTACCAAGTCAGAGTTTCTTATTGTTGCGACGTATCAAGCAAAAATCATTATTTTTGAACTTGCAACGTACTCTACAATCGGCGTTGTTGATTTAATTCTGTTAAACCCGTATCGTCAATCACAAGTACTACAAAAAGATGTCTTGATCCCAAGCGACTTTTCCGTCTTGGGTCCCAATCTTCATATCGGTACTGAGGATGGCTACATAATTGAGTTCAAATTGGATTTATCGAGCCATAATAAAGTTTTTACATTGTCAAACTTTCTCAAATTAAGTGAAGTGCCAATAAAATTTGCACAAATTTGTGGAAACTCAAATTTTTTGTTCATTTATTCAAAGAGTCTTTGGCTCCTTAACCTTTATGAATCAAAATTTCCTAGAAAAGTTTATTTTGATGAAACATTTGAGAGATCTGTCGCAACTGTTTGTGAAGTTTGTTGGGATAATAGCCCCGCAAGAAACTACCAAAACCTTCGTATTGCGATAAATAGAGATGACGGGTTAATGATAGCAGATGTGTTTTCGTTTCAAGAACCAACTATAAGACAGATAAAAGTTGAGTATGCCAAAAAGATTCATTTTTTACCACATTTGTCTATGTTTTTGGTTTTGTGCAGAGCGAAGAATGTATTCAAAAGATTAAGATTTGTGGAAAAGAAGGTTTTTAAAGTTGCGCCACATCGCGAAACAACACTCCGTTCTGGAGGGTTTAATACAGAAATATTCGAAAAGAACGAATTTCCATTAACATCATGTATTTGGTCAATCAAAAGGAAAGACAGAATTTCAAAGAAATTGTTGATCGGAACAATGTTGGAGGACGATAATTCTGGATCATTAGATAGATTTGGTTTACCAAAAAATCAACCTTCGAAAGGAGTTTTCAGAGTATTAGATATTTCCAAAACCAGATCACAGAATGGATCTGACAATATCCAAGTTACAGAGTTGACAAATTTTAAATATCCATCTCCCATTACGAGTATTGTGCAGATTGAGTCAGACATTATATTCTCCAGTGACACCTCTATTCTCTGCACCAGTTATAACGTTGACGAAAAGAGACTTATACCTGTTCAAACCTTAGCAACGCTACCAAGTGAAATCATAAGTTTGACTACTAGTGGTCACCGAATATTAGTCACAACGAAATACGACTCCATATATCATTTTCATTATGAAGCTGGTGGTGGTCTATCGGCACCTCCAATTATTACATTCATCAACAGTGATCCAATGCCCAACAACTTTGTAAACCAAGCACACATTAGATCCAAAGTTGTCGCAGGAGACAAGCTTCATTCATCAATTTCTATCATTGATAAGCAAAGTCTTTCTAAAGCGAAAAGAATTTCTTATCGAATGTCAAACATACCGAGAGTATATAATGTGAATCTTAAAAGCTATTGGGTGCAAGAAGAAACAAACCTAGAAACTTTAAATGAAGAGGACGAATCTGACAAGGAAACACTCAAAAGCTTAAGGAACGATACCGCCTTATGTATTGGAGTAAACGGTGAAATTACTTCAATTAGATTCGTTGAGGAAGATGCACCCGAACTTCAGCAACTCACAGAAAATTTGAATGCCACGCACACTTCCGAAATTCTGATTGAAGATGAAATCGAAAAATTGGAAAGACCATTTATTAACAAGGTCAGTGGAACTGGACTATTGTCTCTCAACAAGCCAAGTTTTGATTTCAAAGGCAACAAAGGAATAGTAATAGATTATGATTTGGATGAAATTGCGAGATTTTCACAGATAAATGTGTTAATTTAAGCTCTACATTCCAGCAATATAATTGACTTTATTAATTAAATAAATGACTTGTGGTTCAATTTCTATAAATCCCTTCAGAAATCTCTGAACTCAGCCGTAATTCTATACAAAAATACGTTAATAATCACTTTGGATCAATTGATGCATTGTTCTCAGAATCCTCAGCAATTGTATCATCATCATTTAGCACAACATTCGAAGATTTCTTCTTCAATCTTTCCTGTCTAAACTTTTGCGCAGCTGTCATACGCTCTGACGTCGGACTTTCTGCGCTTCCTCTCAACTCTTGGAGCAAGTTTCTAGCTCTGGAACTTAGGTAACCACCTTCGCTTGGTTCTTCCTCTGACTCCACGATTACTTGAACATTTGTTGCAGGATTAGGAGTTGGAGAAAAAGATTCTTCTATAGGGGACGTTTGGTCGTCCAGCCCCAAATTAAACGTACTCGATGAGGGAGAAAGTGTCTTCTTCTGGGATTCCATTAAATGCTTTCTCATTAATGCTCTCTTACGAGCTGAAGTAGTTTCTCCTTTTGCAGGACCAGCAGCCTTCAATTTTTCCAATAATGAATCCATGACGTTAGTATCATCGCCATCATCTTCTTCACTTTGCTCTTTTGCCACGGGTCTCTTGGGAGCTTCGAGTAGTTTCTTACGCTGTTCGTAAATTCTGATTTCATCTTCCCGTTTTATGTTCTCAATCTGTGCACGTTTGAAGTCCTTAATGAAATTAGCAAACTTGCTGATGAAGGAGTTTCTTACAAACGAATCACTTGGATCTTCACCAAAATACCTCATCAATTTATCAAATTCATTGAAAGTGTAGTTTGATTGGTCTAGCAATAATTCACTCTTCCTCTTTGCTTTAGGAAGAGTTGGCAAAACAACCTTAAGAACTCTATCCCTGGGATGGAAAACAGACATATCACTCAAATTACCAATGTCAATAGAGCTTTGGACGTTTTTAATGAACTTGGCGTAATCTTTGCAGTCATTGGAGATACTTTCGATAGAAAACTTGGAGATTTCAATGGTTTTGGATAATTCATTAACAAAATCCAAAACATCTGGATATTGTTGTCGGATGATCTTTTCAACGTAGTGCAAGAAAGTCATACTGTTCTTATCATCCTTCATGAAACTTAATCTCTGCAATGAGCTTAATTTGAAACCTTGTGCTTGCTTTGTGGAATCATTCATGTAATTACCAACAGTGAGGATAATTTCAAAAACACTCTTCAAATGTTTGGAATTCTTAATGTCTTCGACAGTTTGATCTATTGATCTCAATTTGTTAACTAAGTCCTCGTAGTCCTTTTCGTATGTTGCGACCATATTCAATGCTCTGATTCTCGACTTCCAGTAGTGTTGTAAATTATATATCAACTCCAAGTATATTCTATCAGGCCTCTGTAATTCACTTGGATCCTTATCAGGTTTACCAGGATCTTCAGCTTTATAGTTCGTAGAGTAAGGCTCGAAATTTCTGGCCATACTATTCGAAATTTCAACAACATCGTCTCTGCTGAAAAATTCCAAGACTGCATTGTTGTGCATAATATCTTTATCACATCTCAAAACCTTCGCAATCATGTCCTCATCAGAAAGACCATTGAAAGAATGCAAATTAATACTAAAATGCTGAGCCATTTCACGAGATAAGAAAGACACTTTGTCAATATCTTCCTTCTTTTTGGTCGCCAATTTCTTTATTTCCTTGGCGGCAAAAATAAGTTCTATCTCATCAAAAATACCCTTTGACTGTAATTCTGTGGCAATACCATCAGTTTGAGTCTGATGCCAGAAAGAATTGGATGACGTATTTTCAAATTTCTCCCAATGTAATTGTTTCAACTTCTTTTTAGCTCTAGGGAAATTGTCAAATGGACTTGGCGATTTCTCCATAGGAAGTGTCTTTGCAACATTGCTAGCCATTGGGAATGGAGGTGGAGGAGGAGGAGGAGGAGGAGGTGGGGGCGGTGGGCCTGCAGATCCCAAATTACCGGAAAGAATGGATGGCATTGGAGGAGGGGGAGGAGGGGGAGGTGGTGGAGGTGGTGGTGCTCCTCCTCCTGTGGATCCAAGCAAATTAGTCGGCATTGGTGGAGGGGGAGGTGGGGGACCCACAGCACCAGAATCACTAGACCGGGTAATCTTAGAGGATGGCGTCACTGGAGTTTGTGGAGAATTGCCTGCATCCTTCGATCCAAATTTGTCATGATCTATGGAATCTTCAAAGTCATCAGAATTTTCTTCACTGCTTCCAATAGGTTCTACTTTGGCGACCTTGGAGCTCAACTCCAGTAAGAATTTTGGTTCAACTGATCCAACGTTTGTCATCCTGTTGTTCTTGTAATCATTATTCTTGAGCGAACCCTTATAAACCTCGCCAGTAGAAGCTTGCTCAACTTTACCAAGTACATATTTAGATTCAATGCGATCCATAATAACTGAGTGTCTCTTCGATATTTTCTTTGTCTTTTCATTTTCAACGTCCGCCAATTTCTTCCTCAATTCTTCCTTCAATCTTTCAACTTCTTCGAGTTCTTCCTTAATCTTCGACTTGATTGTTGGATCCACTTCTTCTTCCATCGCGTAATGCGGTGTAACTTTAGCAGTTCCTTCATCCCAATTGAAATCTATATTGAAGTCCTTGAAGTTCATTTCCAATTCTCTTAACCTCTCCATTGCAAGAAGCTTCTGCTTATTGAACATGGCACTGTTGTTGAATTTCATAATATCATTCGATTCACTCTGCAAAGAAGCAAGCTTTTTCCTTAATGAATCTAATTTACTGAGGTCTTCAACTCTAGCTGCTCTTGGAGGTCCTTTAACAACTGGCTCCTCCATTATCGTGTCCTCTTCTTCTTCTTCGGATGATTCCGATACCGTTTCTTGGACTTCAGGTTCGGAAGGTATTTCTGATACGTTATTCTCAGGACTCACATAGGTTTCAAAATCTGTCATTTCCAATTCTCTGGCCATATTTTCGATGTCACCCATTTGATCTCTTAAAGCTCTTAATCTTGAAGAAGGTTCAACTTGTGTACCAAATTGACGATTATCTAATTTGTATTCTGCTTTCTTTCTGTGGATTTGCTTCTGTAGTTTCTTGATGAGCTGTTCATTGTTGGTTTCGATGGATACAGTGGTCTTGTTGTTCTTCCTCTTGGTATCTATCTGAGAGTTGTTAAGCATTACCAAAAGCTCGCGCATTTCCAACTCTTGTTCTTGTTTCTCCACCAAATGTTTTTTCTTCAATTCTTCCAACTCATAATTCAATTCTTCATTGAGTCTTCTGGTTCTTAAAAGAACATTTTCTTGTTCTCTCACCTCATTAGTTAAATTAGCAATTAATCCATCAGCACCCATCGATAATTGCCGTGACATCTCGTCACGCTCAGAAGTGGCTTCTTCCGCAATCTTTTTGTAATTTTTCACTTCATCAAGTGCTTTTTTATATTGATCATCAGTGCTTAAACCTGCAAATAATCTATTGATAGCAATTCCCACGGCCGACTCATCATTTGTAGTATGTGCCATAGAAACATTTTGAATCAAACCGTCAAGAAGCCTTAAACTTCTGGTGAGATCTTCGGTATTATCTTTCTTTTCGCTTTGATTTAAGTACAAGTGTTGCATAGCGCTAAGGAAATGACCTTGGGCTTCGCTGTTCTTCACACTATCCCAAATCGATGAGATCAAATCAACTGGATTATTGAAATCGATATTCACGTCGACTTGTTCGCGACTCTTCAACTCCATTTCGTCCATCTCTTGCATTTCGTAAAACTTCATGCACTGCTTGTTGAGGCTTTCATAGCCCAAATCTTGGAAACGAGGCAATAAACGGTCAAGTCCAGCAGCCATGAATTGAGCCCGAAGGTGAACTCTTATTCTATAATCTAGGCCGTATTGAATAATTGTATTTATCAATAGCATTGTACCTAAGAGATATTCCAAAAGATGGTTTTCCACATTGCCTGAATTGTTATTCACCCCAGAAGATCCGGCGTGTATATATTTCAATTCATCACTAGCACCTACTAGCGAGTTCATATATTTTCCTTTTCCATCTAAGGTTTTTTCGACTAAACGTAACCACAATTCGAATCTTTTGTATTGCTCTGGAACGGGAGGTTTTCTCACCAAGTGCTTCTTATTTGATACTTGTGAAAACGAGCTCGTCGATGCTCTTTTCCCAGGACTGCTATTAGTCGAAGGTTCTGCTTCAAATTCAAAGTAAGGCCTATTAGGAATAGCGTCCAATGCCTTAAGAATTCTATGATATTTCCCTTGATGTTCCCCATCGGTTTGACTGTAGTATGCTATCATAAAGGTTAGGGATTCCTGTGCAATTTTTCTAGTTAAAATTCTAGGTGAAAGAAGGGAACCTGCCACGGCACTGATGTATAAATTTGCATCAGTTCTAACTCTTTCAGCACCCAATTTTTGGTTCATCATGCATTTGAGGGCTTTGAGAGTATTGAACTCCTTATCAAAAATTTCATCGTTAATATCCGTGATATCCGACTGACATATATATTCCTGGACTTTGAGCAAATAGGCCGATAAAAGTGCATCACCCTGGAAATCATAGATGAAGTTTCTCACCCAATCTATGGGCTCAGTTCTGAGCGATACCCACAAGTTCTTCAACTGATCAGCCAGAATGGTCTTGGAAAGTAATTTTTTAGTGTAGAACTCGGGAGTTTTGGTGTTTTCGTTCTTGCTGGTCAAGTTTGTGGATTCAGACCGTTTGTGTTCCGTCAATGCATCTTGGTAGATCAACATCCACTTCTTGTCGGGGTTGTAATGGGACATCTCCTGTTTTGCCTGAGGAGGCAACGACTTGAAGTCTCTCTTTTCCATAAGGATCTTGAACATCCGGTCGATCTCATATACCAGGCTTGGTTTTTCTAGTACGAAGCCGTTCATGCTTCCCGAAGTCAACGGGTCGTTGTTGCTTCCAAGAGATAATGATGGTCTAGATATTATGGATGGGTTGGAGATCGATGAAGATTTTCTGGATCCGTTGGTGACACTTCCACGGGTCGATGGTTTGATAGTACCAAGGGACGAGGATGCAGAGTTGACAGCGGTGGGGGTGTCGTAGGGGTTCTTGGAACTGGAGGCGCCAGAAGACGTCGAAATGCTATAGGCCGAAGCATGGCGGGAATGATTGGAATTGGTGATCTGGGAGGTGGGCACGATGCTGGTGGATGCGGACGACACTGAGCGGGATGTGTGGGATTTGGACAACGATAGCGACGTGGCCACGCTGTTTTGACGTCGGGAGGGCTGGGAATGGACCAGGTGGTGGGACAACGACGATGCGGATACTCCGGTACCCGATGAATCGAGCGAGGATACATCGCTAGAGCTATCGTTGGCGCCGCTGACATTAGTGCCGCTGGCATTGGAGTTGCCACTGCCGTTAAAGCGGTCTTTGGCCTTTCTTAAGCTGAAGATGGAGCTCGACGACACCCGGTTCTGCTTGGAATCGGTGGCATAAGGATTGTGGCTGGGAGAAGTTGATTTGTAGGCGGCGTAGGGACGAGAGTTGTTGAGATCCTCCACCACGTCGCTGTTGAGTGTCAGGCCGCCCAGTGGTATGTCTGTCTTTCTCCTCATTGGCTGAATGGGGGCCTAGTTGATGGAGGTTTGGGGGCCGGTGATGCGAGAACGGGGACAGCGGTGTGAATGTGATTGAGTAAAGTTTGCTGGGGAGCACGAGGCAGCAGTATCGATGCTGTCAGGGCAATGGGAGGCCAGGTTGAGTACTGCCTGGGGGCGTCTGAAGGTCAGGGGCAGCAGATAAAGACACGAAAGTTAAGTGATGGTGCCTGAGCCGAAGAATGTGGTGGATTAGTCGACGCGGGCGGTTGGCGGTTGGCGGTGCGGCAGCAGTTTGCGCGGTGGTCTTGCGACGGCTAGAGTGAGGGACCAGGGTAGCGTAGCTAGCGAGGGCTCCACCGCGAGGCTTTCGCGTGCAAAGTTTACCGAGATATGTTTAGCGACAGCCTCGAGCCGAAACAAGGCCGACACGACTGCGTTACATACGTGGGAGGGGCAGACTACAGGGTACGGTTGGTGGTGCGGTTGGTGGTGCGGTTGGGTGCGGTTGGCTAGTGTAGGGTAGTTAGTGTAATATAGTTAGTGATGGTGGTTGCGTGTCCGGTGTGGTGTGGTCGGTGGTTGGCATTAGTGACCTGCGATGGGATCACCGGGATTGCGCTTAGCGAACTGTCAACTAGAGGGGCGGCCTGTGGTGGGCCGGCAGGTGCCAGGGTGTTCGATGGGTTCCCTACAGGTACCTACTACACACCGTAACCGAAACGCTGATCCCAATCTGGCGCCATTTTGGGGAGAGCACACGAGAAATCCAGCGGTGGTCCCCATCACATTACCGCGTGAACGTGGGTTATTTTGGGTATAGACAGGACCCCCGACCGAAGGCTATGGGTATTGGGTCTCATGAGTGTCCCAAAAGGGTTAAATTAGGTGGTGGTGTGCAGGCTGATTTATTGGGTGCATTGTATGAATTGTGCGCGGTGTCTGAATACATGCTGTTGCTTTGGGACGGTTTGAAGGTTGTTTGAAACGGTTTGAATGCTGTTTGGGATGAACAAGAGCATTGGTTACTATGCGGGTGCGATGTGGGGGCATCGGGCGAGGTGCATGGGGTTATTTCGTTACTGCTGTCTGATGCATGCACAGGTGCCTACATCCAACCCATCTAAGGCGCGTATAGGACGTTTTTGACCTGGCTGGTGCGGTGTTGGCATATTAAAGACGCGACACAGCACGCGGGGCGTTTAAAATACACGAGTCACGTGTACGCACTTGGTCCCCCTCTCGCTACCGTCGTTCATGCCTGCAATTACATTTACCCCGGCATTCTACTACATGATCCTGCAGCACCTACGCTTGATCTTTGCATCTCAATTACTAGATAGTCTATAGGGCATCCCGGGGGACAATTTCACCCACTGCCGTCAACAGCGCCCGATTATTGGCGATTCTCTTCTCCTATACTTTCCTTTAACATTTCCAACGTGTTATCTAAATCAGAGTTCATACGTTCGGTGAACTTTTTGGATTTGGACCCTTTTCTCTTCAACAGGCCCTTACTCTTGTCACTGGACCCCGACTTCACGCTCGTGTTGTCGTCTTGATCCTCGACGTTACTGTTCTCCATCTTATTGACAATGTCTGCCACTGCGTTCTTCATCTTTTTGTCCTTTTTCTGGGTCGTATTTTCTGTGTCTGTCTGAGGGTTTTCTGCCGTATCAGTTTCGGCGCTATCATTCGCATGTTCCTCTTTTGTTTCTGATGCTGGCGTAACCAGCTCTTCTTCAGTCTCTTCTTTATCATGGGGTGTTTCATCAGGAGTTTCGAAAGCTTCATCCTGAGACTTCAGTTCTTCTTCTTCTGGCTTCAACTCCTGCTTAGGTATATGTGGTGGATCAGATGCTAAATCTCCACTTCTGTCTTCATGGTTATTCGAATGGGGTATTAAATTCGAAAACACCTCGTACGAGAATTCGTCAAGGTTAATCTCACTAACATTTTCAGGCGTGTCCCATACTCCGATTTTGCTCCAGAATATCTTGCTGCGCAATAACGCCAACATGACGTATATCTTGATTAATTTGGACTCCTCGGTATGATCCAATGGCACCTGCTTGATGTTGCTATTCATTAAATCACCTCCCGTAGTTTCGCTGTCGCTGCTAGCACCCTCCTTGGGTGAAGCAAACCCGGCAAACGTAGAGGAGTTTCTCTTGAACATACTGGTATTGGCTGTGCTGTATGTGGCTTCATCAAATGCTCCAGAAGGCTCTATTTTGTACACATTGGACTTGATAGACCGCAATTTGGCAAATAACTCGCATATGTTTCTCAACTTGAGCAAACAGTAGTTACACAAGGGATAACTGGCGATATCTGCTTCTGAGGTATTGCCAGAGTCCACAAATGTGGTTGATCCTTGTAATAGCTTGAAATAGTATAACCGAGAATGCTCCAAAACATCCTCTCTTGATTCTCCACAAAAACTGCAAGGAAATTTGATGGCCACTGGGGCAACAGATGGATTAGTAGTGGTTCCTCCTGGTCTTAACTCTCCTTTATAGTTTGTCTTGAATGTTTCGTTCACGCCCTTGACAGGCTCGATCATCACACGCCCTTCGACTACACAGCTCCAAAACGTCTTCCCTTTTTGCCATCTATTAATAATGGAATTGTTTGGCAAAGAAGGGATAGTAGCCAAGGAGTGTTCCAATTCTTCTTGCCACAACTTCTTGAAGAACTTTAGCGTTTTCAAATTATTCAAATCGAACTGGAATTCTGGTTTGATCAACGCGTAGATGAACTGCTTGAATTCGTGGTTGTAATTATTCAAGTCCAATCTGATCGAATTAACCTTGGGCGAGAAGAGTAATGAATTTAATTGTTGTAAATGGTAAGCGGTAACCTGAGGCTCCAAATGAGGAGGCAACTCGTCTTCTCCCTTTGGCATTTCTTCGCCGTTTCCTGAGCCAGGATATGTCGATGAGTCCAAACCCAAGCTGTTGGTGGGGGGAAACTCGCCTTCCATTCTGGGGGTTCCCAATCGCGAATTGGTGGCGGACGAATGCTTCTGTTGTTCCTCGATCTTGAAAAATAAATCCTTCAAATCCTTCAACTGTTCCTGTAAGTCGCCGATGATGGTGTCCTTCTCGGCAAGTTCCTCATAAAGTTTACGGTTTTTGACCTTGAAATTGTATGTTTCTCTTGATGCGTTGCTGACCATTTGGTTGGCCTCGTTGAATAATGATGCAGTCAAGTCCTCGACCTCGCCTTGGAGTTTGGCGTTCTGGGACTCTGCCACTCGTTTTGCCTCTCGCGTGGTTCGCAATTCGTCTTGAACCTTGCTGAATTTGGGTAGTAACATTTGGTACCATTCCTCGTATTGGGCTAATTTGGTGTTTTGAAGCTTCAATTGGTTGATCTGCTTGTGGAGATGAAGTGAGGATTCCTCTAGCTCCAGCTGCTTGGCCACGGCGGTGACCAATTTGGTGGATAGAAGCGTCACTTCTTCCGTTAAGCGGGCGTCAAGTGATTGTTCGGCCATTGTTGCGGGTAATATTGGTCCCAGAGCGGTGTATTTGCGTATCTATTGGGTGGATAGTGGATGTGAGCGCGTTGAGTCAAGGTGGGGGCCTTTGGGTGAGCCGAATTGCTGATTTCAAGAGTGTTTGATCACTGGAATGTGGTGTTCGTGTCTTGGGATCGGGTCTCGTTTAGTCGCGGGAGACATCACGTGGACATTAGAGGGTAAGTGACATCGCGACATCGCGACATCGGCTGCAGCTGGGAGTACCTTTTAGCTAAGCTCTATCCACCCCAATCAGAGTGTGGCGACGGGTTCGACCAGTCCCGTGACGTCATGCTTCTGCCTATTGTCTTCCTCCCCTTCCCTCAAAAGCACCACCGGAAACCCGTGCCTTCTTATCTCCACCATTGCTAAGTTGCTTATCGCACGTGACCCACTGTTATCGAGCAGCTACGACTACTCCACATAGCGTTATACAGCCACCTATGACTCTGACCAGCCCGTTATAGCGAGATGATCAATAAGTACTCACTCAACTCGCCAATCGGCTACTCAAAAAATCCTTACAATCCTATCCAGCCGTCTGAACCTCGGAGTTCGCCATTTTCCACTGTTCCCACAAGCTCCACCATGCTTGATCCACAATATTTGTCCGACCTAGCCACGGCTAGCGGTGTATTGGATGATACCCCGTCACTGTATCGGCTACGACCGCTGGTTGATGAGACTAGCGGGTCCTGCAAACCTAGCGACGCTGATAATAAGAGTGACGGCCTCGGGGGCCTACCAATGGAGGTGTGGATCCAAGTGGCTGCCGAGCTCTCGCAATATGACTGCCTAAATATGATGCAAGTGTCGAAAGCGATGTACGGCGCAATGATCGACCGGTTGTACGAGCACATAGTAGTGGACCAACACTTTTCGAAGTTTAATAATGAGAAGGAGTATGGGTATAAGCGGGAGGTTATGCTCGAGGGTACGATCCACAAGTTGCCCTGCACCTATATCAACTCGTCCTACAGTTTCAAGCGATTTTTGAAGTCGGTGGATACCACTAGCATGTTGCGGATCAAGCGGTTTGAGTGCGTGAATCTTCCGGACTCACTCAATCTCTACGATCATGAAATCCACACCCAACTTATTGGGTTGTTCAAGGGTATGGGCCATTTGCACCAGCTCACATGGCTCAATGACAGCTTCCGGCTCTATTTTCTTTTCTGGCTTCCAAACAAGATGTTAATCGATACCTTAGTGTTGAACATCCAATTCGGTGGCTATATTGGCGAGCTCGAATCGCTCGTTGCGTCAGAAAGACCGTTGGTGTTCCCCAACCTTGTCAATTGCCAGATACGGCCGTTCGGCAATTCGAAACACTTGGTGAAAATTATCAACAGTTTGCTCGTGCATAATAATCCAGATATCAGTGACAACCTTGAGACATTGATCCTCTCTAAAACGAAAACCTTTGGTTCTTACAATTCCACTTGGTCGGATTGCAAGGAACTCTTGGTTCCAAACGAAGCTTCCATTCCACGGGAAGAACAAATGATGATATTTTTCAAGGAGTCGAACTTACAGTTTCTTTCCAATTTATCAACTTTCTCCGTGGATAATATGTCTGTATCCCCCATTGATGCAGAAACATTCATGAAATCGGTAAACCTAAACAACTTACACACGTTAATGTTGATGGGTGTTCAGGAATATCTGATTACAGGCGATATCACAACTCCATTTTTGTTGCGAATAAGCAAACACTTGACCAACTTGAAGTATTTGGCATTGGATTTTCGCCAGGCTTATGTCGACAGCATTCCCGACTTCCTAGATTGCTTACCAACCCGTAAACTAGTTTCGGCAGACTTGATCATAAGAAATAATACTACAAAAACATATTTGGACCATGGACTCGAGGAGAGCAATTATTACAATGGTTACGCATCTTCAATAGCATTATTCCATAGGACATTAAAGAGGCTTTCTGTTGAAGTCAGGGATGAACTGGTCCCGAATGGACTAATCGGAGGAGGCATGGCCCCTTATAGGCATTATTTGCTGTGTGTTCCTCCCAACACTCGCTTTTATTCGTTGCTTTCTCCTCTAGTTCACTTAGAGCAACTAAGAATAAATCCTGGAGATGAAGTTCAAGAGGTGGCACTATTAGTCCAGTCCTTAAGCAAATTACGGAAATTAGACATTTTCGGAAGTACGGCAGGAGGCTCACCCAACCTAGCGCTAGGGATGGTCCATCCTTCAATATATGACGAATGGTTTAAAGTTCAGCACGTCGCATTATTATATTTACGATATAACAATCAATTGGACTATATCAGAATAAACAAATGTGTGTTTGAATGCGTCGGAACTAAAGCAGAACCTCGCTTAGGCATTAGCAAATGGTTCGATGAACTGCTTAGGGTAAGGCCACCGGGGCCCTGTTCTGATTAAACTCTTATCGTTTACTTTCAATTCTCAAAATATATAGTTACCACCGCATTATATACATTAACTGGAATCCATTCTAAATATTCTGTAGTAATTCATTCCGTTTTAATTGAAGTTGCACTTTCATCGCCACAACTCTTGCGTATCTACACGGGATAGTCTGCGAGACCAATTCCAGTTTTCTGGTCAACCGAGGTTATTTGAAATATTGACGTGCAAATTAAATGTGTTCCAATTTCTGGGGGGAAGATACCAACTACATTTTAGATGTCATTAATGTCAGGGGAATGCACTCTGACATCAGTTTAGCTGGATCTAGAAGTCAACTTTTCACCTTCCCTGTAACCGTTGATGTTGATATTCGCACTGATCTCCACATGAAAACGATATGGTTATGAGACTTGCCGATTACAAGAGGCTATAAATACGGGACTTCCCCGGAAAACTTAATTCTGACTGTAGGAGGGACTATCCGAGTCTGGCAATATAGACTCAATAATTTGATGATAAACAATAGAGTCATAATCTCTAGTAATACCAATGGTTCCACAAATCACTTATAAACGGTTAGGCAATTCGGGCCTCCGAATCTCGCCTTTGATCATAGGGGGCATGAGCTTTGGAAAGAAGACCTGGGCCAATTGGGTGATTGAAGACGAGGAAGAAGTATTCAAAATTCTTAAGCGAGCATATGACAATGGGCTCAGGACATTCGACACGGCCGACGCCTATTCCAACGGGTATTCAGAAATATTGATAGGAAAGTTTCTCAAGAAGTACAGTATTCCTAGAGAAAAAGTGGTCATTTTAACCAAGGTGTTCAACCTAGTCAATCCCGATATTGATGGACCCAGGCTTCGGGAAACCGACCCGGACTTTGCCGCTTTTGAATGGGCCAACTCCAAAGGATTATCTAGAAAGCATATCCTTGATGGAGTCCAGGCATCGGTCCAGAGGCTCGGTACTTATATAGATGTGCTCCAGATCCATAGATTGGATAGGGACACTCCCAAAACCGAAATCATGAGAGCTCTCAATGATGTGGTTGAACAGGGCCATGCCAGGTATATTGGAGCGTCTACCATGAAAGCAGTAGAGTTTGCCCAATTGCAATTTATTGCTGAAAAGAATAACTGGGTCAAGTTCATCAGTATGCAAAACTTCTACAATTTGCTTCATCGCGAAGAAGAACGGGAAATGATACCATTTTGCAAGCAAAACGAATTTGGTGATGTAGGAATAATTCCATGGTCGCCTATCGCCAGAGGATTGTTGGCCCGTCCTCTAGAAGCAACCTCCGAATACAACAGAAACATTCAAACCGATTCGGTATTCAAAGTGATCGGCTTGGCTACCTTAAATGCTGCTGATAAGGAGATCATAAATAGGGTTGAAAAGCTTGCGAAAAAGCATAACGTTAGCATGGCAGTTGTCGCCACCAGCTGGTTGATAGGCAAGGGCACTATTCCGATTGTTGGAATTAATTCTGAGGCCAGAATTGATGATATAATCCGGGCCCTTTCTTTCCATTTGTCGGTCGAGGAATCGAAGTATTTGGAAGAGCCATACCTTCCCAAAGTGCCCTTGAATCAGTAGTGAAGTGATATAGATACCAAGAAAGTTACGTAATACACGATAATTGTTTAGAATGCAAAATATTACCCAATTGGCAGATTAACCAACACTGAGGAGGGACCCCTGCCGTCAAAAAACTGCCCCTAATGCCGAGCCTAATGTTATCCAGTCTTCTTGAGTTCAGGCTTCGTTCCCCTCCCTGGAGTTAACGGTGGAGAACCTCCACCGTTTGGCGGAACCTCTAGCCACCGGCTCATAATCCTGGAATTAAGCCCTCTGCACCATTTGGACGCACGCGATTTGTCGGATGGGCGGAACTTTTCTCATCGCCAACGATCGTGGCTATCGCTTCCTTGTTCCCGTCGCTAAACCCCGGCACAGCCCTCAACATGCCAACATCGCTTCGATTTGACCCACCACTGTTCTCCGCAGTATCACCCACGGCCTTTAGGGCCCCGAAGTGTCCTCAGGAGCGCCTGTTGGACATGGTGCCAGCCCCTCATTTGCCCCGCGTAGTTCATCGAGCCAATCATCGCCAGCTTCAAAACGGCGCGACGGACAACGTTTTCCACACCCAGAGGAAATTTCTTTTGCGCTTCGAAACTCCGAAGCCTACTCCTCCATGGCCATAGTAGCAACAGTGTAAACGGCCACTCATTAGGGCCATGTAGTTAGGTCCCAACTCGGATCTAAGGAACCGATTCCCAAAGTGGGTCACCGCCAAATCTCCTACACGCTAATTGCGTGGCGGATGTCTTTTCTTTTTGCGCCGCATTGTGCCATTGGCCCGATGAGTCAAGGACGTTCGGAGTAGGTTCGGAAAAACATCGCGCATGAGGCGGTCCCCGAAATCGCTATATAAAGCCAAGGTTGCAAGCTGGTTTTTGGAATCTGTACAGTTCTAAACTATCAATTCACATCTATATCCACATACAACAATGATTGGCCAACCCGTTATCAAAATGTCTGCTGCTGAAAAGGAAGCTCAAATTATGAAGGACATCAGAGCCTCTAATGTCAAGTTCGAGTCGAAATACGAAGGCTCTTTCTTTGGTGATATCTTCGGATTTGCTGTGATCAGAAACGGAAACTAAATGTTATGATTCGGATACACTTTATAGAATAATTTTAATGCTTATGACGATGGAAAGAACTCGTAGGTTCTCAATCTCGAGGGCACGTTGGATAGTATTTAGAGTGCAAAATAGGCAATCGCTGAAAATTTCTCTGCGACCCACAGTGTCACCTTAGTCACCAACTCATCGTTACATTCCAGTGTATCGACTGTCACATCCAGCCCCGTTCGTTCGTGTCTCCATAGAGACAACAGTGGTTGGAAACTTCTGCGGCCATACTTTATTGGCGTACCACTCCTGTGACGATTTTGGTACTATACGCAGGTTTCCAGCTAAATACTGAAGGACCTTGTCATTATTGGAGCTATTCGAGTCATGCTTCGTTTGATAGCGAACCAAGTACCAACAATCCTGTTGGTTCCTGTTTCCAGATCCGGAAAAGCTTGTAAGTGGTTATAAATCTATGATGCAGGTTCAGAGCGCTGTATGCAGAAGGCTGGCTGCTTATTCGCAGCCATGTTTCACACCAACACGGTTATAGTTATGAGAACTTCTCTAGGGGTTATTCTTTAAGTTGCATATCAACCACCCCACACCTCCAAGTGTCGAATACATGCCCCACTCCCATATTTGTTGTTATAAGAATATGTATACGAAAACAGCAAAGATCTTTCCACAAAGAATCACACTTGTTCATTGCTATAGACATAAGCAACGGTTCTCGGCAATTTCCATGATTTGAGAGAGAAAAGTGATTCCAAGGGTTCAGTTAGCAAATTTGGATCTGGCCCTCAACTTTGGACCGTTGCAATAGAACAAAACCGGAATAAGAATCATTATAATCGTAATAAATCCCAAAACCGAAGATCCCCAACCAACAGGAAACCTATTGGTCTTTAAGTTGCTAAATAAGGCATGCCCGAATAGAGGGAAAGATCCTGCGATGCACGATCTGAATAAATCATTTCCAGCATAAACCGATGCAATGAAGCGATAGAACGAAGATCCTAAATAATTGAACAAAGCCTGGAAAATGAAGAATGAACCGAATGTGAAAATTGTTGCACCAGCCAATGGTCCCATCCAGTGAATACCATCTGCCGAAGTCCATCCGAAAATGAATAATCCAACCGGCATCCAACACCCTCCAAAAATTGCAAATGGTATCACATTTTCGGGAGGCACCATTACTCCCGCCTTCAATTTTCTCGTAAACATCCGTTCCATGAAGAATAGATAAAATCCACAGGAGATTAAAACGCCAATAATAATCGAGCAATAAGATACCCCCATTTCTATCAATGTGAAATTATAAATTCCAAGGAAAACGATTGGAAAAGCTTCAAACCAAAGATATATGATAGAGTAGACCAACGAGATATATAAATTGACAAGTAATACAACTGGCTCCGTCAAAGAAATTTCTATTGGTCGCCAAAGGATTTCAATTGCCAAGTCCTTAACATTCGTGTTCTTATTTCTTTGTTCCTCTTTGGTGGTATACCTCTTATCGCCTGTAATTTTCCTGAGTCTCTCAGCTTTTCTCAAAAGCAAGGTCTCCCCGTGAGTTTCAGGAAGGAACCAGCCAAGCACTAAGAACGTACTTCCACTAATAATAGCCATAAACCAAAAGGTCCATCTCCACCCTCCTTTCACAGTCAACACGGACCCAATTAATGGTCCAATAGAAGGTCCACAAACAGCACCAATGCTCCAAGCTGCTAGACCTAATGGTGCGTAAGGAAGGTTTAAAACATCGATGACTGAGGCGCCGCCAGTTGCTAATGCTGGAGAAGCAAAAATTCCCCCAAGGAACCGCAATATACATAACGAAGATATGTGCTTAGCTAACGCAGTTGGGATCTGAAGAATAAAGAAAATGAATAAAGTAACAACATAAATTGAAGTTCTTCCAAAAAATGCATTTTCGGACATTGGGGAAAAAACCATAGGGCCGATACCGTACCCTACAACGAACAATGTTAAAGGTAAATTCGCCACTGTACTCGAAACATGCAATTCTTTCATAATTTCCTCAATGCCAGGGGTGTAGATGGCAGAACCCATATAGACCGAAGTAGTCAAAAATGCAATCTCAAAAATAAGAAACACCTTTTGGTATGATGGCCAATTGTGAGGGTTTTCAGGGTCATCTGGGCTATCCCACTCGACATAAATCAAATCATCGTTTTCTTTGACTGCATCCGAAGTTGATGAAGTCGAGTTCTCCGATGAGTGTACTGTTTCTGGTTTCACTTCCCGTGCTTTTAGATAAGTTTCAGGAACAACATAACCTATCTCGTCTTCATTATGAATGAAGAATCTATGACCACTGAGCCTATAGATACACCTTCCCCAATAACTATCCCTCAAAAATCTGTGAACCATTATAACTGTTTAGATAGAAAAGTGCTAAAATAGTCTGTAAGAACTGAATAGTTGCCAATTTCGTACGCTTTATACTCATACCACGTAATTTCCATGCAAATAAACTACCTATAGCTAAAACTTACTCCGTGTATGCAAGAAAATGCCTCATATCAGTGCAAAACTACGATGCTATTGATTTTCAATAATAGCTGGAAGTTGCAGCCTGCTGTCCAGCTGCAGAGAGCCCTAACTTCCCAGGCGTTGCTATCACCTTATAATAGAGAAGAGGATAATACGAGAGGCTCAAGGTGCACAGGACAGACGGATAGGCATTGTATTATATATATAGATTAAAATATTGTTGCCAAGTATAATTAAATGTAATTGAGGATGCGAACTATTTTTTAGTTAGTCATCCCCTTGACATCTCTAAGGGCCTAGACTGTCGAACATGGATAACTGTCAGCATCTTTTAGTGCCATGGTGATAGATGGGAATACCGAAGTGGTACCAATTAGATTCTTTAGCAGTTGCACCAACCATTTGGCGCTCCACATACCCCGCCAAGATTCATTTGCACCCATGCATATATGCAGTAGCAAGTCTATATATTGATAATACTTTAGTAATTTAGCACATGTAAATAAGACAGTTCTAGAACCGACTTTCAACTCTATGGGTAATAGTATGTTATTTGGGCTCATATTAGCCCTAATGACATTATGGTAAGCTGGAGAACTTTTATGGAGAGTCGGGACCTGCATTTCACTGCTGTGGTCAAAACGTAATTGGAAGCAAACAGCAAGACTTTCAACCAATCACCCGCATCCCCATAAAGTTTGACATTTTTATTGCTCTCTGTCTGACGTACCACCTATCCCGAAGGGTGTGGATTATACGATGCTTTGTTGACCATGAACCTTGAAATACGATACCCAAGTGGCTAATTAGAACTTCCTGTTTGAGGAACGAGTTTCTTACTGATAAGGTTACTAAGGAAATGTCCAAAAGTAAAGCTTGCAAAAATTGCCTTCATAGCTTGGAATGCTACTTGCGACGACTTGGATTTTGTGAACAAGAGGATTTTTTAGCAAAGTGTTATTGAACACCGTGTTGACAAATATGCAAGAGAAGTTTAGGGTGCAGATGCAACGAACCTTTGACCAAACACTTCCCTCCTAGGCCGCACAAGCTATTAACGACCATACTCACTGTATAAGATGTGCTATGATGGCAGTGGTGTGTTCTCATATGTCGTGCGGCTGTACTCCAGTAGGCTAAATTGCTCGCATTTAGGTGATATTTTTTGCAACAGGACATGCATAGTTAAACTGCAAGTCTGCAAGTGTATATCAGTTTAAAAACAGCTTGGGCCAATATAATCTCATAGTAATCTTAGACGGAATATTGCGATCTTGGTTGTAACTTGATTGGCTCAGAGTTGCATTTTCGTATTGGTAAACAAGCTTTCTGTGTATATGAAATCCTGCACCTAGGGTTGGTTCTGCAGATGGACCGTTGAAAACGCAGGCACACGACATATAGTATGTAGTTAGCAGCCACCACAACGTTCTTTACAGCATCCAGATTATTTTTGCATGCGAAAGAACAGGCCAAAAATCAGTATTACCTAAAACAGTTTGTGCTTGTGCTAACTCCGTCCCTCGGCCTAGGCACTGAATTCTCGGCCTCACACAGATATCGATTATCCTTAACATACACAAAATCTACAGATTGTCTATTAGTAGCAGTTTGTTTAAAGTAATTATATACAGTTCTGCATATGCAATGAATAGAAAAGGAGGGTACTCCTTGTGATGCAATTTATTTGTGTACGATCAATTGGCGTATTTTGATCTAGCTCTCAATTTTGGACCATTCAAATAGAACAAAATGGGAATTGAGATCATGGCCACACAAATAAAGCCCAAGATGGAGGAACCCCACCCAACAAGAAACCTGTCAGTAGAAGTGTTCTCAAACAAGGCATGTCCGAACAATGGGAAGACAGCCGCAACCACAGATCTGAAAAAGGCATTGCCCGCAAATACAGAGGCGACATATCTGTAGAACGACATACCCAAGTAGTTGGACAAACATTGGAAGATGATGAAAGCACCAATGGCGAAAAGAGACGAGCCAATTAATGGAACAATCCAGTGGATATCCTTCGCAGCAGTCCAACCAAAGACGAAAACACCAGTTGGCATAAGAATACTACCAACAATTGCAACTGGAATAAACACTTCTGGGTAAATTTCTTCACCTCTCAACAATTTCTGAGTGAAGTACTTTCTGGCCCAAATCAAATAAAAGACACATCCGATGGCGATACCAATCATGACAGATACATAACTGACACCCATCTCAATCAAAGTAAAGTTGTAGATTCCAATGAAAACCATGGGGAAAGCTTCGAACCAAAGGTACATAATGGAATACACCAAGGCAATATAGATATCAATCAAGAACACCACTGGTTCGGTAAGAGTAACTTCAAAAGGTCTCCAGAAAGTATCAATGGCCCTTGCACGAATGGACATAGTAGAGTGGTGAATTTCATCCTCAGTAGTAATCTTTTCGTTACCAGTTCTTGCTCTCAATCTTTTGGCCTTTCTCAAGAGTAAAGTCTTAGCGTAAGTTTCAGGTAAAAAGAATGCAAGAGTAATTAAAGAACAACCACTGATGATGGCCATGAACCAGAAAGTCCATCTCCATGAACCTTTGACGGTTAAGACAGATCCAACCAATGGACCGAGAGAAGGCCCACACACGGCAGCCATGGACCAACTGGCAATACCAACTGGACCATATGGAATACTCAAAATATCCATGATGGATGCACCACCAGTGGCCAAAGCAGGAGAACCAAAGAAACCTGCGAGAAGTCTCAACACTGCCAACGAGGCAATGTTCTTGGACAAAGCAGTGGGGATTTGCAAAATGAAGAAGATGAACAAGGTAATGATGTAAAGCCAAGTTCTACCAAGAGTAGCGTTTTCAGATAAGGGTGAAAACACCATGGGACCAATACCGTAACCAATGACAAACATGGTCAATGGCAAGGTAGCCTTGACTCTGGTAGTCTGGAATGATTCCATAATTTCCTCGACACCAGGAGTATAGACAGCAGAGCCGATATAGACCGACACAGTCAAGAATGCAATTTCGAAAATGAAGAACACCTTTTGGTAAAGAGGCCAATTCAAAGGATTTTCAGGGTCATCGGGTCCATCCCAATCCACAATAATGTGATCCCCTTTCCTGACCGTGGCTGACGACGCCGACGACGAGTCGGAACCCATATCGTTCTGCACGTTGCTCAGCTGGGTAACAATTTTGTTACCCTCGTCATCTTCAGCATCAATATCTTTGGCGTCGTCAGTGTCCTCCTCCTTATCGGTAGCGATCTCTTTAGCGTCACTATACTCAGCAAGATACCTTTCAGGAATCACATAATCGGATTGTTCCTCCTTGTGTCTGAAAAGCTTCTTACCTGAAAGGTGATAAACGGTTCGACCGAAAAAACTATCTCTAATAAAACGGTAATGCATTATAAAACTTGTTTCTAAGTTTACTGGCCTTAGAGAGCATGGAAATCCATACAAATTTATACCCGAGTGAATTGAGAGTTAAACAATTTTGCAGATGCCAAAGGCTGCAGTTACACAAACGCAGCCCATCATCAGAACCTGCAATTACTAATACACGGCGTAGACAATACGAAGTATGCGGACGGCTGCGGACGGCTGCGGAGTTGAGCCACATGGAGCTATTGCAGTTACGTGCTGACAAACCGAGGGTGACCCGAACGCCTACCTACCAGGAAACACATACGTATCAGATGGTAATATTGCCTACCGGGTACTTCAAACCGGGGGTTCCTCTACCGGAAGTACTGCGTGCCTGGTGGCTGCTTGATGTATCATTCGCGGCGGTTTTGACACCTGTTCCCTGAAGATTACCAGAGTGATTAATAATTCCCTCAAAGTAAATCCTTGTGTAATCATCACCCACCCCTCATCAGAGCCGCTGGGTGCTGAACTTACAAGGCTAAGTCTGTCTGATTAGTGATTTGTGGGAGGCTGATCTATTCTCGCGTAATCCGCCGCATGCTATCTCCACCGATTAGTGCATGTAGTGCACATTTTTGCATGTTGCGCTCAGAAACAATGTGAGTCACCAGTGTTTCTCAAAATATCCGGCATATAGGGTAGAATTTGTCTGGATTGGGAAACGGATACGGAGAAATGTCCGTCACAAGCCGCTTCCTAACTGCGAACAGTTGCAACATGTAGTTTTGCCATCACCAGTATTGGCTTGACTTTCAGGATTTTTGGTCTGTGAAAAAGAGCAGTTGCTCCTTACCAGGGCATTGAATAACGAGGTTTGCGATTGAGGCCTCGATTCAGCTCTAGCAGTTTTAAATGAATAAATTCGGGCCCTGAACCCGTTAAAACCTTGGGCCGCTTTAAAAGTGATTTGCGATTGATATGACTAATACTGCCATGAGCCCAAACAGAGTTCTATTTTTTTTATTGTTTATCCGTAATATGAATGTGCCGCCCGGGTTATATCGTTTCGTTATCTGGAAACTACAAATAAAGTGATTTTTTGTTAATTTTCTATGTCAAAATCCTTAGACTCGAAGAACCATCTCCACGTCCCAACCTCCGTAATTATATGGGATATAATAAATAAACAAAAAAAATTAATAAATATTACTGGTGATTTTAATTGGCATACTTTGATCTTGCTCTCAACTTAGGACCGTTGATGTAGAACAACACAGGAATCAGGATCATCAACACCGTGATGAACCCAAGCAACGAGCTTCCCCATCCAACAAGGAATTTGTCCGTCTTCAAATTAGCAAACAACGCATGCCCAAACAAGGGAAACACACCAGCGATACACGATCTGAACAAGTCGTTACCAGCAAACACAGAAGCCAAGTATCTGTAAAACGACATGCCTAGGTAATTAAATAACGTCTGGAAAATGAAGAACGCACCAGCTGCGAAGATAGATGCACCAATCAATGGTGCTATCCAGTGAACACTCTTCGTAGCAGTCCATCCGAAAATGAACATTCCGATAGGCATCATCACACCTCCAACGATAGCGATAGGAATGAAGACTTCAGGGTACACCATTTCACCCCTAAGCAATTTAGCAGTGAAGGCTTTTCTGACCCAGATCAAATAAAGAAAACATCCAGAACCAATACCGATAATAATGGCAACGTAAGCAACACCCATTTCAACCAAGGTAAAGTTGTAAATTCCCATAAACACCATGGGGAACGCTTCGAACCAGAGATACAAGATGGAGTAAACCAATGCGATATAGATATCAATCAAGAACACAACGGGCTCAGTGAGAGCCACTTCAATTGGTCTCCACAAGGTGTCGACGACAACTTCATGCATTGTCATCTTGGAGTTTGCAACTTCTTCTTCGGTAGTAATGTTTTGGTTTCCAGTTCTTGCTCTCAATCTTTTGGCCTTTCTCAAGAGTAAAGTCTTACTGTAACTTTCGGGTAAGAGAAAGGTAAGTGTGAGCAACGAACAGCCACTGATGATGGCCATGAACCAGAAAGTCCATCTCCATGAACCTTTGACGGTCAAGACAGATCCAACCAATGGACCGAGAGAGGGCCCACACACGGCAGCCATGGACCAACTGGCAATACCAACGGGACCATATGGAATACTCAAGATATCAGCAATGGAAGCGCCACCAGTGGCCAAAGCAGGTCCTCCAAAAAATCCAGCAAGGAATCTCAACACAGACAACGAAGCTATGTTCTTAGCCAAAGCAGTAGGGATTTGCAAAATGAAAAAAATGAATAATGTCACGATATAAATGGACGTTCTTCCAAAAACAGCGTTTTCAGACATAGGCGAGAAGAACATGGGCCCGATACCGTAGCCAATCACGAACATTGTCAAGGGTATGGTGGCCTTAGTTTGATCAATTTGAAAGTCTTCCATGATCTGTTCTATTCCCGGAGTATACACAGCAGAACCAATGTACACTGACAAGGTCAAAAATGCAATTTCAAAGATGAAGAACGCCTTTTGGATAAGCGGCCAGTTCTGGGGGTTCTCTGGATCATCTTCCCCGTCCCAATCGACAAAGATCTTGCCGTCTGGATTCACCGTGGTAATCGAATTGGCTGACACGTCACTGGTACCCGATGACTCGTTGCTCAGGTCTAGCACATCAGTGGTGGCTATTTTGAATTCTTCGCTCTTCTCAAGACCATCGTTTAAATATTTGTTGGGCACCACGTAGTCAGGGTGCTCTTCCCTATGAGTGAAGAACCTTTTCCCAGAAAGATGGTACACCATTCTTCCGTAGAAGCTGTCCCTTAAGAATCTATAATGCATTGTAAATGTGAATATTTGAGTAGTAGATCAATGTTGAGTTGCTAAACTTGATACCACAGGCAAAATTGTGGCTACCTCGATGTCTTTATATATCCTGCGATGAGATCCGATTACAAATAGTTCGCGACGCAGATGGTTGGGCTCCGTTGTATGATTAATAATTAGACACCTCCGTATAGCGGCGCAAACGGAAATATGAAGGATTGCATACTGAGCCCCATATTGACACGGAGGTTAGGCGGCACTATTACGCAAGATAATGTGGCATAGAGCATTTAGGGAAAATAATATGGCTGATCGGCGGCCGCAAAAAATTGCTGCAACCAACAATTTCGCTAGCTTATTAATTTGTGCAGGTCGCATCCAAACGATGAAGCGGCGTTACTCAGCCGTTTCATTTGTTGTCGCAGCAAATGCATCAGTGTGCCAGGCAACGCTGTAGCTTTTGCACGTTTAGCGTTTGATCATAATGAGTCAAACGGTAGAGGGTCGGGTCTGGACCTAGAGATACATACCGTTGAGGTAATGCCATCCATTTTAAACGTGGTGAACTAGCTAGGTCCCCTAGTGCGTGGTGTGCACATGCCGCGCTGGATCCCTGCGTATTTGGCCAAGCCACTTGCATTTGTCAGCCCTCACTATTTCCTGGTTATTTACAATTCAGTGATCCTGCACATATTTCGCCTTTTGTGTCAACTTCTACCTTATACATATGCGCTCTACGGATCGACCCCAGTACCTGGGGGCTGCAATGCCGTCTAAATGTAACCCGTGCTTACTTATGCATTCGTCGGATTTTTATGCAACCAGAATTATTCAATACATGAGCTGTAGATTTTTCTAGAAAGGAGCTATTCAAGGCTTAGACTGAATGTTATTTTTGCCATCATCAGTAGCCGGTCCATCCGTGAAGGAAGTACCCCTCGGTGTTGCGTTTTGTCGGCTTTAACATGCGCTTTGGTACATTTTATTCCGTCGTATATGGTCCAGACACAATTTATTCCGTGCGTTGGTCGTTTTCGGTCAGACATGTCTTCCGTCTATCGTCCATCGTAGTCTGTCCAGGCACAATTGAGGCCGTTTTGTCGTGGTCTTTTCAGACAATTAAGCATGGTCCAATTGAGCATGGTCCAATTGAGCCTGGCTTAATTGAGGTAGCCTTTGACCTCTCTGGTAGTTGATGTCACTTTTGGTGTCTAAATTTAACGATCGTATGTGTCTGCATCATGTTGGGTTGAGAGCGTTTGGTAAACCTATCAGATGGCAACTTTGCAAGGAGCCATGTCAAGGGCCATGCACAGGATGCACGGCATGCGTAAAAATCATGTTTAGCGTATGGCTACTGCTTTGCATTAGTCAGTTACAATAGTATTGACTGCGGAAATAAGACGGCCCGGCAGCCGCGGATAACAGCCTTCGGATTCAGTACTCCACTCACATCATCAGCACTCTATGACACATCAATTCTAGATGTCATGGAGCCGTAAATCGCTAGCACCAAGCCGTAATGCCGTACACCGTAACTGCACATGGTGGGGTGCATCCATAAATAACGTCAGGAATTAATCTCGTGCATTCTCTCACGCACCGTTCTATGCACAACTAAACATTTAGCAAATAATAATATTCAGGTACATGTATATTTTCCACTCATTTCATACATTAAAATAAATAATCATCCACTATCATCTCTAGAGAGATCCTACTTACAACTTCTCAGCAGGTTGTGGTCTACCAATGGTAGTGATATCGTCGTAGATCAAGGTGGTAACAAAGTCGCTGTACTTTTCAGCCGAAGCTTCGGGTGCAAAATAAGCCAAGGCAGGCTTGAACTTGTGTCCTGGCTTAGCATCCTTGACCAAGTTGGCGTATTCTTCGTCCAACAACTTCTTGACGTATTGCTTGGTGATGGTCACACCCTTGTCGGTCTTCGCACCGTGGGTGACCCATTGCCAGATTTGGGTTCTGGAAACTTCAGCAGTGGCAGCGTCTTCCATCAAGTAGTTGATAGGAACACAACCAATATTTCTCAACCAAGCTTCAATGTATGAGAGACCAATGATGATGTTGGTTCTGATACCTTGTTCGGTAATCTTGGCATCAGGAATGAATGGACTCAACAAGTCTCTTTGGGTGATTTCCTTGTATGGAGTCTTTGGAGGAACATTGATTTGGTTTGGTCCCTTCATGTGCTCGTTGAATACCTGCAACACCACTGGAACCAACGCAGGGTGGGCAACCCAACAAGAGTCACAACCAGCATTGACTTCTCTCAACTTGTCCTTAGCCACGTTTTCCAAAGCAATTCTGTTTCTTTCCTTGTCAACCTTGATTGGAATTTGCGCAGCCATACCACCCAAGGCATGGACCTGTCTCTTGTGGGTAGTGTGCACCAACAACTTGACGTATGCAGACATAAATGGAGCACTCATGGTGACTTGGGATCTCTCTGGCAAGATAAAGTCAGGATGGTTACGCAACGACTTGATGTAGGAGAAAATGTAATCCCATCTACCACAGTTCAAACCACCAATGTGTTGTCTCAATTGATAGATGATTTCATCCATTTGGAAAGCTGCTGGTAAAGTTTCAATCAAAACCGATCCTCTGATGGTACCTCTTGGAATACCAATGTAATCTTGCGCATGGTTGAAAATGTCGTTCCACAACTTGGCTTCCAAGTGGTGTTCCATCTTGGGCAAGTAGAAGTAAGGACCAAAGCCTTGGGCAATAGCTTCCTTGGCATTGTTGTAGAAGTAGATGGCGAAATCAAAGATACCACCAGAAACTGGCTCTCCGTCAACCAACACGTGCTTTTCATCCAAATGCCAGCCTCTAGGTCTGACAATCAAGGTAGGAATGTGTCTACCAGGAGTCTGGTCCAAGGTGTACTTCTTGCCGTTGGTTTCATAAGACAAGTTTCTTCTCACACCGTCGTACAAGTTTACCTGGCCATCCACGAGGTTGTTCCAGGCAGGGGTAAGCGAGTCCTCGAAATCGGCCATGTAGGTGGCCACTCCCGAGTTCAAGGCATTGATCACCATCTTACGGTCAGTAGGACCGGTGATTTCGACTCTTCTGTCTTGCAAGCCCTTGGCCAATGGAGGTCCGGTCCAGGTAGGGTCGTTTCTGATGTAGGCGGTTTCGGGCAAGAAATCGGGCAAGTGGCCCTGGTCTCTCAATTCTTGCTGCTTCTTTCTGTTGGCCAACAATCTCTTTCTTTCTGGCTGGAAGTTCCGGTGCAAGGTTGCAACCAAAGCCAACGCTTCCTGGCTCAAAACGTGCTTAGCATTGCTGGGAATAGGCGCCAAGATTTGGACACCCTTTACTTTATCTGCGGTTTTAGGAAAAGGACTGGACATGATTATTTTTCGTTTGTGGGGTGAAATTTGCTAACCGGCAACCGAGTTCTTTATATACTACCCCGGATTTCTTTACTTCGGGGCAGCGGGGCCGAGTCAGACACACATGTGAAGAGTCGCATGCGATAACCGCTGGCAAATAGCAACCGGGAGGGCATGTTATCGGGCGTTCGGATCCCACCGACAGCCCGCGTGCCTCGGCCTGTGCCGGACGGGGTCGTGTGTCCACCGCAGATATGCTATCACACCCTATCTGGCCATACAAACGGGCCGGGCCCGAGTCACAATCCACCCGGCGGCCTCTGGCCTGAGTCACATCAGCTGTTTCTTGCTGATATTCTCGGGTGATCTACGGATACCCCTTGATAAGGCAGGCCACGCCCAACCAAAGCCATGCGGATCACCGGAACTGTCATTTTCCGTCACGTGGGCGGGCCCCAATCGTCATCAACGTCTCAACAGAACACCGTCACCGTGTGGCCCCAGGACTCCGACATTGATCTAGAACATTCGCTCCGTATAAAAGGATGGGTTTGCCCTGTAAATAAGCTGCTCCGGCATTCAGCACCGTCCAGGAAAGTTTGTTGAGCCCAAAACTAACACACCATCCCCCATGCCTTTTCCACTTCGGAACCGAAAATTCACACTTCGGAGTTTGGACAATGTGATCAGGGGTGGTGTGGGGCACTCCGAGAATGGTACGTAATAAGTCAAGACTGGTACTGAGCACCACGAGTTCTACAAGTGGTATCATGGTCATCACTATTGCATTTTCGTATATATATTACATTTGATACACCCCTATTCCCGGAGTCAAAGATCCCCAGTTGAAAAGTCCAAATGCTCCATATCCAAATGGCGATAGGATGTTTGGTTGAATAGTTCAGGGTCGGGGTGGTGTTAAACAGGGCTACTGGAGTGATCAAGTAGACCGTATTGTGTGCTATGGCCAACTCTTTCAATAGATTGTGGACCTTTTCTACCGAAGACCCCCTAATGTACCGAAAAGATAATTCGATTTGGACGAATCAAGGGTGTAATAGAACTCGGTTATAATTTGCAATTGCCCATTAGTGTCACCTAAAATCCATAGAAGGAGTGTAAGTTCTCCACCAAACTGAACAGTATTCTTTTAGTCGGATCCGAATAACTCAAAGAAATGGTTAAGAACCGCTACCACGCCTGCTTGGTGGTATATTCCCATTAGCACGGCCATGATGGCATTGAATACGTACCAGGAGAAAATAACCATGGATACACCAAGGCTGCCGTTCACTAGGTCTTCTCCAACTACGAATGGGAGGAATATATAGGCCTGAACGCTTAATTATGTATAGAACAGGCCCATATACAAGGTACAATGGGACCAAACTGCGGGCCGGCGTCGAAGAGAACTTCGATGGAATCGAAGCTGAATAATCGAAGATGCGGCAGCAAAGCACCTCTAGCGACTGGAAGTGTTCATCAAGATGGATCCAGGAATTGTGGTCAGTGAGGGCCATACGGAGGGTCGTGAAGAGAACGACCAAACTGAAATGGGTAAACAGAGGCAGAAAAAGAGTCGGACTAAGGGCTAAGTAGGGGCCCAATAAGAGCCAAAATTGGCTCGCTATAGTGACCAGTATCATTCGTAGTAGAAACTGTTGGTGTATTGAACTAGTTGAGATCACACGATCACAATGACGTTATCAAGCTTATCCAGCAATTATTCATTTTTGGTGGTTAGTAGAGTATTTGGTATTTTCTGAAAAAAAGTACAATTCTAAAATCACCTTTACCAAATGGTATTGATGCAGTGGCAGAATTCTCCCAGCAGCTACTTTAGTTCTTCCCTCCGAGCTGGAAACCATCGGTTACAAAGCTCCTACACTTGTCTATAGCAACCTATTATTACCTATACACCAAGGGTGCAACTGCGACCATCATGGACTGCATATAGTCCGATAGTCTTGATAGCGATACGGCTGTTAAATAGCACACGGCTGGAACCGATTCACTGGTCTAAGCCTTAGCCCATTGGGTACCTTTTTGCAATGGTCCCAACAAGCCTTCTTGACGAGGAATGTACTCAACTCTACGGTAGGAGTTGATGTTCTTTCTCAACACAAATTGGTAACAAGTAGCAGTACCGTTTCTGGAAGCAATGGTGGAAGAAGCCAAGAAGTATTCCCAGATTCTGTACCATCTGACTCCGTACTTGTTGATGGCCTTGTCCTTGTTACCGATCCAGTTTCTGTACCATCTCCAGAGGGTACCGGAGTAGTGGACACCAATGTTGTCGACAGAAACAATTTCAAAACCAACCGATTCCAAACAGGAAGCAACAAAACTCAATGGAGTGGAAGCATCGGCACCAGGGAAAATGTACTTGTTCATGAACAATCCCCAGTTCAAGTCCTCGTATTGCCAGTTCTTTCTCAAACCAGCATATTGCAAAAAGAACAACCCATCGTCTTCCAAAGAGTTGTGGACTTGTTCCAAAAAGGTGGAGAATCTTCTAATACCAACGTGTTCAGCCATCTCCAAACAGGTGATCTTGTCGTACAAACCGTTTGGCTTGTCAGACTTTGGAGCATCACGGTAATCAACACAGACAATCTTGGACTGGTCGGAGTCCACGCCATATTCACTCAACAATTGGTTACCCCACTTGGTTTGATTCTTACCCAAAGTGATACCAGTGACACGAGCACCACGTTGAGAAGAGGCATAGGTGGCCCAGGTACCCCAGCCACAACCCAAGTCCAAAACGTGTTCGCCCTTGCGGAGATCGATCTTGTCAGCCACAATAGTCAACTTGTTATCCTGCAATTCTTCCAATGTCTCTTCCTTAGTGTTGTCGCTGATCACACCTGAGGTGTAGATCATACGAGGACCCAAGAACCAGGTGTAGAAATCGTCACCTCTGTCGTAGTGGTCTCTGACCTGCTCTTCATCTTGCGATTGAGAGTGCATAATCACTTCTGGGATCATTCCCAACAAGAAGTATCTGAACAAGGAAAGGGTGAATCTGAAGTTGGCCCAGTCGTGCTTGTATTCCATGACATCCAAACAGTCGCCCTTGAAAGAAACCTTGCCTTCAAAGAACAATTCTTGGAACGTCTCAATGGGGATCTTGGTACCTTGTCCGTTGTTGGAAGTTTCGTATTTAGCCTTCAATTCGTCAGTGTGGTACTCCAAGTAGTAGGAAATAGGGCGGTTAGGGTACTTGGCCTTTTCGTTCAAACGAGGAGAGTAACTGGACAAAATGGTCCAGTAAGCCATCATGATTGGAACAGCAAACAAAACAAAGAAGAACAACCAAGTCTTGAATCCCAAACCAAGCTTTCTGGTGACAAAGTATGGAATAAGCACCATGAATCCGGCCATGGCCAAATTGCTAAAGTGCTTAGATCCTGGGCCATCAGCAGGCAATGGAGCATTGTGGATGGAAGGAGAAGCGGAAGTCAAAACACCACTCTCGTCGGTGGCCGGCGGAGTGGGCCCGGAGGCAGGAGTCTTGATAAACTCGACGTTTTTCAACATGGTGGTGAAGAAGTGAAAATATATTGACGTGGAAGTGAAGAATTTGTCGGGGTCGGCCTGGGCCTCCAACGCGCCGCGGGCGAGAATTGGCGCTAGGGCAGTGGCCTCAGGTACCGTAGTGGTGCCGTAGTGGCGTAGTGCTGTCGCCGGAGATGGAAGAGAACTGCGGGCTATGACTATCCTGTCTCACTACACCCACTACCCAATGGTTCCGTGTCTGTCTACTAGCCATTTGCCTAGCGGCTGGGCCGTCCCTGATCGGACGTCGCACATGGGACCAAGCACCTACGAGACACCTGGGACACCAACAGGACCGCTGTAGCTACGAAACTGCCTCACTCTAGGGAAAGAACCTCCAATCTGTCTACACCGGCTCCAGGAACGCCAATTGGTTGCCTAGCCACCCAATTACGCCCTTGGACACTGGGATCAACCGGCCCTAATCGCCCGATCTCTACATCCGGCATATAGCCATACGATCTATATGCCGTACCAAGACTACCTTAACAAGCCCTAAACCACTGCCACCGCCAAGAGCAGCTGGACTGCGACAGGAGCAGGGCAAATCGCGGATCTGGGACAGATGTCACCCCACCTGCTTTCTTCGCTTGGTTCACATCGTACCCACTCAAATGTACCTTCATCATCCAAGAGGGCCAAGTTTTCGATTCGAAGGCCCTCCACGTCACAACCACCAGACCCCAAGATCTCCATCGCGCTCCCCACCACGCCCCTCGGGCGCCCTGCAGCCGGTGCCTGGGTCCCTGGCCCCATATCATCGGTTTCAGCCACAAACCGACCCAAACATTAACATCAACGCACATCACGTGACACAACACCACCATCATCAACATGGATAGGGCGCTCCACCACCAGCCCACCACTAGCGGTTTCTTCATGAAAGACAACAATATAGTCTTGATTGACTCGGACGATGACGGGGCGCTGGTCAAGCGCCAGAAGACCGACTCGTCCCTCCCGAAACTCACGCGTGGCTTTGGTTCTACGGCCGGATTGCTAGAGAGTGACGATGACCAGGATGGCGGCAGCACGTCCGTTCACGATGGTAACAGGCCACCAGCGGCCAACAATGCCGAAACCGCCGATATAGAAAGCTACGGCTCCGACCTCTCGGATGAAGCGCTTTCGTTGCCATCGCATTTGGCCCCCATAAACAGTGATACCGCCAGGCACCACCACCACGACTCCTCGGACGCAGGCGACTCCGAACAAGACTCGTCGGATGGGTCCGATGAATCAGAGCCTGAGATTGAACATGTCCCCCTCTCGGATATGGATCATGTGCCGCCTCAATTGATTATCGAGACAAGAAAGTACTTGAAGGAACACGGAAACATGAAGTTTCTCGAGAGATACTTGCCCACAGCTGCGTCTAGCGAAGACATCGTGCGTTTAATTGTACAGCTTGGGTTTGTGCCGCGGCACTTGCCCAAACCGGATAACAGCAATATCATGGTGCTCATCAAGTACTTGAATTATGCCATGGTCAAAGTCAGCTCGATCAGGACCAGACTCGAACAAGTTAAGACCATTGAAGATGCCTTGGAGCAGATTGAAAAGGCAGAAAAAATCTTGGTTATTACCGGAGCTGGGATTTCCACTAGCTTAGGAATACCTGACTTCCGTTCTTCCAAAGGGTTCTACTCACAAGTGCAATACTTGGGACTTTCCGATCCTCAGGAGGTGTTTGACTTGGAAATATTCCTCACCGACCCCAGCCTCTTTTATTCCATTGCCCATATGATTTTGCCTCCAGGTAAAATCTACAGTCCCCTCCATTCATTTATCCAAGTTATTCAATCCAAGGGAAAGCTCTTGCGGAACTATACACAGAACATCGACAATCTAGAGAGATATGCTGGCATTGAACCCGAAAAATTGGTACAATGCCACGGTTCGTTTGCCACCGCAACCTGCGTTACATGTAAATATAAAGTGGACGGAGAACAGATTTTTGATAAAATTAAATCCAAGGATGTGCCATATTGCCCCAAATGTTCTAAGCAAAGAAAAAAGCTCATGAAGAACGATGAGGATTCATATATTCCCGACAGTTATGGAGTTTTAAAGCCAGACATCACCTTTTTCGGTGAACCATTGCCCGAAGCGTTTCACGACCTGATCCGTAAGGACTTATCGGAATGTGATCTTTTGATAAGCGTTGGTACGTCGTTGAAAGTGGCACCTGTCGCCGATATCGTGGACAGAATCCCTGAGCATGTTCCTCAAATATTAATTAATAAAGACCCCATTGACCATTGCAATTTCGACGTCAGCTTATTGGGATACTGTGATGATGTCGCTAGTTATATTGCTTCCAGACTTGGGGAGGAGTGGGCTATTCCTCATGAAGATTATCCTACTATAACTGGCCAAGACAATTCAAATTTAGAATTAAGATTTGTGGATGAAGAATACCGAGAATATACCGTGACTAACAAGACCACCGCCAAAGCGCAATCCGAAGCCCCTGACGCACAACCCGAAAACCTTGCAGAATCCCCGAAACAGGGAATAAGCGGTCGACAAGAAGAAACCCCTACAAACGATCCTCTTCTTGACAAAACAACTACGAACGAACCCAACGAACCAATTGCTTGAATAATTTGCAATAATAATTTTGCACGTCTTACATAAGTAGTGCTGGCACTATGGCAAGTAGTACCACCTGATGCTACCGACTAATATATATCAAACAGCCTAAGGAGAAGTAGATGTAGAAGTATCAGTGGGACCATTTATGTGCAGGACACACATATAATTTTTACTGGAGCACCAAGACCCAATCAGTTACCACGATATGTTACGAATCGGCTGGCAGCTTCTCCGGAGGCGGATACCACCACAAGCACAGTCATGTATACGGAGCTATTCCGATATACCGAAACAACCGGCAGATTTGAAGGACCGGTTTAACCAGGACCTAGAGGACCTTTTCAAGAGCGATGAGCCCGATAGCACAACCGAAAAAGACCCAGCTACCTCCTCCACGAACAGCCCTTCCGATACAGCGGAGTTCGATATCCTCAGTGAGTTTATCAACCAAGAATACGAAAAGACCGCCGACTTTAAGGGCATAATAGACAAGTTCAACGTTGAGAAACCCCAGCATACCAGTACTGAAGAGTCAAACGAAACCTCGTTCGAGCTTGATTTTGTGGGGATGAACAAGCGAAGTAAAGACGAAGGCAAAACTATCGAGGAAGAAAAGCAATTGTTTCAGAATATTTTCGAATCATATATGAAACCGATCCAAGAAGGCAAAGAAGATGAAAACAAGATAATGTGGAACCTTCGAGACTCGGTCCACTCCACTAAGAACAAATTGGATCGTATAGTACACTCCCGAGAGCAGGTGGAATTTTCCAGGGTGTCCGTAAGATTGAAGAACGAAATGTTCTCCAAGACCAGGGACGCCTTGAGCCCCACCATCCACTACATTGAAAACATGGAATCCCAGGAACACATCGTGGGATATTTTGGTAAGACAGTAGATCACTGGTTGAATTTGGTGAAACAAGAGAATCAATACGAAGCATTATACTTGAACAAATTGCTCAAAGATGCCACAGAATTTTCGGACCAGCAACAGCTGTATGTGGATATGATCCGAACCGAGCTGACCCTGCGCCCGGATAGTCCTATCTTGAACGTAATAACCCTTCCCATCTTGGTGAACCAAATGATCAAAACTTGTGCATTTAAATTCCATAACGGACAATTGTCATACACCTTGTTCAATCTACTCAAGAAGGACGTCGCTCTTTACACTATGGCATGTAACCAGGACACATACAATGAGGTGTTGAGGATTCTCTGGATATTCAATGGGAAATCCAATCTCTACAACATTGAGATGGCATTTATGGAAATGAAGAATAATGGTTTCAACGGTGATTTTGTCACGTTTAACACCCTCAAGAAAATTATTATTGACTACCATAACTTGAAAATGGGCAAATTGGACTTAAATAGAGGAACGGGAATGCCACTATGGACAGTAGAAGACGACAAACGGGTGAACGGACTAGAGAGAAATTTGAGACAGTTGGCAGACAGATTAAAGCGCCAGGCACACTCGACATAGCCACCTAGGACGGAGAGAACAGGGCCAACATGTATATATGTAAAGTATAGTGACGTCGCGAGATTACGTAAGTGACAGTCAATGCGACAAACCCCATAACTTAAAATTCTATATCCGCAAACACAACCACACAACTTCCTTGTGACTATTTATAATTCGGCAGCTCAACCACGGTTACAACTGACTATTTATCGACACATAAACGTACATAACCCGTTCTACAGAAGCTGCAATCGAATTCGCCCCCAGCGGCACCATAAACATGACCATGTCTGATTTTGCTGGTTTCAGAGATGCATACAATCGGTCGGAATCGGCAACGCTGTCCCGACCAGAGTCAGCATCACCACTGGCCATCGACCCTTCCAAACAAACGTCCCTCAATATTCCCAGCATCAATGTCAAACCGGAAAACGTTGACAATCTTCTCAGCAAATCGCACGATATAAAGAAACAACTATCACAATCGTTCCAGGGTCGAGATGGCGGTAGTTTTGGCGGAGTGACGAAGCCCCAATCGCGTCGGAACTCGGTGATGATAAAGTCCAACAATGGCAGCGACAACGACGAGGATGATGACGACGATGGTCAAGGCAACGAACGCAAACGTCGCGACAACATCAACGACAAGATTCAGGAACTTCTTGCGTTAATTCCCACGGAGTTCTTCCAGGACAACAGCAATGAGTTGAGTAAAAACAGAGATGACAAGGCTAATGCTGAAGAAGCGGAAATCGCCGCGGCGGTGAAGAATTCGGGAACCAAAGACGGCAAACCCAATAAGGGCCAAATTTTGACCAAGTCGGTGGAATATCTCCAGTATTTACAGGGGCTAATTGACGAGAACAACCGTAAGGAGGTGGAGTTGATTATGAAGTTGAAAGGGTTGGAACTCCAGCAGCAGGGCAAGCCACAGAACGTGCCTATTTCCGTGGGCCACACCAGTGCCGAACAGGCGTTGGGCAAGATTGGCGTGGGTCCGCTCCTGGACGACTACTTCAAGATGGTTTTGGTCAACAGTGCCAATACCAACAAATCGGGCCAAAGGCGTGGCAGTGTGAGTTAACCGCGGCCCCTCTACAGCTAGGTAGGATCCGTATACTCGTGATAAATGCTCAATATAGTACTCTTTAGCACATTAGTCTATTTCTAATATGATCGGCCAGCCATTTTTTGTGCCAGGTGTTGTCACACCCGTTTCTTGAGCCGGCCAAGCCGTTCCCTCGTATCAGCATCTTCTCTCAAGTGGTACGCTGGTAAGTACCCTTTTTCCAGCTTCAAAAACGGATTGGGAACGGTGTTATCTACTCCTCCCAAGCTGGTGTAGCCCTCATCGTACATGGTACAGTAGTCCACATTGCACCCCACGAGAAAGTCCCAGATGTCCACATAGTTCCACTCTAAAAGTGGGTGGATCCGGAGAAATCTGGGCCAATGGTGGTCCGTGTACTGTTCAAAGTCAAGCTCCTGTGCATACGGATCGGTCCTCCTTACTCCCACGACAATGGTCTTGATATTGGTATTGATTTCCGTTAAGTACTGCTCGAAGCCTTCCTTTAGTGACGATTTGATAATGATCGGATTGAGGTGGTACTTGTGGGTGGACGCCTGAATGAAATCAGTCAATTGCGGGAAGAGTGTTTCCGAATTCACATAGATGGAATCAAGCCGGTAGTCCTCAGGAATAACCGATGGCTGCTTGGTGAACTTCTGGTGGATGGTAGCAAGAAGAAGAAGGAGCATTACGAGACAATCCTTCCCTCCGTTGTAGGAAATGGCGATTTCTTGGAGCCTATGATGTTAGTACTGAATATTTCAAGATTTATCGGGGAACTTGTTCTCCGGGGCATTAAAGGGGCACCGGTTGTGTGCGGTTTGGGCCCAGTCATAGGCCGTTTGTCACCATTGGTGCCCAGTTTGCGCCCATTTGGGGTATGAATGCAATCTGCTGGTGAAAAGTGGCCAACTTGGCATCCTCAATTGGCGGAAAATCTCGTAACAGAGCCCTACACTCTGAAACCCCATAATCCTGCTGTACTTACCCATGGCGGTCAATGGAAGTGGCCAATCGGGCCATGCTGTCAGTGATTTTGGCCTTCACCTGCGACCGCAAATTGTCATCGTAGACGTAGTCGCTGTGGGAAGGGGGAACTTTTCCCCAAGGCAAGGCATCTTCTAGAAACGCCTGAACGAGCTTGTAGGCCTCGTGACACAGCCGGAGGAATCTGTGTTGGCTGGAATGGGTCATGGTGGTGATAAATCAGTTCATGGGGTCCAATATGAGGTGCAGGACCCCAGCATGTGATTATGTAATAGTAATATGCTCGGCTTCAACATGCCATACTTGGGGCTATCTACGGCAATACTTTAACTGGAACTAGAGATTCGGCCTTAAGGCCGGTGCTGTAGTTTTTATTGCTCTATACAATGGGATGGTCATTTTTGGTGACATTTGCCGTGTTTTCTAGTTTTCCTAGAATTTTTTTGTGTTGTTAACTGTACCAGAAGCAGTATTCTAACTAAGAAACTTTCATCGTCGAGAAGCATGGACGGGAAAAGCACCTGGTCCATGTTCCTGAAGGTTCCCTTCCTTCTGCACTGTTTTTGTCGTATTTTGCAACACTTTTAGCAACATATCGGCGGAAGAAACTTGGCAATAGATGGGACAGTGCAATATTCAGTAGTACTGAAACACATATGGATTTATACGTAAGTTAGAGGGTTTGAGAAGCGTACTGCACCGCAACTCGAACGAAAAGGTCGAGTTTGGCCCGATTTGGTTCGTTCAATTCCGCCTGATTTGGTTCGAATTGGCCGCATATCTCACTTCTTTCCCTTTTCATACATAATTTGAACAAAGTATTCCTTTGTGTCTGCATCCCACACCCACCAGTAGCCGTCAGACATTTCAAACATATCGTCTGGTTTATCAATATCATCCCCGGGGATTACAAAGCATAGGTTTTCGTAAGGCTCGGCAGAAACCACCAAGTACTGACACTTCTCTGGCGGGGTCTGGGATCCATCTCTTTGGACAAACGAAATGGCCACATTCTGATTCTTGGTGGTCAATTCGTAATAGGACATGATTCTGAACCTGGGCTCCAGAGGGCCTATTTGGGGATATTTTATATTCACAAGAAGACCCACCGCTAATGACTGTGGGTCTCGCACCTTGGTGACTTTATATGACGGTTTTCCGATCTTGTGCCATGTTCTTTTGGGAGTATTGGTGATGGAGATGCCTGTGGCGGACTTGGCGCTCCCATTTTGGGACAATTTTGCATCCAAGACCTTCCTCTTTTCGAGGTTCAACTGATGCTTGCGCCCCCCTAAATGCGATATGTACGATGCTTCGTTGACGTGTGTCGTAAGGCACAACTTGCATTCAAGGAGCCCAAGCTGGTTTCTGAAGACGTAAGGATCATTGTCCAAATCAAGCACCTGCGTCGCAAGAAGCTCCTTAATTCGGGCCCGCGTATGTACGTTGGTCTCCTCCGTGCTGGCAACACCACCGCCACCCTTTTTGGCGTTCACTCTGCCTGAATAGTCCATGTTGTGAATACCTGTAGGTCTGGGGCTCTATCAAGCGATGACTAGCACAAAGTCACGTGACAAAATATACTCTACTCACACTCCACAGTTATGACTGGAAGGGCCACCTGGTCCCCAAAAGTGACCCGCTATGGCCGAAACCCCTAGAGTGGGCAGCTCTTGCTGGCCCGACCTTCCCCAGGCCTTCGCTCTAGCACCGGACACACTTCGCTCTGAGCTTCCCCAGCTTAAGCGAGCCAGCCCGCAATCACGTGCGCGACACGTCTCCCAATTGGGAATATTGGAAGTTGAAATTGACCACTCCAGCTACGGGAATCTCTTAGCCAAACCCGTTCGTTTCTACACAATCACCCCCCTACCGATTGCTGCCACCGCCTCGCCATGGATTCTCCGTTGCATTTCGGCGACACCACCACCAACTCCATCCAAAACCAGTTGAACGAGACCCATTTGGGGTCGACGTACTCGTCACTGATCAATTCGGCAACCTATTCAGGGCACAAAGTGATCCAGTTGACGATAAACTTGAACATAACCAAAGATGGCAGTGACAATACCCGATCTGGCCACTCCAGCATCGCGATATTGCGCCGAGTCAACGATTCCTACGTCAACATCACCCAGCTCTTCCAAATCCTTATCAAGTTAGACCATTTCACCACCTCCCAGGTGGAGAACTACTTCAAGAACGACATCATCAACAACGTGCAGTATGCCGGCGCCACCTCGTCACACCACCAGTACAACGATTACCGCAAACACGACAATTACATGCTCAGGGGATTATGGATACCTTACGATAAGGCGGTATCGTTGTCACTAAAATTCGATATCTACGGCTTCGCCAAGAAGTTGTTTCTCGTCGATGTTCATGATTTCGACAAGTTGCCTCCCAAAAGCAACAAGCGGCTCTTGGAAGAAGCCGAAGGCGTCGAGCAAAACCCTTCGTTAATGGGCTCCCCCACGAAGAAGCAGAAAATCAAGGAAGAGTCCAAAAAAGTCACTGAAGTGCGTGATGACGATAGCGACGGTGCCCCAGTATCCAAGACTGTGGCAGCAGCTTTAGTGGATCCTGCAAACCCCAACTTTCCTTTTACATTGCCTACTATCACCAAGTATAGCGAGGAAGTATCCAACGAATTGAAGCTCAAATTGGGTGAGTTATTCAAACGTGATGATGGTAGCAACTCGTCTCTTACCCAGAAGGAAGTAGCGTCGGTATTCTTGCCAATGTTGGCATCGTCACTGGCCAGTACCGTGCTTGATATTCCGTTGGACCAAAAGGGACAAACCGCACTTCATTTCGCATCAACGCTTGCGTCCACAGTCTTGATATCTTCATTCATAGATCTTGGAATCAGTTCTCCAATAAGAGGAAACACCGATGGTGAAAGTCCGTTGGTCGCTACGCTTCAGGTGACCAATTCCATGGAAAAGGGTAATTTTAACGAAATTCTTACCCAATGGTTATTCTCCAACGTGTGGCTCTTGGACAACAAAAAGTGGACCATTTTCCACCATGTGATATTCCAGGCCACCAAGAAACTTGAAAGCAGTAAGTTCTATTTCAAGAAAATTGTGGAGTATGTGGTCTCGAACGAGAAACACCTCAAGAAATTCATCGACCTGTTGGTCAATTCGCAGGACGAGGAAAACGGCAACACATGCTTGCATTTGGCAGCCGAATATGAGCTCAAGTGGTTCATCAAAGCATTACTCTTGTTGAAGGCAGACCCCAATTTGGCCAATAAAAGTGGAATCAAGCCAGCTGACTTTGAAGTGGTGAAAGAATTGATCAAGAGCCAGAAAGCTACTGAAGAAGGCAAAGAAAATCGGGGCCAGGAAGAGTCTGACGAAGACGTTCATTTCTATGAATTGGTTACCACCAGTATAGAATTTCTAAATAAGAGGTTGGCAATTAATGATGAGATCCAAGACGACGAAGAGCCCCGGGACTTACTGGACTTGAAGCCTAAACCCATTGAGTCCAGTAATGACGATGATAGCAAATCCTCCAACAAGATATTCCAAAGTATCCAGAACCTATTGCAGAATACCAATTTCGAATACGAGAACATTCTCAACACCAAGAGACAGCAGATCAAAAACCTCAACCAGGCCGTTAACGATGCGGTGATTGTGACCGCCAATAATCGGTTCACCACCAAGAAGATTTCCGAGAAGCTTGTATTGTTGGACAATCTCAAACTCCAGATCTCCAACATTAATGACAAATTGAACAGTGAATCCAGCGAGAGAGTTGACAAGGACGGCAAATCACAAGAAGAACAGTACATTATCCAGACTTTGTATGACAAGGTGGAGAAAAACGAGCCTCTCGACGAGTTGAAGACCGACGACTTCTTGAACCAATTGCCCCCCGTGCCTATATTGAACGCCCGCGTCAAAGCATACAAGCAGGTGAACCAGAAATTGGCAGCGGAGTTAAACGATTTGTTGGACTATAGTCAGTTGACGTCAAAATTCAAGAAAGTGGTCAGTATTTGTACTGGAGTAGATGTGAACGAGGTGGACGAATTGTTGGATGGGTTGTTAGAGGCCGTAGAAGGCCAGCAGTGACAGGATATGGGAAGTCATTGGTTGTATTATATTCAGTAATGTACATGTATGGATAGATAATCGTAGCAGCAGCAGCAGCAGCAGCAGCAGTGCTGGCCCAATGCAGCACCGACTCATACGAGGCCCTCGTAGGAGTTGATGGCATTGATGATGGAGGGGTCGAGCTTCAGCAACTGCTTGAACTCGTCCAAGTTGATGGTGTCGGATTCTTTGTTCTTGTTCAACAACACAAAGAACTTTTCAGTCCGGGCTTCGGGAGTCTTTTCGTCGTCCGGTAACGCCACCATGGTACCGATCATCTTGTAGATGGCGCTGATTACGACGAGCATGTCGTCGTAGTTGATCTTGCCCAACTTCTTGTGGTCGTAGAGCCGGAACCCCCAATTCAACTTCTGGTCGTCATTGCCCCGGCTGGTAATTGAAAGCGCCACGATAAACTCCTTGAAGTCGATGTACTTCGATCCGTCCACGTCAAACACCCGGAAAAGGAGGTGGCAGTAGTCCACGGGGTCGCCAAACGGGAAGAATTGTTTGAACACTTTGACAAAGTCTTCTTCTGAAAGTTGTCCCGAGGGACAATCGCGCAAAAAGCCCTTGTACCATTGCTGGAGCTCACGCTTGTCGAAGTAAGTGGCCAGCCGGAGGGCTCGGAGGTCGTCTTTGGAGAGTTTCGATACTGCCTTTCCCATTGGAGACGCTGGTGAGACTAGTGACAACTGGTGGTTTCGCACTTAATTCGCTTATGGCGGTCGCGCGGCTAGCGGTGACGGGCCCCCACTAAGTTCTCGCTAAGTAGGGCACCTCTAGCGACAGCACAAGGCAATCCTGGGATAACACAAGAACGTCAGTTGTCTTTGCCGCTATCACCAGAACTCAAACACTTGTAAACATATGTAGATTATTCGTCTTCTGAAAGGATATAATAGTGTTCTCTGCGGCTCCAACTGAATACTCCCATCCAGAACCAGCCTAGTTCACTACTTTTAGTTCTCACTAAACTCTCACTAAGTTTTGAAGTTGTCACTAAGTTGTCACTAAGTTGTCACTCAGTCCTCACTAAATCCTCACTGGGCCACAAAGTTCTCAGTTGTACTGAGCCCCACAAAATTCTCACTAGTCTAAGTTCTCACTACGACCAGTCTTACAAATCGTTCATGATGTCAAAACCGGTAAAATCAATAAGGATCTTATCCCTGGGTGGCGCCCAGTGGTTTAGACCGCTCTCATACACCTCCAGGGCTCTTCTCAACTACGGAAAGCCGCAGAACCCGCCTGTCGACACCTCAGTGAAAATGAGAATCATGCCCATCAAAAGGCTGGGTGAAACCCCCGACGTCAAGAGAGCCAGATTGGTGTACCAGTCAAGAAAGAGAGGCATATTGGAAAGTGACTTGTTGTTGTCTCGGTTTGCCAACACGCATTTGAAGTCGTTGACGGACGAAGAGTTGGACGAGTACGACCAGCTCTTGGACGAGCCCGACTGGGATATCTACTACTGGGCTACAAAGAACTACGACGTGACCCCATTACCTGACCGGTGGAAGGAAAGCAAGATCTTGAAGATGTTACAGAAGGACGCTGAGAACAACGACAGGGTCATCATGAGAATGCCCGAGTTGCAGCTTGAAAACAAGAACTAGCCTATTTATTGTATATAAAATGAAATTTCTGGGTTTCCAGGACTATTGGGCTGTAGCAGGAATAAAAATGGACCAGCTGGGTCAACAGAAGCACTGGGGCTATTCTGGTCTACCGGCCCTAACAACAGTGATTTAAATCTGGGGAAAGACTACTGCTCTGAGCCTGAGATTAGCGACAAGACTAGCGACAATAGCCCTGGCATAGAAAAGCTGGAGGCTGTTCTGGATTTTTTTGCCAGTGATATTATAGTGCTAGAGTCCCTACATCACCGTTGTACTGGTATTCATGAGTTTACATTAGTAGGCATCTCATTGGATGATTCCAGCATTAATATTATAGAACTTATCATTGTCTTAAAAAAATGAAAAAATTGAAAAAAACTTGGATCGTAGAGGATATATATCATGGGATGTAATATATGGCTAAAGAGGTTTACTTTTAATGCTTTGGTGCTATTTTAATTAGAGCACTAACACGGCTCAATTGGTGTGCTCACAAGTCCGGATAGTCTAAATGTTTAAGATCAAGCTCGCTGCTGAGGCAGATTATAATAGGCAGGGCAATGAGATCAAAAACAGGAAGAAAGTAAAAGTGTTATAGCTACCCGTGCCATATAAATATTACCGACATTATCTAGCAATATATTTCTCATAACAGGATTACCAGAAATTCATTTCGATCGTCCTATTCATGGAACCGCTAGGCAACAATTGATAGAAGGGGTGGGACGTTTGAAATGAATAAGGAAGAGAAAAAGAAAGTACACCAGCCAAACGGAAGGAGGCCAGCAATTTGGTCTGAGTACGTCGAATCACACCTCCCATTCCAGTACCGTCGCAGCAACCTCCCGCTAGGTCCACCGCGACACCGCGACACCGCTGTGGCCCTAGAGCCTCCCTGTTATGTACCGCCACCTCGCGAACGCCCCTCCATCTGGGGACGGTCCACCGATCCGCGTTTCTTAAACCCTGTATTCTTCTGACCCGCTATCCCCCTAACCACATGATTTCACTAGCATCGATCCCCGAAGAGCTCAAGCCCGACAAGTCGGTATCACCCTACATCGCCCGGGCTGTAGAACTCCAGTCTGTCAACGTGGTAGTGTCGTACTACTGCAAAATCTACGTTCTAGAATATATCCTTTCCCACAAGCTCCACACCACTTCCAAACCCATCGAAAAATTCACCATTGAGTTGCTTGACGACACTGAAGCCATCAAGAACTCGACAGAGGATGAAGTGGCCCATAGGGCCTTGGCCGACAAGGCAATTTCTGCCGGACTCGTGCTCTCGTTTGCATACAAGCTCTTCAACTCGTGTCTTGAAGGCATTGCTTCCTACACCCGGACGACCAATAAGCCAGCGTTGGTGAGCAAGTTCCGGGCGACGTTGATTTTCTTGAGTTTGCTCAGTATCTTTGTGCTGAACAGTGAAATCGATTGGGAGAAGGTCACGGCGGGCCTGGCCAAGTCGGCTGACCAATTCGATGCGCTTAACAAGGAAAAGACAAAGGTGTTGAAGTATCAATTGTCACGGTTGTTGAAGGACCAAGTCGAGTACAAGGACGACGAAGAGGAGGAGGAGTTGGCGAGAGAATTGGACGTGTTGGCGGGTCCTGAACACCAGGTAGACCCGCAAGACGTTGACGAGGAAGAGAAGGAAGTGAGTGATGAAGGGGAGCAGTCACAACTACCACACACCGAGGATCCAGCGCCCAAGGAGGCCAAAGAAGATAGCAAGCTGCTGCCCCGAGCTACTCCTGACACGAATGGTGTCCCAGTATTGCCCGCGGCCCCTACTGATATAGCGGGAGATGCCCTGGGGACTCCCCCAGTCGCTCTGCTGGTAGCACCAACAACGGACCTGGACCTGTCTCATCTCCCCAGCGCCCCCCATTTTTCGCCGGACGAATCGGAATTCAAATTGCCGGGTGCCCCCACCTACCTTCCCGACGACGACTTGACCCACATCAATAAATCCTCGTCGATCCAGGTATTCACTCCCACCACCGAGAATGCACCCCACGAGCCTGCGAAGCCCCGTAAACCGCCAGCTCCCCACACGTCACATCCACAGGTAACAAAAGAAGATGTCACGTTGATTCTCGACAGAACAGAGCAGATTGCAAAGATCCAGAAGCACGCCAAGTTTGCAGTGTCTGCTCTCAACTACGAGGACCTCGACACCGCCGAGAAGGAGTTGCGCCAGGGGTTGCAGATGTTGGAGATGTTGAAACGGTGAGCGTAAAAGGCGCTGCTTCCGCTAACTAGCCATGTCCGCTTAAACGAAGCCAGTACGGGCAATGTGACGGTCAAGGAAGCGGCGGTGCCACCACTATATAGCCATCTATTAAACGAAGCCATTACGGGACAAACGCGACAGATTAGGAAGCGGCGGTGCCCGTTGAGGAAGGGTTCTGCCGTACGTAGACTCGAGGACATGCACTATGCCCCCTCTTGTCACAGTGCAGGGTCTCACCCCACGCATTCGCTAATCGCTTGTAGAGGCGACGTAGCACAGCCGGTGCCAATCCCAGCGTCCTCAACCACAACCTCCGCCATAATGGTTGGCACCAACACAGCCCCAAGAGGTATGGACATGCAGCCAAGGCGAGCACGGAGACCACCTGGAGAATGGAACAATTATCAAGGAAGAATCGTCCAATAGGCCGTCTACAGCTATCGCCAAGATGCTGACGCTGGTTTCCCAAACCGATGACTGCGATTCCTAATAGGGCTCGTTCGCTGCATGGCTGAGATCGTCTGCCAAACCTACTGTTGCCAGATCGGGCAAGGGCTGTCACAACAAACGCACCAATCCTCGTATTGTTGGCGTGTGTGCAGGCTGCTACCGGTACATCCCGCCCAGAACAGTAACTACTAAACATTGGCTATGCACGCGGCGCCCTCGATTGGACGCAGTTGCATAACCAATCGCACTGGTCGCCGGCCTTGGCTCTCGCCCGGGCCTGCTCCCATAGCCTTTAAACAACTGCCCCGCCACCGACGCCCCCACCGACGCGATTGTTTATATCTGGCCTTGCAAACTTTTCTTAGGCGCCAATTTTTCTTGGTTTCTCTCGTTGTTCGTGTTTTGTTACCCCATCTTCTTAACCGTGCACCCACGTGACCAGCATAGATCAAGGTTCGACGTCCCATCAGTGTCGTTATCCAGACTACAACTTTCTTCCCCTGCTTGTGGACGTATTGCCAGATCGCTTCTTAGGACTGCGGCTGTTTGACACCTTTTGTATCCGTTCCTGCAGCATTCCTGCTTCTGTGGATCCTCCGAACTCCCCTGTACTAGCAGGACCATCTTCCCAACTCCCTGCCCGGCCCCCTACACCAAACGGCTTGTGCCCATACAATGAAGAAGTTTGCCAGCGATCTTTCGCCCAAGAAGAAGGAGTCGTCGCCCCGGCCGCCGCCGGCCTCGTTGCAGTCGCTCACGTCGGACTCGCTTGATGGGTTGTCGCCAGAATTGGTTCCCATCGTCACCCTCCTCCTGTCGCAATCACATCGTCGTTATCACGAGGGGATTTTTATGCTTTACAACGACTTGAACGGTGATGGGAAGCCCGGCGAACGTGAGTGGCACGAGGTCTACGGTATCTTGACCGGTAACCAGCTCGCCTACTGGGACGCTGCCAATTTGGCCCAGTACCGCCACAATCCCGAGGCGCTTCTCGAAACCTCGTCCAAACCCAAATACATCAACTTCACCGATTCAGTATACAATGCTATGAAGTCGTTGCCCGCGGCCAAACAGAATTTGGACAACGTGGTCATTGTGTCCACTACCCTCAAGAACCGGTACATTCTTCAGTTCAAGTCCTACACCGACTTGACGGTGTGGTATTCCGCGCTTCGCTTAGCCAACTACGAATATTCCTCGCTTCAGGAAGCCTATACCGGGGCGTTGTTGTCAGCCCGAGGATCAAGGCTCTCCGATATCAAGACTATATTGGCGGAAAAAAGATTCGACCACGAAGACTGGGTCAGTATACGGTACGGCAGTGGTATGGCGTGGAAACGGTGCTACGCCGTTGTGGAACCTTCCAATTCCAAGAAGAAGAGCTTCACCCCGGGAAGAATCTTGTTCTACGAAAACGAACACAAGAAGAAGAAACAGCTTATGGCCGTAGTGGCCAACTCCAGCTCGGTTTCCGCAGTGTACCCCCAGTCACCGGCATTAATTGACCACAGTACCATGCTCAAACTCGATGGCTATATCAATTTCAAGTCGCCCACTCTCTCCACGAAGGTGTCGAAGAAATCGGTGGAGGACTTCAAGAACACCTCCATTTTTATGATGCCCGAACAACACTCCTCAGTTCCCGGGTTTGATACCTTGATCAGATTCTTGATCCCGTTATTGGACTCGTTCGGACTTTACGGTAGACCCACCAGATTGAAGGCCGACAGAGTAGACGTTGATTCGCTTCTTTTCGGCTTACCTACGTTGCCCCACGTCCATTACTTGGAGGTGACCGACGTTTCCCAGCTCACCAGCAGTGCTGACTTCTTGAATTGGGATGTCAAGACTTGGACCACCAATATCAAGCGTGTGATGAAATCAAAATTGGATCGCGGTTACGAAGGCTGCGGAAGCCAGAGAGGTGTGGTGGGCGCCATTTCGTCCTTGAGTAGCCCCACTGCCAACTCCTACAGAATCGCCTCCCCTAGACTGGATAGCTCTGGCTTCAGACAGGACAGCTCCGGTTTCAGGAATGACTCGCTCCGGTCTCAAGGCTCCCACAGACCCCCACCACCGCAAATGGACCAGAAATTGCAACCAGTACCTCCACCATCGGCTCCCCAACATCGCAACCCCGACCCCTACCTGCGTGCAACTTCCCGGAATCCTACCCCCAACGCCAATGCTGGCCAATACCCCGGATCTGGTATCCCCAAGTCCAAAAATGTCAACGACTTATCCATCAATGTCCCTCCACAGCCCGCTGTGCCGTCTATTAATGTATCTGACAGATCGGGCGCTGCTATGGCCGCTGGTGGAGCTGCCATGGGAGCTGCCGTAGGAGCCAGTGCTGCATTGGCACCTCTGGCCCTCAAGGACCACCATAAATCCATCCAATTGGATGATATCTACCAGAAATATTCCACCATTAAGGCTCCTTCTGACCAGTTCCGTACCGATAGAAACCAATTGTTGAATGGTGCCGACGAAACATTCGACGAAGACGACATGCCTGCCAATATCAGGGGATTATCGCTTGGTGGTATTTACCCCAAGAACGACGATGAGTTGTTTAGTGATCCCGACAATGATGATAAGGACGATAGTTCTGATTCGGAAAAAGTAGACGCCAGAAAGATCGGTATGAATTCATCTCACTCCAGTGTCAATTCTCAGGTATTGAATGTGCCATCTACATATGGAGATAGAAACAGTTCGTATTCGTCTGTGCGCTCTCCTATGACTCAGTATAACGAATTCAACGAGCAATTCAACAAGGCTGTTGATAAGAAGGACCACCCATTGTCACACGGCAGACCAATGAACCCAGACAACTTCAACGGATTCTCTGACAGTGATGAAGAAGATGCTCCTGAGCCCCCATCCCACGGATACAATGTCAAGGACAAAGATGCGCGGTACATCAACGGCCCCCAAGTCTCAGCTACACCTAAGAAGAGCTCCGAATCCAACCACTTATCTATTCATTCGGAAACTGGCAACGTCACCAGTGGTGGATCTTCGCCATACTCACAAGAAGAGGCCAAGGACGACAACATCGCTCCATACCCCCAATTGCCTCCTTTGGAATCCAAAAACAAGCCCAAGTACATCACTTCTCCAAATATTTCTCAGAACAATTTCCATCGGTTCGGTTCCCCTGAAAAAACAAGGCCAGAGCATCCACAAGCCACCCAGGTGGTGTTACCGGTGTTGCCTCCACAGAAGTCCACACCTCCTTCCCAGAGCTCCGCCTATGGCCTGCCCCCAAAGTTTCCTCCTCAGCAAGGATATCCCCAGGGAGCGCCACCACCGAACAAGTACAATCCCCAAGGAGCGCCATCACCGAACAAGTACAATCCCCAGGGCCAATCGGGGCAACCAAGTGCACCGGGACCACAGGGCCCACCACAGCAGTACCAAGGTCACCCTTCCCAAGGGGGCTACCCTGGTCCTCGCCAGCAATACCCTCCAGCTAACCAGTCAGGACAATATCCTCCAGCTAACCAGTCAGGACAATACCCTCCAGCTAACCAGCCAGGACAGTACCGTCCTCCTCCACAACAGTACCGTGGCCAACAACAACCTCAGGCTCCTCTCATTAAGCCTCAAGGTGCCCCCGGTGGTTCCGGTGGGCCAGGCGGTCCGGTAGGGGGTCCACCCCCACAGCAGTATCGCCAACAGCCTAGCTCTGTGGGAGCTCCACCCAATATTATGGGTAACCAGAGACCCCAACAGAGACAGGGTGCGCCTATCCCACGAAGCAACGGGTACTATCCACACCCGGGCCAAAACCCTGGTCACAACCCTCAAGGCCAAAACCCTGGTCACCCTCAAGGCCAAAACCCTCAAGGACACAACCCTCAAGGTCAGAACATGAACTCAATGAGAGGCTACGAGCCCAACCAAGGCCAGTACCAGTACCAGTATAACCCACAGCAGCCATCAGCCCCCCCTGGGCAAGGATACCCTCCACAGGGTCACCCCACACTGAATGCCTCCAGGCGCTATTAGATTTTATGTATTATTTCCCTATTGTAACTTTACGAATAAACAAGGCTGTTCAGTTATGTAGAAATGGCTGCGAAATTTGTTTCTGATATTACACCACCGACAAGAAATTCTGTGGAACCGTTCCCGTGGCTCCCGTTTGATCACGGACTAGACACCACCCGTCGGGGTATTCCTCTTGTAGGTACACCTCATCGCCGGTAGAAACAGAGAGTTCGTCTGATAATTTGCCGGTGTAAGACCGCTTGACTATACACTTGTGGCCATAGTCTCTTTTGGGGATGTCACTCTCAACCACAGAGACTAGTTTGAGTTTACTGGGGACCTTGATGGTGGACGGGCGGTCTTGGCCATCAGTCTTGGCCCCTAGTTTGAATTGTTTCAAGATCATGGGTGAGATTCCCGAAGGCTTTGATTCTTGGCCCAGTCCAACATCGTCCTTCATATGGCGACTCATTCGGTTGAAGTAGTACATTATTGACTGTCTTTTGATGGAGTTTTCGGGCCTGTCATTAACGGCAGAGACCAGAGGCTCCTTTTTGGTAATACTGGAGTCGCTGGATTCTTCGCTGTATGGAGAGTTCTCAAAGAGGTTGCGGGCACTTTGGTTCAACTGAACTCGTTTGTACAAGAAGAACCCAATTAATATGAATATGAAGATAGCGATGATGGCCACTGGGATTCCGATGGAGAGTCCCAAGGTGACGGAATTGGACATTTTTTTCGTGGAAGCAAACGGGTTTATTATGGGTGGAGCCAGGGTTGCAGAAGCTTGCGAGGATAACACAGAAGAACTCCGGACAGACGATGTTGAGGGCACCAGAAATGTACTCGGGGAAACTCTGGTCCCACCGCTAGTGTCCTTGGTCTCAATTAGTACCAGCATAGAGGGCGTTGCAACCAGGACTTTTCTTGTATATACACTGATTAGAGTGGTGATATCGGGCTGTGGCGTTGGAGTCAGGCTGGTAAGGGTGTAAGTGGAAGTCATGGTTAATAGGATGGTAACATCCTGATCTGACATGGTTGATGGTTGATGGGGCAGCCAGGATGTCGAGAAAGTATAAGCCTCTTTATAGGGAATGGGAATTTCGCAACCAAAGTGCGGCCGGTATGAAACAATCATGAAATGGACGGTGTTGCAAATTTGCAGCAATCCACATGAAACGACGATGTGACACCAACGGAGCTGGACATTTCGAGCTAGGGAAACTCCTCGGTCCTGGAACCGAGGTTGCAATTTCTTCAGCCAGATTTAAGCAATGTGGCTGCGAAGGTAGTCAAACGAGGCCATATGGTAGGTGAGCTGGCCCAAGGTAGCCACAAGTGAACGGCAGCTTAGTGAACACGACTAACGGACGTAGCTACAGAATCAAAATCTACACGAGTACTGTTGAGCCGTTAATTCTCTATATGGGCCCAATTAGCGGGGCAACAAATCGGGCTCCTCGTCGTTGACCTGGCCAGCCTTTTCGGACCACAACGAACCAAAGTAGCGTCTATACATGGTGGTGGCTATGGTGCACCCCAAAATGGATCCCAAGAAGATATCCATGAAGTGGTGTCTGTAGTCCTGGGTCCTGCTCAAGGCGATATAAGACGAGGCAAGCAACGGGGCCGCACACAACAACGACTTGTAGACGGGTTGAGGGGTGGGCGGCGACACGAGTTGGAACTCGCCAAAGAGCCACACCGACAAGTAGAGGAAGCCGGAGAAACTGATCGACGAATGGCCCGAGGGCGTGGACCTCATACCGTCAACCAAGATCCGCTGCCCCAAAGGAGCAGTACACACCGAAATATCCACCAAGGTGTCGATGGGGGTTCCGGTCTTGGGCCCACACCGGGCCAAGAAGTCTGGCCGCGGCCGACTGATCCAGTTCTTGAGAATATCGGTGATGGTGCCCGATACCACGAGGGCCAAGAAGAGACCAAGAATGGAGATCTGAAGCGTGTGCAACCACTGCTGGGGATTCTGGCGGTGTTTGCGCAAGAACGTCACCCCGGTGATGATGGAGGAGGGCACCAACACCGAGATCAAAATGCAATTGACTCCAGTGACTCTTTCTTGAACCGCAAATGGGTGGGAAATCGACAAGTCGTTGATAGAGAATTGGCGCTTGAACGGGTTGGCGTGTTCGGCGATGAAGAAGAAATAAACCGTCAAAGCCACGGCAAACGACCAGTCGGCGCCAAACCGCAAAAACTGCTTGCTCTTGACGTACTGCACCACGTTCTGGATCATGATACGGCGGCTGGGATGCTGGGGAAGGTGGTGATAGGTGAGCGTGCTGTTGTTGATGGTGCGGTGGCCGTGGGCACTACTGGCGAGGCTACAAACTTGGCTACAAACAACCCGGCAATGGAACGTGACGGGGCGGTGTGGGGGCAGCACCAGGGGGCTTGGGATGGGCCAGGGGTCCCTACTACGGGCACCATGGATGCACACACCAGGGCCGGCCCGGTTGTGGCCTAGTCGTGTGACCCCTAGGCCTCTGTGGTCGCTCGGATGGTCCTGCCTCACTGGAGGGGTGGCAGCCCTGGCACGTGACCGGTGGTAGTGTGTGTGGCCCGTCCACCGCAGACAAATTTTACGTCGACGACTTTTCACCTCCAGTACCCATTTCCCAAAATGCCAGTTGACCCAGAAAAGTTAGCCAAGTTGCAAAAAGCCACTGCCAAGAAGGTCGGAGGAACCAGAATCAAGGCCAAGAAGATCGTCAAGAGCGAACAGGATGACACCAAGTTGATTGAAGCCTTGGGCAAATTGAAGGCCACCAAAGTTGAAGGTGTCGAAGAAGCCAACTTCTTCAGAGAAGACGGTAAGGTGTTGCACTTCAACAGAGTTGGTGTTCAAGGTGCTGCTGCCCACAACACCTTTGCTTTCACTGGTTACCCTCAAGAGAAGGACGTCACTCAATTGATCCCACAAATCTTGCCCCAATTGGGAGCCGAAAACTTGGAAATCTTGAGAAAGTTGGCTGAACAAATCCAGGCCGGTAAGGCCCCTACCGAATTGAACGCCGGCGACGAAGACATTCCTGACTTGACCGACCAGAAGTTCGACGATGTCGAGTAAATAGCGAGCCGTGGGGTTGGCAGGTGAATCTGATACTTGTTAATATAATGACTCATTCGACCGGAGTAGTGTAGACGGTGTAGCCAAAGTAGACAGTATGGACGGAGAGACTGCTGGAGTGGGCCGGGCTATTGAGCTGCAAAATTTCGCCCCACACTGGACAGACAGTGACCGGGGCCAATAGTGAAAATGGCCATTTTGAACGATTTCAACACAGGGTTATAATTGGGCGCTAAATCCGGGCCATGGGACCGGTTGTCAGCTTCCCCAGATCGCGGGACTACATCCATTTATATACACACAAACCGGACCCAGGGCCGGGCCATTTGTACGTTACAAGAGGCTGATTTTGTGGTTTGGGACTTTTCACCGTCGAGTGTCGCAGGTCCAGCGACACGCGACATTCTGTGGGGCCACCAACTCACGGGAGACTGCACACAGCACACCGGTAGACTGGTCCGTGCCAAGCTTCATAATTGACGTGTTACGATATCCGCCGAAATTCTCGTAAATCGTGCCGAACCGAGTGATCCAGTTCCTGACGCGACCAGCTAACACATCACTGTCACCTGCTAACGTATCCGGCCCCCGTGGTATCAGTTCGTCATGGCAGCCGCTCGACCCCAACACCGAACACCGGTTGCGCCGCCCAATTCGGAAACTCCGAGACGGCGCAATGTTGGGGGCCATAGGGCCGAAGGTGTCATAGTGCGACCTTCGTTAGTGGGACCTTCGTTATGGTGGGCTACCAGCCTCTGGCTCGCCTACTTCTGTAGCGGTTCTCTGTAGCGGCCCGAGGGTATGGCAGCTCTCCAATGGCACGAATTGGGCCCGCTTGCTTTCTGTAGCCGACCTGGGACTCTCCCTGAGCCGTGCCTTGGAGATCGCTGCTGGGGCCCTTCTCGCTCGTGCTGGCGCACCTATCGCCTAGCGTGGTGTCACCGCAGTGTCGCTGGTACCACCCCCCAAGTGTCTCCCCATGGGCTTCCCCAATGGCATCCCCAGGGCCAGTTCCAGAGCCATATCCAGTCCCTATCGCTATACTGGTACTACTACAGCTCTAGCAACAGAGCAACACAACATGGCAACGAAGCCTGGCCCGTGGTGTCTAGCCCGATCCGTCAGCTCCGAAGCGTGGGCTGCGCAACGATCCCCTGCCGCAAAATTCATATCGGCTCTGGCCTCATGAGCAGCAACCATCGATACTATATAAACCCGGCAGCGCCCCCGTACACCGCCATTGCATTTCACTATTTCCAGTGACTAGTTAATTGATTTATTTGTTGCCCAATGACACTCTCCAAGCACGTCGATGCCGAATTGTTGGAGACCCGGCTCTTCCAGAAGTCCCACAAGAACCCATTGAGCTCCCATGAAGAGTATATCTCTAGGTACGGGTCCAATGAATCGGTACCCAAGTACGAGATCCCCGAGCGGTCTTCCTCCGGCGAATTGGTCCACAAGTACTTGAACGAAGAATTGGTGTTGGATGGTAACCCCACCCTTAACTTGGCCTCGTTTGTCAACACCGACGTGGATGACCATGCGTTCAAATTGATCCAGGAGAATCTTGTCAAGAACTTGGCCGATAACGACGAGTACCCTTCGTTGATTGAGTACCAGCAGCGTTGTATCACCATCTTGAGTAACTTGTGGCACGCTCCCAAGTATCCCAATGAACACGGGGTCGAGTCGCCCAAGTGCCTCGGTACCGCCACCACCGGGTCCTCTGAGGCTATCATGTTGGCAGGATTGGCCTTGAAAAAGAGATGGCAAGCAAAGAGAAGGGCCGAGGGGAAGTCTACTGAAAACCCCAACATCATCATGGCCACTTGTGCCCAAGTCGCGTTGGAGAAGTTCGCCTGCTACTTCGATGTGGAGAACCGTTTAGTTCACATCAGCGAGGAATCGGGACATTTGCTTGATGTAAGCAAAATCGGCGAACACGTCGATGAAAATACCATCGGTATCTTTGTGATCCTCGGTTCTACTTTCACGGGCGCTTTTGAACCGGTTTTAGAAGTGTCGGAGTATTTGGATAAAATCCAAAAGGAGAAGGGCCATGATATCAGAATCCACGTAGATGGTGCCTCGGGTGGTTTTGTTGCTCCATTTGTGTTCCCGGGTTTGAAGTGGGATTTCCTTGTTCCAAGAGTCGATTCTATCAACACCTCGGGCCACAAGTTTGGCTTGACCAGTGCTGGTTTGGGTTGGGTCGTCTGGAAGCACGAAGACTTGTTGCCAAAATCGTTGAGGTTCTCGCTTGATTACTTGGGAGGAATGGAAGAAACCTTCAACTTAAACTTCTCCAGACCTGGTTTCCCTGTTATTCACCAGTACTACAACTTCTTGACCTACGGCAGAGAAGGCTACACCAAGATTTTCGAAAGTTGTTTGGCCAATGCAAGATTATTGTCTAATTTCCTTGAGGATTCGGGCTATTTTGATGTTCTCTCAGTTATTCACAAGCCTGTTACTGGTGAAGAACAGAAGCAGCTCTATCCCTTGAACTACAAGAATAATCTTGAAAGTCAGAAGTTCCGCCCAGGTTTGCCAGTGGTCTCTTTCAGATTTTCCAAGAAGATCAGAGAAGACTTCCCCGAAATTCCTCAGAGCATTTTTGGTTTGTTGTTGAGGAACAAGGGATACATTGTTCCCAACTACCACTTGCCTCCTGATGAAGAAGAAAAGGAAATATTGAGAGTGGTAGTTCGTGACTGCTTGTCTTTGAACTTATTAGACAAGTTGATGCGTGAAATTATCGGTTCCATCGAATTGTTGATCAGCTCTACTTCCTCGATCAGGGATGTTGTCAGGAAAAACGACAATACCGAATCCCAAAGAACGAAGATTGTTTACGATATGTTGAAGTCCATTGCTTCGGGTGGTGTTTTCGATGTCAAGGCCGCTGAAAAGGAGGAACATGCCCGGCGTGACGACAAATTGGGTCATAAGAACACCATGAGAAAGAAGGGTTACAGAGGGGCTTGTTAGATCGTTTTATTCAAAAACCAGATTACATGAAATGTTAGTTTATGTTGATGTAGGTCCCAGTGGCGCCATTAAATTGATGTAATTATAGTGATGACACAGTGATGACGCAAATTGTGGAGGTGCGGCCGTTAGGGAGCGCTCGCTAAGACTGACAACGCGCGGCCCCCTAATTCGGGCAACTGATGGCCTTTTTGGGAGTGAAGGAAAGGCCATTGTAGGGTCCCTGAGCTGTAGCTCCAAGGTACCCACACCATGTCGACCAGAACGGAACATTTCTCGTCACTGCAATACCTCAATGCCCCACGTCATGATGTTAGCTGGTGACTAGGCAACCCAGAGCAACCCCACACGACTTGCTGTCACTTGTGAGGCTCATAGCAATCTTAACACTATATAAGGAGACGCTTCGCATTTATTTTGCTGATCAACCACATTATGTCTTCACTTCAAACTAACCAACCAGATCTCAGTTGGAATAAGGTCGCTGCCGTGGCATCTTTGATCCTTTCTGGCTACGGTAATCTCCGCTACTTGGTGGGGAGATCGCCGTTCGATAGCCATAGTCCATTCAAGGTCACCAACACTCCGTTCTCTGCCAATATCGTGGTGACCTTGACCTACTGGGCCATCCTATACCTCTTGCAAATCGGGTTTTTGGCGCAGATATTCATTCCTAGTCTCAATTCCTCCGACAGGGTCAATGCCGCCAGAGACGTAGGCAAACACTTTTCCTTGTTCAATGTCTTTTCGTTTATTTGGTCGATCTTGTTTGCCAGAAAGCACTTTTTCTGGAGTGAATTGATCTTGATCCTCAACTTTTTCAACATCTTGGCTTTGTATGTTAACCACAAGACATACTCCATCAGGCCAGTGTCGAATCTCTTTTTGGTCCATGCCGCCACCGCAGCGTTGCCCTTCTCGTGGTTGCTCTATGCCATTTTCTGGAATGGTGCAGTCTTGTTCCATGTGCACAAGTTTGTCGGTAGAGTGGTTTCCAACGTGTTGATTTGGGACTTTTTGATTGTGCCCGCATTCTTTTTGGTGGCTTACAACGATTGGTTAGTGGGTCTTAGTTCCGCTGTTTTGACATTCGGCTTGGGATTGGGCCAATTATTGGTCAAGGTGTTTGCCTTGCAATGGATCTTTGCGTTTGTGATTGCTGGGGTCTTGTTAGTCTTGAGTTTGACCGCTGTATTTATCGGACCTTTGAGAAAGCCCGCTGCTGTCGACCAAGAGCACGCCCCATTATTGGAAGCATGAGATTAATAATTGATACGAATTAATACCGTCAAACAAAGTGTAGACCACGTAGATGTTTCTGTTAAGGGCCGAATTGGGCCATTCTTATCTTGCGATCCCATCGCCATGTAGTACCTCAACTACCAGCACCAGCTTTATTTATCAGTCCCGTTGCCGCCTGGCTTTCGTTCTACACCGTTAACCATCTTCTTAACCAAACTCTGTCTCATGATTTCCGGGTCTTCAGAAACCGCTATCGAGTTGTATAACAAAGTAGCGCTATGGAGACTCAAAGAGGCGTAGGTATCTCGGCGAACATTGGTCAAAAACTCCTCGCGTGTGGTGTCCGGGTTACCTATCCCGATGTACTTGGCTTTCTGCTGGTGGTACTGGTTCTGTTCCTTTACTTTGTCTGCCATGGTGGGTATTTGGGAGGGATAGTAGAGAGGGCCAAATCAAATTTACTGCTGCTATAGCTGGGCGTGCCCCCACCAATCGCTACCATTAACCTTTTCCACTGTCGCTGCCGCAGTCCTCGCGGATGCAAAGTCGTGGCCCTACCGTGGGGAACCAACGGTCATTCCTATCAAGCTTACATAACCGTGTTTCTACCTTTCGCCCACCTATTTGACAGTCTACAGCGCTGAACTCGCCGCCGTGAATCACTCGGTAGATTCTGCAAGCGTAACATTTGCATCTCAGCGCTCCCACGTGTTTTTCTTTCCAATTTTTGCTTCCTTGTATAGCTCTCCCAGGGTATGTCAACCAGCGAGTTCAAAGCGGAATCAACCAACTTTTCAAGGTTATTTACGGCATCTGAAACCCCGCAAAACCCCCAGAGTACGGGAACAGGTGCCAGCGAATCCTTAGCTCCAGAAAACCCCATCAATACCTCCAACAAGACCACCAAAATCACCTATAAACCCAACGTCATGAGACCAGGATCCTCCAATAATAACACTAATAACATTAACATCCCGGAGCTTATATCCGATAAAGACAGCTCATCTATAGAGATCTACAAAATGTACCGACACAAGAACTACTTGCCGCATAACCAGAGAATATCCAACATAGCATGGCGAATTCAGAACCGAAAGTTGATGAATCGAGACCTGCCAGTAGTGACCAACCCCCTGTCGAGACAGCGTGCCCATTCCATCACGAAGCCTGCTAATCCAGCGAGAAAAAATAGCTCTAACGATCCCAATCTTGATGAATTTGACTATGTGGCTCATATTCGAAGAATAAGCCAAGAAGAGTTTACTCAAGCAAATCCAAAGGTAGGTGTGGTGCCATCGTCACAGGATGATCCCATTACTGCCCTTTCATCACAACCTCTCAAGAAATCCCTCTCGATGGGCAACGACCAGTCTGCCGGAAATTCGGACAACAACTTCTTATCGTCCTACATCACATCTCTAGAGTCAAGTTTGAACAACAATTACGAGTCACCATCCAGTTCCGACCTTTTACATAGCACATCTTACCAATCGAAGTTCCCATTCAATGAAAAAAAGTCGCCCGTCAATTCCAAAAAAGTCCTCCAATGTGTGAATTGCTCAACGAAGACCACTCCTCTCTGGAGAAAGGCAAATAACGGCGACTTGTTATGCAATGCATGTGGGCTTTTCTATAAATTGCATGGTACATTAAGACCGTTGAATAATACTACCCGGACCCCTACAGATAAAACGGTGCTGAACAGTAATATGAATTTATTTGGGGGCTTGAACGGAAAGTCCAATAAGAAGGACATGTTGAGTTTAGATTCGTTCCTCGAAGTCACCAACCAATCGACAAAAAACAACACCACCAACAACACCAACAGCAGCACCCTGATTACATCACCATCAATCATGGCCCTGGATACCCACGCTTTCCAGAATGCCACTGCTAATAATATAGATGAAATTGATAAGTTGCTCAACATGAACTTATTCCAGTCAGATACTTTCCAAACCAATACAAACGGATTATCTCAACTGCAGCCCCACCAGCAACAGTCTTTTTCTGATTTGCAAGGGGATATAAATTCACAACTTCTCCGGTTTAATGATAATAGTGAAAATGTACCCGGAATAATGGGAGTGAGCGATGAAATCTTATTGAATGAAGCTGTGAATGGATTCTCTCCGCACAACAATACTACGGGAGACGGAAATTGGAACTGGATGGATTTCAGTCCAACTTCTACCAATAGCTAAACTAATCTACTTGCAATTATGGGACACTTTATCTTGTCATGAAGTTATATTTATACAATAAAATGCGACTTTAATTATAATAGGTATCGTAATTCGTGAATTTTTCTGTCTATTGACTTTGACCCTCGCCAGCCTGTTCGGCCAAAGGAACAGGAGTTTCTATATCTGTTGAACTGGGACCGTTGGAGGGATCAGGAGTGGGTCCGTTCTTTCTAACTGGCTGGGTTCCACCGTTGGTCTGATAGTATAGTGGGCATGTCTTATTGGTTCTGATATGGCCAAATGCCCCACAAGACGCACACCGCCGGGTTCTACTTTTTCCTTTACCAATTCCCTTTCCACCAATGGCGTAGGACCCGTCGGGCAAAATTACCGTGTTAGCATCGATGACAGTACCACCAGCAGCTGCTGCAGCATGGATGGAATCGCGGAGCGGTTTCTTGGCCTTACTTTGTTTCGACCTCTTGATGAAGTTGGCCAATTTCTCTTCCAAAGCCTTCTTTCTGATCTTATTCAATTCTTTATCGTTCGTAGGTAAGATGTCGCCAACATCAGCAGTCTTTAACAACTCGTCTTCAATTCCCTTTCTTCTTCTTATGTATGCTTTGATCAACCTTGGATCAGAAAGGGTTTCAACCTTTCTTTGCACTATGCCATTCTTATCCCGGACCCTTCTAGTAATACGCAAAACGTTATTTTCATTTTTCTGCTTCGTATCCTCCTTTATTCTCGCTTTCACATATTTCTTATGGTCAAGTGGCTTGTATTCGTCGTAAATTGTTTGTAGGTTGAAATCGGGCCCATGGTCAACCAAAGAACTTCTCTGTGAATACCAAATTCTCTTGATTTCCGCTTCGTATAATTTCTGCTGGTATGCTGCTGTATTGTTTTTAGGGACATTTTCTTTCATTGGAGCAAAAAGAGGTTTGAATCCGTTCTTCTGGGTCGCACGCAAGAAAGAGAACCCTAAACCAATACCACTAGGATCACCTTCACCATTAAGTTGTAGCATTGTTTTGGTCAGGTTGGCATTGATGAAATTTCTGGTTAGAGTCCATGGAGTCAATTCTTCATCGAGATCAATCTCCGCATCCGGATCTCTTGGTCGTCTCGTTCTTTCCTTTTTGACTTCGGAATTTCCATCTTCATTCTTCTCCGTGTCCTTGTCTTCAGCAGAAGTCGCTTCCTTTTCCTTTTTCTCTTCCTTTTCTCTCTTCTCTTCCTTCTTTGCTTCGTCTCCAAATAACGTCGTATTATCTTCATAAACTTGTTGACCATGTTGCATGGCATCTACAACAGCACAATCTTCGGGAGTAATCATTGCTCTGACCTCTTCTTCAGCTGGAACGATGTCAAGATTTTTGATTTTCCAGAAACCTTGATCATCACCTTGTCTTTGGTACTCCATAAATTCCTTCAACCGTTGACGGTTTTGCATATCGTTTTGGTCCGGGAAATGACGGGAAACATCTTTTACCGACACTCTGGCCATCCCATTATTATTCATGAGTCTGTAAACCACCATCTTAAGCCTGTTCTTGGAGGTGTTGGTGACCTTTCTGGAGTGTGGTGCTGGAACTTCAATGGCAGGGAATGTATCACCCACAGCAAACGCGAAGTTAATATTTCTCAAGTAGTACCTTTGATGGCTACCCGCACCCTGTGACCTTATAAGTAAAAAGTCCGTATTCCTTGTTTCGTGTTTGAAAATTGGAGCTCTAAGCATATTATTGTATAAGGTTGGTACAAAGTCACCAGGTCCAACTTCACCAAAATTCCAAAATGGGGACCTATCCTCCACGCCTAGAACTTGTGTTTCACCTACTTGGGTCTTTGGTCTTGACGAGTCATCCTCTCTTTCTTTTCTGTAGTAGTTGATAATCTTGGAGCACATACCAAAGTTTGAAAATACCATAGGGTACTCTTCTGAGTATTCCATAGCTACAAGGTTGGCGGAATCTGTGGCGGTCAAATCCGTAGACCGGCGGAATATTTCTTGCGTGGATCTGCCCTTATCCTTCTTCTTTTTTCTTTGTTTAATCTTAGAAAAGCTGATCAAAGTACCCGGGCGGACGGGGAAATTGGGTCTGTGGAAAGACCTGCACTCTTCCTTGGTCAATCTTACCTTGTAGTATGGCGATTGAAGTTTTAATGCAGGCAAAGAATGCTCAATATTCAAATTACTCAACTGACTTCTAATCTTTGTGTTATAGTTCTTCTTCAAGGCCTCGTATTCATGATCGTTGGAGAAATTAAATTTCCTTTCCAAAAGTTTTTCTGATGATGGTATGAGGGACTTCGATTTATCGGTCTTTTTATCAGGCACAAACAACAAATTTGGGTCGTTCATATCTAGTTTTAGAACGTCAGTGTTGATTTGGCCACTGAAAATGTTTTCATCTTCGTAGTCATCTATGTCAATAATTTCGTTGTTCTCTATGTCCACCTTCTTAGTAGGGTAGGCATCATCACCAGTATTAATAATTGCATCGTCATCCCAATCAGTGGTGGAAAGGATGAGATCTTTGGAAAATTTGGAAAACTTATCGTGAACGGTCCAGTCCTTACGAAGAAATGAGATCTGTTTCAGGAAAGCATTCTCAGAAGTGCCCTTTTCTTCAAGATCCCGGATGAAATCCAAATCTCCTTGAGTAATTTGCACGATTTTGTTGGAATTTTTGGTATTTTGGGATGCCAGCAAGGGCTTTCTCGACTTAAAAAGCTTTCTCTGATCCACATCTAATTCAAGAGTTAATTTGTTTGGCACCATGGGCTTGATATTCTCCTTGCTAGCAATAGGAGGGCGGGCATACCGATAATACTTGGGAGCAGGGAGGAAAAATAAGTGGAAATTAAACGGCTTGTTGCGCGAGTAGCCGGGGTAGTGGTACTTGATGTTTCTTTCTGAACGACGGGACTCCAACTGCTTCACTGCTTTCTCAAGTCGTTGTCTTTTGGCGAGTCTTTGCTCTTCCAGAATGAGTTTCCTTTTCTTGGGATGCAATGCCGCATTCCCCGCAGTATCGCCTTCATCTCCAAATACTCCCATATTCAACGAGTTGAGCCCGTCATCCATATACTCGTGGTTGTCGTTCATATTGTTGAAAAGATCATTGTTGTTGCCGGGCCCATCGTGATCGTACTCGGCATCACCAAACATGTCATCAAATTTCTGGTCCGCCTGAGCCTGGAGCTGGTCCTCATTACCAAGAAATCCTTCGAGATCGTCGTCGGCGCCGCCTGGAGCAGAGGATGGCGGCTCCTCTTCAGGAAGGTCGTCTTCTTCGGCCAATTCATCGATATCCTCGTAGTCGATGGCGTCGTCGGCATGAAGGGTGTTCCGCTCATGAAAGATGGAATCGATCACCTGATCATCCGGGACGTCTGGCCCTTGGAGGAACTGGTTCAAGTGGGACTCCTCCATTGATGGTGTTTAGACTCAGTTGGATACGGTTTTCTGTTAGTGCACCCGCTGCACGTGACCAACAAGTCCAAACCTTGCTTATGTAATCTAAGATCCTGTTCTTTAGTCCTATTGACCAGCCGGGACCAGCTTGTCCAACTCGACCAATCGGTCCAGCTCGCCCCCAAGTAGTTATCAATTTACACCCTCATATTGGTGTGCAGCATGGCATTCAAATATCTGGCCCAAAATTGTACCACTCGTTGACGTGGGGTAATATTTGATATTGCACAGGCGGAACCACCCCTACAACCTCCAGCCATTCTGGTAGGTCTCATCTGCTTGACATTTCTGTATTCTAGCAACCATTAAGGCATTACGTCAACCTTTCATTTAGGGCGTGGCCTCGCGTTTAAGGGGTCTTTAGCCACATCTAGTGGTGAGATATAAATGAAAAATTCGCTACCGGGTGATAATTCGAACACACTGCCCCATTTGCGATACAACAGTCGACACATCCAGGAAATATTGTATAAACTAGTTTCTTGTTTGATTCGGCGTGTTACGTTTCGATTGTTCTTGCCACGATTGTTTGGGTGCAAAATTACATGTGCGGGAACTGATTTTTTCCAATTATTGTAATAAATTTAAAATTCAAGAGATATTTCTCGACTTAGAATAATAATTCCCAATAACTACTTAATATCGCGATGTTATCCCTACTGGTTTGCTCATTTTGCAGTTTGTATATGTTTCAGATCAGTTATTATCAATAATTGTGATAACAACTCAAATCCACCATCGAACTGCGAAACCTGCTTCCACTATTAAGTGGCTTCTTGTTAAAATTTTAAGGTGTGGCCAAAGTACAATGCTAAGCAAATATAGCATTCCAAAGTTATATTGCTCCTCTTAATTTCTGATGTAGTGCCAAATCAAATTGTTGGGTCATGTGTGTCTAATGTCGATCCAATGGAATGTGACAAAAGTAAAGCGGAGACTACCAGTTCAAGAGGATAAAAGTAAAATTGTGTCGGGGTACGACAGTATTTCAAAGTTCAAACTCTAAATCAGTAATTGTAACAACCGCAAACTAGATATTGACACATAGATCTGAGGAAATGCTCATACGAAACTTCAAGAACATGCAATTCTTGAAGTTCTGCTAAATATTTCAATAGACGAAAGTTAAAATACCCTGTATTGCCAGCGTAGACACACCTCAGATCAAAACTTAAAGATGCAAATTAAATGGGAGAATAAGGCAGCGCTGTGAAAGCTTACAATCTCCAGTTTATTTTTTGTTTGATGCTGAAAAAAATTATGACTTACTAAAGATCCATTTGCAGACGCCATGCGAGCGAAGCAAGTAAGACGGTTAGTAACATACAAGGAGTAATCGCTATTTCATAAGTGAGCAATGCTAGGGTCCCAAGTTTAAATTGTCCAGACAAAGGCTGGTGGGTTTATGCAGGTTCTGTGGGCTTACAATACTGCATGCTGCACAATTTTGCCAAGAGAGCATACACACCTTGCATACGACATTGGGGGAGCAATAGTGGCCCTGGTAACTCTGACCGTAGTTGGAATAAGCGCCGGTAGACTTCTACAGCAGATAGGCTTGGTGGTAGCAGCGTAATTCCGCAGTTGCGGAAGTCTCAATGGCATTGCCCAAGATTATTGAGCATATTGTTGAAGCTTGCGTTTACATTGCCTTGGACGCATATCTTAAATGTGGGTCTTGACATATTCAATGCAATTAGGTATTGTTTGTGTGGTTAATGCAAGACGCACCACCACAACCACGAGCTATACCACCCTCCCAGAGAATTATTAATAAGCCCTTTTTGCGACAGGGACTTACGCGGAACCAGTTAGAGTGGCCAGGACTAATGTCGCCTTATTGGGTCTGAATAACCGACAAAATTTGCCAGTCGATTTCTCGGATGTCGCGACATTTCTCATGGGTGCAGACGCTTGTAATTAACCACATCGAGAACCGTTTAAGGTACCAGCGGACTGCGAACCTCTTCTCAATTTGAACCCTTAAACCCTGTAGACAAGTATAGCTATCGTTGCTAGCACATGAAAATCAACTCTTCCGGAGATAGTCTACTAAAACCCCTTGAGACTACATGTTTACGATTTGTTCGGTGCAGCAGGTGGTAGTGGCTAGACATCCGTGGGTTGCGCCGAAGCTACGCCTTGGGGAGTAAGGGCCCGGACCGCACAAATTTTGGGCGCTGTCAAGCAAGCATACGATGAAACGCGACGAAGTGAACGGCCTAGCGAAGGTAGCTACAGAGTAGTTAGTGGGATTGGGGGCTATGCTGGTGGAAGGATCTGAGCCGGATAACCACAAGCATATTTCAGGAGCATGCAGACCGAGAGTGGGCGTTTTGTGGTGAAAAAAAATTGACGAAATATCGCGATGGTGCATCTGCAGGCTGTGCCAGGAAGTGAGGCGCCGGACAGAGTGAGCGCTGGGTTGGCGGGATGAGTATTCACACGGTTGCCCAACTCCTTTGCTAATTACAGCCAGCTCCACCAAGTTACTATCGTAGGCGGAGGTCGTTGTCTCTACCCCATTACTATTATTATTGTTTCCCACGCCACCAACCCCTTAGACTACCCTCCCAGGAACGGCCGGAACAAAAATAAAAATGTCGCTGATCAGCGACATGCACAATTGGGTTTGTGTACCATGTGCTTATTTGCCTATTGCCTATTTAGGCGGTAATGAGGTTCCTTGCGACCATCTTATTAATAGCACAGCATCTCAATATACCAAACCGGCAGGCACTTGGGAACAACGACTTTGGGTTCCACGAGGCCCTAAACCGTTGCTGAAGCCAGCAAACAGCACTCACCACCGAGCCTTAGCCCCGGCATGCTCTCATCTGTAGCCCAGTACCACTAGAGCCACTGCCGGCCCTCGCCTAATCCACCACCCACTCATTGTAGTCGGAAGTTTCACAATATTCCAGTTACAATGTCCGATGTCTCCATGTCTCCATGTCTCACGCCCATGACCCATCCCTCAATGTCTCTCCCTTCCGAATATATTTCAAAACTTTGTATTACTCCTTCTTAACATTACCAAACTTGGTGTTAGAGCATTCTTCCGGGTCCCTGCTATTTCTGCTACCCTATTCCTTCCGACATTATTGACCTCTGGAGGTATACGGTCCTTTGTTCAATCGCTTTTTATAAAGGTCGCTAGGAGCTACGTCAAAATAACACCACCCCAAATCTGGACAGGTCTATTTTAGTATTACCGTCGGTTACTTTTGAATTGTCATAACCAACCCGACAATCCATCGGTCATCTTCTCCATAATCAGCACCCCACCACCACTCGCTTCCACTTCCATTCGCTAGTGCTGTGATTATTACCATCGGCCTCCGCCTCAAACGCCTTTTCAAATTATGGGCCTATTGACCAGATTAAGGGCAGATCGTTCGAGTATTTCAAGCTTGGGTTCGTCCAAATCAGTGTCGGGATCCAAACCGGATCACTCTCGTACCCACAAGAGCAAGTCATCGTTGGCCACCCTCGAAAAACCCGCTCCTACCCACGCCAAGTCCCACGTTTCCAACCATTCGGTGGGCAGTAGCGACTTCCTGGCCACTGCTTCCGATTCGTCCTACACCTCAGGCGAGTCCCACAACTTTACCAACCGCAAGACTGTTGGTAGAAAAGAGCCCGAATCGCAGTACCAAAAGGAATCTCCCAAGAGGAAACGTCCCTACGACTTTCCCTCGGAAGAAAAGGCTCCTCTAAGAGAACTCGAAAACAAGTTACCTCATCCATTCCAAAAGTACACCAGCGACGACTCGTTGCCGATGGTGGGTACAATGTCAACCGGCATGAATGGCCTTGTTGATTCCATGGCTTCAGCCACATTACACGATGGGCACAATGCGGGAAATGTTCCTGGCACCATCAGAGATGTTGATGATGGCATGACGGTGCAAGCAAGCGCTGGTGGTCTGTCAACGACTGCCGGAGGCTCGCTTGACCCTGGATCGTCGTTCAAGGAGCCAATACCTTCTATGACGTCCGATTCTGTGTCTCCTCCCGAATCGGCTATTTCGAATGAGTCTGTCCAGCAGAACCAAGGCTACCAGCCGTTCTATGCATCTACTTCCCAATATCCATATTATAATTACAATGCAGACGCTAAAGCTGCACCATCTGCATCTGTTGCCCCACCAATGCCCGCTGCACCTGTTGTGCCTATTGCATCGACTGCACCTGCTACACCTGCTGCTAGTGTACCTATGCAGTCACCCTTACCATCACAAAAGATTCGTACCCAACTGTATGGTGGTGATTCCAGTGAGTACGAATCATCTTCTGCCGACACTTCGTCCTCAGACGATGACGATGACAGAAGCACTGCCGCTAAGCCACTGACCAAAGAATACTTTGATCAATGGAGGCAGTACTACTCATCCATTGCTGCCCAAAGGCAACAACAGATGCAACAACAATACATGGCCGCCATGTCGCGTCAGTCGATGTATGGAGGTATGCCCATGATGCCTTATGGTATGCCAGGAATGCCGGGTATGCCAGGTATGCAAGGCATGCAGGGAATGCCTGTGAACTATATGCAAATGCAACAGATGCAAATGCAGCAGATGAATCCTTACATGTACCAACAACCCATGATGCATCAACACCCATCTCAACAACAAATGAACCCATATATGCAAGGCTCTCTGTCTGATTTGGTATCACAATCCCAACCAGATCTTGTCCAAGCACAACAAGCACAACAACAATCCGAGCAGGAAAATTTAGCATACAATAAAGCTCGTGTAAGTCCAGATAATGAAGGTGCCAACGAGCTCTTATCGGCCACAAGAAAATCCACTCTCAAGTCCAGTCGGTATCCATCTGTGCCACTGTTGGCTCTCAACAGCAAACACCCTGCTTCTGGCTTGAGAAAGGCGAGTTTGCACAATAGAATATCATCACTCGATCTTAATTTCAAACCTAAGGAGTTCAATTATGAAGAACAATCCGGCAAGGATGACAAGACTGATATGCATGATATTGCAGCTGACGTAGTTGCTGGTCAAAGATACATTTCTGATTACAGCAAGTTTTTCTTTGAAGAAGATGAAGAAAAGGAAGCCCAAGACGAAGCCAGCGGAATAACCAAGAAAGATGCCAACGCTAACCAACTTCCCACTCCAAACTCTACTTCTGAAAGTCTTGACAGACGTGGATCTACTGTGTCTACCGGATCTGAAGGCTCATTCAATTCTATTGCTAGTGATGCTTCCAGTAAGTTTGTCGTTAGCTCAGGCAAGGAGAGGGCCGAGAGAATTAAGGCAGGAAAGAAGAAGGACGTGTCGAAGCAAAAGACACTGGAACCTACTAGTAAGGCCGCTGAAAAGTCTAAGAAGAAGAAGAAGGATGGTTCCGCTTCGCCTACCCGGGAATATTTCGAGTCAACTAAGCAGAGGTCGCAATCTCCACTCAAAAAGGAGTTGAATAAAAAATCCTCGGTAACTTCCTTCCAAGATCCAAGATTCTCTATGCCTCCAACAATGACACCCACACTCGCTCCGGTTGATACGATTATGGGTTCCGGATTTGGAACCCCAATGATGAATTTCAACACTGAGTATTCTCCAAGACTGGGAAATGATAGACATTCGATGATGTCGCCAGGAAATCCTAGATTCTCCATGATGCCTCCTACTGTGGCTGGAGCAGTTCCTGGAGCAGCACCAGGAGGCAATGCGCCAAGGTCCCATGATCCTGTCATTAATGAAAAGATTGCTGAGTTTGTGAAGCTCCGTAAAATAATTGCATCCGGTAAGAAGACTATTGAATTCAGATTAAGATGGATTAAAATGCTTATTACTGCTACCAACTATAAGCTTTATGCCTACATCAACATTAAGGGTGAACCAATCCCTCCCGAACAAGCTGCATTTAATAAGACGCTTTTTGTAAAATCGTCGGTAACACATCTTGTCAAGCTTCTTCGCGAATTTGAAACAGGGAAGAGTTCCAGTATTAATGTGAAGCATGAAGTTTACTTCATTTATGCATGTCTTTTGAAACGTGATTATCAAACATCGTTTAACCAAGATTTCGGTATTCCTAAGAACATTCCCGGAGCGGTCGAATACTATGAAAAGTGCTTGGAAATGCATCCGACCGACTTTAAAACCATGTACAAATTGGGAGACATATACGAGTATGAGTTGGAACAGTTTGATCGTGCCTTAGAATACTACAAGATGTCTGCCAAGGGTTACAACCGTGCCATTTACAAAATTTCCTTGTTGTACTTGAATATTGCGGAAATACGTAACATTAAGTTCTTGAAGTATCTTGAAGACTTGAGTAATATCGACCCTCTTGATATCAGATTGGACCCTGAAGATAAGGAAGACTTGGAAGAGGTTATTGGCTTGGCATGCTACCAATTGGGTAGAGTATTCGAAGGCATTTATCCTGGTGATTTGAATGCGGAAGATGACTTTGTTCAACAGGCTTTGGAGAAGGCTCCCGTCAATTACGCCAAGAGTTTGACATACTACAACAAATCGGCCAAATTGAACTGTTTGCTTGCCCAAGTCAAGTTGGGTCTGGTCTATGAGTTTGGAGAATTGAACCGTCCTATGAACGCCAATAAATCTATCCAATGGTACTTGCGTGCTGCATCATCTCCACTTCCCTTCAAGCGTCATCCCGACGCCATGTTGGGTTTGAGTAGATGGAATGTTGTTGGAAGTCAAGGTTTGTCAAAGCACATTCCTAATCCCAACCCTGATAAGGCTGTGATGTGGTGTGAACGGGCATTCAAAGAGTTTTCATCTGCCGATGCCGCATACTACATGGGAGAATTGACTGAAATGGGTGTTTGCCCCGGTGAACCTAATCAATGGTTCAGTAAGGCATACGAAATGGGCCACCCTAATGCCTCTGCTAAGCTAGGCTTTGCTTAATTGATATTTAATGCACTATGATAATTTTGAATACTGTAGGAGTTTATGGTGCCACAGCAAAATGCTGCACAACGTACAAATAATGCACTATGACCGTTAATGCAACGTCTAATGCTGGTGTAAATAATATGTCAATTAAACGAATCATGCTAGATGAACTGGCACTATTATTGATAGGGGTATAGATAAGAACGATCTTACCCCGTCATTGTCAAAACCCTGACAGAAACGGAATGTTTCGTATGATAAGCCTTCTCACGTGTGCGGAACTGCATAATGACCAACCAGTATCTTGATAAGGGCCCAAATCGCAAACGCGAATTCGTAAATAATCAGTACAGTCATCTTTTTAATAGCCTCTACGCCAATTCCTGCCAGAATTTCATTTTATATTGCATATCGCATCGTCGTCACTTAGGCCACTCAACATCCCGTGCTCCATCATCAAAAACTATGAGCCTGCCCCAGCCTATCCACAAGCAACGACGGGAGAGCATTGCCAAGCTCACTCGTTCCCCAATGTCGCCATCACCAGTAGCATCACCAGGAAGACTGTCGCCATATCTTAAGAACCCACAATTCATAAAAAGATACGACGAAGACGCCATTTCGGACACGCTGTCGCCAGGTCCTAATGAAGAGGCAGTGGAGGAAGATTTCTCCGAGGGATTGGACAACCCTAAATTGTTGGACCGCGTTTCCAAACATCTTTCGGAATTGAACTATAGCCATGAAGGGGCCGATATCACCCGAGACATCCACAAACTCAATCAGGATGGCAAGAAGATCCAACGTTCGAGGAGTTGGTCATCTGCCGATTTCAATTCCTGCCGCAGAGGCTCCACTGCATCTTCAGTGAATGTACCGGGAGGGTTTCGGAGAGACTTTATTATGCATAAGTCAATCAGGACCGTCAAGCCCAATCTTCTCACAAGAAACTTTATAGAGTTCCTTAGTATCTACGGCCATTTTGCCGGAGAAGATCTTGAAGATGAAGATAATATTGCTTGTCACTATGAATCGCCCTACAAATATGATGAGGAAGCCATTCCTACTGAAGAAACAGGTCTCTTGTCCCTTGAATATGACCGGATTAACCCCAAGGGAACTGCCAACGACAGAAAAACGTACTTTCTTCTTCTCAAAGCATTTGTGGGGACTGGGGTACTTTTCTTGCCCAAATCATTTTCGAATGGAGGCTTGTTCTTTTCAATAGTGACACTAGTGTTCTTTGGCTTGCTTAGTTACTGGTGCTATTTGACCTTGATCTACTCCAAAATCGCTACTGGAGTGGCCAGTTTCAGCGAAATAGGCGCCAAGTTGTACGGCAAGTGGTTCCAGCAACTCATTCTCTTTTCCATTGTCATATCCCAGATCGGGTTCGTTTCCGCATACATCGTGTTCACCGCAGAAAACATCCGTGCATTCATTGCTACGGTGTTTGGGTGCAAAGTGTCTATAGCACTTTTGATCACAGCCCAGTTCTTCATTCTATTCCCCCTTTCCTTGATCAGAGATCTTACCAAGCTATCGCTTTCCTCGGCCATGGCGAACATTTTCATTCTCGTCGGGCTTTTGACCATCATCTACTACTTATTCCGGGAATGGCTCGTGGTCAATGGGGGAACCTTTGGACCCCAGATCGAATATGTTTTCAATTCTTCGGAATTTTCACTATTTATTGGGGTGGCCATTTTTGCATTTGAGGGTATTGGATTGATTATTCCCATCCAAGAAACCATGGTCCATCCCAACCATTTCCCTAAGGTGTTAGGACAGGTCATGGCCACGATTTCCACTGTGTTTATTTTCATGGGCACGTTGGGATATTTGGCGTATGGCAAAGATATTAAGACGGTGATCCTCTTGAACTTGCCTCAAGACGAGATTATGGTCATTCTCGTCCAGCTCCTCTACTCCTTTGCCATTTTGCTCTCCACGCCGCTACAATTATTCCCAGCCATAAGATTGGTGGAATCTAAAATCATTAAAAGAACCGGCAAGAATTCCGCTTCGGTCAAGTGGCTCAAAAACCTCTTTCGGTTTTCCTTCGTGCTCTTAACGTCATATATAGCGGTCATCGGTGGGCAAAATTTGGACCGGTTCATTTCGTTTGTGGGGTGCTTTGCCTGTATTCCCTTGGTGTACATGTACCCTCCAATTTTGCATATTAAGAGCTGTTGTGGAGATCTTGGTGACCTTCCACCAAGTGAACGGCGCCATCGGACCTGGTTACGCTTGGTTGACTACGCATTAGTGGCCATCGGTGCAGTAGCCATGGTCTACACCACCTACAGTATTCTCAGCTAGTTAGTTAATTTTTATTATGACCTGACTTGTGATTATTTAGTAAGCTCCTCCAACCACAATCTGGCCTGTCTGACTCCCCTCTGCAACTCGTCCCGTGCGACCTGGACACTATCATTGGTACTGGTCTTCAACTGACCGTATGCTTCAATGGCATTATGTCTTTGTTGGGTCAATTCAGGCAAGTTTTCTTTCTCCAATTTCTCGTACCGTTGGCCCAAGGTGCTCCATGTCTGAGGCATGAAGTATGAGGTGGCAACTGAGCCAGCAGCAACGGGAGCTGCGAACCTGAGCACAAACCCTCTTCTAGCCGCCCAAATGGACCCAGCCAAAGTAGCAGTCAAAATATAAATAGTCCCTGGTAACACTGGTTCTTTGATAACGGAGTTGACTTCTGATTGAATGGTTCTGAGTTCGTTTAAAGCAGCCGACTTTTGCGTGCCGAGCTCTGCTTCGTATACTTCGGCCTTCGAATGCACATAAAGACGGGCCCGGTTCACCCAACCTTCCAAGTATGGTGTAGACCGGATTCCCATTCCCTGGACAAACGAGATTGGCCCGTGTGATGACTCTTGTTTCTTGAGCTCGGGTGTTATTTCCACATTGTACCCCGGTTTGTTCACGACGAACTCGTCGTCTTCATAAAAGGAACGGGGCATGACGGTGGTGGTGAGCTTCGTACTCACTGATTCAATAATTCAATTGGCTAGTGCGTCGTGCGGATACCATTCAAATAGCCCACCACCAAATCAACCTACCATCCCCACATTGCTAACTCATCAGAGGTACCATTATAATGGCATACTAAAACACTATTCTCGTTAATTAAATTCTGTTTCCAATCTGCTGTTTGCTGGCTTAAAAAAATCATTAGGAACTTTAATTCCACTCTTGCACCTTCTATAGCTCATAGGTTGTGATTTAATTTGGTCATTAGAAAGTTGTTAAAACTGAAAACCGGATATCCATAGCCCTATGATTGTATCCAGTGATTACTTAGCTATTTAAAGGAATAGGGAATGTGGTTAATTGATCACGATTTGTAGTACTACTGCTCCGAAAATTCAATTGAAGGTGCGAGAGTACTAAAATTCCTATCCCCATCGTCGTTCGAAAGATTTAACTTGCTGTAGAGACCACAGTTTCCTATGCTGGCTACAGTGTCCTATATTGAAATTGCCATCCCGGCCATATATTTACATAATACGTTACATAATAATTACATATGATGCCCTCAAGTACCCGTGCATTTTGATTATCTTATTTCTTCTTTCCGAAAAGTCCTCTTTTCTTCTTTTCTGTAGGTCCGTTCGAAGTTTGAGGTCCTATTGCTCCCAATGGCTTGCCTTCGGGGACAGGAATGGAAATGGACCCCTCCGGATCCCCTGCACTATAGTCCGTCCTAGGAGTGTCGTTGCTCTTCGTGGAAGTATTACTCGAAGTATTGGATCCGTTCATAGCCGGTGGTTGGAGGTGTGACTGGGGATCTGATTGTGGGATCACAAGTAGATTTCCGGTATTAACCGGTCTGCGTTGTTGCATGGGGGGCATGCCTCCTTGTGAAAAGTTGCCCGATTTGTGTTTTTGAGTATTCGACATATTTCCCGAACCAGGCATGCCTCCACGACCGCCCATGTCCAAGCCATCCACATTACCGGTCATATGAGAGTATCCCGAGCGACGGCTGTTTCTCTTAGGGTTGTTTCTGAATCGTTGTTCAACTGACGGGTCGATAGGCGCAGCATTATTGAAACTGGCTGGCTGGCTATACATTTGCGGACCGTTTTCGAAGTACGACGAGTGCACAGATCCAGGAAGCGAGCTCAACCTTTGACGGGGAGCAGGTCCAGGCCCCCCTGGCCCACCTGGTCCGCCGGGAATCATGCCATTTTGATATTGTTGGTACCGGTTTGATGTTGATACTATGGAATTGGATCCACGCAAATTCTGGGGAAATTGTCCGGGTGGCATTCCATTAGCTGGCAACCCATGGGGTGGATGCTGTTCCATAGGGGACGCCTGGAATCCATGGGGGCCGTACTGTTGCCCGTTACTATATTGTTGGGGATAGTACTGCCTTTGCGCTGCTTGGGGATTCACATAGTTCTGAGGAGCGGCTGGGAATGGGCCCTGTTCATCATAGTACTGTTGAGGCCCATATTGCTGAGGTCCATACTGCTGGGATCCAAATTGTTGAGGAGCCTGGTGCCCTGCAGCAGCAGGAGGAGGACTCTTGTAGTGTCCATTTTGATTAGGCGCGTACGGTCCTTGTAATTGATTAGGACCAGCCCCATAGTGTTGTTGGTCTCCGGGTGTAGCTCGGGGTCCACCGTTGTGAGAACCGTTGTTTGCCGGGCCAATATGGGAAGGTTCTTGGCGGGGAGCTTGCTCTTCTGGTGTAAAGTAGCCCGACCCAGCACCATTGTTAGTAGGTTGACTTTGGGGTCGTTCTGGCTGCGAAAAGACTTCATTTCCTAGTTTGCGAGGAGACCTTGGATTTTGAGCCCCATTAAGAACGTCGCCGTACATTGCAATATCTGCCAAGTCCGACAAATTATCAGTCGGCTGGACAGACTCTCTTTTGGGATCAATGCCGTTGCGGACTACTTTTTGAGGCACGCTCGCATTAGGATACGATACTTCTCCACGCTGCTTCGATGGCAGTAATTGCTCGAATTGTTGGGAAGCTTCTTCTTGTTTAGAAACTGCCTGTTGAAGTGATTCCAATTCTTTTGATTTAGAATCGTGCATCTTTTGCACGTTGCTTAAGTTGGCCAGGGTTTCCCTGACCTGGTCCAACAAATCTTGCAACTTCATTTCCTGTTTGACAATATCATTATCAAGCTGTACCTTGATCATTTGCTGTTGTTTGAGATTGGTTTCATATGCTTTTATTTCCTTAGTCTTGCCATTGATGTCGGAATTAATGAAGCTCAACTGCTGGAGTTTATCTGACAAATCCTTGTTAACTTTGTCTGATCTCTCAAGAAGCGCATCATCGTTCTGGCCCATTCTTCTGAAAAAAAGGGACTTTCCGTCATTGACTTTAACATATTGGCACAACATCGAATACAAATTTTCCAAGTATGGGGTTCTGATTCCATTGTCATCACCTAACAAGATAGGCTGTAATAATAGCAAGTCGATTTCCAAATCGTAGCCCTTGTAGAATCCATAGAGCAATGGATTTGATGACATAAAATCAGGATTAGATTTGACGATTGGATAATTTTCTGTCTGATTCCGCAAAATATTGGCCTCACTTTCGCTTCCCTTAACCAACTTGCAATCCATCTTCTTGATGATTTTGAAACACTCATTGATGATGCCGGATATCAAAGGTTTGCATAAGATTTGGCTGGCAAGCTGTTCGGGGAATTCGGATTCGAAAATGACAGAAAGTGCCCAAAAGGTAATTCGGGGTAATGCTAATTTCCACTGATAAGTCATGAACTCCTTGGTATTCAACGATTTCAATAAACTGATGGCACCTTCTGATGCTTCTTGTGCAGACTGCAACATCTGGAAAAATTTGAGGAAATTGGTGCTCCGGGATAACTCTGGGGACAAGTTGGCAGACGTACCGAAATAAATACGAGAATCTCCTGACAGCCTGACGGTGTGAATAAACTCGTTCTGGCTAGTCATACGCACATCACTTTCGTTCATGATCGAGGCAATAAGGATGCCTTTCAATTTAGGCGGAAGACTCATTTGCACAAATGGCTCCAAATTGACATAGCCGGTGCTTTCTACCACAATGATAGAGTTTTGATCCACATAGGGCACGAGGTCGATACAAGTGTTCTGGAAATCCTGAAGCGAGGGAGAAGAGATCACCACAATATCAAAGATCGTCGATGGAACTTGTTTGACGGATGAATAGATACGAGGCAGGAACGAGGCCGAATGAGGGGCCAACGTCGGCGAGGTAAAGGTCACAGGGCCCGGCGCCAACGCCGAGTTGACCAACACAGGGTTGGTGAACGCCAGGAGCCTCCAGGCGTAGAACGCCAGGTTCGGAGAGGAGCCCACAATAAGCATGTGCGATTTGGTATAGATTTATTTCAGGAACGATGGCCAAAGGCTGCGGATGGATGGTTCGGAATAACCACACAAGAAATACGATCTCCGGAGGATGTGATGCCAAGATCAACTAAAACTAAAATCGGCTAATAAAGATTGCCCAAAATGCAGAAAGCAGTTGGCGGTCAGTTGAAAGCTGGGAAGGGAAAAGTACACAACGAGTGATCCGATCCGGCTGGACAAACAGATGGGGTGGGGGCCACGGATGCTGGGTAAGTACACGTCAAGCTGGTGATGACGGCGACGTGGTCACAAGTTGGTTGGCACGATCGGTAATGAAAAGACTGATTGGGGCCTCAAAGAAACAGGGTCGAAAACTTAAGGTCGAGGCGATTTCGCAGTTGCGAAGTGGCAGTGGCGTTACGTAAGCAGTACCTGCCGTATAGCAGGTCGGGGTACAGCGAGCGCGGAAGGATTGTTATGGTGTGATCGATCGGGGCCAGATAGATCGGGGTAGAGGACGGCTGGCCAGGTTGACCCGTCGTCGAAAGTGGCTTATGACCGTGCACAAGGCTGAGGGTATTTTCGTATCCTGGGTCTATTTTTTTGTGGCTGTTCTGGGTTTAGTGCTTCTACAGACGTCTGGTTGTGTCTCGGGAGGTTTTCACTAACCGGCACCCACCGGTACCTTCCCACAGCCCGTTCCGCCGTATCCAGCGCAACTAAGCACGGTATGGTCCCTGGCGGTGGCTCCTTAACCGCAAGTTCCAGTGTCACCGTCTGCTAGCGAAACATTACCCAACACGGCAATATCGGCCATATTAGGAAATGTCCGAATGACAGGGTGCTATGACTGAAATCTGTCATTATGACATGCCGTGGCTGTCGGTCTTGGCTCTCCTCTGGCGGTCACGACTAAAAAACGATGCTTATATAAGCCGACTTGGCTGGTTGCATCAAACGGCCGGCGTGGTCGTGCGGTAACCCTCTATATGGGGTATCCAGAAGACATCGATTTGAAACAACTGAAAATTGTCCGTTGTAACGAGTATCCGGCAAATTCTACAGTGAAAAGTGATGTGCGTTAACAACAATGGGTCCCGTTTCCAATAAATTCAGTGCCAAAACCTTAACTCAGCAGTAAATACACAGCACTGCTCTGATTTATTTCACCACGTCTGCCACTAGATTTTCGTAGGCTCTGGAGCTCCAAATTGACGTCGGTTTGAATACAGCTTACGTAATCGCAATTGGATTGACTACGAAGAACTGGGCCCGCTTGAGTCAATCTCAGTGGATTTTGCCGTATATGGTATGGTTAAGATGGTCAGCAAGTACGAAGGTCGATCCTCCGAGTATTTGTGCATCGGGAATCTCCCATCACCGCTTAACCCAACACTCGTCTGGATGATGTAGACAGAAGAGTCACGTGATCATCGCTATAAAAGTTCATCGCTCTCTAAACTTTTCACGGCACTCCATTTCAAGACGTCGCTCTTCAGTGTTGACGGGCTTGATGGCTTGGACCTGGTGGTATGGCCAGTAACTTAGTTACTGGGATGCTGTCAGGGTTGATGGAGTGCAGATCAAGGCTAGGGTGTATCTCCGGTTGATGAGTAAAACGAGGACTCTTTCGGTCATAATCCCTTCAACAGATGTAGTGACGGCTTGAGTTAGTCATGGTGTATGCCAACGTACAACCAGCAGCCGTTGAGCATGTAGAGTGATGTTGCATTCGTGCTATTACGCCCAAAGGGAAGCACTAGAGGATCCAAACCACCAAACCTCGAAACCCATTGGAGCAAAGGGAACCTGGTTGAAAGCTTATGCTGCTATGTTACAGCCGATGTTCCTTCCTACCATCTTCCTTCTCAGAATTTTCCTAACCAATTGCGACGTCTCTGGCCCTAAGTAGCTTATCCATATCATCTATACCTGGTCTCAGAAGTCAAAACGACCCGAAATTTACTCAGAAAGCTCAAATGATACCCAAATTCTTCCCAAGTTCCTTGGTTGCGATTTCCCTCCTCTGCCATCGCCTTTCTACTTACAAAATCACCCTCTTACCACCCATTTTCGCATTTATCACTGCTACTGGTGCCCTTAGGACCCTCACTAAAATCGTCATAGTAAGTCTCCATAGTAAATCTGTAAGCTATCTCGATAGTGCGAAACGCGTCACCAAATAGCCGTTCATCACATAATTCATCACCACACCTCCATCATGCCTCGCGGGAAACTTATCCTTATAGAAGGCCTCGACCGGTCCGGCAAGTCTACCCAGGCAGATCTTCTCAAGAACCGATTGGGCCAAACCCATCAATCGCTTCTCTACAAGTTTCCCGATCGGTCCACTCCCGTAGGGACCCTCATCAACCAATACCTCACCGACTCGTCGTTTGACCTTGACGATCACACTGCACATCTTCTCTTTTCCGCCAATCGGTGGGAGCTTCACAAGCAATTGCTACAATCCCTTGACCAGGGCAAATTTGTGGTCCTAGACCGGTACATTTATTCGGGAATCGCGTACTCATTGGCCAAATCAACTACCAACGCCAACCCTGAGCTTGGATCTATTGACTGGCTCTATTCGCCTGATAAGGGCCTCCCTAAGCCTGACCTCACCCTTTTCCTAAGTCTTTCCATTGAGGAGCTCGGCAAGAGAAAAGGATGGGGCGAAGAACGCTACGAATTGAAAGAATTCCAGAAGAACGTCAAGTCGTGCTTTCTCCGAGTGTTGAACCCAGCCACCGACCCTTCTGTGCATATAATAGACGTTGAGGGCAAATCGATCGACGAGGTTCAAAATGTGATCTGGACTGTGGTGCTGGAAAATGATGCACATAATCTTACCGATGCACCCGTGGGCACTTTGCAATAGACATAATCAAACCAGTCGATTGTTCTTGTAGGGGCGTGATATTTCTGTATCATACCCGCCGTTCCGGTTTGTATATCATAGTCCTGCTAATCCAACCGGTCCAAATATGCCATGCGTTCCAATACCTTTTGCTTCAGGATCTCCTGTAACTCTCCTCCCAAATATACCTCGTCCAATATGGCATACAACTTGTAGAAATTGAATACCAAATCTAATTCACACACATTGTCGAAATAGGTGTCCAAGATTTCCACGAAAAAATGGAGCGATTCGAGGTAGCTCAACTCGCTGTCACCACCATCGATCGCAGACACAAAGTATAGCCCAGCATATCGCCGATATACCAACTTAAGCTGCTGGTATTCCACGAAATTCGATTGATGCTTCGAGTCCCGCGACGCTATAAGCCGGTGGATATCCTGGATATACCGCAGCTGCTCCTGTTTGGAGTAGTTACTGTTGAACCACTTGATGAGCCGGGTCTTTCCCTGGCGATTGAGCACGAGAATGAAATGAATCGACATCAACAACCAGCACTGCCCTGTTTGCAAATCCTGGGCCAAATACCAATCCTCACTGTGCCAAACACTTGATCCGTCGTGCGTTCCTCAGTTTTTTGCAGCTTGGGCCATACACAAGCGGCTGAAAGATTCCCCATCCTTGTTGCGTTTGCTAAACATACCCAAACCTGTTACTATGAGCGTCTACGAGATCCGGGAAGGAATTATCTTCCTAATTGAGCTCACGCCGGATATATTGGCCCCGCTGGCTGAGCTTGGACCCAGGTCTATTCTTAGCGAAATCCTCTCCTCCATCAATGACCTTATGTCGGAACTTGTTATTACCATGAAAAGCACGGGTATTGGGATATATCTATATAATGCTGATGGTGAACCTGTGGAGCCTCTCAAACTGATGAAAGTCCCGGGGTTCCAAAGACTTTTCCGGTTGAACCAATTGAATCTCACCAATATGAAGTTGCTTAATGATATGATCACCGATGATGCCCAAGGTATACGCCCGTTGAGTCATTTTTTCAAAGCTTCAGATGCTTCTCAAACACCCCAGACACTTCCAAGTGTGCTCACCAAGACATTGGACGAGTTCATGGATAAGAAGTATTTCAATCGTAAGAAGCTTATCTGGTTGACTTCCAATGACAAGCCATACACCAAGACTTCCAACAAAGAACAACTTTGGCGTATTGTCAATGACTATTACAACTATGGATACTTCATTTTGCCCATGTTTCTAGGTAAAGACTTTGATATGAAATTGTTTCGAGATGTATTCATCAACACCAATTTCCTCCCAACTGGAGCACCTCCGCAAACGACAGTCGACTCGGAACAAAAAGATCAGGTCACCAGTAGTGGGATCAGTGTCGCAGGTCGTGGATTTCGGTCACAATCAAAAGTGTTTGAGAGTACTTTGGTTAGTCAGATCCGCAAAAGTATCTATCGGGTGAAAGAAGTAAGGCGAATGCAATTTGCCTGTGATTTAATCCTCAGTGATGGCCCTGTCGGAGCTGGTCTCGGGTGCACTATAAGAGGATATACGCTCTATTCGCCGGAAAAAATTAAGAAAGACTTGTTGCTATACACGGGAGAAGAGACACTAAAGCGAGTATTTACTGAAACAGAAAACAACGTGCCCCTGGAGGCTGAAATAAGAAAAGGATATGAAGTCGGTGGTGATGAGGTTCTTTTTCTTGATAACGATCAACAGGAGTTCATCAAAGGATATATATTTGACCATGAGCCCAATAACTCTGAACCCGAAGAAGTGAAGGATGAATCGGATATTGATGGTGATGTTACAGGAGAAGAAAATCCTGATAACGAGGATGAGGGTAGTGGGCCCTCCACAATTTCATCGCCACCATACCTAAAACTTCTTGGGTTTCGTTCTACGAATACCATTCAACCTGCGTATACATCTTCTCCTCCAATTTTTATTTCTCCAGATACCACCAATGGGATTAAATCAGCTTCGGGGGGTTACAATAATTCATTTGGCACATTTTCGTCACTCTACCAATCATGTGTGAAACTTTCCAAAATGGCAATTGTATTCGGTTGCACCAAGAAAAACTCGAAGCCATCATTGTATTCATTGTATCCGACAGGCATAACCAATTCCTCAAAAAGAATTCCAGATGAAGAAGAAATTCCTGAAGGATTTTTGCTCATAAGATTACCATGGCTCGACGATATACGCTCATTACCAAATTATTATATCCTGGCCAACAAGAATGATCCATTGGTTTCAGAGGCACCCGCGTCACTTATAAATGCTTATAAGGAACTTCTCAGTCAATTTTTCTACAAGTCTTATAACCCCCGGGATTATAATAACCCATCGTTGAATTATTTCTACAAGATTGTCAAACATGATCTTTTGCAAATGTCCATTCCTGATAGCGAAAAGACCCTTTTGAAGAATGATGTGACAAGCATGAAATTGGCACAGTTAAGACAATTTCTTGATGATGATTCGAGAGGAAAGCTAGCTCAAGCACTCAATAACTCGTTAAAGGAATTGGAAGAAAAGGTCCCAAAGCGCGAGATTGTGGAACCAGCGTCTAAACGACCCAAGATCGAGGCACCTGAGTTGGATGATAATGCGGTCCTCACAGCCTGGAAGACCAGCCAATGGGGTCACTTTACAGTTGCCCAATTGAAAGGGTTTCAAAAACGGTATAAGGATGAAATTAAAGGTGCCACCAAGAAGGCCGATTTGATAGAAAATATTCGAGTCTTCTTAGAAACGAGATCCCAAAGAAATTAGTATACGCCACAGCACTTTGGAAAATAATTAAGTAGTGTACGGGTGGCAGAACGAAACAGATTGGTGGCTTTACTGCCACTCCGATCGAGTGTTTTTCGGACTCATATTCCGCTGCGCATATATCTAATGGAAAATATATGAAAAACCAACCAAACTCCAGAACGGACCCGATCTATTTTTAATTATTTGCTCACTGCCTCTCAAAGCTCATATCTATTCTCAGTAACAGGTCTACCAGCTTGCAATGATGCCAATCAATAGTATGCGTTTACGGTGCTTCCAGTGCAGCCCAACGCCGTGAGCAAAGCACGGCAAAGCACGGCAGTGAAACATATTGTCAAGGCCACACATAATTCGTGCACTCATCGGATCTCATTTTTCACTATTGGAAGCCCTGGTGTCAATTTACGGATATCCCCTATGCCCAGCACTCGGTATGCTCGATGACCCATTTCTCAAATGAGCAGATTTTCCGACCCTGGCAACCGGAAGCATTACCGGGCCGACCGTTACGGCAATCACAACTGCAGTCACTGCAATCGGTACACACGGTGCTGACAAACCAATCCCCATCCCCAACGAAGCCACGGAAAACGATCAAGAATTCGACACTCTCGAAAACCACTGGACCCCATCCCCACCTCTGAATAGTCCCCTTTCCCACACCGCGTATTGTCTCCCGTGTCACCTAGCGACCGTTAACTCGCGGGGTAGATCAAACTGGCCAACCACATTTGGTAATCCCCGCCTTTTGATTGGGCCCCCGTCCTGCAGGTTAGGAGTGAAAATTCCGTCGATGCCCGCAGCCAATATACGAAACAGGGGACCCGAACCATGACGCCAAGTGGTCCGCTATAAAACCTGGTCCATTTCTCGCTTGCCATAACCGCCAGCTCGAAGAATCCCCACTCATTGCATCCGCCCAACCCCACACCACTCGGGGTTTCCAGGCTGTGTTTTCCTGTATGTAATTGTGTGTTGTCCTCGCTTATGCAGGCAGATTATACCCCAGACTGCAGTCACGGGCGCCGCCGTCACGCGACAGCCTGCCTGGTCACCATCCATTGCAGGCAACAAAAAAAAATGTGTTTATAAAATGTACTAACCCCGCCCAGATTTATCAACTCCATTTCAACTCCAATCTTTAACCATTTCACCCACCATGGCGCCCATGTGCTCCGACACCATCGGTGACCTTCCTGCCTACGAGGCACCTGTCGATCCTTCTCCTGCTTACAAGGCACCTGTCGAGTCTCTTCCTGCTTACAAACCCTCGCTCGAGTTCTACGGACTTGCTCTCATCAAGACCGAGTTCTCCACCCCTTATCACTACAACTCCCACGACCGCCGGTGGAAGCCAGTGCTTCTCGAAATCAACTCCACCCAGCTCAATGTGTACGCGCTCCGGGACCGCCGCCTCCTGGACATGGTTGGCTGCCTTTACAGCAGTCTCAACTCGCTCAACGAGTTGGCAGATGACGTCAACCACGATCACCGCTCAGAAGACGCGTCGTCTCGCAACAGTATCCTCTCGTTAGACATCGGGGGCGATGCTTACGGCGGTGATATCCCTACATCGGATTTTATGGCCACCGGCTTCAACAAGCTCCGATTGAAGCACCGGAAATATCGGTCTGCCAAGGCCTTGGCATCGATCGGAAAATATTACCACCTCCTCAAGGACAACCAGTTTCTCTTTGAACCCACCACATCCAGCGAGAAGTTCCAGCAGTTGAAGGCCTCCCACGCTGGTGACATCATCGGCTCGTATACCCTTGCCAACCTCCAAGTTGGTGAGGCCCCCCTGCTCCAGCAATTAATCTCGGCGATCTACAAAGAGGAAAAAAGCTGCGAAAACCCCGCAAACATGGCCGCGAGCTTAGTGCGGTACAAAAACGTGTTACGCATGAGAATCGAATACAAGCAGGTCTTGTTACAGTTCTGGTCGTTCTACGCCATGCTGCACTGGTTCCGGATGTTGACGGTGGGTCGTGACTTGAGCTGTCCATTGGAAGCCCGTCATGTCACTCGCTTCAAAAGCATTCCCTCGCGGGCCAATAGCCGCAACAACGCGCTTCTTGTGGCTACTGCGGCTGCCGACAGTTATCGTCGAGGGGTAGCCACCCCCGAGGCCGCTGAAGTGGAACAGATAATTTTCGAGGAACACGACTACAAGGTTCCGGAAGCATGCAATAGCGATTCTGTTTCCACCGCGTCGTCCTCGTCGTCCCAGTCCTCTATTTTCGAAAACACCAGTACAGTGTCGTCGGTGCTGGTGGTCTCGCCCCAACCACTGCTTGTGACCCATATCAACGGTTACAAGTTTGTGTCCAACGAAAGCTACCACACCACGGTGGAAAAACAGTACATTTCCAATTGTATCCCCGACTTGAACTCCTACGACAAATGGAGTGGTAAAACGGTTACTCTAAGCCACTTCGAGCGGTTTTTAGAAAAGAACAAGGGTGCGGCTTTCCTGGACCCTTCAGGCCAGGACTTGTTTATTGAAAACATGTCGATGGTGGGAACAGTGCAATCGTTTGAAAAACTGAAGAGCGTTGTGGGGGGCACCTGCCGGAGTTTTATGATCCACTCCGATGGATTGGTGAGTGTAGGTAAATCATGAGTATTCATACAGTTAGACAGCCTTAATAGTTACGAATTATGACCTTGCAAAATCGCCGATTGTACAACTGTGGTGGCTCTGTACCATGTCGCCTCGACCTCGAAGCATCTCCGAGGACTACCGGTATCAGGAGACCTACGCAGCAAAGCCTAAACCCATCCCGTCACCATGTTTGGACTCTGGCACACCCCCACCTCCCTGATAACAACCCATTACGACCACCTCACCGTAGAGGGCGCCCATAGGAATCACGCTAGTAGAGCTAATTACCAACGAGGCTGAAGCTGTTGGGGAGGCTAGTGGGGTAAATATCGAACTGCCTCTTGTGTCGCAACATCCGACACGTCATCCAATGTAGAAAATTTTGCTCGGTTCCGTTACGCTACGTCATTCTCACCGAACACTCGGCCTTCTCTCCTTTGGTAAGCAGTTCAGCCAAGCAGTGCCAAAATCGTCCAACTAAAAAGTCGCATGCTACATGTGCTACATGTCGAGGCTTGACGAGGGTCCACAAGAGCTCGGCACCACCACGCCCATAGCTAGCGACCCGAGGGCAGTCCACCTGCTTTCGTCTCATCCAGATCGCCCTTGCCCCTGTGCTTCGAGGCTGGTTCCTCCCCTCCATTGCACCACCCACCCTCCCACTAACTTAGCCGTAGCGCACCGCTCGCCAAAATAGTCCATAGTTCTCGTAATTACCCTCCGGCCGTCGTGCGCTCGCTGGCCTTCAACTTTTCACCACATTTAACTTCACTCTATCGTTAAGATCCTGTTGATCCTGCCCTCCCTGCTGCTTTTTTAAGCATTGCCATTGCTGTACTATGCCTACTCCTGCTGAAATCATTGCTGCCCGTGTCAACGGGTCCCACGACGACTCTTTTACCACTGCCGAAACCGACTCCGTCTCGTTTGATGATGACAACTCCACCTTGGTGTCCTCGGTGTCCTCTGCCGTTCCTTCTCTCGCTGACGAATCTGCTTTCCCTACTTTGAAGAAGGCTGGTACCCCCAGCACTTCTACTGGTACTGTCTCCTGGGGGCCCTCCATGAAAACTCCTGCTGCTGGTGCTGCCGGCGCCTCTGGCGCTTCTAGTCCTTCCACTCCAGTGCTTGGTTCGAATGCCGCCTCGGCCTCCAACAAGTCGGGATCCTCCACGCCTAAGTTCAAGTTCTCTACCATCCAAGAAGCGTTTTCCCTTGATGTTAATGACCAGATCAATGTCACCAAGCCCGAGCTCATCAAAATTCTTACCTCTATCAAGGCCGAAACCAAAACCAACATTGAGTGTACTACTTCCCAACACATCAAGAAGAGAACATTCTTGATCACCGGTAAGGCCGACGACGTCAAGCAAGCCAAGAGATTGGTCATTATGAAATTGAGCAAGCCACTCAGCATTACCTTCAAGGTGCCTGCTGGTTTGCGTAGTAGAATCATTGGTCCCCAAGGTAGAACCTTGAAACCAATTATCCTGGCCAACGATGTCAAAATTGACATTGGCAACGAAGAATTTGTTGACGAGTCTATCTCGGCTGATGATGAAGACGAAGACGAATTGTACTCTAAATACGTCAATGTCACCATTACTGGTTATGCTGAAGGTTGTGCCAATGCTGAGGCCCAGATCCGGGCCATTGTTGACCAGGAAACGAAGAACCTCTCCACCAAGATTGCCGTGCCTGCATTGATTAAGCCGCTTGTTCCTGGTGCCGTGGACGACCTTCTCGCCAAGTATGCCACCTTGGATATTTCGGTTCCTGACCATAGATCCTCTGGCTCCACCATCCATATTGTGGGTGATCGTGAAGCGGCTCTTGCGGCCAAAAACGACATCAAACGTGTTTTGGCGTCTTTGGAAGCCAACACCGTGGTGGAAGAAGTCCCTATCCCAAAGTTGAAACACCAATTCTTGCCAATTGACTCCGTTTTGAAGGAAGAAAATGTCTTGATTAAGCTTCCAGAAGAAGGCGAATCCAACGTCAAGTTCGTTGGTGACAAGAAGCACATTGTTGTGGCCCAACAAAAGGCGAAGAATGTCACTTCCCAATACAAAGTCGAGATTTTGGACATGTCCAAAGCCCACAAGGGTAATTTGCAGCATGTCCGGGCAGTCGCTTCGTTGTTGAATGCCAACAAAACGTTAAAGCAAATTGCCGACGCCAATAACGTGGTTATTAACGTTCCAGACAACAAGGCCCTTGCTAACAAACAACTAGTTTCTATTCCAATTGAAATTGTTTCTAAGGGTGATGAGCCAGAAAACGTCAAGAACGCTAAAAAGTCGATTGTCGCTGTCGTCAACAAAATTACCCCCGACCAGACATTGGTTATTGAAGATATTGACGCCTTCTTAACTGCCAAGGTGCCAGAGACTATCGATACTGTGGCCTCGGAAAACAAAATCAACTACGTCATTTTAGGCAACATCATCACCTTGATTGCTGAAAGCAATGCCTCTGAAGAGAGCGAAGACTTTGATGATTTCGCTGACTCGGACAACTCTGGTTTCACCAAGGTCAACGAAGCATTAAACTCATTAAGGGAGCTTGCTTCCAATTTGAAGACTGTGGTTTTGTCTATTCCATCAGACCAACAATCCCATATTTCGGGATACAAGGGTACCACTCTCAAGAGCATTCTTGCTAATGTTGAACCCAACGCGGTCGTTATTAAGTTGCATTCCAATGGTGAAGAATCATCTGCTGATGAAGTATACATCCACGGTGTCAAATCAGAAGTTGATACTTGTAAAAAGGAAATTGAAACTGTGTTGGCGGATGCTGAAACCCATGGTGACAAATTCACTGCCACTAGTAGTGTTCCATCCATTGCCTTGTCGAGATTAATCGGTAAGAGTGGTGCTAACATGAATGCATTGAGAGATGAATTCGGAGTGAAGATCGATGTATCTGAAGAAGGAGAAGAAAGCGAAAAGAAGATCGAGGTTGTGATTGTCGGATCTAAGAGAAATGTCGACTTGGCCAAGGCTAAGATCCTGCAATTGACCAAGAAGTGGGCTGACGAAACCCTTGTCAGACTCCGTGTCGAAAGCCAATACCACAGAAGAATGATCGGACCAAACAGAGTTTACATCAACAGATTGGAAGACAAATACAATGTCAAGATCAGATTCCCAAGTATTGGCTTCGATGGTACTTCCACTTTCAACGATACTCCAAAGACCAAGGACGAAGTCACCATTAAGGGTCCTTCCAAGGGTGTTGCGAAGGCTGAAGAAGAATTGAAGGAATTGCTTCAGTACGAAAAGGAAAACGGTTTCAAAGAAACCGTCCAAATCCCTATTAAGGCTGTGGCTAGAGTTATCGGTAAGGCCGGTGAAACCATCAATGATATCGCTGATGGTACTGGTGTGGAATACAACTTCAAGAGAGACTCGCAAAAAGAAGAAGAGCTGGGTTACACCGAAGTTGAATTGACTGGTTCCAGATCCGCATTGAAGGATGCTACCCTGAAGATTAAAGAAATCGTGGATGAGGTTGAAAACTTTGCTAGTGTCACTATCAAGGTCGATCCAAAGTACCACCGTGAATTGGTTGGTAGCGGAGGCTCTGCCATGAAGGAAATCATCTCCAAGGCAGGTGGTGATGACTTACCAAGATACAAGTACTTCAAGTTGTTGAGCATTCCAAATGAAGGAACTGGGTCCGATGAAGTGGTGTCTGAAGGTCCAAAGAACATCGTTGACAAAGTGGTCCAACAAGTCAAAGATATACTTGCCTTAAAGGAAGCCTCAGTTACAGAGGAATTCGAATTGGTTAAGGAAAAGCACAGATTGATTGTTGGTCCAAGCGGATCGATTCGTCAATCCTTGCAAAATGAATTTGGTGCCTCTATTGAAATTCCAAGACCTAACGACAACTCTACCATCATCAAGCTTAGTGGATTACCTGAGAAACTCGAAGCTTTGAAAGCTAAGATCTCCGAATTGACCAAGGATGACTGGAATGTTTCAATTGATGTTCCTGAAGAATTCCACGCTTTGGTTAGTGAAAGAGGTGCTATCTTCAATAAATTGAAGAGAGATTTCAACACTGAAGTTCAACATGGTAACTTGACAAGACAAGCTGCCAAGTTGTCCAGTGCATCTATTCCATCTCCACCAGAATCTGCATTCCCTGAAGACGAGGAAGAGACCAAGTTCACTGTCCACGCCAAAGAACCGGCTGAAACCACTTCTTCTCAAGTGATTCCTTGGAGATTGAAGGGTGATGAGAAGGACACTGCCAAAGCTGCTAAATTCATTGAAGCTAGATTGGCTGATGCCTCCAAGGCCACAAGTGTCGGCTGGTTGTACTCCAAGAACCCATCTGCATTCTCCAAGATCATTGGTCCTCAAGGTTCAAAGGTAAACCAGATCAGAAAGAATTCTAACACCTTCATTACAGTTCCTAGATCCAATGATAAGAATGCCAACTTTGTTTACTTGGTTGGTTCCGAAGAGAACTTGGAAATTGCTCGTAAAGAGATCTTAAAATTGTTAAATTAGATATACTAGCATGTACATATGTTTTGAATTGAACTTTTCGTTAGACAATATTCGACTAAGACTCTATTTAGCGTCCTTGTACCTTTCAATGGCTCGTTCTCGAGTGGCTTTGTAGTCAACCATAGGTTGGACATATCCATTTTGTTTGGCGATTTTCAGTGACTCGGGTGTTCCATAAGGGTTATGGATATTCTTGTTGTTAATGTCCTTCAACTCAGGAACCCACCTTCTGATGAATTCACCCTGTTTATCAAACTTTTCACTTTGAAGATAAGGATTAAATACTCTAAAATAAGGCTGAGGATCAACTCCAACACTGGCACTAAATCCCCAACCTCCGTTGTTGGAAGCAAAATCTCCATCGATAAGATTTTCCATGAAAAATGCTTCTCCCAATCTCCAGTCCAATAGGAGGTTTTTGCTGAGGAAACTGGCCACGATCATGCGACACCGATTATTCATATATCCCGTACTGGCCAATTGCCGCATCAGGGCATCTACTATGGGGAACCCAGTATAACCAGTAGACCATCTTTCGAAAGCATCTTCAATCAGGTGTTCCCATTGCACATCCATATAATCCATTTGAAAGGGACGATGCATACAAACATGGGGCCAGTTGCAAACAATGTGCCGGTAGAAGTCACGCCAGGCGAGTTCCCTAACGTATGACACCGCGTGCTTATTTCCCGAGTCCACAGCTTTGATTGCGCCTTCTTTCAAAAGCTGGTCGATTAGCATCCTGGTCGAAATTGCACCCAGAGCCAAAAGATGCGACATGGAGCTGGTGCTTCTATTGACATCGACCTTGGCATTATCGTAGTCCAACACCGTGGGAATAGCCGACTTGAAGAGCTCGAGAGGCTGCTCCAAACTGTTCACTTTATAATTTTTGTTGAAGTATTCTTCCTCCTTGAATTCCCATGGAAACGACGGAATGGAATACTTCTGGTATTCGAATCGAGACAAATCGATCGATTTGGAATTTTCATAGTCTGGTATGGGGAGTGGCTGCAACAACTTCTTATGGGAATTAATATAGGCATTCCAGGACCTGTACCAAGGGGTAAAAACAGAGTACTGATTGCCCTTCTGGGTGGTAAGCAACCCTGGTTCTACCACACATTGGTGATGGAAAGAGTGAAATTCGAACCCTTGGGCCTGCGACAACCCTATGTAGAGCCGGAGCTCGTCGACTTCATATTCGATATTGGCGAAAACAGAGCGGACATTCTGCTCAGTCAAAAACTGAGTCAATGACAGTAGCACCTGCAGTTTTTCAGGAATTTGTAATATCACCAATGGGATATTTTTCTGGCCTAACGCAGCCCTCAAAAGCTCCAAAAGATTGTGCTGGAATTTGAGTTTCCACCGACTAGTACCATGTGCCTTAAAAGACTCAATTGAGTAAGGATACACAGCCACCAATGGGAGCTTGGTTTCCGATGCGGTCTTGGCGGCATGGAAAAGGGCCGGATTATCAACTAATCGGAAGTCTCTGGTGAGGAGATAGGCAATTACTGCAGGCTTATCGTCCGATCCACCGAGGTTCGAGGGGTCCACATATTTCGATGCCTGTGCCTGGTTATTGTGGCGCAATTTCTGGAGCTGATAATACGGCTTGTTCTCATCTTTCAAGTACCTCGTAAACCATTTTGTGGGGAGCTTATCATTGTAAGGGTACGAATGGCTGGAATAGACCAAGGGTCCAGCCCGTATTTTTTTACTCGAATTGGGCATTTCCGATTGTTGGTGGACCGTAAGCGAGATGATTACGGCGCTGGGAACAAACTGTGGATCTTGTGAAATGCACCTAATTACTCGATTGATAATATCTCGATGCACAGAAGATAAGGTTTTCAGAATGAAGCAAATTCACTCAATTCGCCAGTAATGGACCCACCAGTGATATCTGACTCCAGTAACAAACATTGATGGTTTGTAGGACGCGTGACTAGCGATAGCAATGTAAATCTTTGGTGTCCAGGTCAAGCACGGGCGCGATTGCAAGGGCCGTCACAATGAGCTAGTGCGACATTCAATATTATATGAGACATAAATTAGACAAAAATATTGGCTACGCCATTTGAGCCACACCAGACGCAGTAGGCGATATCAGAGTATTGGCCGGTGATACGGCGAGTGGTGCGGCGAAATGTAGAATGATCGCTTGGCACTGACATATGAAACATATGAACCGTCGGCAGCTCGGTCCCTTGGCCACTGAGATTTCCCATCCTTAGCGTGGTTAGGTCGCACGACTGGAGGTGACTCCACAATTAGCTGATGTCATTTCTGACTCGTCCGGGGTGACTAATGCTAGAGTACAGGATCGTGGCAATGGGTTCAGTAGACTAAAAGTGTAAAATTTGCACCCTAATTGTGATATAATTTTCCACATGCGGCAACACCATCATCGCCGTGCCATTCGGCAGGAACCGCTGCGTCGCTATGTATCTCCACGCAGCCCTTCGAAGTTTGTGTTCCACAGTTTGACGCTCTCGGTAATTATCGTCGCCCGCAAAATGGTCTGCATTCTGCCGGCTGCGTCACGTGAAATCACATACTACGCCTGGGCTCGGTTGTTCGCTACTGCCGACTCAGTGACAATAGAGCCCAACGGTCGGATCCCAACGTCAACGGCTATAGTCCAGCTCCAGGCTGTCCAGACCATGGCCATGGTCCTGCAGCATGTCAATCCTCAACCGTTGTCCGTCCCGGCCATGGTAAAAAAAATTCACCTTTCCTCACCTGCAAGTGCCGCTGATTGTCCGCCGCATTTTTCCTGAACTGTGGTGTCAAGTAAAAGAAATTCTGCACAAAACGCCGGAGATGATGCGCCTTTGCGAGATGCCTTTGCAGCTTACATTTGTCGTACATCTTCATATATATATGGCCCCACGGTCGCATTAAACATCAACTATCACTAATCATGGGCCTCTCCTCGTTCTACAAACGAAATTCTTCGGAAAAGGTTCCGGAAGAAAACATCGACAATGTGTCGGCATTGTCGTCTGACAGGGAAGCGGCTGTGGTCCAATTGGACCAGAACAAGAAGGAAATTGGCTATGTGTCCGCCACCTTCCTTATGCTCAACAGAATGTTGGGTGCTGGTGTGTTTTCCACCGGCTCCACCATCTTCATGCTTTCTGGGTCCGTAGGGACCTCGTTGTTCATGTGGTTTGCCGGAACCGTGATCGCCTTTTCAGGGTTGTTGGTGTACATGGAGTTGGGATCAGCGTTGCCCAGAAACGGTGGTGAAAAAAACTACTTGGAATACATTTACAAGAGACCTCGGTTTTTGATCACCGCTATGTACGCCTCCTATGTGTTCTTCTTGGGGTGGGCTTCGGGTAACTCTATTGTCACTGGTGAGTACATTTTGAATGCTGCTGGTAAGGAAGTCACCCAATGGAACTCCAGAGGCATTGGTATTGCTGTGATCACGTTCTCATTCCTTATTAACGGTATCCACGTGAAGACCGGGTTGTTCGTCGCCAATGTCTTGGGTACGTTCAAGGTGGTGATTGTTTTGTTGATTACCGTTACCGGTTGGGTGGCCTTGGGTGGAGGTATCCGCACCAAAAACTTCCACAAGACTCATAACTTCGAAAACGCGTTCGCTGGTGAAAGCCCTAGTGGTTTCGGTATTGTCAATGCCCTCTACAACGTCATTTGGTCCTACGTTGGTTACTCCAATGCCAACTACGCCTTGGGTGAGATCAAGAACCCTGCGAAAGTGTTGAAAGTGGCTGCTCCATCGGCCTTCATCTTCCTTGCCATTATCTACATGTTTGTCAACATTGCCTACTTTGCCGTGGTGCCAAAGGAAGAGATTTCCTCCTCCGGAAGAATCTTGGCTGCTAATTTCTTCAAGTATGCCTTTGGTGACAGCGCCGAAAAGGCCGCTTCCGTGTTCGTGGCGTTATCTGCCTGGGGTAATGTGATGTCTGTCATCTTCTCCCAAGGTAGAATTGTCCAATCCTTGGGTAGAGAAGGTTCTTTGCCATTCTCGAGATTTTTCGCTACATCCAGACCCTTCAACTCGCCATTTGTCGGATTGTTCCAGCACTGGATTGTCTGTATCATTACCATCATTGCCCCACCTCCTGGAGACGCTTATAACTTTATCTTAAACTTGATTTCCTACCCATTGAACGTGGTCAACACCGTGGTGGCTGCAGGTTTATTGTGGATTTATTACCAGAAGTACAAGGGACTCAGAGAATGGAACCCTCCTCTTAAGGCTTCCCTTCCAGTGATTATCTTCTTCTTCCTTTCCTCTTTGTACTTGATTGTTGCCCCATACATTCCTCCATCGCATGGCCAAACCGTCTACAACAGTTTGCCTTACTGGATTCATCCAGTCGTCACCTGGGGTATCTTTGGTATTGGTTTTGTCTACTGGATTGTGTGGGTCAAGGTGCTACCAAGAATTGGAGGCTATTCGTTGGTGGTCAAGGAAGTTCTTGGGGAAGACGGTTTCTGGAGAAATAAATTCTTCAAGGTGGCCAACGATGGTACTCATTCAGAAATAATCGATACCAATGTGGATGAGTTTGTTGTCGAAGACGACGAAACTAAGCATGAATCTCTCTGATTTACTTGCATAGCGTTTGATTCTTTTCCTGGTTTTCAGTCCTTTTTTCCTGATTAAAAGGTCGGTTAATTTTATAGCACTATTTATAGACCCTGAAGAGTATCGGTATAATTGACCGGTGCTCGTGCTGCTTTCATAGTTATTAGGTGTTTGTGTTCAACAAATTTCATTTCTACTCAATAAATTATTTTGATAACTAATCCTAGATCGCAAGAGTTGTCTGAGTTCAACTTCGGGCGTCGGGCGCTACTGTCAGATTTATCACTGTTACAACTGCTGTACCTCGTCGGCCCGTTTTATTTTCTATCCTTGCCATTTAAACCACCTCCAATAGAATAATTATGGCCGGCCCGGCTCCTTCCATACTACTACGCCACGATACAATCTGCTGCTCGTAGACTGACTCCCAATGTGATTCTTTATGTTTTCGTATCATTTATGCACTATTTACAGTAATATACAGCCTTTTCCTCTCGGGCCACATCAAATATTGTGTCTGTGTGACTTTGGAGTATGCAATGGAGACCAGATACCTCTTACCGAGTCGTTGATCGACATGACCTTGTGATTGTACTTGAATAAATCATTTCCACTTCTTTGACTGTATTCTTTAATCTTAGAGAGGATTTCCTGGGCGTTCAAGTTGGCGATGTTCACTGCCTTCGTGGTATCATTGTTGTAATGGAAAATGGCTTGGGGATGGCCGCTCTTCTTGTTGATTTCGAAGAAAATTCCCTTCTTTTCTGATGCTAATTGGTCCAACTTGCCGGTCTTCAACAAGTCACGGAGGCCAATGGACGATCCTCCCCAGTTGCAGTATTGCAACGATATTCTGTGGCATGGTGTCACATAAGCTCCTATTCCGTTACGTGCTATGGAGGTCTTGGCTATGGCTTTCACTGGCATTTTGATTGATAACTTGGTTAGCTTTGTGGTAAGTAGTTTCTGAAAAATTCTTTTATGTTGGTCGTGCGTGTGATCAAGTTTGGGCTCTTAGCACTTGGTGAGACTTGGTGAGACTTGGTGAGACTGGGTGAGACTACATGGATCTATCACAGTAGCAAACACTGCCTAGGGTTCCACAGTAGTCTTTAGGACCCGAGCAGACAGTATAAATGGTATTAATGTAATGACATTTATATAAAAAAGAAAAATGCAAAAATGACAAAAAAGGACAAAAAATAGTGAGATTTTGAAAGATTGCTGAATAATAAGATCTAGAATTAAGGAAACTCTCTTTCAACAATCGATGTAGATAAATGTCTCATGTTGACACATCAACCGAGAAATTGGTGTCTTGTGCCTAGATATGATTTACTTTTATGAATCCATAGGATATGTGAGTACTGTAGTATGGATGTTAAAGGGACAATACACTGAACAACTCTCTTCCAAATGTAAGAAAAAGTTATCGAGGATAGTTCGGATCAAAATAAAGGCATTCTTTTTAAACTCGGAATAATATGATGAAATATTGAACATGATCCGTTGATGATTATTACTAGATATATATGAGTCTAAAAGAGTCTTAGATCAATAGGGTTTTCATGACTTCTATTATGGATGGATCCAACTCTCGAGATCATTGCTGATCATATAGGGGACGTTATCTATTTTGGCTGGCTTTAAATGGTGGGCCATGTTGATTTGCAGCCTACCATATAGCAGTCTCTATGCCACATTTGTTACACTTCTAAAGGTAGAGTATTACCTTACTGATTCAATACAAAGATCATATTGTTCCCCATATTTACAAATCGCCACGGTTCTTCCTTGAGATTGTTTCTGGAACGTATTTCGTCCTTTAAACTGGGAAGTCTAAACATCGTATTACATTTCATAATTTTCTAGCATACGAAAAGGTCCCTTGGCCCAGTTGGTTAAGGCGTGGTGCTAATAACGCCAAGATCAGCAGTTCGATCCTGCTAGGGACCATTTCTTTCACAGGGCGTGTGGCGTAGTTGGTAGCGCGTTCGCTTAGCATGCGAAAGGTCTCCGGTTCGACTCCGGACTCGTCCATTTTTTGTTGCTGATCCATACTCTTGCTAACCCTTCACCTGGTATCAGGTTGTCACGGCGAAAGTGTCGGGAGCTTCGGCCAAAGTTCTCTGGATCAGCGTGGCACGTGATCACGCCGAATATATTTTTGCGGCTCTGTGAGTTTCCCTCTTTCGCACTCTGTTTCCCAAACGGCACCGCGCCTCAAGCGGCCACCCCGCGCCCGCCTGCCGAAACGAGCCGGGGACCGCGCTTACTTCGATCTTGGTTCCCCGTTATGGAAGGCTGCTATTCCATTCTGACTCAAGTTCATATGGCACTTTAACAGGAGATGATAAATAGAAAAATTTGTCATCAGTTCTTTTTCATTGATCCATAATGTCTGACTACAAGAGCTATCAAAAGATCCTCAGTATTGGGGTGAAGAGAAGTGGCGCCAAACCCAAAAAGGTCACCAAACCCAAGTCGCAACCGGCTAACATAAAAAGAAGAACCAAGACTGGATGCTTAACCTGTCGTAAGAGAAAGAAGAAGTGTGATGAGGACAAAGTGAATGGCAAGTGTCAAGGATGTACTAGAAACTTTTTGGAGTGCTGCTGGCCAGCAGAAGCCGAAATCAAGACCTCTACACCTGAAGTGCTTAGTCCGCTGGTGAAGCCAATGGACAGTCCAACCACCTCCGCCAGTCCCCAGAGTCCCGTGAGTCCTGCTCCATCGTCTCCATTACATGCATCCTACACTCCTTCATCCAAGTGTTCCATAGAATCGATCTTGGACACTCCGGCCAATCCATACCCAAGTCCTGTCCATTCTCCAGTGGCGGCTGCTAAAGAAGAAGTGAAGGAGGTGAAATTTTTGGCACTTCCTCCGGCAGCACATAAACCCCGGTCGGAAGAACAGGCAAAATTCATCATCACCTCGTTTAACGGTGATAACCACTTGTGCCAGGTACCATATTCTCGGGTGAATATCTAGGACCATTTTTAATTCTTGTATAGGTTTTTGGGATAGACAAATATATTTGCGGCTAACAAGTGCTATCGGCAGGCGAGAGCGAGTAGGGGCGGCGGTGTCCGCTGGGGACGGCAGTCGCGCGCGCGGCACGTGACACTGCCATGGCCAGATGTAGGCGAACGTCCCCCACTGCGGCCACCCTTTGTGTAATGTTTGACAATCAATTTGTGGCGCCGGTGTGGCTGCGAAACCGATCTGGTGTCCTGCATACCACCCCAGGATCCTACTGCGTTATCAGTATTATCACAAATGTAGCCACGATTTGCACCCAAACTCGTAGCGTTACCAATGCCACCACTTCTGGACGGGGGACGCTATATAAGGCCCCGTATCGGTTGATAATCTGTATCTTTTCTTAATTGCAACAAATATGACCAAGCCCAGAGACTTTCCGCTTTTTGCTCCCAGTGACGAGCTAACCCCCGACGGCGTCCGTATTATCGGGAAGGAGAACCGCGAAAAGGCCAAGTACCCTGAGTTTCTTCCCACATGGGACCCTTCTCTTAAGTATCCTGCTATCAAGCCATTCGTGTATGAAGATCCCGGTACCAGGGCCGATCCCAACCTTTCGAACTTGTTCCCTCTGGAAGGGACACATAAGGTAAAGCAGGTAACCCCCAAATTCGGAACCGAGATCACAGGACTCCAATTGAGCCAATTATCGGATGCAGCCAAGGACGAGTTGGCATTGTTGGTGGCACGAAGAGGAATTGTCATCTTTCGCAACCAAGACTTTGCCAAGAAGGGCCCCAAATTTGTGGTGGACTACGGGAGATATTTCGGGCCCCTCCATATCCACCCCACCACCGGGGCCCCCGAAGGATTTCCTGAGCTACACATTGTGTACAGAAGGCCCGAGCCGTTCGATGCCTCCAAGTTCTTGTCCAAAAAGACCACCAGTGTGGGATGGCACCATGATGTCAGCTATGAGTACCAGCCACCGGCATACACATTCTTCTCTGTGGTTGACGGACCCGACGCCGGCGGCGATACTTTATATGCTGATACGGTCGAGGCCTACAAACGGTTATCCCCCGACTTCCAGAAGAGATTAGAGGGCCTCACGGTGGAGCATTCGTCAGTGGACCAGGCCACCAACTCCCGAGTGGTTGGTGGGGTCGAGAGAAGATCTCCGGTAGTACACCACCATCCGTTGGTCAGAGTCCACCCCGTCACTGGCGAAAAGAGCTTGTACGTTTCCAGAGGGTTTACCCAGAGAATTGTGGAGTACAAGGAGGAAGAGTCCGACGCGTTGCTCCAATTCTTGTTTAACCACATTGCCAGTGCCCATGATCTCCAATTGAGAGCTTCGTGGGAGCCGGATACCGTGGTGATTTGGGACAACCGTCGCTGTCTGCATAGCATTTGCATTGACTTCGACGAGCCTGTTACCAGACACGCTTTCCGGGTGACGGTCCAAGGAGAAAGACCGGTGGCCGACTTGAAGGACTTGAACGTATTCCACGAACACGACGGAAACAAGTACCAGCCACCCACCGTTCCGGTATAGGTAAACAGGCAACGGCGTTAAGCACGGGTAAGACGGGCACCCGGGTTCTCGCGCCCGTTGCTTGGCCCCTACCCAACAGTTTGACCGTTAACGGAACTGGTGCTTACCAACATCTCGCATCCACAGTGTACCCTATAGGCACATAACCGTGGAAATTATCACATGCCAAATGCTGGGGTGGTGAGACGGATTTACCTCGAACTCACTGGCCCTTACTGACCCTGGTCCACCACTCCTCCAGCGTATATGTGTCAGGTGTTATTCCGTACTACTTCTGTAACCACTTCTGTAACCACTTCTGTAACTGGTGTGTAAACGCAATGAATTCTGGCTATTCTGTAATCCGCCTATTCTGTAATCCGCTTCCCCAAACCTGTAACTTTTGTGCATTTTCACTCAGATCGCCATTGAAAAGTCCCTGCAGCTAGCCCCACAGTTAAGTCGCATCATAGTGGCTTCGGAGTTATTGATTTATCAACCCGATCGACCCCTGGACCTGACGTTCGCGGGGCCAATCAGCTGATGTCAGTGGCATCATATGGGCTCACAAACAGCAATTCCATCCAATAACGCCGGCCCTCCTTTCCCGAGCCCCCACAGCTTTCTGGCACACTTGTGCCATCGATTGCAAAAATGTACCATTGTTCACGTGCCGACTGCAAACCGCACCTGACGTGCCGTAACCGGCTGCAACTGCAAATCCATAGAGCCTACAAATGCCCAACTGTGGCGCCGGGGCCCGTCAAACATTATAAAAGAGTGGCTTCCTTCCCCTGTGTTTAGTCAGTATCGATCCAGATCTATTTCACCCGATTCCCAATACAAAAATGTCTGGACCAAGATTCGGAAACTACGATATCCACTTTGCTGAAGGTATTGATGAAGTCGGCGACGACGGGGTTCTTGTTATTAACAAGGCCAACAGAGACCAAGCCAAGCACCCAGAATACCTTCCTACCTGGGATCCCAACCAGAAGTTTCCTCCTTTGAAGTTCTTCAAGCACATTGATCCTGGTACCAGAGCTGACCCATCCTACCCCAACCTTTTCCCAAAAGGTTACGAAACCACTGAGGACTACACCGTGAAGAGAATCACACCCAAGTTTGGTTCCATCGTTGAAGGGGTTCAATTGTCTTCCCTTGATGACAAAGGTAAGGATGAGCTTGCGTTGCTCATTGCTCAAAGAGGTGTGGTTGTGTTTAGAGACCAAGACTTCACTGACCATGGTCCAGAATTCATTGTCAACTACGGTAGACACTTTGGCCGTCTTCACATCCACCCTACCTCTGGAGCTCCAAGAAACCACCCCGAGCTTCACATCACTTACAGAAGAGCTGACGAAGGTGAGTTTGACAGAATTTTCTCCGAGAGAACCAACAATGTTGGATGGCATTCGGATGTTTCCTACGAATTGCAAGGTCCTGGTACCACCTTCTTCTCTGTCCTTGACGGTCCAGACTCCGGTGGTGACACCATCTTCGCCGACACCACCGAGGCTTACAAGAGATTGTCTCCAGAATTCCAAAAGAGATTGGCCAATCTCCACGTTTTGCACACATCGGCTGACCAAGCCACCAATTCCAGACTGTTGGGAGGTATTGAAAGAAGAAAGCCTGTCTCCAACATTCATCCTTTGATCAGAGTTCATCCTGTCACCGGCGAGAAGAGCATCTACTTGAACAGACCTTTCTCCAGAAGAATCGTCGAATTGAAGGAAGAAGAATCTCGTTACTTGCTTGACTTTTTGTACAACCACATTGAACAGGCACACGATTTACAATTGAGGGCTAACTGGGAACCAAAATCGGTGGTTATCTGGGATAACAGACGTAGTGTCCACTCTGCCATTGTTGATTGGGATGCTCCAATCTCAAGACATGCTGTCAGAATTACTCCTCAAGCCGAGAGACCTGTTGAAGACTTGAAGGACTTGAACAAAGAAGAATACGATGTTGGTGATGTCGCCGACGCTTTAAAACGTGCTTTGCACACCTAGTCAATTGACTTGACTAATAACTATTATGATAGGAATGTTAATGGAAAATTTTAATATTAAATTGTAGCAACTAAACTCGTAATTCTCATACTCATCATCTACTTTGAAAAAAATCTAACTTCAATAATTCATTTACAAATCCACTCAAACATACATAAGTTCACGCATTATCTAACAAGTAATTGGTAGCGTTTTCCAAGTTCCACTTCTCCTTTTTCAATGCGTCTAACGCAACACTTTCTTCAAAACCCATACCGACTAATTCTTCGATTGCAGCAGCATGGTCGGCACTAAGAGCACCTCCGGAATGAGCAGCAGCAGTCTCTGCAATTGGTGCAGTTGGACTAGCCCTTGTTACTGGAGCAGCAGGAGCAGCAGGCGTAGCAGGAGCAGCAGGAGCAGCAGGCGTAGCAGGAGCAGCAGGAGCATTTCCGAAGCCTGCAAAAAGTTGTTCCCACTCATCATTGCCCGAAGAATTAGTGTTATCAGCACCAACATCGAAATTTGGAACATTCGATGGCTTTTCGGTGAAGCCTTGAGGAAATTCAAACTCGTTGGTATCCTGAGGTTCAAAATCATCCTCCCCATGGTCTTCCTTCGCGACTTCTAAGTTGTCAAATTCATCGGCAAAGAAATCACGCTGCTGAGCCACTTCTGGTGTGGCTGGCAGCAAGTCGTTGAATGCATTGTCAAAATCATCAAGCTTGCTTGGTGGTTGTGGTGATTGCACATCTATTTCTTTTGTATTAAAATCGTCCACTGCATCATCAAATTCTTGTGATTGTTCATCAGAAGAAGAATCATCACCATCATCATAGTCCAATTCTTTGATTGGTGGAAATTCAGAGTCAACTTGTCCGTTACCTTGTGAGCTAGGCACCAGATCACCTCTAGCATCATCAACATTAACAAATTCAAAAGACTCGACTCCAGATGAACCTTTGTCATTATCACTATCTCTAGATTCCTCTGGTTTATAAGTTTCTGTATCTGCACTCTTTGGAATAGTTTCTGAAGATTGAATTATTCCTTCGTTATCGAGAGTGTCGCGATCACTGATTTCATCAATATTATCATCACGCACCGATAACGCAGCATTATTCTGTACACTGGATGTCAATGAATCTGTTCTTTGAACTCCAACCAATACTCCTGGCATACCCACCATGCCACCGACAATTCCTCCAGCCGCACCTTGATGGAATTGGTATTCAGAGTTGCTTGGCGAGGTAACTGGAGTCTCTCCATCGTCAACGTGCTTATATTCAGTTGCAATAGAAGAGGTAGCAGTAGCATTTGTGTTGCTGTCGTTCAGAACCTCATTCACAGAGAATTCTTCGAGTCTACCTCTGATTTCTTCTGCCTCCTTAGGCTCCTCTTCTGAGATACCACGACCAGCATCAGAATCATCTGGAATTGGCTTTCTGGTTTCATTGGCATCATCAATTCCAGTCATATCTGCACTAGGCTTATCCTGAACTTCATCCACCAAACCACTGATGTTTGGTACATAGCCTGCTGGTCTAGGAGATTCATGCAGTTGTGCAATTTCTCTGGCCTCTTTCTCAGGTGCAGATACTGTTCTGGTATCATCCTGGTTGGTGGATTGGACATGGCCTTCATTATCTCCACTTTCGTGGTGCACAAAGTGGTTAACTGCACCGGCTATACCACCAATAGCAGCACCAGCACCCGCACCGGCAGCGAGATTACTGGTGGAGAATTTTGCTTTATTTGCCTCTTTTTGACGGCCCAACTCAACAGTTCTTGCCTTTAGTTCTTCCTGTTCTCTCTGCTGCTGCAATTCCTGTTCGTGAGAAAGGCGCAATTCTTCTTCATGACGTCTATTCAATTCCTCTAACTCAACAACCTTGTTCTTGAAATCACGGGTCTTCACAATTGCAACTTCAATTTGAGATTTTCTGACAGATACTTGATTTGCCAATTGGTTATTCTCTGCATTCTTAGCAACCAATTGTTTTTCGAGCTCGGAAATTTCAGCGTTATGGAAGCCCAACTTCTCCTTTAAAGCACTATTCTGTTTCTGTAATTCTTCTTGAGCAAGCTGCTTTTCATTCAATTCAGTCGACAATGAATTGAGTTTTGCTTCGGCAATCGAAGCTTCAGATCTCAAAGCTTCACTTTCTTCTTTAGCAGTAGCTAAACTGGTCTCAACTTGGTCAACCTGTTTCACCTCATTTTCGTAAGAAGTTCTCAAGTGCTTTAATTTAGCTTCGATTTCTTGCTTGGTAGTTAAGATCCTTTGCAACTCTTGTTCAGCTCTGATCTTCTTCTCATGCAAACCAGCAGTTTGACCAGCCAATGACCTGATTTGATTCGATACATTGGCAATATCAGAGTTTGCTTGTGATAATTGACCAGAAATTTCAGGGTCCGCTAATAAATCATCATTTTTAGGTCCAGGGGCAATCTCACGAGATTCAGGTTGAGTTGGCAAAGGTGCTTGCTGCAGCGCAAATGATTGAGAATCAGTACGTTCTTGAGATTGAATATTCGTACCCTTCTTTTTAGGAGGAGGTGGAACACTTCTCAAAGCATCATAATTGATCGACTTCTTTTCTGCGGTTGCAGCTGGCGAAGCTGGAGCGAAAGCTGGAGATCCTTGAGAGGGTTGGACCTGTGGAGCACGAACCTCTGGAGCCTGTTCTCTTTCCAACAAATCAGCTTGCTGGATATCTTTACTCTGAGTTCCTTGTTTACCCATTAAACTTTGACCAAAGGTAGATGTTGGCTTGAATGAACCAGTCAAGGTACTACGAACCTTTGGCAAATCGGGTACGGGAGTCAAGTCGCTCGAAGAAGCACGAGCTTGAAGTTCAGGTCTGGTGTCAGTTTTGATAGGAGCTGGCTTTTGTTCTGATGTTCCAAATATATCAACCAAATCGTCCAAAGAACTCTTTTGGGGCTGAATCTTCTGTGGCACTTGTGAGCGCGAAACTTGAGCTGGATGAGTTTCTTGCTGAACAGGAATAGCTTGCGAAGTGTGAGTAGTTGGTAAAGAAGGTGCTTTAAGAGACTCAATCAATTCATCAGGAACAATATTTGGCAAACTTCCGCCCGCCAACTTCTTGTTGACCAAGAACAACGCAATCGAAAACTCCAACTTAGTAAAAATACCGGTATTCTGAATATCAGATAAATCCCAAACAGCGGCTAAATCTTGTTGGTTGAGCTTCGAAGTCATCAAAAATGAAGCTACTTGATCGGGACTCAACTGACCTGTTTTGGATTTATCCAAATTGTTGAAGAGAGTTTCATATTGTTGCTTCATGGTTGGGGTAGCGACCCATTCACCGGTCTCAGAAATGGATTCGCCTCTTTGGTGACCAGAAATGTTAGTAGATGGATGTCTAACCGTGGTTTGTTGAGAGCTAATCGAATTGTTGGAAAGTTGACGAGAACCGACCGTTCTGGCAGACTTTTGGTCCGCTGAAACCGATTGCCAAATACTTTCAGGTAAAAATGGAGGTAATTGTCTGATTTGACCACCCAACGATCCTTGAATCAAGTGCATGGCAATTGCAAATGCACCAACATCCAATTTACCTGCGTTGAATCTATCCACAAGACCCCAGATTTGACCCAAAGTAGTATGTGGCAACTTTGCTTTTAAGAAAATATCTCTGGCTTCGGTACCTCCTAATTCGCCATTGATAGAACCGACAGTCTTCACGAATAATTGGGAGAATTTCTGGAAATCGGCCGGGCTGACAGAAGAAATAGGATCTTGAGGCTTTGATTGAAGGGTTGCAGTATTTTGAGGAACCAACGAACTCGGTTGAGTCAGCATAAACGAATTACTGGTAGACTGTGGCTGCAATTGGCCGGCGGTAGGTGGCGCAGGGAATTGTAAATTGGCAAATTTAGGAAGAGGACCAGGCAGGTCGGCCAAACCAGCCACGGGATGCTGGCCCAGTTGAGTATAACCAATCAATCTCATGGCATAACAGAACCCGAATTGGGTCAAGAACCCTAAGTTATTCTGGTCTGCAAGCTGCCATATTTCTCCCAAGATGGTTGGTGGCAAGCCAGACTTTTCAAAAGTGGTTCTGGCCTTTTCACCCGTGATGATACCCGTATTTTCCGGATCTAAAGACTTGAAAAGCAGTGAATACAACCGCTTTTCGTCCGCAGTAAGACCGACTTTGAATGTCGGCGCATCTAATGTTAGTAACGAGCAGATTTTAAGGATTAACAGTCAGACCAAGTAACGTATGGGCTCTGTCTCGGGATCAACCAATCGATTGATGGGAATCACATACTCAGAGAAGTACTCATGATTGATGTTTCGGTTAAGGATAACCGGGGCTATGATTTATGAGCATGATTTATGGTTTGCGCACGACTGGCCGTTTGTCATGGCCTGTCAACTGACACGATAGAAATTGAATCGGTTTGAATGATTTGAACGGAGAAATATAGCGTAGTAGTGTACCATATTCCGTAAGGTTTTCTGTTGAGAGATTTTTATGCTTGTCGGCGATAATAATGAAATAAAATAAGTTTAAGCAATGGAATTTGGGAAAATTAGTTAAGTTGTTAGATAGTGTACTGGAGTACTACATAATATAACTGTAGGAACCTTGCCGAAGCTGCCGTCGTATGCAATGAAGCTTAGACTACCAGTAAATGTTAGCTCATGTCACCCTCGATAAGATCCCATCGCATGTCGCGCGACATCACGACATAGCTCGATGAGCATAAGTTAGAGCTGAAAATTTCTCTACGCATATCCATAACCACAATGAATAGAGGTAGAGGAGGATTCAGAGGAGGCCGTGGCGGTAGAACCGGCCCTTCCCAATTCCAACAAGGACCACCAGATACCGTATTGGAAATGGGCTCTTTCAAACTGACCTGTGAAGGTGATATAGTTTGTCGCTCTATAAACGTCAAAATTCCATACTTCAATGCTCCTATTTACTTAGAAAACAAGACCCAAGTTGGTAAGGTTGATGAAATCTTGGGACCATTGAACGAAGTGTTTTTCACTATAAAAACCTCTGAAGGTGTCAAAGCCGATTCCTTCAAGGATGGTGACAAGTTTTACATTGCTCCAGACAAGTTATTACCATTAGAAAGATTCTTACCTAAACCAGCCCCTGTGGGACCAAAACCTAAGAGAAAGAGTAGTGGTGGAGGCCGTGGTGGTGCCAGAGGTGGCTTCGGTGGAGGCCGTGGTGGTGCTAGAGGTGGCTTTGGTGGCCGTGGAGGTTCCAGAGGCGGCTTCGGTGGTGACCGTGGAGGTTCCAGAGGTGGTTTCGGTGGTCGTGGTGGCTCCAGAGGTGGCTTCGGTGGCCGTGGAGGTTCCAGAGGTGGCTTCGGTGGTGACCGTGGTGGTTCCAGAGGCGGATTTGGCGGTTCCAGAGGTGGTAGAGGTGGCCGCTTCTAAGCCAGTCATATAATTCATGTAATTTGCACTTCGTCCTTGTATAATGTATGCACGTTTAACTGAGAGAACAGATCTCAATGTACAGAAGATAACAGGGCAAACAGTTAAGACAGTCCACTTCAAAGAAAATAGTTATCAATAGCATGAATGCATTACTCTATATACAGTGGCCAAAGGGTTCATCCTAAAACTATCGTAAAACTCATAAGTTTCGTACTGCTCTTCTTCCTTTTACCTTATCGTTAACCAAGGCTGCTTCTTTGATTGGGGTTGACTCCACAAGGCCACAGCTCTCAAGCATCACGCATCTCAATTCCTTATACCCATACCTCATTCCCACATGTTTATTGACGGTAGTGTTGTTGAATAATAATCTTGGTAACGTAACTAATTCTCGTAAATTGACACCATCTATGATTTGTTCATAGTACAGCACAATTTTTTCGTTGGCCAAGTGTATTTGTTCATGATTCGGGTTTTTTTTGGGCATGAACTTTGCTATCACAAGATCCACTTTAGTAAAAACTACCTCAAATGGCACTCCAAGGCCGATTAAATGATTCACGAGCTGAATATCCTCCTCTCTGAATCCCTCTACGCTGTCCACTAACATGAAAACTCTTCTTAGCAAAGCTCTTTTCTCGAGATACTCCAAAACGAATTTCCCTTGGTCGAAGTCAGCAAATTGTCCATATCCTGGACTATCAATAAGTCTGAATTTGTTACCTACATTGAAACAGTTCAATGTCTTGGTGTATCCCGCACGCTTGGAGACGTAGGCATAATTTGTGGAGGCCCCTTTAGTTTTTGATTCCACCTTATTCACAAGCAAGTTATTGATCAATGACGATTTGCCCACATTGGTGTGTCCCAATAGAAGCACTTCTGGAAGAGGATTGAGGAGCTCTGGACGGATCCCAAATGTCTTTTTCGAGTTCACACAGTTATCATCGTATTCGGTTTTGCTATAAGGGTCCATTCTAGCGTAGGAATCGAGCCGGTTTTGTTGGAGCTGGTGATACTTTACATCAGGAATCTCGGCGTAATCAGCGTAGGTCCATTCTAAGTTGACTTTGCTATTGTTGAAGAGGGACTGGGTTTTTGTGAGTTGTCTTGGGGTGGGGGCCGAATAGATGGCATGACGGAATCGCAGATTGAGATCATTGGCATTAATGGGTGCCGGAAGTGGTTTGATCTTGGGTTTTGTTTTCGGTTTCGGTACAGCACTATTTCGTACTGTGTCTGTCACCAGCCTCTTGTTCAATGCTTCCACCAAGTATGAGATACTTCGCCGGGAGATCATGGCGGAGGAAATCTATTGCAGTGTCAGTGTGATGAGCCCCAGTGTGATGAGCCTCAGTGCGGCCATAGTAATCTGAGTAGTGTATGGATCTGGTGAGGGTATCTATAATCGTTCCTCCATTGCCTCGTCGCTTTCACCTACAATGATCACCATTAGGTATCCTGTACTAGGCGGTACGTAGCAAGCTTCTCTACAATGGCTCAGAATTGGTGGCCATGAAATTTCACCGGTCCCCTCCACAGTCTACTAACTTTGACAGTGTTCATCGTCACCCTCATGGGTGCGGCAGTACTAGGATTCGGGCTGTTCCATCTCCCCCATGACAAATTAATCCATTACCTTACGTTTACGATCCTTACGGTGGAATTCTGGTATGTGTTTGACGCCAAGCACAAGACTGGAAGAAGAATCCGCCTTGTGGTGGTTTCGCTTATTGCATTTGCTAGCGTGTTTCTGGAGTTCATTCAGTCCATAGTCAATCCGTCCCGGGTGTTTGATTTCTACGACATTGCCTACAACCTTTTGGGGTCGCTACTGGGGTTGGTCATATGTGCCGCTGCCACCGTCTTGAGCAACAGGAACCGACCCCAGTACCGGCCCATTATCGAAATAGAGGACGACTATGTGGAGGTTCTGATGAGCGACCTTGACCCCCAGCAAAGCGAAAATGACCAGCCAGAACCTTGACCATCAACAGACCATCCTATTGCAATGCATTTCCTTCAGAGAGCCATTTAATCCCTCTAGTCATCTATAAGCATCCATTCTACCTCTCATTGGGGGTTGGGGCACTGCATACAACTGCCTCAGTTTATTTCTAAGTTGCTTACCCATCTTAGTAAACCACACAGAGCCATAACATAATGCGACGCCAGGGTGTGTCAGAGAAGGTGGGACTGCACAAACCTGAAATATTTTGGTTGCAACTATAAATACTGACAAATCGGTCATCAATGTCAACACCTCATATGAGAATGAGTCGGTTCTATGGAGGAATTAGATCCTACGATGTCCACACTTACTGGAACAACAATAACCCAGAACAAACGAAATTCGCCTACGAGTTGAGACAACGAGTTCTTAGAGAATTCGCAAAAGAAGTGGAGACCCAGCAGATCAGGGTCCACAAGTTCTGGGACAGACCCATTGGCCCGCACCCTCTTAATATGTGGGAATTGGACTTCGACAGTCCGGAAATGTTTACGAGAATTGTACCTTGGTTCCAATTGAATCACGGCAAATTGTCCGTGTTGATCCATCCCAGAAGCGACAAGGGCGACCTTTTGGACCACACCGACCACGCGTTGTGGTTAGGACACAAAGTACAATTAGACACCTCGTTTCTTCAATAATATCATGCCAGGTATCACATTTAGTCTAAAATTCTAAATATTTATAGCCATAATTGTATGCTTACTTAATTCCGACGATTATTTGTAAGCTGACAAGTCAACTTTCCAGGTCTTAACAACCCCGTCGAGACCAGTGGTGACGAATTCCCCGCTGATGCCGTCATATTTAGTCCATTCTACTCCGGAAACCCCATTTTGGTGCGCCAATGGGAACTTTAATACCTTCGAAGGCCTTTCCACCGAATAAACAAATAATCCACTATCTAAACCTCCACTGAGAACAAACTTAGAGTCTGACGACCACTTTGCATCGTTTACTCTGCTAGTATGGAAGGCCCAACGGGTAGTAACCACAGAGCCATCGCTCGTGTTGTAGACAGTGTACTTTCCAGCAGTATCGGCCACTGCTGCATACTTGCCATCGGGAGAAACTCTAATCAAAGTTGGAGGCGAACGTAATTGAGGATACTTCACTGACCCTTTGGAAAGACCATCGATCAAAAACTCCTCTACGGTGTTGGTGGTGGCATTGGTAACAAGAACCTTGTCCCCCACAATGGCAGCCGAGTTAGTGGTGAAGTTCAAGTCAATACTAGAAATTTCTTTAAATTCCGAGGACAACACTTGGATTTTGGTTTCGTATAAGATCACAAGTTGTTTATCTTGCACGATCTGTTTAGGCTGTGCTGGCAAATCTACCGTGTTGACTAGTTCGTCGTTTTGCCATATCTTAAGCTTGTCATCCCATCCCGTAGTAATTAGCTGTTTACCGTCATTCAATATTCCTACCACATAGTTAGAATGGCCCGACTTTGAGTCTCCCACGAGAGTTGGAACTGCAGTCTTGGTCAAGTCCCATTTGTAGATAGAACCGTCTGAACCTCCTGTGTACAACAAAGTGTCGACCAAATTCAAAGCAGTCAATGCAGTCTGATGGCCACTAAGCACCTTGACAGGTGAATGTTTGCCCACGGTGAAATAATTGAGGTCACCGTTAAATGACAACGAAATAACGTAATCGCCAGTAACAACAACGCCTACCTGCTGACTTTCAACTTTGGCATCGGAATCAACAACATATGTTGCAGTTTCTTTCAAGGTTTCGATATCCCACGATTTGACGGTACCGTCAGCAGAAGCGGTGACAAACCCCGTGGAGTCTTTGAACCATCCGATGGCAAAAATACCACCGTTGTGAGCATTTTCGATCTTGTTAGTCTTTTCGGCGGTCTTGCCGTCATAGATCACGATCGATCTGTCGGCACCAGCACTGACCAACCATTTTCCGTCAGGAGAAAACTTGACGTCCCTCACGGTATTGGTGTGGTTGTCTCTGACACTCTTTTCGAACTTAAAAGGAGGTCCTTGAAAAAATACCAACGCCTTGTCTTCACCGACGGTGGCGGCACGGTAAGGTCTTTGGGGTTTGATTGCGACGGCATTGATAGACGACGAATGGCCCTGGATTTCTCCGATGGAATTACCCGAATCCCACGTGAAACAATGGCCGAACTTGTCCTTACCTTGGCCAACGGCAATCACCCGAGAAGAATCGGCGTCCCAAGCAATTGACTTGATGGGCCCCGAGAGAATTTGGAATTCACTCTTGACATTGGGCTGTTCAAAGGGCGACACGTCAGCTGCTGCCGGTCCACTGAGCACGCTCAGGTCCCAAATCTTGACTTGGCCCGACTCGTCACCCGACGCGATGTAGTTTCCCGATGGAGCAAACGTGGCCACCGTAGTGGTGTGGATATGTTTGGTGAATTGTCTGGCAGGAACAGTTGACTGAGGGTCTACCGGTCTGACGATGATAGACTTGCCATTGGGATAAGCAATCCGGTCATGAATAGGATCATAGGAAACATGGAGCGACTGGGCACGGGTGGTCGATGGATGGGGAGGGTATAACGTTGATGGAGTGATCGTCATGATGGTTGGTGTAGTTGATAATATTTGGTGTCATTTTTGGTGCGCGGTATGTGGCTGCGAACAGTGAGCAACGCTACGCAAGAAACGGTACGGGTGGACACAGAAATCGTCGTGGTCGTGGGTACCTCTACCTCCAGCCGTCTGCTTTGATATATAGCAACTGGAATCTCTACTGGTACAGTGGTTACACTAAGGAGCGGTGGTGGGGCCTGGTATTCGATTACCCAGCAAATTTGGAGAGATTCATAACTAAACGTAATGCTTTTGGTGATGAAAAAAATAGATAAATCCACACTCAGTACCATCTCCAACTAAATACCGCATCGAATCAGTAAGACCCGCTTTCCACACACCATTCCTCTTGGTGGAACTGCAACTTGATAAAGCTCCAGATGTGGACTGGGTGTCGCGTGCACCATATGTCGCATGTCGCAGCCTCGGCTTTCTCGACATAAACTTCAATTGATTGGCCAAACACATCCACCACCAATGATCAGAGCAGCATCTTTGAGAGCAGGTACGTCTCTCCAAAGAGCCTCCGGACGCGGTGTCCGTGGTCTCAAGCGCTCCCCAAGAGCCTGGAACCAAGCGAAACCAGTTTCGGAGGTCCCAATTGCCAAGCCTCCAATCCAACCACCAGTTTTAAAGCAAACTCCTCCACCTAAAAGATCTTGGACCAAAATCATTCTCGGTACCTCGGCCGTTGCCTCGGCCCTTTACGTTGGTACCTTGTACGTGGCCACCAAGAATGACAAGGTCATGGACTTTATTATCGACCAGAACCCTCCATACTATGAAGATATCATGGAAATTATTGAAACGGGCTCTATTGACGATTTGACCAAGAAGCTCAGGTCGCTTCTGTCTCAGATTTCTTCTTTGGAATTACCTTCCAAGGATAAGATTGATGAGTTGACCCAAAAGATTGAAAAAACCAAGGATGACTTGTTCAAAGAATCCAAGGAACTCGCAAAACCGTTCAATTCTCATGATGCCACCCCTGCCCAGCAATTGCAGAAACCTGTGGAAATTGAAAGTGTCAAGAAAGACGTGCAAAAGCTCCCATTGATCCAATTGACTGGTGATGCTATCGACGATACCGTCAAGGCAACAGTGGAATCATTCAACGATTTGATCATGACTATCGATGGCAGCAACCTTCCTGGTGCTGTTACCACCACCTTGGTTCCTAACATCAACCAGGCTATCACTCAATTGTCTGATAAATTGAAGGGCTTGACCAGCAACTTTGAAGACGAAGTGCGGAGTAAGTTGAAGGTGTCTCAAACAGAATTATTGTCATCATATACCAAAAAGGAATTAGAATTGACAGAAAACTTGTTGGACCAATTCACTAGTGAAAAGGCCAAATTGGAAAAGAAATTAAACGCCAGAATGAGCAAAGAAATCCAGGCCACCAAGGAAGCCATTTCCCAAGCTGCCGTGAATGCCGTTTCCATGGTCAGAGTTGAGCAAACCAAACAATTCGAACAAATGATCAAGGACAAGATTGACCAAGAAAGAAACGGTAGATTGGCTGATTTGGACAAGTTGAACGGCAGATTGGCCGATTTGGAAACCTTTGCCACCAGTTTAGAGTCCCAGTTGGTTAAGAACCATCAAAAGTCATTGATAAACCAGTCATTGGTGAGATTGAAGTCTGTTTTGTTCAGTTCGGTCGAGGGAGAAGCTCCCAAATCGGTCCTGCCATACGTGGAAAACTTGATCAAGGTTTCCCAAGAGTCTAGCGACGAAGTGATAGCACTTGCATTGAACGACTTGCAGAAGTTGCTCGAAAAGGATTCGTCCCAGTCGATCTTGACCACCTCTCAATTGCTTTCTCGTTGGGAATTGTTGGTTCCAGAGTTGAGATCGGCCTCGTTGTTGCCTCCTAATGCCGGGCTCTTAGGCCACTTGACCTCGCTTTTATTCTCCAAGTTATTGCTCCCAGTCAAGGGTAACAAGCCTGATGGAAAGGATATCGAATCGGTCATTGGTAGAGTGGAAGCAAGCTTAGTAAGAGGCGACTTGGACGTTGCGGTAGAGGAAGTGGCCAACTTGAAAGGATGGTCAAGAAAGTTGGCCGACGATTGGCTCAATGACGGAAGAAAGAGATTAGAGACCGAGTTTTTGATCGGTTTAATCGAGGCCGAGGCCAAGGTATTATAGATGCTCTGTTTGTGTATTGGACTGACGTTTGTCATTATTTATTCGTACGTATGTATGATGTAGGGGTTTGACTTACATGATACACCACAAATACAGCACCACATTGGACTATCGTAGGACATTGGTAGGGTATGCCACCGACTAAGGGCCAGGAGGAACATAGAGAATATTGGTCACGTGATAGCGTCTCCATCAACAAATCTTGTTCAAACCACTAGGCCCCACCATGTCTGGAGCCAACACTTCTACCGTATACGGCGGAGACGAAATCAATGCCATCGTGCTTGACCCCGGGTCCTACCATACCCGAATGGGGTATGCGGGCGACGATTTCCCCAAAGTGGTTACCTCGTCGTACTACTCCAGTCCCAGCGAAGACGCCATGACCGATGACAAGTCACCGAAAAGAATCTTTGGGGAATCGATAAATGTGCCTCGGCCCAACTACAATGTGCTACCCATTCTCAAAGATTCGATTATTGTCGACTGGGATGCAGCTCTTGACCAGTACTCCCACTACTTCAAAGATATCCTCAACATCGAGTATTCAGAACAGCCACTTTTGATAACCGAGCCGGTATGGGCGGAGCAGAGTTACCGGAAAACCATGGTGGAGAACTTCTATGAGCATTTCGACTTTGCGGCGCTCTACTTGGCAAAGGCCCCTACCTGTATTTCATTCCAGCAAGGAAGATCGAACTGTTTGGTGGTGGATATTGGCCATGACTCCGTTAGTGTTACCCCCGTGATAGACGGAATCTCGTTGTTGAAAAACTCCATGCGTACCAACTACGCCGGTCAATATTTGTCCGACCAGCTCAACGACTTCATTGCTACTAAAGATGGGTTATCAGTGGAAAACACTTATAGGGTAAAGAGCAAGACTCCTACCGTGTATCCCGAACCCGCGAAATTCTCTACCAAGGACGTTCCTGAAGTAACGAAATCTTTTGACGTGTACCAGCGTGACAAAATTTTGCACGAGTTCAAAGAAACGGTGTTGGAAATTCCAGAAAAGTCATTAAGCATTCCTAATTCGCAATCGTCCAACCTTAAAGAGTTTTACTCACTGGAGGCTCACAAAAGACTCTTTGAATTTCCTACCGGGCAATCGCTTGCCTTGGGATTTGACCGGTTCAAATTGGCGGAATCAGTATTTGAACCCCAATCAACTAAATTCCACAACGACACATTGCTGGCCAAGTATCCTCCAAATAATGGTGAGTTGAAATTCTCCAATTTATATGACGACTACAAGCCAATCAAGAGAATGAGAAAGATGGAATCTAATCAATCGACCCCTGCTCCTACCGACTCCTCGGGAAAACATACAGAAGCTCGTGGATTGTCCCAATTGATCACACACACACTTTCTACTATTGATATTGATCTTAGAGCTTCTGTGGCCCACAATATTATTGTGACTGGCGGTGTGTCATTGATTCCTCAACTTACAGAAAGACTTTACAAGGAATTGTGTACTGCCAATCCTGGATTGAAGATCAGACTCCATGCTGCAGGTAACTCTTCCGAAAGAGTTAATCAAGCGTGGATTGGTGGAAGTGTGTTGGCATCTTTGGGAACTTTCCATCAAATGTGGGTGTCGAAGGAAGAATACGAGGAAGCAGGAAGCGAGCGGATCTTGAATCAAAGATTTAGATAATGTAATATAGAACACGAATGTGATATGTGTAGTATGTACGCGGTGGTAGCTCAAATAATTAGACATCCATTTAGACGTGCCCACAAATACGAAAAGTATACAAAAATCTTGAAAATTTCCAAGAATTGCACTACTTCGGTTTGTTGGAACCTTCGGAATATTTTACAAATAATAAGATTAACAGACAAAAAATATGCATTGGCAATAAAAGGCAGCAATGTTCCTCCAACCAGGAACAATTGTTCCTGCTTTAGCAAGGCATCACAACCATGGTGAAAAATCTACCCCAATTAGTTTTCCGTTTTGGGCACAAATTGTTGCACCAGCCCACCTCCGAAAAATGTCGGTGATTGCCCCGATCCATCAAGTGATCCGTTCCATCTGAAAGCTACGATAGCCTAGATGTATCTGAGCAGGTCACCCCGATAATTGGTCACTTGAATCTTCCCCGATGAACTCGAGTCCCCTCTTGCCCCTCCCCTCCAGTTCCTACGCCTTATCATTATGCACCGAAAATACGCCCGCATCACCCAACAGTCCAGCATTCTCAGACAAAAAAGACCAGATCGTCAGATCTCCCCACCGTCACAAATGTCACCTAATTCCCCAACCATATCGGTTGTCCGTAGCACCGCTAACACATGTGGCCATCGACGTTGTAGGGACTCGTCGCCACCACCATCACCATCAATTGCTCTGGTTCCCCCCAACTCTTTTTCCATCCCCCACATTCTTCACGGCGTTCCCAATGCGGTGGCCAGCATTAGGGCCCTCACGTGAGGCAGCAATGGGGCGGGGCGTCCATATGGCCCCGAACTGGGCCCCTTCGATTAATATAAAGGGGCACCAATTTCCCTAGATCCAACACTATATTGACCAATTGTATTTGTTAGTGGTCAACATCTACACAAACGAACTCAGCAATAAATGTCTGCTGATACCAATTCCACCGTGGCCCAAAATAGGGAGCTTATCAAGGGAGCCTTGGATCTCGATCCGTGGTTGGAACCTTACTCCCAGCCATTGATTAGCCGTCAAGTTCAATTCAGAAAATGGTATAAGGAGTTGGGCGAATCCGAGGGCTCGTTGACCAAATTCGCTTCCTCCTATAAAGATTATGGTGTACACGCCAATTGGGACACTAAGAAGATTACTGTGAACCAGTACATTCCCGAGGTTCAAGAGGTATCTTTGGTGGGTGAATTCAACAATTGGGACATCAATGCTCATAAACTCAACAAAGCCAATAACTTCGGCTTGTGGACCCTTACTATCGATCCCGTCAACGGCAAGTTTGCCATTCCTCATGACTCCAAGTACAAGATTGCCATGAAGCTCCCTACTGGCGAAATTATCTATAGACTTGATCCTTGGGTGTTCAGAGCAACCCCTTCCACTGAAAATTCCTTGTACGAGGGAAGATTCTGGAACCCAGACCCTTCGTCTCTCTATAAATTCAAACACCCCAGACCTACTTTCAACGGTAAGGAAGGTATCAAAGTGTACGAAGCCCATGTGGGTATCTCCACTCCGGAGCCAAAGATCGGTACCTACAAGAATTTCACCAAGAACATCTTACCTTTGATCCACGAGTTGGGTTACAATACCATTCAATTGATGGCGGTGATGGAACATGCCTACTATGCTTCCTTCGGTTACCAAGTGACCAACTTTTTTGCAATTTCTTCTCGTTATGGTTCTCCCGAAGACTTGAAGGAATTGATTGACGAAGCACACAGATTAGGAATTAAAGTATTGTTGGATATTGTCCACTCTCACTCCTCCAAGAACGTCGATGATGGTTTGAACAACTTCAATGGTACTGACCACTACTTGTTCCATGGCGGACCCAAGGGTAACCACGATTTGTGGGACTCTAGAATTTTCAATTATGCTGACCACGAGACTTTAAGATTCTTATTGTCAAATTTGAAGTACTTTATTGATAACTTCCGTTTCGACGGATTTAGATTCGACGGGGTCACCAGTATGTTATACAGTCACCATGGTATGAACTTTGGATTCAGTGGTGACTACAATGAATACTTCAACCCCGAGTGGGTTGAACAAGATGCCATTGTCTACTTGATGTTGGCACACAAATTATTGGAAGAAATCGAAGTACCAGAAAAGAACTACAAATTCCTTTCCATTGCGGAAGATGTTAGTGGTATGCCTACTTTATGTCTTCCAATCGACCAGGGTGGTATTGGGTTCGACTACCGGTTCTCAATGGCTATTCCAGACATGTGGATCAAGACTTTGAAACACTTGTCGGACGAGCAGTGGGATATCAGTGCACTTGTGTTTACCTTGACAAACAGAAGACACGGTGAAAAGTGTATTTCCTATTGTGAATCACACGATCAAGCTTTAGTCGGTGACAAAACTATCGCCTTCTGGTTGATGGACAAAGAAATGTACACCAATATGTCGAAATTAAGTGAACAAACTCCAGTTATCGACAGAGGGATTGCATTACACAAGTTGATTAGGTTGGTAACTTTCTCTTTGGGTGGTGAAGGTTACTTGAACTTCGAAGGTAACGAGTTCGGCCACCCTGAATGGTTGGATTTCCCAAGAGCTGGTAATGATGAATCATATCACTACGCCAGACGTCAATTTAACTTAGTGCACGACGATTTGTTAAGATACAAATTCTTGTTTGATTTTGATGGTGCTATGCAAAAGTTGGACACCAAGTACGGTGTTTTAGACACCCCTCAAGCGTATGTTTCATTAAAGCACGAAGGAGACAAGGTATTAGTGTTTGAAAGAAACGGACTTTTGTTTGTGTTCAACTTCCATCCTACCAACTCTTACGCTGACTACAAAATAGGTGTTGAAACTCCTGGAACTTACGAAATTGTGTTGAACTCCGATGACGAGAAATTTGGTGGACACGGAAGAATCCAGGAAGTAAACGACAAAGGAAAGAAACTTCAATTCTTCACCAATAATGAAAGATGGAACGATAGATCCAACTCGTTAATGGTCTACATTCCAAACAGAACTGCTATTGTCTTACAGCTCAGTGAGAAAGTACAATAATAAGCTTGTTCAACAAAAAAGGTCTAAGATTAAGCAGAACTATTTTTAATTCACTACGTACATTAATTTAGAACAAAATTCTTAGTATATATTATCATTCATTCAGAGTCATCATCCGTAAGATGTTCAAATTTGCCCGATTGCTGCCATTCTCGCACGGGGTTTTTGAAATTTTCAAATACACTAGATTTTTCCATCTTATCAAAAATGCCAAACAATCTTTCCGCCTCTAATTCTTTCTCTTGTCTGGTCATTTCTTCAGTGACTGAATTAGAGCGACTAGGATTCCGTAGAATCTCATTAAGTGAATGGCTAAATTCACCAAAGTCAGGAAATGACAGCCCCTTGCGGAGGTCAGGGATGTAGTTTGGATTTGGCTTAAGATAAACCTGAAGATCGATATCACCAGGAGTTTCGATCTCATTATTGAGGATGTAATCTTTGGCATATGCATATCCTATCAAGTCTAAGAATAGTTTCAAATGTTCCGCGTGGTCAGGGCAATCACTAATATTATAGTAAAATTCAACAATTAAATTAGTAGCATGTGTGAGCCGCTCCTGATCCGGTGCTGGCCTTCTGTTCAATGTAGACTGCGCATTACGAACGAGCTCAATACTCTTTCTGTAAATTATACACTGGTCAATTGAGGGAGTAGGTGCGTTAGCCACATCTGGGATTTGCAATGATACTTTCTCCAGTGGGTGATTCCTAGCAGGAGACCCTTTCGGTACGGAACTTTCCTTGAAGATAATGAGAAGTTTTTGCACTTCAGGATCATCCTTAAAACGGTTGAATTGTTTAACAAGGAAATTGAGGACAACATACAAATTGACGACATCAGAAACCGTTTCCTCCGTTTCTGGCTGCTCCAAATTCCTTTCAAGTAACCGCATGCTAACACGGACAAAATCTTCGTAAATGTCATATTTTGCGTGAATATTGTCAATGTCTAAACGTTCATTGCTGGATACCACCAAAATCAAATTGATGAAATATCTGATGAGAATTACTTCATTGGTGTTCAATACAACGAAGTCCAATGGTATAGCAGAAGCAAGAAACTTCATGTGCTTTTCAATCGAAATTTGGTTGCCGGGATCCAACTGATCACCGTATTTGTGGTTCAAAGTATACAACCCTTTTAATATCTCCACCGTAACATTATTGTACAACGGATCATTGCGGTAGTAATTGATGTAGTAAAACATGAGATTGAGGCCCGACATTAGAATGGTATTGGAGTAATCGATATAGGGCTTGACCACGGGAAGTCCATCGTACAATATAAGAAACACTAACCGGTATACTATGACCAACGATTGGAAGTTGGGATGGGTGTGAGGCGCCACTGAGGCCCAGGCATCGTTGTATTCAGCCTCAAAGTCGAGTTTCGGTAGCACCAGGCCCAAGAACCCCTTCAAGAATTCCAACACTTGGATGGACCATTTTTTGGTGAAGTCCGCATGTAAGCCTCGATTGATCAAGAGAATGTTCGAAATGGTGGCCACCAAGTCTATCTTTTGGCCTGAAGAGTGGTCTCTTCGCTGAAGCAAGAGAGTAACGATTTCTCCTAGTTTGACCGAGGTCACTTGGTTGCACCACTCAGGCTTCTTACCATCAAGTCGTAATTGTTTTATTTCCGAGTCCATTAGATATACACAGTTGCATAAACACGGTTAACAAATGATGGCCATCTATAGCTAAAATACCAGAGGAAGTGGACTAAGTGTGAATATGGGTAGCTGGTAATCGACAGGTATATAAGGGCATCCTATTCCTGCATTGTGTTCCAAACAATCTACCACGCCATGTGAGCAAGGATGCCAAGGTCTAGAATTATACGCAGTTCGTCAAATGACATCATTGATATTGCTACAAATAGAGCATGAAGCTATATATATACACAGAAGATATTGAGGATTACATGGTAGTGGCGAAGGCTCTCGACAGCACCGCAACCCAAGACATTAGGTGTTACATGGTTGGTTTTGTAGTGGGATCCACTGCTGGTAGTGAATGAGTGGCCATGGTAGTGTTGGTCTAGTGGGGCGATCCCCACCTGGCCGATTCGCATCTGAGATCTTCCTACCGCCTAACAAAGGCGTCCTGGAGGCGTAAGTGACACACCGAAATCACACGTTCTACCAAGTCTTGGAGCAATCGATAAGCCTCTGGCTCATCAAACACGTAGTGGGCCACCTGGCGAAGGGCATGTACATTTACCGGCCAGAGCGACAAGTTACCATCGTAGGTGCTCATGATACCAATAATGTCCTTCGCAAGCTTTTTGGCATAGTTAGCAGGATATTGCTCTAGCTGGGCTCTCACAAGCTCGTTTTCGGGGTTGGCTCTCATTCTGAGTGACTCGTACAACGCAATCTTCGATAGCTTGAAGTTGAGCCCGATGATGGCAGTGACTTCGTCTCGGAAATATACTAATGGGAACACCCGGTTGCTGGAACTGGGTTTGTAGATGTTGGGCTTGAGGTTGATGGGCATATTGGATTCGAATTCCTCGATAAGCTCATTCATTTTCAACCACTCATTAAAAGGCTTATTGCCCTCGAAATCTTCCAACGAGATCACATCCACATTATTCTTGAACTGATTAACACAACTGTAGTTGATGACTGACTTATGCAACCACCACATCGTATGTTCCTTGTTGAGAATCAAGTTGGAAAGAAATATTTCCCGGTCTTTACTGTTGTTGGATAATAATTGACTGCTGTATTTGTTAAAAGATTCGAAATACTCCGGATCCAAGGGTTGCCAGAAACTTTCGATGGAGTACATTGTGGGCAAATCAAATTTTAATGACAATATCAAATCACATAAAAATACTGCCCAGAAACATGTTTGATGGAAGGGAGAGTTTTTCAAAAGACTCTGGCCTTGTGCATTATGTTTGGTGAGGATCGATGATAAAATGCTAGATGCCCCTTTAACATAAGTACTGTCTATGGCCACAAAGAATAGTTCATAGATGCACAAAAGGATAGTACTCAATAAACATCTCGATATGATCCCCTTCTCATTAGTTTCAATTCCAGGAATGGTGAGATATGAGCGAATTGATTTAATACATTGTTGATAATACCTGATAGGAGTGGAAGGATCCATTTTCCCCGGATCCATGCGCTGCAACATCAAAGAACTCAAACAAAACATCGAATCTAATATCATGTTGGTCTCGTCGTACAACGCAAGCTCTGGAACAATTTTCTTGAATGCTTCTTGCGGTAAAAATATGTCTATGGCTTTGGAAATAACGTGTACAAATATATCAAATAGTTGACACTCCAAATCGTTTTTTATCCGAAGTTGGTAAGAAACATTCATATGGGGTTTGCCAACAGGGCTATCGATTTTCATTACCTCTTGAAAATGTTGAAATAAGTTATCAATGGACATTTCTCCCACGGATCCGAACGCCATCTTCCTTCTATCCTTAGAAGATTTTTTGCTCAGTTGTTCTAATTTGATAATTTTATTTATTCTGGGCTTGGAGTTCTTTTTGGTTTCAATGGGTTTGAAATGAACTACTGGTTTTTCTCTGACAGACCCAATAAAATTGGAAGCCACAGGCCCTTGATCACTGATATACATAGGATGCCGTACCACCTGTTCACTTTTGAATTTGGGAGGGTTCAGGAACCCAGTACGCAAATTCAAGGGTGGTTGAGGCATGAAGTTGTTGGTTTGATTCATTCCTGGATGGGGATAGGAATCCTTCGTGCCCGATTTGTTCAAATAGTTGGTATTTCGCAGGTACATACTTTGCAGTCCTACCATGTAGGGCGGACCACGGTACTGGGAGTAGTAGGGAGGATAATTGACAGAACTGGAGGAGACATTGGGATTAAACGGCGCATTAGGAACCACTGGAGCCTGACTACCGGAAGGAGGAGTAGGCTGGGCCGTTTGCAGGTCCATATGCATTGGTAGATTGGAAGAATATAATACATGTTGCGGATCATGCGATCGGGGCTGCAACGTCGACTGGAACTGGCTTTGGATAGGGTGAGGAAGCAGATCCTGGGTTTGTGGATGTTGTTGAATATGCTGCTGGTATTGGTGATGTTGGTGTTGGAAAAATGCCTGCAGATGCTCGTCTGGGTTGTTGTAGACATCCGGAGGACCATGGTTAACCACCGGGACCGATTGGGCATACACCCCTAAAGGCTGGGTTGTCGATTGGTTGAAAAATTGACCATTAGTGCCTACAATAGGTTGGTTTGCCACCGGTGCTGAGGATGGCTGTTGCTGTTGGTGTGGTTGTTGTGGTTGTTGTGGTTGTGGTTGAGCCAGAAACTGCTGGAAAGACTGCGGATGGGATTGATCTGACTGATGCTGTGGAGTGAACGGTTGGTAGGAATATCCGTGGTTATATGGCAAGCTCATTGCAGACTAACGGGATTGTCGGAAATGGTGATGGAGGTGTTGATGAGGTCGAATCGAGGGCGTGGAGAACGCAGATGGCGATGATAAGGATGGAAATCAATGGGCGGAAAAAAAACTACGTTTCACCAGTTTACACGAACACAGACTCGGGTTTGAATGGTTGGTTTGACAGCTTCTTTGCGGTATGAATGATCCGAATATTTTTTTGGCCGCTGGGGTTTTTTTCTATGGTGGTGACAAATGTGAATATCAACGGAAATGCCCAAGGTGAGGCAGGGTCAATGCGCACTTATTTTACGGGTCGTGGCACAATTGTTTTGTAGGGCGCCGTAGCACAAGAGGGGCACTGGATGTATGTAGAAGGGCTAATTGTGACGTCACGGGCCGAAATCGACCCCTCGTGGTTTCTTTATCAGGAGTTCTACTTGTTACACCGTTATGGGCGACGGGGCCACCGTTCAGGGGTCCTGCCTTTTCGGGCATGGAAATGGCCAGCCCCGACCACTGCGACACTACTTGGCCATGGCCAACCTGGAGCTCGGAGTAGAGCAACATTTGACACTTCAACATACGAGCCACTCGTTGAATGACACCTTTATCAGGCGATAAGGCGCCTGGTGGCTTAGGACCTCCGGTTCAGGCGTCGTCCTCAGTAAAATTACGCCTCCTTATTCCAAATAAACCCGATACTGAAATTATGTCAATTGCAGCCGTGGCGCGACATGCGACATCGACGGCTGCGACATCTTGAGACACAACCCATAGCTTGTGATCCCGCCAGTACTACCTTGTCTCTTGAGTACAATTATGGCGGCTAAGGAGTTTACTATTTTTGTGGTGGAACAGGGGGCGCCGCTCGGCTTGTGGTACGACCATTGCACGTCACTTCTTCTCAAAAATAGAAAGTCCGATCGTATTGCCGTGGTCACGCCGGAGGCGTCTTTGTTTGAGGACTCCCAGTTCACCTACCACTCATTCAAGTCCCATTCTAACCATTTGGAAAACCTCTCACTGCTGGCAAACTTATTGGACCAGGTCAATTCCGCCGTGGCCATCTTCAATGAAAAAATATCCCTCAAATACTTGCGGCATCTCGTCATCATCACCAATGCCGCCAACGACCACAAGTTTGATGTGGATCTCGATAGCACCACCCAGTTCGTCAATACAAACAATATTACCGTGGTGCTTAATGGCCAATTCGACGAATCGACAAAGACGTTCCACTTTTGGAAACGGTTGTTGGATCAATGGAACAATTCCAAAGTGGTCCCGATCCAAGATTTTGAGCAGCATTCACGCTATTCCGCTGCGTTGAAGAAGGTGGCTCCGAGGGCAGCGTTCGCGGGCCAGCTCAGGTTCGGCTTGAATGTGGAAGCCGACCCCTTAGCATCGCAAGACCAGTCCACAGTCTGCATAGAAGTCCAGCTGTACCCTGCCGTTCGCGTGGAGAAGGTGTCTTCGTCGCATGAGTACGTCTATGATGCAAGCGACAGGTCAGCCCGTCGTTTATCGAAAAACACCTCGCATTTTATCAAGAAGTATACTCGGGAAGGCCCTCAGGATATTATTGGTGAAGAAAACGATTCCGAAAACGAGGACTATGAGAAGGTCCCCGTCAATGCATATGTGCCTGGATTCAAATATTCCAAAAGAGATATCATTGCCCTCAACAAAGAATTGTCTCTGGTCGCACAGCTTAGTACAAACCCAGGAATCGACATTCTTGGCTTTATCAAAAGGAATGATATATCTTTGGCATATCTAATTGACGAATCATCCTATGTTATTCCACCCAACAATAGTTCAAGTATCAATCTGTTATCTTTCAATGGTTTAGTTAGAGCATTGATCGATATGGATGGGGTCGCATTGGTAAGATACGTTCCCAAGGAAAATTCCGATGTTCAAGTCTGTGCCATGTTTCCTCAAACCTTCGAATTAGAGTCTTCGCATCCTTATGGATTTTCTTTGGTCAGGTTAGCCTTTAGTGAGGACGAAAAAATTGCCAGATTCCCTTTATTGACAAAAGCGTACGAGGATGATAAATTCCAAGATGAGGATGAGGACGATGAGGAAGAAGAGGTGAAAGAGAGTAAAGGTGAACCATCAGACAAGAAAAGGTCCTTACCCTCAGAAAAGATCAATTCATTGATGGAAAAGTTTATTCAGGCTCGGGATTTGGACAAGGAGCCCGTCCCTGATCATATCAACCATGTTTTACACAACCAGAAGCTTGGTCTTTTGGATACCGAATTCTTGAACCTTCCAAAGTCGGTGAAAAATGATACTGATACAGCCCTTCTACCATCGTGTCCTGCCACTATCAAAATAAATAAGAACTTGAAGAGAATATTGAAACAATCAGTTGCAAAAGACTCTTTAGGAGAATTTTTAAATGAAGAAGATTTCGTTGAAAAATACTTGGTCAAAAGTAATGAGACAAATTTGTTCAATTACTCGAATATATTGAGAGGTAACACTGCTGAGACAGGAAATTGGTTAACTGCTCTTAACAAAAATTCAGCCCCTATAGCCAAACAATTGGTAAAAGAGCTTGGATCAAAATATGTCAAAAATTCAGAAGATTCCAATAAAAAAAGGAAATACCTGGATTCAACCTATGAAGCCTTTTTCAAGAATGATCAAGCACCTAAGGAATCGTTTGATCCATATTTCGATATTCAAGATATCTTAAGTTAAGGAAATATGGATGCATCTACGATTCTATCGACATTCCATACCATTCCTGGTAATATTGGTGTATTTGTATTTAGACTATTTACATGAAGCCGGACTTCAATGAATGCCAAATCATGATCGCTGCTTAATTTTCTATTAAGAGTGTTCACATTCTAGACCTGTAATGCTAATATGGATTATATTTTGAAAAGCTGGTTCTTTAAATCGTATTCTCTATCCTTAGCTGTCCGCTTCCTCCTCTTCGAGCGAGCGGTACCATCTTCACCCAAACTGTCAGTGATTTTTTGGTTGACTCCCATGGACTTTATTCTCTCTCTTTCTTCAGTAAATATCTTCTTGAGATCAGCCCCATTAATATCGAGAATGGTTCCCAAATCAAATAAACCCTTGTACTTTGCCAGTCCACCCTGTTTCCAAAGGCTGACCCAATGAGACGCTATTCCAAGTTCATCGTAAGATCCATCGGGACTCAACTGCCCTCTTTTCGCAGCTATGCTATATAATAGTTCATCTATCAGATTGGTAGGATGGTCAATGTATTCTGAGTATTTGGATCCGGTGGTGTCATGCAAATTCAATAGGTAAAGCAAATAATCGGCTTGGATTACCGGATCTATGAATGATGTATGTACACACCCTACCAAACTGAGGGCCAACATAGTCTCACTGTCTTTGACTGTTGGAAGAAATACACCAGGAGTGTCGTGGACCAAAATATCTGGTTCCCGATTCAATCTGATAATCTCGCTTGTATTTCTGGTTACTCCTGGCTGTCCTCCTGTCCGTGCTACTTTCTTTCTTTTTGTGGAGACACTGCCTCTGAATTCATCCGCAAGCCCAACTTCACGAAGAGTATTGACCAAAGTAGACTTTCCTACGTTTGGCATGCCAATAATCATCATTCTGAGTCCAAGCGGGGGAGGTGGGTTCATTTGGCGATATTTTTCAATCACCAAGTCGATAATTCGCCGAGCATCCTTTCGATTTCGGCTATCGATGAGCATGTAGTCTTCCAAAGACGATAGATGCCATTTGTCGAGGAGTTCTGTCTTTAGCACCGAAAGATCCTTTTTGGAGTATAGGATGATCTTCTGTTTCTGGGCTAGCACTCGATCAAAGAGCACATTGGTAGTGGATATGGGAGCTCTGCTGTCTCGTACTTCTAGGACGAGATCGATTTGAGGAGCGAGGTGGCCGAATTTGGTCAACGCCTTCTGATGATGGCCCTTAAAATTGGACAACGGGAGGTTGTAGTTTGGGAATATTCTCCTTGGTATAAACGACATCAATGTGGTAGCAATAACGGCAAAAAATTGGGACGTTATAGATGGGGTCACATGATACAGCCTGGGGTAATGAGATCATAAAACGGCCCCGATTCTATTCAATTTCTATCCTATAAAATACGATTAGGTTGACGTAGTACCAGAGACTACTTATCTACTTCTAGCGCCCCACAACCTCATTTTTCATTGATCTTGTGGTTTGGCTGTACTCGATAAACTGTTCCCACGATCCAATATAGTTGATGCGCATCAGTGAATAATTCTTCACATCAATGCCTCTTATCACTTTCACTGGATTCCCGTCCTCGGGCAAAACAACCTGGGCTCAGCAACTTCAGAAAGCTCTCCAGGCCAAGATCGAAAAGGCCAAAGAAACTAATGAGCCGGGCCATAATTACTCCGTCATATATCATTCAGATGAAACCTTGGGCATCTCTCACGATTCCTACAAAGACTCCAATCTTGAGAAAAATGCCCGAGGCAATCAAATGTCGGCGGTTAAAAGAGACCTCTCGAGAACAAACATCGTCATTCTAGACTCGTTATCATACATCAAAGGGTTCAGGTATCAGTTGTTCTGTGAAGCCAAAGGTGTTGTTACACCTCATTGTGTGGTCCAAGTCATTAACCAGTTGGAAAAGTGCATCGAATGGAATGCTAGCAACAAACATCCATGGGATGAAGAGCTCATCAAACAATTGCATATGAGATACGAGGAACCCAACGGTGACTCAAGATGGGACTCACCTTTATTCACTCTCGCTTCGGGATACGAGGACGAAAAATTGCCAGTAGATGAAATATGGGATGCCTTGGTGTTGAAACGAGCCCCTCCTCCAAATGCAGCTACGTTGATCAAAGCTACTTCGGGAAATAATTTCTTACAGGAGTTGGATGCTCAAACAAGAGAAGTAGTGGCTAAAATCATTAACCACCAGAACTTGATGCCTATTGGTGGAAACGTCTTAATAAAAGAAGGAGTTTATATAGATATGCCAGGTTACAGTGTCTCCACGGCCCAACTCCAAAGAATTAGGAGGAGTTTTATCACCTTGAACAGAATGAGAACAGTCGAAACAGACAGGATCACCAATTTGTTTGTGGATTATTTGAATAAAAGCCTTGAAACCGAATAATTCACTAACAGAACAGGCTCTACTAATAACTGGAGCTATGGTACACTTTTATAATTCTATACAGATATAGACGATGCAGGATAAATCACAACCGAAGTTTGTATTTGTGTCTTGAAGATATGACGTGATTATCTCTTTCTCACGTTTTTCCACTTGTATTGGACTTTCCCGTTATTGTCGACAGTCTTCTTCTTATTACCGTTTTTCATCAACTCCCTGGTAACGTTCATTCTTTCTTCAACTTCTTTCAATTCTTTGACTCGGTTCAATCTTTGTTCCAATATCTTGTATAGCTTCAATTTTTCTTGCTGCTGTTCGTTGATGGTATTTTGGTCATCCGATGCGTCTTGCTTCACGAGCTTCTCATTACTTTGTAACTGGTCTATTCTCAATCTATTTTCTCTTCTATCGATCAACGCGGAATCGGTGTTGAAAAAGTCTTCAGGCGTTAAGTTCTGCTGCTCAGTCACAGAATCCACAAATACTGTATGCTGTCCAGATGCCTTGAAGTCCAAGTCTTTCTTTATTTTGTCTATTTTGTTCATTTCACTCAATCTAAGGGTCCTCACATAGTTGACATCTTGGGTCTTCAATAACTTGACTTGTGCTACAGATAACTCTTCGTTGCCCCTGTCAGTGATAAGGATTCCACGGTCATCGGTGGACTTTTTGGTCATGGCATGGTAGTATTCATCAGGGTTGTACGTCTGGGCCTTCTGCTTCAATGCCTTCAATGCATTTTGTTTCTTATGATAATCCGCTGCTCTCAAACGGTAATCCTTCTTTTTCTCCAAGAGCCCAAACCGAGCTCTCTCCCCGATCTGGGAACGCTCCTTATGCTGTTTCTTCTGAACGTTATGAACTAACTTGGCCATTTCGTGATGAGATGTGATGCTTAAGATGAGCTAAAAATTTAGATTACGGTGTGCGAACATCAATCAGCTGGTGCTGAAATCGGGGTGAGGCATGAAGCAAGTACCAAATTAAAACCGGTGGCTATAACAGATGAGGCCAAAGATGCTGTAGTGGTATCGCTGGTGGCTGCCGTTATCGTTTCTGTTGCCAGCTCCTTCTTACAGCAATAAATCATAACATATATAAAACCATATACCTCTGATTACGTAACACAGGCTGCAACTATCGGAACCTACTCAAATTTTCCAGCATTTAGATCAGTCTCTACCCTTCAATATTCAACGTCAAGTACAAGGTAATATCATCCGCAAACCGGCCACTTTTCCGCATCATTAATAAGACCACTGACAATTCCACTGTCCTTATTGCACTCCTTTAGCCTTCGTCGACTTCCTTTGTATAATGATTCGTTCTGTTGCCCAATGCAGCAAAAGAAAGATTATCCCATCTGTTTCGGCAGCACGTTCAGTAAGAGCTTTAGTATCCAGTGTGACTTTGAAGAATAATACTGCATCACAAAAACAGATTGGTATAACTGAAAACGCCGTCGAAATGGACGACAATACCGAGTCTGAATCAACACCATGGTACCTCAGAGACGATGCTACATCGCCGTTACTCGAAACAAAGGAAATTGAAATACCACCAATACCCGAGAACGCACCTGAATCTTTGGAGAAATTCATGAGTCTTTTAGCTCGCGAATACGGAATCCAAGACATGAATTTATTCGATACTTCGCTTTTGGAAGAAGATCATCCTTACAGCACCAAGGACCAGACTCCAAATTACTACATCATTGGAACAGGAAAGTCCCCAAAGCATATTTTCAAGGCAGCATACGAATTAAGGAGTCACATCAAGCACACGTTTAACATTATTCCTCCAATGGAAGGAATGGTGTCAGGAGGAATCAGTCCTGTGACCAGAAGAAGATTGCTTCGTAGAGCTAGAAAGGGCCCCCCTGCAACAGATAATGACTATGGAAAATCACCTAATAGCTGGATCATGTGTGATACTAAAGTTGATGGAATATTTATTCATATCTTGACCCAAGAAAGAAGAGATGAGTTAAACTTAGAGAGCTTGTATTGTCCAGAATCCGAGCTGGCCAAATACGAACCGACCCAGGGTTTACATACGGACTCAGACGACATTTTCATTGGCATAAGAAATTTCCACACCATGACCCCATTTGCTAAAGTTCATAGGAAGCTCTATTCCACAAACTCACAAGCACTCTATACAAAATTAATCAACGAAGACCTGAGAATTGGCATTGAAGAGCTCAAAAAGTATAGCAGTGATTTCGCCAAGACGTTTGATGAAGAATCCATAGACGACCATGTGGTACAATTCAAGTTTTACAGAGCGTTGCATTTATCTCAACCAGAGTTTGTATCCTTCGCAGAACTTGAACACCTCATACTAAACAAATACTCCTCTCTACCAATAGCATTGAAAAACGGTCGTCAATTGGATGGGCAAAGAGCAAATGATATTATTGACTACATGAAATTACTCATCGATTCCCCCGAAGTGAGCCAAAACGTTCAATTCAAAAGCATTGGAGAGCATTGTGACTATACCTATGATTTGTTGTCAAAGTTCATTTTCAAAGTATTGATGTATTCTCCGGAGCCAGTAGACTTATTTTCCAATCCCGAGTTCATGCCATTACTTTGGAGATTGTCATACGCCGAAACGGGGCCCTTTATTGGATCCCATACCATTAATGATATCATATACCATGAAGCTGAAACACCCAATGTTGTGTACGCTAAAAATGTGGACCAGGCCAAGAACAGAGCAAGAGACGTACTTGAAATCATCAAATATCACAATGAAGTCTCAGGCAATATGACCACTGCTTCATTCAAAGAATTGATCTTATTTACTTACGGTAACGACGGGAACTGGACCCAGTTTTGGAGACAATGGGATACTACCTTGGGATCCTGGAATACTGATGCCAGTGCCAAAACGTTGTTGGGCTACTGGGTAAGATTGGTTGTTTATTTGTCCTGTCGTCACTATGATTCGGCCACAATTCACTTTTTCCACAACTACTGGAACCATTCCCTTAACGGCAGATCATTTCTACATGATTTTGAAGCTAGCGGAGGCGAGTTTTCCTCAGATAGTGAACGGAAGGCATTTAAATCAGCTATCAGCCGGTTGTTAAGTGATTTGAATGGCGATGAAAACTCGAGCTTCAACAACATTAAAGCGTTTGCTGAGAGGTTGTGAGTTGTATCTGTGTATATAGAGGCATAATGTATTACGATGAAAGTAGCAACTAACGGGATCTGGCGTGAACCGAGACCGCTTGTCTCTCTCTCATATGAAAAAATCAATCTGTATGGCCAATTCCATCTGTTAACCTGTAAATTCGGTATTCTGGTTCTTCCTGGCCGTGGCACCCCACCAAATTCAGCTCCGCAAATAGTCGCGATATTCTTGTTGTGCGCATTTGCAACTATCTTCAAGACGCGTACTCTTATTCTTCATGTCAGTGATATCCCTAAAGCACGAAATCAAGGCGTGGGAGCACCTGTTCCAAAGGAAGCACCATCGTCTCCCGTCCAAGAAGGACATCAAATTAGACCCAAATGTCTACAAGCTTTATAAGGATTACCGAGAAGCCAAGGTGAATGAGATCGCAGAGACTCGTCCAATACAGAGAGAACGAAACATAGACGTTCAGGTCAACGATGAAGAGTCTGATCACGACCCGGAGGAGGTAGAGACACATTTAGGAATCGAACGTAATATCCATGCCGAATTGGGCCCTACTCCCCAGGCAAACGGTAAGGTTCTTTCCATCTTCGATTTTCGGTTAACGCCTCCAGATTCGTCTCCTTTGAAATTGAAAACAGAAATGAACGAAGAACACGTATTCAAGACCCCTACTAAACCGAAGCTGGTGGGCACGGCACCTGGTGCTTTGCTGCGGACCAATTTATCGGAAAAATTACTATCAATTGCAAACTCAAAGAGTCCCAGTAAAATCGATGTACCTTCCATCCATGCAATGGAGACGCCACGTTACTTGGCCAGAAATAACAGAAAGTTTGAATTCACCATCTCACCTGTGAATTCTGTATCTCCAACAAATTCACCGATTAGAAGGACTACATATGCATTTTCTCCTCCGATGGACCTGCCTTCGAGAACTCCTACCTCCAGAAAGCTGATTTCAAAAAGTTTTCCCAAATCATCTCCCTTTCGCCCCACAAATAGCTCCGCAGTATCATCACCATTTATCTTAGCTTCTCCTACGAAATCAAAGAATCCGTTTTCGTCCCACCTCGAATCAATTGCATCAAATGGGACAACCACATCATCCAATTTAGAGACGACTCCTGTAAAGCAAACGACAGTGGCATTTCTGATATCTCCTTCTCCGCTAAAGCCACATAGGTTTTTGTCTAAGAAACTTTCAGACGTATTTAATGAATTCAGATCTATTCAAGAGGAAGATACCCATTATCTGGAAGAAGATAATGAAGCAGAAGAGGAAAAACAGGTACCATCTAGTAATGAAAATAATCAACCTCCACGCAAAAAGAAATTCACCCAGAAGAGGACCACAAGAAGATGGAAAATTAAACCTAAACATGTTGAGGATGGAGAGGACATACTTCAAGGCAAGAATATTCATCAAGAAATTGAAAAGCTTAATGAAAGAGACCACAACCAGCTCGTTGCATACATGGAATCTGATTTGGAAGAGTCTGATGAATCTGACGGTAATGAAGAATATGTGAAGAAGGAACCAGAAAATACAAAGGGCATGATCAAACCTACGAGCATGAATTACCAAAGATTAAAAATTAATGATCCTAGATCAAAAGCCTTCAAGAGAAGAATGAGAAGGTGAATCATAATATATTCTTAGCATTTGCATATATAATCATAGACGAATTGGCATTATAGAGAACCGTAATTCTTACATAAAGAGACCCAATTTATAACAATTCATTCTCTGTAGGGTCAAAACTAAATTGAACTCTACCGTGAGAGACTTCCACACTTTCATTGCCCTTTGCTTTACCAACATAAACTGGCCGTTCCCATTTCTTTGAATCTTTTTCGTAATCCCAAATGTTCTTGGAGAGATCCTGTTCGTCCTGCTTCTTTTCTTCTCTTAACCTATCTTCTAATTCTTCTATGTCTGGATCCTTTTCGACCTGTGTTTTGGCCACATGTTGCTTTTCAACCATGGTAACCTTTCCATTTTTAATAACCATCTCCACAGTAACATTCCCCCTTCCTGATCTTGACTGTGCATTCTCATCATGCTTTCGTAACTGCTTATGCTGTTTTTTCAATTGAATGGCTCGTTCTAATGGTGATAGCCACACATTACTTCCACTATTAGGTAATTCGTAGTCTGCTGCATTATCAATGATTCTAGTTCTTTCAGCACCGGTGCTTTGGAAATGCAACAACGTCTCGAGTCTTTCTTGAGCCTTTAATAAATCTGGATTGACCTGTTTCGCCAACTTATACTTTTCTAATTCCTTTTCTTGTTCTTCAATTTCTTTCTTCTCTGCATTATTCTTCTCTTCCAATTCTTTAACTTGCTTGGCTTCTTTATCCGCCTGCTTAAGCGCTCTATCTTGTGCATGCCACAAATTCTCACCAGCATTCATTGTGACGACAATCTTCTTGCTTTTAGGTTTTGACATGGTAGTTTTTTGCTCCTGAACTTTCTTGTTATGCAAATGTTCTTGCTTGTGTTCTATTTCATCCCTCTCGTTTCTCAAGATAGCAATGATCTCCAGTCTGTCTTTAGATGTCAATAACTCTTCACCACAGAACGAACATGGCTGAAGACCCTCTTTCTCACATATTATTTTGCCACAATTTAAACAGTTGGGTGCTATTTCAAATATTGGATGCTTGGTAGCCATACAATTGCATCTACGTCTAGTTTCATTAGATGCTTTGAGATCCAACTCATTAAGAATGGCTTCTATATCTTGCAAATTGTCAAGATTTTTCTTTTTACTTTTCTTAGCTTGATGAGTAGACAAGTGATTAGAAGGCTTGAGATCTAGAAGCTCTGATGTGTTATGAGAAGCCTTACTCTTGTCAAGGCGTCCCTTCTTGGCCAGTTCCTTTTGAGGTGGTGGAGATGAGCTCCATGCGTTGGTACTAGAGCCTGGAACGAATGGAGATGACTCCTTTTTATAATTCTGCGGTTTTGATGCCGCATCTTCTTCCTGTTTGAGCTGAAGGAATTTTGATATGAATTTGAGAGATTCTTCTGTTTCACCAAGCAAATTTAAAAAATGATTCTGAATGGCTTGGTTTGAGGATAGACTTAAGGAATAATCCACCAATTCAGCACATGATTGATTATCCAATGGAATTATATTGGCCACGGCCTTAGTAGCATAACTTTTCACCTTGGAATAGCTCATATCTGATATCTAAATCCTAGTACAATTAGTCATAGTGCAAGTAGAGGAATCATGTTTGGTCACGTGATTTGCGATGCCGTTTATTTTGTGACTGTCTCCACAAACACTGCAACATCATCATGACTGATAGTGAACAAGTCAAGCAGAAGTATGCTGAAATAGCGGCATTGAAGAAGATTATAGCAGAGAAGAATCGTTTACCTGCCCATATATTGCCGCCACAGCACCCGGCTGTTTTCAGAGGAAGGGGTCGGGGTCGTGGTCGAGCAATATATCGTGGCGGGTTCCGTGGTGGCTATCCAGGGGCAAGGACTTCGTCTTTCCGAAATATGACGTATGTGTTGAGCCCGAGCAGCCCGAGCAGCTCGGGGAGCACCGATGGGAACAGTGATATCAGTGGTGCTGGTACACCCAGCTATGTCAGTAGTGTTTCTAAAGGTGGAATGTCTCTAGTGAATGCGGAGTTGTTCGAGAAAGACCAGCAAAAGTTCCAAGAGATACAGAAAGCACAACAGGAGATTCAGAATAGAATGAAAGAGCGTCGGCGACTTCTCAGCTTGCGGGCCCGCATTTCCAAATATAGAACTAAAACTGATGGCTGCGATCGGATCAAGATTGATGAAGATAAATTTGCAGTATTTAAATATGGGAACAGATTGGTCCCAATAACCATGCCCGAAGGAGACAAGCCGCGGACGGTTGAATGGAACGAAAAGACCTACACCAGGAAACACAACGGTGTTTTGAAGTGTGTATCTGGACGTATCAAACGAGTGCCTGTGGATCAATGTCGCTATTTCTCGCGGACAGGTGAGTATAACCCCATTCGGATATCTATAACTATACTAACTCCTTTTTTTTTGGAACCTTTCAAGTTTAGGAATATGTCAAAAAGGTTCAGCTTGTCCCTACCAGCATGACAAGTCCCGAATTCGGGCTTGTCGCCAATACTTACTAGACAGGTGTTACGATAAGCATTGCTTATTATCACATGAATGTAACGAGCACAACACTCCATTATGCCGCTACTTTCTAGAGCGGCGTTGTACGAGATCTCAGTGCTGGTACCAGCACTGGAAGCCTCCTGGATACGATGAACCCAACCATGAAATTTGGATATGCCGTCCTTTTGCAATTGGTGGTTGGTGTGGCCGAGGAAAGATGTGTCGATTTGTTCATGTGTTCAGTTGTCCAGATTTTGAGGAGGACGGTACTTGTGCTAAGGGTACGTCTTGTCCTCTTACTCATCAGGTCACGAAGCGGACGCAGGATATGATGGTGACTCCATCAAACAAGTATGTTACATCGGAGGAGCTGGACGTATTGGTGGAGAGTGATCTGGAGGAATCGAAACCCAAAGATGTCAAAGTGGTGGTGAACAGCTATACCGTTGATCCAAGCGCTCTTTTCGTAAGTCCTCAAGATGGAAGGTACGATGTGTATGTGGATGTTCTGAACGGGAAACCTTCTGAACAGCCCGCGTCGACTACCACCTTCTCCGAGAACGCCCAGTTCTTGATTGTGGACGATTCGTCTAGCGAAAGCGATGGGTTGGAGGATAACGCTGACTATATACACTTCTAGACACCAATCAAAGCATCATCATAGCCATCTGTAGAGTGTGAACGTTCATAGTAGGAGGAGTCATGGTGTCAACGCTAGAGCACCAGAACTTTGTAGCGAGCCAATGGCCACTGAGTCATGGTGTCTGATTCCACCAACGGGATATCAGTTGTTACTGTGGTTTGTTGGTGTGGTGCAAATATGGGGACCATAATTGTTGCAAAAAATGCGACCACAGACATTTCTCCCCAACACCACTGGCGTCTATTTAAGTACAAAGGGACCCCTCCAGCCGCTTAGCCAAGTCACAACCTGAAGTAGTTACTTCGACTTTTCTGGAAACGATCTAAGCGCCGCCTCAATCAACGTTAAGTCTCCCCTCCAATGGTGCCACGTCCCTCAGTGCCCAATATCCCTCTTGACGTGAAGAGTCCACCTCCATTCCTTCCCCTTCATTGCTATAGACAAAAGTATCACCCTATATCTAATCTTGGAAGTGGCAGTTTTGGGAGTGTTGAGTTGGTCAAGTCTCGTTTGACCCTTCAGCAGCTCCGTGCTCTGAATCGAGATAAGAAGGGAACTCTTCTCTATCCTGTCCAAGATTCACAGGCGGCTCACTCGGGATTAGTTGCCATCAAAACGATGAAAAAGAGATTGGCAGCTTTGAACGATTATTCTAGGGTCAAAGAAGTCCAGTTTATTCTTTCAATCCCTTCCCACCCTTGCTTGGTTCAAGTATACGAAATGTTTATTGATGACGTCAACTTTCAGCTTCACATCGTCATGGAATCTCTCAACCAAAACTTGTACCAATTGATGAAGGCCCGGAAGTCAATTCATTTTTCTTCCATCACCCTAAAGAGTATATTGAGCCAATTATTACGTGCAATCGCACATATTCATAAACATAACTACTTCCATAGAGATGTTAAACCGGAAAACATTTTGGTAATTCCAGCTCACCAGTACTATGGATCTAAAGAGGCTATCCCACCTCACAGGGCAAGTGACAATTTTGTGGTGAAGCTTGCTGATTATGGTTTAGCCCGTCACATCCACAACTTGAAAGCATACACTTCCTATGTGTCAACCAGATGGTACAGGTCCCCGGAGATCTTGTTGAGGCAGAAATGGTACTCACGTCCCATTGATATTTGGGCGTTTGGAACTGTTGCAGCGGAAATTGCAACCTTTTCTCCCTTATTTCCAGGTACCAATGAATTAGATCAGATTTGGAAAATTTTGAGAGTATTGGGGTCTCCAATTCCTTCTCAGAAAATACTGGTTTCAGGATATTCACAAACTAATCCGTTTGGAGGCTATTGGGAAGACGCATCCGATCTTGCTGCACAGTTGGGATTTGTCTTCCCAAACGAACCTGGTGTTGACTTGAGGTCAATATTATCTGATTCTGCTCATAAGGAGCTAATTAAAGTATTAAAGGCGTGTCTAACTTGGGACCCCAATTTGAGACCGAGTGTGGAATCTGTAGCATCAATGGCCTACTTCACAAGTACTGTTGCTGCGAAAGAAATATCTAAGTCTTCCTCTCCGTTTAAATGCGGATCCAATAAGCACCAAAAATCCTCAAACCTGGCTCCTTTCCAATCCAGCACAAATAAACTTAAGCTGCATCAGCTTGAAGGACCGGGATCGTTTGTACATCTGGAAAGCGGACGTTCTCAAGACGGTATAAAGGAAAATGTGCCAGAAAGATATATTAATCTCGAGGCGATACCTCTTGAGCTTCAGGATGATTTTAATCAAAGCGAAGTTTCAGGTGAATCATTAGACGTGGAAACTACGGGTAAATTCTCAAAGGAAAATATTAGCTACAATTCTGGGGAGGATGACTTTGGTGAGTTCGTTGAAGAGCCCATAAAGGAAGAAGAAATGCAGTATGTGAACGCTTGGGAAAAAGGGTCCAAAATAACTGAAGAACTTATCGCATACGATTCATCTAGTGATGCCGATGATTATAGTCGAATTATTGACGTCTCATTTGGTAGTGGACAAGAAATAGCCATCTAGTATTCGCAGTTGTATAGTTCGTGTAGGGCTGCAACCATTTAGCTAATTATTTCCTATTTTGGCATTGGGCCCGTGCACCCCACAAATTTAAAAGCCGCGGTATACCAATCATTGGTCCCAACATCCCACTATATGAGCGATCAGTTCAACAAGACATGTGTATATTGTTAGCTACTACAGAGCATCCTGAGTATCCATTGATACTCTTGTCGAACAGAGATGAGTACTTCAGGAGACCGACACAATTGGCCACCTTCCGGAAGAGTAATGATTCAAGTGAGATCTTATCGCCACTTGATCTTGCTCGACCTGAACATGGAAGTTGGATTGGAGCTTCCAATACTGGAAGGATTGCAGTACTTGTAAATTATAGAGAAGTGGACGCAGCCAGTAAGTATAATTATGATCTAATCTATTATACCACAGTTCAAATACTAATATCACAGGTGCACTTAGTCAAGTATCTAGAGGCATATTGCCCATAGAATACCTTGGCTCGAAACTAGATGATGAAGATTGGTGTCAAAATTTATTGCAGACAATTGACATCGGTAAAATAGGAGGGTTCACGTTCATATATGGAAAGTTAAAGCTTGACGAGTCTGGTCACCTTAAGCAATTACACATCATGAGTAATCGTGGAGATAGGGGAACTATCTTCGATTATGGGGCAGAATCAAAATTACATGGCAATATTAGCACAAAAACTACGGTTGGGCTCTCAAATTCATTATACTATGATGTATGGCCTAAGGTGGAATTAGGCGAAGTGCTACTTCTGGGTATGGTCAAACAAGCTGAAGCAGAAATATATAATCAGGAGCAGGTTGTTGAAGCTGGGTTTCAGATTTTAAGTCATGATACGTATGACGCTAAAGTAAAAGAAACAGAAGGATTTGATCAGAAATTGGCCGAATTAAAAAATTCAATCTATATTCCTCCATTGAAAACCAATTTGGAGCCAGGCGAAACCAGTCCTGTCGCGGGCGATTACTACGGTACTAGGACACAAACTGTCATGTTGCTAGATAAATATGGGTACTTGCACTATTACGAGCGAGATCTCTTTAGCGCAGACTCACCCGAGCCCAACCCCAACCTCAAAACCAACCACTACAAAATTAAACTAGATTTATAATCCAACAATTATATAGATTAATTATATAGCATAAAAATGTAAATTTGTACATCACCTTATGTCCAGATTGTAATGATTGCGAGACTGCGAACGAAATTTTATAGCTGTCTCATTTTGAGATACAATTTATTGTGTCAGTTAGCGCAATACTGAGCTGGACGTCAATTACAATAGCTGTGGAGTGTACTCATTGTTTGAGCTCGTCATTTTCGTCTCCCGATGACATCCGTAATCCAATCTTATTCGACTCAGCCACGCACCTCCTACTTTCATAGGCCGGCAATACAAGAGGCAAGTACGACACATCTCTTGATGTTAATTCCTGGGAACCCAGGACTTGTCGAATACTATGTAACTTATTTGACTCTTCTTCAAGAGAAGTTTCCCACGTTTGAGTTATTTTGTGTCAGTCATGCGGGATACAGTACTACCAGAGACCGAGGTTCTAGCGAGAGCTATACCTACTATGACATGGAGTTCCAAATACAGCATAAGTTTGATATCATCAAAGAGCGAATCAATGACTCTGCTAAGAAGGGAAAGGTGGCAGACATCTACTTTTTATCCCATTCCATGGGCTCTTATGTTCTTCAACGGGTGATCAAAAGGCTTCTAGATGATAAGCAATTGAGAGGAAAGTTCAACATTGAATTTGTTGGTTTGATCTGCCCCACTATCATTGATATAGCACAGTCAGAATCGGGAGTGTTTTTTACCAAATTGTTCACGTACCTTCCGATTATTCACATTATCATTGGATTTGTTGCGTTGCTAAAAGTGATATTCTCGGAGCAAACGACCAGAAAACTTATAGGCAAGTTTGTGGTATCACGACCAAAAAATGATGATGAAAAGTCTATGGAATCATACGAAAACTCCATTACTGGGTGCTATAATATTTATAGAGATCCTTTTATAATAGACCATGCGCTTAGCTTGGCCAGGGAAGAAATGGTACACATCTTAAGAGATGACGAACTTAATGACTGGTTCTTCAAAGATGTCCCACAGGCGACAGGTACAAAGATCTGGACCTTTTTCGCTAAAAGGGACCACTGGGTCCATGAAAGTTCTAGAGCATACCTTCTCTCTAGGTATCATGATTTGCACAACAAAAATGTGGTTTTCAACGTTAATGACTGGGAAGAAGATATAACCCATAGTTTCTGTGTGGATCAAAGTGTTGAATTCTCCAGGATCACCATCCATGCTTTGGAAACGTTATTTCCGGAATTGGACTCTTCCAAAGAGTCCAGTATACTGCTCGATGAAAAGATATGAAGTGATATTATTTATGCCGAACAAACGATTCACGGAGCTATATCTCCTTGATGACATTCTGATAAGCTTTTCACAGGGCGACTCAGTAGTTGGAAACATGATTCGTAGTCATTGTTATAGCCGCGTAGCCGGGCCCACAACTGTGCTGCCAACTCTATTGGACGAGATAGCTGCTCCTATGGCGTAATAGGAGCGAATAGGCAAACGAATGATATCACTAAACCATCAGTTATACCGCCCACCTCCCACTATACAAATCTCATAGATACTCCCTATGTCCCTAATGAGTAAGTGGCTGAAATTTCCTTTCGATAGACACCCATAGGACCGTGGCTTTCTCGAATTTTCTGTTTGGCTCGCTTGAGTCAGTCCGGTGGTTGTGTATTGCCATGACTCGTAGTCATCCGGAATCATCGCGCGCACAGACTCAACAAATCTTGAAGTCTTAAAATTGAGTCAGTTTTGCAACCTCTCTTTCTATATAAGGACCCTTCTCGCCAGTGGATTTAGGAACATCCACAATATGTCTTCGCTTAGTGCCGAAGAAGAGCATGAGCTGAGCAAATTCCATAGGACTGGTTCTGTCGAAGAGCATTCCATTGGTACAAAGACTGAAGAACTAGATTCAAAGAAATTGGATAAAATCTACTGGAAATTGGATTGCCGGATAATCCCTGCTTTATGGTGCATGTACTTCTTAACCTCATTTGGTAGTAACGCATATGGTGTTACTTTAACCATGAACAGAGCAGAGGGCCATTCATTACGTCAACAACTAGATTTAAGTACAAAAGATACCTCTACAGCATCTGCCCTTTACTATGTCGGATACATTATCTTCGATTTACCCATGAACTTGATCATGACAAAGGTGACTCCTCAGTCGTGGCTTGCAAGAATTGTTATTACTGTTGGGGTGGTTTATACATGTTATTCTTCCTTATCTAACAGTAAGGGCCTCATAGCGGTCAGATTCATTTCAGGGTTGGTCGGTGCTGGAACATGGCCTGGCATGAGTTATTATATTTCATTGTGGTATCCCAACGAAAGATCTACCAAGCGGATTGGATACTATTTCACTGCTGCCCAGATCTCTGCTGCTGTTGCCGGGTTAGTCAGTGCTGGGGTTCAGAAAATTGATGGCCATAGAGGTTACACTGGATGGCAGTGGATGTACTTGATCTACGGAGTCATCACCATTACCGTAGGGATCACTTTGTTGTGGTGGTTGCCTGATAGGCCGTTCAAGACTACTAGTGACTCGTCTGGTAAGTTGATGCAGTGGTATAACAGGTTTTTCACCACTTCACACCCTTTGAACGAAGAGGAAAGAGAGTTACATCGCAGAGATATTCAACACAGATACAAGCAGTTGCTGTGGGGATGGAAAGAGGTTGTGGCTATTATTACCGACTTGAGAATTTGGCCCATCATCATCATGTACTTCGGAGTTGTGGGTACTGGATTTGGGTTGGCAGTGTATGCATCTACAATTATCGCTACCAATAATCCCAACCTTTCTTCCATTAATGTGTCATTATTGGTGGCGCCCATCTGGCTCTTTGATTTGGGAGGAATCTTGATTATTACTCCCTTTGCCGATAGATACAAGAGATTCAGGCCGGTTATATTTTCCTTCGCATGTTCCATAATTATCTGTGGCTTGTGTGTGATGACATTTGCCCATGGACTGTGGAATAAGTATGCCGGCTTGTTAATTTGTGGTTTCGGGTTGGGCCCCACTGTTCCTATTTGTATGTCGTGGTCGGCAGAAATCTTTCAGCAATCCTACGGTGATGTGGGCACTGCTGTTAGTGCAGCATTAGTTAGTGGTCTTGGTAACCTTGGCTCTGTCACCGCAACCTATGCGTTATATTCCGGGTGGCCTGCAGACCGGAACAGGTTATTCAGGGATTCTAACATGATGTTGGTGTTGATGGTCGGTGTTAGTATTGTGTGTTCGGGAATCTGTCAGTTATTGAAAGACAGGGTCAGGCAGAACCGTCACACTACCTTTAACTAGTACTAATATATAGGAGAGATATTGCAATATGCTAAATAATAGAGAGTTAATAATAGGAATAGTTCGTGTAATACTTGCTGGATTCCAAGCTGGATGAATCCGTTTCAAATTTTAAGAAAGCCTACATTTGTAACATCGGGCCGATGTCATGACCGGTTGACGCAGCTACTTCGCCCAGTGGTTGTTTCAGCAAGGATAATGCGTACTCCTTTCAATCGTGGTTAACGTATTTGTTCTAGTGTACTGGACACCATAGGTACCGTATTCTTGGTGTCGAGGTTGGGCAATTTGAGTCAGAGTCAAAGTTACCCCATCCTTCTCTTCCCATTTTAGGAACCTTCCCAATTTTGCACCCGCAGGATCGGGTTCCAAACAGGGCAATCGCGACGGGCCGGTTCACGTGATGTAACAACAGGAGGTAAGGAAGTCTTTATCGTCCAATACGTTTCCTCTTGATGCATACATGGGTGGGAATCTTTATCAAAGCTCGTTCAAAGTGGACAAGAAGAGGCGACCCATTCCTGGGACCTCGGTATTGACTGGACAAAAGAGATTATCTCTAGAAAAACCCACCAAGGTAGGGGCCCACAAATGGGTCGAACAACCTCACAAATCGTTGGTGTTCTCTCTCGGCAAAAACAATGGCTTGACGGCAAAGAAGAGAGTTGTGCCTGGAACCTCCATCATCAAGATCGACCACAAGAAAGTCAACTATATAAACCCCAAAACCGACACCATCAAGTTTCCCGAAATGTCTGGCATCAGACTATTTGAAGGACCCGGCCCAATTCCAGTGGCCATAGGCGATCGAATGACCTCGAATGAACAAGTGCTAGATCTCGCTCCTATACGGCCCCTGCACCAGTCCCCGTTCGTGAAGGAACTAGTCATAAATAAACCACCCAATCAGCCTCAGCTTATGAATGTGAGACCATATACAAACTTACAGCCGGGGATGTCTTCCAAGTTCAGTATTCAAAAGGACCATGCACCGGATTTTAAAGTTCCTGGAACATCGATCATCTTTCCTAGTGACGTAACGGTAGGGCGGGCCCTTCCAATTGCGTCTGACAATTCTGCCAGTGTTCGCTTAAACGACCAAAGCTCAAAAGAGTGGCAGATCTTCACCGTCGATACCAACTCATAGGGGCCAAGTCGTATATTTCTCCGCATTGCCAGATTTTTATTTATTTCGAATTCGCATGAGCCTACTGGACCTGTCTATAGGATGCATAGGTTCAGGTCGGCGTTTGTTTATCCTTAGCATTGGTGATGCCAATTACTGGTATCACTGTGTGTATAGTTAATTGCACTGCATATTTCCATCGGTAGTTTTCACTGTGCGCAATCTTTTCTACTTTTCCGGATGAGTGCTATTCGATGCAGAAGAACAGCAATTTGTGGCATCCGACATCCGTAGTATGTAACAATAATGACGTACCCTGAAAGCCCATACTTGAAGACAAATAACATAATTGCTTACAAATATGTCTCTTTGAAAGATATCCTCCTGTAATAGAAGCTGCAGCTTTCGGAGATGACAAATGTTTGCTTCCGCACGTCAGATTCGGGCGTTCTATTGCATCACCCGCATATAGCTAGTAGTATGCAGTAATGAAACCTATGTTTAGTCAGCCTCCAGCTGTGCGGAGGAAAATATAAAAGAGCGCACAGACTTCTAAACCCCGAATTCCCTATCGAATTCGTTGAACAATTGTTCCTACATCAAGTCTTTCCCATCATGTCTAACTCTCAGGCTATTTTCACCGGCTCCACTGATCCACGTAACATTTCAGAGGTTATCCAAACCGCAATTCCCCCTATCAATGACGACCAGATCCTCTTCAAGGCCGTGGCCTATGCTGCTAACCCTACCGATTGGAAGCACATAAGCTTGGGTTGGGGCAAGAAAGGTGACGTTATGGGTTCAGATGCAAGTGGTGTAATTGAACAGGTGGGTAAGAATGTGAAGGGTTTCGAGGTCGGGGACATTGTTTCCACCACTATGCATGGAAACATCGATCCTGTCAGAGGTGCATTTTCGCATCATGTCGTTGCTAACCCTGCTACCACCATCAAGTACGCCAAGCTGCAAATTAGCGACAAGGTGTTACCTGTTGCAGTCTCTCCTTCTGATACCATTAACACCTTTGAAGGTGCCGCTGCTATCACATTGAGTCTTGGAACCGTAGCAATGTCATTTGCTCACTCATTCCACGCATCTTACGATAAGGCTGACAACGCTTCTAAATCGGTGTTGATTTGGGGTGGTGCCACAGCCACAGGTATCGTTGCCATTCAGGTTGCCAAGTTGGTCTACGGTTTAACCGTCATTACCACTGCCTCGAAGAGCAATCACGAGTTCTTGTCTAGCTTAGGTGCTGATCATGTTTTCGATTACAAGGAAGCTGATGTCATTGACCAAATCAAAAAGGTGGCTAAGGGAAGTATTGCGTACGCCTTTGACACCGTTTCTGAAAAGCTGACTTTACAAAGCGTTTACGATGCGACTGCAGACTCTCCCGAAGTCATTATTGACAACATTTTGTTCTTGTCCGAAAAAGATATCAACACTGATAGTTCCAGAAATGCAAAAATCACTATATCCTTGACCTACCTTGGTGACGGACAGACTCACGCCAATATCACACCAAGCAAGGAGTTGACTGACCGCTACAATCACTTCTGGCAAAAAGTTGTCCCAACCATTGTTGGGAAGCTTAGAACTCCACGCTTGAAGGTATTGAACTCTGGATTGGAAAGTACCAATGAAGCTATGACCTTGTTGTATGAAAACAAGGTCAGTGGTCAAAAGGTGGTCTTCAGAGCATAGACTTAAAAAAATAAAAGTGGCGTATTCATATTTTTCGTAGCTTCAAAATGGTGTTGGAACGGATATTTATTCCAGCCCAAGTCCAAAGTGTTGTAATGGCAAACGTGTGCAGTTACGTTCAGGAGAAAGAAATTTGGAGAGCTTGCCGTTGCCTAGCCTGTCGACCATCGAAATAGGACAAGAAATAGGGCGTGTGGCGTAGTTGGTAGCGCGTTCGCTTAGCATGCGAAAGGTCTCCGGTTCGACTCCGGACTCGTCCATTTTTGCTACAATCTACTATTTTCGCCCCTACTTGTGGCATGGGATGTATGGAACCCTCGCTCACTGATGTACACTATGCGAAGGGCATCCCACAGTAAATGCGCATCGAGCTTCGTATACTTTTGGTCCCCACAAAACGGGCTAGATCGTATATGACAACAGTTAACACTCAGTACCCGGGAAGCTCATCCGTTTATCTGGTTTATCTGCCCCAATCTGTCGTTACCATTTCCGGATCCGGTTTCGTCTCATCTCGAATTTTGCGCCTTGCCATTTTCTCCAACCCGTCTCCGCGACAGGAACTCATCGCAGCCTTTTTTCAGTAGTAAAAAAACTCCATACTACTTGCCATTATTCCAGCATCAATCATGTCTTCAGCCACAGACAAGACCACATTGGCGTTCTCTGAACAACACTACTTTTCCTCTTATGACCATTTCGGTATCCATGAAGAGATGTTGAAAGATACCTCCAGAACTTTAAGTTATAGATCTGCCATGTTTAAAAACAAGCATTTGTTCAAGGACAAAATCGTGTTAGATGTTGGATGTGGTACCGGTATTCTCTCTATGTTTGCAGTCAAAGCTGGTGCCAAACACGTCTACTCGGTGGATATGTCCAACATCATTGAAAAGGCCCGTGAAATCACATCGTTGAACGGGTTCGAAGACAAAATCACCCTTTTGCAAGGCAAATTAGAGGATATCGAATTGCCAGTTGACTCGGTTGATATCATTGTGTCTGAATGGATGGGATATTTCTTGTTGTACGAGAGTATGTTGGACACTGTTTTGTATGCTAGAGACAAATACTTGGCCAAGGACGGATTGATTTTGCCCGACAAGTGTAACATGTACATTGCTGGGATTGAAGACGGTCAGTACAAGGACGAGAAAATTCACTACTGGGAAGATGTGTACGGGTTCGATTACACTCCATTTATTGACGTGGCCATGGCTGAGCCTTTGGTGGATACCGTCAACAACAACTCCTTGATCACCTCTCCTCACAAGTTCTTTGAATTTGACATTAATACTGTCACCAAAGAAGGCTTGCAGTTCTATAAAGATTTCCAATTGGAGGCCATCGACACCGATTTGTGCCACGCCTACATTGTGTGGTGGGATGCTATTTTCCCTGGAGATGAGAAGGTGATTTTGCCTACTGGCCCTATGAACCAGTACACCCACTGGAAGCAAACGGTGTTTTACATGGACCATGTGTTGGATCTCAAGAAAGGTGACATTATCAAAGGAAAGATTGCCTCGAGGCCCAACTCCAAGAACCCTAGGGAATTGGATATTGAAATCGAGTGGAACCTCGATGTCAAGGACCCTCTTAGAAAGAAGAACGGCAAGTACAACTACTTCATGAGATAGAGATGATTCCTGACGACTACTTCACTTTGTGCCATAGTTACCTTCCAAATTTACTGACCGGCTCCGGTCTCCACAATTCTCTGCATATATCAGCATTTGCTGCTAATAGTACTGGATTTATATTGTAACCCCGCAGCCTTCCTTTGCTCGGTCTTAGGGACTCGTTCGTAGATTGTGCGCGCACATTAATGTTCACAGTAGCAATAAGATCAATCAGACGTCCAGCTATCGCCACCCGGATCGTTCATAGTATCAGAATGTCGTCATCGTTACCCAAATCAGAAGAAGAATGGAGAGCTGTGCTTAGTCCCGAGCAGTTCAAAGTCTTAAGACAACAAGCAACGGAGACACCATACTCTGGGGAATATACCTCTACCCCAGCAACCTCAAGTGGTTTCTATGGATGTGCTGGATGTGGCCAGCCATTGTACAAGTCGCTGACAAAGTTCACTGCCAATTGTGGATGGCCTGCTTTCTACGAAGCCATTCCTGGATCGATCAAGATCTACCGTGATGTATCGCGTGGGATGGAGAGAGAAGAAATGAGATGTTCTAAATGTGATGGTCACTTGGGTCATATATTCAAGGGCGAGGGTTATAAGAACCCCACCGATGAGAGGCATTGTGTCAATAGTGTATCGATCAAGTTCAATGAACAAGATGCTTAGGGATCTAGAAGATTCCTGGGAAAATCACGTTTCTTCTTAACTTCTTGTATTCGTCTCCAAAGGTCTTAAGGTATCTCTTGTGTCTCTTGACAGCCCATCCAGTCATGGTAACACCACCGACCACGGTGAATACCAACGCCGACCAGTTACCGATTAATACGGTGTACACGGTCCACGATAAGATTTCAAACATGTAGTTAGGGCAGGAGACAAGATTGAATCCGTAACCGTAAGGGATGGCATACTTCTTGGAATCCTTGGATCTTAAGTTGGCCAAGATAGCGTGGGTCTTGTAGTTAGAAACTTCAAAGAATGCCCACAATGCGGTCAAAGCCCAGTTGTAAGTCGAGGACAACTCGTTGGTATAGAACACAAACGAGCCCAATGGGAACTTGCTGGCAAAGCTAGTCACAGCAGGAGGTGCCAATGCAAAAACTGAAATAAATACCCCAGACAAGATCCAGTAGTGGGCAGAGTTTCTAATAATAAACTTGGCTGGCATAGTAGCGCTGGAAAATTTATGAACAAAAATGGTTTCGTATTCTCTTTTGAGGTAATGTAAGGTCGACAAAACAACGGCAAACTTCTGAGTTTGGGTAGCTTGTAATCCACCGAAGTGGGCGGACAAGAAATAGATCAATTGCACCAATACCAAAGGTCCAAGGTACTCCACAACGTAAACGAGTCTCCAGGCAATCTGAGGACCCAAATCCTTGACCTCAAGACTCAAGGTAGACACAGTCTTCTCAATTCCGTTTTGAGCGAACGTCTTTTCAGCATCCAATGGCACTCTTTTCTCACCATCTAATCTGGTCAATCTGATTCTGTGTTTGGATTTGTTGTGGTTGGCATCACTGAGTAACTTTACCAACTCGGAAACTTGGGAGTCGACAGATAAATTGTCGGCAGATAAGTCCTTGATGGACTTTGAGCGCGATTTGACTTCGATGGTTACCATTTTTCAATTGTAAGTGTCTTTTCGTGTTAGTATTTTATACAAAACCGCAACAATACATCGTGCACGTGATTAAGTATACTTTGGTGGTAGTGACATCAGTGACAAAAATAGTAAATGATCGGGTGAAACAAGTTACGAAAGACACGAAAGAAATATGTAGATTTCCGTTTTGAAGATCTTGATGAGTCACCCATCACGACATGAAGGGTTCTCTCCCATTAATAAAGCGGCCAGTAATGGATGGTACTGCACATAGACCGGGTCCTACATGCCACTTCCAGAAAGTTCCAGGGTTTGTCGTGTGCAGCACAACAAAATTCGCCCATGATCTATATTAGAGTCACCGGAGCTTTCGCAAATCCATCATAGATTGCCATCAGGTTTTCGATTTAGAACTACAAGCGAACACGTATACACATTATATCTGAAATGTCTGACTGGGATAACGTTACAATCATCGGCCAAAAAGCCAGAGTTGGTGGAGGTGGACCAAGACAGCAAGTTGCTCGTACTTCTGGACAATTGAATGCTGCCAGAAGAACCGGTGCTGTTGTCGGTACTGAGAAGAAATACGGTACTCAAAACACCAAATCCAATCCAGAGGGCCAAAGATTGGCTAAGTTGGACGACACCGATGATGTTGTCAAGGTCAAGAAGCTTGATGCCAACGTTGGTAAGGCCATCCAACAAGCGAGACAAGAAAAGAAATTCACTCAAAAGGACTTGGCCACCAAGGTGAATGAAAAGCCTAACGTCATTAACGATTATGAAGCCGGAAGAGCTATACCTAACCAACAACTCTTGGGTAAGTTGGAAAGAGCTTTGGGTGTGAAATTGAGAGGAAAGAACATTGGAGAACCATTGTTCAAGAAGAAGGAATAAATAGTTAATGATTATGACGGAGTCCGATTTTTTTAGTTTGCATTATACGATTTAGGCTACTTTTTGTATTGTTGGACAAGATTTAATGTCGCGGCATGTAGGAAAGATATGGCGATAGTGGGCTCTGAAAATTCGAAGGCATGAGGAGTAAGACATCCGATGCTCCACTCCTTCGACGGTTGAATGTGTTATTGCTTTGAAGGAATTTACGAGGTTCGGACTTAGAAAATAATTTCCATAGTGCCTCTTTTAATCTGAAGAATTTTTTTAACGTCATCTCTGTCGATCCTTGCTTGAGATGGTTCACCGATCAACTTCTTGTCACCAGAGAAAACCGTACTCTGGGCTTGTAACGTTGTCAATTTATGAGTCAGGAATACTGTGGAATATCAGAGATACTAGCCACGTATATTTGGGCAAAAAGGACTCCATTACTGACATATTTTGGGCCCCATCCAACATCATTCGGCTGTAGTCTAGCTTCGCTTCCTTCAACTTTGGTCCCTTGGCCCAGTTGGTTAAGGCGTGGTGCTAATAACGCCAAGATCAGCAGTTCGATCCTGCTAGGGACCATTCGTGTTTTTTTTTGACTCCCCTTACAACCAGAAGTACCGGGTCATTTCAAACCCCTCATTCATCTACTTGGCACATAATATCTCAGCCGTTTAAGCATCATTTCAAGCAAACCCCGCACTAGACCACACATGGCCGGAAGTACAGTCGCGATTCTGGGCATTTTGTGGGGTCAAATGGCGCGATACAAATATAATTCTCGCCAAGTTTAACTACTGGCTACAATGCAACATAACCGTTCTCTGGAATAAGCCCATGGTGGCTGGCGCGTGTATCATGGGTTTCGGGCGTCGGAGTCGATAGAGATAACAAAAGAATCTGGGGTTGGTTGTTATCAATTTTTTTTTTTTTTCACTGCTTGGCTCTCCCTCAACACTATTCCAACGCTCGTATAGTTCCTAGATTAGGAACTGCCAACCGATGACCTTTGGTCTCGCTTGCACTACCCCAAAACCACCCCCCCTCCGGTAGGTTTGTACATGAGTTACCCCTCATCCCACCATATTTTACGCACAAATATCGTAGCGCCGCATAGTTCCTCGCCAGTGTATACCTTTACTGGTAGTTTTCGGCATTTTTACCGGAGATGCTGACCACCAATATGACAACGAATGTTCCTACCACCGGGGCCCCACACTAGGCACCGTAATTTAGCTCAATTACGCCACTCGTATCGGGGCATTGCCGTATTATGAACCTTGGCTCGCAGTAACTTACATCTTATCGTCGTCGCTATTGTTTCCTCGATAAGATAATTGGGGATAATAAAAGCGGCATCAAATCCTCGACTTTGTTCGTCTTTCGGTACATTCTCTGTGGCTATGACTAAAGATTCAAAACATCCTCTGGCAACGACTGTCCAGCATACCAAGCCTGGTATATACCGGGCGCTGTCGGCATACCTTGACCTTTCCATTTCCAACTCCAGAATAATCCGGGTCGACGATGACGGTAAGATGTTGTCGCCTTCACAGTCCAAGGAATCCTATGAAACATTTAACGAGGACACCTTGGAAAGAGGGTTGAAATCGAGACACGTTCAGCTTATTGCTATCGGAGGTGCCATTGGTACTGGTTTATTTGTGGGGTCGGGTGCCATCTTATCCCAATGTGGTCCTGCTAGTTTGTTTGTTGCCTATGTTATCATGAGTTCAGTCATTTACTTCGTCATGCAAATGATGGGAGAAATGACAGCGTTCTTACCTTTGCCAGGTAATGGTGCCCAATCCTTTGTTAATGACTACATGTCCGATTCCTTCGGGTTTGCCGTTGGTTACAATTATTGGTATGCTTTTAGTATTTTGCTTGCCGCAGAAATCACTGCTGCTGCCATTGTGGTGGAGTATTGGACTACTAGCGTCAACATCGCAGCGTGGATCACTATCCTTCTAGTGGTGATTGTCACTCTTAACATGTCCTCGGTGAAATATTTTGGTGAAGCGGAGTTTTGGTTTGCTTCATTGAAGTTAATTGCACTTACGGGTTTGATTATTCTTGGAGTGGTGTTGTTCTTCGGAGGTGGGCCTAATCACGATCGTTTGGGGTTCAGATTCTGGAAACACAGTCCTTTCAAAGAGCATTTGACGGGAGGAAGCACTGGTAGATTCCTCGGAATTTGGACAGCTATTGTCAAATCGGGGTTCTCCTTCATTTGTTCTCCTGAGCTTGTTGCCACTGCAGGTGGTGAATGCAAAAAGCCAAGAAGAAATATTCCCAAGGCTTCTCGCAGATTCATTTACAGATTGGTTTTCTTCTACGTGATTGGTGTCTTGGTCATCGGTGTCATCGTGTCTAGCGATAACGAAAGACTTTTATCGGGAGGCTCTGATGCTTCGGCCTCTCCCTTCGTTATTGGTATCCAGAACGCCGGTATTCCTGTTTTGAACCATATCATTAATGCCGTCATTTTGACGTCTGCTGCATCGGCTGGTAACTCTTTCTTATATTCCGCCTCTAGAGCTTTATACTCCATAAGTTGCAGAGGGCATGCTCCTGCGATTTTCACCAAGACAAACAGATTGGGTGTTCCTTACTACTGTGTTGCAGCATCTTCAGTGGTTGGACTCTTGGCTTACTTGAACGTTTCGAGTTCCTCGGCATCTGTTTTCAGTTGGTTTTCCAATATCTCCACCATTAGTGGTTTCATTTCTTGGGTATTGGTATCTTTCGCTTACTTGAGATGGAGACGTGCCATTCACTACCATGAATTGTCTGAAAGAGTGACATTCAAGACCCCATTCCAACCATTTGGTGCCTACTATGTCATCGGTTTTATCACAATTTTAACTATAACCAACGGTTATGCTGTGTTCTTTGATTTTAATATTGGTGACTTTTTGGCCGCGTACATCACATTCCCTATTGTGTTGTTCCTTTACATTGGTCACAGAATTTACGACTGGAAATATAATGGAGTTACGAACTGGCTTAGGCCAATAAAAGACATTGATTTAATCACAGGGTTAGATTTGATTGAAGAAGAAGATCGCTTGGAGCCTGATCCTGTCCCAAAAAATTTGGTTGAAAAGTTCTGGTTCTGGTTAGCATAGTTTGCGTAGATCGCAAATTTATCTGCCTGTCGGTACTTCAAAAATGACGCTTGGGATTGAATCCTTCTTTGTATTTAAATTTTAAATAGGATGAATAAAATGTGGAAACTAAATCACGGAACCACCGTGTGATAAACAAAAAAATTATATTAGTTTGCCATTCAGAATCTGCGCTTATGATGCCCTGAAATTCAACTATGAGTGCGAATGCTAAATTCACTCTTCATATTCGATCGATGGCTGTTTATTGTACGCTTTTTGCACCCATGGGTCCTGCATATAGATCATCATCTCTTCTTAAATATTTTTCACTCATCTCTCTAACATTAGCAGTTAGCCCACCATCACCCAAGATGTCGAGTTTATCCCAACAACTTAAGGCTATCAGCGACAAGAATGCTTCTGTTGCTCTCGACAGAAAGAGCAGATCGAAGATTCATTCTAAGTCGCTCATTTTCGATGCCAAACTCGCAGCTACTCAAGACTATGATTATCTCTATCAAGTGGGATTAGAAGGTATTGATGAAATAGCTCAAATCGATTCAAGATTCTCGAAATTCAAGCAGACTCTCTTCTCCGAAACTTCTCTAAATCTCGATAGAAACGTTCAATCCAAAGATATTGTTGATCAGCTTGATAAGAATGTAAATGCCTTTTTATCCTTAGTTGGTCCATATCTTCAGTTATCTCCAGCTATCAAGGCTCTTGAGTGGTTAGTCAGAAGATTTCAGATTAATATCCATAATGCAGAACTGTTGTTAATAGTATCGTTGCCTTATCATAATCAGAATGTTTTTGTAAAGATATTGAATGTGATCCCTAAAGGACTGTTCCCAAAAATTTTTGAATGGGCTTTGGGATACAAGGACTTGTTGAAACCAGTACCTTCCAGCTCAATATTGAAGGCTTTTCACAATGACTTTGAGATTTTCAAGTTGTACTCCTTTTTCCTTCTTGATCAAATTAAGAATTCCACCATTTACAAAGAACAATTGGTGTTCTACTTGACATTCACTGTCCAGCTTTTGGCATCCTTATCGAAGAAATTGGATATCTTAAACGAGACTTACATGCCTGTTATCTTGGAAGTAGTTGGTGTAATGTTACTTCCTAAGGAATACAAGTTCTCCCATTCTCTCAGTCACGATATCAAATTGACTAGTTACTCCATTATTGCTGTTCTTGGTTCCATTGTACCATTATCGTTCGAAGTTACTGCTAGCATAACTGAATCGGTGTTGGCTGACCCAAAAGCAATCGAACAAGATACCATTAAGCATACACTCATTGCCTTGGGACAATTGTGGAATTTCTACAATGGTCAAGTAACCAAGAACCACTTTGAAAATTTACCTATCAGTACTTTGGTTGCTAACAAGGAATTAATCTCTTCATTAACTGGAGAATACAAGTTGAACAAGTTTTTGATTCAATATTTCATGGCCACTTTTCCTCACGAGGATTTGTATACTATATTCAAGTTCATTGACTTGAATGACTCTTCTTTCAAATTAATTTTTAACAAGGTTGTCCAGAATATCGCTGAGGATAGTAGAGAAGTTACTATTCAAATCATGGAATCATTACTCAAGCACGATTCAGCGTTGTTTGCTAATTCGTTATCTGAAAACAAGCTTCATATTGACACCTTGGAAATGAAGCTAATGACCACTTTGGGTGGTTCCTCTGTCCTTCTACATGACGATATCGTTTTCGATGGCGATATTGAAGAGAACGAGGAGGAGGAGCAACTGGAACAAAGACAAGTTGATTTAAAGTCTTTGCAATCAACCACTAATAACTTCTTTGTCTCACCTCAGGAAGAATACAACAGCATTTCTTTCGCTTTGGTCAACTTTTTAAGTACCAGCAAGGAATTGGAACAATTTGACAGTATTTTTGCATCTCCAGAAGCAGCCATTTCCTTCTACATCAGAATCTTTCTTTCTCCATCAGTACCAATTTTGGTACGTGTATCAACTTTGAAGCACATTGTGTCTTCTTTGCATGGTATTGCTAAGTCAACCGATATATATCTTTTGATTCCACTTTTCCTTCTTGGGTTGGCCGATTCCAACAAGCCTGTTAGAAGTGGATCTATCGAAGTCTTGAAAGTAATCAAAGACCATACCGCCTCTATCCACGGAGCCAAAAAGAAGGTTAAAACCTCCCTCTTTCTCGAGAATCTAATCTATGGCTCCATTGAACCCGAAAAGAGAGCAATTATTTCTCCTCAAGATGCATTATTTTTGAATGAGGTTCTTTTCAAAGATGAAATTTTAGACGATATCTTACTCGACAGCTCCAGAATCAACCATATTTTATTCCAAGTAATTTTCAAGAGCTCTAAGTCTGGACTGAAGAAGATCGGACAAATATTATTGAAGACCTTTATTTTGAATCAATGGTCGATAAGATCCCTTCCTATTGTCTTTAAATGGAAAATTTGGAGTATCATGGCCAGGGAAAACAGCAAACGTGGTGATGAAAGGTTTTTCTTTGCCGAAGACTTATCTGAATATTTCACGAGACGACAATCATTAATTGAGCAAGCAGAAGAAGCCAAAATCAGCTTTTTCGATGAGATCGAAAAGTCTATCGTTGCGTTGGTGGGTGGCGATTCTTCTGACAAGAATGCCACTAAGGAGGTAGCGTGGATTATCCAAGGTTTGTCCAGTCAATCTGGTAATTTGCAAATCGCGACTAACCAAAGATTAATTGAAGTTTTCACTAGTTTCAAGTCTGTGGAATCTAGAATGACCATCGTGAACAAGCTTATTGAATTATTGACTAACGAAGATGCCATAGACATTGATGCCATGGATACCTTGCAGTCATTGGAAATGGATCATGAACTATTCATCGCAGCATTGAGCAATGTCCAACTTACTTCTCAAATGCCTGAACAAGGAGTGGTGAAACGTAGAAGAAGATCTTCATCTTTCACTAAGCAAGCTATGGCCAAGGATGAAATCAATAACATGGCATCCACTCATTTGAAGAAGTTGACCGTAATCTTGGATGTTTTGGACAAGACCTTGAGAAAGGAAACTTCAGATGTGGCTCGTCCCAAATTATTGCAAGCTTTGTTCAGAATCTTAACTGATTTGGACTACTTAGGCAATGATGGTAACTTGCCAGTGCTTTATGCCCAAGAAACTTTGGCCTCTTGTATGTTTTTGAGTATTGTGAGAATGAAGTCAAGCTCTGAAAAGTACAACTTCGATTCTAACTCCATACGGGCTGACTTAATCGTTAATTCGATCAGATCTTCTCCATCCCCACAAGTACAAAATAGACTTTTATTGGTTGTCGCCGAATTGGCATCACTTGCTCCGGAAATTATTCTTCACTCTGTCATGCCTATTTTCACTTTCATGGGTGCTCACACAGTTAGACAAGATGATGAATTTTCTAATTCTGCGTTGCAACAGACCATCGCCAAGGTTATCCCAGCGTTGGCTGCTAACGGTTCATCCTCCATTACCAGTGAAATTGAATTTTTGTTGACCAGTTTCGTGGCAGCTTTCCAACATATTCCAAGACATCGTAGAGTGAAACTTTTCACATCTTTGACAAAGACTCTTGGTTATGAAAAATCTTTGCATGCTGTGTTGTTTTTGGTTGGTCAGCAATATGTCAACAATTACAACAAAAATAAGGTGACTGAGTGCAGCTCTATTTTGGAGTTCACTAGCTCCTTCTTAAAGATTTTCCCTGCTACTGAACAATTGGAAGGAATTGAACATTTCTGTGAGTTATGGCAACAAATCCCAACCACTCAAGTAGATCCAAATTCTGATGAGTATACCAAGTTGAGCACAAGAAGCATTTTCGGTCTTTCAATTTTATCCTTGAATGATGAAGGATTATCTGTCATGAAGAGTCAATTATTAAAATTCCTCGCCAATGTTTTGAGTAAGGATAACCTGAACTACAATGGAGTTTCCTCTATTAAGATTAAGGTCGCTCTTGTGTTGTTAGATGCAAAGGTTGATGCAGATGAGAAAGCAAGGCTTTTGAACGGATTCAGAAGTGTTACTTCTTTCTTATTGTCTTCTTTGGACACCTTCAACAATTCCACCCCAGATTCTGAGATTTCCTCCAACTTGTATGAATTATTGAGCAATTTCTTGAACTTATTACCATTGAACTACTTCGTTGATGCTATAGTTGATTCTTTGGATGTTGAGAGAATCTCCGATGCCTTGGCTATAAAGGTGGCAAGAAACTTTGCCGTTTTGGCAGGTACCAAGTTTGATACTGAAGTGAGTGGAACTAACATTGATGAGCTTCTTCAAGTCAGTGTCTTGGATAAATTATTGCCAATGTTGATTGGTGGAATCAAGAAGAATATCGATATCGAGTTACAACAAGCTTATTTGAATGCCTTTTCGGTCATCGTTAATAAATTTGGTCTTGCTAGTAAGGAATTGATGAATGCTTCTAACTCCAAGGTTTTGATCGACGCTTTGAACCCTATTACTTCCTCGAACGGGTTGTTGAGCGAGCAACCTGAGCTTATCATTTCTTCTGTCAATGCCATCACCTCTGTCGTCAATGTCCTTGGTGTGAAAACAATTGGATTTTTCCCTAAGATTGTTCCTCCAGCACTTTCTATCTGGGAATCTACTGTTTCTAGCCAAGACGAAGAAAGTGCTAGATTGATCCAAGCTTCTATTATGATTTTATTGTCTTGTTTAATCAAGAAGATTCCCGCTTTCATGACCAGCTCATTGGATTCCATTTTGTTGACTATTTTATCCAGTGATTTGATTGAATCATCTATCAGATCAAATGTCTTAAACTTAGTTGTTGACCATATGGAATTGTCGGCAGTCTTGAAGTCATTATGTAACATCTGGATTAGCAAGAAATTCTATGAAAATGAAAATGCGGGTGATATTGGATTATACTTGAATGTTTTGGAATTGACTATCGAACGAATTGATAAGAAGTCTGCTTCTGCTCAATCAGTTTTGTTTATGAAATGGTTGATCCAAGCATTTGAGTTCAGACATTATTCGGAAACCTCTGAAAACCTGTTTGATAACAACACGATTCACAGAATTGAAAACTCGTTCTATCAATGTGGTATTAGTTATGTCATGAAGTTAAACGATAAGACATTCCGTCCTTTGTTTGCCAACTTGGTCAGATGGGCAGTCAATGGTGAAGGCTCTAACTTGGATAACACAGAAGTTTCTAGATTATTGGCCTTCTTCAGATTTTTCAACAAGATGCAAGAGAAATTGAAGAGTATTATTACTTCTTACTATTCCTATTTGTTGGATCCAGTCTCGGCTATCTTAAACAGATTCTCCGAAGGTAAATTGGAGGAAACGAATCTTAGAAGGATTTTATTGAACTCCTTGACTTCATCTTTTAAGTATGATCAGGATGACTACTGGTCGCAACAAGGGAGATTCGACAGTATCTGCATTCCATTATTGTCGCAACTTAACAATATTGAAGAAGGTATTGGTAAGTACTTGGTCAAGGCAATCTCTTCATTCATTAGCAATGTTGCATCCGAAGAGTACAACGAGAAATTGGTGCACGGAATGATCAAGTTTATTTCGAACGAAACTGAAGTGTCCTCTAAATCAAAGATCTGGGCTATCCGTACCTTGAAGAGCATCTTCCAAAAGATGGGTGACCAATGGTTGAGCTACTTGCCAACATTTATTCCATACATTGCTGAGTTGTTGGAAGACGATGATGAAGATGTTGAAATGGAAGTAAGAGGTGGACTTGTAAGAGTGATTGAAAACGTTTTGGGTGAGCCTCTTGACAGATACCTCAATTAGGCAACTGAAGCCTGTGTATATTAAAAAAATTAATGACAATTTCAATACATAAATTTATTAAGTTATAGTAAGACAATTCTTGAATGCCAGTACTTTTCTAAAAATTATGATTAACTTCTCAAATATTAGAATACTTGCAATTTTTCAATTTTTACAAACCTCAGAAACCTTTTCTTTGTTATAAATGCAATCATATCGAGAATAGCAATACTCAATGGTGATGAGCAAATGGAATCCCCTGCAAATTGAACTACTCTCAATCAACATTAGGAGATATAGCCATTACGTAATATAGGTTTATTTGCAATAATTTGCAGCTACTGGAACGGGTCGGGTAGTGTACAAACCACTATTGGAAAATTCCAACCGGTTCCATGCTCAGCGAAATATAAATTACCACCAAGTAGTCTCTCCACAATCTACAATTAAAATGGTATGTAATAGCATAAACACAGTATCTCAACAGGGATATTCCGCAGGCACCGATGTTGTGTTGTTTGCGATGCCCAAATGATATTTACGAACTGTTGGACAACGATGAGACGTGAGCTCCCCGTCCGATGGCGGGGGAATGATTTGGGAAGAACTTATCACTAGACTACATTTTGAACCCTCAGAACTTCGGATATCTTCGAATCGATGAAGTGGAGCAAGTCGATATCTTGTTAGTCTTGAAGCCCCTTCCGATTATTGTGAATGTTGAAGTTATGCGGTGTGGCATCCATTCCCATTCATTAGTTCACCCTCATTTCTTTTCAATGGGTTCGGAGTTGTGAATAACTACTAACTATAGTCCTCTTTACTCAAATCTGCCCAAGCCTTGAAGCCTTTGTTCGACCGTGTCTTGGTCCAAAGATTGAAGCCAGCTACCCAAACTGCTTCCGGTATCTACATTCCAGAAAAGAACCAAGAAAAATTGAACGAAGCCACTGTCATTGCCGCTGGTCCAGGTATTACCAACACCACCACCGGTACCGTCATTCCTGTATCTGTCCAACCTGGTGACAAGGTTTTGTTGCCTTCTTTCGGTGGTAACCCAGTCAAGATCGGCGATGAAGAATTCTTGTTGTACACAGACAAGGAAATCTTGGCCAAGATCGAAAACTAGACAGTTGTATGATTACTGCCTAGACGCTCCAGGCAATTTTCTATTCGTCTATATCCTTGTAAATACAAACAGTCTATTACATATTGTAGGGTATCCGCATGTACTGCACACAGCCACATAAGTGTGAGTGGCCATTGGGACATGATTATAACGATAGTCTTGATTACGAGATAGGTAGAATCTAGATCTGTGGTACAATACATTAGATCGTTTGCACATACATTGTATTCAGTTCTGTCAGCATACGTGCAAGCCCTTTAAGATATATTAGCAGGGATATTGTGGTTGTTTAGAAGCAATTTTGATAAATACTAATATCCACGCCCGTCATGAGTCAAGGAAATTTTGCCCAATTCAAGCTTGTTCTCTTAGGAGAAAGTGCTGTGGGTAAGTCATCCATAGTGCATAGATTCGTGAAGAATACCTTTGATGATATGAGAGAATCCACCATTGGAGCTGCCTTCTTGACCCAATCAATCACCTTGCCAGAGACGAAGACCACTATAAAGTTCGAGATATGGGATACTGCTGGTCAGGAGAGATACAAGTCACTAGCTCCCATGTACTACAGAAACGCCAACGCTGCACTCTGCGTTTATGATATTACTAGCAAGGCATCGTTCATCAAAGCACAAGACTGGATTAAGGAGTTGAAGAAGCAGGCTCCTGAAGGTATCGTCATTTCATTGGTGGGTAACAAAAGTGACTTGACCGACAAACGAGAGGTTGAGGAGAGTGAGGTCGAGGAATATATTAGAAGTTTGTCTGAAGATTCAACTGTTATCATCACCTCGGAATGTTCTGCAAAGACCGGTGAAGGTGTCTTAGACATATTCAACAAGATCGGGAGAGCATTGCCTGTGCAAGAAGCCACAAGCGGCACCAGAGCTAGACAGGCCGGAAGAAGGCCTGGAGGTGTGGACTTGGGAAGAGCAAACAGACAACTGGTCCAATCATCTAGCTGTTGTTAATACTCCATACACTCATGTCACAGAGAAACAGGAAATACAAAGCACTCTAATTACCTGTTAATACCTCACTTACTACATTCTTGCACTCATCGTGATGATGTCTTCATTTATATACTTTTAGTTCGTCAATCAAATGTTTTAAGGAACGTGGTAGTTTTTTCAGCAAAAGGCTATTATACTCAAGCCCTCAAATTTTAATATAAATATGCCAACTGTGCCGATTGAATGGATACGGCATCAGCAACCGGCAATTTCTGCTATTTTGAAGTCATAACTCGCTAAGCCATAGATCGTGGAACTCTATTCCTACATTGTATGCAGTACGATACAAAATCCGGGTAACCCAGGCAAGACCGCTGGACCAGTAGTCACATGACAGAAGTAGTGCATCTCTGCTTGAGATGTCCGGGTAACTTTTCATGGCGTACTGCTCGCTCCAAAATATAAAGAAAAATTTTCAATAGATCTTCCTTTCTTCATCATTAACGATGTCTCGTCCACAAGTCTCCGTCATTTCCGCTAAGGGTGAACAAACCTCCACTCAGCTCCCATTGCCAGCTGTCTTCTCTGCTCCAGTCAGACCAGACCTTGTCCACTCTGTCTTTGTCAGAGTCAACAAGAACAAGAGACAAGCTTACGCTGTCTCTGAAAAGGCTGGTCACCAAACCTCCGCTGAATCCTGGGGTACCGGTAGAGCTGTTGCCAGAATTCCAAGAGTTGGTGGTGGTGGTACTCACCGTTCCGGTCAAGCTGCTTTTGGTAACATGTGTCGTAGTGGTCGTATGTTTGCTCCAACTAAGACCTGGAGAAAATGGCACGTCAAGGTTAACCATAACGAAAAGCGTTATGCCACTGCCTCTGCTATTGCTGCTTCTGCTGTTACTTCTTTGGTCTTGGCCAGAGGTCACAGAGTCGAACAAGTTAAGGAATTGCCATTGGTTGTTTCCAACGAATTCGAATCCGTCACCAAGACCAAGGACGCTGTTGCTGTCTTGAAGGCCGTCGGTGCTCACAAGGATGTCATCAAGGTCATCAAGTCCAAGAAGTTGAGAGCCGGTAAGGGTAAGTTGAGAGGTAGAAGATTCACTCAAAGAAGAGGTCCATTGGTTGTCTACTCTCAAGACAACGGTCTCGTCAAGGCTTTGAGAAACGTCCCAGGTGTCGAAACCTCCGACGTCAAGCACTTGGGTTTGTTGCAATTGGCTCCAGGTGCTCACTTGGGTAGATTCGTTGTCTGGACCCAAGGTGCTTTCGAATCCTTGGACTCTGTCTACGGTTCCGACTCCACCAAATCTATCAAGTCTGGTTACACCTTGCCATCCAACATCATCTCCAACACTGATGTTTCCAGATTGATCAACTCTGCTGAAATCCAAGCTGTTGTTAGACCAGCTGGCCAAGCCACCCAAAAGAGAACTCACGTCTTGAAGAAGAATCCATTGAAGAACAAGCAAGTTCTCTTGAGATTGAACCCATACGCTAAGACTTTCGCTGCTGAAAAGTTGGGTTCTGCTAAGGTTGACCAAAAGAAGGCTAAGCCATCTAAGGGTCAATTCTCTCAAGTCTTGAAGAACTAAGCGTACTACTAAAGTAGTTCGAATTTGAATGACCTTTGTATAGTGCTATTGAATTTATAATAAGGTTGATGAATAACTGTAGTATAAGTGTTCTCATTGCATCGTAGTAGCAAATACAGTATATCAGGCAGTGGGGTGCTGCATTCATGATTCCCGCCGAGAACATGCTGGTTCGCACCCGATTAGGCGATCCCTAAAAAAAATTATGCACGCCATTACCAAAAACGTCATGAATGCACCCGTATTTTTCACCGTTTCATGTAAGCGACGCACCCCATGCAGATCTATCAAAAGAAGGTTTATAGCAAGCACAACTACGCCTGGAATCTTTTAAAATATACATTATAATACAATCAAAATGAGAAGTGGACAGAATGGTGTAGTCACCTCCGTTTAATCTAACTATTGGACAACAATGGAGGAACGTTCAACTCGAAGTAGGACTTTCCCGTGGAAGAATCAGTGCCCACGACGTTACCTCTTTGATTACTGTATTGACAGATGGTGTATTGCTTCCACGAGTTATCACACATAACTCTGGAACATCCTAATTGGCTAGTAGACTTCCATACAACTTGAGTGAAGTGACCAGTGGCTTCCGAGAATCCCTGGTCATTGTAGTTGTAAAGCTTAATTTCGTCATACCAAGCATCAACTGGGGAAACACCACCAGAGTAGCCTGCAGCCAAGTTTTCACCGTATGGACCGCCAGAATGGATTAATTGGACGTTATCACAAGAAAATGCTTTCGCAGCGTAGTCGTGGGCGTACTTAGCAAGAGTGTCGTTCCATTGCAATGGAGGAGAACCGTGGAGTGCTCTCTTAATGTTATGTTCTGAGAGAATAGCGCTATTGAACACGAAATCATTGAAAATTCCGTCGGCACTGCTACCTCCAGTAGCAGTTGCAGCAGCGGAACTCTGGGTGGAAGAAGATGAGGTGGTAGTGGAGGTACTTGAAGTAGTTGGAGCAGCAGTAGAAGTAACTAAGGTAGTTGGAGTAGAAGTAGTTGGAACACCTTGAGTGCTAATGGAAGTAGAAGTTGTTTCTGGAGAAGGAGAAGGAGAAGGAGCTTCTTCTGTAGACGTCTGTTGGTTTTGAGCAGCACCAGTGTCAGTCGTGGAAGTCTCGGTTACAGTAGAGGTTCCTTCGGTGGTAGCACCTTGAGCAGGAGTGGTTTCCGTAGTAGCCTGAGTAGGCGAAGTTGGAGGAGCAGCTTGAGTTGGCGAAGGCTCGGTTGTCTCTGTAGAAGTAGGGACAGGCTGGGTTTCTTGGGTGGGTTGAGTATTTTGGTTTGTCTGAGTGTTTTGGTTTGGTTGAGTATTTTGGTTTTGGTTATTTGGTGGAGGTCCTTGGACAGTATGGATGTTTGTCACTGTGGTGGTACCAGTGGTGTAAGTGTTAGTTATTGTTACAGTTGGGGCAGTATGAACTCTCGTTATCACAGCAGCCATTGCTGTGGATGACAACATCAAAGGAATGGTAAACTTCATTTTTTAGCGATTGAATGTTGGTGTGTTAAAGAAAGACAGCTAGTAGTTTGAGTAAAGAGCGACAAAGTCAGACTAGCGGGAAATATATGACGAAGTTTATAACTTGGTAAAGAAAGTAAGGAGTAGGATGAATCGTGAGGATCAATTATCTGGGACCTGCCATTTATATATTGTAGAGGGGTGGTATTTTTTGCACCAACGATGGATCTGCAAGTTGGGCAACGGATTGCTTATTCGAGATGAAAATGCAAGCATTGTGGGAATCTGAACGAATGCTGACATGCATTATTTTGGACGCTATGCATGAGAATACGCCAGCACCACAGTGTGGAAAGAGACCAGCTGCGATCAGACTAGTAAATTTTGCGGCCGGCCTGGCTGCACTTCCAAATGCGGCTGCGTGCCCACCTTCCCGTTTAGGAACAGAATGCGCTTATTTCGGCAAGCGAGCAAATGCGGGATCTCGCTCCAGTTACTAGCTAGTAATTCCATGCCGGATTTCCATACCTTCTCCGTCTATTGTTCATTACCAACGGGTGGCGGGTACATTTGCATATGCGGCACTACATTCCAGTACAATACGTGTCACCGAGACAGAGCATGAGCAGTAGTTACGTCGTAACCAATAAGCCCTCGAGGAAAATTATTTGCTGCTACAAAATAAGTCTAATGGCCAAGGCTATTACCAACTTACGCTTAGCTGCCACGCTATACCTTCAATTCTGCTGGATCTAATGTTGTTCTTAGCCGCCACACGTTCCTGTCCAGCGCTGGCTTCCATCGTAGGATCGTGCACGTGACCATAACAACCTTGAACAGGCACAATTTTGAGCGATGAACTGTGATATTCGAGGTTCGATCACAAGTTCCTGATGCTGGCAGTCTGGTGCAGCCAGATCTGTGATTCATCTGGCGGCAGTCGTTGCTACTTCGCCCCACTTTTCCACTTGATACCCCTGGTGTTGCGCATATGTCAACTATGATTGCATAGGGGTAAACCCTGGCCTGCACATAGTCCAGCTTGCCAGATTAACCGGCTCCGACGACTGACTGAAAAGTCAAGCCAAGCAAGCGAAATTTGACAAATGATCGAGGCCCAGAGATGGTAATGTTCCAGCGACACTGACAGACTTGGTGAATACTCTTTTATGGCCCTGTTATAATGTTGTGGGGCAACCTCGGCGGGGCATTAACAGTGCGCAGCCTTCCGCGGCTAACCTGCAAGAGATAAAAGATCATTTTGCAGCTTACCCCAACACCACCTCTACACGAACCTCCTATAACGTCATTTCAACATTCACGTTGAAAATCGCTCCTCTGGTGTTTTCACTAAACCGCATCGAAACCCCCCTGGTTTCCCCAACCTCACTTCCTTGCTTCAACCCCTGCTCTACCTGATCATTTGTCTTTGTTTATCTGTGCTTTGTTTCCGTGGAAAATTGTAACCTCGACTTTCCACACCTGAGTGACGTGTCGAGACACCATTTGATCTGCTTGCACTTTTGATCTTTTCCTACATTCGTGCCGCCGGGTTTGAATTCAACTATCGCGGGGTGTTCTTCTACGACCGTCCCCATTTTTTGCATTTGCTCCCAAAAGAGAAACACCGTAACTTATCATGTTCAAAGGTCTCCGCAAAAAAGCGTCTCTTCTTTCATTATCATCAACATCGTCGGCAACATCGACAGGTGTCCAACAGGATCCTGCCAACTATGCTAAGATAGTCAACCAGGTCCAAGACTTTGAGGTGGCTCTCAAGGCTATGGACTATTTGCTAGATGATCGAACTGACGATGGTATCAAGTTACTCAAAGAATGCTCTGAAAAAAATGCAAAATCTTCCCCGGAGCAACTGGCGTCCATCTACAATCTTGCCCTTGGGGTCATGGAATTTATTGAGGCGACTTTGGGGTTCGAATCAGAATTAATGGAAAAAGCCCACAAGACATTGTCTATCAGTGAGTCTGAATGTTTGTCAAATTCTAAGTACAACACAAAATATCAATTGTCTACTTCCAACATATATCCTCCAGGAACAGAATTCCAAGTCACATACGCTGAGCTGACATTATTGAACGCATTGTTGATGCTTCTAACAGAAAATAATGGGATGTTAGAGAGTGCCAAGGCCTTACTCAAGTTAAGAAGAGCATACCAGACATTGGATAATATCTTCAACAAAGTTAAGGAACTGGAAGCTTTGTTCAATCAAAACTTGGAGAGAATCCGCAAAGAAGCTGCTAGCAATCCCAATTCTGTAAATCTTAGTAGTGTTGATCTCCCGGGGTATATTGGTGAATCTGCATCCTCCGCATCCCTTCCTCAAGACTTGAAATTGATGAAAGAATTGGAAAAGGTCTATCAGATGAGAAAATCGAGAGTGGAAGGAACAAATTTGGGTAATCGTTCCCCCAGTCAAGTGGATTTGTTTCTGCCCGTGGACGAGCCCGAATCTTTCAAACGGACCAATTTTTTGAGTAAAACAAATTATGGACCTTCTGCTAGATCGTCTCGTTCCTCGTTACTACCTGGTGATGGCAGAGGTGATACCATTTCCCCTAGACCAGTGAGTCCATTGCAGTCCAGTCAAAATTCTCTATTTGCAAGAGAGAGGGACGACGTGAATTATGTGCCCACAAGTCAGTCTCCTACCGGTCTTTTAAGAAGCAACCCACGATCTGCACTTGTGGATGCTGATGACCAAGAGGAAGAGGACGAATTTATGGATGCCGTAGAAGAACTTCCAAGCGGATTGTCCGACTCCTTTATTAGTACTGGCTCCACCAAAGAGTTCTATTCCAGTTTATGTGAAAGTGGATATGAAAATGCTCGGACAGGTACCTGTGCTGATACATCCAACCTCAGTAAAGATGTTTATTCTCTGTCAGCATCTTCAATTTCTGCCCCTTCTTGCTCCCCAAAATCTCCCAAGTATGATAATCATCTTCACGTTTCCACGATCGATGAGTTTATACACTCTGGTGTTCAACTTTGCTTCGGAATTCTTCAAGTTGTGCTTTCCTTGATCCCTCCTACAATCGGAAAAGTGTTGTCCATTGTTGGCTTCAGAGGAGACAAGGAAGCCGGTTTGAAAATGCTCTGGAGAACAGCTATCACCTCCCGTAATATCCATGGAGAATTGGCCTTGATGTCATTGTTGATCTTTTACGATGGCCCTGTACAGTTCATTGATTTCGGTTACCAATTACCTGAACATAAAGATGAGAACGTAACCGATGTGTTGTCTATCGAGTCGAAAACAACCATTTCTGATGATGAATTGAACGTTATCCTTCAAAACCCGCTTCTTTACACTCCACAATTACTTACGAAGGTACGCAAGTTTTTCCCCAATAATGCGTTATGGATTTTGCAAGAGGGCAGAGCGTTGGCAAGTCAGGGTAAGCTTTCTGAGGCTATACAAGTGATGCAAAACTTCACTGACAATCCCGAACACATTATCAATATGAAGCAGATTGAGGCATTGCTCGTATTTGACCGAGCTATGATGTATGCGTTCCACCACAAGTACGAAAATGCTGCTCGAGATTTTATTTACTTGATCGATATCAACTCTTGGTCCAAGGGAGTCTATCTCTTCATGGCAGCATCGTGTTACTTGGAGCAATACCGAATGATAAAGGCGGGTTTGGTTGAAATTCCTGACAAGGAAAAGGCATTGAAGAAGTTTGCTGAGCTTGCCAAAAAGTACTTTGACCTCGCTCCAACTTACGTTCCTGGACATGGGATCAATGCCACAGGTAAGAAGGGAGGTATTGGAGGCGGAAAGAAGCAGATGCCATTCGATAAATTTTTGCTTAGAAAGATGAGAACCATCGAGGGAAATCAAAGAGCCAATCCCGACTTAGAAATTGTGGATTGCGTTGGAACATCACTTATCCACGAATTGGTCTACTTTTGGAACGGGTACAATAGAATGACCACAGACGACTTGGAAATATCCTTGAAGATGTTGGGATACTCTGCTCCAAAGACGGCCGAATATTCGTTGAACACCAACGAGGTCACTTTCCATAAGATCGAGGAGACGATGGATGAAGGCATGATTAGAAGTTTCTTACAAAGTATCATTTTGAGAACTCTTGGTAAGAGTAGCGAAGGATTATCTCTTCTCGAAACTGGGGTGATTTCAAGATTTGTTATTTCGGATCACCCTCAATTCCGCTTCCACAAAATGACTTACAGTCCATACCTTTACCCTACTGCGTTTGCGGAGAAATCGATGTTTGTATGGTTCATGAGGACCTCAGTAAAGGGGAAACATGATATTAAGCAAATTGTGAAAGAGTGTAAGAACTGGTTGAAAAAAGGTGGCGAGGTTGGTGATGGAGACTACGAATTGAGTAACAGAACTGGATTTAAACTCAAGGCTGCCGAAGACCGGTTGGATGAGTTAGCAAGAAAAGCTGGGAACTGAAGAGGAGGGCATGAGTAGTGTCCATTAAATATCTTAAAAATTGCATTATGTTCTATAATAGTTGTAGATACCCCCAGGGCATGGTGCCATTTGCAAATATTAATTGAAATAGGTATCGACCATGGCATCGGCCACGTTAAAACCAAAACATACGGACACGAGCCAACAAATTCCGAGAAGAGGTAAAACCCCCGCAAGCACGAGCATTTGAAGCAAGTTGACGGGGTCGTTGTCGTTTCTTGGTCCGGGTAAGGAGCTGAACCCGTAGAGACTCATGATAAAATAGTAGCCTATGGATGCAAAATATAGGGTGTTCCCCAAGATCAACGAGAAAATGGAACCTTTCATTCTTAACAATGGAAGAAGGAGAAATTGTAACATGTACAACAAGCACCATATCACCAAAAATGAGTTGCAGTGGATGTCAAAGCAAAAGCCCCACTCAATATAGCCATTGACCCCAGCAGTACGAGGCATTTGTGAGCCTCCAGTCAAGGGATTATTTCTCAAGAAGTTGCTATTATACAACCTGTTGGTGATGAACCACGAAACCGTCGATATCACCATCCCGGTAAGATAAAAGTCCACTACCACCATGTAGAGAATAAGCCTGATGATATCCATTACGGTGGGGGAATAGGCAATTCCCCATGCCACTGCACTGATGCACAAAAATACCGTGAGAAGAATAAGAAACGACGGATCGTCCCTGGTATAGCTGAATTTTCCCCCGTTGGTGGTCTGTTGCTTATAGTAATAATGGGAACGGTACATTTTCTTGGGGTTGTAGATAAGATGGAAAATTTCCCAAATGGCGGTTTCAAAGTCAAGGGTGTTGGGCTTGAAGAGACGTTTGAACATTTTGCGGGCAGCATTGGTGGCATTATTTCCGGAGTAAGTGTTGCTGTTGAAATTGCCCACAGAGCTGCTGTAGGTTGATCCGGCGATAGTCCCGGCATAGCTGCCCCCAGTGACGCTTCCGCCAGAAATACTGCCACCCCTGGTAGGGCTTCCGCTTGGCTTCGACTGAGGAAACAAGTCCTGCGTTGTGTAGGGCAATGACGATCTATTCATGGGACGTGGATAACGAGACGTGTTGCTTGGAAAGCCTTAGTAGGTGGTGTCACGTGATATAGAGATAGGACTGGTTCTGCTGCCACCTTCTACACCCTTAATTAGCCATTTCAGCCCCGTAACGGCCACCAATAGAGCTGAATGATCAACTTTCCGTCACAGGCTTCACATTTGGCTACTTTCAGCTCGTCACCTTTGGGTTCTGCCTGACCCCAGCTATCTGATTACATAAGCGGGTCTCTATATACCATCACGCAACGAAATATTTGATAGGGCAATGTCTAACTCCAGGAATAACGCCGCCGGGGCGTCCGAAACAACCACCACTGTTAACCCCATTCTCAGGCTACGAAATGAAAGCGAGACTTCGGCAAGAACGTCAGATGCTCCCGAACGTGCTCCTCGAACCCGCCTGGGCGTCCGGTGGACTCAAGACGTTGTAGATAATGAGCATTTGGATAGAAAGAAGTCCAAAATCTGTTGTATATTCCATCCCCACAGAGAGTTTGGCGAAGAATCTGATGAATCCAGTAGTGACTCCTCCAGTGACTCGTCGGGCGATGAAGGCGGCAACGATCGCCCCTCCGAAGATGAACATCGGTGTAGTCACGGACACCGCCACAAAAGTCTCCCAGAGAAGAAGTCAAAGCCAAATGCATACGAGAGACAGCCCCATTATGAGAACAAGTCCAAGGTGCCGGATCACCCGCAATCATAGACTGCTTCATATTATGATCAATCTTGATATGATCAATGTTCATTTCTACGTCGCCTGTATATATTATCCGGTGAATTCCAGTGCTTCTATTACTTTACAGGATAAGGTGCCTTTGGCATATGTAGCCATACTTCTTCAGGCTGTATACAGTTAATAACGGTGTTACTTGACCCGGTTTACTTCCTCAGACTTTATACTAAGTGCCCTCATTATGTCCACGAATATATCAAATACCTATAAATAAAAGTTTCTATACATTTCCACCGTTATCGGTTCCCCTAAACTCCGTAATTACTAGTGATCAGCGGATCCCACCCCAGTCTATTTTTTTGGCCATGTTGCCAAAGTCGATCTCCGGTTTGGAAACAGGGATACTTGTGCTGTGCGGCTCCACATTCAATGGATCCATTTCTGATGCTTCACCGCCTCCAAACAATTGGGCCATTCCAGTATCCCACATATGATTCAAGATTTCATCCTTATTGGCGTGATCTATTGGAGTTCTTTCAACTGCATCTTTCTCGGTCGTAGAGGAATCGGGAGCTATCCACCAACAAGAGTTTTTCAGTTTCGACAACTCCAGACGATTAATAAAACCTAATACCCCCGTATCGGTACTAAAGCAACTCTTGCCTGGCACATTATCGCGATTGCTGCTTCCAAACCGTAGCCTTATTGACGTATATTGCGACGTCACCGTCTCACTCTGGATTCGAACCTTATAAGAATTCGGAACGGATAATGGGGCTGCAGAGCTCACCGTAGATCCAAACAGAACTGCGCTTCCGTTTGCGCTAGATGCATCGAGCGAATGAAGCTCCCTGAAGTCAAGAATTTTCTGTTGCGTTCTGTTATGCCGGGTTGGTATAGTTACTGTAGAATCGAATTTATTCACGAATGTGTTTTGAAAGTCGTTGATTTCATTGACTGCGTCTTGAAAGTTGGTAAGATCCGACGAAAGATCGAGGCTGGGGTTTTCCGCAATGTACTTTGGGTCTTCTTGTCGTACTTGTGACTGAACTTGATAATCGGCAACCTCGTCTTCACTATCAGATTCGCTCTGGTAATTCGAAATGTACCCCAAAGACATATGCTCGGATGGAGGGGTATCTTTGTTACCACTTGCTTCTCCCAATAAAGATAGGGAATGGATTCTTGATTGCGCTGTATTGACCATTTGGCTCATTTTACTCAAGACAGACTTGAGAGGTCTTGTTTGGGTGTCCATACCGTCATTCTTATCTTGAGTGTTTAATCGTAACGAATTATATGAGTTATCGGTTGAAGTCGGCACTGTCGGAGGTCTGTATGAACGTGGTCTTCTGATATTGTACTGATCTTGTAATACCGTTAGTGGTGATACACTCCCTTCACCAAGACCTTTGGATATACTCACCGTCTTAGCATCTCCTCCCGGTTCAGAAACTGGTCTTGCATGGCGTCGAAAATCTTTGTCTACTTCATTCTCCGGATGTATTCTGTAAGAAGTTAAGTTCTCAAGGGCCCTCGATTCGTGCAGTTGGTTTGGGTTGGCTATGGGATCATTCCCATCGATGAGATGATGAGTCGATACAGGTTGAGTCAGGTGCGATCTGAATTGGTGGTTCTGGTTGATAGCTGTCTGCAATAGACCCAGCTTCTTTCTCTCTGGCCTGAGGCTCACAGCACTGTTCTCTCTACTTCTGATCGATGTACATCTTCCATGCTGGCTCCTTGACCGATTCAAACTATTCTGTCGGCTCCTCATATCTCTACCTCGGTCAGCAGGTGGATCAAACGCTGCCCTGCTGAGTCTTTGTTGATCATGTTCTCGGAGTTGTTGGGATATCATAGTTGGTTTGGATGTTGGTGAGCGAACCAAGAACAAGATTCGGAATATAGAATCGGCAGGTTTCCAGGGTCCAATACTAGAGCTGTTTTATTCTCCCCGACGCCAGGGCCGACGTTGCTGGATTGTCGGATTAACACTTTCGTTATCAGGAACCCTTTATCGTTGACACAAAACCAAAGATAAGACGTGCCTCGGTGTCGCATGCAATATGGGTAAGTAAGTTGAACAAATATGATTAAGTCCGCTAGAGGATTTATAACGCCATAAAGTAGATTCCACAACTCCGGCTTTTACAAAAAAACCCCTCAATGTTGACGTCTTTACAACCCCCGTATTTATATAATGAGTGAATTATGGGGCCAGTATTGTGATTAGCTAATCGTGGAATATCGCGCATCGCCATACATGAAAGAGGAGACCTCACGATGTCTCAAATTGCATTAACCCCTCTTTCAAGTCGTGCTCAGCACTTTGAATCAAGGTCTTTTGTCTCAAGCTGACCAAACTGCTCAAGTTGATAATCTTGCTCTTGTTCTTCATCACCAATTTGACCACCTCTGAATCGTCTGATCCGTCTTTCTCACTGGTGGTGATTATCTTTTCGAAAATTTCTGACAAGTCTTCAACCGTCTTGTTCAAGTAATCCTGATTTCCTTCAAAGATCTCTTGAAAATTGGAGTCTATTAAATAAAATGCAAAACAGTAGGTCCATTTTAACGTCTTTCTACCGTTAGACAATGCTTTGATCGCATCGGGGAGGAATTGAATATCGCTCCATGCCAAACTGGTGATGTTATCATCCTTTCTCTTGGTTTCGAGATACATCACCGCCACATCGTTAATTTGTTTCAACACTTTCAAATCCCCCCGCATCGAACTCTCATGGATAGCAAACCGTTTGTAAAAATGCAAATATCTTCCCAACGTGAGCCTGCTTTTAATTTTCTTCTTTTCAATTTCTTTCAGTTGTTCTTTGGGGAACTTGTTACAGAGATAATAGTTATGATTGTGCTCACTCCAGTCTCCAAGACAAACCCAACAGAACTCATGATGACATTTTCTGCATGTCATATGATTGCAGCCACCGTTTTTTTCTATTGATGAGAAACAAGTTGGGCATGAGGTGGTATGGGCATCGATCCAGTTTGTAGTTTCTGAATCATCCTGACATTTCTTGATCCATTGCTTGACCACCCAACACGGGCATGGCAAGTGATTTTCATAATTGCAATTGAAGCAGAATTCATGGTTTTCAGCACACCTCACAATAGGTACATTTGAGATATCGGTGGATTGAGTGTCGATCATGGCGTTTTTTAACGATTCAATTAGTTCCTTCTGGGAGTCAGCGTCGGTCCCAGACAGATGTTCCCGATCTAGGAATTCAGTAAAACTATGGCAGTCGGGCGCAGGACACCATTTATATACACTTTGGCCCTCAATAAGAAGTTTTGCCGCAGCCATTAAAAGACTATTTTCACACAAAGGCCTAGTGACTTTAATTTTGGAACCGTCTTCCTCTACTAAAGATAATATAGTCTCGATGTCCTTATGGGGAATTGCGTAGTGACAATTTAGGTCCATGCACAGGATTAATTTGCCATAATGGAGTCTGTTTTGAACATATTGATAGTAACACGGTACACAGTACTTGTGTCCACAGGACAACAGGTAAACTGAGACGGTGGTATACTTCTCGCAACAAATAGGGCAAGCGAAATCGGTTTCAGTCTGAAAGACATTGTTTGATCTCAGTGGCAACGCAGGTAAACCAGCCAGTTCAAAGAGTTTCTTGGGGTTATCGAAGAAGTCGTTGATGACCTCATCTGGCTGCCATCTCTTCTGATGCAACAACATCAAGAGATTATCATCGGTACATCCGGCTAACTTGTTGTCCTTTAGAACTTGGAACTGCTTCACAAACCGAGTCTCCACAAACCGAGGAACCGTCCAGGTATTGTACATGGTCGCAGGATTGGTCACAGGTAACTTATCGGCATGAAATCCCGTGCTACTGCTGCTGTTGGCTGACTGGTTATCAAAATAGTCGTCTTCGTAATCGCTTTCAAATTCAAAGCTGTGATAGTCATTGTCGCCTTGATCTAGATCGGACATGATGGAAATACTGTGAAAAAACCGTAGGAGATTTGGAACAAACAGGACGTGATTTCAGGGACGTGAAATGTGGGTTCGTCTTCTCCAAGTACCGGTTAATACAATAGTAGGTAGTAAGAATAACTGGGTGGTAATCGTGTGGTACTTAAGTGACTCGTAGGTATCTCGTCACGTGGGAGAGGCGCACCCGGCTGTAGTTGCAAAATCTGGCGATGGTAAGCTAATTCGGTAGCTTACTGACGTACTAGTGCTTTGATACAAATTAACTATGCAAACCGTGCCCGTATATTTAATGGTATTATTCTGTGTTGTCTATAAACTTTTGTAATATAGCCTTTTCTTGGACCACCATATCTCTGATAAGAAGGTAGTGAGGACTGGGCTTGAGTTCGGGATAGTTTTCAATTCTCTGGCGACACCAAGTTTTGACCAACGCATTGTGGCGGGCTCGCGATGACAAGTCATCCACGAACATCTCTTTGATCCGCTTGATGACCAATCTTTCCTTTTTGGCTGATAAAATTTTGGTTTGGAATGTCTTATATGGAACATCCAAAAGAGTCAAGATTGCATACGTTTGTAAGGTACACTCTCCGGAGTAGGTGATTCTTGGTGCTAATTGCCACGATTCTGGTAAGTCGATCTCATCATCGCCGTCCCCACAACCATCATCACAACCATCACCACAGCCATCACCACAGCCATCACCACAGCCATCATCACAGTCGTTATCACATTCATTGCCACATACCGACTCTTTCTTGCTTTGAATTGTTTCAGCTATCAACTGGTTGACGACATCGAATCCGATCTGTTCGAACCAATCAAATTTGCTTTCAAGCTGTTTCTTCTTCTCACCGGAAAGGCCACCCTTTATGTGCTTAATATGTTTGAGGAGTTGCACGGACACAAGACACGTATCACTAACATTTGGAGTGGTGATAAACCCATATCTTTGAAGAATGTATGCATTTGAAATGTCGTTTCCGTAGGAATTGAAAATCTCGTTGTGATACTTCCTTAACGGCTCTCTTATAAGAACTACGTCACAACATTTTGAACTATCTGAAAGGTCCTTTGCAAGCTCGGTTTGTACGACATCTTGTTCTTTTGTTTCGTCAACTTCATCCTCAGGTCCATCTTCTAACGATACCGTAGATTCTTCGTCCGGGTCCTGGAATGTCTCGGCATCAGAACCGTTTTCAATTTCCATTTCCATTTGAGCGATGTAGTCCATGGTAATTTCCGTGAGTGGCTCTTCGAACTGCTCTTCAGAAACTTCATCTGAAACATTCATATCATGCGAGTGGTCTTCGTCTTCGTTGCTATCGCTGTCATCGTCTTCCTGATTACCATCACTCCCGTCATCTGCTTCCATTTCTTCGTTTATTTCTTGTTCTAGTTCTTGCTCTAGTTCTTGTTCTAATTCTTGGTCTATTTCCTCGGTGTCGCTATCCATTTCTTCCGGAACGTGATCACAGAAATCTTCTCCACATTCAACACACACATCACCATCGCAAATAAAGTGAATATTCTCTCTTCCCACCACTTTTGTTCCTTCAATTGTTGGCTCCAAATGATTAAACAAATCTGCTCCGGGAACCATAGCCAAGTCAAAGTAATCATCAATCTTGAAAGCACGAGAAATCACTGACAGAACAATCTTCCCAAACGAATACAACTTTTGCTGTTCCAGATCTTCGCTATCGATAAGTATTGCTGGTATATCAACATATTTGCTAGTAGCTTGTGCAAATCTAACACATTCATTATAAAATTGAGTAGATTCATTTGCATCCAATAAGTTTAAAAGATCTACTTCTGTGTTCTTAAAGTTGTCTTTGTCGTTTTGATCCCATAAACACACCGGAATAGGCGAATTGTCAAAATCGATCGATTGTAGATACTCGTACCAAGGGGACCTTGTACCAATGGAGCGCTCATAAATCACAGTAATAATTACCCCAAACATTCCCACAGATATATCGACATCTTCGTAGTCATAATCCACCAAAAGATTGTATATAAATGAGTTCTTTGCTGCTAATACGTTTGCTTTTGGAATTCTCAATAGAAGTGGGTCCTCTAGGTCCATATTTTCAGGAGCAAATACACCCACGCCTCCAAAATCGGAAGCCTTGACCACTAAGTCATCTCTCCAGAAAGCGTTTTTGTCAAACCAGGAGTTAAGGCTCTCAATACCTTGAAGGGAAGTAGTAGACATAATAATGTAAAAGCCCCGAATAGAATCTTCAAAAAGGGACAATGAAAAAAGTCGTACACACACAGAGCAGAACTAAACCAACCAAACTCTAAACTGCCAGAACCTTAGGAACGTAATGCAAATGTGGACTCCAGTACAATGTAGCCGGATCAGGTATTTAGGGCTAGATATCGTATCACGTGCACAGCCGGGTAAGAGTGAATTTTTCACGGCATCTCGTCTGTGTGCAGTATGCAGTTTCCCACTATAAATAGGGCTGGTCCCCCGGCCCCATTTTCACTCACCATCATCAGTAGTGGTTATACTATATCTAATATATATAACTATTATTTCATAAAGATCCTGAATGGAAGCCCGCATATCATAGATGTGTGTGGGTTCACCCTTCAACTACCCATAGCTAAGCACTCGTTGACCCACCTAACAATTGGGCCACAACGAGTGTTTCGTTTCGGTCTTTTAGATTATTACGTTTGTTTACGGCATTCATGTGTTTGGAAAAGTTCTGATAAAGCGCTGCTTGCAGGGTTATGATTATCAGATGAAAGCATGGTGCTACAGCTGTAGCCACACCCTGTTGTGGATATCTCTAGGTGACCAAGGGCGGTACAAATCGTGGCAGATAACCCGATGAATCCGTCCTTACTACCACTGTAATTCTCCTTTCTCTACCGGATTCCTCCTACTTGGTCAGTTGCCAATGTTAACAAGGTTTATGTAACCAAAGCAAGTCACTCATAGTGTTCCTGCACGTGACCAGGCTCTTACAAAAAAATTTCTCCTCCCAGTGCCACTCTTTACCACAATCATGGCCCATAGATTGTTAGTCAACGTCATTTTCACCGGTGCCACGGTGTTTGGCCGTGCGTTCACCGAGGCATACAAGCAGGCCGCAAAGGCGTCCGCTGCCGGCGGCGCTGCCAGAGCTAGTGGAACTGCCAAGGTCAGCTCTGTTGGTGGTGTGCCTGTGGAGGAAGCAATGAAGATCTTGGACTTGGACAAGAAGGACTTGACAATGGCCAAGATCGACGAGAAGTATACGTACCTATTTGATGTCAACTCCAAGGAAAAGGGAAACTCGTTCTACTTACAGAGTAAGGTGTACTATGCCATGGATACATTGAAGAAGGAGCTAGAGTACATTCAGAAACGACAGCAGCAGAAGCAAACGGAGAGCGAATAGAGCGGCCTCACAAGCTCCGCTGCTAGCTGCAGTGAACGTCATACAACGGCAGTCTTTTTCAAACTTTTGTTGCAGATCCCGCCATTTCCATTCCCATCATAGCTCCATGCCTGGGATCCCTCCCCGAAAGCACCACGCAAGTGTCACATTGAATCTGGTGAGCTATTTCACTAGTATATCCGGTCTCTTCTTGGGTACTTTCCTGGGCTTCCTGGCTGCCAGATCCCCCTCAATGTAAATAGGTTTATACTATTGATGTATATTAGTCACAGAAAGTGTTGTAGAAATTCGATAGCCAGCGTGGATGCAGGCGCTACACAGAGTGGCGTTATTTGTGACATGTTTGGTACCAGTCCGTCGCTTCTTCACTATGGATGGCCTGTGGGCCCTGCCCTATTCGTATATGTACTCTCGTTCCCATTCCCCAGTATACGATCGTTTAAGCAATCTCAGCAGAGCATAAAAAAACTATCTCAAAAAAGAAACCGCCTACCGAATATACACCCAATCACCTACAGCCGTGCGTCCCGTTGACTGGCCAAGAGCTATTTAATCTTAGCATTCACACCCCTTTTGGTCTTCATTAATAACTGCTGGGTCCTCACCTCCAGTAGTAACTTCTATTTGCCAACAACTGGCCAGTACCATAATCAATCGGGTTTCCCCATGAGTCAAAAAGAAGAGGAACAGCTCCTACAGGATGCATCGACGTTGTTGATGTTTGCCAACGTGGCGGCAAAACAACAGCAGAAGCAACTTCCCCATCATCAGTCCAGTCCCGGCTCCGACACCAAGCGGTCAGCCATAACTCCTCCGCCACCGTCAGCACCGGTGCTGGTCACAGTCCCAGCCCCAGGGTTGAAAAGTCCCGTCAACAGCAGCATGTCGTCTCTATTGAACCCAGCATCCTCGGTCCCTGCTCCTGCTCAAGGCTACCCCGTTGGCCCCACCCCCGGTATGTTCCCAGTATCAATACCGTCGCAGTCAGCTCAGCCGTTACCTCCCTTGAACCAATACCCCAATTCCCAATACATCAACAACCCTACACAGCTAAGATCCCCACCAGTGATACATGCACAAACAACGGCTCCTCGCTATGGCTACTCCTACCTGCTTCTGCCTCCTCAGGCTAACCTGGTCCCACCAGCACCACCACACTTGCCAAAATCGTCCCAACTTCCCATTCCCAAACAGCCAGCCCTGTCTTCTCACCATCCTTCAGTAACCTCCCCTGGCCTGGTGCCACATCCACAACATATCGCACCAAAACCTCAACTACCTTCTGAATCAGCAAAACCTGCTCTGCCATATTCTACTAGGAGCTCGATTTCAAACTTGATGAATAGTCCCGAGCCGCAGTCTGGTGGATTCAAACCAGATCGCCCAAATATCGAGCCTGTACAAAGGGTGTCGCCTCCTTCAGCGACATTCCAGAAACTAGCCCAGAAATCAGTATCTCCCCCATCGACAAACTTTCCAGTTAAGGGAAGCTTTGGCCACAAACGGTCTAAATCAACACCAGAATCCGCAGAAAAGAAACAACCTCAATATCGTGTACACCATTCTCCAGGACCTGCCAACGTGGCGTTAAGCAGAGGCATAAACATCCAGACAGGCGAAAGAAACAACAACAATGCCATGATCGCTGCTGCTGCTTTGGCTGCTGCTGCTGATAATCCTTTGCCTTTGAAATATAAAGATTCAGCAGTATTAAAGAAAGAATTTTCTTCATCGTTGCCTACAAACGTTTCTCTTGAACAGAAAAAGTTAGAAGAAGCACCTTCAACTCACTCTGATGATGAAAGAACCGATGATGAGTCTGTTAGAACTGAACAGCAACCAAAAGATGTAATTCCAAGGAATATAGCACCTTCCCTGACCCAATCAGGTAATCTGGAAAAGTCACCAGTAGCAGACACTGTTGTTCCTTCCGTTTCTTTACCATTACCTACAGCCAGTAAAGCATCGCCCACAGAAACAGGCTCAGTTCCTTCACCAACGACAATTCCAGCTGCCTTGAAAAAAGAGATCAATTCTGCCCCTGTCGAGTCTAATCCAAACCATGATTTGAAATTGGATATGAAACCGAAATCACCAATAGCAAAACCCCCTCCTTTGGAATCATACAAGGTTGATCCTGATTCTGGTTTGATCGGATGTATTTGTGGAATAGAGGACGATGATGGATTTACCATTCAATGTGATATTTGCTACAGGTGGCAACATTGTTTGTGTATGGGATACAAAACTAGTGATGAGGTACCAGAAGATGAATACAAATGTTACTTCTGTGATGAATTTAAGTGGGGAAAATTCGATCCACAAATGTGTCGAGAAGAAACTTTGCATCGGTTGGAAATGGACAAATCAGATGATCGGGACGAGGAACTACATCATCGCAGCCAAGAATATCAACATCAGCAACAAATTCACCAAGAACAAAGGAAAAAACACGGGCATGATCTTGCTCAACATCAAGAGCAAGCCCAGCTAGGAAATAAGAGAAAGGTTCTGGGATCTGAAAAGGCTGACAAAAAACGTAGAGTGGACAAAGATGCTTCGGATCCTCAGTTGCAAGGTCCACCTTCTGGATCAATACCTAGTTCTGCTGCTACTACAGCAAGTGGGATTATAGCGACTAAGGATATTTTGCCTAATGAAAGTAATGAGTTACTTGAGGAAGGAGTGGCTGCGGAATCATATCAGTCAGTTTATTTCAATCTCCAAACTAATGACTACAAGCGGCCAAGTATCAAATCACAGTTACAGATATTTGGCGAAGTATTTTACAATGCATTTTCAAGCTTGTCTAAGGCTGAGCAAACAAGTAAGGAGTTTCTCGGCACAGAGATTATGCCATTGGCAAAATTTAAGGCCTTGAAATTCAGTAAGAAGATCCTTCCAAACCTCCAGAAGTATAACCAGGACAATAAGATTAATATTTTGAAGAAAAACAAGTATAATAAGACCCAGATTCAAGTCAAGCCATATTCTGATAATCAAAAGCAGAAGTTTAATGGGATTTCCAAATTATCTTTGTTTATAACCTCTGATCAGGTTATTCCTGAAAATACTCCAGTTATTGAATATCTTGGTGAGATTGATTTATTTTCGAATTATGTTGAGGATGCTGTCAGTCAATATCGTAGCTGGGGTACTACTAAGCCGAAGGTCCTTAAAACTTCAATTCCACATCCTGCTAGTGAGGATAAGAAGGTGAATATTATTATCGATTCAAGATTTGTTGGTAACGAGTCAAGATTTATTAGAAAATCTTGCCCAACTACTGCCAACTGTATGGTCAAGACAGTATATATTCCTGAAACCAACTCTTTTAGATTCTTTGTGGTGACTACTAAAGAAATTAATTTGAAAGCTGATAATTCAGACGAAGAATTGAGATTAAGTTGGGAATGGGATCCACTGCATCCTATTTTGAAGTTGTATGAGAATAATAATTCTGAGAAGTTTGAACAATTATCGAGCTTTGATAAGTCTACGTTGATATCGTGTGTCGATAATTTGTTACATTTCACTGAATGTGGATGTTCGACGTCATCGAGTTACTCTTCGTGTGCGGTTTTTAAGGTTAAAAAAGCTACTTCGTACTTGTTAAGATCCACGAGGAAGGCTTCTTCTATTAGTAATCTCAATTTAACCAAGTCCAAGGAAGAGCTCATTCTGTCTAGAAAGGAGAAAGAGTATGTTTCATGGAGCCAAAGGCTATTGGAAAGAGATAACAGAATCAAAATGGACTTGTCCATAACCACAGAATCCCCTGATAGTAATGTTGGCAATGAAGAATCAAATCAAGAGGAAGAAAAGGTGGCTGATGTTGAAAATATTCAGAGTAAGTCCCAAATAGTTTTTCACATTGCAAACAAGCAACAGTTGTACTTGAGGAATAGTGATCTCCTCAAAAAATTGGAGAGATTCAATAAAGAAAAGATTCTTCAGGAATCTGCCGAAGAACGTCTAAATGGATCATTACCGATTCCGATTATTCCCGAGATGATAGTTAAGATTGAAAGGTCTATTGAGGACCAGCTCAAGCCCGTTATCAAGGAAGTAGAGACAAAGTTGTTTTCCGAATCGACTAAACCCTCAGAAGAACCTATCAAACAAGTGGCTAATGTTGTGGCTGGCTCATTACCTTCGATTCCGGATAACAAAAGTATATCAAATGCCGAGTCGGTGAATGAGGCACAGAAATCATTACCATCTGAAGAATCTATGCAAAATAGCGCCCCCAAGATTGTAAAGAAATTGTCCTTTGCGGATTATAAGAAGAAGATGAAGTGATTATTGTATAGTAAAATTATCCTATATATAATGTATATTAGACCCTTACAATTAAGATGTAATAGCAAATTTACGCTGAAACAATCAGTTTTGTAGCATTGTATTACTATTTGACCTTATTGCTACACAGGGTAATTAAGCAAACATCGAGCTGCCTGCGTAGCGTAATGGTTAACGCGTTTGACTTCTAATCAAAAGATTCCGGGTTCGACTCCCGGCGTGGGTTCTTTTTTTAGTTGTAAAATCTTGCAGTATATATAGATTATACTCAAAACCCACCTTAAAAATTACTCGAGAGTTAACCTATTCCGTGTCGTACAAGTTCTTTAATACCTTAATGGTTTGCGTTGTAAAGTTTGTTCGATATGTATTATTGTTACACATCGAAACTATTTGGACTATTTGCGGTGTTATCGAATGCATGTCAATGTAACAACATTTACGCATTTAAGTTTATTATTCGGTTTTTAGAGGACTGTTACTCTCGGTGTGGATCTCAGGCTCGACTTCCGTGACAAGTTTTTGGTTCTTTAGCTTCTCAAATAATTTTTCTTGATCCTCTTTGGATAACTTGTTTTTCTTCTTACCCTTGATATGGTACATCGGATTCAACATAGCCAAAGTTAAGTTCTTGCAGAATGGCAAATGACCATAGTGTTCTTCGTATAGCATTAAAATTAGGGCGGCAATAACTGCCACCCAGTACAAAATGTAAGAAAGCACCGAACCGTAGGTAGCAGAATTTTGCCATCCCAATAATGCATTAAATACATCCCATCCGTTATCAGACAATGGATTGCAACAATTGAGATGCCACACTGACTTTTTAATGTCATAAGTTCCTGGTCCACTGCCATTTTCTGCAGCATCTCCACCAGTGGCCTGACTATATTTGTAATTTTCAAAGAACCACACCCCTCTAGAAAACAACCCAGCAGCTATGAGATACAAAATACAAGTTGAAATCACCAAAAATATTTGCAACGACATGGTGGATCCGAAATAATACAAGAATATTCCAACCAAAGTACCTGCTATCAACCCACAAACGACAGGAAGGGGAAATGAAGTGGCAGGTTGGTTCAATCCTACCCCACCTACGAAAACCACTGCCTCCAATCCTTCTCTCAAGCAGGTAATAAATGGCAAAATAAACATACAGTATTTTTTTGCAAGATGCCCAAGCCTAAATCTGTCTCGATTATTACTGGGCTCCTTCACAAGTGCTTTGGCCAATTTGATTCTCCACTTTTCTCTCATCTTATTGATCCGCAACATGGCAATGCCCATCATCGAAATCAAAACTGTTGCTATCATGCAAAATACTCCTTCCCAAAGATCTTCCGATTTAGACCATATATCCTTGCCCAAACTGTAGAATGTACCTATAAAGGCACCCCCTATGATCAAACATGCTACCACCCCTAGAATGGCCCCTAGCCATACCTGACGAACCAATTTCTTATATGTCACAGGATCAGTACTAACACCTCCTAAGCCCTGCTTCAAGAATGCTAGTAGCACTGATACGATAACCACTGCCTCTAGGGATTCTCTAAATACCACGAAAAAAATCTGGACATTAAATACATTGGCCATGATGATGTAAAGCTTTATCTGAACTATTCAGCTACAGAGATTTTTTCAGCATTTATGAAGGTGGGCTGAATACCCACATGAAGTCAGAAAGCCATTTTTTGTTTGCCAAGAATTCTACGCAAAGTATCTTTCGAAAAATTTACTATTGCCCCAGAAAGTGAAATTGTTTTTGGACGCTTGGTATAATGTCAATTTTTGCCGGTGCGGCTATGCGGTGACAGCAGGATTGTCGGTAGACTGTGCACGCAGACACCCAAGCATGATAACAACCGAAAGATACAAAGATGTAATATCAAAGTTGGTAAGTACTACCCGAAGTATTTATTCTAACAATCTTGGGCTACATGCAGCATGTAATTATTAGCTATTAATTCCTAGTTATATAGACACACGAAAATAGGCTAGAATTCAGCTTGTTGTCTGTATCACTCGTTGACCCATTATTCTGCTAACTTCTCCCGATTTTCATCCCCTTCATCTTCTTGAGGCTGTCTTGCCTCATCGTCGATTCCATTTGCTAACTCCGGTTGTTGGTCTTCAATGACCTCTTGTTCCTGAGTATTATCTGGTGTTTGGTTGGGCAGGTTCGTCTCCGCTTGAGCGTTGCCGTTTTCTTCAACATTGTGTTGCTTTACTATCCGGTCAAATACTCCTCCGATTTTAGTAGCGTTCAAGTTAACTCTATCATTAAACCTCTTTTCGATTATGGACATATCTGATAGCACAAAAATTTTCAACGTAAACACACATAGTTCCTTCTCAAAAGCCCATACTTTGTTCTGTTTGGCTCTCTTCTTTAGCAACTCCTGGGCTTTTATTTTTTCCTGTTGAACAATTTGACGTTCAGGTTGGGTTTCATCTTCAGATTCGTTATCAGAATCAAAAACGCTTCCTTGTGGTATTTCACCATCGATATCTTCGCTGTTCTGATCTTCTCCTGTAACCAAATCCTCAATATTAACATTTTCTTCGTCTGTTCTATCTAATTCCACATCAAGTGCTTTTGCCAATTTTATTTCCTTGTACAAAAACAAATCTAGAAATTGGTTTTGAAGATTTTGTGGGATAGGTCTCGCAATGTACTCAAATCCAACACTATTTCTATCTTCAAAAAAGCTATCGAAATTTAGAAAATGATTCTGTTCCTTAAACTTTGCAAAAAATATTTTGAATGATGTTATCAAATCAGTCAATTTAGCGGCAACCAAGGTTCTCACATCATTGATTGTGCTTATAAGGTTAAATCGAGAAGCTTGGTCGTGGTCAAGGATGTAATCAATCAGTTCTTTTCCGTCCCCTAATACTTTTATCAAAATCGGAATCAATATGTTCAAGCTATGAAATTTCTGGGAGAGATCATAATTTTCTTGTGTAGTTTTATCTTCAGCTAAAAATAGCTTTTCTAACTGCCATGATGATGTGATTAAGTATAGGTCTAGGATTGTTCTGAAGCTCTGAATGAGCTTGCTGGAGATTTGTAGAAAGTTTTGTGCCCATGATTTTACTAACACTTTTATATTCACTTTATTCAACTCCCGCAATATGCGACCAAATATCGACGATATAGTTCCTTGAGACGAAAACAAATAATGATTAAGATCAATGAAATCACCAATTTTTTGTAATTTGGATAAAGGCCCATTGATGTCTGTAAATAGTTGAATCAATACTTTCTGAGCTTTCAACTCATTTTCCTCTTCAATACCAACATCATTGTTACTATCTGTATTTGAAAATATGTCTTTCAATTCACCTATCAATTCTTCCAACAACTTCTCAACTTGTAATTTTATATCCGGGGTGGAAATAATCAATGTAGGTGCGGATAATGAATCATAGTTTGCCAAGAGTTTGCTAAATAATCTTTCGTACCCTTCCGAGACTTCCAATTCAGTTTGATCCTCTCCACTTATCGTGTATATTTGGAAGTTCTTCAATAATCTAGTGGTTATGTCATTGTAGGTTGTCAATTGATCAAGTTCTTTGAAAACTGTGAAAATGTTAATAGCGCCATCATCTGACTCGATTAACTGATTCCAGATTGACAAAAAACCATTAATCTTCTCCTCCGCCCTCCTCAGAATAGATTCTATTGATGGAAGGTAACTGACAAATTTAATTAATATCGACGAGACTTCCTGTGGCTTCTTTTGCAATAATGGCCCAATAAACCCATTGATAATGTATAACAAATAATTTTTATCATCTTTATCTGCCAAGGCGATGAAATTTCTGAAGTCATCAATCTCTATATTATTCTCATGTGGATGATTATCAATTGGGCTAAATTCAACAGAATCTAAATCAATTATTAAGAAACGAATCGCATTTTCCCAGTTATCTCCGAATGAAGTTGTAGTACTTAAGCTGTTAATGATTAAAGATATGTTCTTTTTTATCAGGAATTCGTTCTGTGACTTTTTGGAAACTTTGTCCAAATGGTACGAAACAGAATTCTCCAAGATAGAAATCAAACTCTTGATAAGTAAGCAATCTTTGATTTTAAGCTTTCCTTCTTCTTCACCAAGTTGTGCAGATGAGTAATTCTCAATGAAGATGCTCCATTTTTCGAGTTGTTCCTTAGTTTTTGAATTATTGAGAATCGAAATGAACCTTACAATTTCAGACCTTAGCTTGAGCAAATTTGTCTTAGCAATACCTTTTGAATAACCACTCTTTTCGTCTACCAACAAAAAGAATATGGAAATAATTTCATAACAATCTGATTCATTGAGAAAACCGATCTTAAGTAACTCACCAGCCATACTTATGGTGTTGAATCTAACATGGATATCAGAATCGAATTTGCTCATTTTGAGAAGTTGTTCCTTGTATCTTTCTGTGAATTGCCGGAAGCCGATGTTCAAGTTAGCTGAGTTAGACTTAGTGGAGCTGTTATGATTTTTATATAATTTTAACAATACTTTGGTCACTTCCAGTCTAACCAAGTCCGAGGGATCTGACAACAACCATCCAAAGTAACGAAGAAAGGTTGGTTTAAAAAAATAATCAGGATATATCGATATTGCCTGTCCGAGATATTTCAAACATTCTTGGCGAATGATGGGATCTATATCACGGTACCTATGGCCCAAGGCGATATTACTTATTTCACTGAAATATTCAAGAACGGTGTCTTTCTGTTTTTGATAACTTTCCACCGTACTTGTTAAAGTCTCAATTCTTGATTTATTTCTCTGGCCAGTTTTAGTTAATTGACGTTGTGATTTTTCTAAACCAGAAACTATCGTATTAATAATATGACAAAGTTGATTTTGGACGGTCAATAACACTAGTGTGGAAACATATCTGAGGGGACGTATGTTACATGAGCTCAATGACGATACCCATGTTAGGACATTGTTCATTAATGGCGATGCCAAGTAAGATTCCTCGTTCTGGTCTTGGTCATCTTGATCATACTTGTATAATAGACCCCTTTCATGAGCCACTTTTACTAGGTCTTCGAAAAAGTCCAAAACATTTTTCTTAAACACTGGGAGAGCCTTGAAAGGATACTTATGTGATCTCTGGTTGCCGAAAAGAATGGCCAATTCGCCCACTGTGTCGCTGGCCGATTCAAGGTTTACTAGATCATGCGCTTCAAAGGAGTAAACGGAGCCACAGCTGCGAAGAAGTAAATTCATCAATGTGGTTATGGAATCGTTCTTCCCGTCTTGTTCATCTTCCTCAAAGGATTCTGTCCATTCTAGAGCCAAGTCTTGCGTGTCGATCTCAGGCAGTGCCAATGCTTGATAGAGGTGATTATCGGGCAATTCCGCTTCTAGCTGGTCCAAGTCAACCCTTCTTACACGTGCACTTTTGTCTTTGGCTGCCGTCTTAGCCTTCTTTGAACGGGGCCCATTCGAGGTGGTTTTGGTTCGTTTGGCCGGGGTAGATCGCTGCCGTGTTCTGATAGGTTCAGGGTTGTGATTGGGTTCAGCATCCGATTCAGAGTCACTCAGTTCACGGTACGAATCTTTTTGCAGTCTCAGCGTATTCCGTGCCAGTCTCCGTAGTGAAACAGCACTCATGGTCAGCTAGCAGTGAAGTGATGGGTACTATGATAGTGCTAAATAACGCGTCCGAAGATGTCGCGATCATTTGATGTCGCGCGCCGCTATCTATAGTTATGAATTGCTGAGTTTGTGTGCGCTTGGTAGGAACCCACCAAGGACAAATATCGGTTGGGTCACGACCAACCTCAACGAAAAAACAATTACTTTCAAACATCTTGGACTACAATCATCTACATCGGTGAGCATCAATCCAAAATGACTTCAGTAGAGCCAGAAACTAAGCCGGTTGTTGTGGACGGTGGTCAAAGTGAGAACCAAGTGGCAGCAGGTGCTGAAGAATCCGTGAAAGGTACCAATGGTGATGCTGAAATGGGCGACGAGCCAGACGTGAACCGGATAAAGAATGAATTTCAAGAAAAAGCCAGAAGTTACTTAGTGGAGCAAGCTGCACATGTGGTGATTCCTTCATTCTCCAAGTGGTTTAACTTGGATGCAGTTCATTCTATTGAAGAAAAATCGTTCCCCGACTTTTTCGCTAATAGCTCCTCTAGGTCCATGTATAAATCTCCTGAAATCTACAAGAACATCAGAGACTTCATGATTAATGCATACCGTATTAATCCTATAGAGTACTTGACTGTCACTGCTGTCAGAAGAAACTTGGCTGGTGATGTGGCATCCATTATTAGAATCCATCAATTTTTAGAAAAATGGGGATTGATTAATTACCAAATCGACCCTAAAACTAAGCCATCCATAGTGGGACCCCAATACACCGGTCACTTCCAGATCACTTTGGATACTCCTACAGGATTATTACCTTTGGTGCCCGAGAAGACAAAGCTTTCAAATGAGAAAGATAGTAAACCGGTTCCATCTACAGAACCTGAAGCTTCCAAGAAACATACACCCCATGACTTGAATATGGAAGTCAGAAGAAACATCTATACTACATACAACAGCAAAATTACCGGGAAAAACAATACGGTGGTACAATACTTCTGCAACATTTGTGGTCGCGATGCTACTACTGTGAGATACCATAACTTAAAAATCAAGACATATGCTCATAATTCTAGTTCTACTATAAACAATGCAAGCATATTGTGCCGTTTATGTTATGATCAAGGATTATTTCCTCTGAACTTCCAAGCGTCGGACTTTGTTCAGTTGCAGAAATCAGATGAAGCGCTCGAATGGTCTGAACAAGAAGTTTTATTGCTTCTCGAAGGTATTGAAATGTTCGGCACTTTCGACCCGGCCACAAACGCAACCAATGGGTCGATTTTTACAAACCCAAATGGGCAATGGGAAAAGATTGCTGAACATGTCGCAACCAAATCTAAAGAACAATGTTTGTTAAAATTCATACAGTTGCCAATTGAAGACAAATACTTGAACAGAATTGTGGAAGGTTCAAAGCAGAAGGGAGAAAATGAGGGTACAATCAAGAACAACGAGGCGTTAGTAACTCAAATTGTGAAAAAGATTGTGAAAGATAGTGAAGGCGTTAATGTCGTAAAAGTAAACGCTAAAGAAAGTGCACAAAACTCTATACTTGAGCAATCCAATCTAATTAACCAAATTACGGAATTAACTTTAGAGAAGTTTAATCATAAAATTAAGAAGTTAGACACATTGGAAGAAAACTTATTAAAGATTGAAAACCAATTGAACTTGGAGAGAAAACAAGTATTGATTGAAAGATGGCTCCAATTCGAAAAAATTCAAACCTTAAAACAGCAAAGACCAGAATTGGCGGATATATTGGACGATTTGATCAAACCAGTTAGAGTTAATGAGATCAACAAGTCATTGAATGCTTCGAACCCAGATAATAGAGAAGACTTGAATTCGGAAAACAAAAATACTAGTCAAGGCGAAGTTGACAAGCAACCTATTAGTGTTAGTAAACCAAAGAGTTACCAATACTGGTCTGGTTAAGTGTACTTTATAATGTTAAATAAATGTAAATTAAGATAACTCTATCGCTACGAAATGCAATGTAAATGTTCATAGAATATATCAAAACAGCCTAATTAACATTGAAGTCTAACTACTATATCGTTTCTCGTAATCTGTCAAGACTGGTCTCCAAAGTTCATACCCATTTGTAGTCCCCTTTCATGGCCCCATTAGAAGATATTGTCCCTTCATCACTCTTGTTCAGGACTAAAGTTGACAGGGCTTGCATCAGCTGAGGTCTTCCATTGGGCGATGTTCCACTTGAGGTGGACTTAGAATCTTGGCTACTCGTGGCAGTTGCTTTATTACCCGAACGGTTCTTGTTTTTGAAATGGAAATAATCATGATTAGATCCATTTTTGTTGTTTTTACCTAATCTCTTCACCGCTGGTAATTTTGCTTTATAAGGAAGTTCGGGACATCCCTTTTTCAGCTTAGGTACAATCTCGGGGCATTGTACGTTAATTTCCTCGTTGCTACCTGTCTTGCTTAGGTTCTTGCACTGGTGAACCAAATACTTTCTTATTCTGTAGGCTGCGTCTTGTCTGAATATCCTGATTGCACCATTTTGGTCGGTGGTTACAATAATATGCCCACCCATATCACTGGGTAATCGGTGCGATTGCTCTTTCTCTTGGATCTGTTCTAATTGCGAAGCCAGACATGCCTTGTATCTTTTTACTAGATCAAAAATCACATCATCTGATAATTCAAGAAGATTTTTGGTTGTTTCTGGGGCGAAGATAGCTAAGTTAATCTTTGAATTATGCGCGTGGAATGCTGAATAGCTGTTGTTTTCGTTCGCAATTCGTTCTTCTTCTTCATCGGATTCCAAGATTTTCTTCATAAACTTGTTGTCATGTAAAAGTTTGGCATATTTTTTATGTTTCAGCTGAAGATCGTTAAAATGATGCTTACCTTCAAGAAGCAACTCCTTCATCGACTGCTTGAGCTTATTGTTGATTATACTATTGTTATTCTCCCAGACATAACACCAATGATCTTCTGAAGCTGAGAGAATGTATTTATGATCGTCAGTTATCGAAGCATGTATCGAAGACGAATTGTTAGTATGACCCTTGAACCTGGTAATAAGTTTTTTCTGTGTCAGGTATACCAATCTAATCTTGGAGTCATTCGTGGTAATCAAAAAAGCCCACTTATCTAACGGGTTCGGGTTGTCTCCTTCTTGATAATTCTCGGTTGGGTAGCATTCAATTCCTGTTATCTTGTTTCCATTTTTGTGAAGAAATGGGTTTACGGTAGACCGGTCTTTGATATCGACCCTTTGTCTTACATGCAATCCGTTCGTTTCCAACACGAACACTGTCCCATAGAACCCTCCGGCTATCACTAGCTCGCCATCGGGGGTTACCGTCAATGCTGTAATTAAGACGTTTTCTCCCAAGCTCTTAGTATATGACACATTGTTTTCTAAAATAGACCAGAGTCTCACATTGTTATCAAGGGATCCACTAAGAAAAAAACGGTCATCATTTGGATGAAATTTAACACTCGTGACGAAATCTTCGTGTTGGAATATTTGAAGGCAGTCGTCTCTGTCAATATGCCATAAACGCACGGTTCTATCCATGCCACCTGAAATTAGGAAATTATTTTTACTCCAGTCCAAAGTGAGAATAGTTTGTTTGTGACCACGCAAAATTCTGTATGGCTTTTGATGGAACACAGGACCAAAATCATACACAACATCTTTGTTTTTGCGCTTTTTGGTTTTCTTATCAAAGTTAGGTGATGAGTTCTTATATTCAAGACGGCCCAAAGGAGATGATATCACTTTCCAAATCTTAATGGTAGCGTCTCGGCCGGCGGCTGCCAAATATTTTCCATCTCTGCTAAACTCAAGAACAAGCAATTCACCTTTGTTCTTCTTATTTGTGGAGCCTTCATCGTCGGAGGTAGAATAAAATATGTCTGAAGTCAATGCATGATGCTCTTCGTCATCCTCGCCGCTCGATGAACCCTCATGGGTGGCTCTGTCATTGCTATCGTCCTCTGTGTTGAGTTCTTGTGCCAAAAACAAGTTATTAATGATCTTGGGACTGTGCCTGTTTTTCTTGGTAGCCTTGACATATTTAGGAGCTACAAGAGACTCGTAATTGAGGCCAGACCATGGGGTATCCTCGGTGCTTCTGTATCCCTTCAAGCTAATGGTATCAGTCAAATTGTCAGGAGGGACGGGGAAGTCTGCCTTTGCTGGTTCGTTGGAAATGGAAATATCAAGTGAGTCGTCACCTAATCTGGGAGATCCTGAAGACACGGTGGAAATGGTGTCGGAGTCTAGGTGCATTTCTTCGAAGTCCTCGTCAAACAAACTGTCATTGTCGTCGTCAATGAAGCCGTTGGCACTGCGTGCTCTTGAGCGAACACTGCTGACACTGGGCATGCGCATGGTGGTGTTGATAAGATCGGCAGGAGAAGATTGAGTACTTCTTTCGCTGGTAGGGACCGATTCCACCGAGTCAGAACCCGGAGACTTCGTTTTCAGAGACTTGCGAAGAATATTCCTGAAGAAGCCCTTCTTGGGGGTCTCAGGAGAGTCCTTCGACCTGGGGGGAGTAGCAAGGGACATGCGTTCGATATAGGGACGGTTTGGCGCTAGGATTGTGGGTGTAAACTCAAAAACTGGAGGCGGCAATAAAAATGACAGATTTTGCGGTGGACAGCGCCGCTAAATACCACCAAAGCTGTGTACCTAACAGGGGGGAGGCTTTCAAAACCAGAATTAGCAGTTAGGTATCAGAAGGACTTTTCCACAAGGATGTTACGGCTACTACGGCAATTGCCAAGATACGACCGTATATGGCCAGGTCACATGACTGTGAAATTGCCCCTAGGTGCAGATGAGGCATCTACGGAGATGACGGGAGTAGCGGAAGGGAAATCGAAGGTAATAGATCCTTTCCTAGCGCGGAATGCAACATGGCCAGAGTTTATCTTCCAGGGGTACAAGCGGCTGAACTTCCGGTCCCACTGCCACCGGTACTGAACGGTAAGGCTGGCCCTCCGTTATGCCCAACTCTCCACCATACTATGTAGGGGGTGCGACCAGAGTAGTTGCCAGTCGAGGGTGGGGAACCCTTTCCCAAGTCACAGGCATTGTTTACTGACACGTAGAAATTTAGCCGTTACACCCGACCCGATGCCTGCCTCCATATTCCAGTGCAAAACTACCGCCAGCTCTTGGCATTGCCACTGAACACCAAGTTGGAGCTCCTAATGGCACCGTTTGGCCGGATCCACCCGACCATGCGAGTTTGACGCAATGGTGCCAACGCGTGGTTACGTATTGTTGCAGGGTCCTCGTAAATGTTTAATCATGGCATTGTCCCGGGACCACCGACTGGCAGGATGTGGTATATTTTATAGTGATTGAGGCGAAGGAGGGGGCCTCGGCCCGTAGAACAGCAACCTTGGTGAAGCCCACCTTGCCTCGGCAGTTTTTCCAACCTCGGCTACTTCGTAATTGGGAATGTTCCTATCCAATAGACTCAGTTTACTACAAAAATAGGAAAATCTTGGCCCACTTGATCCATTTCGCAACCATTATACGAAGTATTGAAATTTCGAACCATCGGATAAGCCTTGTGGTGTTAACTATTCTCTACCAAACCGCTAATAAATAATTTATTCGTTTCTTCCTAAACAAAACCACCTAAGAAGAGGTATCCAGCTCGAATCTAAATGTATCGTCTCGAAAGCTACGAGTTAGTTTTATCGGCAATGTTCATACCAATAGAACAACCAACCCACAACTAACTGGGTACGTAGTTAACTTTGAATTCGGCAACGTCGAAATTTCCTAACGATTCAAATATCGCTTCCAAGGCCGATACGGACAGCAAGGAAGAGCCTTCTGAGGTGCCGCTAACAGTAGAATTCGAGTTGGTACTAGAGCTGCTAGCAACAGGTCCGATACGGTCTCCTTCAACAGTATCGTATAAATCACCAACAAGGGATTTGAATCCTTTGACGCTGTCAACGCTGAATACGTTAGATATGGACTCCGTCTTGTTACAACCTTTTGGAGCGTACCCGTCATTGAGAACCTTCTTCAACCAGGTGATGGCATGACCGGCTCCAAACACCGCCTGGGTGATATGCTCACTGAGTTCATCCTGGTGGTAATCAATGGTGGCTCCCTCAGAACACCATTTATCGTAAAGGGCATCTGTGTCCTTTGCTGGGATAATTTCATCATTCTTACCATTGTAGAAAAAAAGTGGAACCTTTGGTACAGCTTTGAGGTTAAGTAAATTGTTCTGTCCGGTGACGTTTTTGATAATAGGGGCGTCTAAAATACCCCTTCCCAAAGGTGTCAACTCCTCCCAAGTAGTATATATAGTTTGAATGATACTAGTGGCCAAACAATGACCATTTTGGGCAAAAAACTCCGGTTGTTCTTCCTTTGCAAGGTTTTCTTTCATGAAAGGCAATACGTCTGGATATTCCACGGCAAGTCCGTTGACAGCGTTAACAATGAGACCGGCAAAGAATCCGCCCACCGTACGGTTTGCAATACTAACTGGATTAACGAGGACCCCACCTGCAGCCGCACCGACAATATTTAATTCGGGGGCATAATCTGGTGCCAATGCTGGAGCCCAAACAGTTGGCTGCGAACCACCAGAATATCCCCATAATGCAATTTTTGCATCTTTTGAAATACCGGTAAGATCCCCAGAGTTCACAATGGCCTTTAACGAATTTAATGTGGCGTATGCACTCTGGTACCCAGCTGCAAACGCACCGTTTAATCCTAAGTGATCAGGTATCACGACTGCCCAACCTTCATATAATCCCACATCAGATAATGCCTGTTCAATGTTGCCAGTGATCCATGTCGCTGGGTCTGAACCGAGTTGAATAGCGTACGAAGGTGCACAATTAGGATTGGCGGTATCAACTGCATTTTGATACGAAAGAATTTTTTTGGGATCGAAGTTGTAGGGTATAACAAGAGTGGTCACAATGGCACTTGCGTTACCGCTAGTGGTCTCTGATCTGACAAGAAACTGGTAAGCAGCCTTAACGTTCTCTTGAAACATGAGTAATCCCAATGAGGTATCAAGTCGTCTGTAGTCTATAATTTCTCCTGGCTTGAGTTTTTCAAACCCTTCTTTGGGTGTGTAGAAAGAGTCATTCAAAGGAATAGTGACTTTCTTTAATGACGACACCTGGGTAGGAAGAGAAGCCACCAAAGTAGCGGTCGCTATTACCAGAACTAGGATTGAGATTAATTTCATGCTCGTTCAAAATGCAAGTCTTCGTACGACGAAGTGGCTAAATTTAATAGCTCCAACAAAATCACTGGAAACACGGAAATGGGCAGGCCGTGGTAGTGTCCTTATATACTTGTAGAACATTGCCTCTACACTATTCATTCGATAGTCCTAAATCCTCTAGCAGTAGTCCTTGTCATAACGGCCTTAAAAATTTCCTTTTCGGGTAAGGTAGCAGAATGGTCCTGTGACCCCAAAATAGAAGCTGCACCGAAATTAATAATTTTGGCACCTTGTATCCGAGGTGACAGCTCGCGACCGCACGAGTAGCCAGTTACAATTAGTGAATCGTATCTTACGATCTTTGTGCTTTACCTTGGGAAGGTGACGGTACTCTGTAGATGATCCCGTTTCTGGCTAAATCACGTTTTTGTTTCCGGAGGGTCATATTGACGTGCTCCCAAAACTTCTCTATATGCACCCCAGACATCAATTACGAGACAATAGGTGCGGGTTTAGAAGGTCTTACGCAATGCCCAATAGGAATAATAAATTAGGTGCGATGGTGAGTCCAAACATGCGCAGGCTTCCGCCCCGGTTCTTTACCTAGTTCCAACTTCATTTGTGATACATTCCAGTATATACCATGTGTCCATGTTACGGATTGAGAACACTTCTACCCAAATACGTGCTTCATCATACATATTCTTGTAAGACAAAAATAGACAAAAATAGACAAAAAAATGCACTCATCCCCCCCTTATTGAGAACGGAATATGAGCGATGGTGAAATAATTACCTAGTGACACATTTAGTGGTGACGAGCTAGATGATTCCAATTACCCCTTATGAAAAAACATGATAATTTATGATATTGGATAGATTGTAATTGAAGTACGATTTTCAAGAGACCCCTTTACTTAAATGAATGTCTGAAAAGATTACAAGGTGAGCTAGAGACAGTATGCTAAGTGGACACTATTTCCTCCCGTAGAACAGGAATTAGGTAACCCTTAGTCAGGAACCTATTGCAAAGAATATTGCAAAGAACACTTCCCAAAAGGGTAAAGAATAGTGCGAACAAACGCACCCTGCATCAAGCCGCAGGTTCGGGAACCTGCGCCGAAGACGTCCCGCCAGTGTTTGAGGGGTGGTTGCATTTGATGCTCCGACAGGTGCATGAAGACTTCAAATTTAGACATAGTATAGAACGAAAGTATTGTTGTGTTGTGGCTTAATCCCTTGTTAGTTTTTCAACCCATACTGATTTTAGTAATCTACTGTATTTTCAAATCACCAAGGAATAGACATGTCAACGGTTGAATATTTTCAACCTGAACTAGTAAACTTGAAGCTAAATTAATGTCTTTACCTATTTTGGATAAAAAAAGCTTATTTTTGGATCTCCGTAATCTTAGAATCCCCTGAAGAAAATCAATTTCCGGCCCCCGGAAGCGGGAAAACGCTTCCGTTTAATTTGTATGCTTTACTGGCACAATCACAAATAGATCAAACCAATAATTAGAGTTTTTCAAAGCCAATAATCATCCTAAACTACATAGAAAATAGTCTAAAATACATACTGGGGACTTATCAAACTTTATGGGTATGATCCTTCTCTTGTGGAACACATAGTCCAGGAAGCGTTCGATGGGTCGATCCACCAATAGTCAACTGCATCACAAATAATATTGCGGAAGCTCTCACTCTAATCTACAATAACTCTGACTTTTTCTTCTTCTATTGGCACCTATATTTATTGCGCTATACAATCATTCCCATAAAGTGAACACCATTACTGGCACAATATTTCGGAGGAAGCCCACATGGGCTCTTGTTCCGAGAAACTAACATTCTTGTTGTGCTATATTAATTATTGTTCCTGTTTTCAAACTTCCTGTGCGACGATTAGAGAGGTTTCTTCTTCTTAGACCATTCCAAATGCAAAATCAATGAGTGGTAACCCTTTCCGTTCAATGCATCCAATGCACGTTGAGCAAGCTCTTCGGTAGCAAAAGAAACATAGGCGAAACCTCTGGATTCGCCGGTTTCTCTGTTTCTGACAATGTTGACTCTTTGTAATGGACCGAATCTTCCGAGCAATTCTTCTCTGACCATTTCTTCGTCCACAAAAGAATTCAATTGAGACACCTTCAAGGTAGTAGAGTCATCACGAGACTCTCTGGTTGGCAAGTTACCGTTAGCATCCATACGCAAATGTCTTGGAACGTATTTACCATTGGCAGTGGTAGATGCGGCTTCGGTGGCAGCAGCGGCAGCAGCATCAGCTTCGGCCACGTTGGAACCCAAGGTATCCTTGAATGGACACTTGGTGGTGTAATGGTCACCTCCACAGGTTCTACATTTAAGAGTTTGTATGACGGTGGCAGACATCTTTTGTTGTTTGTTTTCTTCTTCTTCCTTTTCGATCTGCTTCCATGAAAGGTTCAATTTTAATTCGACCTTTTCACCTAGTTGGGTGGTACTGGTGTCTGGACCAGGTGGACTATTGATTTCTTTACCGAACTTCTTCCAGTTCTTTCTTTGGGCAATTAATGGATGTACTCTTTCTTGGACCTTGACTTCTTTGATCTTTTGGGTCACCTTGACCTTTTTGCCTTCGGCGTTTGTTCTATAGGTGATGACGGTCTTGGTTCCGTCTGGATTCACTGTGATATCAGAAGCGGCAAACTCATCGCCAGCGTCGGCCCACGAGCCCAAAACAGTTGACGACATGTTGATTGTAGATGGTGATGAATGGCGCTGTGTTGAAAATTTCTATAAAATTTTGTTTTGTGGTTTACGCACGACTTGCCGCCAGATCAGGTGCAGGTCATTGATCGTTAGAGCCTGACAGCCTGACAGTCAAATCAATTGTCTAGCGGTAAAACATACGCCCAGGGGTCTCGAGGCTGCCAGATACATTCTCTTGCCGACCAACTTGCATCGGGAACTTTAGGCAAGATTCTATGCCACAATTTAATTAATCTAAAACTGCCCAACGGAGTTTTTTTCATCCATTTAGCAACAGAAGCGAGTGAATCACATCATTTTCATTAGTATCAGCCCTGTTACATTCAACGGGGTTTTCCCCTCGTTTGTTCCTTATTTTGACTAGAGTTCTGACCCTATACAATTATGACTCTAATTGATCTCCGCAGTTATTACGTAATACTATTCTCCACAATTAATTTTCCGCCCAGATCTTCAAGATGTTCAACTTGCGTTGCAACCCGAAACATGTCACTCAATTACCTCTCGAGAGCCAAAAAGATCCTCTGTATCGGCCGTAATTATGCTGCTCACATTAAGGAGCTTAACAATGCTAAGCCACAGCAGCCATTTTTCTTTTTGAAGCCGTCATCATCAATTTTGAAGCCAAACGAGGGTCCTATCTTGGCTCCAAAGGGTGTGGTGGTCCACCATGAAGTTGAACTTGCATTCACTTTGAACCGTGACTTGAAGAATCTACCAGCGGACTTCTCTCACGAGCAGGCTTTGGAAGCTATTGAAGGATATGCTTTGACCATTGATTTGACTGCTAGAAACGTCCAAGACGAGGCGAAAAAGAAAGGCTTACCTTGGTCCATTGGTAAAGGGTTCGACACGTTTTTGCCGGTGTCTGAATTTATTCCAAAAGACAAAATCAAAGACCCCTACAACGTAGAATTGGTTTTCAAAGTTGATGGACAAGTCAAGCAACAAGATAAGACTAACTTGATGCTTTTCCCAATCCATAGAATTTTAAGCCATATGTCTGCCATTATGACTTTGGAAAAGGGTGACTTGATTTTGACCGGAACTCCAAAGGGAGTTGGCCAAATTGTTCCTGGTAATCACATTGAGGCTACGTTGAACGTCGACGGTGAAGAATTGGCCAGAATCGAAGCCGATGTTGCTGAAAAGGACGGTCCTTATGAATATAAAGAGATATAGATATATAGAGCTTTAATCGGGGCCTTCCTTTGAATCACAATATGCAATTTGTATATTCGTCATTCGTCTCTAACTCTATCTAAATACTGGATGAGTCACATTCTCGGAGAGGTCTGTCTGTCTATCAAATAAATATTCCCTCTGGTGGAGGCAGAAATTGTCTTAAAACTATATTGGCCTCCTTAAACACCTGATGACTCAAAGCGTCCATGGAATAACTCTGCGCGTAGACCACCTCCTTGATACCACTCTGGACAATTTTAATTGAGCAAGTCAAACACGGACAAGTATTGCAGTACAAAACACTGTCTCCACCAATCCTGTCTCTTCCCGATTCTAGTAATGCATTCTCTTCGGCATGTAAACACAAACATGTCGAAAGCCCTGCTCCACTGCCTTCGCCTTTATTGCACCTAGGACATCCACCTTCATTACAATTGGTCAAGTGTCTTGGAGTCCCGTTGTATCCTGTGGCGATGACTCGATTTTGCCGCACAATCACGGCGCCTACTCTTCTTTTCATACAATTGGACCTTAATGCCGCCAAGTTTGCCAACCTCATAAAGTATGAGTCCCATGTCGGCCGCAATCTGGAGTAATTCAAAAGGTTCAATTCCGATAATTTGATGTAAAGATCCTTTATCGATCGAGAAGTGTTGACGATCTTGATCTGAGCTTGGTTATTGATTTCAATTAGCGGACTATTCGAACAGAAAAGTTGCTTATCATTTTTTTGTACAAACTCATTGAGAGACATTGCATCCTCGTCAATTTTCAATTTATATCTCTCGTACCGTAATGTCAACGGCGCGTCAATCGATACATGTAAAAAGAACGGCCTCTTTTGCAAGCTGTGCAAGACTTCTATATCGTCGATATTTGCCACCACGTAGTTCTGTCTCCAGTTCTGGGTTGTGAAATCCACTAGTTGATCCAAATTGTCAAAGTGCCTGTGTACATCGATTTGAGTATCATAGATCTCATTGCAAGACTGGTCTTCAAAGCCCTCTGATTCAGGAGTGGACTCCTCCAGACCATTATAGCTCAAGAGCTTGAATCCTTGGAAGATCAAGTATCTTGCCACCTCGGTCTTTCCCGATCCTGCTGTCCCTGAAATCCCTATCAACATCGTGAACGTTGTTGTAGCTGTGCGCTGAGCGCGTTATGTAGGTGTCTCGCGAACGTGAGCCCTGGTCGTGTGCTTATCCAATCCTCTACAAAGACCGATAAGGTTTAGCTACCATCCGGGACATACAAATCTCGGAATACGGTTCGAACTAACTTACATTCAAGTATTCAAGTAACTCCGATTCAATTCCTTGCTATAAGGAACCCTTGTTATTAGATTCACACCGGTGGTTTGAAATTGTCGTTTAAAACATCGCTTGCTACCACTAGCATATCCTCCAATTTTAGGGCATACTATTCGCCTTTTGCACCCGCCTGATTGCTAGGCTCACTACAATCAATGATATTCCACAGGATTTTATGGATAGCATTGCTAGGGATGCTTTGGGGTATTTCCAATGCATCTTTGTCGGCCGAAGGCACATGTGCCATGTATGGAAGTTGTGGAAAGAAGAGCTACTTTGGGGGTCAATTGCCATGTCCTACGAAACAGAAGGCAACAACCCCTACCAAAGACGAATTGCTGATGCTACAAAAGGTATGCGGTAAACTGTTTGACAAAACGTGCTGTTCTTTGGATCAGTTGAACGATATGGAGAGAAGCCTAAAGAGGGTGGATCCACTTATCAGTTCATGCCCGGCTTGTAGGAAGAATTTCTACGATTTCATCTGTGATTTTACTTGTTCGCCGAACCAATCTACTTTCATTGAAGTTACAAAGACTGCAACCTCGGTAGATACCAAACAGGAAATTGTCACCGAACTCGTTCAGTACGTTGATCCCGATTACGCCAAGGCTTTCTTTGATTCCTGTAAGAATGTCAAATTCTCTGCAACAAATGGCTTTGCTATGGATTTGATAGGGGGAGGTGCAAAGGACTATAAGCAATTTCTCAAGTTCTTGGGGGACGAAAAGCCATTGCTCGGAGGTTCCCCCTTCCAGATTAATTATTCCTACACGAAAAACGAACCTAAGGGCCTATACCCAAGAACTGGAGACATGAAGTCTTGTGATGATAAGCTGTATAAATGCGCTTGTTCCGATTGCTCTCAATCATGTCCTCAGCTTCCTTCATTCCATGATTTCACTCAGACTTGCCACATAGGTCCACTTCCTTGCTTCTCGTTTTCTATCATAGTCATATGGATCGCCCTAATCTTCGCATTGGGATTTTATCATATGTATTTGGCAAGACAGAGAAGGTTGAAGCTAGCAGATGACCCCGCCACCGATGCAACTAGTCTATTGATCAGTACGACTTCGCCACGTCCCCCTTCAAACAATTCATTCCTGCAAACGGTTATCTTTAATATTCATGAAATATTTGAAAGCATTGGGTTTTACTGCGCTAAATTCCCTGGAACAGTTATTGGCATCAGCGTGGTAATTGTTATCGTACTTTCAGCTGGATTGCTTAACTTAGAGTTGGAGACTGATCCAACAAGTCTTTGGGTCAGTCCCGAAGAACCAGCACTCAAAAACATGCAGTATTTCGAATCCAACTTTGGTGAATGGTTTAGAATTGAACAAATTATTGTTCATTCAAAAGATGACCAGCCTGTTTTAAATTGGGGAAATATCAAGTGGTGGTTTGAAAAGGAACTCGAATTAGAAAACATTAATGGTAATGTTTCACTTTCTGATATTTGTTTCAAGCCATTGGGAGAGACCTGTGGAATTCAGTCATTTACCCAATACTTTCAAGGAGATATCAGTTACCTTGATGAGAAAAATTGGGCAATGAACATCAAAAAATGTACCGATTCTCCGGTCAATTGTTTGCCAACCTTTCAGCAACCTTTAAAGCCAAACGTCTTATTTGACAATGATGATGTATTAAATTCGAAGGCTTTTGTTGTTACTATTTTGGTCAACAGCAATCTGAACGATGACGAACATACACGAGCAGCAATAGAATTTGAACATCTGCTCCAAGAATGGATAGCGAAAGTAAAATTAGAAAATACCAGGGTTGATATTTCCTACAGCACTGAGGTATCATTGACTGAAGAGCTCAACAAATCTACCAACACTGATGTTAAGATCGTGGTAATATCTTATATTTTTATGTTTTTGTATGCATCATTGGCGTTGGGAGGAAGGTGGCCTTCTCTCAATCTTGGATTCTTGATTAAGACTAGATTTCTGTTGGGTCTTGGTGGTATAGTCATCATCCTTATGTCAATTCTGTCTTCGGCGGGCTTTTTTGCAATCACAGGACTCAAATCCACTCTCATTATTGCTGAAGTTATTCCATTCCTTGTGTTGGCCGTTGGGGTAGACAACATATTCTTAATCGTCAATGAGCTAAGAACAATTAACGAATTGTTAGTAGACGCTTCAATCGAAACCAGAATTTCGTTGGCCATGAGAAATATTGGACCTTCATGTCTCTTGAGTGCAACTTTGCAATTTATCATGTTTATGATAGCTTCTACTGTGGATATGCCTGCAGTGAAGAATTTTGCATTCTATAGTGCCGGTGCCATTTTGATTAATTTCTTATTGCAGATGACAGCATTTGTGTCATTACTCTCTATTGATCAATCGAGAGTAGAAAGTAACAGGTTGGACTGTATTCCTTGGGTCCAATTACAAGAACCGCCAGCAAATGATTCAAAGAGCCAATGGAGCCTTGTGAATTACATTCAAGAAACTTATGCGCCATCAATACTATCTAAATCAGGTAAGAGGAAGGTTATTACATTTTTCGTTCTTTGGACCGGAATTTCCCTTAGTTTAATACCTAATATTGAGATGGGTTTAGACCAAAGAACTGCCCTTCCCCAAGGATCTTACTTAATTGATTATTTTGACTCCGTTTACAAATATTTAAACGTCGGTCCTCCAGTTTTCTTTGTCATGAAGGGTCTAGACGTTACCAAAAGAGAAAACCAACAACAGGTTTGTGGAAAGTTCTCTGCGTGTAACGAGTATTCTGTGGCTAATATTCTTGAACAAGAGTATAAACGAGGGGAAGTTTCTACCATCAAGGACCCTGCCTCCAGTTGGTTGGACGATTTCTTGGGATGGTTGAATCCAGCTTTGGATGAATGTTGCCGTGTAAAAAAGTCGTCGCCTTTGGAACTCGAGTTCTGCTTGCCTCGTACTCCATCCCGTCAATGTCAGCCATGCTACCAAGACCATAATCCTCCGTACAATGCAACCATGGAGGGATTCCCTACGGGGCCAGAGTTCATGAAATATTTCAACCAATGGATCCAAGAGCCCAGTGATCCATGTCCGTTGGGAGGTAAGGCTCCATATGATACCAGTATTGCTCGGACTAAAGAAAATATCACTGCCAGTTATTTCCGTGCTGGACATGGTCCTTTGAAGTCACAACAAGACTTCATTGTTGCCTACAAAAACTCACTACGTATAGTTGATGAGATCAAAAAATTCAATGATATTGATACGTTTGCCTTTTCTCCATTCTACGTGTTTTTCGTGCAATACGAAACCATTTTGAGAAAGACATTCACATTGCTTGGATCTGCGGTGGTCGTGATTATTGGGGCCAGTGCATTTATGTTGGGATGGAAACGAGCTATTGTTTTGGGTGGGATCGTGGTATCGGTGTTGATCCAGATGGGTGGGGTAATGTCTGTTGCGGGCATTTCCTTGAATGCTGTGTCATTAGTGAATTTGGTGATTTGTGGGGGATTCGCCGTGGAATTTGCAGTGCATATCACCAAAGCTTCTACCCATGCTGAATCAGTCAACTACGAGCGAGAATTCGGCACGGTCGAGCAGCCACACTCCAATGAAGTGCTAGAGTTGGGTCCTGCGTATCATGCCTTAACTACGGTGGGCCCCACCACAATTACGGGAATTACCTTAACTAAATTGATCGGTATCTTTGTGCTTGCCTTCACCAGATCAAAGATATTTGATATCTACTATTTCCGGATGTGGCTCGGACTTGTGGTGGTCGCAGCTGCTCACTCTCTATGTTTATTACCCGTGATTTTGTCCTACATCTAGCCCTATAGTGCCCAGCTGTCTATTAGAGTTCGCAGCCATGTCACGTGCCTTGCTTTCGGGGGAACATGTTGTCAGCTCCAGCTGCGTTAGCCAGCCCCGTCTGGTGCGGCGCAACTAACCGATACCCCGTTGGTCACGACCATTTTCCTGTTTAGGCAAGAAATTCTACTAGTTCGGCACCGGGGCAAGTTAGTGTGTTTTTCCCAAAATCCACAGCATTCATACTACTTTCTTTTATAGCTAGACACCATGTCTTCGTATACATTCAAATGGTAAGTTCTTATCCAATTGGAAGGGTGTTGTAGGGACCCGTTGGGGTCTCTTGGAATACATGCCCGTGGGTGACACGCAATCCTCGAGTAATTGCCACAGTATTTGATGAGGTGGCCCATCTCAGCACCTAACCCTCCGCATTCAGGGATACCCTCGTCGATTATTGTTCGAATTGTTTACTAACATCCAGGCCCAAGGGACCATCCGATGTTATTCTCACTGGTACTTTCGACGAATGGAGCAAATCGCTTCCTCTTGTTAAGCAAGCTGACGGCTCATTCGAGTTGACTGTCCCCCTCCCAGCAGACTTAGAAACCAACAAAATCTTGTACAAATACATTGTGGATGGTGAATGGCAAGTGTCCCAAACCCAACGTGTTGCAAGAGATGAATTAGGCAACGAGAACAATGTTTTGGAGCCATCCGACTTGGTGACTTTGCAATCTACTGGTACCAGAATACCCGAAGCGGGGGGCTTGGCTGTGGGTGGCGCTCACGCTAGTGCTGCCAAGGGTGACGTTGCTAAAGGTGACGTTGCTACCACCGTCTTGCCATCTGCTGAAGGTAAGGGTGCCACTATTGCCGGTGAACCAGGGATTTACGTTCCTACTGACCCTCAACACTTAGCAGCATTCAGGAATGTCGAGGATGTTGACTCCAGGGACTTGACTGCGGCTGAAAAGAAGAAACAAAAGAAGAAGGTGAAGCGTTCGCAATACAAGGCGAAGAAGAAGAAGAAGGCCGCCGAAGCTGGCGAAGCTGGCGATAACAATGTTGCACCAGTAACCTCCACTGCCACCGAGACCGACACCGATCCATCGGACGCTGACGCGGTCAAGGAAGTTGTCGGCAAGACTGGAAATGATGAGGACAAGACCACTATCGTGGATGTCCCAATCGCTGCTCCCGAAAACGCCAAGGCTGTGGGTCAAGTTCCAGTGTTAGAAAAAAGCGATGCAGAACAACCACCTGTCATTGCATCTTCCACTGAAGATACCCGCAAGACTTTAGACCCATGGGAAGGTAAGAAGCCAGAGGAAGAGGAGGAAGAAAAGGAAGCAAAGAGTGACGATAAGGACACTGCTGCTGCCGCTTCTATCCCAATTGTTGCTGCTGCTGCCGCTGGCGCTGCTGTTGCCACTGGCGCTGCTGTTACTTCTGGCAGTGCTCATGAAGCTTCTGGTGTGACTGAACAGCTCCCAGAAGTCAGAGCCTCAGGAAATGATACTCTTCCTGAAAGCAAGGATGCTTCAGCTACTCAGGAAGTCCCAGAAGCCAAGGAAATTGTCGCTCAAGGCTCGCAAGTCACTGGTGATGTTTCCAAGTCTGAGACTGTCCCAGAAACCTCGCACACTCTTGGTGGTGCTTCTGAAGCAAAGGACGCTGTTCCAGAGGTAAAGGAAGTTGTTCCTGAAGCTGCTGGCCTTGGTGTTCCAGAACCAACCATTGGTGACGATTTGGCTGCCACAGAACCTAAGGAAAAAGAAGTTGATGCTGCTCCTGTCTCTAAGGCTGCTGCCCCAGTTGCTGCTGCCGGTGCTGCTGGTGTTGCTGCTGGTACTACCGATGCTACTGATGCTACCGATGCTTCTGTCCCCGTCGACGATACGGTTGTGCAAGCTTCTGCTAAAGAAACTGCTGGCAATGCTCTCACTAAAGACAATGAATCGGAAGAGATTTTGATTGCTCAAGGCAAGGGTAACACCGATGATATTGAGGCCGCTATCGCTGCCAGAGAAGGAAAGGACGTTACTGTCGAGGAAATCAAGCCAACCGAATCTGAAGCCGCTAGAATGGCTAAAGAAGCCCACATTCCAGAGACCAAGACCGCTCGTTCGTCTGGTGCTGCTGCCACTACTACCACTGCCAATGCCAATGCCAAGTCCTCGGCTTCAACCAAAAGCAAGGACAAGAAGAAGAGAGGCTCTATCTCTAGATTCTTCAAGAAAATTTTCAGTTGAGTTCCTGGTTTATGTTCCTAGATCTTCATACCTCATGTTTTATTCCTGCTATTTTCACTTCCTTCATTTATCACCTCTTTTAATAGTCTCTTAATATAGGATAATCTAACGCTTTGTAGAGCAGGTATATTTTGCAACCGATATGGGCCGCACCTAGGGGCCATTGGTGGTTGTTTGCACCCACATGTGATACGACGTATCTACCAGTTTAGGTACATTTACATGCATGGAGGCGTACGTTTGCAAACCTTTCAAGTATCATAATCTGACATAAATCAGACAATTTCTAGCTATGGCACGCCTCCTATAAAACCTAGACACCCAGCCTGGCTGGAACCAAATTGAAGTCTCTATGCAGACAAGTTATCCCGTCCATAGTGTCTGACTCATGGTATATACTTACTGCACCACTACCTCAAATAAAGGTCCTTCCGCTATTACCGAGTGGAGAGGAGACTCACGCAACCTGCCTAATCTTGTTGCTGGTATAGTAGTGCGTGGTAGTGTGTCGTGCGTTTACCGATTAAAATTTCACGATGCCAGCATTGTTTATAGGGTACAGAAACTTTCCCTTACTACTACTATTCTTAACAAAATGGCTGAATTGAACAAGATTTTTGTTAGACCCTTATATGACGCTGAGCGTGAAGCCGTCGAAGAGCACTTTGCCTCTGCTGGTAAAGTTACCGAAGTGCAATTAATGCCCGGTTACGCCTTTGTTACTTTTGAAACCGCAGAAGAAGCCAACAATGCTATTGACACTTTGAGTAAGAGTGACTTCAACGGCCAAGAGTTGCTTGTGGAAATTGCTCGTGAAAGAAAGGAAGATACCCGTGGTAAATTCCGTGTTAAGGTTACCAACTTGCCAGACGGTACCGCATGGCAAGATTTTAAGGATTTTGTCAGGGACAAAACCACCACCACCCCAACTTTCGCTAAAGTTTTCAGAGATTACGACAGTGGAGAAGTTATTGGTGCTTTAGAATTCGGTTCTGCTGAAGAGTTGGAAAAGTCTATCCCATTGTTGGACAAGGCCGACTTCCAAGGTACTGAAATTAGTGCTGAAGAAGACACCACTCCATTTGTTCCTCCTCCTCCACGTAGAGGTGGGTTCAGAGGTGGCCGTGGTGGTTACGACCGTGGTGGATTCAGAGGCGGTTACGACCGTGGTGGGTTCAGAGGCGGCTTCAGAGGTGGCCGTGGCGGCTTCGACCGTGGTGGATTCAGAGGTGGATTCAGAGGTGACCGTGGTGGCTTCAGAGGTGGTGACCGTGGCGGATTCAGAGGTGGCCGTGGTGGCTACGAACGTGGTGGATTCAGAGGTGGCCGTGGCGGCTACGACCGTACCGACAGATACGAAGGAGGCGAACGTGGTGGATTTGAAGGCGGTGAAGACCGTGGTGACTTCCACAGAGACGACAGAGACTCCTACACCCGTGACAGATCTCCAACCCGTTACTAAGTTTAAGTTTAATTATTGATGAACTGTATCATGAATGTTTTGGTCGGTGTGTTACTATTTTAGAAATTGATTGTTCCCACGAGTAAAAGTGAAGATCCTGTATTGATATAAATATAAATTCTCTCTAAGTGTAATTGTGGATGTCGGAGGGTTTGGACATACTAGTACAAAAGTTGTGATATCAATGTTGATTTTAAGATTTTTGATTCTTTCCTTTATTTCTTTCTTGTCATTCTGAAGTATTCCGTTCATTAGGTTTCATTTACAGTTATTTTTCAAAATCATATTGACGTGCTGTGCTTGTTGGCTTTGATTAGTTACAACATATTCACTTCCCATATGTTTCTTTGTTTAATTCGTTTTGATCTGCTAGATATAGATATTATCAGCTTACTAAACCAGTTCTATTTAATTCTTGTTGTCTTAATAAATAATTATCGATAGGCAGTGCGGGTTCCGCGTTCCTCGTTCGAGATTGAATCGTAGTAGGACGAAGTCACCTAAAGTTGTCGAGATTGGCAGACTATAACTCAACTTATTTCGTGATAATTCTTGTATCAACTTCGCTCTGCTTTCTCAATACATTAGCTGCCATCAGAATTTCATCTCATCCTATCCAAAGCATCATGATTGAGTCCTATGGCCCTCACCCACTACAAACACTAAAGATCTTCAATTACGACCCCAGCAACTCCAAATCGGTGGTTTTTGTTCATGGTGGGGCATGGAGAGATCCCAGGAATACATTCGACGATTTCGAAGCCATGTGTACCTACCTTAAGAGCAACACTCGGCTCAATCTTTTCGGTATCAACTATCGCTTGTCTCCCGAAGTTAAGCATCCCCAACATTTGCTTGATACATGGAGAGCTATTCATCACATTGGGACCAAGTATCCGAGCGAGATTCTGTTGGTGGGACATTCTGCTGGTGCCACCTTGGTGCTTCAATTGTTAAATGCCAAAGACATCGCACCGGTACAGGGTAAGCTTGAAATGAACTTGGGCTCAATCTTTTTGATTGATGGTATCTACGATATTCCAAACCTTCTTAACGAGTACCCACCTTACCGCTCGTTTATTGACGAGGCATTCGTTTCACAACAGTCATATACCCAAGGAACTCAAATAGCCTGGACCAAATCACAGCCTTTTGATATCACCCCTTCAAAAATTTGGGTAGTACAGTCTTTACAGGATGAACTATTATCTCCCAATCAGACAAAGCTACTTCAACTGTTCTTAAACCACACCAGCGTCGACCATGAGATTCTCTTTGAAAATTGGGGTGCCCATGAAGAGGTATACCGTCGGCAGGAAGTTTCTGAATTCATAGCGAAAGCTATGGGAAATTCCTACTAGAGTACTTTTTCCTTGATAAATCATCTTGGACCGACCATACACCCCAAGCCATCACCTACACCTTTTCAACTCATTTTCTTGACATCATGTAGGCGCGCGACCTATCTGATCATCAAATCTTACTCGTACAAAGTCATCGATGGCAGTTACTCTTCTCTCGGCCACATGGTCACGAACGGTCTACAGTTGCTTAAGGCAGGTACGGCGGGCCGGGTTGCCTTTTACCAGATACGGGGGCCGCTCGTATGTGTCGGCGGTTGCAAACTCTCCTATTTCTAGCCCCGCAAAGCTATCGATACAAACCATGATGCACAATCTTCCTGTCAACGAGCTCCCTTCAAATTACGAACAACCACAACCTTCTGTGGATGACGAAATCATCATTGCCATGAGCTCAGGAGTGGACTCCTCAGTAGCAGCAGCATTATACGCCAAGGACTATCCCAATGTCCGAGGAATATACATGGCCAACTGGTCTCAAACAGCAAAGTGCACTGAGAGTGATTGGAACGATGTCCAGAGGGTATGTAAGTCGCTTGGAATTCCTTGTGAACGGGTAAATTTTGAAAGGGAATATTGGAACGACGTTTTTCAACCCATGATCCAAATGTATGAACAGGGGCTCACTCCCAATCCAGATACCGGATGTAACAAGTACGTTAAATTCGGGAAAATGATCGATCATTTGACAGAGAAGTTTAAGAATCAAGAAAAAAGGTGGTGGTTAGTCACTGGCCATTACGCAAGGATCATGAAGGATAAAACAACTGGAGAGTTTCATTTGTTAAGAGGTTATTCTCAAGGCAAAGACCAATCTTATTATCTTTCCTCCATACCCACAGATGTGTTACCCAGAATCCTTATGCCTATAGGTCATTATGTGAAGCCCATGATTCGAGAAATAGCGCACGAGTTGAATCTTCATGTTTCAAGTAAACCCGATTCACAAGGCTTGTGCTTCGTATCTCAAGAACAGAACAATTTCCGGGAGTTTCTCAATGAATACATTGAACCCAAACCTGGCAATATTGTCACGGAAGATGGCAAGGTCTGGGGTAGACATCAAGGGTTATGGCATTGCACAATTGGACAGAAATCAACGGTGTCCATGCCACAAGGGAACCCCGATTACAAAGGGGTTTGGTTTGTAAGCGAAAAGAATATCGCCACAAATGAGTTGATTATTGTAAGAGGAGGCAATAACCCCAAGTTATTCAAATCCAAGATCGAAGTAACTAATTGGGAATGGTTGACAGATGCAAATAAAATAACCGATGCCAGCGAACTCCTGTTACAATACAGATCATTACAAACCCCACTACAAGTGAAATACATCGAAACAAATTCATCAAACACATTCATTATTGAGTTGGAAAAAAGTGCTAGAGCGATGGCACCAGGACAAAATATTGTATTATACAAAAATAATCAAGTTTTAGGCTCAGGGATAATTGCCAAAACGATCCTGTAAATAGAATCACCATTATAGACACCTACCAAACATGTCACTGTAGAAACAAAAAATCAAATGAAGAACTGAACTGGGAAACCAATAACCGATGAAACTAAACTTGTACGCCATTCAAATATTCGTAATCTATCAGATCCTTAGAAGGCTGTGATGGTTGGATAAATCTTATCGCTTTCCACACCTTTTGCTTCCTTGGATTCACGTTCTGCAATTGTCTTTCTCAAGTATTGACACACCATTTCAATCATTTGTTTATGTACTTGAACATCAGCAATAGTCATTTCAGATTCCGGCCTCTTTGAAATGCTCAACTTAGACAACATGGCGTTAACTTCACTTTCATTACTTTCCGGTTCGGCTTCGGATTCGTTGGTCTCAGATTCACTTTCGCTGGATTCGGATTCGGAGAGCGATTCCGATTCAGAGTCTGAATCGGGGGAGTCTTCCAATGGTTGGCCCGACTTTTGGAAAGTAGAGACGCCACCGAATTCTTGAGTGACTGGATGACTGTGAAGATGAGAAGGATGGTTACCGTATCCCACAGGTCTATTAACTTGTGGATAGGATGGTGTGAAGTTGCTGCCTCCGTTGTGAGCATGACTGTAGGGGTTGTGTTGCAACCCATCATTGTACTTCGTACCTGATAATTGAGGCAAGTATGGATATAATTGTTGATGTTGAGGAGCTTGAGACACTGGTTGAGATTGAGGGTACTGACCACCCATATTTTGATATTGTGAATCAATAGAATTGGATAACGAGCTGAAAAACTTCTCTGCTTCGTAAAGGGACGAAGTGTTCGCGGATGCAAAAGCAGTAGCCCCATTAGCCGAAGCTTGCCCAGGGGCAGAGTTTACAGGCTGAGATTGTTGTTGCTGGTTCGAATGAATTTGTTCCTCCAAGTGATTCATTCTGTTGAACACATCTAAGTTATACTGGGCGTTGGATTCAGAAGGTCTCATCTTCTTGGTGCCGAAATCAGCTTCGTTCGAGCCATTGCCGCCGTTAGGGAAGTTAAACTCGCTCAAGATAGTGTTCACCACATACATGTTATCTTGGGCTGGGATAGAGTCACATCTTCTCTTTCTTGAGTAGGCTTCGTCTGGATGTTGAGCACCAGGATAATTGAACACGCCAGCATCAGCAGGATAGCTAACAGGGTAGCCGTAGCCTGAAAATTGGCCAGGGTATGGCAAGGCTATTTCACCTGGGTATGGCATCGTCTTGGCTCCATTAAGGTCCTTTGCTTCTTTTTGCATCTGTTTTAAAAGCAACTTTTGCTGTTTCTTCAACTTTTTAGGATTGTCATCGGCGTGAATCTTGGAATGCTTCTTCAAATCCTGGGGTCTCTTGAAACTCTTAGGGCACATGTCACAATGGAATGGTTTCAAAGGCACATGCACTCTTAAATGGGAGGTGATATGATCACGCTTGACGGTGTGAGTTCCACAACCGTCCCATTTGCAAACAAGGGACAAGTTATTAGAGGATTTGCGCCCAACATGATCAAGACATAAGTGGTCATATAATAACTCAGGGGTTTCATAGACAATGGAACAGTCGCCCCACAAACATTTAAATGGACCTCTGAGATCCTCTTCTCTGATTTTCTTGTAAGTCTTCTTGGGCTTAGGTTTTTCCTCGCCATCAGCAGCAACCTGTTGCGACTTGGATTCGTGGGTACCATTACCAAATATCGAAGAGTAGCCAGTAGATGGGTAGCCATACTGTTGTGAAGTGGATGGTGCTGGCTGGTGAGAATAGCCATGTTGCAAGTAGTTCTGTTGTTGATTGTATTCAGTCAGGTTACTGTGTCTTTTAGAGTCATCAAGAGGAGAGTTTGCTGCTGAGTTTGAAGTGAACGAGGAATGGGGACTTTCGTTGTTTGGTGGGGAGGAGGTGGAAGAACCTGCAGAAGAAGATGAGTTGGACTCGATTTCAAGGTCGATTTCTGACCCCATCATCTTGACTGGTCCGTCGTTCTGTGGCTTGTTTCCCGATGATGCGTTCAAGTATGATAACGGGTGTAAGTTGTAATTCATGTTTTCAGGAGGTTAGTGTATGAGATTTCTACCCCGTAACAGTCGATAAGCAGAGATATCGGAGGGGAAATTAACAAGGCGATAGTATTGAACACCACAAGGAGATGTTTATAGCGCTTCACTTTAGTTAGGCGGCTCGTATTGGTAGCAACCTTCTTTAATACAAAATGATAGTTAATTATCCCACGAGCACTTTACAGTTTTTATAAGTCATAGGGCCAAGAGTTTTCCAAAGGTAAAATGAGTCGGTCGTGCACACTGAATCATGCGTTTCATGGCGCCAAGAATTGTTCGGACGATATTGCTTTTTGTGGCTTGGAGAGTGGCTTAGTTACGTAATATGTATCGAGATCGGTTAGCCTACCCTTTAGAAATGGCGCGCAAAAAATTAATGCCTCCAGCCAGATTCGAACTGACGATCTCCTCATTACTAGTGAGGTGCCTTACCAACTTGGCCATAGAGGCAGGGTAGAAATCTCCTGGGGGTGAGTCGAACACCCGATCTCAAGATTACTCTGAGTTATCATTACAGTCTCGCGCCTTAGCCAGCTTGGCCACCAAGAGTGATTTCTGATGTTGATCCTCAGCATTTCACCTTTGGGTGTTTAAATTTATGAATTTTCTACTAATCCAATGCTGTGAATTAATCCGGTTCAACATGATGCCTGAATGTGTGTCAGTTGATTCTGTTAACTTCAATGGGCTAACTATGAAAGTTCTGGTGACATATCTAGGGCATGATTTCAGTTCATATCCAACTCATGATCCACCAAATCCCAAGTTATTCCACTTGCTCCGACCACCTCTTTCAGCTACATTCAGGAGTGTTTTTGTGTGTGAATCCCATCGCTATATGCTTTCTTGGCTTTCCGACTCCAAGGGAAACGGGGCTTAGTAAAAAGGTACTGCCCTTACGATAAGCTAAAATGCGCTAATCTCAAGATTTGTCCACATACCTGACCACATGGCGTCATTGATGTGTATCTTGTTCGTGGTTACTGCGTTGGTTGTATATGCAAAACAACACCAAAATGTAATTGACGGAGATTCAATTGGTCCTTCTACGCCGTAAGTGGCCAAGACTTCCTCCCCAATATGAATCTACCTCCATTGTCATGTCAGAGATCCGAATAAAATTTACTCACTACAAACGAACCAAACCCATTTACAATCGTCGGTTTAATATCCTCTCGAACATGTTAAAAGCACTTTACGCTGGATCGAGGACCGCTCCCCGATAGCAAGAGTTATTTACATTCTTCAATACCGAGCCGCGTTAGCTAGGTCCGACCACCCAGAAAATATCATATGATGTAGCAAAAGAAAACCAATTGCTAGCTGAAACTCATCCCACACGAAGAGTGTAATACGTGGTATGCTATTTGAGGGGTTTTAAAGCTCTTTTGAGCGTATCTCTGGTTCCAGATTTTCAGTACCTGGGTTGCTCCCCTTTCTTTGATTTGAACGTTTGCCCCAAATTACCTAATGACTTACTAACCTCCATAGCTGTACCCCATAACCAGATCATCACAAGGACGATATGACTATCCCTGAGGTACCACACAATCAATATGTCGACACAAACCACGACAGATAGCTCTGCAAAAGTAAAGGCAACGGCCTCCGCCAGCAAGGTTCCTGATCAAAGACAAAAGAAGCCTCCCGTCAGGTGGACTAATGATACGGTAGATAACGAGGACATGAATAAAAAGAAGAAAAAAGTGACCCAGTTTCATCCCGAAAAAGAGTTCGATGAGAAAGAGGAACAACTAAAGGAAAAGTCACCGACGCCAGAGTCGTCTTCGTCTGATGAGTCGGATGGTTAACGTTACCCAAGGCTACAGAATTGTTAAGTTACTATATATTAAACTCTGACCGGAAATAGATTATGCACTATTGAGATGATCTCAATCATAGGCGTATTGACAACAAATATGCAAGTATAGAATAGAAATGAATGAAAGGCAATTAAATAATGTGCAGAATGGAAATGATTGTACCTGGTCAAAATATGACCATATACTATGCAATAGGGGCTTAATGGTCCAATAGTCGTCAATGGTTTTTGTTGTAGGACTATTCAGGATTGGTGATCTTCAAGATTCTGCGAGAGTAATCAACATCGTCGTTCAAGGTGTTATTACTGGTGTTATTGCCGTTCAAGAACATGGTACGAGGGTCTAATCGGGTGTCCATTTCGCTGATAGGGAACATGGAAAGATCATTGTGATCGCCTTGATTGTTTGAAATCAACTTCTTTTTGGAGGAGCTTCTTCCGACTCCATTAGAGTCGTCAGGATTGCTCACTCCGGTCAACACTTTGACCGAATTGAAGATTGAGCTGATAGATTTGCTTGAATTGTCTCTTTTCAACGGGGTATTAGATCCAACTGACCTGGTTGAATGGTGAGCCGAGCCAGCAGCAAATACTTTGGCATTGCTAACAGACTCATCTGACGAATACCGATTTTCCTCATCGGTAAACCCATCGTGTTCTTCATCGCCGTTTTTTCCGCCACCGCAGCAACAGCAGCAATACAAGAGCGCTGTAATCAACCCAATGGCCACAATACCGACGGCGGTAAAGGTTCCAGCCACCTTTCCCTTAGAATCGAAGAACGAGCTCTTCGATTGGGGAGAAGAAGTCAGTGACAGCGACAGGGTCAGTGAAGACGACGCTTGGGCCGTCGAGCTGGGCGTAGGAGTAATGTATTTTGTTTCCACAAGCTGGGTTTGTGAATTTCCGGCCTCGGTTTTGATTATGGTAGTTCTGCGGATCTCTTGAGAAGAGGATGACGAAGATGAAGACGATGACGAATCGGAGTCGCTTGATGGAGATGATGACGAGGCGATCTTTGTTACCAACAGGGTACTTTCGACGATACTGGTCTCACTGACAAGTTCAGTATGGGTAACACCATTGACAACACTGGAGGATACAGATGAGGTGGTGGTGGTAGAGGACGAGGTAGTAGTAGTTAAGGACGAGGTAGTTGGGGATGACGATGAAGATGATGATGATGACGAGGTAGAAGTACTGGATGAGCCGCCTTGGGTGCCCGAAGGGTTCCCTACTACCAAGTAGCCGTAGTATCCACTGCCAGCACAGTTTTCCTGACCAAAGCCAGGACAAGGATTATTGCATTTGTCCGTCGAGACAGTGGCTCCGATCATGTCGTTGGAACACCAACAGTCGTGGTTCTGGAGGATAGCCACAGCATAGCCCTGATCCAGACAGTAATTTTTGCAATATCCATTGGACATGAACTGATTGGAGGTGTGGGATGTCCCGATGTTCTGGTTAGAACACAGGTCAAGACTGAGGGCCGACACCAAGGCGATATGAAGGAGGACCGACAAGAGCATGCTGGTCAGTGGGAAGGACACTGGTATTATAATTCACCCCGATAAGCTAGAAATCGGGATTATTCAAGGAGTGTCTCACAGGTGATTTTCGGAAGGGCTAATCCGTAAAGCAGATAGGTGAGATGAAAAAAGACCAGCGATAAGGAGGAGCTGTTGCACAGAAAATAATCCAATTTGAAGGGACCGTTATGTCAAGCCGGAACACCACACGATGATTGGCGACGGAGAAGTATTTGTAGGATTTTACCTCGAGGGTTCGGCACCTTATGTTGAATCCAATCCAAGACGTAAATTCGAGGCAGGGCAGTGTTCAAGACCTACGCTTGAGGCAATTATGGCAGTAGAGTAGAACAAATGAAAAAAAATATAAAGAAAAAGAAAAAGAAAAATAAATATCGGTACAAGTGGTCTAGCAGCCAAGGGATTGCAGATTTGAATATCCACCACTATGAAAGGAGCAATTGGTTGGTCCTGGCTACAGGAATAAGGGGGTAGGGAAGCAAGGCCCACCTAATGATGCCATGAATTAAAAATAGATTGGCGGCGTGCGCCTTGGATCTAAGAATGGGGCGCCGATGGGGATGATGGGGGCTGACAGTGGAAACCACCAGGGAGAGGTCCATCATTTGGGGGAACGAACAGCGCTACCACCTGTGGCCCATAGGAGGAGGGGTTTTGCCCATCATCCAGTTCCTGAATGCGGGTCTTCGGAACCCGGACCTCGTGTAAACTTCCATTGTTTGCTCACATGCAACACCGCTGATTAACCAGAGCGATGAGTAGGGGGGCAGTGAAGAGGGGCAGGCAGCTGCGGTGAAATTTCAGGCGAAATGGGTTCGAAAACTGTTGATGTTGGTCATCACCTTGGCCGTCTACTGCTCCTCCTGTTTCATCACATGCTGAATCCTGGACGCTAATCTCTGGGTACTGGTAATCCTGGTCGTGATAGTAGTATTGTCTCAGACTTGCCTTTTGCGGAAGTGTAATAGATTGTGTTTACATATTTTATAGAAGGCCGCGCGCTCGTAACCATTGCTACGATATTCTTCCGATTTAATGGGACATTTTACTGTCCTTAGTAATATGCTATGGCTATATTGGGGTCGGTAATCTATTGTTCGATGTGCGGAGAATACTTGGTACCGGTTAAGTCCAAACCCCCAGCAAACATGGATTTATGTATATACGTTAATCGTAATAGTTTGGCAATGCTGCTAGCTCTTGTGCTTCGAAAATTCCTCTATCTGACATTTGCTTGCGGGTATGTTCATCTATCCCTTGAGAAAGTCGATCGACTCGATCTCTTACTCGTGCGCTCTGGTATTTTTTCGTTTGCCTGGTTCGATATTGTGCCTTATACTCAGCAGGAACCTCTAGTTGCGGCATGTCATTCAACCCATCCAATAATGGCATCAGAGCACAAGGCCCGGATTTGTACGTGGGTGCAAACGTTAAGTCTTTTTGTAGTTTGCCCCACACCTCCAATTCAGGTAACCCTAGGGCCCTATCTAAAGCATCAAGGGCCCTATTGTTTGCATTGTAATATTGTATTTTAGCTTCGATGATGTCCATTGAATCTCCCACAATTCTTCGGATAATTTTGTAGTTCTCCGGTAAGGATTGCTTCTTGTTATCATAGTAAACAATTTCCTGGGGTAGATTCAATTGCTTGGTAGCCTCATGGATAATAGCTCGTATCAAAAACGCCGAGGATTTCACGTTGTTGCACTCTATAAGTTCTTCAATGATATCCTTAAACACTCGTGTCGTACTGAACCGCTCTTGAACTTTAGGAATCAAATTGAAATAAAAGCTTAGCATTAGGTACGGCTTAACTCTCGTAATATTTTGGTTCTTTCTTATTCCTTCAATCAATGCCTTGATGGTATACTGATCCACAGCAATACCATCATCATTTAAAAATGACCACAACTTCTTTAGCTCACCAGTGTCTTCACCATTGTTCTCAAGCCTGAGATTCATCGCCCTATGATGTATTACTTTATTAAGTATCTTGCTATCCTTATGCCACGTTTTATGAATCAAATCGACGTTGATGAAATTGATGAGTTCTGAGGTATCCTTTGTCGTGCTAGAAAAGTCATCGAGAATCTTTATTATCAAGTTCTTCAGAACCGGAAGCTCTAGCAGTTGGATTTTGGTAAGAAATATTTCTCGAAGGAAAATATTGTTAATGGCATCGTATACACGATTGTAGGTAGACAAATTTATTTCGATGTTCATGTCTCGACATAACTTCAAATATTTCATTATGATCTGATAGGTGTTGGTATTGGATCTAATTCTGGAATGGATCTGGCATAATTTGAGTAAGTTGTTAATTGTGTCTATGTTAGGTCTATGGCCATCTTTGTTCATGACAAGTAACAACTCTCTGGCAAACGAACTTTGATGCTTGTCGTATCCAAAATATTTTATGAGGTAATTATATGTGTGGACCGATCTATAAGGTTTGAACTCGGTATTGGTAAGTTTATGAGTGTATAATAAAATCTGGGGAATCAAGCCTGTTATTAATGACAGCGAGTTCTTATAATGGAATTTGACGTGGGTCAATATATAAATGTACTCTTGAAAGTTCTGCTTGGTTAGGGGAGATGGAAATGGTGGAATTTCCTCGAAATAATCTGACGGCCATTGAGTACGGATTCGGCTACTTTCATATTCTTGTTGATCTAAAAGGTGATTTTTGCTAAGGCTGTTATCTTGGGTTGCCCCCTTGAGTTTTACTGGAGTCATACCAATCAACATGTCCATCATTTTCTCGAACAACATCCGGTCCTGTAGGAAGAAAGTATTAGTGGATTGAGAGTTGGATTTACGGCCCCAATTAACTGTGGCACTATCGTCATCGTAGGCTGGCAAGTGATCATTAAATATCTTTAGGTTGGGAATTTCTAGAGGCTCGAGAAAGTCCCGGTACAATTTGGTCTGAAATTTATGAAAATATTGGGAAGAAGTATCGATCTTAGGTGTGCTCAACTTGTTGATGATCTTGGGTTTGTGTGTCTTGCGGCTGGGCTTGAGTTTCGACGGTGACGCCTGGCTGCTTGTGAAGGACTCTATTTGCCTGGCCGATCGTCCGATACGAGAAATCGTATCTCGTATGGAATTCATATAGCCCTGAAGGGTCTGACACTATAGTTCCGAAAACTTTTTTGGTGCCAAAACCAGTTCGGTAACGTGATGTTGGATCACGTGTACGAGAATCCGACGCCGCCAGTTTTTCTCATTAATTCAGTTTTTAGTGATGACATAGCATCGTTCCTGTCAGCATGTCTTCACCACAAAGAGAAGGGTTCAGTATCCCAGCATCCATCTCCCACGCTGCACTTGGTCAAGTGACTAACAAGTCCTTGGGTGTGAAGTACAACTGTGCTCAGTGTGCTGCTTCGTTTTCGTTATCCAAGAACGACGCCATCAGATGTAAGGAATGTGGTCACAGAGTCATTTACAAGTCCAGAACCAGAAGGGTTGTGCAGTTTGAAGCTCGTTAAGTCAGTCGTCTTAGGGCCGATGTTGTCAACTTACACCGTCTGTGATGGGGGATCTGTGCTGGTCATTCTTCAAACATGAATCACGTAAGTGGTCCCGGCTATTGTGGTTGAAGAATACGGTTATAATTGTGAAACAGTATCCTCTAGAGCCCACATGTTGCCTATAGGGGTAACCAATATGTATTATAGAAATGAACGTTTATCTTGGATACTTGTAAATCTCATGAGATGGTGATGATTTCACCAAAAGCAGAAAATTTGTAGCGTGCAATGAATATGGATGAGATCAAGTGTGGAAGAAACCAATGAAAGAAGGGGCTACTTAGAACTAAATTGTAGATCATGACGAAAGAGTGTCTTTCATTTTATTGTTTTTTAACAAATATTCACAAAATTTCAATGATTGACCAATTACTAAATTAGTACCTAAGCGTATCAGAAAATCAGAGCCAAAACATTCAATTTTCCAATTTTCCTTTTCAGTACAAATAAATGGAAGTACATATGGCCCAAATTAAACCGTTACCATTGGTTTTCATTGGAAAGTGCCTATTTTACGCAACAGGTCAGTTTAAGTACTAAATTTCTCAACAGAAAGGTCCCTTGGCCCAGTTGGTTAAGGCGTGGTGCTAATAACGCCAAGATCAGCAGTTCGATCCTGCTAGGGACCATTCTTACCAAGGGCGTGTGGCGTAGTTGGTAGCGCGTTCGCTTAGCATGCGAAAGGTCTCCGGTTCGACTCCGGACTCGTCCATTTTTTTGCATAATTCTTGAATATACGGCAAGCTACTATATTTATTTCAAGTTTGCCAAAGGCATTATAGACGGTCTACCATGAGCACATTGAAACGGCAAATGGCATTGCTGCAAATTTTTTATCAATGTTCTCATATCTTCTTTAGTTAGTAAATCGCCAAACATAATTGAAGAACGACACGCCTTCGAATTGATCAAAGATACAATAACTTCAGGAAGATGTCTTACCATACTAAACCACTCTTCACTAGCCATGTTGATTTCGGTTTGCTTAATATCATTTTCCAAATCGTATAGATGTTGAATTAATGAGCGCTTCAACGTATCAACATCCAATTCTCGTTGGAGGATCAAGTGTGGCAAATGGGTGATGTGAATTCTACCATCAATGTGATTGAATCGAATGCCGAATGAATTTAGATTTGTTTTATACAGTTTGAATAGTTGTGCTTCCTTTAGGGACACTGAAAACTTAGGAGGGTTGGGAAGCTTTAACAGAATATTAATTTTTGGATCCAATACTTGACCAATGAAATGCTTTAATAGGTGCTCTACTCTTACTCTTTCATCACAAGCATGTTGATCAAGAATCACCAAAGATTCGGATTTCTTCTCCGAATTCAGTTCTTCGGTATTGTTTTTGGTCTTGGCTAGAATGAACTTTCTATCGATCTGTCCCACAATTTCGCAATCCCACAAAAGATCTTTTCGACTGACTTGAGAGTTCGATGGAAAGCTTGTAAATCCAAGGTCATGCATATCCAATTGTAATTCCTCATTATTATATTCACATGAATATTCACATTGCGTATTAGTATTAACGGTTTCATGCATCTTGTGGTACTCAATCGGTATTTCATTAAAGTTTGTAATCATTGGAGAACGCGTTAATTGCTGATATGGTTGATTAAAACTCCTCATAGGAGAAAGCCTTTTGATTGGCGAGCTTGAAGCAGAACGGAGTCTCTTTCTAGACGGTTCTGGGCTTAAGGTTATTCTGTCAAAACCGCTTGTATCATAGCCAAGAGATCTTAAAAACAGCTTTAATACACCTTGAACCATCTGAAAAATATATTCAATTCCACCAAAATTATGATTTTGCGAATGAAGACTAATCATGTCTTGAACCAGGAGCGAACAGGAAATATTCATTAAAAATACGGGAAATTTATATGGATTTCTTTTGGATTTTGTAGGGCTTACCTCATTGGATTCAAAGCCTGCATCAATGAAAATCTTATTGATTGTAGCTCTTTGGGCAGAAGAAAGTACGATGATGTGACCATTCAATAATATGTACTGATATGACTTCGAAGTTACACATGATTTACCCACAATCCCTTTAAGGGTATAATTTTTAAAACTGGCACTAACGGTCTCGAAAGATGGTAAAATCGAGTGGCCATACAACTGGCGGAGTGTCGATGCGTAAATGTTCGTACCTTGGCTCGTGAAGTTACAAGAAACCAATTTGTCTAGCCCCCCAGTAAGATGGTTTGTTTTGAAAATGTCGATTTTGGTTTGCGGGTTTTTGGCAAGAATACTTAAAATAACACACTTTATACGCTCAACTGTCTTGAATTCTGGAATATCCAATTGTTGCTTTTTACGAACTGGTATGCTTGAAAAAAGATTGGTAACAGTCATTACCGTTCCACCATCACCGAGAGGGTTGATATTGAAAAAGTCATTGGCAGTACTATGGACTTCGTCCTCAATGACCTTGTAGACCGACCCATTCCACCATTTGAAAGTTCGGTTATTCTGTTTCGATAAAATGGTGAGATTGCCTGCTGATCTCAAGGAATGAAGAGCCATCCCATGGAACCCAAATGTGGGGATGGTTTGATGAAGGGATTGTACATTCGAGGTGAAATGGCGGTTTCCGACGTTCTGTAAGTCTTCGTAGCTCATCCCTCTTCCCGTGTCCTTGACGAAAATGCTGAGTGACTGGAAGTCGATCTTGACCGTGATCTCAGAGGATTGGGCATCGGCGCTGTTTTCCATCATTGCCCGTATGGCTTGATCGAACGAATTAATCACCACATGTGACTGGATTAGATCTCTTACCGTATTATTGAGAGGGGTTATAGCTGCATTCATGCCATTCCAGCACGGCCACTAATGTCTACTGGTAAGATCAAATCGCAGAAGTCTGCGCAACAAATTGCACTACCCCAGACAATTTAGAAGAGTTGCAAATTACAAAGTTTGTGGACGACTGTTGAGAACATGGTCTATTAGCATTTCTATCATACGTATAAATATAATTGGATCACCATAATGTCTTAAGGTGACCGATGAGCCCTTTTCCTTGGTTTCTCTTGGCGGCATTAGGTAACGAGAGCCAGAGCACTAAGACAGTGGAAAACATGACAATGAAGCAAGGCAACAACACATAGGCACCGGCAAATTGGGAAATCAAGCCGATGATGAAGGGAAAGATTGCTCCGCCCGATGATCCAAAGGCGGAAGTGATCGTTAAAGAAACCACCTGGATTTTCCGGGGCAATAAACCTTCCAGGGCGACATAGGTAATCATTAAGGGATAGATTGGACCGATAAATATACCGCTCAATGTGATAGTGGCGATCTCTACCCCCAAGATTGGAATCACCCAAGTAAGCATTACGAAGAAAATCGAAAGTACTGCAAGAATAGCGTTCCCTCTTCGAGCTCCCGTCAACCTGTGCATCGCATTGGTCAAAAGGATTCTTCCCAAGGTCAATCCAAACCAGTAGCCCGAAGTGACATAGCCGATCGACGCCTTTTTGTGATGGCGGTAGTCACGAAGGTATGTGGTAGTCCATCCTCCCATGGCAACCTCAGCTCCTTGGTAAAATAACACAAATAATGAGTTAATCCAGGTAACTTTGTTTTTAAGAGCTTCTTTCATCAAATTCTGAGAATCCAGAGCAGACGTGGTTTCTTGAGGCTCGAACTGTTTCAATTCATCTTCTCCATAGGCAAACGCAAAGTATGCGTTGATGGAACAAACGAACATGGCCACTGCCAATATTACGTAGAAATAATGCCATTTTACTCCCGATTCAACAAATGCAGTGGCCACCAATGGAGATACCGAGGCACCCAACCCGTAGAGTCCATGGAAATAGCCCAAAGCCACAGAGGAATTGTCGAAGCCACTGACGAACACATTAAGCTGCGAGACAACGATTCCAGTACCAATACCGGAGAAAAAGAACCCAACCACAGTTAATGGATAATTGGCATTTATAGAGACCAACACGGCCATAATAACTGTGGACAAGCACCCAAAAGCCTGCGATTTTCTCTTGAGGGTTTGGTGAATTCGATTGGCAAGCACTGCTACCAAAATGTATCCTATAGAATTGGACAACCAAACCAACGCTCCTTTCGAATATGAAAGATTGTACTCGAGTTGGATATAGGGCAAGAGGACACCAACCGACCCGTCACTGAACCCCCCAAAAAATGCCCAGAGGCATGCAGTGAAATACCGGTATAAGTTCCTACGTGGGTAGGTGAATGACATCTTCTGCGGTTGAGGCGATTCTCCCAGAGACTCAATATTTTCTTCACTATCTTGTGATATCTCGAATTGTTCCATAGTGGTAGAGTGGCCCATCCTGTCGAATCTTTCTTCACCAGCAGTCAAGTCTCTCTCGCTAGCACGGTACTCCATGGGGGGCCTCCTTTCGGGTTTAGTTTGATGGTCGAAGTACGACATCGTAGAAACGTCAACTTCCTCATGGGGAGTCTCCACCACTTGGCGAGTAGTGGTGGTGGTTTTCACAGAATCTTTCTTGGTGTCGGACATGCCAGAACCACCAGCACATCGCCAGGAATTTATATCCTGCGCATCGAGATCAGACGTGGGGTAATTCAGTTATAGCTTCCGAATACAGAGATGCTTCCGGGTACTACACTGTTGCAGCCACCGCCCCGCCTCGATGTTTATCCCGGTGATTTGAAATGCCCATCTATGCACCGAAAATTACGCCGTGCGAATATGGTGAGAGCATGGCTCAAGGGTCCACGACGGTATGCGGCAGCGGAAAGTTCGTATTAACATTGACACGGGGCGTATCCTTGTGGGGTTATCCAATGGTCATGCTAATGTCGATTTTGGATACCATTCGTCAATCTGACTAATGCAATATAGGTGCGTGGTGTTTTCGGTGTTCTCGGGAAGGATGTACCTTCTTCCGACTGCGACCGTTTTAATTCCTTGCGGGGTGCATACGCAAGTAATAACCGTTAGTGTACAAGTCGACCCAGGCTTCGGCTATAAGAACCGTCATTGGAACTCAGAGTATCACTACTCGGAGAAATTGAAGAGAGTGGTGTATTCTACCGTTCTGTAGCTTGGTGTTGTCTTTTCTCCCAAGGCGGGCCGATTACAAAGCGTATGGTCCCATACGGCTGATGATATCCAGATCTCTGAGGAACTGAGAAATAGACTTGTTACAAATATCACCCCCTATAGATCGCTGAATGATACGCCATCGAATCACTGGCTGGGACACCACATCTTGGTGTTAGAAACCCTTTTTTAGGCTAATGGTTGCAAAACCTCTGACCTGTACACAACCGAACAAGGCAAAAATTTGAAAAAGTTTGAGATCACATCACGGTAATATGGCCAAGAAGGACAAGAAGTCCAAAGAGGCGAAGAAGGCCAGAGTCGCCGAGAAGCAGAAGAAGAATCAGGCCAAGGCAGAAATCAAGGACAAAAAGCTCGCCAAAAAATTAGGAGAAGACGAGGACGATCAAGACATCGATGAGATCTTACAACAATATGCCAAAGAACAGGAACAGTTTGAAGCTGTCCATATTGACGTCACAAATAGGCCGTCAAAGAGATTGAACCCAACATTGGTGGCCAATCCCACCCATGGAAAGAGAGAATTGATATTGTTTGGCGGTGAAAGCACCGTGGGTGGGCGGGCACATTTCTACAACGATCTTTATTCCTATACCATAGATAATGACACCTGGAGAAAAATCACTTCCAAGAATGCCCCATTGCCCAGATCATCCCATGCCATGTGCTCACATCCGTCTGGTATCATGTTAATGTTTGGAGGTGAATTCTCCTCGCCAAAGCAGTCCACTTTCTACCATTATGGAGATACTTGGATTTTGGACGCTGACACTAAAGAATGGACCAAAATCGACCAGAAGAAGGGTCCCAGTGCCAGATCCGGTCATAGGTTGGCGGTATGGAAAAACTACATCATTTTGTCGGGCGGTTTCCGTGATCTTGGTACCTCCAGTACGTACTTGGATGACATATGGTTATTCGATATTACGTCCTATAAATGGATCCAAGTAGAATTTCCTCCTAATCACCCTATTCCTGATGCAAGATCGGGGCATTCGTTTATTCCATTTGCTGACGGTGCGATCTTGTACGGTGGCTACTGTAAAGTGAAGGCGAAAAAGGGTTTGCAAAAGGGTAAACTTTTGAACGATTGCTGGATTTTGAGAATGAAAGCAGACCCCAAAAGTGTGAGGTTTGAAAGAAGAAGAAAACAAGGTGCCACTCCATCACCAAGAGTAGGATGCTCATTGGTGTATCATAAAAATAGAGGAATTATGTTTGGAGGGGTGTATGATTACGACGAAAGTGAAGAACAAATTGAATCCGAATTTTACAATCAATTGTACTCTTACCAGATAGAAACGAATAGATGGTACAATTTGACGTTGAAGCCAAGAAGAGCCAAGAAACAGGCATCCAAAGAAGCCAAGTCGCGTGATGAGGATTTGGAAGATATTTTGAATAGTATCTTAACTAAAGCCAAATTAAACGATGAAGATGAAGCAGATGAAGGAGGAGAAGAGCATGAATTATCCCAGATTGAAAAATTGAAGCAATTGGAAGAACAAGAAGAGAAGGATGTCGATGCCGTTGAATACCCAATGATGAATCAGTACCCACACCCTAGATTCAATGCAACTACGTGTGTTGTGGACGATTCTTTATACATTTTTGGAGGTCTTTATGAGAGAACTGATTCCGAATATAATTTGGATTCTTTCTACTCTATTGATTTAGGAAAGTTAGACGGGGTCAAAGTGTTCTGGGAAGACTTGACCGAATTAGAGCAGGAAGAAGCTAATTCGGATGAGGAGGATGATGACGATGAATTTGATGAAGGCGACGATGCTGAGGATGACAATAGCGAAGGAGGTGACGACGAAGAGGACGAAGAGGAGCCAGAGGAAGAAGAAGAAGATGAAGAGGAGGAGGAAGAAGAAGACGAGATTCCCGATCCAAGACCTTGGTTGCCACATCCTAAACCATTCGAGACTTTAAGAGCATTTTATGTTAGAACCGGGGCCCAGTTTTTGGAGTGGGCAATTTCAAGTAATAGAGACGCTAGAGGAAAGTACTTGAAGAAAGCATCATTCGACTTATGTGAAGGGCGATTCTGGGAAAGAAGAGAACAGGTGAGTATTGCTGAGGATAACTTGGAGGAATTGGGTGGTGTTGGTGAAGTCATTGAGAAAGACAGCAATAAGGTCACCAAGAGAAGATAATACTTAGTCATATAGAGTTTAACAGTTTAAAGCATTACACATTTAGTATTGTCCCGTTCTATGAAATTTTATTAAATTATAATGTACAAATAGTAGAGCCCTAGGCTATGCAAAGTGAATGCCCACTTGATGGAATGCGTATAAGAGTTTCAAGAAATCGGTTTGATCCAATTTGGCAGCTCTCTTATCAGAAAATCCCGTTTCAGTCAAAACCTGTTCAATTTTGCCCTTAACCACTTCAGTCATGTTGGCTTTGTCATCGACCATAGCATCTTCATTGGTGGCTAAAAATGTCTTGTAGTTTTTCTCCAATATTTCAATGACGTTATGAGACTTAAATCCAGCAGCAATGGTTTTGTTTTTTCTCACAAAGCAGATACGTAACAAACCGTCCCATTCGTTGAAATCGATGTTAGGTCTTGGGGTTTTCACTTCTATACGTACCACCGACGATTCAACTTGTGGAGGAGGACGGAAATTGTTCTTGCCGACTTTCATGATATGAGTGACATTGGCCCACATTTGAACATTTGCAGATAAACGACAGTATAGCGAGTCACCAGGACGAGCCAACAATCTTAAAGCAAATTCACGTTGGAACATCAAAATGCTCACTCTGGGAGGTCTTGGTTGATTTAACAATTTGAAGACTAAAGGAGATGAAATTTGGTAAGGAGTATTGGAAATACAAACGTCAAAGTAAGGCAATTCCGTTTTCATGAAGTCTCCCAACAAAATTTCCAACTTCTTCTGCTGGGGAGTACCGTGAACTCTCTTGGTTAACTCTGCAGCCATACGAGGATCCATTTCCACAGCAACCACCTTCTTGGCCTGTTCCAAGATCTTAACTGTCAAGTTACCGGTACCTGGACCCACTTCTAACACTGTGTCACTAGGCTTGATAGCAGCTTTATCCACAATACCCTGGGCTACTAAGGGATTTTTCAAGATGTGCTGGCCCAAGTTGGTATTGAACTTGAAGACTGAGTTCATGTGCTTGTCTGCGGAAACAGTGGCTCCGCCGTTAGCGGCCGTAGAAAACTTCTTATTTGGAGCTTTGGGCATTGGATGAGATCTTCACTAAGATGATTCAGCTCTGGAGATGTCATCGCTAAATTTTGATGAGATGCCATCGCACGACCGTGCTTAGTGGCCGCCCTGCATACACCTCGGAGCGCGATTTGTGACCTCAGATCAAACCAAATTGGTTGCACATACAACCATTGTTTGGAATTAGACGAACTACCCTCTACCGTTCCAACCTTATACATTCCCGCAGTGATTACGATCAGATACACTCTGAAAACACGCGTATAGTCAGCCAAACGCCGCTCAATCCTAGCGCGTTTGTTTTTTTGCACAATGTATGGGGTGTGCAGCACAGTTACTTTATTGAGGTTTCACATTTAATTGATTGACATATATACTTTGGTCGGCCCCGAAGCCTCCAAGATCCCATCCCCCGACGCGGTGTAATGTCGGAAAGCCTAGCTCTCGAGCTTCTGGACGTTTCGTTCTCCTTTATGGATGTGGTAAATGTACCATCACCATCGGCACCTGTCAAACAATATGAGCTCTTCAAAATAAATAAAACCGTGGACGATTTGCACCAGTACTTGGAAGAGTTGATGGCAATAGTAGATGTTACTCATAGCCCCCAATACCCGAAACAATTGTCATGGTACCTGGATGGAAGAGATGTTGTTTTGGATATGATTCAGAAATTGGAGGACCTTGATAAGCTAGTGTCACAACTTTTGGAAGTAAACGAGAATATTGAAGATGCCAATGTTTCCACTTTGTTATATGAAAAGCTCGAGAAAATTACTCAACTTTTAGTGGACGTGAAAAAGCAAGTGTTTACCATTAGAAAATACGTCAACTTTGCCGTGCGTTATAATGAAATCGGCAAGATAGTTTTAGCTTCGTTGGAGCAAGAAGTAAAGAATTGTGCAACTCTATTCTCAACACTCTTCTATCAGAAACTATCTTCTTCGTCCCAATATGACCTCGAGTCTGTCATTTCCCAAATGCGCCTTAGTGATTTATCTTTTAAGACTTCCTATGATACCGTACAATCAATGAAGTTGCCCACTTTCAACTCTGAAGATGAAGCATTTTATGAAGAATATATTCTGCTCCTTGAAAAGCTTGACCCTCTCTCTATTTCTCTTGGAATCTTACCGCATCAAATCGAGGAGTTTAATATGATGTTAGGTTCGTCATTTCCCAAAGAGCGGTTCGAAATAAGTGTGAAGTTTGATAGTTTGATGAAGCAGTGGGAGAAGTTGAACACAGAGATTCTCACATTGAAAAAGAATTGTGTAGATAAAAAGTGGAATGAGTTGTTTGACTTCTTAATAAGCGAAGTGTATGAAAGATTGGATTATATTACGGTCGAAGGATCTATTTCGGAATCTCCAGACTCGAGTAATAGCTATACACTATGTTCAAGTGCAATAACTCTTATTAAGAAGGCACTAGAAGAGAATATTATTAATGAAAACTCATTAGCCTACAAATTCCAAAACGTGCTTTCTCCGAAATGGAATTTAGTCAATGAAAACTTGATGAATGCATGCACAACAAGGACTCCTAAATCACATTCAAACGCTAGTACTCCTAGAAATGATGCTCTCCATAGTGCTGAATTTATCGAACGACCCAGCACGCCTCAAAAGGACAGGTATGGATTTGGTATCAACCTAGGACTCGATGTCGAGACCACGACCATACCCATCAGTATTCAAAAGAAAGACAAGATTAAGGACATCGGCAATTACCGGTCCAGACGGTCGAGGCACTCATTACTAATTAACTGTACGCCTAGAAATGATGACGATAATGATGATGAAATCACACTAGTGTCCAAAACTCCACGTTATAGTTTGGATATGGAAAGATTGAACTTCAGCATTTCCAAATTGCGTGTTCAAAGCTTATCTGATCATCCTCCATTTGATGCAGAAGCATTTTTGACCAGACTTGTCAACAAATTGCCGCAAAAGCCTAGCAGATTGCCCATAATGCGTACCGACTATATACGCATAGGGTTGCCCAAAATTAGAAAGAAACGTATAGATAGACGGTCCAGATTGCCTTCAATCAGCCCTCATCATGTGGTATTTCAATCACCTCAAAAACTGTTAAAATCTCCGTTACGTGCCAGGAGGCAATCTTCAATTCTAAGGTCTCCAATTATGGACCCTCTCGCTTTCAAGCTGGCCTTTGAAAGTGGAGCACATGGCACTGCAGGAATCAGTAGACCACACAGATTTGTCACCCCACCATCGTTGTTATACCAAAAGATCCCTGCATTAAATTACAATTAGAAACATCATATCAGTGCGGCCATAGCAAGCAGATAGAAATAGTTCATTGCCCAGATCGACCGCTATAACAAATGGAGGCCGGTTACTTCGCTTGTCTTGTTGTGAAGTGATATAGTTACATCGTAACATCGTTACTTCGTTTATTCGTATTAGTATTTAGTCCCCGTTCTATTTCTTTTCATCCTTTCCTTTGGTCATAGTTTTACTGGTAAAACCATCCAAAAAGAAATCTCTTCCAAATAGCTTGTACATCCAACTATCCTTTTCAACCTTCCATTTTTCCGCTTCATCGTATTTCCTCACTTGTTGTCCCTCCAATAATTCGCCTTGCTGCACTTTTTTGGTGGACTTTCCTTCGAGTCTTCGGTACATTTCAATAGAAGGTATGAGAATGAAAGGTATGGAAAATAATATCAAGTAAATTCCTCGGTACCTGGTCTTCACTGCGCTGGGTGCCTTTTTCCAGTTGGCTTTTCCGGTTTCTACGAGTTCCTGGATGAACTCAGAGTTTTGTGGTTTGGGTTTGAGTTTCTTCTGTACTGTCCCGGTGGTCATGGGGACCATTTTACCCTCCTTGTGAAATGGAGAATTGGAAAACTTGCTTGGTTTGTCAGACATGGGAGATCAATGAGTAGGAACGATCACTATACCCGCAACAAATTTGCTAAAAATAAGATGAGAAGGAGACAAAAGAGACCAGTATAGTAAAGGATTAGCTTAAGCGTGTTCTGAATGAGTACAGAACTCTGGTACCCTTTTCTGTAGGGTGTGTTGGAATGGGCTTCTACCTACTACTTGGGTAAAACTGGGCTAGATTCAGGGCCGATGCAGTGCCATCACGTGTCATGAAACATCAACAACCAGGCGGTCCCAAAATAGTCCGTCTCTTACCAACACGTCATTCGCTAACGATGTCCCTTCAAGACACTTTGATCAAGTATCTCCCGCTCCACCCTAAGCCACATGGTGTTACTTTCACCTACGGAACAGCTGGGTTCAGAATGAACGCCACCAAGTTAGACTATGTCAATTACACGGTGGGGATCCTTGCAGCCTTGAGATCGAAGTTTTTCAAAGGTAAGACTATCGGGATCATGGTGACCGCTTCCCACAATCCTCCACAGGATAATGGAGTCAAGGTAGTCGATCCTTATGGCAGTATGTTGGAGACCAAATGGGAAGCCTATGCCACCAAGTTGGCCAACGTGGATCCACGGGACATGGAATCCACTATCAAGGAAATCGCTCAGGAACTTGGCATTGATTTGAACCAAAAGGCTCACGTTGTCATTGCCATGGACTCCAGAGAATCCAGTCCCTCGTTGAGCAAGGCCTCGATCGATGGGGTCAATTCGTTGCCTAATACTACCTATGAGGACTATGGACTTTTCACCACCCCACAATTGCACTACGTCACCAGAGCACTCAATGATCCCAAGTTCGGGAAGCCCACTGAAGAGGGATACTATGAGAAAACGGCCCAGGCGTTCAAGAATATCTTCAGATTCAGAGACTCCACCTTGGATATCACCATCGACGCTGCCAATGGGATTGGCGCCCCAAAAATCGCCGATTTGATCGACAACTATTTGTCGTCGCAGATCAGCTACGACTTGGTCAATGGTGACTTCAGGTCGCCTAATCTTTTGAACTATGACTGTGGAGCCGATTACGTGAAGACCAACCAAAAATTGCCAAAGAATGTGGAACATCCAAAGGCTAACCGGTTGTACGCGTCTTTCGATGGTGACGCCGACAGATTAATTGCATACTACCAGCGCCCCAATGGAGAATTTAGATTATTGGATGGTGACAAGATGGCAACATTGATTGCTTTGTTCTTCCAACAATTGTTCAAGCAGATCGACAACTTGGACTTGAATATCGGGGTGATCCAGACTGCCTACGCCAATGGTTCTTCTACCAAGTATGTGGAGGAAGTTCTCAAGATCCCGGTTGGGTGTACACCAACTGGGGTGAAGCATTTGCACCATGAAGCGGAAAAATATGACATTGGGATTTATTTTGAGGCCAACGGTCACGGAACGGTGATTTTTGCTCCTGAAGCAGAAGCTAAGATCTTCAACTACAAGTCAAATGGGGAAAAGGAAGCCGAGGCCATTGAAGTGTTACAACAGTTTACCCAATTGATCAACCAAACCGTGGGAGACGCCATTTCCGACTTGTTGGCAGTGTTGGTGATTTTGCATTACTTGGAATTGTCTCCAGAACAATGGGACAAATCGTACCAGGACTTGCCAAATAAGTTGGTTAAGGTAATTGTGGCGGACAGATCGGCATTCAAGACCACCAATGCTGAGAGAACCTTGGTGGCGCCTGCTGGAATCCAGGACAAAATCGATGCATTGGTCAGCAAATATCCTCACGGACGGTCGTTTGTTAGAGCTTCCGGTACCGAGGATGCAGTAAGAGTTTACGCTGAAGCCGATACCAAGGATCACGTCGAAGAATTATCCAGACTGGTAAGTGAATTGGTTAATTAAACGAAATTAATATTACGAAGGATTGCAAAATATCTATGGTCACATTAAATTTTTGTAGTATATGCTGATGGAAACCACTGATGGCCCAAGGGTTCAATATTTGGCCCGCTTGTACTCACCGGGAGTAACCAATTTACGTTGGGCCCAGAGTCCTTTTCGCTGTTTTTTGGACTTCGCTTCAAGCTGACGGTACCACTGCTCGTTACCACCAAACTCGGCGCCAATGTTGCTCTCGTATACCATTGCCAATCCTACGCGTAGCATCTCAGCACTGACGTCCTTCTTGCCGGTCCATTTCCATACCTGTGCCCGGGCTACCACCCGCTTGTATTGGTCCACCAGAAATGGGGTGATGGTGACGTTTCTACCCATCACATACAGCTTGAGCCAGGCCAATGCCTCTTCGGAGTATGGTTGGGCCGGGTTGCCCCAGTGTGAACGTTCTGGTGCATCGACACCGCAAAGCCGTATCATTAACGTCTCGTCTTTGAGCTTTCGACCACTGGGGATCTGTCTGAGCCAGCCCCAACCGAGTAGTGAACCTCCTGGAGTGTGATAGAACCGGAAGTTGTCACCGTCACCTACTCGGGTAACCCTTCCATATAGCGGAGTCTGTGTATCGAGGGCTTTGGACGATAAATCAAGGTAGTTTCGGATTCTCAGAAATCGCCGGTAGAAGAAGAACCCCAATACCAACGACGTAGTGGTTCCTGCAGTAAGCATGAGTACCTGAGGATGGAATATCCCCACATGTGGTGGCAGAGGAACCTCGGCAGTGCCATAGGACTTATTCTCGTCCGATTTCTCGGAGGTATTTGTCCTGGTAAATATGCCCATTGGTGACCCATAGCGAGAAAATAGGCAGCCTCGCTAACTATCAAAACTATAGGGCCACCGCTGGAGCTACATAATTTCCACGTCTTTTCTTTCTTTTCATTAAACCTTCTTGTACCCAGGTCATACCTTCCATAACTACCCCACATAGTCTGTTAGACAATTTTATCCCGTTAAACACTCCAAAATTTGTCCGTTCCCACCATGTCCTTGGCTGACGGGGAGTATGACATTGATCTTAATGAACTCGTAAATTTCTCCACCATCTCCCCTATCAACGAATATGAAAATATTGCTATCCGATACGGGTTTGTTCCCGATCTGATGGATCAAACCAAGCCGTTGACCCTATACCAAAATGACCAGGAGTGTCTCTTGAAAGCCAGCTCCACCGACGGGCCTGAAAAACCAATCATCTTTGAAGGGTTGACTCAGAACCACCGCAACAATGACTCGTTCTATTTGACTTACAACCCAACAGAGTCTGCCTCAGTGCTGTTGAGAAGGTTGAGCAGTACCATTCGGTTTTCCAAGTCAAGGAATGCTTCGAAGCTCCAGACAAAGATAGACCAATGGGAAAAAGATGCCAAGGATAGAGGAATCAGGAGAGAGAGGTCTCTGGCATCTGTATCGCCTCCTTCAGCATTACCCCCAACAGCTAACCGCTCGACCCGTTCTACATTAGCCTCAAAAAGACCACCCACCGCCAATAATACTCCTGAACCCAAGAAAGAGGAGCCCATCATATCCGAGAGTGATTTCGATGATTTGAATGATGCAGATTTCAAATCAACCCTAGCCACATCCACCAAGAAAACTCCATCTCTGAAGAAGCCTCCTGTTACGAGAAGAGAGCCCAGTGGAAAGGGGACCTCAAGGACCGCTACCAAACCGCCCGCAAAGGCTTCCACCAAAGCGCCACCCAAGAAACGCACAAAGAAGGTTAGCCATGCGCCGATAATTGAAAGAGGAAATAGAGACGACATGATGGATATTGATGACGATTTTAAGGACCTTGAGGACCAACTACAGGAGGTTTTGGAAGAAGAGCAAGAGGACTCTAAATCCCCCGAAGAACCTTTGGATACTAAACCAGTAGTAGATAATGGAATAATGTTTGACTCCGACGAGAGTGATGCCGACGACTTTCAATTTTCGGGAATTAAAGTCAATTTGGATGAAGGGGACTCCAAACCACGAAATCACACCTACTCCAAGGCATTTTCTAGCAAAAACCCGAACCAAAGACCAATGAGTTTGCGCGACTTGATTGGCGGTGATAAAAGACCAAATGATGATTTAAGCAGTAGCGAAGAGGAATAATTGGGCTTGCCCAAATGAGTTTGCATTATTAATATAGCATTATAAAGATATCCCATCAGGTATGGCTTGGGTGTTGTCAACACCAGATATACTACGGCGAACGTAACATACTTAGTTCAATTTAGGATTGTCTTATCTAAGAATAAAATTTCAGAAATATCGATGATGTAGTTACTATTTCAACTCAGGCTAATGTACAAGAAAGGATAACGATTTGGTCCAACGGTTTATCGTTCTCGTCGGTTTCGACTGTTTCTATACTCTTTACTGTATCGAACCCTTCTGTGACCTCTCCGAAAATTGTATGCTTGTTATCTAGAAACGGAGCTGGTTCGGTAGTGATAAAGAATTGCGATCCATTAGTATTTGGTCCAGCATTTGCCATGCTTACCTTGAAAGGTTTAGAATGATTCAATAGATGGTTAAATTCATCGTTGAAGTGGCCACCCCATATTGACTCTCCACCTGTACCATCACCCAATGGGTCACCAGTTTGGATCATGAAATTTTCAATAACTCGATGGAAAATTACATTATTGTAATACTTTTTTTCACATAATTCAATAAAGTTTTCAACTGTCTTAGGTGCCATTTTATTGAAAAGCTTGATTTTAATATCTCCAAGTGTAGTATGAAGTATTGCTGTGGAAATTTCTTTTTTATAAGTACTTTGTCTATTACCTTTTTTTAACTTTGTAGTCAAGTCAAAATCTCTCTCGGAGATTTCTTTTGTACTACCAAAGACAAAGATGCTGCTGGAATTAAGAGCAGTTGAAACTATCAACGGCCTTTTTTCAAGTTGGGATTGGATTATCGTATTATTTGAAGAAATCATGTCCAAGCCAAACTTACTGGCGCTCAGCTTATTTAGAAGTACCAATTGATTGAATTGAAGAAACAAGCTTTCCTGATCAACCGTCCCAATAAGTTTCAATATTTTATTTGTCTGAAGATTAAGAAACTTTATTCCTTCTAATGTAGGGTATATGATAACTCTGTCGTTCTTATCGAAAAGAACATTTCTTGTACTCATGAATAGTTCAGAATCGAAGTTAGCAGGTTTTATTTTTTGGTTTAGAGATTCGTCTATCTTCTTAATGAGTTTTCCAGCTCTGAAATTGAATATACGTATGAAACTATCAGGATACGAAATGGTGACAAGCCATTCGTTATCATCACTAAAGCTCATGGCTGAAGGCTTAGACTTGCTTTTCACCAACTCAAATAAATCAGTTTCTGACTTGAATTGGAATTCAATATTCGCTGGTAAATTGCGGGTAACCGGTGACCAGTATTCAATTATTCCTCTTATGTCTGCCGATACCAAGCAATTGTACTTTGCATTGAAAATGACGTATTGTACCGGGTTCTTGTGTATCGGGGTTATTTCTTCAATTTCATCATCCACTACCATTACCATTTTACTTGAATCTTGACTATTGATCAATATTTTGTCTTCATTATTGACATAGAGCCAGCAATTGCTTTTGGCAGATCTCGTATTAGGAACAAAACTCAACTTTATTACATGGATCATGTCGAGCGACGTCAAGTCAAAGACCCTTATATTGAGATCATTTTCACCGATAGTGGTTAATTTCAGGCCATTGTGGTTGACAAGCAATTGTTTGACTGTAGTACCAGGGTGAGCCAAATACTGCTTTGTACATTCAAGTTGGCCGTAGTCGTTTAGCTCATCGGCTTCATTCTCTTGCACCATTGAAGCTTTGGTTTCATATTGTACTTTGTGCCAGAACTTCACCACACCATTTCTATGCCCGGTTATTATAAGCTCGTTGTCAGTTTTGGTCAAACATGATATTTTTGACTCATTCTTGTAGGAATAGTTGTAGTGGTCACTAAATCCATTATAGTCATTAATGGCCACTGACTTTTTCTTTTTTTTTGTTGGTTTTGCTGAAGATTCCTTAATATTCACACTCGGAAGAGAAGGGCCTAACACGTCATCCTCACTGGAATCAGAATCGCTAGTGTCGCTCTGAGGTTTCCTCTTTGTAGTTGACATTATTGGCAGCAAAATCTAGTGCGGCGCGATTCAAGTAAATATACCACCTGGGATGGACCAGCATACCAAACACCACCTTAGTGAAAGGATCAGACTACTTGAGTTGTCTCTAAATCAAGTCACTGGCACAAAATCTACTATACGGCGCCAAATTGGCCATCTACAAAAGCAAATAGCGAATATATACAAACAACATGAGGAGTTGTTGGAGCTAAATCGACTCATCACCGAACTAGGGTTGAAGAAGAACTTGGAAATGCCATCGGTTGACGCAACGACACTATCTATAGATAGCGACATGAAGCGGCGAGCAGTATTACTCAAGGAGACCATAATTAAAGAGACCCACAACAGCTCCGCCCAGTTGGCGTCACTTGATGTTGATCGGTTGATCAACTATATTGACTCTAGCCAGGAGAAGGTATTTAATATCAATAGCATTCCCCACCAGCTTCTTGTACGACAGGCACAGCTCAAACAGTTGGCAGATAAGGCGTATCTAGTGACTCTCAAGACGATGGTGGTACTAGAGCGCCATGTGAATACCATTAACCGAGAGAACCAATTCTGGTTAGAATCACAAACCAAGATACGTCATCTCGAACGGAAAGTGTCCCAGCATGAACAGGAATGGGAAAACGCGTACTAGGTTGTTTACAAAGTATTTACTTTCAAGCAGATTGATTGAACTAATATACATTCTATGCCATACCAACACCACCACTAAACGGAAATGGTCTTCCAGATATTCAAGCCTTCACCACCAGTAGAGACCAAGCACCCGGGAATCTGTTTGTGCCATCTCACATCCTTGACGTCTCTTTGCCAGTGTACAAACAACAATTGAGGAGGAATATCGTGCAATTCTTGAAGCTCCTTTCTTTGGTTGGCAATTTCTTCATCATCGGCCTCCACTGCCAAATCCCACAATGTGACAGTGTTGTCTTCGGAAGATACAGCAATGATAGACTCGTCTAGAGGATTGAAAGAAATGGATGTGATGGCGGATTTATGGAAATCGTAATTGGCCACTGGTGTAGGCTTGGCCAGGGCAGTGAAGTTACGCAAGTCCCACACACTCCAGGACCCATCATCGTGGCCCGATGCCAACAAATGGTTGATCTTGCCACACCACGAAAGAACATTGACGTCAGTAGACGAAGCGGCAACAGAAATAGCCGGCTTGTGCTTCTTGGATCTGGTGTCCCATATACGAACATAGCCATCGACACCACCAGTAGCAAACACGGTGCTTTCCCCCGTGGACCATTGGATATCTTCAATGGAGGAGTCAGATGCAAAAAATGGAGTCTTGTCGGTTACCCAACTGGAGGTGGTTCTGGTGGTCAAATGAACTCTACCAGTCAAGTCACCGGTTAACAAAGCCCCGGTATTGATCAATGGAGACCAATCCAAACCGTATCCTTCGACGTTTCCATGGGCCCGGATGGTGTGGACCGGCTTCTTGGCGTTCTTGGGGATGATGTAGCCCGGAGTATCAAATGCCAGGACTTGCGAGGACAAATCGTAGATGTAGGCTTCTCCGTTTTCAGACATGGTGGCCGTCAAGTATTCACCGGTTTCGCCAGCATGAGGAGAAACTCTGATTCTGTTGGTGGTGTTCTTCAATGGAATGGTCTCGCTATCCATGATGGGGTCGGAATCGTCGTTGTCATCATCTTCATCTTCATCTTCATCGTCATCCTCATCTTTGACCAAGGTCTTGGCTAACGACGACAACTTCATGGTGATCAATTCATTGTCCTTATTGCGCGATGCCTGGGTGGCAGTGGTAACGTACACCGACGCAGGGTACGTTCTTCTTTCATTTCCGAGCTTGTCAGGCAATACGTCCACCGTCAAGCATGGCCATGGTAAATTGACGTTGTGCAACATTTCATATACACTGGGGTCGGCTTCCAAGGCTTCATCGGGACCCAAAGGCTTTGATTTGTGTGGTAAGTAGATGGTGGGCTCGGGGCCGGCGCCTTGGTCAGCATTCTCCAATTCTTCGATTTTCTTCTGTGCAGCCTCCTCGTCCATCTCCTCGTCTTCATTGTCGTCCAATTCAATGATCTCTCCGTCACTCTCAAAGTCATCGCCATAAGGATCCTCAAATTCACCCATGTCTATGTCCTTTTCTTCGGTACCGCCGTTGGTTCTAGGAACAGCATCCTTGCTGGTCTTAATGGCAGTGTTGCTGCCTTCAGCCAACTCGTCAGATGCAGATCTTTTCGACATGTTAATCGTGGGGTGCTAGTTCAAAAAAATTTCAAACTTGTCATGGTGAGGCCATCTCGGGTCACGTGTCGCACGGTACTAGATGGTGCATAGAATAACCTAATAGCCCCATATGCACCAGCAATGGACAGAAGGGCGTTTCTTGACCAGGAGCCCCCGTCAGGATACGTCCCAGGTATTGGACGGGGCGCGGTGGGTTTCACCACCAGTGCAGATACTGCGATTTCCCGGGTCCAACCTGGGTTCCTTATCAGTACTGGAGATGATGATGAAGATGACGACATCGATAGAGGCACCAGCAACGACAATGGGCTTCTTATGAAGGCGTCTGGGGACCAGGATGACGAAGAAGCCGACAGAATCTATGATGAGGTCGAAAGAAGACTCAATTCCAAAACTGGGACCACTGATCAATTGACCAAATCGGAACCATCCAACGGCATAGAAGAGACATTTGCGGATTTAAAAAGGGGACTCACTTCCATTTCCACAGAACAATGGGAGAATTTGCCTGAAGTAGGAGATTTGACCAGAAGAAACAAGCGAGCCCGCTTACTAGAACAGCAGCAGCAAAGGTTCTATGCTATGCCGGATACAGTGTTGGCTGGGGCTGGTGGCAGCAGGGCGGGTACAGATTTCCAGTCGATTTCACAGGCAAGAGACAAATTATTGGGTACACAGCTTGATGGACTTGTGAACCCTGCTACCAGTGTGACTGATGTTATCGAGACTGAACCCCAACCATCAGACCAGCAATTCGCAGATATTAAAAAGGGACGACTAATTCTTTCGTCATTGAGGAAAACTCAGCCCAACAAACCAAATTCCTGGATAGCATCCGCCAGGCTTGAAGAGCAGGCTAAAAACCACAAATGGGCCAAAAGCTTGATCGAGCAAGGTTGCCAGAAATGTCCCCGAAGTGAGGACGTATGGCTTGAAAATATCCGCATACACCTTAAAACTAGCGATGGTGTGAAACATTCCAAACTAATTGTCACTGAGGCATTGAACTTTAACCCTCGGTCGGAACAACTCTGGATCAAAGCATTGGAATTGGAAAACACATCAGACATCATTACCAGACGCAAAATTCTCATGAAGGGGTTGGAAAACCTTCCCTCTAATGTCAAATTATGGAAGGAATTAATCAATATGGAAGAAGAATCCGACGAAGTCAAAAAATTACTCTCCAAGGCGGTCGAATTATGTCCCGAGGAATGGGATTTTTGGCTCTCACTCATCAACTTGTCGAATTATACCGACTCAAGGGCCCTATTAAATAAAGCTCGTAAAAACTTGAAGGGGAATTACCATGTTTGGATAACTGCATGCAAACTCGAGGAAACGGAAAACAAGTCTCTTGACCAAGCCAAATTGATCAAAATGGTCGAGAAAGCATTCAGAGATATGTATGGAAATGATGCTTCAGAATATTGGCTCACAGGCGGAGAAAAACTCTCAAGGTATCAATGGATCGCCGAAGCATCAAAATCAGAAGAAGAAGGGTTTGTGATCACAGGCGCAGCCATCATCAATAATATTCTACTCACAGATGAGCTGATAAACTTAAAGAATAAATTTCTGCACTGGTTTAAAGATGCTAGCGAATTATCGAACGACTCTAAATTCTCCACTGCAAAATCAATCTATCAATTTTTGATTGAAAAATATCCAAACAAAGTTGACAACTGGGTGAGATTATTCGATTCGCTTCGAACACCGAAAACCCTTGACCAGTTATTTTCGTATTACCAGGAGGCTATAAAATTGAACCCCCAGGAAGATTTATTTACATTGATGTACTCTAAGGATTTGTGGAAACTTAGAAATGATGTTGAAACCGCCAGAGAAGTATTACTTAAAGGACTTGAACGGTCTCCTGCCAAGGAACTGCTTTGGATGGCAAGAATCAAATTGGAAATCAAAACGGCCCATTATGATCTTGCTGAGATCATTTTCCAACAAGCAATAACGAAGATACCGACTTCTAATGCCAGAGTATGGTACAAGTATATTCACTTTTTGAGATTCAGAAAACCCGAGGCCCTTGACGAAATGCTTTATCTAAGTTCGAAGGCTCTCGAATTGTTCCCAACTACTTATAAACTTTACATTCAAAAAGCACAAATTCTCTTAGATAGAGAGAAAGTTGACCAGGCAAGAAACGTGGTTGTTGAAGGGATCAAGAAATGTGCTCAAGCACCCGAATTGTGGATTTTATTAGCCCATATCGACGAGATATATTTAAAAGTACTTATCAAGGCACGTTCGACCTTGGATAAAGCATTATTGGCTATTCCTGAAAGTGAAGAGATATGGTATTGCAAGATCCAACTCGAGCGAAGAAACAATGATTTGATCACTGCGAGACAGTTAACAAACAAAGCCCTTAAACTTGTACCAAAGTCTCCCTTAATTTGGCATCAATACTTATCATTAATTACCAAATCATCACAGAGAAAGAATGCGTTCTTGGATGCTTTGAAAGCAACCGAAAATGACACCTTTGTCCTCCTCAGCATTGGTAAATTCTTTTGGTTTGAGGGCAAATTTACTAAAGCAAAATCCTGGTTCGAGCGAAGTTTGGATAGAGATGTCCACAATGGGGACTCATGGAGTTGGCTATTTTGCTTTTTGAAAAAGTACGGCACCGATGAAGAAATAAATGCTCTAATTCTCAAGTTTGATCAAAACTTTGAAGATATAAATAAAGGAAGGACGTGGAACAAAGTTGTAAAAAGTGTGAAAAACTTTGAAAAATCGCCACGGCAGTTGTTGGAACTTGCCAGTAATGAAGTATTGGCCCAATCATCTACATAGTATGTACTATTTGTAAATTAAATTAGCATCATTATTACAAAATAGAATTCCTTATTTTTGGGATACGTATCGATCGTAGAGCTTCAAATTGAGAGCACTGAGAAAGCATGGAATTTGGTTTTTGTCATATATTTTCAGGATCTCCAAATATAGTTCCTTAAATTCCGAATTTCCGTATGCCTTTAGTGATTTAGTTCCCATGTCAATAATAACGTAGGAGGATCCTGTGGTACTTTCCTTATTGGCAAATCTCGAAGTGAGTTTGATTCTCGAAGAAGAATCATTAGGGTTCACTGCATTGGGTACATATTCCAAGGAGTATCCAAAGTACTTTGAAATTGTATTCAAAATGTCCTTGCTTTTTTCTGAATATGCACTAGTAAGTCTTTGGATTCGTTTACCAAGTTGGTCGACTTTATTTTGCAAAAGTACTTTGTCATTTTCTTGTCTTTCAAATACTGCTCTTGGTATCATTTCAGTTTCTGACAAACTTTTATGTACATATTGTCTGATCAAATCTTCGTTTTCTCTTTTAAGAATATCAAGAGTCTCTTGTTTTACTATTTGGTCCTGCTTTAATGGATTAGATTTGAGTTGAAGTATTTGCAACTGATCACGTTTACTGTTTAATTGTTGAAGAGATGAGATCTTCTTTTCTAATGACCGAATTTTGGATTCGTACTCACTTAAGGTGGCCTTCAATTGGATATTCTCTATCAAAGTGTTTTCATGGGGTTTTGTTCGGTCCGCTTCAGATCTAATACGCTTGTTATTTGGTAAGATGGTTCCGTGGTTGCTGTCTTCAAGTTGCTTTTGCAAACCATTAATCTCCGACTTATACTCGTCCACAAGCTTTTCCAAATTCTTCAAATACTGTTCCGTAGCTTTATTGTCAGTCTTTTCCTTGAATTCTTTATCCAATTGCGTCAACAGGTTCCGGAGAAATACAATTTCTTTGGAATTCAACAACTTTTGTCTTTCGGCTTTATTAAGTTGTTCTTCTCTTGAATTTAAAGTGGACTTCAAATCCACCACAACAGCGTCAGTTTTATCTAACTCGACTTTAAGCGATTCACTGAATTTGGATTCGCTTTCCAATTCTCGTTTTAATTCATTATTTTCAGATTTGAACAAAGAAGCTTGGTATTGTAACTCCTTGAATTTAGTGAAAAATCTATCGATTTTGGATTTGGGGGTATCATTCTCTTCGTCTGCTATGGTCTCGTCTATTATTTTGAAGGAATCGTCGAACTTATTTTTTAATTCCAAGTAATCGATCTCAAGCTTGCAATATTTCTCCTCGATACGTTCCAAGTAATCTATTCTATTAATTAATGAAACATTTTTTTGCTTGAGAAGTTCAATCGATGTCTTGTTCTGGAGTAATTTATCTATTTTGGATTGTAGTTGTGAGTTTGTTTTCAAGAGAGTCGAGTTTTTCAACTGTAACGTTTCGAAATACTTGTCACGCGAAGCCAAATCTTTTGATTTAGAAGATACATCCTTCAAGTTGGCCACCAAGTCGTCATTGGATTGCTGTAATTGGTCTATTATAAGTTGCATTTGTTGAATTCTCGTGTAGATCTCTTGTTTCTCCTGGTCATCCAGAACCTTTTGTGTCTTAAGTTGTTCGGCCCGTCTTAAGAGCCGCCCGTATTTGGCCTCGTACTCCACATTTTGCTTGGAAGCACGCGAGAGATCTCGTTTCAAGTTATTAATGGTAGCGTTGAGCTCTATTGACTGGGTGGAATGGATCTGGGCCTGGTTCTCGACCTTGGACTCGAAAGATGTCTTTTCTTCAAAGAGGAAATCAAAATCCTTGCGAAGTTTGTTGTACTCTTCACTTTTCTTGGTAAGTAAGTCCTTGCACGTTCTCTCTATCGATGCTTTATCTTGTTCCACGAGTTGTTTTTCGATTTTGGCAGATTCCAATTGGAACTGGAGATTGGCTATTGTCTGGCGGTAATTTACGGCTGAATCTCCCTTGAGAATGCTGTCATGCTCCTCCATCACCGAGCGTCTGGGATGCTCTACAAATGGGGAAGAATGGGTACTACTCATGGTGGTAGAGGTATTGATTGTGAAGATGAAGATGTTTATGGGACTGCGCACGTGACCCATAACGGGTGCTACCACTATTTACAAACGCCAAAGAATTAGGTATCAGTAGAGAAAGAGCAACCCAAGCAAATCTAGAAGTAAGAATCGTATGATAGTGATACTGCTCAAGGCTCCAGGTGTTCTCGTGTCAAGAAGCGCTGTGTTAGAGCTCTAGGACACACAAAATACCGTGAAAAATTGGATATATCAAAAAAAAAAAAAACTTGAAAAGGCGCCAGCTATTACTGAATTTCTTCCAAAGTTTTATGATTGCTCATAAGGCCTAGTTCCAGTGCGAAGGCGCCAGATTTCAGCACCATTGGGTGTGTTCGGTTAGAAGGCACAGTCACGTGACTATACTGGTCGTTTGTTAAGGATCACAGAGCGAGTTGAATCTAGTCACTAGTTATGTCTAAAATGTAAGTAGAACAAGTTCCAATCACGGGAGAATACTAACAATTGCAGCCCAAGAAACTTCAAGCTCCTCGAGGAGTTGGAAAAAGGCGAAAAGGGGTTGGGAGCCGAGCTGATCTCTTACGGTCTTGCCAACCAAGACGACATAACCATGACCAATTGGAACGGTACGATCTTGGGTCCGCCCCACTCGACCCACGAGAACCGGATCTATTCATTGAGCATTGTATGTGATCAAAACTACCCCGACAAGCCGCCCCAAGTGCAGTTTGTGTCAAAGATCAACTTGCCCTGTGTGGACAGTGAAGGGCACGTCGTGGTGGACAAGTTCGAGACGTTGAAGAACTGGAAGAGGTCGTACACCATGGAAACGGTGCTTTTGGAGTTGCGGAAGAGCATGGCGTCTCTGACCAATAAGAAGTTGACCCAGCCCGCCGAAGGTTCCACATATTAGTCTGGGTATGGGAGGTAGCATTCTACAATATCAGCAATAATAAATATTCATAATCGGTCGTACGTAGTGTCTATGAGAGAACGAAGGTCATTCCAGTTGCTGGCTAGACTCCTCTGTCTCCCGCATTAACTTTTGGAACTCCTTCTCTGCATTGATGAAATCCGTCACTTCGGCCTTGTAGCGGTCGTCCTCAAGAAGATCGCGGTTAGTGTCGGTAGTTGTGGTTTCAATGTTGACCCACTGATTGACCGTGGTCTTTTTTCCGTCCTTCTTCACCAAGGTGGGAACCAAACACCGCTGGAATATTCTTTTGAACGGAAGACAGATTATCTCTGGTGGCTGGGACCGGTCTTTGGAAACCCTGAAGGTGCATTCGTGCTGAGTCAATGATCGCAACTGACACTGGTACTTTTGTGGGTCGTTGAGCTGGTCCCGAAACCTGCTTCGTATCTCCGAATGGTTGTATACTGGTACTGGTGGGGCCATAGCGGCGGCGGGTTGGTTTAGGTGGGCTGTTTCGGAAGCTTTCCACAATTCGCACTGTTTGGCGACATGTTTTTCAGTGGTCCATCCACCGCTACAACAGGCATCTCATAGCGAAAGTTAGCTATACCTTTCCCTTTGCTTTCCCTGTATATTTCGCCCAGCATGATTCGGTTCTGTACCGCTTGTTTTTATTCTTTATAGATCTACGCATGTTTTGTCCATTTTCAATTGGGCTAACCTTCTATTTCGCACTGCCTGGAGCATAATGTTATCATGACCTATATTCATTAAACTATATAGTAAACCGATCCACGGATCCACCACAATTCAACATCTGACATCAATACCCTTTCTCTTTTCCGCTTCTCTCAATTCAAACATCACTTGTGCTCCCACATACAATGCTCCTGAGGATAGCATGAAGAATTCAAGTCCACTCCATGTTTCAAACATTGCCTGGAGCAATGCAACAGTTCCATCGTTTCCGAGACAGAACCCGTACAAATTAGCGATCATCATCATCCAGATATTTATCACTGCTCCCACCCCACAAAGGTGCCTGAACCACCATTCGTGTTCATATTTCTTGAAATAAATGGTCGCCCCAATCTCGGGAAGCAAAAATACCACCACAAGCCATCCCCACATTAAGAGCTTCAACTCAATGTCGTGCCAGATAGCCACAAAACTAAACACAACAAGACTGTTAATAATTCGCCATTTTCCACCACCTCCTAAAGGAACATAAATATATCTAACCACCCATTTGTTGAATGAACGGTGCCATGCTCTCCAGAATGCAAGCGCAGAGTAATTGTTATCCATGCACCGAATCATATTTTCGGGAGGGTCAATTCCGTCCAAAAGACTCCAGAACCGGAAGAATCTCCACGGGATCAATAATTTTAGCCAAATAATATTCAAGTTGAACATGCCCAACATTGAAATCTGGAACGGAGTATCGCCTTCCCACGCCTTAGTCTTTGACACCGCCACAACGTACATGAAATGTAACAAGAACTCCATCACCAATATGCAAAACATCATTCTTAAAAAGTAGCGAAATGTTCGTCCATAGTCCTTCACTGAAGGCAACTGCTGGTAGTTGGATTGATAGATGAAGTCATTGAACGTCAACACTGGTCCCGCGATAAAGAGCGGCGTATACATAAGGTATGCAAAGTAATTGATCACGCTGTAGTCTCCCAATGGTAAAGGAACAGTCAATCTTTGTCTATCATCGAGATTAGACAATGACGACAATTTCATTTCTTCCTTATCGAGAGACGACTTTGCAGCTTCTACTTCACCCACTCTCTCAAAATAATCCAAATTAAATGAAATCATCCGGAGCAATGAAAAATTGAAAAACACATCCCATCTTTCCACAATTCCTTTCCATCCTTGGTCTATGATTGAGATGCCAACGGGGTAGTTCCAGTACCAGTCATTAATGAATAACGACAGAATACCGTATACCCAAGTAACGGCTATGGCTACTCGACGGTTGGTGATGTAACGAAAACAATAATTGATTGCAATATGGAACAATAACCTGGGTGAATTAAATCCATGCATGGCAAATAAGAAAAAGATCCCGAACCCAAAGTCGTAATACGTTCTCTTGGTGTTCTGGAATATTGTCGACACTGCTCTTCTCAATGACCAATGCACAGTCACAAATACTGCCAACAACCCCATATTATTTCTAAAGAACGCGTACTGTTGGTCCGAATTATCCACCTTTCTGCCAAACATCCACCCGTCACTAAGCAAATGCTGAAACCGAGGATAGTTGGGGTTTGTCTCGTTCGAAGCATCCATGGCTGTTTTGTACATCAATGGAACGACGACGGCAAACACCAAAAGGTAAAACTTGAATTCTAACGTATGCCATTTTGACGGTTGGCTTCTTTGCAACACCGTCTTTTTCTTTTTCTCATTGGGAAGTAATCTGGTGTCCAATGCCTCTAATGAGAAGAAGGAGAAAAACTCCGAAAAGAACGACATGTTCCTGTTCGAAAGATATGGATTCGTGTGGTGTTAGAGTTACAGACAATTTGTGGGAGCCAAACCTGCAAAATATGTTTGGTACTAAGCGATCTCTGCAGGTTACGAAAAAGTATCCATCTTAGTCTTACAGTGCCAAGGTGATGCTGAATAACAACGGGGACGACTTCAATAGACGGCCCAATCCCAAAGGATGGGTTCCACCCAAAGCACCTTATAATCCCTATGATCCTTCCGATGTGCGGCCCCCTGAAGGTTACCCATCGGAATTCAAGGTCCCTGGAGATCAACCGCAAGGGTTCTCTTCCCTCCCCAAGAACCCTACCCAATACAAGAAGGTGAACGAAACAATGAAGCGGTTAAACTACACTCCTCGTCCAGCGTCCGAGCTATACCCTGGACAGTACAAAGTGTTGAGAAGAGTGGACACCAACCAACGATTAAACACTGGTACCCGTTGGTTCGGATCATTTTTGGGAGGATCCATCGTAGTGTATTTTGCATTTTTCCACCGTTGGAACGATGGAAGGGAAAACGTAATGTCAGACTTTTACCGGTTCAGATTGAAAATCAAAGAAAGAATGATGGGATTGACAGACCAGGACTACGAGGACTTATATCACCCCAAGGGCGCCAACGTGGTCATCAAGAATGTCAGAGATACTGACTATATTCCCGAACACATGAGAAAGACTACAGAAAATGAATACGCCTTGAACAGGCCCTCTGAAAGACACGTTTTGGAAGCCCAAAGATTACAACAAGAGCAAGAGGAAAAATTATTGCGAGAAATGGACATGCATAGAGAATTTGCTGCTGAGCTTATGAAGGATGGTGACTATACACCGGACACAACACCAACCAGAAAGAAATGGTTTGGCATCTTTTAGACACCAAATTGGAGCTGGACTCGATGTATTGGCTAAATTCGAGGGCCCGGTGACAAACTTGGCGAATTCTATCCGATCATCGCTATATTCGTTCTGTGTTGGCCATTGTTGCTATACTTGCCATCGTTGCTAATAATCGTTTCATTCCTAGATTGCGGATTCTCATACCGCTTTTCATATTATCTGTATATAGTCGCATCTGTACTCGCACAGCCAAAGTTTCACATGTACCGTATAGTGTATATTCAACATACGATCTGATCATGGCCTATCATAAGCGGGTGTCAATAGTACGGGCTGTTGTAAACATTATTACCCTCATACTAGAGCTTCAAGTCACCTATGTTGTCCATATCGTCAATCGTATGATGGGTCGCTCTAGCGATGCTAAGACTGGCCGAGCCGACAACCTAATCGATACTATCATTCATGCAGCCGATATCACCCAAATTGCGGGGGCCTCGGGGTATTTGATACGAGAACATGTGGTGACTACAAGAGATGATTATTTATTGGTGGTTCATAAGCTCGAAAAGCCTGGTCAACAATATAACGGCTCTGGTAAGATCGCGTACTTCCATCATGGACTTTGCACCAATTCAGAACTTTTTGTATTGGGGTCCGATAAGCACAAGAACTTGCCCTACTTGTTGACGGACCTTGGATGGGAAGTGTGGTTGGGAAACAATCGAGGAAATAAGTATTCCAGAAAACATTTGAAATTATCGGTTTCAGATCCCCAGTTCTGGGACTTTTCTTTGGATGAATTTGCTTACTACGATATTCCCGACACCATTCTGTATATCCTTTCATTCTACACTCCTCAGGATAAGATCACCTACGTTGGGTTTTCTCAAGGGTGCTCTCAGTTATTTGCCAGCTTGAGTTTAAAGCCCAGCTTGAATTCTCGTGTCAATTTCTTTGTGGGGTTGTCCCCGGCAGTCATTCCCAAAAACTTGAACCATACTGTGTTCAAAATCATCTGTGACTATGCTGCCAGAGACAATACATTTTTGCATAATATTTTTGGCTACAGAGCCATTTTACCGTCGGTCTCATTTTGGGCATATCTTATGGGCCCTCGTCTCTATGAACGAGTGATCAACGCGTCATTAATTTTACTTTTCAATTGGAAATCCCTTAATATTTCAAAAGCTCAGATGAAAGTGGGATATCCGCATATGTTCTCGATTACTTCGGTGAAGACTGTGGTTCACTGGTTCCAAATTATTACTGCGAAAAGATTTCAAATGTTTGATGAAACTTGTGGCATAGGCTTGACCAGCTTGTCCACATTATGCAGATCTCCACAATATACCGTTCACAGTGCTGCTCCCTTCCCAATCGCCCATCATTTAAATGTTCCAATGCTACTTTTCTATGGTGACTCGGATATCTTGGTGGATATTGAAGAAACCAAAAAACTCATTTTAGAACACAATGAAAGAATGAAATCAAAACTTGAAGTGGTGGCTTGTGGTGGATATGAGCATATGGACGTATTGTGGGCCAATGATGTTCATGATAAAGTATTCAGCAAGGTAATTCTGGCTATGGAACATCAGCATCAAACGCTCGCTCCATTGCTAAATGGTCATCCTCTCGAGCCTAAACAATTAGCAGATTTCGAGTGGAATGGTGAAAACTCAAACGCATAATTTACAATAATTCTCCCAATGGTATTCAATTATAGAAACTAATTGTTCGAGTTGTAGGGTATACCTGAACCGCTGTAGACCAGTTACCCGGACCCCGTCCAAAACTATAAAAGAGCGCGATGCCCCAAAATATTCCAGTAACGCAAAAATCACAGCCATTCGTGACACCAAAGCATTCCTTCGAGGTTGAACCCATTACGGCGTTCTGACCCATGACCAACGGGATATGTTACGTTTTGAAGAGTGGACTGGAGAACAAAATACTTGATCTTGGGTGCAGCACTCCATGTTTAACTTTGTTATTAAGGGATTACCTTCGTGTGCCCGTATGGGGAGTGGTGCAATGATCAGCGAGACATTTGTAGAGCATGACAGTCGTCATTTGCATTATATTGTCCACAACTTGTGGACTTCGTAGTCGCTCTTTTAAGCCTTAGCTCAACCAATCCAGTTGGTCGCCAGTGAAAGACCAAAGCGGTCGACGTACAGTTAAGTTGATCTCAAGAGTTCTTAAACGTATCCATCTAATGTCGTAAGATTTGGAAGAAGTAACCTATTTTATTTTTTTTAGATTTTTGTCTAATTTTCGAAGTTCTGTTATCTGATCATAAGTCGTAAAAACTCGCATTTGGCAATCCAACTACAAAGGCATCAACATATGAAACTATCCCGATTGACCCTAGTACTAGGGCTCATCGTTCTTCAAGTATCGTGCTTGGATATTCGTGACACCCGTAATAGAGTGGACGTACCAAAATACTTCGTTCGGGATAAAACTGATACCCACCAGTCTTGTGAACAGGTCTCCACATTACCTACACTGGAGCAATGTTCGTTCGTCAAGACCCATTGCAACGGTGAAGACTACAAGATCGGGCGGTTCAACTATATCAGCATGTATTATTGCTCCGGAGCAGGCTCTGTATCAATGTCGTTGTTGGTGGTGCTCTTGGTGACGTTTTTTGCATCTTTGGGCTTGACAGCTTCCGATTACTTGTGCCCCAATTTGTACACCATCTCCAAATTCCTCAATCTTTCGGACAACCTTGCTGGATTGACGTTGTTGGCTTTGGGCAACAGTTCCCCCGATGTGTTGAGCACATACAAAGCCATGAGTGTGGGGTCCAGTGACTTGGCCCTTTCCGAATTACTTGGTGCAGCATTATTGATTACTACCGTGGTGTTGGGATCGATGGCAATCGTCCATCCATTTAACGTATCACAGAAATTGTTTTTCAGAGATGCTGGATTTTTTTTGATGGTATCGATATTGATACTTATCGTTTTGTTAGGGTCATACTTGACTGTGGTCAATTGTACCATTTTATTGGCAGCATATGTGCTTTATGTTATAGTTGCATTGTCGACTCATTCTATACTGAAAGCAAAGCTCAAAAGAAAACTACAGGATCAAAGAATTAGATCAAACTTCTCCATCAACAATACGCCTGTCGAAGACGATGATGAGATTTACCTTGACACATTTTCTCATTTGCCTGGTATAGAATCACTCAGTTTTGGTGGAGGCAGAGGTGAAGGCTCCGACTATCAAACCAATGATTTGGAATCAGAAAACTTAGGTCATTATGGTCTACAATTGCTACTTAAAAGTTTGTCCAAACATTCCCATAGCCATCATGGAAACAATTTGGGGCTGGATCGCCCTTTTACCGAACCGTTATCGCTGGGTCCTATCCGTTTGGAAGAAGAGCCTAGATCCCATTCTGTACCAATAGCAACGGACTCACATCCAGGAGCCATGGTAGAAAGCGATGCTGACCAACCACTAGACCAATATGAGGAAATGAGTTTTTCTCACCATTATACATTTGCTGAATTGCTTAGAAATAGCGATTTCTCCTTGACTAAATTGTTGGCACCTCAGCTACTTGATTTGGAGGAACAAGATAATTATACCAAAATCACTACCATTTTAACACTTCCTATTTCCACCATATTGAGGATATGTAACCCCGTGAGAGATCAATCCTCATTCTTGGCATTAACTGTCAGGGAAAAATTGCATCACAACTCGGCATTTGATTTTGATGTCTCTCCTCTGGAACAGGGTCAAGGAGAAGATGAAGAAGCAGAAGAATTTAACTTTGAGATCGATAGGCACCTACTCTCTATTCAGGTGGTATTGGGGGTTTTATTCTTCTTCTTCTCGAGTCCGTTCAGCATAGTTTTTATTATTCCTTGCTTGATAGTAGCTATTTTGCTAAACTACGGAATTCGAAAAAATTATGATTCGATAACACTTTCTACTATCCCACCATTATCTCCAACAACAGAAATTGTCGTTATTAGGAAAGTTAGATTTATAAATTATGGGTGTGCATTCCTAGGATTTATCGTTTCATTGTCATGGGTTTCAGTATTTGCAACAGAAATCATCAGCATTTTGAAGGCAGTGGCAATAATCTTCCATTTGAGTGATGATATATTAGGAATCACAGTGTTTGCTATGGGGAACTCAGTTGGAGATTTCATCTCTAATTTCACCATTGCAAGAATGGGTATGCCCGTTATGGCATTTGGTGGTTGCTTTGGAGGACCCTTACTTGCATTATGTTCTATTGGACTAAGTGGATTAGTCTTGATGAACCACACCACCGATAGTAACGGATTGCAACTTGAAACTACTAGGACCATCAAGATTACTGCATTTGCACTAATTTTCAATATTTTTCTAATCATGATTGTTGTTCCAATGAATAGCTTTAGGTTCGATAGAAAGGTTGGCCTCATGCTAATATTGAATTGGATAGTTGCCACTACACTCTCGCTAACGAACGAGTTTTTTAAAAATTAGTTTAAATTACACTATATACCCAAGAAAAAAATACCCACAAAAAAGATTATTAAATCGTTTTAATCGTTTCAATCAACTTCTTCGACAGTTGGACCTTGATCTCCACCTGGAGCAGCACCGCCTGGGGCACCACCTGGGAAACCACCTGGAGCGCCACCTGGAGCACCTTCACCACCCTGATAAGCACCAGAGATAATTGGGTTGGCGATACTTTCGAGTTCCTTTTGTTTATCAGCATACTCTTCAGTAGTGGCAGCTTGAGAGCCATCTAGCCAGCTGATGGTTTCCGTGATAGCCTTATCTAATTTTTCTTTGTCAGATTCGCTAATCTTATCCTTAATTTCTCCATCAGTGATGGAGTTTCTCAAGGAGTAGGCATAAGATTCCAAGCCATTCTTTGCTTGAATTCTTGAAGCCTCGGCTTCATCTTCTTCCTTATATTTTTCAGCTTCGCTGACCATTCTTTCGATGTCCTCCTTTGAAAGTCTACCCTTATCATTAGTAATGGTGATCTTCTGGGTCTTTCCAGTACCTTTTTCCAAGGCGGAGACATTCAAGATACCATTAGCATCAATGTCGAACGTCACTTCGATTTGAGGCACACCTCTTGGAGCTGGTGGAATACCAGTTAAATCGAATTTACCCAACAAGTTGTTATCCTTAGTTCTAGCTCTTTCACCTTCGAAAACTTGGATAAGTACACCTGGTTGGTTATCAGCATAGGTGGAGAATGTTTCCGACTTCTTGGTAGGAATGGTAGCATTTCTTGGAATCAACTTGGTCATGACACCACCAGCAGTCTCAATACCTAATGACAATGGAGCAACATCCAATAACAATAAGTCTTGAGTCTTGGAAGAAGTGTCACCAGTTAAGATAGCAGCTTGAACAGCAGCACCGTAAGCAACAGCTTCATCTGGATTAATGGACTTGTTTGGTTCCTTACCGTTGAAAAAGTCAGACACCAACTTTTGGATCTTTGGAATTCTGGTAGAACCACCCACAAGAACAATTTCGTGAACCTCAGATTTGTCAATCTTTGAATCCCTCAAAACCTTCTCAACAGGGTCCATGGTAGATCTGAACAAATCCGCACACAATTCTTCAAATCTGGCTCTGGTTATCGAGGTGTAGAAATCAATACCTTCGAACAAGGAGTCAATTTCAATGGATGTTTGAGCAGAAGAAGACAACGATCTCTTAGCACGTTCACAAGCAGTTCTCAATCTTCTAAGAGCTCTTTGGTTGGAAGATAAATCTTTCTTGTTCTTTCTCTTGAATTCTTGAACAAAGTGATTGACCAATCTACTGTCGAAATCTTCACCACCCAAGTGAGTGTCACCCGCAGTAGCCTTCACTTCGAAAATACCATCATCAATAGCTAAAAGCGAGACATCGAAAGTACCACCACCCAAGTCAAAAATCAAAATATTTTGTTCGTTGGCATTGGTGCCCTTCTTGTCCAAACCGTAAGCAATTGCAGCAGCAGTAGGTTCGTTAATAATTCTCAAAACATTCAAACCAGCAATTAAACCAGCATCTTTGGTAGCTTGTCTTTGAGAGTCATTGAAATACGCAGGAACGGTAACCACAGCATCATTAACTTGAGTACCTAAATATCCTTCTGCAGTTTCCTTCATCTTGGTCAAAATCATAGAAGAAATTTCTTCCGGAGTGAACACCTTTGTCTCCCCCTTGAATTCAACTTGGATATTTGGCTTGCCGCCCTTGTCAATAATCTTAAATGGGAAATGTTTCACATCATTTTGCACTTCAGTGTCGCTAAATTTACGACCAATTAAACGCTTGGCATCAAAAACAGTGTTGACGGGATTCATGGCTGCTTGATTCTTGGCAGCATCACCAATCAAACGTTCTGTATCAGTGAAGGCAACGTACGAAGGGGTAGTACGGTTACCTTGATCATTTGCAATAATTTCGACTCTATCGTTTGTGAAGTGCGCAACACACGAGTAGGTTGTACCTAAATCAATACCAACAGCTTTGCTCATTTGTGACTTATAATTGTTATTCAATTGATGAAACAAAAACAATTTTTTTTGACTACGGCTGCAATTTATACTTGACACTGTCTTCCTTTGGTTGCTTGAAGGTTGCGATCCCCGCACCCCCTAACCCTGTGACCTAGAAGTCTCTAGAACATTTAGAACTGATGGAACATTGCGGAACCAACTAGAATTACATCGAAGCTTACGGAAGCACATAGAACATTAGGGCTCATGCTAAAATAACCCATTTGTGCCGTTCTACAGTGCCTCGTGGCCCACGGTACGACAAACTCAATTGGCCCGATTGTACACCGATTGAGACAGCTAGCACTCTGGGGTCGCTAAATTAGGGGGTAGTAACGCCATTTTGTTAGAAAGTGCGGCCCCACTGTATACAGGACCGTACGACTTCAAACAGCGGAATTTCTCGTAATTACGATTTATCCCCCTCCAAATCATTCTTATTCCGTCAGCATCCGATGATCTATTAATGACATAAATTGCCTTGTTTTTGATGCAATAATCATGCAAATTTGTAATGTCGGTGATTTTGATTGGTGGTTAAAAACCTTTCCTCTCAGTAATAATAGTGGGTGTTGTATTATGAAAAGGTTCGTTAGAAGGGGTGCCTATGAATAGTCGTATCTAGGGTACTGTTCTGTAATTGGGCGTTCTCGGGCGATTCAATGAGGCGCCGGGAGCTGGCGTGTCGAATGTCTAGCAAGACCCCTTGATATAACATAAAGGTAGTCCTCCGCTCTATGCAGGATCCCGGTTCGATCTTGGTTTCCCAACGCATTATCAAAAATGATACGGCCCAGTGTTTAGATTAGCTGCAGAAAATCGTTGAAGGGATGTCATCAACCCCACAGAAAGCGACGCCCGTGACTTCGTCATCTGCCGGAGCGCCATCCTCACAAGCATCGGCAAGTGGCGCCTCTGTTTACTTCGAGAAACAAAGGGACTTACTCATACAAGAAATTGCAAATGCTATGGACTCTGTTGTGTTCAATTTGGATATTTTAAATAGACTGTTAAACGAGTCAATTCAGGTCGGAAAAGAGTTTGATGATGTTGGCCGTTTGTGGTCTCATTTTTATGACGGAATGAATCAGTTGAAGCAAAGACAAGACGCGTCAGACGAAACGGAAAGGGAGCCAGAAGTTCTTCACAGTGAAGATGACGACGAAGAAAACCCCGCGGAAAGAAATTAGGAGCTTACTTTATCAAACAGAAAACGAGAGAGGAATATGTTGATGTTTCTTCGTATGATGGTCAGCTGTGTTCATTTTGTTGATAGTGTGGAATCAACAACTAGCTGGAACACATGTACAATATCTGTATAATAGAAATACCACAATTATAAATCGATAGTGACAAATACTAGTAGCACATCTACATCGCAATAAGCAAATAACAGTTGGCATAAATTTATTAGCTACGTCCTAATTAACAATCTTAAGAACATACATGTATATTCACAATGACGTAGCATTGTCCATACGTTTTATTGCTTTCACAATTGCATCACCACCCCCATTTAAACGTCCAACACTTTTTAGATCTTTTGACATCATGTATTAGATCTTTTTTTTTTCAATTCTTCTGCATAACCGTTCTAGGATAAACAACAAGAACATAAAACAAAGAAAAACAAGAATACTGAACTAACTTTATATAATCAGATATAAATAAGTAAAGAGAAAATAGAGCTGGTGAAGAATTGTAGGTAGCATCTGGCGACAGCGTTTAGAAACACTTGTGGTGGACAATAGATGGACCAGATTCGTCGTATTCTTGTTTCGAGATCCACATTTGTTGGAAAGTGGACAAGGAAGCCAAAATAGAACCACCAATCCAGACAGAGTACTTTCTTTCTGGAGGAGCAATGATCTTGACCTTCATAGAAGATGGAGCCAAAGCAGTGATTTCCTTTTGCATACGTTCAGCAATACCTGGGAACATAGTAGTACCACCAGACATAACAATGTTACCGTACAATTCCTTACGGACATCGACGTCACACTTCATAATAGAGTTGTAAGTAGTTTGGTCAATACCAGCAGCTTCCAAACCCAAGTCAGCAGGTCTGAAAAGAGCTTCAGCAGTTCTGAATCTTTCGTTACCAATGGTAATGACTTGACCATCTGGCAATTCGTAAGACTTTTCAATAGCAGAGGATTGAGAAGAGGTTTGCATTTCTTGTTCGAAGTCCAAAGCAACGTAACACAACTTTTCCTTGATGTCTCTAACAATTTCTCTTTCAGCAGTAGTAGAGAAAGCGTAACCACGTTCAGACAAGATCTTCATCAAATAGTCGGTCAAGTCTCTACCGGCCAAATCGATTCTCAAGATACCGTGTGGCAAAGAGAAACCAGCGTAAATTGGGACAACGTGAGTAACACCATCACCAGAGTCCAAAACAATACCGGTAGTTCTACCAGAGGAGTACAACGAAAGAACAGCTTGGATAGAAACGTAGAAAGCTGGAACGTTGAAAGTTTCGAACATGATCTGAGTCATCTTTTCTCTGTTAGACTTAGGGTTCATAGGAGCTTCAGTCAACAAGACTGGGTGTTCTTCAGGGGCAACTCTCAATTCGTTGTAGAAAGTGTGGTGCCAGATTTTTTCCATATCGTCCCAGTTGGTAACGATACCATGCTCAATTGGGTATCTCAAGGTCAAGATACCTCTCTTGGATTGAGCTTCATCACCGACGTAAGAGTCCTTTTGACCCATACCGACCATGATACCGTGGTGTCTTGGTCTACCGACGATAGATGGGAAAACGGCACGAGGAGCGTCATCACCGGCGAAACCGGCTTTACACATACCAGAACCGTTATCAATGACCAAAGCAGCAACTTCTTCTATAAGGCGTTAGTATGGTTAAACAAGGTACAATTCCGTGGCACGCGAGGTCGTGCGTGGCACAGCCACTAAGCACGTCCGATTCAACAACAAATGATAAGACTCCTTTATTGTTGTCGGCGCCCGACGGAATTGGCGTGGATGTAGGGATGATTATAGAGCGGGGGCCAATCGGCTTATGTGCGGATCATTTGGATGAAGGTGATACGATTGGATCGCCATCACTATCAACCATATGACCTGTTGACAGCGATGAAAAATGTGAAAAAATGGCCCGTCAATTGAGTGGAATCCATCCAGTAGGTAGTGTAGACTGACGGGATCGCTATGATGGCACCATGGTGAACCGCAGACGAGGGCAAAACTTGCAAGAATACGGCCGAGTGTTGAAATATGATGCCAACCATCAGCGCCAACGGGCGAGATCCCGCCAGGCACCAGCCCAGGAGGCAGAGGGCCAAGGCAAGCCAAGACCAACGAAGTTCCGGTCAATCAATCATCCAAACATGTGTTGGAGTGTAGTGAGATACATACCACCGTCCATTTTGAATGTCTATTTGAATAAAGTATAATAGATATACTAAAGAAGAAAAGAAAGAAAGAACAACTAATCGAAAAGTCCAGGTGTTTGATTTTAAATGGACGTCGGTGCGAACTCCTAACTACAGGGGACGGGTATAAGTGCGCGACAGAGAAAAAAGAAAAATTTTCGAGCAACAGAATACGAAGCGTTAGACGAGATTCACTACTGGGACCCCACCGCCCGAAATGAGGGCGACACAGGCGCATATGGAGGGGATAACTGGGCTAACTGGGCTAACTGTCAGGGAAGACATTGGAACCACCAGAAGTGACACCTCCCCCAGATTCTTTGCCAGTGCTACTGGTGGGCCCGGCCGCGTCAGTTACCCCTTCGGGTATGGTTATTGGGGCTCTGGGGGTCACGGGAATGTGATCCACTGCCTACATAGCATGGTAACAGCGGTCACTAGAGACTGTCACGCTCTCGGGAGCCCGAGGATACGCCCATCATACGTAGAATAATCTTGACAGGTACCACCGGCCTCAATTGTGTTCCTATTAGGGGCAATCCAATCCCATTCCAGGTTGATCCGTAGCAACCCCATTTCGCACCTACTCCGCAACATGGTATGCGACCTTCACACAACGGTGCAACGGGAAAGGGGGGATAGTGGGGGCTCCTGCTACGTAGGTGGGCGTGCCATATGGATGGTGGGTGTCATGGCCATGCCATGTGATTTGCCACGATGTCAGAAACGGCGTGGCCGTCATGGTCCCCTGGCGACCTGGCCACCGGGTCCCCTGGCTACTGCACCTAATTACACCGGTGCCACTCCAATTGGGTTGGGTACCACGGATTGGGATGGGTGGTGTCACAGATCGAGGCACAGTAGTCGCGACAAGCCACCATGTCCAGTGCGATTAGCGACATCTATCGCGGTGGATGCGACAAGAAATCGTCAATGGTGCCAAGTAGAATGGGAGAAGTGTCATTGGGACCCGGCACCATGATACCGGTCTATCGCCTGCCTACGCCTGTTAAGGTCTCCGCGCCACCTGCGATTCTGGCTGGGCATAAGCCTCTCGCTGGAACCTCCGGCTTGGGCCCCTCCTGCACTGACTGGTCCAACCCTCATTTTTCCAGTCACACACAAAAAATCATTTCGATTCAGCTGTCAATTAATCTCTGAAGCACATCCCCAGCCATGTCATCTTCAGTTCCATACGACCCATACATCCCCAATCAGACCACCGGTGAGCAGTCCAACTCAAGGACTGCTGCCATTCAGGCAGTAAGTACTTACACCACCCTTTATCGCTAGCGGCTCGAAGGTGGGATGCAACCAAGGTGTGATCCACCACGAAGTGGTCAATGATTTCCTCAGTGTACTAACAGTATAGCAAATCGATGACACCGTTGGTATCATGCGTGATAACATTAACAAAGTGGCGGAACGTGGAGAACGTTTAGATTCCATAGAAAACAAGACCGATAACTTGGCCATCAGTGCTCAGGGGTTCAGAAGAGGCGCCAACAGAGTCAGAAAGGACATGTGGTGGAAGGATTTCAAAATGAGATTGTGTTTGATCTTTGGAGTCATCATCGTGTTGATTGTGATTATTGTCCCCATTGCCGTTCACTTTAAGTGAACAGGTATCGTCGCATCCGCTGGTTGAAACCACTTCCGATATCTTATGTGACGATACAGACGACTACTTTATCATACAGTTTGGGACTGAATTCTACTGAGTACACTCCGCTTATGCTTCTCCAGTAATGCGCTATGATCTACTCGTTAACGGCGTGGCAATCTTTGCGCCCAAGAATCCAGGTGACGAATTTATCCAAACTATAGCATCGGTGTGTGCTCGTTCTCTTCTTCTACTATTTATCTTAGCCAATTTATATGTGTTATTTGTTGTCCATGCCGTAGTTTGGTACTGAAGCTCCTTCGTGGGCGACTAAGTTGGCTTGCTGGGCCATGAACTTGTAGAGTTTTATATTTCCTATTTGGGAAGATTTGGTGTTTTGCGCACCCAGCTTAGGGATAGAAGGCTCTGAGAACGAGTACAAGCTTAAGTTGAATCGGTTGAATCAGTTGAATCGCCAAATACTTGTAGCTAAGGCTACAACGACCGGGGATGTCTGGTTCCATGGCAGTTGGTTGTGATTACTGGGGCCTCTGGCATTTTCTGTATTTTTTCATGCTTATCCCACCCTTAAAAGCTAGCGCTCCCCCTTAAAGAAACCGATCTACCAACAGACCACTGGCAAGACAGTATATAGAGGTGAAAGGTGAAGTAAGCAGCATAGCCGTAGCATTACAAACTGTTTTTGGCCCGTGAAAACACCCTCTGGTCCCCGGAGGTGTCCTTGGACTGACTCGTCCTCTGGCCCGTGCACCGAGTCAGCCAGAGTCACAACTCAAATTTTCCTCCCACTACAACTACAAAAGCACCAGACTTCCACCAAATCAATCCCATCAACCATGTTCAGAACTTTGTTGAGAACCTCTCCTCTCTTGTCCAGACCATCTGCCCGTCTCTTTTCCACTTCCAGAGTGGTGTTGAACACCACCAACCACAGATTGAACACGCAATCCCATGTGTACAAGTACTTGGAGGAAGGGCCCAAGACCATCAAATACACCGCTGAACACGAATGGTTGGCGGTCTTTGAAGACGACTCTGCGTTCGTCGGTATCACCACATATGCCAGTGAAGCCTTGGGTGACGTTACATTTGTGGAATTGCCAGAAGTTGGTGACAGAGTCGAAGTAGGGGACACCATTGGATCAGTGGAGTCCGTCAAGAGTGCTTCGGAAATCTATTCCCCTGTTGCTGGTGAGATTGTTGCTATCAACGACGAATTAGAAAGTGAACCACAACTCATTAATACCGACCCAATCGGCAACGGTTGGATTGCTCAGATCAAGTTGTCTGACCCCGCTGCTGTCGAAACTTCCGAGGAATTGTTGGATGTTGAGAAGTACGACGAATCTTTGAACGAGAACTAGATTACTTGACGTCAAATAAGATGGTGTGTCCATTTACATGATATAAACCTTATATAGTGTACCGGCCAACGAGACTAGAAGTCTAACGCAGGTGTCTTCCCTTTAACGACTCCAAGAACACACTCCTTGGTATATTTCTCAATAAAGTTATCCTCATGCAACATCTCGAAACTCTCCGTAGCATCCTTGCCGGCATAGTTCACAATTGACTTTTCGCCGCCAGGGTGATCCTTGAGGAAGGGAGTCAAATCAATCACCACGTTCTTGATAATGACCCAGCAGTCCAGAGTCGTGTTGTGCTTGGAGATCTCTTCCTCGGTGAACTCTTTCAATGGGATTTCAAACTTGTGAGTCCCTGATCCCTTGGTCTCGCTAGCTCCACTGGCCCCACTGGCCCCAGCCTTGACGCCAGAAGAGGAGGAGTGGCCAGGAGATCCCGCTGGTCCAGAGCCACCACTGGCCGGGCCTTGTGGACCACCGGATCCGTTATCATCCTCCCCTGACCAGTCAATAGTAACCTTTTGAGGCGACTCCGGGTCAATGTGAATGTTGATCATTTTCAATCTATTCGCAGCCACTTGAGTCTGTGGAGCACTCAATTTTTTCAAGCTGTAACTAGTGGCCTGGTCGGCCGCAAGCCTTCCATAAACCACACACGCCAAAAGGGAGGAGCCTCCAAGTCTATTATGGCCATGGACACCTCCAGCAACTTCACCAGCAGCATATAACCCTTCAAAAGGTTGAAAACTCCCGTCGCTCTCGTACATTACTTGCGCGCGATCATTGATCTTGACCCCACCCATAGTGAAGTGCAAAACTCTAGTGATGTACGAAACATGATACTTGGCTTTCTTGTCAAACACAAATGGAGTTCCAGGGAAGAACTTTTTGCCAAATGGATCCTTGGCATCTCCCTTGGCCGCCTTGTTATAGGTTGTGAGCTGGCCCACCAAGCCTTCCTCGGTGGTTCCAAGCTCCTGGATCAACTCTTCTCCAGTAATCGTCTTCATCAAGTTTCTGGACTTGTAGTGTTTGATATGGAACAGTAATCTCTGCTCGCTTTCTTCACTCAATACCAACCGAATGGGCCCGTTTCCTGCCCTGTTCTGTTTTTCCATTTCTCCACTGACGTAATCCCTGGTTCCAAGCTCGTCCACAAACCGTTCTCCTTTGGCATTAAACATAATTCCTCCTTCTCCTCTCAATGCCTCGGCACCAAGGAAGAGAAACCGTGGAGCACTCTTCCCGCTAATGGTGTCCTTATCGTTCAAATCAATGAGCCCAGTGGGATGAACCTGGACTTTGTCCATATCAATCCCCACCCCCTTGTTCTTCATGATGATTTTCTGACCATCTCCAGTAGCATGAACTCCGTTGGTAGAAGGAAGATCAATGATGTCTGGACGATACTTTCTCAAGAGCGAATTCTTGGTAAAATCAGCTGCGTATCCACCGGTACTCATGATCACAGGTCCACGTAACTCATGTTTGGTTTTGTCCTTTAAGTTCTTGTACTTCACTCCCAATACTTTGTTATCCTCTTTGATCAAATCGAGCACCTGCGAATACTTCAAGATTGCAACCCTTTCGGGCTCGGTTTCGGCCAATTTCTCTAACGTCTCTAATAACTTGTATGTGATTGCCATCCCAGGGAACTTAGAATCCTTACCTCTATGGGTTCTGGGCTGCGAATGGCCTCCCAAACGTGAAACAACACTAAGATCTAATCCAAACACTTCCTGAAGCCAATGAATTGCATCCGCAGATTGATAAGTCAAGACTCTAATTAAATCGGGGTTAGCCCGGTCCTTGGCCGTGGCCAAGGTGTCCTGAAAAAATTGGTCCACAGTATCCTTGATTCCGAGCTCCACCTGAGTTCTAGTCAATGCTCCATTAATTCCGGAAGTGGCCTTCCCACTGTTTCCACTTAAGAATCCTTGCTTATCTAATAAGATTACGTTGGCTCCACGAAGATAAGCCTGGTGTGCTGCAGAAAGTCCTGCCAAGCCTCCTCCGACAATAATAATGCTGTTATGAGGGACGCTCATGTTACTGATATGGTATCAATTGTAGATGAATTTCTATTAGTTAAGTACTAAAACCGTGCTTATGCTACGCTACGCTAATTGGGCAACTAAAATGCGGGGGTTGATGGTGGGTCAACTTAGACCCTAAGACCTATGCAGTATTTCACAGTTGCGTCTAGCATATGAAAAAGGTTGAAATCAATGTGAAATATATTGAAATGCGAACGACACGTCCTCATGCTGTGATTCGTTGGCAATCAAGGTATCCTCATTGACTTGGAGGGCGGGGCGGTTCAAGTGGTTCCATGTGGTGGCGTCTCCGTAGAGCATTGCTGGCGCCTTTACCCGTTGGCCCTGCGCATCACATCTAGAACAGTTATAGGTGTCGTGGGTGTCACAGTTGGTGTTGGGCTGGTACAGGAATAACTGACGAAGATTATCTGCATTGAAAAGACGTTCCACATCTTCTTTTTCATCGACCACACAACTAGATAATGAGAGCTTCATCGATTGTCTTTGAAATATTTTCTCCTCGATCGTTCCCGTAGTGATAAATCTGTAGATGAAACAATCCTTCTTTTGTCCGTCACGCCACACACGGGCCAATGCCTGCTGATCAGCAGCGGGATTCCAGTCAGGATCGATCAAAATCAATCTGTTTGCCCCAATTAAGTTGATTCCACAGCCACCAGCTTTTGAAGAAAGAAGGAAAATAAATTCTTTTCCTTCTGGATCATTAAACTTATCGACCAACTTCTGACGTTTGTTGATCGACATAGTACCATCTAAACGTACATTGCCATATTTCTTGTTTCTGCACATTTTTTCGATAAGATCAAGTGTTTGGGTATAATTGGAAATGAGCACAATCTTGTCGTCCGTTTCGGTATGGATTTGATGCAAAAATCTTTCCAAAATCATAAACTTACCACTGAACCATGTTTGAACTTCCTTACCACGACCTCCACCTATTGAGGAAACGTAGTCCTTGGGAATAAACTTTTCGCTTCCTTCTAAATCATCAGGTAAATTGAGTAGATCAGGATGATTGCACAATTTTTTAAGTAATCCAATTGCCTTTAACGGTTGAGATCCGACACCCTTCAACAATTTTTTGATGTCAGGAGACGTGATGAAATGCTCATACAAGGATTTCTGCATTGGAGAAAGTCCCGTGAATATAACGTATTCATATTTGATTGGCAAATATTTGGAAAGAATATCATTGGTTCTTCTGATAATAAATTTGGATACCAATTGTGATAATTCTGCAAGTTTTACATCACCTTTTTGTTTATCCTCATCTGTAGCCAAAGAGTCCCGGCCCCTCAAGATTATGTTTTCGAAATTCTTTCTGAAATCATTCCTCGTACCAAGGTATCCTGGATTGGCAAAGTTTAACAAGGAAAAATATTCGGAGAGATCATTCTGAATAGGAGTTCCCGATAAAATTACCCTTCTTTCACAACGCAAGGAATTCAACGCAGTGAAAGTTAACGAGTCACCATTTTTCAACCGGTGTCCTTCGTCAGCCAACATTAGTCCAACTTCAGTGCCTGCTAATTTGTCAACATTTCTCCTCAAGGTTTCGTATGAAATAATTAATACAGGCCTGACTATGTTCCTTCCCATGGCCGTAGACCATTGTTGAAGGGCCAAGCCCAACTCGGATGTTTTGGTGCTCTTACCATCGACTGCCAATGGTGTAAGTACACCTTCGCCTAACCACTTCACAATTTCGTTGGCCCAATTTCGTACCAATGATGATGGACACACAATAATACACTTTTGTATGGTTCTTTTACCTCTAGGACTCTGCTTTAATAATGTCCACATCAATGCCAAGCATTGCAAAGTTTTACCAAGACCCATTTCATCTGCCATAATACACCCTTTTGCTCTAGGGTCTATTAATCCGGCGGTACATCTGTATAAGAATTTGACACCAGCAACTTGATGTGGACGCAAAATCTTGGACAACCGGGGGTCGATCACCACGGGAACATCGGGGTACTTTGCAAGTGCTTCTTCGGGATTTTTCACAATTCCAAGCATTTCGGCTAGCGACCTATGCGTACGCCGTTTCTTTATAGGTCTATTTTCTTTATTTTCATCTTCGTCACTTACTTCCTTTTCCCCTTTTTCTTCACTCTCTTCTTCAATCTTAGGTATCACATCCACCGTGGGATCGTATAATACAACGGCGAATTCTGTGGTTGGATCATGGAGAGCCCTTGGTGGCACTATCGCCCTCTGTTTGGTTCCCAAGGGGGGTGGTGGAGCCCTGCCGAAATCTGTGGTCTGTTTTGCCAACGGCACTTTGAACAACAGTTTCAACTTCTCTTCTGCTGATGCGATATTATCCAGATTGTGGACCAGGCGTGGTAGTAATGCTCCCTTACGTTTGCGGACCAACTCTTCACCGTCGCCTTGGTGGGCCACATCGCCTTGTTCCTCGCCCTCTAACGCGTAAGATAACACTTTACGGGCAGCACGTTGTAGTCCTCGGCTTCCCAATGGGTCTGATCCGTCTCCTCGCCTTACAAACGGCACTTTGAATGGTCTGGCAAGTCTCTCTGAGCTATCAGTGACGCGTGGAGGGCGTTTATCTTTGGGGACCCCTGCTCCTGATCCTAAAGGAGTGGTGAATCCTTTCAACGGCTTGCGTACAGCCATCTTTGGGTGCTGATATGGTGGTGGTAGAAGGAATTGAAGTGTGCTAGGATGCTTACTAAAAGCGTGTTGCAATGTTTACGCTACCGTGTTTGATCATGTGACCGTGATGCAGTGGAGCCAATTTAACTGGGATAAGGCAAGAGCAAGAGAAGGAGCCCCCAGTGCCCATACGTAGGGGCTCTGGCACTCATCCTAAGCCTTCTGGTGTATGACTGATGCTGTATACAATCGGTTCCCACTTCCCTATCCGCCCTAATTCGTTACCAATCGAGCCACCATGGCTTCCCTCCCTTCGCTAATTGCCTGCGCGCATGTCACCTTGATCTGGCTGTACCCTTCTCTACTGAGTTACCATGGATCAGATCTTAGCTAAGGCCAGCAACCAGGCAGTAACGTTTGCCATTCGGTCGGGGATCTCGTTGGCTTCGGGCTACGCTATCAAGACCATCACCAGACTCTTGGATAAATTGCCCGAGGAAGAAAAGCAGCGGATCCAAAAGGGCAGGGACCGGCTTCAGACCAAGATCGATGTGGTGTCGGTGTCGATAGATCTTATTCGGTTGGCAGCTGCCCGCGGCAACACCACGTTGGAGTCCACCCTCAGTTTGATTCTGGAGTTGACCGAGGAAATCGACACTTTCCAAGAGAAAATAGATACCATTGCCAACCAGCTAACGGGAGTCAATGCTAAAGAATCGGTTAAAAAGGTGGAAGACCAGTTGAAAAAACTCGAAGGTCAGATCAATGACTTAGTGCCGCTTTTGAACTTATCACTCACCACAGCAGGGGTCAATATGAATGGGTCGCTTGGCAAGGGGATATCGCCTGGCAGATTGCTACAGGCCAGCAATTACTTGGTAAACTGTACTGACGAAATCACCAATGTAGGTCCTACTTTCGACTTGGTGATGTACACGATTTTCTATAACCCAAGCCGATTGACGAATGTGGAAGGGGCAGACGAACTTTCTTGCATAACTTGGAAAGAAACATACGCGAGAGCTCTGGTGAAGATCACAAAAACTGTGGGAAAAGACTTTGATTATAAATTCGAAATACACGAGGACTTGAATGATGGCAGGTACCATGAAGACGATGCCACTTCTAAGGTGTTTGACGTGAGTAACGTCCAGAGAATGTTCTTCAGTGCTTCCGGTAAATTATTAAAATTGGAAGGAAGAAATTCACCCATACTTATTATAAAGTTGTCCAATAAAGACCAGGAGGAGTGGATAGGTTTGGGTGAATTGCACGCTGGAGAGTTTGAGGACGAGGATGAAGTTGAATCAAGTGATGACGATGAGGAGGACAAAGAGGAAAAGAATACTGCTGGCATCTCAAAAAAGAAACCTGGCAAGCTGTCGCAGGTACCAAAGCACACCTCGTTGTCTTTACTAGAATATACCCTCCGGCTCGCAAAATTACAGCAAATAGAACAGCAGACGATTCTCCAAATAAAAGACGAGGTGTTAGCGTTATACTTAAAGGATGGGGAACAGTCTGTTCTGCCCATAGCTCCGGTGAGTCAACACGAAAAGCAAGTCCATGCCACCAAGACATCTACGCAAAATCAGTTAATTGGAATGGAATCTAATATTCGCCGTTTAAATACCCTTGAGTTAGAATGATAGTGTTACATAAGATAGTAGAACTAAACGACAATAATAATAGTAATAATAATAATAATAATAATAAAAGAAGGAAAGACGGCGAGCCTATCCTAATCCATAATCTAACAAAGTAAGTACTTTTAATGGACCATACATCATGTAAATACCAATAAATATAGATGACTCTGAATATCAAAAGTTGTTTGCTTTATCTTACTTCGATGATTTATTTTCAAACAATGAGGATTCAAAATCAAGTGTGGGCATTGAAATATCATAGTCAAACGGTATTTCACTAGGAGGAATAATATCTGTAGACCGCCCTTGTCCTCCATTAATGAAGTCCATTCCCACAGGATTGAAATCCTTATTGACGCGGTTCTCTTCATTAAAATATCCATATAGCTGAGACGAAGATGGAACTTGCCGAACCTTTTGATGGCTCTGAGTGTCTCCTGATCCATTGGGAGGTACCGAGTGAGCTGGCCCACCGGTAGGAAAATTCACAAAGGAAGAAGAGCTACTCAAGGGATCATTGCCCATCAAGTTGTCAAAAAACATTTCGCTTGATTCTTCTTTCTCATTTTTCATGGAACCCTCGAGATTGGTAGAAGAAAATACCGAGCCTAGTCCCGTTCTTCCAAAATGCTGAGAGCTTCCTTCATCGCTGAGAACATTCCTTGACTCGTCCGGCCCCAAAATGCTGGACGAAGTTATATTCCCCGTTGGTTCATATCCAGGAAATGGAGCACTTGGTGGAAATGCCGAGGAATTGGTGGCATTAGGAAGGTTCCCATTGATGAAAGTCGAGTGGCTAGGGTTCACGTCAAACGATCTATTAGATGAATTTGATGCAATCGATAGCACACTCTCAGGCCGCTTAGGGCGAGTGCTCTGATGAGGAGTGGTGGAAGACGACGCAGAATGGACCATGGTAGCCGGCCTAAGAGGCTTGGGCTGCTGTGGTCTCGATTGAGACCTCGATCTGCTGATAAAACTCTCATTGGAATTGTTGTTGGTGATTACTCCAGAGCTTGTGCCGCTACTCAACCCATGGGTGACATGGTTTTGCGATGGCAACGGAAGTGGTGCCGGACGCAAGTCCTCAACAGGGGATATTTCGTCCTCCTCTTCCTCCAAGACAGCGGTGCTGACCTGATTAAGCAGGGACGACACCCTTGAAGACTGTGATTGCGATCGCCTCACTGATCCCGATCCTTGTCCATTGTCGGGCAAGGCCAGTAACGGCTTCGATCTATCATCTTCAAAGCTGAACTGCCCTACCAACGGGAACAAAGGAAACATGTTATCCACCAAGTCAATCTCCGTCGGCGACAATTCGGGAACTTCCAAGTTTCCATACTCACTCATGTCAAATTGAGGAACATCTGAGGCTTGGCGTCTCCCATTGGACCTCTTAGGCGAAGGGGTATGCTTGGACTCTTCAAACAGTCCTTGGTTGCCCATACCAAAATCATGAATCAGCTCGTTGTGAGTCAAGTGGGATGAAGCGCGAGGTCTGCCCGTTGTGGGGGAAGGTGAATTCGAAGAATTAAATACCCCCTCATTGATATTGGAATTGGACCCGTTGACATACCTGACATCCGGCAACGAAGTAGAATTCCCCAAATCATAAAACCCGTTGGAAGATTCGAGCGGAAGAATGTCTTCAATGACATAATTTGTAGTTGGAGCCTGGGCCATGGCAGGAGAGACCGACTTTGCAGTTTTAGTGCCACTGCCCGTACCATTACTAGCAATACTTGACACCGACAGTCTTTTCTTGACCTCGGCATTGGCAGCCGATATCAATGACTGTTTCTTTGCCTTTTCCGATGCCGTAAGATGGTGGATGTTTTGGTAGGTGGAATTTTGTGCTTTGGAGTTGTTGGAGCACGTACAATGGGACGTTTTATGACAAAGACATGAAGAATGATGGGCCGAAGGAGGTTTGCCCTTTTTGCCACACGTACAAGCATTGTGTAAATTTTTCATTTTCCGCTGATCACGGCAGTGCTGGCACTGCGTAGCCGGTCTCCCCTTTGGCTTGATCATGGTTAATGGCTGATCCGTGTGGGTGCAGGTGGTGACTCTGTGGCCACGAATACATCGCTCGCAGGCGTATTTGACTCCGTTGATTAATACCATTTTGTTAAATAATGCGTGGAAAGTACAGTGATGCTGATAAAGGAATGAATAACAAGATGGGGTTGATAACTATTGTGTGGCTGTTGTTGTAGTACTAGACTCTGCCTGGCATCAAAAAGGGATCAATCAATAGATAAACTGTAATAATACTAAAAAAATGGCAAATTCGTGGGGTAAATGGAATACGACAGCCACTGTTCTTCGAAGGTTGTTAAGAACAGGCTGTGATAGTTAAGAACAACTCTTTGAACGGTTCCTTTGTGTTATTTAACTTTCAGTTTCCTCAGTGTCTTCTCTTTTACACACTCTCTCACTCTCTCCTAAATTTCCTCTAACCAGCCGCAAGCCCGATACCACAGCTAAGCAGTATTGGCAAGTGAACCGAAACAAGTCCTAAGACGACGACTAATGCGACGGCAACGGCGAATCAAATTGATGCTGGTGACGCTGACAATAAATGATGGTTTTGGGGTGGTATTACTTAAATAATATAAAAATTTTTAATAGACTGTGCCGGCCACCGGTGGGCCAGGACATCACGTGCAAGGTCCAGGGGCCAGGCAAATTGTGATGGCGTAACGGAAGGTGGGAGATTGGTGGGTCACATGATAGGCCTAAATGGGCCAAGGATCGGAGCCTCTGGATGTGCGCAATCCACACTGCGGCTGGGGTAGTGTGCGCTTGGATAGGGAGGGTATTTTTAGACTCCGAACTCCCACGAAAATCTCGGTTTGAATCGGAGATTAGCATTAAAAATTGTACGTTTTTTTTTTTGCTCCTAATCACCCGGTGGCTAACTCCAGTTACCAGTTGAAGGCGTTCTGAATAGCCTCCCGGTGATGACAATTTGCACCAAAGGGTTCGGTTGACCTCGGCTGTATCGCGCGTAAATCCTCGCAGTGACATAACTGCGATGTCTATTACGCCGCATGTTTACCGGATTTGGCCATGTACAAAATTCCCTCAATCTTTACTACCACAGGCTTCTCAGCCCCATTCATGTCGGGCTGGTGATGTATTGTATTGGAGCTGGCTTAATTACAAGGTCTCCGAGTTCTTGGTTGGACTGCTTTTTTTAACTGCTTAGGGCTCGAAGCCCAGAATTTTTCACGTGAGGTTGAAGGCTTCTACCATGGCGAGATTTGGTCCTAATCTTGCCAATTAATTTTCTGCTACAGTCAGTCATCAAGTAGGGATACCTGAGCCCTGTCTATTATAAAGAGTTACTTCTAGCGAACGTCATGTATTTCAGTGTAAAATATAATTTGCAACCATGCGGTGCTAGCGAGTATATCTATAATTTGTGCTTAAAAGCTGGGGAATCCAATTCTTCATAAACCTTGCCAAAAAGTTTATCTTCAACCACAAATCTTCCCTTAGCATCAATGAACGACTCATTTAAATCGGAAATTTTTGTGGCTCCTAAAAGTCTCATGGCCATGACCATTTCATCCTTTAAAATCTGAATAGCCTTATAGACCCCATCGTCACCATAGGTTGACATGGCATAGAGGAATGGACGTCCAAGACCGACTCCCTTCGCACCAAGACAAATTGCTTTCAAGATATCGGTGGCTCTTCTAACTCCACCATCGATGTATACCTCCATTTTCAGCCCCCGTTTCTTAAGAATGGGCATCAACTCGATAAGCAATTCCAAAGGTGGTGGAGCAAACTCAAGTTGTCTTCCACCATGGTTTGACAAAACTATACCTGCAACCCCAAATTCGTCGGCCTTCAAAGCATCGTCTACTCTTTGTATTCCCTTCAAAACAATTGGCATTTTGGTGATAGAACGGAACCAAGCAAGATCCTCCCACTTCAACCCAGTATCAATAAAAGAAGAAATGGCACGAGCTGCTCCCTGCATCCTGTCGGCGTCTTCACCATCGCCTTGAACATGACTGAGGTCTTCAAAATTCTTCGACCGCATGTCCTTTTCTCTACGACCCAATTGAGGAGCATCAACGGTGATGAACAAGCCCTTTACGCCTCTTTTCTCGGCGTGCTGCACCATATGGCGGCAAATATCCCGGTCCTTATTGACATACAATTGGTACCACTGCGTCTGACCAGGAGCGGCCTCGTCCAAAATTTCATCGAAGGAACAAGACGCCAATGTAGGGATCATCTGGATGATTCCCTGTTTGTGAGCACCTCTAGTAAGCACTTTTTCACCATCAGGATGGCCCAACCTCCCCAACGCAGTGGCCGTAATATAGAATGGGAGTTGGGTGTCTGCTCCGAGCATCTTGGTGGTCAAATCAATATTAGTGACATCCACCAAAACTTTTGGGCGGAAAAAAACTCTATGAAATGCCAAATGGTTCTCTCTCATAGTGATTTCGTCCTCAGTACCCGATGAATAGTAGGCCCAGGCGGTCTTACCCATGGTATGGCGAGCAACGTGTTCGAAATCATTAAGATTGTAGATCTGTCCAATTTCTGGCATATGTGTAATGTTACGACGGCGACGGAGTTCTTCCTGAGTAGGTGGTTCATCTGGGTCGTCATCGTATTCTTCGCCGAATTGATTGCGTTCTGGAAGGTCTTCAGCCCGCAAAATCTCACCCAGTTGCTGGGTGCTCTTGCCAGATGTAGGCACCGCGGCGATGGTGGTGGTGGGAATGGGATCCTTATCATCCTGCTCGTCATACTCAACGTCGTACTCATCAACAACATTGCCAGTAGACCCTTCTGGGGCCAGGATGGTGGCTGAAGCCGCTGCTGCTGCCACTGGAGGCGCCAGTTTTGCAGCCGGCTTTTTTTTGGGAGGCATCTTCACTTCTCCCAAGTGCAACTCCTTTGGCAAATACCTGGTCAAGGTGTCAGGAGGGTGCACGGGGTCAAAAACCTTAGTAGCGTCTTTACCGGCGTATTTTATGATGATCTCGGGGCCTCCTGGATGCTCGTCCACAAAACTGGTGACGTCGTAAGCTTTTCCGTGGATAATCACCCAACAGTCGTTCTTGGTGTTGTGCTTCTGGACTTCTTCAAAATCAAGCATATTGGATCTGGAGGAAGATAGTTGTGGAAACCAGCTTTATAAAATATATTACCTAGCTTACTTTTGCTGTACTGACATTGGCCCACCCACAGGTAACCCCGCAAATTTTCTTTGATAAGAGCACTCACATGATAAAAGGGTAATACCCCGAGCGGTCGGGGATCAGCAGTGGCGGTCCGAAAGTCGGTTGACGTGGACGGACTTATGACTTGGTAAGGGGGCCCTGGTGGCCATAACATCCATACTACAGGGTCGGTTGTTGAAGTACCGAGACATTCGACTCAATTGGGGCACCCTACTCAGAGAATCTGGCCCGCAGTTTTTCAGGGTCTTCGCACCCAAACGGCTCCAACGGTACCATGTGAATTATTGGAGGTACCCAGGGTGCTTGGGGTCAACATGCAGAGGGAGTGTCCTGTGATCCTGTGATCCTGTGATGGGGTGCGGTGGCATTGTAACGTGGGCAAAATTTCCGTGAGCTGGAACTGTCCCATGGTTGGGAATCATGGCGCTGGTGTTCACGTGAATGCGGTGTCGGTCGAAACGGTTAGTACCACTTGACAACGCTGTAGCACAATACTGAAACCCACCCTAAACATCACGTGTGCGGTGGGATCTGGCCCCTAACGAGCCCCGGTAGTGCGACACCGCGACACCGCGACATTACAGCTTACACGCGTCGAGGCTGGAGCTCAAACTGTCCTGCGGACCAACCTGCAAATCGCCCCAAGGAAACCGGCACTTGTAGCGACCGGGAATCCTGTGATCCAGACCCCGAACTAGTGTTCTCTTGGCCCTAACATCGCCCCGGTCCTTCTCCCATCAGTAACACCCATATACTCCACCTAGGCCTACTGCTGACATCGGACATTTCCTGTAGAGCGTCCGCTCCCCAATTGTTCACACCTCCATTTTCGCCTAATCCAGCACAGGTGTCCACATCCAACCTGCAAATATCGCGTATACTCCTAACGACGATCTGTAAAAAAACTGATTCCAAACACTGGGACACTGTTGAGACGAATTTATTTGCGGACGTCACCTTCTACGAACTTATACACTAGGATTGCCTCATTACGCCTCAAGCTGGTCCAGCTATAATTCATAGGTTTTCTGCTGCACTAGTGACTCAATTAATACCCCGGACGTCCTAGTATTATTTCCTGATTCCGATCCCAGTTACCCTTTTAGACGAGCCGTGGCGAATCGAAACGTCAAGAAAGTTACCACCCTTGATCAAGTGATTTCAGCTCCTCTATCAACTACGAGGCATCGGTGTATACTCTTGAAACCCCTCGGGATATTCCATTTACTGTTTTTTCTGATTCTGTTTGTTTAGTGTCGTCAATCAGAAATGGTGTCCTTATTTGACGTCGGGACCCGTTGTTGGTACCCAGACGAAACTTTAGGATGGATAGGTGTATCTGTGAAGTCCAATACTGAAAAGGATGGCAACCATGTGTTAGAATTTGTTTCTGAAACCGACGAAAACCAAACCTTCACCGTCGAAACCACAAATTTGTCTGAAGACAATGACAAGTTACCACCTTTGCGAAACCCTCCTATTTTAGAGGCAGCTGAAGATTTGACCAGCTTGTCATACTTGAACGAACCGGCCGTGTTACATGCTATCAAGGTGCGTTATGCTCAGCTTAATATCTATACTTACTCGGGTATTGTGTTGATCGCTACCAACCCTTTCCAAAGGGTCGACCAATTATACTCCCAAGATATCATCCAAGCATACGCTGGTAAACGAAGAGGTGAATTGGATCCTCATCTTTTTGCCATCGCTGAAGATGCTTATAGATATATGAAGTCTGATGGAAACAACCAAACAATCGTGGTCAGTGGTGAATCCGGTGCAGGTAAAACTGTCAGCGCCAAGTATATCATGAGATACTTTGCCTCTGTGGAAGAAGACTCTGAATTGGAACAAAAAGTTGGCACAGAACATAAATCAGATATGTCTGATGTTGAAAAGCAAATTTTAGCCACCAACCCGATCATGGAAGCTTTTGGTAATGCCAAAACTACTAGAAATGATAACTCTTCTAGATTCGGTAAGTACTTGGAGATCTTGTTTGACGACAATACTGCCATTATCGGTGCTAGAATCAGAACTTATCTTTTGGAAAGATCAAGATTAGTGTTCCAGCCCGCAACAGAAAGAAACTATCATATTTTCTACCAATTATTGGCTGGTATGAATGAAGATGACAAGGCTAGTTTGGGATTAACGACTGCGGAGGATTACAAATATACCAACCAAGGTGGCCAACCCGTTATAGATGGAATGGATGATGCAGAAGAGTTCCACATTACCAGAGAAGCTCTCTCGTTGATTGGTATTGATGACTCCCAACAATCCGCGATCTATAAGATTCTTGCTGCCCTTTTGCATATCGGTAACATCGAGATTGCCGCCACTAGAAATGATGCATTGTTGTCTTCTGATGAACCTAATTTGGTCAAAGCTTGTGAATTGTTGGGAATTGATCCCGTCAACTTTAGCAAGTGGTGTGTCAAGAAACAGATTACTACCAGATCGGAAAAGATTATTAGTAACTTAAACCATAAGCAAGCCTTGGTTGCGAGAGATTCCTTCTCTAAATATATTTATTCTGCATTATTTGATTGGTTGGTTGATTACGTCAACACCGACTTGTGTCCTCCAGAAGTTGAAGCTCGCATCAAATCATTCATTGGTGTCTTGGATATCTATGGTTTTGAACATTTCGAGAAAAACTCCTTCGAACAGTTCTGTATTAATTATGCTAACGAAAAATTGCAACAAGAATTTAATCAACATGTTTTCAAATTAGAGCAAGAAGAATATGTGAAAGAAGAAATTGAATGGTCCTTCATTGATTTCGCTGATAATCAACCTTGTATCAATTTGATTGAAAATAGACTTGGTATCTTGGCGTTGTTAGACGAAGAATCAAGGTTGCCTGCTGGTAATGATCAATCATGGATTGAAAAAATGTACCAAACATTGGATAAAGAACCAACTAATAAGGTATTCAAAAAACCAAGATTTGGTCAAACCAAATTTATCGTCAGTCATTACGCCCTTGATGTTACTTATGATATGGATGGCTTTATTGAGAAGAATAGAGACACTGTTGGTGAAGGTCACTTAGATGTGATGAAAAACTCTACCAATGAATTATTGCAGTCCGTGTTAGCAATTATTGAAAAAAATGCTTCATCGGTTGAGACTTCTCAACCAGCCTCAAAGGTGAGGTCTGTCGCTAGTAAGAAGCCAACCTTGGGTTCCATGTTCAAGAACTCGTTGATCGAATTAATGAAAACTATTGATTCTACTAATGTCCACTATATCAGATGTATTAAACCTAATGAGCACAAGAAAGCTTGGGAATTCGATTCATTGATGGTGTTATCGCAATTAAGAGCTTGTGGTGTTTTAGAAACAATTAGAATATCGTGTGCTGGTTTCCCAACTAGATGGTCCTATGTCGAATTTGCTGATAGATATCATATTTTGGTCAAATCTGACTTGTGGATCAAGGTAATGAGTGGTGATACTACCCAGGAATCAGTTTCAGACTTGTGTAATACCATTTTGACCGAAAATGTGGAAGACAAAGGTAAATTCCAATTGGGTAATACCAAGATTTTCTTCAAGGCAGGTATGTTGGCACATTTTGAAAAATTGAGAGCGGACAAGTTGCATAAATCTGCTGTGATGATTCAAAAGAATATGAGAAAGCATGTATACCGTAAGAAGTACTTGGAGATCAGAGAATCTCATATGAAGGCTCAAGCTTTGATTCGTGGTCACATTAGAAGAGCTCAAATCAAGCGTGACAGAGAGAATGCTGCCGCTATTTTGATTCAAACTTTGATCAGATCCTATATGACCAGAAAGCAGGTGAATGAATCTCTCAACTCCATCTCTGTATTGCAAAGATCTATTAGAGGATTACAGGCAAGAAGAGATTTCACCAAATTAAGAACTGAGAGGTCTGTCTTAACTATTCAAAATGCTTGGAGAGGTTACAATGCTAGGAGAGAATACAAGAAGCAAATGACATCGGTAGTATTGATTCAATCTTGTTTCAGAAGAAAGTTGGCTGGTGTTGAATTGAAACGTTTGAAGACTGAAGCTAAGTCTGTGAATAAATTGAAAGAAGTTTCATACAAGTTAGAAAACAAGGTTATCGATTTGACTCAATCTTTGACAGCCAAGATTCAAGACAACAAGAAATTGGTTGAAGAAATTACTAATTTGAAGGGATTGTTGGAACAGCAAGGAGCAGCTCACGAAGCATTGAAATCTAGAGAACTTGAATATAACCAAAGATTCGATACCAAGGATACTGAACATCAAGAAGAAATTAAGAATTTGAATCAAGAGCTCGAAACTGTGAAGTCTGAATACACTTCTGCCGAACAAAAGATAGAACAGTTGAGTAAAGAACAGGCAGATTTGAGACAAGAAGTTCAAAGAAACCTTGAAGAGTTAAACGAAGCCAAGGATGCCTTGGTCAAGCGTGACACCATCGAAGTCGACTTGAAGGCTCATATTGAACAATTGAAGTCCGAGCTTGCTAACTTGCAATCACAACAACTTTCCAGCAATGGGTCCAAAGCTAGAAATGTTAGCGGAAAACGTCACAGTAGTGCGTTGGCTTGGAATTCTCCTAATTCACTTGATCATAATAATAATCGCCCTGTTTCGGTGATAGCCGTCTCTCACGACGACAATGTCAACATTGACGACCTTAATGATGAATTATTTAAATTGTTGAGAGATTCTAGACAATTGCATAGAGAAATTGTGGAAGGCTTATTGAAGGGGTTGAAGATTCCACCTTCAGGTGTTGCAGCCGACTTAACAAGAAAAGAAGTCTTGTTCCCAGCAAGAATCATTATCATTATCTTATCAGATATGTGGAGATTGGGCTTGACTAAGGAAAGTGAAGAATTTTTAGGAGAGGTTTTATCATCTATTCAACAGATTGTTTCGACATTGAAAGACGATGATGTTATTCCTAATGGTGCATTCTGGTTATCTAACACGCATGAATTGTATTCGTTTGTGTCTTACGCCCAACAAACCATTATCGCAAATGACACCTTGTCTCATGAAATGAGCGAGGAAGAATTCGATGAATATTTGAAGTTGGTTGCTGTCGTTAAGGAAGATTTCGAATCGCTTTCATATAACATTTATAATATGTGGATGAAGAAGATGGAAAAGGATTTGGAGAAGAAAGCTGTTTCCGCAGTTGTTTTGTCTCAATCGTTACCGGGATTCATGGCTCCAGAAAACTCACCTTTCTTAGCTAAGGTATTTTCACCTGGTATTCAATACAAGATGGATGATATTTTGAGTTTCTTCAATGCGGTATACTGGTCTATGAAATCATATTTTATCGAACATGAAGTTATGAATGAAGTCATTGTGGAATTATTGAGATTTGTGGATGCATTGTGTTTTAATGATTTAATCATGAGGAGAAACTTTTTGTCTTGGAAGAGAGGTTTGCAATTAAACTACAATGTGACCAGGTTGGAAGAATGGTGTAAGGGTCATGAAATACAGGAAGGCTCGGCCTACTTGAGTCATTTGTTACAAGCTGCCAAATTGTTGCAGTTGCGTAAGAATACCCCAGATGACATTGAAATTATTTACGAAATTTGTTATGCATTAAAGCCCATTCAAATCCAAAAGTTGATTTCACAATATTACGTTGCTGATTACGAAACCCCAATCGCTCCAAATGTTTTGCAGGCTGTTGCCGACAAGGTTAAAGCCAACGATTCAACCAATGCTGATGACTTGTTCGAGTTGGTTTCTACTGATGGTCACTTCAATGACCCATTTAGAACAATAAATTTGAGACCGTTCTCAAGAGTGGAAGCATATGTTCCAGCTTGGTTGAACTTGCCTGTTATCAGAAGAATTGTTGAGTTGGTAGCTAAGAATGCTTCTGTTCAAGACCCAAGTATCGACCAAGATGCTGAAACTGCAGAGGTAGCTGTCTCTAATGGAAATTGAGCATTTTATATTTGTGTTTATATATGTACATGTTATTATTCTAAAGTCTGAGGTCGTAGCCGGTTATTACTCTTATTTGGAGAATTCAGCTTCTGTCTTTGTCTTCATCTGCAACGCATGAAGTCCCTTGTTCTTGAATTCGTCGTCCAATAACTGGTAGATAATTCTGTGTCTGCTAGGCATGTTTTTGCCCTCAAACTCGTTGCTCACGATTTCGATTCTGAAATGCGATTCCGTCACGTTAGTAGCCCCTCTTAACCCGGCATGATGGGCATGTTTATGTGAATCGTTGGCCACCTTCAAGTACGAAGGATTCAAACTGGACACAAGCTTGTCGATGATGGTCAACTCAATAGGACCTGCTCCATCGGAGGATTGGATGATCTTAGCGGATTGGGACATTTGTCTTGCACACACTTGACTAACTGAAACTGTTCTCAAAGAACCCAACAATCTTAGCATCTGATGCCCACACAAGTATCAGGCTATTACAAATAGTCCTTTTTTTTAGCGAGGCTCACGCTCTCTCGCTAAAGGTCCAGGCCGCGAGTAAGCAGCAGGAGCTCCGACAAGTCTTTGCACCCAAAGGACTGTTACCAAGTAGCCACACCCTCATGAGGACTAAATTTACCCATTCTGGAGAAATAACTGCTATACTACTTGTGGCTGCTTTCCTTCTCTAAGTGCTGCTCCAACTGATGTCTGAATGGAGCCACCCCCGACGTATTCCGAACGATACTCAATTGCTGAAGGGTGAACTCATCATGAGTGGCAAGAAGCTGTTGGAGGGGCTTGGTGAGGGATCTCACCGATTGTGTGAGAAGCTGGTAAGGATCGTCTCCCATTTCGAGTGTTGTTATAGCTCAATGCTGAACCTATCTGTCTGCAAACAGACCAGACGCGGTGCTGCATCACGTGCTCGCTAATCCAGAGGAACCCATATGCAGCGAGATGTGATTCCACAATCATTGACAGACATGAGTGAAGATGAAGGGGACTCGGTGTTTGACAATGATGATGACCCCGAATTCGAGCTCCTTTTAAAATCGGGTAGCCGGTACCGTCCCCAGAGAACTCTTGACGGGCTAAGTTTGTCCTCCAATGCTGAGGGCCCAGCTAGCAGATCACCAGTTGCACAACTTCCAGAGATTGCAACCCACCACCAGATAGACACAGCGGCTCTTTCTACATACATTTACCCCTCAAACTTGGAGATCCGTGATTATCAGTACAATGTGGTTAGACGGGCGTTTTACGATAATATATTGGTGGCTTTACCTACAGGTCTAGGTAAGACCTTTATTGCCTGTACGGTGATGTTGAACTTCTATCGATGGTTTTTCCGATCGAAAATTATATTTATGGCACCAACAAAACCGTTGGTGGCTCAACAGATCAAGGCATGCTGCTCAATTACCGGACTACCGGCTTCTGATGTTGCAATTCTACTTGATAAGACGCGTAGAAATAGAGGCGAGATTTGGGACTCCAAAAGGGTGTTTTTCACGACACCTCAAGTGGTAGAAAACGATTTGGCATCGGGAATTGTCGACCCTAAATCGATCTCCTTGTTGGTTATTGATGAATCCCATCGGGCAAGAGGAAATTATGCATATAATAACGTGGTTAAATTTTTGAAACGTTTCAACAATTCTTTCCGGATTCTTGCGTTGACTGCTACCCCCGCTTCGGATGTTGAAGGGGTTCAAGAAATTATCGATAACTTAATGATTTCTAAGGTGGAAGTAAGAACGGAAAAAAGTATAGACATTACGAAGTATATGAAAAGAAAAAGGATCGAAAGAAAAGTAATAGGTCAATCTCCTGAAATATTGGAATGCATTGACCATCTTTGTCAAGCCATTGATCCAGTATTAAAGTTGGCAAATGAACGAAAAATATATGACATGAGAGACCCTCTGAAAATAAATTTCTTTCATTGTATGGAAGCATCTAAAAAATTGGTGATGAACAAGTCTATTCCAGAGGGTCTTAAATGGTCAAATTTCTTTGTTCTTCAACTTTTGGGAGTAGTTGGACAATGTTTTAGAAGATTGAATATCTATGGTCTCAGGTCATTCTTCACGTACTTCCATGAAAAATATTTGGAGTTCACAACTAAATGGAACAAAAAAAAATCGAAGAATAAACTCGCAGCAGATTTTTATTTTAGTGAATCAATTACAGTCCTTATGGAGAGATCGCAAAAGATTTTGGAAAATAAAACAATATTCACTCATCCCAAAATTGAGGCCATGATAGATAGCTTGCGAGAGTTTTTCGAGGCTTCTGTTGAGAAGAATTCAAAGACGATCATTTTTACCGAATTTAGAGACTCTGCACTAGAAATCGTGCAATCTATTGAACGAGAAGGATCGGGTTTAAAGCCACATATTTTCATTGGGCAGGCTAAGGAAAAGGAGAGATTTGATGAGCAAAATTTCGGAAAATCTAAGAAAAGGAAAGGAAAAAACAAAAAGGATGATGATGATATAATAGGAACACGAACGAGTTCAGAAGATGCTCAGATTAAAGGAATGAATCAAAAACTTCAGAAGGAAATCATTAAGAGATTTAAAAGTGGAGAGTTCAATATTCTCGTTGCCACTTCGATTGGTGAAGAAGGATTGGATATAGGTGAGGTCGATCTTATTATTTGTTATGACTCAACTAGTTCTCCAATCAAGAATATTCAACGTATGGGTAGAACGGGGCGGAAAAGGGAGGGCAAAGTGGTGTTGCTTTTCTCGAGTAATGAGGAAACAAAGTTTGACAAGGCAATGGCAGGATATGAATACATCCAACAGCATATAATGAAGGGCAATACAGTTTCCTTGGCTCCGAGAAACAGGATTATTCCGCAGCAATTCGAACCCAAGGTGGAAGAAAAGTTCATCGAAATTCCTGATGAAAACATTGATCTTGAAAAGGTCGACGATGAAGAGGAAATTATTCGAATTGCAACGCTGTATATGTTGAACAGCAAAAAAGGCAAAAAGAAGTCACAATCTACCTCCAAAGTAACAAAAGCGAAGAAAAGGTTTAATATGCCAGATAATGTTGAGACAGGGTTCAGGTCTGTAACAAGTATGTTAAATACGACAGATACTATTCCTAAGAAAGTGCTACTGAAGAAGACTTTGTTGGATAAAGTATTGGATTCTGAAAGCGAGAGTGATGATCAAGCATTGGAGGCATCTAATCATAACAACATTAGCAAGGAAGTAAAAATGAATAGTCCAACTGGAATGGATTCCAATGACCACGGTATCGCTTCTGATGACTTTAGCAGTGACGAAGACATCAGCAATGTATTGAATTCAAATCATTCAAAAGTAAGTGTGGCAGATGTTAAATATCGTGTAATTACAAGGAGTGAAGTTCCAACGAGGACAGCGCTTATCCAACCCACTTCTGGTGGCGTAAAAAGGGCCCCGACATATTCTTTAGAAAAGAAGCAAGAAAAGGGCACGCTTGGTATTAAAAGGAAAAAAACTGGTGGAATTGTGGAACAGCTTTTTCTTCAAAAGATGAAATCACAGCCTGTGGAGTCGATTACAGACATTGAATTGGATCTCCAAGAATATGAAGTTCCGTACATCTCTAGTAATGACCATGAATCTCCATTTGTACACCAAGAGATTCTGAAAAATTCGCACGTTGAATCCGACGAGGATGATATGTTTAACGATGGTTTGGATGAAGAGTTGGCGTTGATTTCAGAAGAAAATGTCACCCCAAAAACTAATACGCAAAACTCAAGACCCGTTTCTCAAATCAAACAGAAAGTACTGGAGGTCAACTTTTCAGATCATGATGGACTTTTGACTGAGGAAGAGCTTATGCAGTTATACACATCGTACTTCGTTGAACTCGATCCTGACAACAGAATCTCTCAATACAACCCATCACAAGGAATTCATCATACGGAAAACGGCCCCATGGCTGCCGAAGGCAATATAGCGCATAGCCGTACAACAAATCTTCTCCTAAAATTGCAAAGTCCATCGTTGGCATATAAGCAATCTAGTTACAATCGGTAATAGCAAAAAATGTAATGAGTAATGGCGACTACATGGAGTAAAAATCTTGGAGCTGTTCATTTTGCAGCAAAAGCTCCTATCACGTGCTTGTTTGTTACCCGGACATCATCTCAAAAATATATAAACAGCTTGAGATCGCTTTGGCGAAGTCTTTCTTCTCTATCTTTATGCAGGGGCATTACGTGTATCAGTGAGGATTCGTCCGAGATCATGTTTTTGCTGGTTGAAAACTATACCTGACAACTTCTTATGGTTGTGTCCTTGTGATACGAACTTTAAGGGAATTTTTGGCAAATCTTTATTTTGGTAACAGACGAAAGTTTAAGTACCACAGGGAATTATCTGATTGACACGACACTCGTTTTGTAATGGTGGTGTCAATCATATGGCGCTTCATTGAAGGTCATAGACAGTGAGGACATTGACGATATACCCGAAGTGAACCATTCTATGATCCAAGGTATAGGTGGTAATAATCGCTTGCTGGTGACGTTTTGACAAAGCGGAAATCCCAGAGAAGTGGCACCATAACTAATATATCTAACTTGCCTTGTGCCTCGCTCGGTCTAACCTACTATGTTAGATCTTGAGCTGGATACTTTATTCTTTGAATATTTGTAAAGGGCCAAATTGACAAGATTTCCTTTGAGTGCGATGACACCAAGGTTTAACTGGATGGTGGCATTGTAATTATAAATCTTCACATTTGTAGGTTGGTGGACCCAGATTCGGAGTATGTTCTTCTGTAGTGGCTCATTATTGGCCTTAGTGAATATTTTCGCAATTCCGAAGTGTGCACTTGAAAAATTTGACCTATAAAGCCAGAATGGGTTCTACAGGTACTGCGTAATTGTTTTCTTTATAATGTTTAAAAAATTCACCAAGGAAGACATCCATTCCCGCTCCAATATCAAGTCCTCCGCTCAGAGAGGATTGAAAAGCAATTTCGTGTCACAATTCGAGAACCTTGAGCCAGCAATCGACAATGTCATACCGAAGAAGTCCCAAGTCATCCTTATTAAATGTGAAGAGAAGATCCAATTATACCTGGTGGACAACGAAGTCGTGGTTTTCCAGCACTTTGACGACTTGATTCCTGCTTTGAAGGTTGTCCACAAGTACCCGGAAGCTTTTCCAAGAGTCCAAGTCGACAGAGGTGCCATCAAGTTTGTCTTGTCTGGTGCCAACATTATGTGTCCAGGATTAACTTCCGCAGGGGCCAAGTTACCAGAAGAAAACATCGAAAAGGGGTCGATAGTTAGTATTTACGCTGAAGGTAAAGAAACAGCTTTGGCGGTGGGTAAATTGATCATGAGCACAGATGATATCAAGTCTATAAACAAGGGAATTGGTATCGAATTGTTACATTACTTGGGAGATGGGTTATGGAACCACACTGAATAGGTCTACACGTCGTACATTGATATTTTTAATTTTGGGGACGCTTTATACTTTTAGCAGACATAAATGTTCTGGTTTTGTTGAAATCCGTAGTTGTCGAGAACAGCCAGCATATCGTCAAGAAATTGTTTAATCTTGATTGTGGTATTTTCAAATTCGTTAACGTAGTAATAAACTTGGAAATCCAATACCGGTCGACCTAAGTACTTCGAAATGATCCCCTTAAGTCTAAGTACCGAATTATCAACGAGGAATGTCCGTCTTATATGTTCTGATGGCATATTGATTACCAATACTAGCTTCTTCTTGGAGAGCAAAGTGACCAAAGTAGAGGTTACCAATGACCGGTCTTTGATTTGGTGTGTTTTAAGTAGTTGTTTCCATCTAGTACTAGACTTGTCATAAATGTATATGCCTTGTTGAACTTTAGAAATGAAGAATAGCTCTGCGTTTAATATTTCTTCTCGGTTAAGATAACTTCCATTGAGCTTGTTGAGGCCGTGATTGGATGCTTTATTACAACATTCGAACCTTGCAATCAAGTTGATCGTCATCTCGTCAATAGACATATCATCAAATAGCAGATTACCGTTGATCCGGAGCTCTTTGAGACTAGGAAAGGACCTACTCAATGCATCCACCTCGTGCCATGAATTAAGTCTATTATGCCTCAAATCCAAGCATATTACGGCATGGCTGTGGTATTTGGGTATGTGGGAAATTTTATTGTCTGTAAGCAATAATGTGTTGAGGGAGGTTTGTGGAGTGTTCGGTATGGTGGTTAATTCATTAAAGGATAGATCAACCGTGGAAAGACTCTTTGGTATTACCAATGCATTTACGTCATCATCTGTGTATCTGTTACCTGCCAAATACAACTCTGTGATGTTTGGAAATCTCGGAAGAATATCATTCACCTGAGGAATTGTCATCATGGTCGAAGAAAGTTTTAACGTCGACACATTGGGATAGATAGAGCTTGAAGAAGAACAACTCCCATCAAAAAACCTGTTTCCATTCAAAATCAACGTATGCAAATTGGTAATTGAGCTTATGATCTCCCACACAGTCTCGAAGTTGTTAATTAAATTGAAACTGATATCTAGATGTTCGACTTTGGTCAAGCTATCGAGAACAGTGCGATCAATTGCGTTGTCATTGTATGACGTGACGATATGGTTCCTTTGGAGTGAAAGCGATTGTAGGTTTTTGAGGTCCGATTGTATTCGGTTTAACTTGTCAAAGCCATAGCCCTCTACGATCTTGGTGCCAAATTGTATATCTTGTTGGAATTGATGGAGATCGCCATAGCTCAGCATTAGTGCTTCCACAAACAGCCGTCGATCTTTAGAAATCTTTTTGCTGTTTGCCTTAAGAAACGATCCCGACCCATTGATGGCCACTGTGAAGTAGGAATGGCCCTCTAGGGTCCCGTCGTTCTTGCCCCGGTCTGGTCGATCCCATTCCAAGCCTAGGGCGACCACATCGGCGCCCCATATATGATCGGGAAGCCTGCCAACGTACCTGATTGTCGCCAACTCATCGTCTATCGAAACACGGTCTCCTGAGGTGTACTGCATCACCTATGGGAAGGGTTGTATTGTAGTGCACACTAATCTGCTAAGAGCTAATACTCGCGTCTCTCATTGCTATACAATCACTCGCGGAGGACTACCATACTACCACGACCCACCGTAACCACTATTACCTCTACTAGGCTTCCATGGTCTGGTTCCGGCGTACGGCCCAACAATTGTTTGCTCTTGGCAAATCCCACCGCTCTCGGTAAGTTGCCGTCCGTCAATGGACCCGACTACAAGTGATGACTCCCCGGACCAATGCCGTGGTCAGCCGCTCTGGGGTCGCATGCCTGCATGGAATAGCGGGACGAACGGCCCCAACCCAGCTATTAGGCTTAAGAGTAGACGGTGGCCAGCGCTACACGGATCCTGTAGGGGCACCGGCGCTGGCCCTACAGGTACTGGATGTGATACCATCCGTCTATACTACCCCCATGTCCCGGAATACTGCCCCACTCTCTGTACTAACAATCGATCACAAGACGTGATGCTGTAATTATGCGACCGATCTATTGTTCGCATCATCCGGTGATGCAAAACTCCGCATCCACCACCTCTAGAAACAGTGATACACCACGTCACGTGAATGGGGTCTTCCGCCCAGTTGGCTGTTCCGTTGCTAGTCCACCGAGTTTCTCGTTCACCCACCATTAGCCTGGATCCATCAAATCTAATACAGCAACACCAGATAACTTCGTGTAGGCACTACAATCATTACGTGCCTTGATCACCACCCTCGTCGCATTTGTGGTGCTCCACCTCCCAAGAATTTTCTATCCGTTACATTTTTGCGCTCCACCAGTTGTTCCACCTTGTTCGTTTTTAGATGGAACTGAATTTACATTAATATCGTTCACTCGGGCCATTATCATTAGTAGCCATCATCATGACGTCGCTTAGCGGCCACGGCACACCCTTGGGCACTCCCTTGGGCACCCCGAGAAACTCAATTGTCTTTAATAAAACCGCCTCCGCTACCACTGGAATCTCCACGGGCGAACCCATCACACCCACACTTTCGGCCACTGATCGAGGAGTTTTCATCGATAGAACCGGCAGTCCTGCAGAATCTCCCTTGGGCTCTCCCAGAACTTCCATTGATGACAAGGATTTGCGGCACAACTTGTTCGGTAAGGTGACCAATCTTCTTCATCGCTCTTTGGACAGGTCCAGAGAAGGGTCGATTTCATCATATAAAGAGATTATGAACGACGACCAGAAATCAATATCCGAATCTACAATAAAAAGACCATCTGCAACTGCTATCTCCAGGATAAGGTCTGCCAGTCCCTCCAAATCGCAATTCTATGATTTAAAAGATCTGCATTCATCGCCCGTCAAGGAAACCAATCGTGTTTATCTAGAATATGACCCTATCAGCAAGAGAAGAGTTCTTAATACTTACGAGATTCTTCGTGAAATCGGAAGGGGAGAGCACGGAAAAGTCAAGTTGGCAAAGGACTTGATCCACAATCAACTTGTTGCCATCAAAATTGTTAATAGAAAATCAAAACGAGATAGGCCCCGGTTTAGAAGAGACTCCAGCTCCACCCAAACCCAATTAAACGAATCAGAACGGAAAATAAAACGAGAAATAGCAATCATGAAGAAATGTTATCATAAGCATATTGTTAAATTAATTGAAGTTTTGGACGATTTAAATTCTTTCAAGATTTATTTGGTTCTTGAGTATTTGGAAAAAGGAGAAATCCGCTGGAAACGTTCAAAATCAACTGAAACAAGAGATCTTTCTAATGGTAACGATATCCCATGCTGTGGTAATCGTCAAAGAAAGTTTTCCATTGCTAGTCATGGAAATCATGAAGATGATCAAGACGATTATCTTTTATCTAATGACTTCTCACCCAATTTAACATTCAAACAAACACGGAAGATTTTCAGAGATGTATTACTTGGCTTAGAATATTTGCATTTACAAGGAATAGTTCATAGAGATATAAAACCAGCTAACTTGTTGGTCAACTCAGATAATGTTGTGAAAATAAGTGATTTTGGTGTATCATTTGCATCTTCCTTGGGAGAAAATGATGAAGGAAATCTCATTAATGATTTAGAATTGGCTAAAACCGCTGGTACCCCTGCATTTTTTGCACCAGAACTATGTCAAACCAATTTCTCTTCCGATTCCCGAGGGTCTCTTTCTGCGACATCGTTAGAGGTTCTTACCAATCCTCAGTTTACCCTTACTAAGATTCGTCAGAAAATCGATTACAAAATTGATATATGGGCTCTAGGAGTCACTCTTTACTGTTTACTCTTTGGAAAAGTTCCGTTCAATGCCGATTCAGAATTTGAATTGTTCCTGGTTATTGTAAACCAGAAGCTCGAGTTTCCAAGATCAACAGAAGAATTTAACTCTCCTGGTGAAGTCTCTGAATACGAATTTGAATTGGCACAAGACTTATTGAATAAGATGTTGGATAAGAATAGTTCTAGCAGAATCGAGATCAAAGACATCAAGACGCATCCATTTACGTTAATGGATCTCGAGGATGATTTAGAACTGCTAAATGAATTGCTTTACATGAACAATCAAGAAGAACCAGGATTGTTGAACTTTAATATCAATGACGATGAAAAGGATGATATTGTGTCAAAAGATGAAATTGACAATTCAGTTGTTGGAATTGGTACAAGAATAAAGCGCAGTCTTGTGAAGGCTATCAGAGCAAATGGAGGCAGAGAAGGTGATGTCAAAGATAAATTTGCGGCATTACAAATGGAGCACTCAAGAAGCACTTCCAGTGAAGAGTCGTCTGGAAGTAACTCCAATTTAAACTCATCTTTGAAATTGAACAGCTTCCATAACCATTCATTGATTCTTTCTGAAGCTGCTCAGATATCTACTCAATCTACTGGTAGATACGACACCTTCAATTCTGTTCCTCATGTTCCGTCAAATTTATCTCAATCGCAGTATAATCCATCAAGTTTGAAACCATCGCGTTCTTCATCTTACTCCATTGCAGGCATAAAGGAAGGAAGAAATCCAAGTCTAGTATTGCATGAAGAGACAGCTAGTTCTAGCAGACGAAATAGCTCCGCTGGAGTAAGTGAAGCTCCACAAATCGAGACCAAAAGAAATGTTGGAGGTGACGTTTACATGAAAAACCAGTCTGCAGTTGACGCATTTAGGGGTATTCAACAACAGGATGATAAGAGAAGACGTTCATCGAGCATTTTCTCTAGCAATCCATCGACTCCAGGTGCTACAAAAAACTCTTTCTCGTCTCAGGGCGGACAGGATGAGCATGTAGCCGTGAACGGTGCTCTTAATGTGAAAGTACAAGTGTCTGCACCAATCCCTGTTCCAGCTGCTTCCAAGCTTGGTCTGAATGCTGTAAATAATACTGGTAACTATGGTATTAACAAGAACTTTGGTACGAGCCAATTAAAGGTCGGGCCAATAACTCTAAATGATGAAGAACGGTCATCTTCGGTAATGTCATTACCTTTGAGCGAAAGTTTTGCATCTTTGGATAGCATTAACGACAATTATTTGCTATTAAAATATCAGCAATTTGCTAGAGAGAACGGTGAAGAAACGACGTTGGTCCAGAATCAGAGCCGGAAAACTAGCGTTCTGTCACAATCGGACAGCAACATTGTACAACATTCTAAAGCCTTTGGTGATCCAGTTGAAAGCATTAACCAAAAGTTCAAGGCGTTTGATTTCTCTAATCTGATGAATTCCAAAGGAATCAAATTTGACTTGAGCAATGAGGAAAAACGTACAAGGGATGATGAGCTTGAAGGGATTGCACCCAACTCGAAGCCTTTCAGAGGCATGCATTCCAAATACGTGCGGGATCGTTCGTCATCATCATCATCATCGAGTTCAAGTAGCTATGGAAGTGAAAGTGAAAGTGATGAGGAGGGGAACTTGACGTTGGCATTTAGTTCTAAGGTAGCGGCCCCATCCCGCCCTAAGTTTTTATCTTTGAATAACCGTGCCAAATCGCATGATTCAAATCTTCCGAGGTTAATTCATAACAATCAGCTGCAGCCCACGTACGATTTCCCAGTGGTATTTAATTCCAGTACGACTGAATTTGAAGATGTTCCCGATGGGTTGATATCAAATGTTCCAAGGAATAGCATTTCTATGGCACCGTCGGTATCGATTGCCTCTACAGACTCAAATTCTACCATCCGTGCCGAGCGAGTACCATCAACAAATCTTGAAAAGTTGAATCCAAATAGCCATCTCCGTGTTCCGCAAGCAGGAATTATTCAACTGTCAATTGTAAATGGACCGGTCTCAGTAAACGATGGAGGTGAACATACCCCCCTGCAAGCGGTTTTGGAGAAGTCGCTGGACCATTCGTTGTCGATGAGAAAAAACATTTTCAACAACCAGTTCAACAACCACTACAAGAAGGACCCGGTATATTCTCCGTTTCCAAATTCCTTACATTTGGGGAATGATAAGGAAGAAATTAGCAATGCAAGTTCAGAAAAGCAGTTTACCCACAGACCTACGTATTACCGTTCCAATTCTGTGTCTTTGGGCTTATTACAACACCGTCAACTGAACTTGGAGTCCAATTGATGTGGTGTTTCGCCATGTCACTTTTAATAGTATCATCCGTAACTTGCAAAATGTAGGGCTGTGAGCCATAGTAAAGCTTTTGGTGGGCGTGTGCACGACTCGTGTTTTGCCCAATGTTTGTGTTTGTTTTGATATTTGTCGCAGATCAGACGATCCTTTTCCAGCTGATTTAGACTTGTTCTATTGTACCAACAGATACCATTGCTATTTATCAAGACCATTCGGTGACTCATTAGAACACATTTGAGTATCAAGTTGCTGTCAGTTCGCTTCTGCACTCAGTTGACTAATTTTTATTCAGTTTTATAACATGTCGTCCGACCTGTCTCCATCAAAAGAGGATATTAGGGGTCAATTATCTGAGATCCAGAGACGCCTTTTTCATAAGAAGTCCGATAAAGTATTAAAAAGCATTAATGAACCTCGTCATGACCAAGAAAATCGAGTACCATTACCTGGCTTTTCGAAAGCCGACAGTGGCCATGTAAATTCCAGCGGAAAGAAACAACGTGCCTCGATGCCAGCAATACCTGCGATGTCTGCTATATCACAACCCACCCCTAGCTTGGGACCAGAATCAAAAGGAAATGACATGAATTTTGTCGTGGGCTTAAGTGAAAATCTTTTGGGAGAATGCAGAAAGCTTACTGCTGAAAACCAAAGATATAAAGCAAAATTGAAGTCTTCCATGGATGAAATACAAGTATTCAAAGACGAAATTTTCAAGTTGAAAAATTCCAGGAGTCATCAAATTAATAGTGAAAGTGACTTAAAGGACAGGAATTGGGAATTGGAATCCAACTTAACAAATTTGAACGATCAAGTTTCATCACTAACCTTTTCGAAGGAAAGATTGAATAAGCTAAACGAAGATTTGCAATTGAAACTAAGTGCAATTCAAAAGGAAAATGATGATCTTTTGGTAAAATCTCAAACAGTAAGTAAAAATTATAACTCATTGAAATCCAATTTCAGCAAGGAAATTGCAGATTTGAATAATAAAATCGAGGAGCTTAATGACGAAAATGATCAATTACATTTGAAGTTATCAAACACGTCGGAAAATAGTTCATCTCCACAAAAAACCGAAGACGTCTCGACCTCGAAATCTGCATTGACTATTGGAGACGATTCCGACGACGAAGGAGTAGATTTCGATAGCATTTTACTCGATACGCAACCTCTAGACCTTCCTAATGTGAATCCCAAAAATCCAGAACTAGAAATTGAGTCTCTCAGAGCTACGTTAAATCACTCCAATAGAACAATTTCTAAATTAAGATCCGCAATTTTGAAAGCAAGAAAAGAAGACCACCAGCTCCATCAAAATCGCCAGAGAACTCCCATGAAGATGCCTCCTATAAAATCAAGCAAAAAGATGAAGTCAAGTAGTGAAATGAGGGCCAATTTAATTCGAGCTGCAGGTGTTTCGCCATCCAAAAGATCCTCTAAATATGTTGTTCTCGATGGTAAAGATGCATCACCAGAGGGAAAAGACCATAAATGGGAAGATTTTATTGGTTCTAATATTGAAACACCAACCAAGCAAAAGACATTCGAAGACACAAACACATCTGACGTGGAATCATCGCACAGCAGAAGTGTTAACTTGACGGCAGTAACTGGTGACTATAATATGCCTTACTTAATTCAATCAGATTCTTCGGATTCTGAGACTGATAACCTGCCACATAGGGCAGCTAACAAAATAGCTTTATCCAATGAGTTGGGGTCTGAATCCTCAAGGAAGGAAATTGAAGGGTATGCATCTGCAAATAATCTAATTTTGATACCCTTCGAAAAATATGAAGAATTATCAGCAAACAATATCGATTCCATCGATGTGGACAAAATCATCGAAGCAGCGGAAGGTAGGGGGTTCGCTATGATAAGCAAGCAAGAGTACGAAGAGTTGAATGATCAAAACGAAATGAGGAAAAAGCTCAATGCTAGTGGTTTGGTGACCTTACCAATAGGTGAAGTTGATGAATTGAACAAGATCAAAAAGCTGCATGAGAACCCAACGGTTGAGTACTTGACTGAAAAGGCACATGATCTTGAATATGACCTTGTAAATGTTCAGGAATTAGTTAAGTTTACTAAAGCCCAAGCTACTCTTGCTGATCCATCTTCCTCTTACTTGGCTGAGAAATGTTTGGAAAAGAAGTTGCATGTTATATCTTCAGATGAGTTCAAATCGTACCAGAAGCTAATCGCTGAACATGAGAAGCCAGGCAAAGAATACTTAAAGTGCAAGGCCAATGAATTAGGCTTGATAGTAACCACTTCAATGCTATATGATGAACTTGTTAAATTAGCACACGAACCTTCAGTCGAGCACATAAAAGCCAAGGCAACGGATAATAGCTTGATAACGTTGTCTAAACAAGAGCACCAACTTCTTGTTCACCCATCTCTTGAGGTATTGACAGAAGAGGTGAAGAAGCGTGGTTCGGTTATTTTGCCACAATCAGAATATCTATCATTGTCTAAACCATCTCGGGAGATGATAGCCAATTATGCCAATGCCATTGGAATGGTTACAGTAACGAAACCTGAACTTTCAAACTTGCATCACCAGATTGAGTCACCTAGCTTGGAGTATCTTTCTACAAAGTCATCAATCTTTGGTTATACAATCGTGAAGAGTGAGGAGCACAATGCTTTGAAGAAGCTAGCCAATGACCCACCATTAAATCACGTCCAAGTCCACGCGGAGAGACTTGGTTTAGTCACATTGGCTAAAGATGAATATACTGAGTTGTACAAACTTGCACATGATCCCCTGGCTGATCATTTAATCGAGAAGGCAAAACTGAAAGGTTTCGTGACTATTAAACGAGCTGATCATGAATCTTTGATTCAAAAAGCGACGGTGCCTACGTTGAAGGAAGTTGAACAACACTCCAACAAGCTTGGTTACGATTTGATCAATAAGAGTGAACATGCAGACTTATTGAGAACAATCAACGAACCTGGACTTGAGCATCTCGTTCGTGGAGCCAAGGGTCACAATCACTTGTTAGTAGCGGAATCTGATTACCATGAATTACAAGCTTTAGCGAATAATCCCAATATTGAACATTTGAAGTCTAAAGCTTCACAATTATCCCAAATAATTATCCCAAATGACCAATTTGAAGCTTTGAAAAAGGATGCTGACGAACCAACCATTGACCACCTTCAGAAGAAGGCAGCATCTTATAATCAGCAGTTAATACCTATGAAAACTTACGAAAACTTAAGACTTTTGGCTGAGAATCCAGGTATTGACCATATAACACAAAAGGCATCTGTACTTGACTATACAGTTATTCCTAGCAAGGAATTTGAAGAGATATCTGGTATTGTGAAAGCGCCCACTCTTGATCATATTAGAGACCGAGCTGCTGACTACGGATTTGTCGTTCTTCTGGGTGATGAACATGAGCAATTATTGACGTTGGCGCATGATCCTGCTATTGAACATATTCATAAAACAGCTGCATTGCATGACCATAAGATTTTGCCCACCAAAGAACTTGAAAAGATTAAGAAATTAGCATATGACCCCGATATTGAGTACTTGAAGGATGCCGCCGCCAAACATATGTTCTCTTTGATTAAGGAAGATGCCTTGAAGAATTTATTGGAAAGAGCTGACTCTCCTTCTATAGATCATATGAAGAGCAAAGCATTGGCGGTAGGCCATGAAGTTGTTGATGCAAACTTCTTAAACCGGTTGCAAGAGACAGCAGATAAACCGTCAAAGGCTCACCTTGATGAAAAAGCCAAGGCTTTCGACTCGGTACTTATCGCCAAATCGGAACTTAACGAATTGGAATCTATAGTCAACGAACCAACTATAGAGCATATCAAAAAACACGCTGCTAAGCACGAGCATGAAGTTATTACTTCAGACGAATTTGCTCATTTGAAAAAATTGGCTCATTCCCCTGATCGCGAACATATTGAAGATGTATCAAAGGGCTTAGGCTTGGTACTGATTCCTATTTCTGTGCATGAAGAGTTGTTGTCAATGGCTCATAATCCAAGTAAACTGTTATTGATAGAGAAGTCTGCAGCCATAGGATTAGTATCTTTAGAAATTAGTGAGTATGATATTTTGAAGAGCCAAATTGATCACCCTACCATAGAATATCTCAAAGCAAAGGCAATGGCCTATAAGATGACAGCATTACCTGATGAAGAATTAAAGGCTTTAAGGAAAGCAGTCAAAACCCCAACAATGGAACAGCTTAAAGAGAAGGCTAAAATTTATGATTGTGTTGTTGTCGACGAAAAGAAATACGATGCACTCCTTGAAATTTCGGAGGGACCTTCAGAAGAATTCTTAAGTGAAAAGGCGAAACTATTGAATAAGTCATTGATTGATGTTGATTTATTGAAAGAGTTAAATTCTACGGTGAATGAACCGTCGTTGAAGTTTCTTTTCGAGAAGGCTGGTCTTCACAAACATGTTCTTCTTCATGAGGATGATCATAATGCCATAGTCAAAAGTGCAACGAACCCGGAATATAGTCATATTAAAGAAAAGGCCAAGGACCTAGGTATGGTTGTGGTGAGTAAGACAGATTATGAGCAATTAGAAAGGCTTGCTAATAATCCAACTAGAGAAGAAATTACAGTGTTCGCAGAGAAAGCTGGTTTGATTACATTACAAGTTTCAGAGCATGCATCGTTGGTGCAAAGGGCTGATCACCCTACGTTGGATGAAGTTCGTGAGCATGCCACTAAAAACAGACATAAACTTATTGAAGAATCACTTTATAAATCTATAGAGGAAAAAGCGGAATCGCCATCCATCGATCATATTAGGTCAAGTGCCATAAATCATGACCATATTGTTATAGCTCAACTGAAACACGATGAACTTGAAAAAATGGCATATGATCCACCAGTGGAATATGTTTATGAGAGAGCTCGCAAGCATGGACTTGTGGCATTGCCTGAAAAAGAGTTTGCCGCTCTTACAAAGCGTGCCAATGAGCCTACTCTTGAAGATATTAAAGTTAAGGCTAGTTTATTAGGTTTAGTAACCTTGGATAAGGAGACGCACCAAAGTTTGCTCAAACCTTCTCTAAAGGAAGTGGAGTTACATGCAGACACTTTTGATTATGAGTTGATAAAGAGAGAAACCCACGATGAATTGAAAACAATTTCAAAGGCTCCTTCGAAGGAATTCGTCGTTGAAAATGCGAAAAAACATGGTCTTGTCGCCATCAACAACCGAGAACATAGTGAATTGTTAAACAAAGCAAATGAACCTGATAGAGAACATATAATGAGCAAAGCTTCTGGCGCGGGTTTGGTGGCAATTCCTATTCATAAACATGAGCAAATATTGAAGAAGATTGATACTCCTTCTAAAGAATACTTGAAAGAAAAGGCTGCTAGTATTGATCACGCTCTTATTTCGAATGAAAAACTCGAAGAATTGAAATCTATTCAAGAGTCGCCATCCTTAGAGTTTTTGTCACAGAAGGCTGCTCTCCATGACTCGCTTGTTGTGAAAAAGGAAGAATTTAACCGTCTCGAAGATGTTGTGTCTAGTCCAAATAAAGAGTTCCTTGACGAAAAAGCAAAGAATTCAGGGTGCGTAATTTTGCCTGTTGGAACGCATAATGAATTATTGAGAGCAACTCACGAACCAACAATTGAGGAGTTGAGAGAGAAAGCCGATAAGGTGCATCAAATTTTGGTCCTGATTGAAGATTATGACGCACTCTTAAATAAGATCGATAAGCCCACTATTGACTACTTGAAGCTACAATCTGAGAAACAAAATCACTCTTTAATTGCGACTGATGACTACGAGAAATTAACCAACTTGATTTCTTCGCCCTCGAGAAAACACATAGAGGAGAAAGCTGAAACTGCTGGTCTCGTTGTTCTTCCAAAGAAAGATCATAAGGATCTTTTATCGAAACTTGAGAATCCTACCAACGATCAGGTAGCTGCGTATGCTGCAAAGTTAGACTCGAAAATTATTCGGAATACAGACTTGCTAGATTTAAGAGAAAGTCTCGCTAATCCTAATGAGGACTTCCTCAGGAAGAGTTCCAACAAATTGGGTTTCGAATTGTTGGATCAAGCAGAATTTGAAATCTTTAAAAACCCGACGGAGGCTTACTTGAAAGAGAAGGCTAAAGCAAGGAATTTGCACCTAACTACTCTCGAAGAATATCAGCAGTTAAAGATAATATCATCAGATCCGCCAGTAGAATTTTTGAAGGATAAGGCAAGTAAGATGAAGTACACCTTGATTCCAAATGAAGTATATGCAAGTGTTCTTAAATCCATCGAAGAGCCTAAGCTTGATTATATTAAAGAAAAGGCTATTGAGCTTCAACATGTGGTGATTTGTGATCAAGAATATGATCGTCTAGTTGATCCTAGTTTAGATGCCATTACTGAAAGTGCTTCGAAAGCGGGTTTAGTTGTGATTGGCAAAACTGAATTAATTTCATTGAAAGATCAAATTGATAATCCAAGCATGGAATTTTTGAATGAGAAGGCAAAGCCATTAGGAAAGGTCTTGATTCAATTATCAGATTTTGAATCTATGAAGAAAACTTTGAATAACCCTACTGAATCGTATCTTCGTGATAAGGCTAGTGTTTTGGATTTTGCGATCATTAAAAAAGATGAACTCGAAAAGTTGAACAGTCTTGCTCATAGACCTGATAGAAGTCACATAACTACTTCAGCAGGTCTCTTGGGATTGACGGTGTTAGAAGAAGCAGCACATAGAGAACTTGTTGCTCAGTCCTCTGCACCTTCTATGGAACATTTGACAGAAAAAGCGAAGGCTCATGGACACTTGTTAGTTTCCCAGGATGAGTATTCTAATTTAGTAGGAAAGGCAAGTAGATCATTACACGATCATGCTAAAGAACAGGGTATGTCTGTCATTGAAACAAAGGAGTTGATATCCTTAGATAGCCAAATTAAAGACCCAAGTATCCAATACCTTGTGGAAAAGGCTGAAACTTTTGACTCTGCTATTATTTCAAAGTCTGAGCTTGAGCAATTGAGAAAACGAGCTGTTGAATCGCTAGACGACAAGGCACAACAAGCGGGTAAGAAAGTAATAGATATCGATGAATATGAAACATTACAAAAGCAAATTCATGCCCCTTCTATTGACTTCATATCTATTAAGTCAGGCGAACTTGGTTACAGTGTCATCGATACCGATGAATTGGAGAAACTCAAGTCAAAGGCTGCAAGAACATTATCAGAAATTGCCGAAGAAGCAAGTATGGCTGTGATCTCTAAATCAGAACTTGCAGACCTTTATTCTTTGAAGTCTGAGCCACCAATGGAGCACATTTCGCAAAAAGCAAACGAAAGAGGATTTAGCGTTATTGCTAACAATGAATTTGACCTGATAAGGAAAAAAGCAGAATCGCCTGATCTTGAGCATTTGATTCAAAACGTTTCGAAGTATAACCATGTGGCCATACCAATTGAGCAACATGAAAAATTGGTAAGGTCTAATGAGGAACCAATAGAAGAAAAGGCTAAAAGAAGTAATCTCAAACTATTAAATGAATCTGACTATTCAACGTTGTTGCAAACAAGCAAATCACCTTCTTTAAATTTCATTCGTGAGAAAGCTAAGGATCACAAATCGATTGTTGTTCCTCTTGAGGAATATGAACTTCTGCAAAAATCGCTCAATGAATCTTTAGAAGAAAAGGCAATTGCTGCTGGAAAGGTTGTGGTTGATCAAGAGAAATATTCTACTATTATTAACTCTATTGACGCTCCATCCATAGAATACTTGCGTGAAAAGGCGATGATACATAACCATTCCATGGTGGAGGATAAGGAATTGAGTCTCTTACAAACGCCAAATGTTGAGAATCTCACGATATTAGCAAACAAAATCGATTATGTCGTACTTCAACGTACCGAATATGACTCATTGAAACAAAAATCTGAAAGGACTGTTGAAGATCTTGCTGGAGAAACTTCTATGAAGGTTCTTAGCCTTGAGGACTACCAATCCCTACTAGATTGTGCTAGTGAATCCTTGGAGGCCAAAGCTGAAAAGGCAGACGTTGCATTAATTTCAAATTCTGACTACAAAAAGTTATTGGCGCTGATAGAATCACCTTCATTGGATTACATTGCTGAGAAGGCGAAGGATTACTCTCATATCTCTATACCCGTTGAGAAATTCAATGAAATATCTGCAAGAGCAGATGCGTCTATTGAATCCAGGGCCGAGTCTTTGAATATGGTCGTTGTTGGAACCTCAGATTACCAAGATATTCAAACAAAAGCTGAAAAGCCTACGTTGGATCATATCGAGTCCAAGGCTGTTGAACACGGCTATCTGCTAATTGACACAGAAAAATATTCTGCGCTAATGAAAGAATCTGTAAGATCTCTCGATGACAGAGCTAAGGATGAAAATAAGATTGTTCTTAGTATTGATGAACATAAAGATTTGGTGCACCCTAGTATCGATGTATTACATGAGAAGGCAAATAGTCACAACCATGTTTTAGTCCAATCTGAAGAATTGAAATTGTTAAGAGCCTCTGCTAATGAAAAACTTGAAGATAAAGTTAAACGTGAAAATATGATTCTTTTGACAGAGGAGTCTTACAATGATTTGAAGAGCAAAGCATTCAATCCTTCATTAGACCACTTGAGCCAACATGCTGAAAAGAACGACTCGCTTGTGATTTCAAGAACTGAGTTAGAGGCCTTGAGGAAACGTGCTGATCTTTCTATAGAAGAGAGAATTGAAGGAACTAATCACAAATTGATACAACATGATGAATATGATAATTTGTTGATCAAAGCCAACAAACCGTCAATCGATCACATCAAGAATAATGCAGAGATAAATGGTTTAATAGCTATTCCGAAAGAAGAGTTCGAGTCCATGAGGTTTAAGGTAGAGCAAGACGTGCGTGATAAAGCTGCTATGGAAGGGCTAGTAGCGATTGAGAAGAATGAATATGATACAATGGTACAAAATTCTACAAACCCTACTTCAGAACACTTGTCGTTATTGGCCCAAGGCTTAGGTTTACTGCTTATTTCAGCTGGTAAGCTTTCATCTCTTAATCTTGATGCTACTAAGTCTGCTGATGCAAGAGCAAAGGAAGAAGGTAAGGTTGCCATTAGCAAGCAAGAGTACTCTGATTTACTTGAAGATAAGAAAACCCTTTTAGGATACTATGACTTGTTGAATTTGGAAAGGAAAGATCTGATCGAAAAGTTAAAAATAAAATTGCAATCTGCGGGCTATGTGTTACTTGCAAAAGAAGCTCACGAAGAATTAAAGCAGCATTCTGAACAAAGAAGATTGTCGCATGACTATTCAGACTTCGCAGATGCAGAAGAATCTTTCGTTTTGGATAAAGAAGAATTATCTATTAGTGCTTCAAGGCTTGGTTTAGTTCTTATCCAAAAATCAGAATATGAAGAATTGAATAGAAAGGATGAAAATAGAATCACGGATCTCGCTCGGCAATTATCGTTATCTGTCATACCTAATTCTGAGCTTTTGAAGTTAAAACAATCTGTTGCGGAAAAGGACTCTGAAATTTATTCATTGAAGCAGACTCAAAAGGATGAGTTAACCAAGGAAGTTGTTGTTCAAAAACTGGTTGACTTTGGCTTGGTAATATTAGAAAAGAATGAATTCCAAGAATTGAAGTCACTTTCCTTGATTGGTAAGAACCCACCAAGGACGATTTACAATGAAGAAGAATTGAAGGAGAGAGCTTCTGATTTTGGATTGGTAGCGATAACAGATGAGCAGTATTCTAAGTATGAAGAATTAACCAGGATGGTACAGAATAAGAATGAATTTACAGTTGTTGGTCATAATTTGGGATTCCTTTGTATTCCCTTTAGCGATTTCGTTACAACAAGTGTATCACCGGTACCAGTTGAAAAGAATGTTAAAGTGCTCCCAAATAGTTATTATCAACAATTGCTCAAATTTAAGGCATTATCTATCGAAAAGGTATCTGACGATACTTTTAAGAGATATGCTGAGAAGCGTGGATTCAAACATAAAGACGATATAATTACGCCTGTTCTTCCACAGAGCGCATCTTTTACAGATATGAATCTTAACACTCCTCCAGAACGGATTGGTGAGTATTCTAGCCAAGCTAAATTCACGCCTCCAACTTCTTCTGCTGCTCGCATGAGAGGGACTCCTCAATCAGGTTCGTCACCACTCTCGAGAAACTTTGGCAAAATTCCTACTTCTAACTCTGTTAGATCGAGTTTGTCTCATCATTCAAAGGTCAATAGTATTAATGAATCGATTCAGACAATGGGAGTATTTTCCATGGCCACTAATGTGTCATTGACAGACAAGTCAATGATTCCTGCGATCACTCAAGTTGTGATTGGTGAATATTTATTCAAATACTACCGCCGTTTGGGACCTTTCAGTGCCATATCTGAAACACGTCACGAAAGATATTTCTGGGTACATCCTTACACTTTGACGCTTTACTGGTCTGAGTCTAACCCTGTTTTATCCAATCCTTCAGCAGTCAAGACTAGAGCTGCTGCAATTGTTAGCGTTGAAAGCGTGGATGACAATAATCCATTACCAACAGGTTTGTACCACAAGAGTATCATTGTTCATTCCCAGGATAAGAGTATCAAGATTACTTGTGCTACAAGACACCGTCATAATATATGGTACAATGCATTGCGGTACTTGATCAACAGAAACGTTGACGAGTTAACCTTCGATACTGATAATGCAGGTGATGATTATCTGAAGAATCTAATAGCAGAAATGACTCCACGTTCGATGGTGCTGACCGCCAAGCATTTCCTAGGCAAAGAGTGACTTCGCTTCCATCAAGTGCTACCAAGTCACCATCTTTAAACAAACTTAATCGGTTCAGTTCACTTAGAAAATGAATTTTGAACATTTGAAATTAAAATGGTTTATTAAGGTACTTTTTAATTCTAATATACAATTTTAAATAAATCGAACAATGCAGAAATTATTGACTTTGAGTTCAATTCATTGTAAACATGCTCTATTCTATGATTGTGGGTACCAGTCGATACTTGAAACGTTTACCCAAATCAAAATTCAAAAAGATTGCACAAGCTAGTGAAACAAACGTAATGCTGAACGTTAACTTAAAAATTGGATTATAGCATTGATTTCCAAGTATGCATATATGTTCTTTCTTGGTTTCATCAAGATTTTGTAATAATTGGGAATTTGAATCGTAAATTTTACCAAATAAGCTTGTGAAAAAAAAGGAAGGAACAATTGGTGCTAATCCAACAATTCCCCAATTTGAGGAGAAATTTTCCATTCCAAAGAAATCCCCCACAATAATAGGCATTATACAGAAGGTGTATCCATAGAAGAATCCTGTGAGTAGAGAGTCCAAGGATAATTCTGCGTGCTGCGATATCTGAAGACCCATTATTTGTGTGGCCATTAATCCAAAACATGGTAAAAATAAGAGCCAAGATCTTGACTTTCTAAATGATTGTACAATAATATCACCCATAATTCCTGACACAATTCTACCAACACAATTTGCAATAGATAGTAAACTAACTTGTAGCTGTTGCTCTTTCTGGATTACGCTCTCTACTTCTGCATTTAGTAAAGCGTTAGCAGCAATATCATTTAAAATTCCTTCGTGACTTATTATTGCTTTCACCATATATCCAACAGAATATATGTACATTTGTCCCAAAGAAGCCAATGTACCTGTAAGAAGAAATATAAGCCAAAACGAGCTGCATTGAATTAATTGGAGTCCACTCACGTCCACTATGGATTCTTCGATTTGTTGATATCCTGGAGAAATAGCCAATGACACTTGAGGAGATTGGTGAGGAGTTGCCAAATGAGACAATTCTATTGAATCGGCCGCATGGCGTTTGGTAACTGGCTTTTTGAGTGGTTGATTCCAATCACAGGACATGATGCTAGGAGCACAAATGGCAAATATGAATGTGGAAGAAAGAGCAAGAAATCCCAAGAAGCCTGAAGTATCACCTTGGTAAAAAATGCTGGCAACCACGGAATAAAACATGGCACTCAACCCATATAATGCCAATGGCAAAGATGTTGCTACTCCTCGAATGCTTGGGAAATTAACAGCACAACATTTCAAACAAGACGAGTTTATGAATGTCGAACCAGACCCGATACAAAAAATAAGTAGGGCCGACAAACCAACGCTACTGAACTCCTTGTCGAATTGACATTTCATACCGATGTATCCCAAAATGATCTCTAATCCACCAATCGATAAAGGAATAGTGTAGCCTGTCTTATCCACTACTCTTCCTGCCACAGGCCCTGTAACAGCAATGCCTAGGGTTCCTAGTAACGCAATGGTAGATGAATCAGTTGCTGAGTACTTCAACCTTTGTGCAAATTGTGGGCTGTAGGAGGAGTATAGGTATAAAGTACCACATATTAAGCCCAAAAACGTACATGACAACAATATAAACGCCTTGTAAACCACAGGCGATATCCTTGGCCCGTGGATCATGGCAATATTTTCAAACTTTGACTGAAGACACCAAAGACCAAAGTAGTGTTGTGGTTATAGCTTTATCTGATCTTCAAATGAACACGTTACCCCAAGACCTAACCTCGGAGAAATAGAATCGAGTAACTTTCAGACACTTATCTATGTAAACACTCGGGGGTTTTGATAACCGAAGCTTTAATTGGAAGAAAAGATTTGTTGATACTTGTCAACAAAATTTCCATGGTTTGTATAGCTTTCGGAACCTACGTAATTGCGCAGATATAGATTTCGCTTCAAACAAAAAAAAAACTTAAAACACATTGCCACATAATCTTACCAAGAAAAGAATATGGTGACTGGGACTGAGTAGAAGTGACATCGCTTTAGACATGCTCTGTAGAACTCGTTTTTTATCTTTCCTAGATTATCTTACTTGGATTTGTCCCAGTGTAGAGCCGTCCCCCAACCTGAGTAACGGCGCGGGGGCGCTACAATGTGGGAATGGTTTGAAATATGCAACTTTGAGTGAGACACCCAAGGACTTATGGTTGGTATGTGCATAAATAAAGTTGGTAATAAGGCCCTCTTCATTAGCATCACATTTTCAGACTCTCGAACGTAAAATATTATTTAACAACGATAGTGGACCTGAAAATCGCCGTTAAGCGAAGTACCATTCGTACCCCAGATCTTTTCCACGAACAGGAAATGGTGGCTCATGTAAAAACAGATTGGCAAGCGTAGATCGAACATGGATCTAATCTAGTTCTACATATTTAATTACTTTTGTCGGCTTTCTGGCATCTTGGAAATCAGGTTCTGCAAAACCTGGGCCCCTGTTGATGTGACAGCCGAAACCTCTTATGACTAAAGATTCACCCACTTTTATTTATATGCAGTATATGTAGTGGTGCGAGGGATTCTCGTTGTACAAGAACTAACGTTGTACAATTCAACCTTATCATGTTGTCGAAAGAAAAGGTAGACCATTTGATTCTCAACTACTTCATACAAGAGGGTTATGAGGAAGCTGCTGTTAGTTTTGCCAAGGAGATAGGTGTCGATTTGTACTTGCATGAACCAACCAATGGTAGGTTGAATTTATTTGCATTTGATAAAATTGCGAGTCTGGATGAAGATTTCTCCATGACCGTCGAGAGGTTTTATGATCAGGGTTCGGAAGGAACTGCTAAAAAACCTAGCTTCCATGAAAATTCCAAATTGGTTTCCGGTTACCCCACTATAAAACAACGGAAAGAAATCAAGCTCCTTATTTTAAAAGGGGAGATAACGGAAGCAATCAACAAGATAAGCGATCACTTTCCTAGCATTTTGGATTCAAATAACCTTCTTCACTTTAAATTGTTAAGGTTAAACTTGATTGAAATGATAAGGAATCACAAGCTTCATTCAATTGACGACATGGAGCAAGAACGTAGTTTTCTCGATCAGATACTCACATTTGTAAGGGAGAATTTAATCAACAAGGTTTCAAATTCCTTCAAGCTATTGAAAGAATTGGAAATCACAATGAGTCTATTATGTTTCAACTTTGATCCTACTGTTGAGAATATTGAAGATCAAAAGGATTTACCAGAACAATTGAGAAGCTTGTTTAGCCTTTCCTTAAGAAATCAATGCTATAGGTTGGTCAACAAGGAAATCCTCCATCTCTACGAAAAGGATAATAATACAGACAACAATCAATTGTACAGAGGACCGAAATTCATTGAATTTGATTTAAATGGTTTGAACCAAGATAATAGTAGTGCTGAAGACGAAGAAATGGATACGAAAGAAGATGTGGAGTACGAATATAACAAAATTAATGATAAGAGTATCAATCAATTCATATCATCGAATAATGAGACTGATGAACATAGCACCAAAGATGATTCTTTGGAAGATGAATTAAACAAGTTACAAAGTTTGTCATTAGAGTCGAAACTAGAACGTGTGATAAAACTTTGGACCATTACAGAGCAAAGGTTGGTCGATTTGAATATGATTAAAGAGAAACGATATTTAATGAACGAGAAGTCTCTATAGGCTATATAACAACTATACAATCTATCACATTGCCGGTTTCAATGTGACATTTTACTAAATACTGGCCATTGTTCTTTGTATCTACTTCATCATTGTTGTTGTTAAAAACCAACACGTTTTCTTTATCGATTTTTTCAATAACTAATTTGTTGAACACATCGGAATCATTTATAATTTCACTGATTTTGTTACGCAAATGCTCAATGTTTGATCCAAATTCTGGGTCCTCGTTCATCTCAAAATCTTCGGGACTGAACTCCAAATGATACTGTATGAATCTATTCAACTTGAATATTTCTCTCCCCAAACTATTTAATTTGTTCCAAGCAGGCAAATTGAACTTAGACCGTTTCTTTAACAAGTAATATTCTTGCAACTTGTCAATGTATTGCTTTTCAATAACGTTTACACGGGTATACACGTGTGCACAGTGAACAGGGACTTCTGTGAATATGTCCTTTGCATGATATTCCCAAAGATTGAGATAAATACCACTCCAGTAAATCAGTTCATAACTAACGACTAGCACAAATGTGACAATTAGGAATTCCGTTATCAACTTGCTCACAGGTGTATGAATTAGATTAGACGTGTAGGCCGTGGATGATAATACATCAGTTAGATAATCGTCCAAAAACACTAGTGCATTTATGATATACATTGTTTTAGATGCACCCGGGCTTTGCTCCGTTTGTCGGCTTCAAGTTATATGTCGTTGTACAGGATCGGTTAAAGTACTGTATACAATAATGGGTCCACTTTTTTACTGCGAATCGATTCATACTGCAGTATTGGACCCACTCGCTAATTATATAACGGAGAAGATTCTAAGGCATTTAATAGCTTTCTCGAATAAATTTCACTTTTGAATTTCATGATTCCACTGAACTTTCGAAATTTTTTTTTGTTTTTAAGTAAATTCTAGAAAATTCTTACAAAAAATCACATTTAGCAGCATATATTTTGAATAAAATATGATGCTTTCTCCCACTGGTGTGAACCATTTTTTAAACCCTGTTTACAATTGATGTTTTTCAAAGTTTCACTCGATACTGGGGTTATTATGGAAACTGAGGTCAAAAGTCATGCCCCTTTGTATATAAAATCTCTTATTTATAGATTCCTCAGTTAATTCCAATTTCATTATCTTTCATATGCCAGATTTTTAGCTATATCTTTGAAACTGTTGCATGCTCGTACCTTTCTAGCAAAATGGTGAACAGCAGTCAAGTAGCATTGTTTATCACACGACGCAGAATCGGTTTTGTTCTTTATATTACTCCTAAAGTTTCTATTATCGAGGCCTATCTAGGATTTTTTACGGAAAATAAAACAAGGATGTTATTCAGTAGCAAAGAATCATTGACGTTAAAATTATATAATTATTTCTTTTAAAAAGGTTTATTGTGAAAATCAATTGAAACTTCACAAAATAAGGCAACTTGTCCGAGCGGTTAAGGAGAAAGACTTGAAATCTTTTGGGCTATGCCCGCGCAGGTTCGAGTCCTGCAGTTGTCGTTTTTTTTGGAAATATTTGTGCTTTTCCGTAGATCAGTTTTTATCTACACCGACTTGCCAATACTTAGACCGCTTACTCTGAGTGTATTCCTAGAGGTGAATAGACCTTGCAGATCTGGTCAAAGCGTGCGCTGGGCTTATTGTGGGAAAAGCATAATAAAATATAAGCCGAATTGTTTGACGAGTGCTGAGAACTTTAATGCTGTTCGTCTAAGAACAGAAGATTCCGTAAGTTCCCAAAAAAGTATTTAAACTCGGATTCTCATATTACTAATAAGACCACACCAAATCGCCAACTGTGTAACAACTGTGTCAAGCATCTAGAGATAGCTTTAACGTTGGTCGTTGCATGTTGACACGTATTGAATCACCCAATAGATATGGCTAATTTCGATACTGTCATCAAATACAAGGGTTTCGAACATGTTTTCGATTACACTGGACCTTGGATCTGGTGCCTCGTTGGAATCTACGTTTGCCTTCCATTTATTGCTTACAAGATTCTTCCATACTTCAATACAAAAGGTATCTACACTAGCAACAAGAAAACGGTGTCCATATTTGTACTAGGAGATCTCGGTCATTCGCCTAGAATGTGTTACCATGCTAGATCATTTTCGAAACTTGGCTATTCCGTGAATTTGACCGGGTACGTAGAAAGTCAGCTTCCGTTGGATCTTATTGATGACGAGAATGTGGAAATTCACGAGATCAAGCCGATCAAAAACCACAAGAACTTACCTTACTTGGCCTTCGCTATCCAAAAAGTGTTTTTGCAAGTAAGTCAGCTTTTTCAATTGTGTCTCGACTTTCGGGGATCCGACTTCATGATGATTCAAAATCCACCTTCAATCCCAATCCTCTTAGTGTTATTGTTTGTTGTCAAACTATTGAGCAAGAATTCTGAATTAATTATAGACTGGCATAATTTGAACTACTCGATTATGAATTTAAGATACAAAAATTTGAATCATCCGATTGTTAAGATGGTTAAATTTTATGAACAGTTTCTAGGAAAATTTGCGGATATACATATTACAGTAACCTCCAAAATGAAAGATTTCTTGATTGAACAATTTGGATTTGAAAGAAATAAAATAATGGTGCTACATGATAGACCAGCAGAACAATTTGAACCATTCGAAGAGCTAAAAATAACTAAAAGCGAGGTCTTTAGAAACCACGAAATTTTTGCAAACGTTGTGAATATTGAGGACTACAAGATTATGGTCACAGCCACCTCATTCACTCCGGACGAAGATTTCAATATTTTGTTATCTGCGTTGAAGAAGTATGATACTGATACTGATAGAAAATTACCCCCAATTCTCCTAATCATAACAGGAAAGGGTCCATTAAAACAACAGTTTTTGAATGCTGCAGCAGAACTTCGCTTCTCTAAGAAAATCATCATTAGATCAGCCTGGCTATCCACAGAAGATTACCCAATAATAATATCTATGGCAGACCTTGCAGTTTCACTTCACACTTCCTCTAGCGGGATAGATTTACCAATGAAGATTGTTGATTTTTTTGGATGTGGAGTGCCTGTTGTTTCGTTGAAATTTCCAGCTATTGGTGAATTGGTAAAAGATGGCATAAATGGTTTGATCACTAGTGACAAAAATTCATCTGAAGATATTTACAAGTTGGTTAGTAGTGTATTTACGGACGATGTATTACTACAGCATCTTAGGAATGGGGCAATGCTTGAAAGCAAAAGAAGATGGGATAAGAATTGGAGTGAGACTATGAATTCAAAATTTGAATATGAAAGTTCTGAGACGTCTTTTTACATAGATGAATTTTCTTACATATGACTTATAGATGTGATAATAATACATTTTTCATAGTTTCAAAATAGTTCCTGGTGTTCTCATCTTTCATTTTCTTAGGCACAAGATTATTTTCTGTCCAAAATTGGTAGCCATCATTTTCGTATGAATCAAGAAATTCATGTTCCGGGATTATGTCCCATTTTGACCGAACTCCTAAAGTCATGCTTGTTAAATATGTCCAACATTTGGCAGCTTCTGTATTGTTATAGCCTCCACCGCCGAGAATCATCACAGGTATCGTTCCCAAAGACTTTAGAACTAAATCAATTGCACTGCAGAATCCTTTAATCGTCAAATTCCACTCCTTATGACTATCATTACCTAGACCATCGCAACCAGCTTGGATCACGACAGCATTGGGGTTAGAGCCAGATAATAGAGGGATAACAATTTCCTTGACCACATACATCAAGCTTTCATCGCTGAATCCCTTCTTGAGAGGAATGTTGTATTTATGAGCTTTTGACAGTTCCAAGGAGCCAGTACCTGGAAAAAAACCAAGATCAAATCTATGAAGGGAACACGTCACAACTTTATTTGAAAATGCATAGGCATTTTCGACCCCATCTCCGTGATGCAAGTCTAAATCAAGGTAGAAGACCTTGCCGAACGATTTCCGAAGAACCAGTATTCCAAGTACAATATCATTTACGTAGCAGAATCCAGCTGCTTTGCTCTTTGTACAGTGGTGCCTACCACCATACCAATTTATTACCAAATTTTGATAAGTGCTTGATCTTTGCCTCACCATAGTCTTTGCAGACAGAAGGGTAGAAGAGGCTACAACATTTACGTAATCTGCCATCAATGGAAAGGGGTAGCAATCATGCAGTAGGCCATAGAGTTCATCTTGGTTGATGTAATCTGCACCTTCATTCATTTCCACTTCAGAATCACCATTTTCCGAGCGCAGAGAGTCTGTATACGGCATTGAAATTACCTCTAACTCTGAATTATCTTCCAAGTCATTATCTAGTTCGGGTCGCTTGCGAAGTAAGCATTCGATAAAATTGGCATCGTGATATGTCTCCAAATCGCGTCGACTAATTCTGGGGATATCAATTATGCCTTCACATAAGTCCTGAAGATGGTATGCTTTTATCAATGACATAACTTGTGATTGTCTTCCTCGATTTGAGGGAAGCAAGTCTGCAACTTTGGATAATTCATCACTTGTTATCCAAACCTTTCGTTTGGTTTCAATGTCTCCTAGTTCATCTGTCATGTTGTCTGTTTCCTTGTATATTTCGCACCCGCGCGTCAATTTTCTCATCGCGTGATTGTTTGGTTGTACCTATCAATTGGAGGCAAAATAAGTGTCGCCAAACAAGTTTCCCAATCTCTAATTCCTTCTCTTGTAAAAGATTTCACGTATTCCGAAATCCTCGTATTATTTATTGCTTCTTGATAAGCAAGTTGTTTTTGAATATGAGAAACGAGCAAAAGACATCTACTTAGGTTGCCCTGATTCAATAGACCAGTCAAATAGTCAGTAAATATGGCGACATCGTCCCTATGCGGGCCCTTTTGCAACAATGAAGAGGATATCCACTTCTCAATATTGGACTTAAGTTTTTCGAATCTAATCTGCTTATTGAAGAATAGTGGCGATTCATTTCGTGTTCGTTGAGACATCAACCATTCTTCCGTAACTTTATCCACAACAGGCATCATTTCCATTTTTTTTGCAGCAAACTTATCTCTTAATGGTATTAAATCAAAACCTTTAATTTTCCTCTTATATTCAATTTCCTTCAATACTTCATTTCTTATTGATGATGGAAGCTCATTTATAACGGTTGTTGAATACGAATCCAGATTATTGAAGGAACTTTCTCTCTTTCGAATCGGCAGCACAGATGTGGTTTTTTGTCTTTTAATATGGGCCTTGCTTGGGGATTTTGAAGGAGACTCCACCACCCTCACATATTTTGGTGCTGCTCCTAATTGAGAAGGAATTAATTGTTGTATAAACGCCTTACCAGTTTTCGTAATGTCACTTGCCTTTTTTAGCGATGAATGTTCCACGTGTCTTAAACTCCGTCTATTAAACTCTAGGACAAGTTCACGACGAATATCTTCGGGCAACGAATTGAATACTTCTATATCTATATTGAATTTAGCAAGCGCATCTTGTGCAAGTGACACTTCCGTAGTCTTCAATTGCGAAGGGACTATTGATGATGCAGTCTGATCATTCGTACTAATTCTTTCTTTCATACTAACAGAAGATGAATTATACCCCTTGTCCATTGTTATCCTCTTGAAGTGCAATTTCGATTGTCTATTTTTTTTAACATCATCAACGTCTTCTAATTTCGTCAATGTTAATGAAACGCCCCTCAATTCTTGCACAGGAACGTTGAGCATTCGATACAAGGATTTAGCTTCAGATCCTATCACTCCCCAATCGTTAGTAGCGACTCCAAGTCTTGAAGATTTATTTAAATATTGACAAAGACCCAGTCCGAGATACTTCGGGGGATTAATAGGAGCTCCAGGGGCCCGTTTTGCTAGTCTTAATGTCATTCCCGATCCGCAAACCCCCAATGCAACCGATCGCGCATAAAGTTCTTTAGATAACCTCATCAAAAACGTCTCAAGTTCTTGGACTTTTTTAAATCTAATTCCGAAATTCACATCAACAGATACAGACTTTCTTCCCAATATTGATTCCAGAGAAGAAGTATCAATGGCAACCCCTGTATTATCAATGCCTCTGGAATATTCGAAAAGCTTGATACCTGTCTTATTTCCAAACATTTTCATAAGCTTAACCTTTTCAAAAGCTAATAAATTCTCGATGGTGGGCTCTTCAATATCATTTTGATTTAGCTCAGCCAATAACTTTTCTTTAATACTTCGACCAATACCAGGAAGATCTTGTACACGGGTTGTCCGTAAGAATTGTTCTATATTTTCATGAAGGTAGAATTGATTGTTAGGCTTCGCTTTACGTAATGATAGTTTCGCTAAAAGAATATTATGGGAAGCTCCTATGCTAACTGGACATTTAACCAAGGTGTGAATATCTCTTCGTATTTTCGAGCAAAGATCATTAACTTCTTGTACAAGATTATTATTTGACAGCAGACAGTAAGTAGTCACATCCACAAGAGCTTCATCAACCAGAACAGGAAAAATTGAGTCAAAATTGTCAAAAGATAACAAATAATTATAGAATTCATTTGAAACTTTTTCGTAAGTATCAAAATCATACGGCAAAGTTTTGAGTTGAGGGCAAATAGACTTTGCTTTGCCCAACCACATTCCATTCTTTACACCATATTTTCTTGCAACATAGTTACAGCTGGCAACATCTGAGCTCTTACCTCCGTGACTCACTGCTATTGGATGCTTATTTATATCCAAAGCTGAATGGTTTAGGCATGAGGCTGTTGCAAAAAAACAATCGAAGTCGACGTGAAGAATTACTCTATCATTATGGCTACCTGGAGTCTTAATTTTGTGTTCCTTTATAATTCGTCTCAAAAATTTTAATCTTAAGTCTGCTTTCCAAGAACTAAGATGATGTAGCCGAGAATTTGCGAAGTAATTCTTCAAAAAATCTGGATGATTCGCGTCCATAATCATTCCAGTTTGAAATTCATTTTCATTGAACTTAGATAGTTCATTATCAGGTTCAAAAAATTCGTCTCTATCTGCTTCTGATTGAGTCATTAAAGGGAGTTCATCATTATCTTCATCATTATCTTCATCATTATCTTCATCATTATCTTCGTCATTATCTTTCTCGTTATCTTCATCTTCATCATCATCATCATCATCTCTATCATTACCATTGAAATTATTGTCCTTATCATCATCGTTCTGACCGTTTCCAAAATCCAATCGTTGTTGACCATATTCGATCTCTTCCATTAGCCTATAACCTTTCCAATTAAGAAGTTCTTTTCTTGACACAGAGTCAACTATCCACTGTGCTCGTACAACCTTATAATTCTTAAATTCAATTCTTTTTCTAGGGGTCAATCGGTCGCAAATAACATGAGTAGCAGCTCCTTTATTATTTAAATAGCTGATAAATTTACCACCATATGATATAACAAGACGATGTATTTCATTTATGGACGGATTCGTATACCCATTAACGTGAATTATACAACCTTCAAAAATAGGTGGTAAATCGTTTTGACTTCCACGCCTCTTTTTATTCCAATTTATGTATTCCTCATCGGACTTCTGTTGCTTGAGATGCTTGTTATGAAAATACTTTCCATAATCACCAAACCCATGAACCTCCCCAATGGTGTCTTCGTCGGTCAGTTCGTCAGAACCTTCCAAAGACCTATTTCTATCATTATCATTCCTACATGAGCCAATGTTTAGCAAAACATCATCCAACCCATCATTAAAAGGATCTGAACTCGCCAGCGGGACCGATATATGCGAACTTAGCGGAGTCGAAGCATCCTTGGGTGCTACTGATCGGCTCGAATGATCTTGACCTGGTTCTCCCTGCGCATGCTGTACGTCCTGGATATGTGATAACAACAGAATATCATCAAGTGAACGTAGAAAGCTTCGATATAATGATGAATTTTCTTCTAAGCCGTTATCTGATTCATGTTCCATTTATGTGCCTTTCACAATCGTCTCATCATACATCTTGCAACCCCCATATAAAAGCAATAATAAGTCGTGTGAATACAAGAAAATGAATTTTAGTTAATTCCAGCCGATCAAAACAACATTCGTGTCTTTTAGCGTATACTACAAACAATCAAAATGGTAAGTGAATTAGCCCATCTCGTGAAGCAGTTAATGCAGTTATGAATCAGGTGAATCTGCATAATACGTTTATTGTTGTCAGGGCTTAGTTCTTGTGCATGGATCATTCTTGATCCGGTATCTAAATTTGGAAATTAGGCGAGAACTTAAGAAGTCGATCCGTCAACAATAACAATTGAGTGATCATATTTGAATAAATTGAGTATTCTCACGAGGTCTTATTAGAAATTTCAACTAACATGAAGGCTGAAAAATTGTCTGAACAGCAAATTGCCGAATTCAAAGAAGCTTTCTCCTTGTTTGACAAGGATAGTGATGGAAAGATCACTACCAAAGAATTGGGTACTGTTATGAGATCTTTAGGACAAAATCCATCTGAAAGTGAACTTACTGATATGATAAACGAAGTTGATGTGAACAGTGATGGTTCAATTGACTTCCCAGAATTCTTAACCATGATGGCTAGGAAAATGAAGGATACCGATTCTGAGGCTGAAATTGCTGAAGCATTCAAAGTATTCGATAGGAATGGGGATGGTAAGATCAGTGCCGCCGAATTAAGACATGTCTTGACTTCCATTGGGGAGAAGTTGTCTGACGCCGATGTCGATCAGATGATCAAGGAAGCTGACACAAATAACGATGGTGAAATTGATATTCAAGAATTCACCCAATTGTTGGCTGCCAAGTGAGTTCCTCTATACCTTTCATCCTGATGCTATTATTATAGTTTTTATTTATGCTAATTGATGTCTCCATCGAAGAGAATTTGTACAAACTGAAGTACCTTTTCATAACGATTGATATATACTATCGGATTACAAAGTAGATGACATGTACTGACCGATCATTAGTGTTAAATTGCGAAATTTTGTTTGCGATTCAGAGCGCATAAATGTCTGAATATATCAAAACACAGTTAACGCAAGTAGACAATGGTTCCAGCCCGAGAGGCGTGAAGCATCAGGAAGGAAATGAAAGAGTGAATACAGTTGGAAGTATGGAAAGAAAACCACACTTCCGGCACCATAATAAAGGGTGGGGACGCCGAAATCAAGGGAATTATGCTAAGTATCAATCCAATGAGACGGACAACAAAAGTATCAAGGAGCAGTCTACAGGAAACCAACATGATACATTGGACAAACTAAATGCAAGGAAGAACAGATTTTCAAAAATGGAAGAAAGAGGAACAGATACCTATGGGTATGTGAGCCGGGGGGAGGACGTAAGACTACAAAACAGCTCAAAGGAACGAGAAGAATTTTACGATCAAATACTACGCCGATTTATTAACTATTGTGATTCTAATTCAGCATCTACCTTAAACCTAAATATCAAGACCTTCATCAAAGAAAATGAAATTAAGAACATAGGCCCTGCGATTGTTCCGAATTCCGAGGAAATCGACTCAATTTTATCATCACTACGGAAATTAAGGGAGTCTTTGATACATCTGAAAGCAAACCCTTTCAAAAAGAGGGTTTATTTGTTTTCAATCCGAGTCGGCGCCTCCGTTGGTCATTATCAAACGTATGTACCAAGCATTTTGCATTTGTTAGACCTGAATCTGTTAAAAGAGGACGAGACAAGGGAGTTGGCGCTTCTCTTGATTTTGCATGTGGCCCATTTTAATAAGGACAATATGAGAGCAATCAAATACTATTTCAAGTACTTGCAAGATCCAGAAGTTCTACATGTTTTAAGAAGCTGGATCCACAAAGATTATTACACGTGGATCAGATACTTTAATAAAGAATCTGATTGCTGTAAGTCTCAAATTATGAGATTCGGCCTCCCAATTATGATCCAAAGCTTCATCGCTTCTATGAATGCATCCTTTTACAGATATGATTATCAGCATTTAGAAGAACTTCTACCGAATGGGACTAATTGGGATAGCTTAGTCAAGGAGTATGAGATTGCATGGGAAAGAGATGATAAGTCCATTATCATTAGAAAGAGGGGATGATGAAGTTTTAGTACTATATCTAGAAGACTTTATTTAGAGTGTGTATTCACTTAAGTAATTGTGTTATGCGCACATAAAACCACGCATCAAAAAATTGATCGATATTAATCATACTAGTGAGGTGAGGTAGAATATCCAGCAATACATTCTTGGAGACATGGAAAAACTTCCTGATTTGATTAAGATAGATGATGTTACTTCAGGAAAGATTGATCCCAATTTGATTTATAAGGAATTAGATAATTTGAAACTAGAAATAAACATCTTGAGGAATGATATGGCCCAATTTATTAAAGCTTTAGCTACCATCCCTCCAAACCAAAGTCAATATGAATACTATTCGGTTGTTCAACTGAGACTTGAAACTGTCCAGAACAGTATCAAGGAATACTGCGTCCAATATAACAAATTGCTTCCAATCATTAATTTGTCTCAGATCAAGCTTGGCCATGAGGTTGAAATTGTTCCGCTGAATGGATCAGCTTCATCTCCTAACAGTCTGTCAAACAAGTTCAGTTCGTCGAAAGCAAAGGTCAATTCTAGTACAAAGTTACAACAGACAGCTGTGAAAGGGGGGGCGAATGTCAAACTTTCCAACTAATTCTCTAAAGTGCTATCCTCCTTAATTAGAATGTGAAGTTCGATATTCAAGATAGTATGGATGCATTACTGGCGAAGCAAGTTTCTCATACATTTTGTTCTTTCACCAGTCTCAAGCTGGCTAAGCAAATTTCGACCCAGGTCGATGATTTCAAATCTACTCAGGTAGTACTTTACTATACCATAAAGAAGATTACGAATGATGTTTTATGTATAATATTCTGCGATGATTTACTTTTCTTGTAGGACTTGGCGCTCGGAAAGTTCGATATAGAACTTTGACTATGAAAAAGGAGGTAAGTGGAAAAGTAACAGCAACAGCCTATTGTACAGGTTGACAAATAATCTGTGCGATTCCATCGAATCGTGCATTCTTGGCTTAATTGATGGAATCTATCCTTGCTTTAGATAAATCTGGGGTTACCCTGAACTGACTCATTTTTCCTAACCTCATTTGGAGTTCGGCATCTGGGAACATCGCGAACTATATAACACTGCTCGAATAACTACATTATCTACATTACCGACGAAATGTCTGCTGCCTTGAAAGAAACGTTTGAAAGGTGCAAGAAGGAAGGCCGTAATGCCTTGGTCAACTTCATTACCGCTGGATATCCAACTATCGAAGACACATTGCCTATCTTGGAAGGAATGCAGAAAGGTGGTGTTGACATTATCGAATTGGGTGTCCCCTTCTCAGATCCTATTGCTGATGGACCTACAATCCAGGCTGCTAACAATGTTGCTTTAGAAAATGGAATTACAGTTGTGAAGTGTTTGGACTTGGTTTCGCAAGCGAGAGCAAAAGGCATAACAGTTCCAATAATTTTGATGGGTTATTATAACCCGATCTTGAAATATGGCGAAGAAAAATTGATTGAAGACTCTGCAAAAGCTGGTGCCAATGGTTTTATCGTTGTTGATTTGCCACCAGAAGAGGCTATCAAATTCAGAACCACGTGTTCGAAGTACGGTTTGTCCTATGTTCCATTGGTTGCACCTGCCACAACTGATGAAAGATTGGAAGTATTGGGTAAAATCGCAGACTCCTTCATTTATGTTGTTTCCAGAATGGGTACAACTGGTGCTTTGCAAACCGTTGCAACTGGCATAGCTGAATTGTGTAGTAGAGTGAGAAAGTTCGCTCCCAATATTCCTTTAGCTGTCGGATTTGGCGTTTCTACAAGAGAACACTTTTTGACTGTTGGTGAATCTGCCGATGGTGTTGTCATCGGATCGAAAATTATTACTATTATTGGAGAATCCAAGGCAGGAGAGCGTGGAGAAACAGCTTATAAATATGTCAGATCTATTTTGGGCGAAGACTATCATGGCAAAGCTCCGGAAAATTTTGTCAGACCTCAACCACTCTCTGATCCTACTCCTGTGAAACCATTGTTGGAAGAGCATCATAAACATAATCCTAAGTTTGGTGATTTTGGTGGTCAATATGTTCCAGAAGCTTTACATGCTTGTTTAGAAGAATTGGAACAAGGTTTCGAAAGTGCAGTCGCTGATGAAGATTTCTGGAAAGAATTCAGATCTTTATATTCTTACATTGGGAGACCCTCTTCTTTCCACAAGGCTGAAAGATTAACTGAGCATGCGGGTGGTGCGCAGATTTGGTTGAAGAGAGAAGATTTAAATCATACTGGGTCACATAAGATTAACAATGCGTTAGCTCAAGTTTTGATTGCTAAAAGATTGGGAAAGCAGAAAATCATCGCCGAAACTGGTGCTGGTCAACATGGTGTTGCTACTGCGACAGCATGTGCTAAATTCGGTATGGAATGTACTGTTTTTATGGGTGCTGAAGATGTGAGGCGTCAAGCTTTGAATGTTTTCAGAATGAGAATCTTGGGTGCTAAAGTTGTGGCTGTCACTAATGGTACACAAACTTTGAGAGACGCCACTTCCGAGGCTTTCAGATTCTGGGTGTCGAACTTAGAGTCAACACATTACGTTGTAGGATCCGCTATTGGTCCTCATCCTTATCCAACGTTAGTGAGAACCTTCCAAAGTGTTATCGGTCAAGAAGCCAAGCAGCAATTCAAAGAATTGAATGAAGGAAAGCTTCCAAATGTTGTGGTGGCATGTGTTGGTGGTGGGTCAAACTCTACTGGTTTATTTTCACCCTTCGAGCATGACGTTAATGTGAAAATGTTGGGTGTTGAAGCAGGTGGAGATGGCTTAGATACCGAGCGTCATTCTGCAACTTTGACTGCTGGTATTCCTGGTGTTTTCCACGGTGTAAGGACATTTGTTTTACAAGATGATGACGGTCAAGTTCACGACACACATTCAGTTTCTGCCGGCTTGGATTACCCTGGTGTTGGTCCAGAATTGGCGTATTGGAAGAGTATTGGACGTGCCGACTTCATTGCTGCCACAGATGCTCAAGCTTTACAAGGTTTCAGGTTGTTATCACAATTAGAAGGTATTATTCCAGCATTGGAATCTTCCCATGCCATTTACGGTGGGGTTGAACTTGCAAAGACCTTACCTAAAGACCAGCATATTATTATCAACGTATCTGGTAGAGGTGATAAGGATGTCCAAAGTGTTGCTGAAGTTTTACCTAGGTTGGGCAAAGCTATTAATTGGGATTTGAGATTCGAAGAGGACCCTTCAAAATAATTTAATGAATGTTTATATATCTATATTGTAGGAGGCATTTTCATCATCAAAATGACGGTGGATGTCCAGCCTAAAAAGTTCTTCGCTCCTTGGGCTTTACCGGTCATATCGTCATATTGTTCCCAGACGTAACCAGTTTTTTCCCAATTGTCTATAATGTTACTAACAATGTTTATCCTTAATCTTTCGTAAGTGGTTGTAAAGTTTTTGATTAGCTCCGGACTGGAATGTTGGATCAGAGCTTGTTTGTAATGCTGCAAACTTTCCAAAATTAAATAGTTGATATTAATCCAAATAGGAGAGCGCCAGTAATCTTCACCAGTTTTATAATACTCATCTGCCTTCGAAAGTGATCTTATTCCAAATTCGGTCCATAATTCTTCCGGGTCTGATATCTGCTCAATTATGTGTCCAAGTTTCTCAGTATCATTTGCTGGGATCATCTTCGTCAAGAACGGAAACAAAGATACGTATCCCTTATGACAAACAAAAATATTATTATCGTCATCATCAACTGAAGCATCGCAATAAGATTTAGTTTCAGGAGACCAATGTAATCTTTCTAAGTTATTGATTATTTCATTTTCAATAGCCTCAAAATACTGAAAGTCTTCAACTAGGTCAAGGGTTTCCGCTATTAATTTCATGGATCTACTCATAACTCCAACCCATGACAACAAATCGACATTCAATTCTGCCACATCAGCTGGAAGGGCTCTAGGGTAGTCATCAATTCCAGATGCAAGACAATGGGTCAATGTACGGCCCCTCCATCTATAACCTTCTTTGCTATCGCCTCTATTGAACTCTCCGGTCAAACCTTGTTGAGATTTACGAAAGTTCTCGAAATAAGCTTTCAACTTGGGATAGAATTCAATAGTATAGGATTTTAAAAGCAGGGGATTAGATACAAGCATCCCACCTAATGAATCTTCTATGAATGATCCAGACTTGTCGTCGAGCGGCTCATCCAAATCCCCATAAAAGTTTTGTTTCATATTCTCTAAGAGAAATGTGAACGCAAGCATTAAAGTTGGAGGATTTACAATTTCTGGACTTTGCGTGATAAATTGATCCGGGACCCTAGATCTCAGTTCTGGGCCCAAAATTTGTTCACGGGCAATCCATCCATTGTCATCAATCAAATTGAACCACGACTTCATTATTTCTAGAGCCAAATCAGAATCGTAATCTAGAATAGGTAACAAATGAAAGCCTTCATCCCAAAGGAAGCCTCTTGGGAAGAAAGGACGGGAAGGAACTAACGTAAATAACTCACGTGGCCCTTCCAAAGAACCTTGTAACTCGTACGTCTCAAAGGAGTCTTCGTCGAAAACTGTCTCTCTATCTACCAATTGGTCACCATAGAAGTAGGAGATACCACCCAATAACCCTGAAATAATTTCCTTTCCAAATATCTCAAATCTTTTGGAATTAAATGGTTCTCTTAACGGAAATATCCTGTTGAATTTCTCATCGAATTTTGATCTAGTTGATTTGATCCTTGTATTGATATTATCAACAGTGATTAAACCATTTTCAGGAGTTTCCTTGTTTTTGTAAATGATATCAAATTCTGCCTTTCCTTCGTAGACCTTTTGAATAAAATGTAAATTTCCTTCGAAATTTTGAAGATCTCTAATCAAATAAGTTTGCTCTGGAGGAAAATAATTCTCAGTTTCATATTTTTCAATCAAATCTTGAACAGATTCTTGCAACAATGTCATAAAGATATCCTTGGCCTTCCAGACGTGATCATCTGGAACGACCAACGAGAGGTGGTGAGCCTTTCTACAGTCGGATGTCGGGTCAATCAATCTAGAAACCTTCGGATGTTTGTTTCTCTTTGGACCATCAGTAACCTCAATTTCAAATAAACCAAGTTCTTCAGACATTCCCAGAAGTACAACGGATCCTGAATAGCCTGAAGTATCTTTTGGCAGAGCCAATGCTAACTGGCCCGTTCTTTCAGTTATTCCATTCACATTTCTCTCACCTTCAAGTCCAGAGTACCATACAAACGATATCTTCGACGACTCATACCCTTTGTGTGGCTTTGATTTTACTTTAACCCCCCAAGATTTACCGTCTGTACTCTTAACAAAATCAATTATGATTTGCACATGATTATCGAGGTCATCTATCACTTGTCTTCCACCAATTCTAGGATCATAGCTTACCCAGTTGGCTTTCTTCATATTATCATTTTGTTCATAAAGATGTTTGGCCCTCGCTACTCCATCAAAGTCATCCAAGTTGAACCATAAAAGACCGGAAATAAGGGAACGGGGAATTCTTGGGCGGATCCCGAAATACAACCCTGCTCTATATGGACCCCACAATAATGAATCATTGGAAATTTTTGAGAATCCACTATTTAAATTGTTTGACTCCTGTGCAAGGCTATCTTCAAATAAATCGAATTGAACCTGACTTGAAAAACAGATAGCAATGAAGACACTCCATTTGATTAAGAGCTCCACTAGCATTCCAGCCTAGATCAATGTAAGCTTTGTTAAAGAAGAAAGATGTTTGAGCCTGCAAACGATCGCATCAACGCGGAAGTCAGGTGCTCTAATATAAATACAAAAAAAAAAAAGGCTATTACGATATTCCTGAAAAGTTGCCCCATCGATGTGGCCTCAGAAAAGAGGGTTAGGGGTACGAATAGGTCATGGTGTCGAAGGTTATGCAGTTTTAGAAGTGAGTAAATGCATACTAGAAGAAGACGGTTCTTTTGACGTCAAACCTCGTGTACCTCGAGGTACCAATGGAATACTGATCAAAGAAATATCCCATCCCAAACATTCCTTGGTGAAAAGCCAACTTGCCAGTGAAAATTCAAGTGTCTCAAAAGAAGCCAACAAGTATAGTCAAGACGTGTCGAAATTCGCTCGAAAAGGTTACAATTTATCAGGTATATATGTTCCAAGTGAGCTCATAGGCTCTTGTGGGATCGAAGACGATGCATTGAATTCGTCCTTATCTTTTGACGCATGTTGTGGTTCAAAGTTTGAAATATTTGATGTACGAACTAGAAACACTGCTACGACGAAGAAAGTTGCCGCGTATGTGACTGGAGAACGTGGAAACATACTAAATCTATCATTAGTCGATCCTAATCAATATCCTTTGCAAAACGATCAAAATGATATCAAAGACATGATTTCACTTCCAAAATTTTTAAATCCATATCAAGTCACATTTTCGGAACCCATAAAGCAAATCGAAATTGGCCCGATTATCTTCGGTTTTGTTTCTTCGTTTATTTTAATACGAACGAATCATAAAATCTTTGTCTTAAAATGTTTCAGGATAGCAATTCATTCGTATAAACCAGGAAATTCAAATTTAGAGGTAGATGTCGTTGGAGTAGTTCTGTCAAAGGATCTCGACGGTTTTCGTTTTGTTGATGTGGCCTTCAACCCTTGGGATTACAGCATCTTCAGTGCAATAGATTCAGAAGGCAATTTTAGACTATGGAAGGTGCCCCAACAAAGTGCAAAAAATCTGATTGTACAAATCAGTGCACCAAAGAATACTGACTTTTCTATGTTGAAGGACTCATCTGAATTGTCAGATTGGAAAAGAGTAACTTGGTCTTATGATACAAACACTTTGTTGGTCATTTCTCGCTCGTATATTTACCTGTGCATATTGGGAGAACAATGGAAATTAGAAAAACTAGTAACATCCAACACATGGTCAAAAATTGTTGACGTTGTGAGAATTTCGAACTCTTTAATTTTGCTAACAACAAAAGAATTAATTTGGTTCAAGTTGGATAACTCGATGGAACGATTACTTTCATGGAAGCATTACCTTGATGATTCCGATTTAACTTTGAAAATACATGCTAGCAAATTATTGGACGGAACAATACTCTGTTTTATCTACTCGAAAATGCATTCATTGATTTTTATCTATTCTTTTGCTTTGGAAAATGATTTTCCGTTCAGCTTACGTGACCCATACTATATAAAAAGAGGAAATCCGAGAGGGGAATTACAACAGGTATCGCTAATAGAATTAAGCGATGACGTTTTTAGCAGCTCTAGAGAATATTTTGAAAATGATTACTCAAAAGATAATATGAATGCAGTCCATTGTCGCAAGTTTGGAATTTTTGAGCTTGGCACTTGCTTTGATTTATCTTTCAGATCATTTGCAGATCAAGATGGTTTTAGCATCTCTTCGACTGACATGTTATTTCATCCCTCATATAGACATACTTTGACACCATACATCGACTACAACCGAAAGCTATTAACAAAGAATTCAATATCAGGGCAGATTGCTTTAATAAAATCTTTCTTTTCAAACAAGATGACACAGGATTTTGAACAAATTGATGCCATTCAGAATTATGCATTTTCATTGGGTGAGGGTGCATTTAAACTTAAAAGTACGAATGAGTACAATCTTCCTACGTACCTCTCTTTACTAGACATATCAACCAAGATTCCTTCATTCGTATCTGATATCACAGAAATTGATTTGATGATAGAACAGTTAACAGGGTTCTTTTTTGAAAAAGGAATCAGTCTAGTGAGTTTAATAAGTAGCATTTTTATGAAAAGATCAAGGTTTAAGGAAAGATTGAAAAAAAGGAAGGAAAACAATAATCTTGAAGATCTCCATATTGCATTGAAAAGCATTTTCCTAGCGAGCCAAAGATTATGCAAATATAATAGTTTCAATGATCTTCAAAAAGTATCAGTATTGATTGGATCATCTTTGATCAAAGCTAAACAAGAAGAATTTGCAGGATTCTTCGAAACAAAGTACAAGCAAGCTTTAAAGACAGCACCATCAAATGTGAAAAAGCTTTTACTGAAATGGGATGTTGATATGGAAAAGCAGGCACAGCTGTCTCAACATTATGTCACCGAAAACAAAACCCCGTTAGCGCCATCGCTTAAAGGAAGTCAAAGAACTCAGACATACAATAACCCAACAACACGTATTAATGACTTTTCATCACAATTAAAAAACCATAACCATAACCATAACCAATCACAAGAATTTGGGGGTGATTCTCAGTTTTCCTCCGTTTCTCAACCGTCACAATTCACACCATCCCTTTCTATGCACTCACAGAAGAGATCTATGCGTTCTCAAACGTTGAATCAGGTCAAAACCAAAAAAAAGAGAAAGGGTGGATTTGCATAACTCATTTTGTATTATAGTATAACTGTTTAATAGTATTTGATTTCATGACCATACATATTTCGTCTCATCGTTAATACTCTTAAGCTTTTTGGCCAATGTTTCAGGATTGACACCTAGATCCAATAGTTTCACACAAAGCTGTAACGTAGATTCATCAATCAGAGTTATATTCAATAGCTTCACTAGATCATTGAACAAGGGATTGGAATTGGGGATATCGGTGGTTGTGTTGTACGTATTCTGGTCGTTCATTGGTTATCCTTTCTTCGTGTACTGCAAAATCGATCGAGAACTATGTTTTGATTTTTAAACTGCACCAGAAAACTCAAACTGCAACTACTTTAAATAATTCTAAGGCTAAGGGCCAGTAGATTTTCAATGGCACAACTCTCCTTTGCATGTTCTAATTCCAGTAGAAATACCACGTCAGAAGATTGCATATTCTGATAAACATCATCCGTGTCCTGTATATATTTCAATTTTTGGAAAGGGCGACTATTACCACACTTCGTGGTAATGAATTGAAGCATGCTTTTTAAACTTGCGCCTAAGACCTCCCTTTTGAAGGTTAACCCTCTCGAGATAGGGAGTTCCTTAAGGTTATCGCGAACATTTGTACAGAAGGTCCCGGAAAAGCTTCGGATTGCTTTTTTTGGCTCAGATGCTTTTAGCGTTCACTCGTTAGATGGACTTGTGAAGTATCAAAAAGAAAATGCAAGCAAGATTGACTCAATACATGTTATAACTAGAAGTACCAAAAGCAGGGGCCGCAAGAGCAATGTTTTGCTGGATCTACCTATTGTTAAGTACGTACAAAAGGAACAGACTTCTATTCAGGTGTCTAGGGCAGATTCCAAACTGGACATATTGAAGATTGGTGATTCTTTTGACTTCGATTTAGCAATAGCAGTGGCATTTGGACTATTAATTCCGGGCGAGTTTTTACGCAATTGCTCTTATGGTGGCCTCAATGTCCATCCGTCATTACTCCCAAAGTACTCGGGATCATCACCGATTCAGTATGCAATAGCCAATGGAGATGCATATACAGGATGCACCATCCAAACTTTACATCCAACTAAATTCGATAAAGGGGATATTTTACTACAATCTAGTCATATTTCCATTAATGAGGATGACAATTTTATGACACTTGAAGAAAAATTGGGCGAAACAGGTGCAAATATGCTTCTCGAGGTAATTTCAAGTGGCAAATACCTCGATCCCTCGAAATCACGCATAAAAGAGAGTAGGTATCAATTTTCTTCAGCTCCAAAAGTTTTATCTTCTCAATCTGAAATTCTATGGTCGAAATATACCTCCACACAGATTTCATCGTTAGAGAAAGCTCTAGGTCCTTTATACACATACAAATATGTTGATATCAGAAGAAAAAAACTAGAAGTTAAAGAATTACAGAAGGTTAATTTTCAGGGCATATCTATTTTAAACTCCAGCAGTATTTCGCAAAAAATTGTTGCTGAATTACAGAAGCCAGGTGACTTTGCTCTAGATAATTCATATTCTGACAAGCTTATCGTCAAGACTATCGATGGATTCATAGCTGTTCAAAGTTTGACATTTCAATGCTACCTGAAAGAATCTCCGAGCAAGTTTGTTGATGCATTAACAAAAAGATCAGGTAACACACGCTATCAATTCTTGCAAAAAGGGTCAAATTCCTTCTTCTAAAGATGTGTATTTGATATCTATTGATTAACCATAGTTATAAAATAACTTGACAATGCTTATTAAATTCTTCCACAGCGATTGCAATTTTGTTGTATAGGAAAGTTCTATTTCTTTTCTCTGGGATAGGCAAAAATGGGCCCGATCTTTTCTTTAGTCCTATGCTAATTCCAGTTGGTTCGACAGAAATTGTTTTCACTTGGTCGAGTTTAATAACCCATTTCGATGAAAGTGAATTTGTCTCAAACAAGACGATCATTCTGTAAGTAACTATTACAGCATTTTCTTCACCCGATAATAGTAAATGTGCCAAATATTGTTCTTGAAAGTAAATTCCACCATCAATACTATTCAACCAGTATTGACCTTGAGCTTCGCGCTGAGAGTAGGGTCGAATAATAGTGCTTGGGCCGATATATCTGGGCAACCTTACTTTATCCAATCCTTCTGCATCAAAGACTGTCGTAGTGTTACGAATACCTTCAGTAACACTTGATGCAAAGTCAAAGAACCCGATTGCTGTCTTGGTTGGTAACCCCACAACACCTTTTCCTAATCCCTTAAAGAAACCTGCAGTACCGCCTGATGCAGCTCCTTCCATAGGAGCAGACGCTATTCCTGTCACCCCTGAAGAAAACGATTCATAAAAGGAACTGGCTCCCGATGCCATACCATATAATGCGTGTTTCGGTTTATTTCGACGCTGCTGAAGTCGTCTACGCTCTTGGAATTGTTTGTCCAACGTTACGACAGATAAACCCTTCGCCAACGATCCTGTGACTTTTGAAATAGAGTCGCTGAATCCAAAAATGGACTTCTTTAAGAAACTCAATCCTCCTTTTGCTATACCAATTCCTAATTCTTGTGGACGGTCGTTAAGCACAAATCCCTGATAAGGTTCGTAGAATATGTCTAACACACCCGACGAAATATGATTAAACAATCCGACTGGGTTCCCTAAAACATCTGCCGAACCAAGAATTTTGTGAACCTGATAAAAGAACGATTGGCCATAGTGTGTCTGTATGGACTCTATCAAAAGGGGAATTGGAACTCGAATGTTTTCTATAAATAATGCATTCAATTTTATTGGTGCATCATTAATATTCCCTATGGCCATGGTTAAAACATTGAAAAAGAACATCAATGTATTCTGAGATGATGTTTTGTCTTCAACATTAACCCTTTCGGTACGAACAAACGACAAATTGAGAAGTGCTGGCTGCAAATGTAATGCTTCAAAGTAGATATCACTACTGTTTGACAACTTCTCGGGTTTAGGTAACTCCATTGAGCCATCGCATAATTTATCCACATGCTTTTTGTTCCAACTTGCACCAGGAAATTTAGCGAAATCTAGTAGTGCAAACAAAAAGTCCTCGTCAATCTCAACTGTCATTTCCTGTAGTAGTACAGTTGCATATTTAGCGAAGATAACACCGTGGCTATCATCTTTTACCTTGCAAATAGAACCTGAGAATGAAGGATGATTATTCATTTCTTTACCTGATTTGGGAATCACGCTGGGGTAGAGAATTATTGGGAAAATTCCACCATATAATTGATTGTCTATTTGTATCCACTTAAGCTTAAAACTCAAGTTCTGGTAAAGATCAGATTCATTGTAGCGCAATTCAAGTCCCCTCAAGGTTATATAACAAAGTTCCTGATTTCGGGTATTAATCAAGGAAATTCCGAACCCTTCGAATTTTGTCACGATCTTTGTGTGGTAATTTTCATCATTTTCAGACGCTTCGAAGGTTTGAGAGACATTAGCTGTTGAATTGGATTTGCTTCCTCGCACCTTGTACAAGCTAAGAGATGGATCATAGTTGGTGATTATCAAGGATTGCGTTGGTCCATCAGCTACCACATTCAAATCAACAATTGTCTGGTCTGACTGTTCGGAAGGGGGTAGTCTAAAGGGTTTCAAGTTACCAATCTCTGCTAAATTGATAGCTCTTTCCCTTCCGTGTGATCTTATTATCAATTCTTTAATTATGGCATCTGGATAGTCATATGCATACGGCATGACACTCTTAGGGGGTATCTTATAATAAATTGGCTTATACTGCGTGTCGTGTTTTACACTTTCGCCATTTTCATTGATATTCGGGTCATTCTGATAAATATAGAACTCAGAATCACTGAAGTTTCGAATAGAGTACGGCCAGTGATTATTCGCATTCTCAATCTGAATAAAAATTGTACCGTTCTCAAGGATCGTATTAACCTTTAGCAATACTTGTCCAATATTTTCTTTGTAAACTTTCAAAAATACCTGTCCCATATCATCTAATTTGAAAGGAGAGGACCATGTCTTTGATGAATGCGTAAACTTCATCAACAAGCTCTTGCCTTCAATTCGTCTAAGGCCGAATAGTGGAATATGCTGCTTGGCATCAACGGTTATTTGTTGGGTAGTTCCATTCTCAACGACTTCAATAGCTTCATCCAACGTGTTTTGCATGACATACCTAGGAGCAATCGTCACAACTTTTGATACAATGTATTTACCTTCACCTTCATTAATAGCAAGTGCAAAGTTAAGTTCCTTTTGCTTTCCTGTAAGTTGTGCAGAGGGTGCTGATGATTGTCCTAGTGCATCGAAGCTGAGCGGAGGAGTCCAGCTCGAATCCTCAGCTTTCATGACCGCCCTATTCTTTCGATCCCCATGTTTTTCAAATGAGAACATGCTTGGTACTAAAGGTTTCAACAGAGTCTTTCCTTTGGTAACTAACTGATTCCCTTTTTCATTTATGACTAAATCCTTCCCTGATTTGTTCAATATAACATATGGAGAGTAGACACTAATCTTCAAGCTTTTACTATTAGACTTTTTCGGATAGTGAATTCTTAATTTAAGTTGTTGTCCGTCTGAATGTCTTAGGGTAAGCGTTACTTCTCTCTTGAAAGGGCTACCCGAAGGGGCATTAATTATTGCAAATTCTGATTTGCTATATCCGCAGTTTCGTGGTTCAACACTTAGCAACAAAAGGTTGGTTAAGCTCACCACATGGACATAGCTATTGACTCCCTTTTTAATACTACCGTTCCAATCCTTTTTCAAGTTTTTATCGTATAGCCGGTAGTCCATATCGAATGGCAATAAATTTTCAATTTCAACAGGAGCAGAAATAACTAAAGTCATGTGTGGATAAATCTTGGCTAGAGGTTCATGCTTATCATAATTTGCTTCAGCTTGAAAGAAATATGAAGATGAATCCAGACTCAGTAAAGCTGGGCATTGTAAGGAAAATCCTTTCTCGAGGAAGTCTTTCCAATGTAACATTTCGTTGGACCACATATAACTGACACTTAGTAATGGCTTAATTCTAAATTTTCCATTGTAAACTCCATCAATTGGTAGAGCTTTTGAAGTGTTCGGATCTATTTTGATTTCTTTTGTTTTCTGTTCGTCCGTTTCCGACATGAACTTCACCGCAATAGCAACATCAGCATCATTTTTAATTCTTATTGTTGACCTCAACCATATGGTTTTAACATTATCTTCGCCAAGTGAAATCTCGCAAGACAATCTGTTATGGACACCTTGAATTGGAGGATATAAGATAAATAATGATTCTCCTTCACTAGTAACCGATATTTTATGTACTTTTTCATAGGGCGAATCAATCAATCTTAAGCCTAAAATCCCAACATCATTATTTGTGTCTAAGTTTTCACGAATTTTTCTCCAATCTTCAAATGACCATGGTACACTTTCATTTGTATTAATCATCTTTCTATTTTCCGAATCACTTTGGAGGTCATTATCTGCCCATACTTCTATTGAATAGCCAGTTTCATTTACAATAATATAAGGGTTGTCTTGTCCTCTGGGCTTCAAACTTTCTTCTTCTGTGATTAATTTTGAAATCTGGGACAACAAGGCCACAGATCTTGACGTTAGTGTAATCTCGGCCAATTTCCTCGAAACTATGTCTATACAGAATTTTTTTGAGGCATCCGAACTTTTTGACACATAAACACCAATAGGCCAAGGCTCAATGAGTGGTTCCCACGATGACATCGAGTAGTTATATATGTTAATATATTGCTCGATATGAGTTTCCGCACTCAAATCAGTCGACCAATTTATGGCTTTGACTTCGAAAGGTTTAATGTTCATGTCGAGAACAGGAAGTTCATGAACATCACCAATTAAAACAAATCTCAATCCCCCAAAACTAGCAGAAAATTCTTCTCCTTTAACTAACACTTGATCTTCTGTCGGGAATTTCATTGTTCTTGATTTGGCTGATTTGTCGGTTAGAATACTAGGTGCATACTGTGACAATCTCTTCTTAAAATCCTCCGACAAATCGAAGTCATTTGCTCTTTGATTTTCATTCGAAATTCCGTGAGCTGAATTGTACAATTCGGTTGCACGGTTCAAAGTGTTCAAGGCAAAACGAATGTCTCTTATGGAGATTCGAACAAGGACTGGCTCAATAGATGCTTGCATATTCGTAAGAAAAGATGCTTCAGAACTTCCTCTGGAATCATATGCAAACGAAACCGAGAAATCATCAATTATTCTATATTGATTCGAATCAAAATTATCCATGCTTGCGACAAACATTCCAATATTATTTGCTGCCAAGGACATTACGTCCTGACTGTTGAGTAGAAGCTGTTCAATTCTGAAAACTACCGCTTCTGTGTCTTCTTTTGTGGGATCCTCTAAAAGTAGCACCGATGGTTCTTTAATATTTATGGAAAAGCTCATGGCTGTGTTATCACTTTTCTGTCCCTTTTTCCTTTGGACAGAATTAGTATCTCTACTGAATGTTCTCTTTCTAGACTCGCTTGGTTCCATTTCGATTGAAGCCTTTGCACTAACACTATCATCGTTATATTCAATCAAGGATCTATCTTTCTCAAAGCCCTTATTGAAAAATGATTGTAAATCAAAGATGTAATCTAATGCTAATATTGTCTTTGGTTGATCAATAGTCAAAAATAGAACAGGCTGTCTCTTCTCTGGCGATCCTTCTGATGAAATCGAAAGAACAAACTGATCATTGCTTGATGAGATAGGAGGAATCAATTTCTTGAATTTGCTGGACGTCCCCTCTCTGATATCCTCTACCACAAAGGACTTGATTTTGAACTCTAATTCAAAACTGTCATCTTCTGACATGGTAAAGTCCACCTTCAAGCTATTAAGTGTGAAGAGAGCCAATTTCTTCGACTCTATTGACTCATGCCCAAAAGTATTGTTGAATAATAAGAGTGATATCTGCGGTACCTCAAATTTTGCTTTGACCTTCTTTTGGTCCGCATTAATCGAATTTAATTGACTTTCTTTTTGAACATCGTTTAAGGGGACTCCATTTTCTTTTGTGCTGTTCTTCTGGAACATAAGGGTATTATGCTTTGCAACAGCATTCGCATTTGCTGCATCCTCTTCAATCTCATCTAAATTCTCTTCAGTGCTAGACACTTCAAAGGCACGCGATACTGAATCTGCTATAGTCATCAAATGTTTTAATTGTAGTTCTGTTAGCTGCAAAACAATTTCAGGTGTCTTACCATCAGCGATAAATGTAGGTTCCGTATTATTTAGTTCCTCCGAATATTCAATCTTAAAAGAGGTATCCAAATTCTTAACAATTTTTAAAGTTTGTTCAATATTATCAGTGAAGTGGAGATGAGACCATAAACTTATATTGCGGAACCCTGCTGATATCATATTTTTGATTGCTCCGCCAGCTTCAACAAAATCATTACTAGCGTAAAGTTCACCCAACTTTAAAGTGATCGTATCAAATCTAAGATCGTCATTACTCACAAGCCTGGGAAAAACAACGGTCGGAGCTTTCACTAGAACATCAAATTTGATTCTATTTGCACCTTGCATTTGTGCTGCCTGGTTGATTGCTGCATCCCTAGCACGGTCATAAATAGCTTTCATCCTAAGAAATTGACTTAAATACTCAATAATCCTATTAAAGGAACTCTCGATAAAATTGATTTCAAGGGATCCAGTCTCGAAATTAATTAATGAATCAAAAATGTTGCAATTGTTTTCGTAATCATAGGTTTTATATTTGAAAGTGGCGAGATTATCACCTTGAATGCTGATCAATTTTCGTAATACGGAATCATTGGGAGTTCCTTGATTCTCTTCATCACGCAAGGACAAGGCACCTAGTTTTGCATTTATTTCCATTTCTCGTGGTAACAAGAATACATCAATAGTGGCGGTGCTAAGCTGGAATGTCGCAAATGTAAGACCTCGATCATTTAAAAGTAGAATTATACTATCCAAGTTAACATTGACGTTGATTTTTTGGGGTGACTCCTTCTCATCGCTTGTATCATTGTGAACTAAGCTATCAGCTAAAGTGGGTTCAGCATTTGGATCAGTAAAAGTATTCATAACAAAGTTGAGAATACTAAGGTATGACTTACGTGACACAGCAAATTGTACTGTTGCTATATCGACAACAATATTCTGGTCAAATATTTCTATCTCTGAATCATTGAGCTCAACAAATCTTTGAATTCTTTCATAATCGAGTTTGAAAACCTTCTTCTTCGTCACACTCTGGATCTCATTGAAATGATTCGATGAAATTAACTTGTCAAAGCCATTTGCTCCCGGATTTTCAATATGATCAACAACATTTATATCTTCCATGAACAAATCGACATGAAGGGTATTCACGGTTTTAAATAGTTTTAGTTCCAATCCTTCTCCGATCAAGTCGACAAGCCGTTCGGCTTTAAGAGAAATACCATCGACGCACCTGGATAATGAAATATTAACACAGCCAACCTCTAAATCAAATTCAAATATATGTTGCTTTAGAGCAGCTTCTTTGTTCTTGTTCATTTCATGTGGCTTTTCCTTGTCGACCCCACCATCTTCGATCACTTCAGTTGAATCGTCTATTTCGCGGACCTTACTATCCGAGGACCCGTAAGCATTGAAGATGCTAGAATCATCTACTTCAGACTCCTCAAGATTAGGAATAGCGACATCTATCACTTGCATGATAGTCTTATATTGAAAATCATTCAATGCAAGACTAATATTTGGCACGACACCTCCTATCTTGAATCTTGCCAAGTTATGAGCTTCTGGAAGAATAGATATTCCAACTGATAACCTGATATCTAACTTATCCAAAATTAAAGATGACTTGTCAGAATCTTCATAGTGTAATTGCTCCATTGTGCTTTTGATGGTCGGACCCACCAAGAACTGAGCATCTTGCAAATGAAGATTGAACATATCATACATCATTGTATTCAAATTATTCCAATCATCGCCAGTGTAAGACTCCTTGGCTTTTATCTCCTCGATCTTGTTCTTATCAACCAAATCACTTATAAGACTTATATGTCCAGCGTCAAGGATCGCAACTGGAGAAGACATTTCTGATGGATTCAATGGTAAAATTATTAATGGTGCTTGAAGATCCAACTTTACATTAACTGTCTTATGCTCCTCAAGAGCATATTGTAATCCAATCCTAGTCTGTTCTGTGATTCCTTCTACGGTTGCCTCAGCTGCATTCATTATTGCACCAACAGTATTGAGATGAATCTTAGGAGGTTTGAAGAATTTCGCCACTTCTTCGAAAAATCTTGGATTATGGAACACAGTCATGGACTTCAATTTCGCAAGTAAAACAGAATCTGCAGATTCATCAAGAGGGTTATTTTCGTAAGCAACCTGAAAAAATGGATCATTTTCAGTCCTATCTGATTCACCTGACTCATCAGTTTGTTTCACACTGACAATATGCTTGTACAACGTTGGGCCCGATCCATCTTCGACTCTAAGTCCTTGAAGCTGGAACTTAGCAAGAAACGAATCAGGTCTTTGGAAGAATTGAGCTGTACACCCTTCGAAGACAATTTCAGCAAGATTCGGCATTTCCTTTTGCTTAATATATAGTCCCCCTTTCTCCAAAGAGGCCCGAACTTCCAATTTTATAGTGTCTCTAGGGATATCTATTGATTTCATCATTTTCTGATTTTCGTCATACTCGATAGCATCATATAATGCCTTTCTTTGGTCTTCTGATAACTGTAAGTCAACATTTTCTCTATCTTTATTCTCTGGGATAGCATTATCCTTAGACCAAAAGTATGAGAGCCAACCTCCGCCGCTAGTTTGTGCAACCTTTTCTTTAGCATGTGGCACCACTGGATTTCTACGAGCTTCCTTCTTGATCTCGTTCCTAGCAAGAGTTCTATAGAATTTAATATCCTCATAGGCCAATTCTTGCTCCAAGTCGATTAATTCATCCTTCTGATGAATTGTAAGACCTACTGCACCGCGTGATTTAATCTTCCATAACTCGATATATGCTTTTCTTTGGTCTCTGCGCTTCTCAAAATAAGCCCAACTCCATTTATAATTTCGTTGATGAATCTCATCCACAATTGACTTTGCAGCATAGCGAAACCATGCTTTTGGATCATTTTCAATTGAAACCTTAGGTCTGAACTTCCTAAATTTTTGTGTTTTAAGATACCAATGAAATTTAGATGCTGTCCAAAGAAGGTCTTGATATTGTTGAGAATCTAGTTCAAGGCCGATTTCTTGAAAAAATAAATCTGCTTTGATATGAGGTGTAGAACTTGTGCTTCCGAGCTTATGAACTGTTATCTTACCATTACCTGTAATCGGTTTTAATAAGTAGTCCAAATTTACGTTTGAAAATTCTGACATAGCTATTGATTCCTTGAAAGCTTTTAACACTTCATCATGGCTTCCGGAGTACATCGTTTTAGACTTTGCGTTCATATAACAACTTAAATTTTTCAAAGTAAGAAGTTTTCTTGCGAATTGCAGCGTAATCGAAATAAAGCTAGGAACCCAAGATTCGTCAGTTGATACCGCCGATAATTCATTGAGAGTTATACCTACCGCATAAGGGCTCTCAGTAAATGTAGACTCATCCTCATATCTTATATGAATATTTTTGATTACCACTTGCAAATTGTCAACAATTTTAGTTACGAGTGATTCTGTAAACGTTTCATTTGTACTTATATCATTTGAAAGAGCTATATTTTGTTCTTCAGCACTTTCAATCGCTTCTAAGTTTGCTAACTTTTCTTTCTTTAAATTCAAATTTCTTCTCCTCTCTTCTTCTATATCGTACTCCTCGGTTATTTGAGGAGATGCAAGCAAGTATACATCCTCAATTATCACCTTGACAGGCTTTGACTTTAAGTTTGACCACGGAATTTGTAGCGTTAGTTCTCCCAAATGCCCAAATTTGACATCAATGGGTAGGTTAAGGGAATCTAAAGATTCCTTCTTCAATTGCAAATTGTTCAATTTGACATCACCACTCCATATTCCAATGTTCAATTGCTTAGGATCAAAATTTTCAATATAGGAACCTAAAAATCGATTGAGTACATTCGCCACTAAAGATTCAAACATATTGAGTGAAGTCTTATACAGTTGCTTGTTGTTGAGTTGTGATTCCTATACGTTATACATAGCAATCAAGATCATGCGGTGCAAAAGGCCGACATTGCGACATTTAGATCTCACTACAACTGTAACCTGTAAACCCCTTACTTGTTAGAAGTGCGGCATGATCCAACTGATAAGGTAACAGAAGTATTGAGTTGTATCATCAAATTGCTTCTTTTCATCTATTAGATTTCTAATCTCTCATCTTCAAAGAATATTGGTGAGGGCTGGCTACGGAACGTTTCGTAACCTTAGTATAGTATTGGTGATAGGACTTGTGGTTGTAAGCCGCTTTCGGGATTACTAGAGCGAGCATCTTCATCTTGTTTTCCTGGAATTCATTTAATTTATTTTCATTAGTTGACTTATGTCTTAGGTCCATATAATCAGACTCCGCATTCTTGGTAAAGGAATTGTACGTGGAGTTGAGTTGATTGGTTGCATTGTCGCTATCAAGATTTCCACTCGACTTCATTTGGTTGATTAATAAGCTTCAATACATTTCAAGGTTTATCTGACAATTTGGGTATACAATGTCCAATAACACATCACAAAGCAAAAAGTTCGTCGATACAATCGGTGCTTACACCATTGGGCCAGAAATAGGAAGAGGTTCATTCGCTACTGTGTACAAATGTGTTAATAACAAAACTCATAAAGCGGTGGCAATAAAGTCCGTTATGAGATCGAAGTTGAAATCAAAAAAATTGATGGAAAACCTCGAAGTCGAAGTTTCCATTCTCAAGACCATGAAACACCCACATATTGTAGGTTTACTTGATTACTACCAAACATCATCTCATTTTCATTTGGTCATGGATTATTGTTCAATGGGTGACTTATCGTATTTTATAAGAAGGAAGAATCAATTGGTTAAAACTCATCCAGTGATATCATCATTGTTAGAAAGGTATCCAACGGTAGAGGGTTCACATGGATTAAATGAAAAGATTGTATACCATTTCTTGAAACAGTTATCGTCAGCATTACAATTTTTAAGGGATAGAAGTTTGGTGCATAGAGATATTAAGCCTCAAAATTTGCTTTTATGTCCTCCAGTTCATTCAAAGCAAGAGTTTATTGACGGTAACTTTGTAGGGTTATGGGAGATGCCCATCCTCAAGATTGCTGATTTTGGCTTTGCTAGATTCTTGCCTTCAACTTCTATGGCAGAAACCTTGTGTGGATCACCCCTATACATGGCACCAGAGATATTGCGATATGAAAAGTATAATGCGAAAGCCGATTTGTGGTCAGTAGGTGCAGTTCTTTATGAAATGGCGGTGGGAAAACCTCCATTTAAAGCTGGAAACCATATTGAACTACTCAAAAATATTGAGAAAGCACATGATCGTATTAAATTTCCATCATCGGCACAAGTTCCTGATGAACTTAAGGACTTGATTAGATCATTATTAAGGTACAATCCGACGGAAAGGGTTTCATTTAACGAATTTTTTAATCATCCATTGATATCGCATGACTTGGAAAGTAATGATTTACCACTTGAAACGTCTGATATGGATGAGAATTTATTCATAAGTGAGTACATCTCTCCCATAAAACCAGCATCTTCACAATATTTTCATCCTATTAGTACGAAACAGAAAACGGCACATTTGGATGACGATGAAGTACATCCACGTGCTGATGTTAAATCGAAGGTACCCTATCCATTTATTGCTAAAACTTCAAACAGAGATGAAAAAATCAAACAACTAATAACGAGAAGCAGTCCTGATCCTGAGAAATTGTCTGAATCGATTGTGGGTTATCATAACGAAATTGGAGCACCCCAACAACAACATAAAAATGATGCCATTTTGGAAAAAGGTTACGTGGTGGTTGAGAAAAGAGCAGTTGAAATTAATGCAATTGCTGATGAGTTGGCGCATGCTGGAAGCGGAGCAGTCGCGATTTCATCGAATAGGGCAATGAATAATCCCTCTGGTGGTGAAATCATATTAAGGAATGGAATATTTCCTGGAAGACGGAATTCACTGAGGACGAGTTCCACAAATGATCAAAGAAGACCAAGCTTTACTGACCGAAGAATTTCAATATCAATATCTCCGACTAATGCATTGAGTAAAGCTATAGGGTTGGCGTCTAACAGACTTTTTGGGAATCAAGGAAATAATGGATTACTTTCTGATAATTTAAGAGATGATGCTATTTCAACTGAATGTGAAGAAGATACAAGCTTTTCCGCGGTCATTAGCAATCCAAATTTTGCTAATCGTCTTCTTTTGCAAAAGCCAGCTATTCCAATATCGGGGACTTTGAAAAGAAATGACAGAACCGAGAGTGATGCATTAATTCTAACTTCAGATGAGGTGGTACTCAATAAGTTGGAATCAATAGCCACGAAAGCCCACTCCATTAATCTTTTCGCAGATGTGAAGTTCAGTCAGCTTATTCCTAGTCCACCTTCTGCTGATGGATTGGATGATGATTTATTGCATCAAAACGACATGCTTCCCCCAAGAATGATCAAAACGATAAGCCAAGAAGGTGTGGTACTTTATGTAAAAACTCTATCTACTTTGGCAAAGGGTATGACATTGGCAAGCGATTGGTGGTATCAAAGATACGAACGGGAAGAGTCCGGCACATTTGATGCAATTGATCTGGTTGGGGACAAGTTACCACAGGCAGATGTGTCCATTAAAATTAACGAATTGGTGCAATGGATCCGAGAGAAATTTAATGAATGCTTAGAGAAAGCCGAATTCATTAAACTAAGACTACAAGAGGCCAATGCTATGCTTCAGCGGGAAACTGAAGGCAACGGAAGCCTAAATTCCTCTGTAGATCATCTGGAGTCTGATGTTCCCAATAAGGTATTGGCAGAGAAACTAATATTTGATCGAGCACTAGAGATGTCCAGAAATGCTGCAGTTAATGAATTAGTAAAGGAAGACTTGAAAGGGTGTGAACTTGCATATAGCACAGCTATCTGGATGTTGGAAGCACTTTTAGATGATGAAGTAAACTTAGGTAACCAAGAAGAGGATAAGTTAGATAGTGAGGACAGGGCTATGGTGGAGAAATTTATTATGAGTATTGGAAACAGATTATCGGTTTTGAAGAAGAAGTTGGAAATGATGTGATATGATTTGAGTTTCTTAATAGTCAATTCTATCGACATTCTTTAAATAGTTTTGAAATTGTTTGAATTTACATTCAGTGGGCCAGGTATCTTATATAGGCAATTTTGTGCGCTTACATTTTGCTATGAATAAATTACTAAAATCTTACGAGATGTACGTTTAAATCTGAGTCAAAAGGATCTATTTAATTGGTTCAAGAATGGAACTTTAAATATTTGATCCATGTTATCTATATTCTTGTTGGTTGAGCAAGCCAATTAACCGTGTTCTTGATGTACTGACAAACTCTAGTCATGTTTGAATGTTCATACATACTGAAGTGTACCTTATCTTCGCATAAAATCTTATCTATAAGTGTCCACCTCTTCCACTCAAAATCAACTTCTTGAGATTTTTCCTTTTCGCTGATATATGTTAGACCACTAAACATTCTGACGTTTAGTCTATGTTCCTTTTTATTGTAAATTTCTTTGTCTGACATATACTCAACCGGATTGATTTTTCTTACATTACAATGAATTGCAAATAAGGGGATATCATTCCTTGAATTGAACACTTCTTCTTCAAGGTTTTTCAAAAGATCCATTTGTTCATTCATTGGTAAGTTTTTTTTGTGATAGAGTCTCAGTAAATTTTTCATCTCTGCTGTGAAAACATTGTAATCTATTATTGGATCCTTTTGACCCATACCGAGTCCATGAAAGCTTTTTGCATCATTATATCCCACGGTTTGAATGAAAGATTTCACTTGGTAATGTGGTTTTCCAACAACCATAGCTGCTGTAACAAAAGTGTCCTTATCACCTTCACCCAATTCACCAAGGGAAAATAATTTATAGAAATACCTTGGACCAAAAACATTATAGTAAAGCGCAATTAGAAGCGTTTTTCCATGCACCTTTTTGTTCACAATTAATTGACCCGATTCAGTTGATAGATCTGGTATGGATCCATGTAGATCATGATACGGAATTTCCTGTAACTCTGTGCTATTTATAGAAACAGGTGTAATCAATGGGAACCTATCATACCTTGCCCTTAAGTTTTCATTAACTTTCAAACCTGCAACACTATAGAAGAAAGGCGATATTGTTCGTTTCCAATAATCAGGCCAAGTTATGAGGCCATGTTTCTTGTAAACTGCTGAGGAAAATATCGAATCAGGATTTCTTACCAAGACATTATCTGAATCAAGAAGAATGACATGTTGAAATGTTGACGCTATGATAGCTAAAGCCTTATATTGGTAACTACCAAACAGCCACTTCCTAGTGACTGCGGTGCCTAACTTTTCTGCAACAATCACACAAGAAGCATCAAGCTTTGGTAATACTGTGTGACAAAAATCGTACTCTTGTTCGTAGTCATGGAAAGTTGGTAGTACAAACTCAACTGGTAGTTTCGATCCTGTATCTCTGAGCGCCAACAAAGAAAGATATGAGAGCCACGAATACCAACCACCTCCAATTAAAACAACTCCACGGGAACCCTTTTGATACGTCGACTGATGGAGCCTGTTGGGCAATTGTCTTAACACTTGCCCATGTTTTATCCGAAGCTCGTCGTAAGTGTGCTGGGTAAAATATGCTTTGGACATTAACGCATCCTTTGATGTGGGAACACCTGGACCTTTATAAACTTGTCTAATATAGCTGATTGGGTCATCACTATCAGAATGTGATATGTTGAATTCGTTATTCTCAAAAATAGAGAATATACGGTTCCAAAAGTCGTGGTGCGGCTGAGCTGGGGCGATACCAACATTTGGTTGACCAACTATGGATTTGTAAACTGGTGGTTCAGTCGACAGATGTTGATTTGAATTACTGCTTATTATTTTTATCGAAAGTGACACATTCTTGTTAAGTGGTATCGTTGATGAATATAGTTCTCTAGAGTGGAAGAGAGAATATATGGTAAGGATGACTATTCCAGTGAAGAGGGCTAGCCTTACCTTCATTCGAGGTAAGTTCAACATTCCTTAGAGCCCTATGTAAGAACTTCAGAAGTATGACGAGTCCGTTCTATTCACCAAATTTAATAACTCGATATGTTGGTATAATATTTATATATATCTATATATATATACCTATGTAAAAATATTTTTAGTGTCCTAAAAGAGAAAAGAAATAAAATAATAAAGCCCACACCAAATAACCAAGAAATCAAAATTAACCGCAATCCTGTATGACGCGCCACACACGCCGAGCACAGATGTGAAGATCAACAATGCTTGTGGTGTATGTTCTCCCTAAGAAGACTGAACAGAAATAATCGTGATCAACTCCAGGGTTACAAATACGAGCTTATCTCATGGACCGCGGCAAAATTTTACGAATTGTCGCGTATAGAAAATTGAGGATTCTTTGGTGATCTATATCCTGACAAGAGTGTTACGCAAAATAAAAATAAAAAAAATTGTACTTCTGAATTATAATTAATATGAAGAAGAACGGTCTTCAAAAGCATTCAAGACACTGGCTGAGAAATTTCCTCCTAAATATCTTAAGAAGGGTTCTTTTTCGAAGTTATGAAACGCGTTTCTTTGGACTCCTAAAATGCACACAAAATCGTGCAATAAATCCCGAATAAATATCCCGCGTGCTCTGTACTGTACGAGGAGTATGTGTTATTTGAATTGAGCCTTGGCCGTGAGGCGTGCGGCCTGAACATCACATCTCAGTTAAGCCACTTAATTTGAACAGTAGTCACCAGAGTTCAATCAGAACTTTACAAGTACGTACTTGTATCCATAATCTCACGAAGGGCTGCATCTTGAAGAATAACCATGGTGATTCCTGGGACCACTGCTTTTCAAAGATGCTAAGTGCACGTGTTCTTCTATGGTGCCAAGCCCTGACCATTTGCTAGACTTTTAATCACCTGTGGTTTGTGGAGACCTATTGAATCCGCTTCGAAGGCTTGCATTTACATCTTTTCCGTTTATGTGTTTGCAACTTACCATATGATTGTAGTCGTAGTATGGATCGCGGTAACTTAATATGTTTATCGCTGAAGTATTTTGAAGGGATGTTATAAGTTAACATAAATTACGACTAACGTTTTTGTATCCTGGCAAATATCAATTTCGTTTGGTGTAATAACTATGGAATCCTAAGATCAATTTTATACTCATGCTTTTTTATATTTATTTGACATTTGCGGAAAAATTGAAAATATAAGCCTTTTACCGAACCACGAGAACAAAAACTTATTGGATAAGAATGAGCAAGACCTTAGGACTACAAAACACAAAATTTAAAAAGACAAATGTTCCTTCCAGAGTGAGATAAATAAATTTTCACAGAAATCTATGAGTGCAGTTAGCTTCTGCGAAGAGAGAAAATTTATGAACGAATATGTAGTTGTATAATAAAGTCCATTTACGATCATATTGAAACGAAGTCTGATAAACGCTTCCCATTTTACATTCACGTGTTTGCAGACATAAATTATGTCAGGCACTGTTGGGTTCAAAAATCACGTGAATGGTGAGGATAATCAGGATCCAGGAATTCGACTTTGTGACTGACTGTGTCCGTACTTATGAATAATACTAACATGAGTTCAGGTATTGGCCCAAACGAATCGAATAAAGCTCAGTTAAGGTACCGAAAAATTCAACCTGGACCATCGTCAATTCACAATGAACTAAAACGTGACGTTCATAGAAATGAAGAGGACGAATTGAATGAAATTATTTCCAAAACGAGCTCACTTCGTATTCAAGAGCAACACAATCCAAGATTCATCAATGATAAGATCAGAAAATCAATTGTGAAATACATAAATCCAATTTTATTAACCTCTTTGTCCGCTTTTGTTCGACTCTATGGTATAAGTGCAAATAATAAGGTTGTATGGGACGAAGCTCATTTCGGTAAATTCGGATCATATTATATCAAGAATGAATTTTACTTCGATGTGCATCCTCCTTTGGGGAAATTATTGGTTGGCTTATCAGGATATTTAGCTGGATATGATGGCAATTTTTCGTTTGAATCTGGTGAAGTCTTCCCTGAAAATTGCAACTATATCTTAATGAGACGTTTCAACTGTATTTTTGGAATTTTATGCACACCGTTGGCTTATAAGACGTCTTTATTACTAGGCTATAGTCAAGCAACAACTTGGTTCATTTGTCTACTGGTAATTTTTGAAATGCTTTCGTTGACATTGTCAAAATTCATTTTACTCGATAGTATGCTATTGTTTTTTACCGTCTTGTCGTATTATTGTTTAGTTAATCTACACATTTTACAATCCAAGAATTCGAGTTTAACTTTTCGAGGATTTTATTGGCTTATATTAACCGGAATATCAATCGGGTGCGTGTGTTCAGTTAAATGGGTGGGTTTTTTGGTGACTGCTCTTATTGGGGTTTACGTTATATATGACTTGTTGATTAAGACGTATCAAGTCACAACAAAAAACTCAATTTCATACAAGTCATACTTGGTGCATTGGATCCTGCGTGTCATTTCATTAATATTTGTTCCGTTCTTAATTTATACTGCTTGTTTCAAAGCCCATTTCTCAATTTTGAGGCATTCCGGACCCGGTGATGGTTCTATTTCAACATTGCTTCAAGCAACATTAGAAGGAAATTCATTAATGCAGGGTCCAAGATCCGTGGCTTTTGGATCATTGGTGACACTTCGCTCGCAAGGGCTATCTCCAAATTTACTTCATTCACATCCCCATACATACCCCGAGGGTTCCCAACAACAGCAAATCACCACCTACGGATTTAAAGATCAAAATAATGAATTTCTTGTGGAATTTGAATTTGCCAAAGGAGCAGAAGATTTATACGCAACTTTGGAAGGAAATGTAAATGATACAACAAATACTTACACGACACTACTTAACGATGGTGACAAGCTTCGTCTAGTTCATAAATCAACCGGTTGTTTATTACATTCTCATCTAATCCCAGCTCCAGTTCTGAAAGGACATTACGAAGTATCTTGCTATTCTGATTTGGAAGATAGCGATGAGAAAGATGACTGGATCGTAGAGATTCAATCGCAAGAAGTTTCGCCACTGCCAGAATTTAGCGAAGAGAACCCATTGGAAATTCATCCAATTTCGACCAATTTCCGCTTGCGTCACAGTGTATTAGGATGCTACCTTGCTACAACTGGTACATCGTACCCTGCTTGGGGATTTCAACAAGGCGAAGTAGTTTGCAAACGCTCAATATTAAAACAAGATAAGAGTACTTGGTGGAATATAGAAGACCATGTTAATGATCTTCTTCGGAAGCCAGTGATTGATTTCGTCCCTCCCAAACCAAAATTTTGGAAAGAATTTATCTTGCTAAATTATGGAATGATGGCTTCCAATAATGCGTTGATTCCAGACCCTGATAAATTCGATAAATTGAGCTCTGAGTGGTGGGAATGGCCGATCTTACACACAGGCTTACGTATGTGTTCGTGGTCAGCAGACGACGTGAAATATTTCCTTATGGGACATCCGTTTATAACGTGGAGCTCAACTTTGGCGTTACCAGTTTTCATAATTTATACTGGAATCGCCATTTTCCGATTGAAGAGACAAATATATGATTTGGAGATCTACGGAGAATCCTGGAATGATTTCATAGGACAGGGAATGATTCCTTTTTTAGCATGGATCTTGCATTATGTTCCATTCATACTAATGGGTCGGGTGAAATATTTGCATCATTATGTTCCTGCGCAATTCTTTGCGATTTTCCTCAGTGGATTCTTGATGGAAAGTATGATCTACAAACGAAGTTCGAGGAGTGTTGCTGCAACTATTTATTTTGTTGCATATGGCTTGATATTATTGGTTTTTTGGTATTATAAGGACTTATCGCTAGGTATGGACGGCCCTTCATCGCAATTCCAACACCTCAAACTATTAAAATCGTGGATGATATAAATCTTTCACCAGCAATTCGTAATTTTGCCCTACAGTCAGTCGGTGTGTATAAAAAAAACTAATCGAAGTAGATTCTGCAATGCATAAAACAAGTTTTTAAAGATAGAGAAAAAAAAGACTTACAAATAATTAGCCAGCAGTACAGATGTAGCCATAATAAAACACATCAATGAGCAAGAAATAAAGACGGTTCCAAAAGAAATCAAATCTGTAGCCAGGAAAGTTCGGACCGAAATGTAGTCTCTTCCTTTTCTATGCCTGCCATTTCAATAACAATACAAATAGAGCGAATGTATGCAACGACTTTTAAGATTGTTATTGCAACAGCACCCATAACCCCCATGTACTTTAAAATTAGCCACGAGTCATAGCTGCTAACTACGACCACACAGTGATTACCCTACGTATTCTAAGAGTAGCTAAGCGAGTGCCACACGGTAAAGAACAAATGAGACCACCACAAGAGCATGCCTTATATAGGAACCACCACCTTTCAAATGAGTCAGTACCGTATATAGGTAGTCAGGCCAGTTGACTTTAAGAACTCCATGTGTCTGTACGAGTATAACTCATGGTATTGATAATTCAAAATATCCGTCATAGCATGACCAATTCATATATACAAAGTATAATAAAAAACATTTATAGTTAAAATACCAAAAGTTAATTAATCAATACCTTAACATATAATTAAATGATCCATGATAAGAGAAATTCACTATACGTTATTTTTATATTGACACATTTTGAGTTAAACAGAATGTTGCGTTTTATGACCTCCTAACCGATTGAATAAAAATGTAGATCGGGCTCTCTCGGGAAATACGAATTTTTAAAACTAGAAGAACTGGATTAGCGTGAACTACAAAAGACCAGTAAAATAAAAGATAACTTCTGAGTACTACCAAAGAAATACAATAAGCTAATAACGGCTTAGTGTTCTCGATATCCTATTGAATAATTGGGAAATTTAGGAGATACCCTTATATGGAGCAGTAGTATTGCTCTAGAACAGATATCTTTGGTGTCTTCATATCAACTTTTTGTTTGAATCACTTAAGATTTATGTAAGTTAAGGTAAACATTATTTCAATGTGTCCAAATCTTGAAGGAAGAGATCATTAAAAGTTGATAACTTTCAATCTGCAGAGAAGTCTCATTCATTTATAACATATATATAGTACTTTTGTAAGACTTTGCTATTTGTAGCTGATTTCTTTCGATACCATGGGATGATTCTTCATGAGATCAGTTGCATTACTTCGTACTTTATCATTTTGTAAGTCTCTCGTTTGCCCGAGAAATGGGGTATAACGATAATGTTGAGTACTGTAACCTAACCATGGTATTACATTTTATCGTCCTGGAATGCATATATTGGTTTAGTCGTCCGAACACTCTCAAGTTTATGTGGACCTTGACTCCAAGTCCGGTATTGTTGGCTTTTCCAGTTCTATGATTAGTCGTCCTTTATCGTAATGCAGGTCCCGTTCCTCTACAATTTGAAGCTATTCGTACCAACATATTCCTGGAATTGGATTGCTGGCCACTGGTGTCCCAGGTGGGGCAGCATTTGGAACTGCCATTATTACTTTGTAATGTTTCTTTTGCATACTGAGTAGTTGCTAGTGATAATTCCTATACGGTCAAGTGCATAATATACAGCTCTGTATTGTTTTATAAGCTCATTCAACTTTTTTGGGGATGTAATGCACAATATGTTCGCATTTGAGCAGTTATTAAAGAATTGAAGTATATAACAGTTGTATTTAGAAATGAGTAACCAAAGGAATAAGTGGTTTGATAACTTCTTGCCGATTTATAAACTATTTTGATTTGATTTTTTGACGGTTGTATATTTTCCTTCCATTATCTTATCTCTCTAATATTGAGAAGATTAGTAAACTAATTCGATAGATCATTGTTCACAAAATTGCGATCTATGCACTTAAATTGGATGACCCATCGGGATGAGTGAATGGGGTATACTGAACTCGCAGTGGGGCTTGCATAGAATTTTTTTCATCAAATTAACCATTGCTGTTTAAGATATATATAGAGATATTATTACAGACAAGTGCCGGGTGCGTGAATCGAATGGATGGGTTCAAGGGGTACATATTGTTTATTTGGTTTGCCCTCTTTGAATTTTGTCTTGAACGCAGTGACATACCATGGATGTTAAATTAGAGTCATTTGATACTTCAATGATACCTCTTTTCAGGATGTACTTGATGTGTGTGAGCTGTTATACGAGTCGAGATAGAGTCTTATTTGAATGGTAACTATTCCAAACTGAAGTCAATATCTGGAGGAACCTTATTTACTCTTGAAATTATTCATTTATTTCTTTCATATTTATATCATTTATATCATTATCCATATCTATTATTTTTCATGAAGATTTTGTATTTGGTTGGGTATTTAATGAAATGATTACATTCATGGCATTTGGTTTTTTTTCTTGTGAGAAAAATTCTACAAATTGGTATTTCAGCAAGAACAATTGATATCTTGTGAAATCTTTTATTTTATCGATAGGTGTTATTGCTTTAGCGATCAGTCTTTTTGTGGAGCACGTAGTATTAAGAAAGATAGTATAGGGTGGGTATTAGCTTTCTCTCCTTTTCAATCTTTATTAGCTGTACTTAAAATATTTATTCGAAGTGATATGTTTTGAATTTAGTATCTTAGCATTTAGGCTGATGATCAATTTGTACTTCCATTTTGCCTTTTACTTAGTAGTTTTATGAAACCCTGAATACTATTATTGAATTCGTAGTTGTAATGTATACGCATTGGAGTAACAGTCTGTAATTCATGAAGTAAGATCTTTTGTTTGATCTGTAACATCATGATCTTGTATTTACAGCACGTATGTTCACATTTATGTTTTGCAAAATTACGAAAACTCTTTCTTCGAAAGTGTATCAACTAGGTATCTATTAAATTTCTTGCATTCATTACCTATCAATAAGATTAGTATTACTATTGTACGCTATAGAGAGCCACTTACAACTTTTGCATAGCAGCAATATCGGTGGATTGAACATGATCTTCATCTTCTTCAACGGCAGCTTGCAAATCATCCAAAGACACCAAGGCATCTTCAACAACCAAGTTGATTTGCAACTTCTTAATACCGAAGCCGACAGGAATCCATTGGTGAGCACCCCAGGTTAAACCTTCCATGTTGACATTCTTAACATTGGCCAACAATTCGTCCAAGTCGGTTTCATCATCCCATGGCTTGACATCTAAGGTAACAATAGACTTAGCAGCTGGCTTTGGACCCTTAGCAGCCTTCTTAGCGGCATATTCAGCGAGTCTTTGTTGCTTGACCTTTTCAGCTTCTTCATCGACCTCATCGTCAGAACCGAACAAGTCAACCTCGTCATCGTCCTCATCAGCAGCAGCAGAAGCAGCAGCAGGAGCTTTACCAGCTGGCAAATCAGCAAATTCTTCAGTGAATGAAGCGATGTGGTTGAACCATCTAGTGAATTGTGGGAATTCCTTTTGGAATGCCTTGTAAACAGACACGTCAGCTTGAGTGGCAGTGGTGCTATATGTTAGTAATTTGAATAATGGAGATAACGGCATTGTCCAATTGTGTTGTCAGCCAATTGATTTGAATCTCCTTTGTCACTCATACGGTGGGTCTTGAATCCACCTCATAAACACGGACCAAAGATTATGATCATCACTCTATCAAAATTTCAATGCCAGCTCCGAAAGATACATACCCATCAACGTAAGACTTGTCAGTTAAGAATTCATTCAAGGACTTGATGGTTTCAACCTTTGAGAAATCTGAGAAAGACATATTGTAATTGATTAACTTTAGGGATACGTAAAGAAAACTTTTTAAAGCGTCGAAAATTTTTTAGCTGGTTCCCACAGTGAGCAACGTGATCGAATTTTTCACAGTAGTGGTCCGTGCTCGAATTTACGCACTCAGACTATTTTACCAAACGATGACGCCGGGTAACTTACGATACCTTTTAGTTACGTACATACACACATTTATTTGCAACCTAATTCTGAAATTTCCAATATTGACATTCAAAGTTCGAGTAACATCTAAATTCATTGCTTAAACCATTTTTGTGTTCGGGAAAAAAGTCAGTTAAGGATGTCTCCGGATAATTTTCCTTGATTAAACCTTTCATACGCTCCCCTGTAGATGATATAATTTTGATTTTAGATTTCACATTCGTATCAGATGTATCGTTGATCAACAATCTTCTAGCTACAATTGCCGACTTTGTTTGACATTCCTTTTCCAAAAATGGGGGATCGATCAATATCCGGTCAACACTATTCTTAAGTTTCTCTGGCAAATCATCTGGGTAGTTGTAGTCATAGAAATAAAAGTGCTCCTTTCCGGCAAGTACTTCAAACCTCTTATCATGTTCAAGGAGATAAATGTGTTCGGTGGGGACTTCTTCAGCGGGAAGTTTCTGTATTGCAGCATAGACTGAAGGGGCACTTGCAACAACAATTACGGTATCTTTTTCAGCACCTTCAAGTAGACTCTTTGCGAAAACGTTTGCAGTATCGTCAGCATACCAGAATTGGGAAAGTGTCCAATCTTCTTTGAAGTCATCTATGGAGAGATTCTCTTGTTGATCAAATCTATCCTCAGAGGACTTGAATAGTTCTTCGAATTTTTTAATTCTTTCGGTCTCTTCCTTCTTGAAGTCTTGAAGAGCAGCAAGTGCATGAGCGGAAAGTACTAATTCTTCATCGGAATCCATCTTTAACTCTTTTTTTTTTCAAACTCATATAGCTTTAAGAGAGGCGAGCTGCATTTATGTCGCGCTCAATAGGACAATGTCGCACGAGAAAAGCAAAGCAATTTGGGGGTAATAAAGTACCCCAACTTGACTACAATGCTGTTTACATGTCCGCCCTCTGAATTGATATCATACATTTTGGAGACTGTTTCATTTTCGGGACAATATGGTTTATCATTACCTGAATTGTGGTCAAAAGTATCAAATAAACTTCAGCTGACAGAATTGGACGCATTCCAACAACAAATCATATGGCAGTGGTTGTTTTTTTCAAGTGACAAAGATCAGATAGAGTTGTTTTTAACCAAGGACGACTCATCTTTGCCCATACTACCAAATTATGCAAATTTTGTGAAAGTTAATGGTCCAGAGAAAGAAATTTGTATTCTCCCTACAGCTGATACGCAATGGAAATATCTCACCGGGTTGGAAGTATCAAAAAAACTCAAAGCACAACTAGGGGATAAGCCTTTTCAATTGCTTTGTGAAATTTCAAAGCATGGTTCTAAAGGAATAATATCGCCTGACTTATGTAAAGCAACTGGTCAAGACCCCAGGTCGTTGCCATCTCGCTTTAAAAGACTCGTCGAAATGGGACTTATTAAGAGGAACAGTATCTATCATGAAAGCACAAGCCAACACACGAGCTTGTTAATACACTCTAAGTTTGATGATAACAAAACAATACTGAAATCGACAGAGTTTCAGAGCTCCAGAAGCACATACATCCTACGGCAATTAATTGTGCAAGCAGTGCGAGATGCACCTGGTAATTTGCGAAGCTTCAACGATTTGAAGCGAGAGTTAAAATTCCATAGAAGTAAATCATTAGGAAAGTTCTTTGGTGCTATTGTTGAGGCTCTACACAAAGGAGGCTATGTTGAGAAACTTATGGTCAGATCGAGCGAGGAAGAACCTTTAGTTTACTCGATCAGATACTCAAAAGATTTACCAAAACATCTTATGAACAATTCTGACTACGTTGATATCTTCAATGCATTTGACTCTGATATTGATGATGCTTCGTTTGAAGAGAAGGATGAGGGTAACGAGAAGCCTCCTCTAATGAACGTATTTTATCCTATTTCGAATCAAATTTACCTGCAAATCGCTAATTCAAATAGTATGGGAATAACTGCCAAAGTCATAATTATCAACCTAAGTGGTACTGCAGTATATCGTCCGTGGGGCCGGCATCTCGACTCTATGGCTAGTTATATTGTAAATGACAAGTCATTAATATCTCTTAAGAATTCCGAAGACAAGTACAACGATATTTCTATAATAAGGGCATATGATTACGAAGGGAAGTTTAAATTTTATCGTTACTTTGCAAGAGATCAATATGAGACTTTGCCTGCTATAGCTGTACGTTCGAAGCGCACTGAATCTGCAAAAATACGTGCTGCATCATTACAAAAGCTAAATAGTGCTCTTTTCAAAACTTTGGGGAAAACACCACTGGGTGATTTGATTTATTCTAAGAAAAGAGCAATAAAGGAAGCAAGTGCTACGAGTCTTAAAAGACCGAGATCAGGAAGAAGTGTTGACCAAAACTCACGTACAAAAACTAGGACCACCTATGAAGCTGATGCAATTGTTGACGAGTTTATTGATACTAGCTTTGAAAAAATGCCGAAGGTCGCAGAATCCTTGAAGCCTATTTTGATAAATGAGATCAAGCCTATAATTCCCGAAGATGTTCTTCCCCCAGTGCGTAAGGAGCGTAAACTGGCAACGAAGTCAATTGGTGCATCCTCTCTTAAGGGCCAGAAAAGAAGAATGGAACTCATGGAAATGGTGAAGGATATTGGTGGAGTGACCTATACTAGTGCTAGACTCCGTCGGTTGTTAGATGACCGCCTTGGAAATTCAACAGTAACTGATATTAAAACGCTCGCGCGTGACATTTCAACACTAATTGCTTCAGGCGACTTGGATGTTCAGAATGTCTCTTTCGAAAGATCAGGACAAAAAGTCACTAGGAAGTTACTCATTTTGACTGATGAAAAATTAAGACCAAAAGAGGAAGTAATCGAAAGAGTTAGACAACAATGTCTAGATGACCAAGGTGGGAAAATTTCCCAGCCTGCACCTAGGAAAATAATAGATGGTTCCGTAACGCTTTATCAAACAATTCTGCGTGGTAAGAAAAAAGCCCCATCTAAAGGAAGATTAGATTCCTTAGGAGATGAGGGTAACATGGTTGTCACTAAAAAAGGGAAAAAGTCAGTGAAACCAAAAGCTGCAGTTAATTTGATAAAATTGGAAAAACGGGCAATTAAAAACGAGAGCGATGATATTTTACCCACTCTAGTATCTAAAAAACATCGGAGAAGATCAAAGCCAGCAAGACGGGGTGATGAAAGGAGATCTATTAGACCTGTAAGAAGACTCAGAACGAATGCTAAGTTTGAGAAGACTGATGCCACAACATTATTTAGGGCCGTTGTGATCTCAAAGACATTCACAAGAAGCTCGATCGACTTTGATCAAATTGCTTTATTGTTTGATGGGATGGATGCTAAAACGATCAAGCAAAAGTGGACCGTTGTTCGTAAACTGATTGGGGGCTTGCAAACTGTTATGAAGGGAATTGAAGCATTTGAGCATATCGTAATGAAAGGAATTGATGATGACTTGGTTTCTGTCGATGATCTCGAGAATGTCAAGTTCTCATTTTTCTTGGATCTTTGGAAAGACATGGATAGCTCTACGTTGGAGATCAATGATAAAACTCCATTGTATAATAAAATCAATGATAATGAAGATGAGTATGAAATACTAAAGGGTGATGAAACGACTGTGGACATATTCGAAATGCTTGAAGACAATTCAATGAGGCAGAAAGATGCTATTCTTTCTGGGGAAACTTTTTTCCTTTCCGATCCTTCCAAACTTATTCCAAGAGAGCATGACCATTTGAGAACCGTTCTTAAGGCTATTTTTTCGACTTCAGAGGATAGTTTTAGTGGTTCTAGGGTTAAACTGATATTGGATCAATTCGGGGATGATGCAACCCATAAAGCCTCATCCGCATTGATAAGGGATAAGGAAATGATTTACTATGGCTCCGACGATTCGAACAGTCGATTTATTTTGACAGACAAAGTGTACAATGCTTTGGATGTAAAATTACCGGTAAAGTTTTTAAATCAAGCAGCTCAATTTTCTGATAATTTGCATTCTATTTCTGGTTCTAAGAGAGCGTTGATGCTCTCTCAGAATACACTCAATGCTCATATGGCACCACTCCTTCATCTTGTTGCGAGCAGGAATGCATCTTTGCTTCACCTTGATAAATTATATCAGTTTGATGGCTATGAGTCAAGACTAATTGATAAGGAAAAATTGTCATGCGATATTGTTGTGTTACCAAATTGTGAGCTTGAGGAGTCTAGTATTACAAAAATAGCGGTACCGACTGGAAAAGCTTGCTCTCATATCTGGCTTGATATGAATGGTCAAATTAATGAACCGATGTGGCTCAAGATAGTCAACGCAACGCTCAACTACGTTCATCTCAGGCCAGGTGTTCAAGCAGCAGACGTATTTGTTAAAATGCAATCAATTTTGGGTGTTGATGACTTCGAAGCAGTTTTAAAATGGCTTGTTGAGAGCCGTGGTATTCGTACTGGTCCTTTCAATGGATGTTGGACAAATGCTTCGTGGTATACTATCATAGGATATTGATGGTATTTAATTATAGACGTAGTTTACCCTTATTTAGTATGCGATCACTATTGGTAAAAATAGCATATTCTGAATTACTTTCAAACCCAGTTCAGCTTTTATTTTCTCTGTTAGTAGTTTTTGAAGTGAAACATGCGATTTACTGATACGTCTAGTCATGAGAAATGCGAAAACTAAAGTATCCGAAAATAGATACAAATAGTAAAACAAAAGTTGAAACACTATAGTTTTTACATCATTGTTCAAGGATCGGATGGATTCAGAAGTTCCTGAAGGGTCAGAACAAGAGAAATGGTACGGGAAGAAAATCTATATGTAATATAGCAATTTACAAGGAGAAGATAAAAAAAAGATGAAGAGAGGGAATCATATGAAAAATTAATCAAAGTATCTTTCTCTATCAATATGTTTCCTCTCGTTCCATTTTACAAAATTGGAGTAATCCTCAGACACTTGATCAGACTCGTCATCTTTATATGGTCGCGCATGGCTTTGCTTACTGATAGCGATACAAAGAATTACATAATCAAACATATCTCATCTCACAAATAATTTTATATATATTAAAGCTTTACATAGACATTATGGGGTTGGGAGAAGTAAAAGTGAAGCAAAGATTTGGATCAGATCCAAGGAATACCAACTGGTCAAATAATACGGAAAGATTCGGACATCAGTACTTGGAGAGACAAGGATGGAAGCCAGGTTCAGGGTTAGGGCTAGTGGATCATGCTACTACAACTCATGTCAAAGTTACAATAAAGGAAGATAATACTGGACTTGGCTCCAAACTTGCCAAGAAGCACAATAAGAATGAGTTGGATGGTGGTGACTGTGCTGGTCTCGACGTTTTTCAGAGAATATTAGGGAGATTGAATGGGAAGGAAGATAAAATCAATGATGAGCTTGAGAGGCAACGAACGGAAAAGATTTTAAATGGCAAATGGGGCATGCATTTCATTAAGGGAGAGGTTTTGAAAAGTACGTGGGATGTTCAAAGCAGACTCTTAGATGTTGATGACTCTCCGTTCAGTAACTCAAAAAGAAAAAATGAGGAGACAGACGTTACGAGTATAAAGAAACAGAAAACGTTTTCAACCGATCATGAGTTATCAAAGAAAGAAAAATCTAAACATACGAACATAAGAAGAGAGAAGAAGGGGAAGAAAGAGAAAAAGGAGAAGAAAGAGAAGAAAGAGAAGAAAGAGAAGAAAGAGAAGAAAGAGAAGAAAGAGAAGAAGGAGAAGAAGGAAAAGAAGGAGAAGAAGGAGAAGGATGGAAAAGATCACATATCCAGCAGGCTCTCTGTAAGATCCAAGTGGATTAAGCAAAAGAAGGCATCTGTAATGGATGCAAAAGCTCTCAATGAAATTTTCATGATATCAAATTAGACACATCAGTACATAGATTACTTAGAGAATAATAAGTCATATATTCCAAGAAACAATTAATTACATTCATTCAAACAAAATAAATGAGATACCACCTGCAAATGCAGTAACCAAACCAGCAATTCCAACCAATTCAACTTTAGAGACCTTCTTTTGACTGATATGACCATCAGACTTCTTTGACCCAGAGCCAGATGCGCTGCTTGAGCTGCTTGAGTCAGAACTAGATCCGGAAGATCCAGATCCAGAAGATCCAGAGCTAGAAGATCCATTTGTGGCCTGCGAAATCTTGCTTGAGCAACTCTTGTCCGACGAAGCACTCTTGTTAATCGAGGCAGATCCCTTAAAGTCACAAGCAGACTTACTCTTACCGTTCTTCTTATAGTAAGCATTCAAAATATAAGACAACTTATCTTTGTCTGAGCAATAAGATACTCCACCATATTCTCCTTTTTCAGCATCACCATTGATTTCAGAACAATCCATTTTTTGGCAAACGAAGCCGAAGAGCTCTCCATATTTCTTACTTGAAACATCATCAGAGACCACACATTCCAAAGTGCTAGATACACAGTCACAAACATCACTGTCTGGAGTAGGAGGCAAACTGGAAGATGCTTTCCAAGTTGAAGCGGATGCAGGACAAGAAAGTGTTGAAGCAGCCTTTTGAGAAGCACTTGATGCCTTAGCATAAGATGGTGAAATCTTGTTGATTTCAGATGAAAGGTACTTAAAGTCAGCCATTGTCGAAACGGAGTCTCCCTTAACAGAAACTAAACCATAGTTGTTCGCCTCTTGGAAGTACATATAGACGATACCACCAGACCATACATCTGTCATTTTGTCAGAGAATAAAGTTCCAACTTCAGTGAATTTCCTTGGTTGATCAGCATTACAGCCATATTCCGAAAAGAAAACTGGAATTGTCAAGTTTTGATATTGCTTGGTTCTGTCCGCATAACCTGATGATTGAAAGGTCGCGTCACCACACCATTCGTACATATTGATTCCAAAGAAATCAGCTTTCTCGTCATCCTTCCCACACGAGAAGTAGTCAGCAATAGCAACTCTGGTATCCTCATCATCATTTGATGAATAGCCCACCGGAATTTTTCTGTAATTCTTCTTCTTGATGTAAGCTTTCATATCTCTCACAGCGGCTTTCACAAATGCAGAAGCATCAGTGTTGGTCTTATTGTTCGTAACTTCGTTACCCGCAAAGAAACCCAAAACGTTCGAGTAGTTAGCAAAACTATCAACAACACTTGTGTATCTCTTGTATAATTCCAAATTCCACTGAGGATCGTTTCTACTAATCGACTCAGAAGGTTGGGACAAATCAGCAACAATATAGATTCCAGCTTCGGCCAAAGCGCTCATACACTCCAGGTGATCCAAACTAGTATTGACTGCATAAACTCTCAAAACATTTGTGTTCAACTGTTGGAAATACTTGATGTCTCTCTTACAAGCATCCGCATCTGCAAGAGGATCAGTAAACGTAGTTGAACTTTCATTAGCGGTATTCTGTTGGTAAGCAATACCTCTCATCAAAAATTGAGAGCCATTGTTGGAGAAAAAGAACTTGTTGCCAATAACTTCAACTTCTGGAAGCTTACTGTTATCACCAAGTACTCCCACTGCTAAGGTTAACACACACCCCAAAACTGATGCAAATCTAACCATAATGTAACGAATGTAAAGAAGTGGATAGATGAGGAATAGACGTGGGATGTCATTATTTATAAGTGTGGACACGTTCGATCTACACGAACACGGTTAAGACTTCCAAATAGTAACCCTGGCATTCAAATGCAAATAGTAAACAGATTCAGGCGCTGCAAGTTGATTATACTGACACAATAGCAAATTTGATTGGTGCAAATTTAACAAAAGCTCATGGATTTCGTCTGTAGGGGTCGAATTTTGATCACTGGCAAAAACTGTGTCTGTTTAAGGCAATTTGTGCAGCCATTCTTAAAAATATGTATGTGTATGCAGGTGGGTGGCGAAGCGGAGGTAAGGGGTACATAAGGCGCATAGACTATTAACGAAAAGAAGATTTTCTTACAGTAGATACCACACCACCCATGGTGACAAAACAAATGGTCATCTTCATTTTGTAAACTGTTCGACACTACCATGTTTATGGATGGGCGAGGGGGATATGTAATGTGCTTCGCCTGCGTCCATTAGTGTCAGGTTAGGAACCAAAGTTTTATTATTGCTATATGAATTGAGCTTCTTCAACGCTCGTACTGTGCAGCACAGCCCAAATTTTTGGACTCGTTTTATTACAGCCTCCTCAGATTTAAATCCTTATATACACCTGGCTTCTCCGATTTCATGAGTCCTCTAGAGAACAGTATGTCCTTTGGCCCATTTCTATGTTAGCCATGTCCTGTAAAAGTGCTTCCGACACTTTCAACATTGTCGCGTGAGCAATAATCTTCGTTGAAGTGCGATGGAATGTATTTTAGACGTGTAAGCCGACAAAATCTAGATTTCTGCTTGGGGCGAGTTCGTCCATTCTACAGTAGGACATTCCAAATCTTTCACCTTGTTCCGTGGTATCGACGATATACCTGTAATTTCTGGTAAAATAGCTTTCTACAGAATTTACGTGTCGGTAACAAAAAGTTGCATGTATATATCGCTTAAACCAATTAGGAGCGCATGTAGATTCACCACAAGGCGCGTTATCTATTTGTCCCTCTGTAGTTCAAGTTAGGCACAATTCCTCTTATATGTCTACCTGTGAGATGACTTTGTATTGAACTGGAAAAGTAACTGAATTATGAAGAATTCAATTCGTTGATCCAATCCAAAGTAAGTCTAATACCCGTTTCAATATCTACTGCAGGCTTGTAACCAAGAATTTCCTTAGCTTTCGTTATATCATAATAACGATTTGCGCAAGCAAACTTTACCCTAAACGGAGTTAGACCAGGAGCCTTTCCTCTTAATTTTGAAAACCCTTCGCTGAGATACCCCAACATAATGCCCAATGTTTTTCCAAGTACAATTTTTCTGTCTTCAATAACCCCGTATGCCTTCCAAACTTCTCTTGCCATTGTCCAAAAGTATATTGGTGAATCATTAGTGACAAAAAAGACTTCTCCAGCTACTTTCAGGGACTTAGTTGAATCAACAGCCATCTCTGCTGCCAAGATATGAGCATCAGCAATGTTCCCAGCATAGGTATAATCACAAATGTTATTATTGTCACCTAATTGAAATTTAGTTTGGCCACTCTTAGCAACACTGAGGAGCCCAGGTACCAACTGACGATCACCAGGTCCAAATATACCAGCTGGTCTTATACTTACAGTAATTAAACCGTTTGATTCATTACTTTCTCTCACCAATGTTTCGGCAATCGCTTTTGTTTCGTTATATCTATCCATATGAGGGTTTGCATAAGGCCAGGTTTCGTTAGCATTGTGGATATCTTCCCCATTAAATGTCACCCCTGCTGAAGAAGTGAAAATAAGTGCCTTTACTTTCGTGCTTTTACAAACTTCAATAATATTCTTCGTACCTTGCACATTAACTTTTTCAAACAATTCAGGATCGGAAAGACCAGGGATTGGAGAAGCAGAATGGACCACCACATCGCATCTCGATTTCACTATTGCATCGGAAACATCTTCGGGGGAAGTCAAGTCACCAACAAAGACATTGATTTCTTGGGATGGAAAGGTAAAATATGACGCCTTGTTTTCTGGTAATGGCCGGATGTCGAAGACGTGGATTTTTATCCCAGGACAGTGGGTATAAAACTGTTGAATCAAGTGATGACCAAGAAACCCTGCGCCCCCAATTAATAGAACTGACTTCAAGTTCGAAGTCATCTGGAATTTGATATTTTGCAAAAGTTATTGCAATTTTCGTGTGATCGCTCTTCCAATAAGCAAACTGTTTTTAGCGATCGTTTATGTACACGTGACTAATTCTATAAAATTACGGAAAGTATGTCGTCCAAATATCTTAAAGATTAGTACAAGATTGGCTATAGCAACATCACCACAGATAATAGTATCTGAACACACGGTAGAATATGGGGTTTTCTGTAAATTAGAAACTAAATAACTTTTTATAGTGTTCAACCTTATCATAATTCAACTCAGCATGGACAGGATCAAGCACCGGAAACTGGAAAAGGTTGGCAACTGCATACAGTTTGTCCTGGTTCAAACCTTGAGTATTTCTTTCTCCTCCATTAAATGAAGATATTGAGTCAATGCCAGTCTTCCCCTTCGTTGTCTGAGCAGACGCAACATCCTCCTTTTGACCTCTAGTGGAGGCAAAATCAACATCACCAGTAGGCTTCTCTGAGATTCTAATATCTTGACCCTTTTGATTTTCTAATAGAATCTCCAAACCACTGTTCTTGTGCGGCTCATTTGAACCTGCGGAAGATTCCTGTCTATCTTGGTCTCGGTCGGAGCTTTTTCTTTCTACCTTCTGGGGTAATGGTTGTGATTTATCGAATAACACTGTACTATCAATATCTTTGCTGGTCAATGGGGTGGTAATCTTAGCTCTTTTCTTGGATGTGGTCGAGGAATATGGATTCGAAAAGCGCTTGATATTATTTTGCTCATCTTCTCTTTCTTTATTTCCTTCTTGAGAAGTTCCATCCAAGATTGACAAGAGTGTATTGGCAGCTTTGCTTCTAGGTTTTGAGATAACAGATGGTGTCAGTGACTGAGTATTTGAGATCGAACTTCCCTCTTGTATTAGGGATGTGCCATGGTTAGTCGGAATAGAATTTTTCGGAATTGGTGCCCTTATCCTAGTTCTGTATGGAGAGGGCAACCCCGAAAATTGATAAACCCTTTTTATGGAAGGCAAGGTCGAAAAGCTCTTATTCACAGTATGGTAAATAGGCTTATAATTTGGAGTGGAGTAGCGTGATATGTCTGGATTTTCCTCATTCTTTAAAACCTTCTGACTATAGGGAGTGTCATAGATCAACAGTTTAACTTCTCTAATTGAATCATTTAACAAGCTATTGTTATTTGTTTGATTAAATCCCAATCCTTCTTCAAAAGTGACATCAGCTTTTGATTTATTCATTAAAGAAACAATCCCTTCATATTCGACTTCACTTAAAGGCTCATTTCCCTTTTCTTGGAAAAAAGTAGATAAAATCTTGTTCGGTGAATTATTCACATCGTATGAGCCAGGCATTTTCGACGTATGTGAAGACTTTCTCTTAAGTGACAGATTCAGAGGCTCTGCGAATTCGAATGGTTTGATTCGCGATGTATCGGTACTGGAACGTACTCTTTCATCGGCGGATCGATCACTTTCCTTAGGGCCAAGAGATGTATCCCTCGAAGTTCTGGGACTAAACAACCGCTTCATACTAGATAAAAGCCTGTTGGACGCATAAGGTGCAGATGCAACTCTTAATTTTTCCTTATAGGCCCTATAAGTTCTCCTGTTATCCATCTTTCTGTATATAATCTACAGTTGGTTCATGCGATTTTTAAAAAGGCATCGTTCGCTTAAAGAGTACTGCATAGTGACTACATTACTATCATGAGATCGAATTAGTGGTTGTACAACAAGTTCCTAAAATGATGATCCAGAAGATTTGCAGATTTCATATGACAGCATATTCGAGAGGAGTATCCTTCTGAATTTGGAACGGAAACAAATTTTCCTAGAGCGACAAGATTTCACTTAATCAACAGAACTTAAGGATTTGAGTGTTGGCTCTAAATGAGAATTTGATCAACGCTTTTATGAAAAAGCTCCTTAATCACCAAAAAATAAAAAAACTAATTCTACTATAGAAAGAAACTTATGATAAAGCCGTCATTTTACACGGTAGTACTTTGAATGAAGTCAGGCATCTGCGAAACACGACGTGCGGATATCTTACGGAAGTAAGAAAGACCTCGATCCGAACAATTCACTTGTCAGTACATAAATCCGGCACTGCTGTGTAAGGGTGACCAATTATCTAAAATAGCTAATAGTATTCAAAAACTATTATTCGAGTTAGCAGCTAGCTAGTTTATTCAATATCCTCGGGAGGAATGGTCTTTCTTTAAACAGACGACTGGCGTCAATGTGACACTTATGACTTCCCATAGTATATACGCGAAAATCTGGAAAAGCTGGACCATATACTGGTAGTCTAGCGATAAAATGGTAGCAATCTGTTATCCAACACTGCTACTTCCTAGATTTACGAAAAATATTGTGTGCGTTATAACTTAAGGAGGAGGAAACACACTATATCGGTGATCCTTACCTCAAAGCTGCGTATACAGCACTACACAGAATTTGGTTCCACCCTGTTAAGAAATTACGCTCAATTGACCCGAAAAAAAGAAAACCGTTGCAAGTAGTCGCTGACTCGTGCTCCGCACTAAACCACCAGACTAGGCTTAAAACGCATAGCCGCGAGTTTATCTATGTCATCGCTGTATTCCAATTTGCTGTAGATAGGTGTCGGCGAGCTCCAGTGCCGACTCGGACCCAGTCACACAAAAGACAGTTTGAGCCCCTCAAGGACCACACTGTCGATTGGTCGCTTATGTCGGCACTTACCGAACTTAGTCAATAAACTTTGAGCACCTGAGGCTGGAATGGTTTCAAAGATCTTCTGTTTTTCGAAATCAATTTGAGCAGAACTACAGTATTCGTGGACCATGTCGGGATTCGTTTCGTCCTCTAATCATCAGCGGCCCTCGGGCATGTAGCAGCAACTGTGCTGTAACCTCTATCCTCGGGGTCACTTTGTGTCATACCGATAAAGGCCCTAAATCGTTCTGCACTCTCATTGGATGGAGATTTCAGAAAAGGTCGTGTATGTAGAAATTATTGATTCCCGGGACAACGTTCGCAACCATTTAGATGTTTTGTTCCTTTTTCTTGCATTTGACTCCCCCACTAACTATGGGAAGATGCCCTCCACTGAATCATCCTGATAATTTCATAGGTTGATCTGAACCGGCCCCCGGTAAAGCCCGGCGAGGCGTTCGATAATGAACAGATGATACATCCCGAACTGAATAATATAAATAGACCCGTAAGCAGCTCCTACCATAGCATTCTTTTTAGATCACTACACATAAAACTTAATAAAATGGTCTTGCCTCACGAACCAGAATTTCAACAAGCTTACGACGAATTGGTCTCTGCTTTAGAAGACTCTACCTTGTTCTCTCAACATCCAGAATATAAGAAGGTTATCCCTGTTGTTTCTGTCCCAGAAAGAATTATTCAATTTAGAGTCGCTTGGGAAAATGACAAGGGAGAAATTGAAGTGAACAATGGTTACAGAGTTCAATTCAACTCTGCCTTGGGTCCATACAAGGGTGGTTTAAGATTCCACCCTTCCGTTAACTTGTCTATTTTGAAATTTTTGGGTTTCGAACAAATTTTCAAGAACGCCTTGACTGGATTGTCCATGGGTGGTGGTAAAGGTGGTTGTGACTTTAACCCTAAGGGTCGTACCGACGCTGAAATCAGAAGATTCTGTGTCGCATTCATGAGACAATTGGCCAGATACATCGGACAGGACACCGATGTCCCAGCTGGTGATATCGGTGTTGGTGGTAGAGAAGTCGGATTCTTGTTCGGTGCTTACAAGCAAATGCAAAACAACTGGTCCGGTATTTTGACTGGTAAGGGTTTGAACTGGGGTGGATCATTGATCCGTCCAGAAGCCACTGGTTATGGTGTCGTCTACTACGTCGAAAAAATGATTGAAAAGGCTACTCAAGGCAAAGAAACCTTTAAGGGTAAGAGAGTCGCTATTTCTGGTTCCGGAAATGTTGCTCAATACGCTGCATTGAAGGTTATTGAGTTAGGAGGAACTGTTGTTTCCTTGTCTGACTCTAAGGGCTCTATCATTTCTCAAAACGGTATTACCCCAGACCAAGTTCAAATCATTGCTGATGCCAAGATCAAGTTCAAGTCCTTGGAACAAATCGTCCAAGAATCTACCAAGGCTTTCTCTGGATCTTCTTACGTTGAATACTTTGCCGGTGTTCGTCCATGGACCAAGGTTGGCCAAGTCGATGTTGCCTTACCTTCTGCAACTCAAAATGAGGTTTCTGGTGAAGAAGCTAAGGTGTTGGTTAACGCCGGCTGTAAATACATCGCTGAAGGTTCCAACATGGGATCTACTAAGGAAGCCATCGATGTTTTCGAAGCTAACAGAAACAACGATGTGTGGTATGCTCCAGGTAAGGCTGCCAACTGTGGTGGTGTTGCTGTCTCTGGTTTGGAAATGGCGCAAAACTCCCAAAGAGTTACTTGGACTCGCGAAGAAGTTGACGCTAAGTTGAAGAATATCATGTACACTTGTTTCGAAAACTGTTACGAAACTGCTGTCAAGTATGCTGCTGAAAAGAACACCAGCGGCTTGCCTTCTTTGTTAAAGGGTGCTAACATTGCTGGTTTCATTAAGGTTGCTGACTCAATGTTCGACCAAGGAGATGTCTTTTAATTCTAAGTAAATATTGCATATTTATTCTCACGAAGTTTAAAAAAATGGTTTGATGATTTAATTAATACAAGTGTAACATTTTAGCGACAGCTGAAGAACAAAACAAAACATTCAACTTGATCCTACAACGATCGGAATCCAATTAAAACCAAGGGACACCGTGCTAGAATTAAATTAAGCCTGCATGCAGTACATGACCTTTAGTACTTAGCTTATACTATAGTGTACTAAAATGTAGTCACGTGATAAACATAATGTTCATGTGTTTTCTGATAAGCAACGTGCAAAGACGGGAATAAGGGTGCCAATGTCGGTTAATTATTCACAACCGCACGGGATAGATATTCCGGTGACGGATATTGATGAAGTGGAGGATGATGTGTTCAATGAGGACATTGGTCCCAACAATGATGAAGATTTTTTGAATAGTTTAGATTATGAACAAGAAGAGCAAAACGTCTGGACTAGGATTAAAAATATCGTGGGAAGAGTTTCTATTGTGGGTGGTAGTAATAAGCTGAGAAGCTACGAAATGTTGAATCAATCAACTTCCAATTTACGCAATTCTGAATATAGCAGTGATAACGAGGATGACGGAAAAGTAGTCGATTTAAGAGATTACAATATAAGGCTATTAATGAGAAAGATGAAACTCTTGACACTATCAGGGGGGATTATAGCAACAATTTTAGTGGGGGGCATCTTATATTTATTTCGAAAAATAGGTACAGATCTGGGCACATCATTTGGCCCACTGATCAAAACAATATTATCAAATACTACACATGAATTTCATCCCACCACGATAATTATTTCGTTAGATGGATTCCACCCTCACTATATAAGCCCACATAATACGCCTTCATTACATAGGATGCTTTTTGATGGGTACGGTGCTCCTTACATGATCCCATCGTTTCCATCGTCTACATTTCCAAATCATTGGACGTTGGTAACAGGCCTATACCCATCAGAACATGGGATTGTTGGCAATACGTTCTATGATCCTAAGCTTGAAAAACAATTTATTAATACTAACCCCAAAATGGGGGGATTAGATCCTGATTTCTGGAAGGGAGGCGAACCAATTTGGCAAACAGCAGTGAATCAAGGCGTGAATGCTGCAGTACACATGTGGCCGGGAAGTGAGGTTCCAGGAATTGGCCCAGAGAATGACTTTGATAGATACAATGGATCTGAATTATTATCATCCAAGGTGGAACGAGTGATGACATGGTTGGATCGCGCGGATATTTCAAAGAGACCGGAGCTTATTTTAACTTATGTGCCAACTATTGACCAGGTGGGGCATAAACTAGGCATAAATGGCCAGGGACTCGTTGATTCCCTTAAATATGTGGATGATTTCATAGAACTCATGCAGAAGGAATTAATTACAAGAAACTTGCACGATATTGTTAACTTAATTGTCGTTAGTGACCACGGTATGGCTCCAACTTCCAATGACAGGTTACTATACTTGGATGATTTGGTTCACTTAGACAAAATTGAACATATTGACGGCTGGCCCTTGTTTGGTTTACGTCCTAAGCCAGCATTTTCCGTTGACCAAATTTATGAAGAGATCACTTCAAAAATGTATGACCTCAATGAAGATATACAGCTAAACTTTAAGATATATAAAGCTGAAGACATTCCCAAAGCGTGGCAGTTTGGAGGAAAAATTAACGAACACAGATTTAACTATAGGTTAGCTCCAATTTGGATTATCCCGCATGTGGGGTACTCAGTAACTACTAAAAAACAAATGCAAGATAATGGTAATGAATATAGACCTAAAGGAGTTCATGGCTACAATAATACAGAACTATTGATGAGAGCTATCTTCTTGGGAACAGGTCCATATTTTAAACAAAAGTTGCAGCAAACCAAAAAGGTTTTACCTTTTCAGAATACTGAAGTTTACAACATGATCTGCGAGAGCTTGAACCTTGTGCCAGCTCCAAACAATGGAAGCGACACTACGTATCATGCTGCTATAGCAAGTTCCAGAGCATTACCTAATGATTGGTGGGACCCATTGCAATACCCAGATCTTCCATTTGAAGTTGAACATATCGTTAAAGATTCATCTTACGATTTATTGTGGAAGAAAAAAGACACAGCAAATAAAGGACAATCAACTGTCCTAGTCAGTACCAACAAACGGCCACTTGAATCATTGATTAGTCAAGAATCAACTATATTCACAGATGTCTCAATTCATTTGCCAAAGCCTACAGATTTCACAGATCCACCGCAAGAGACGTCATCAGTAGAACATCTTATTGATCAAGTAGAAGAAGGAGTAGAGGGACTTGTGAATGGTATATTAGGTAAAATTGGAACTATTTTTGACAATGTGGCAGATAAAGTTGATGGAGCATTCAGCGGGGTGGGTGATTTTTTTGATGACAAAATTTTGAAAAGAGATGGAAGGAAGCAAACTAAAAACACACACACTTGATTTCTTGCAACGATTAACTGATTAATATGACCAATTAAAACTCCATTATAAATGGATCTGGGTTTATGTGGGACGTTTTGAGCGACCTGGGAACAGATGTTTTTGGTGATTCTTGATTTCTTTTTGCATCTTTACCAGTAGAATCTAATTGACCTACTTCTTGACAAAGTGAGATTATATCCTCTTTTGTCAAGGTGGCGAATGCATGAGACCGTATGACATTGTTCCATCTAATCTTGATGATATTCAAAACCCTCGAAAGAAGATCAGAGTCATTGACAATATTTAAATTTTTCCAAAGGCTGATACATAGATCAACTGTTTCTTCTTGACTCTTTAAAACGTTTTGTTTTGATTGCTTAAACGGTAAATTCTTATCGTAATCAAAGTTCACTATCGATTGTTCCAAACTTTTGAATAAATCAAAGAAACGATCAAGAAGAAGGCTACCTAAATTTGGTAGTTCATATAGCTTAGATAAATGCAACAATTCAGAGAGATCAATGATATTATATGGTTCATCCAAAAATTCTTCTTCACAAAGTTCACCTGTATATAAAAAGTAGATCATTCCCCTTACTAGTCTGTAACGTTCAGATATAAGCATTTTGTTCAGTAATGCTTCTTTCATCCCTGACGATATGACTCGCCTGAAGTGAACCCATCTCGCTAAAAGGATCGATTTATGAACTTTGATAATTTGAAACTTCCTGCTTTGTGCCGCATTATCAATATTTATATCTTGGGAATTGACTTTGTCTTCACTGTCATTCAATGCATAAATTTCGAAGTCAGTAAATGATTCATCATGTAAGAAATTTTTAAGATCTGACTGAAGAGATCCTTTGAATGTGCTTGTTTTTAATGCAACAAGATCGTTTATCTTGATTTCGAGCAAGCTGTTGATCTTTGAGTAACGGTCCGGTTCCTCCCCAATAGTATCTTCATTCTCATCCCATACCTCATTAGCTCGAGAGAGATTTAAGGTTCGAGCATCATCAGGGTCTAATATAGGGGCGTTCTGTTCACTTCTTTCTTTTCTTCCACCTAAGATATATAAAATGCCATCACTAAAGAAAGCTTCATTCCAAATATAATCTGTGACATTAATTCCCAGATTTCTGTAATAATGGCTCAATTCAGTCATACCAAGTACATTTTTCTTTTTGAACTCTTCTAGATCGAGAAATGAAACTTGAAATAGCTCCGGATATTTCCATAGAGGGAGCTTAACATCAAGCTGTATCGAAGAGTGCGCATCTGATGATAGGTACACTCGTTCGCACTGATAAGACATATACGAATTGCTGATAGTCGAAGCAACCACACCATCCTTACCTTCTTCTTTTAGGTCTGCTATATTCGAAATTTCTCCAATAGTGCCATTAGATAATGAAAGATAGGTTATCAGATTCTTATAATGATTCATGTCCCTGTCAATACCCCCAAAGGCGAAGATTTTATCTCCGTGAATGGAGATCGAATGATTAAATCTGGAAACAAATTTCATTGGCTCAGACCATTTTCCCTCCGTTAAGTCATAATAGTACAAATCATCCACCGGTAGTGTCTTATGGATGCCACCACTGATATATATCTTTGTACGATCAGGAGATAAGCAGCAAGCATGGCGAGATCTCGGTCTTGGAGCCCCTTGAAGAGCAAACTCAGGGGCCCCAATCCACCTCTTTTCATAGATATTATATATCATCATTAGTACGTCTGGCTTGAATCCAAGGCTCTCATTAGCGATTTCGTTCAAACCGTTTACGAACCCATCTGTCGGTATTCCTCCAAAAACCAAGACATTCCCATTCCCTATGTATGTTGCCAGATGTCCTTCTCTGAATAAGTCATGATATTTGTTATCAACGATCCAACTCCTGGACTTCATGTCAAGAAGATAGACATTACTGTCTAGCTCATCCATTGCATCAAACCCACCATACAAGAAGATGGTATTTGCATCATGACAATGTACTATGGTTGCTTTCATATTGTGAGACGGAGAATTTCCGATAAGGTTGGAAATCTTGATAGTTCCCTGTTCTTTCATCCTGTCGTACGAACCGTACTGATCTAGTTGCAGCATCAGATGATAAGATATCATGTCACGTGAATGAATGGTTCTCAGAGTTGGTTTCAATCCCGCATGTTAGAAGCTTATCAACAGAAAATTACTAGCATCTACATTTAGTAGGAATTTTTTATTAATATGTATTTCTTCAATCTGTACCTCTCTCTAACTCAAAAAATACAAGACGCTACGATTTTACCAACTACCACAATGTATATGGGTCTTTATCAAACTCACTGATTTTCACATAAGAGTCTTCAAGTTCACTTTCCAACTGTCCCTTTATGACTTTGAGGAATGCTCTTTCGGTGTTAGAATGATTGCAAGTGATTACTGAAGATCCCATTTCTGAGAAGTGTAAGGCTTCATGGTGCGATAATTCCCCAGTGTAATAAAGGTCGGCCTTTACACCTCTAAAGACGGACCCTCCAGAGCCTGCACAAATTGCGATCTTGCTAATTTTTTGATCTCCACTTTGAGCCCGTCCAAGAGCAACTTGAACGTTCTTTAAGTCTAAGCTTGCCTTAACATTCTTAATAAGCTGACTCAATGCCACCGGTTTCTCGAGAGAGACAATTCTACCCATCCCACAATCCTCACTGGTTGTATCCTTTTGTATGACTTCTCGATTAGCTTGCTTCAATCCGGACAAAATACCATCAGCTAAAAAATCGTTTACCCCTCCTAATGCACTATCGACAGCAGTATGTGGTGAGTAGACACTGATATTATTTTGAATGAGTTTGATCAAAGACTTTTGTTGGGGATCAGAAGATGTTATCGATTTCAACCCTCTGAATATAAATGGATGGTAAGCCATAATAATGCTAGCATTCTCCTTGATAGCCTCTTCTGCAACGTCCTGTGTTAAATCGATTGTCAAAAGAATCCTTAATTTATCTGAACCAACATTCTCTGTCGATGCTTCAACTAGTAAACCTGTGTTATCCCAAGATTTATCAGCCAATGCAATTGGATAGAACTTTTGGACTATTGTTAGTTTGGTACTTCATTGCTTGGTTTAAGCATACATACTAGCATTTACCGCTCTTGTGACGGCAGTTCTAGACATGATAACAGTAATGGAGCAACTTGAAAAAAGAAGTCAAGGAACAATTTTAAAACTCATTTTCAAAAAGAATGCGCAAACCCGGAATCGAACCGGGGGCCCAACGATGGCAACGTTGGATTTTACCACTAAACCATTTGCGCAATAAAATTGCCCCTTGCCAGAATTGAACTAGCGACCTTTGCATTACAAGTGCAACGCTCTACCACTAAGCTAAAAGGGCGGTTATTACAGCTTTGAGACAGATGTTGTTATTCTCATTCAACAATTATTTATGAATTTTTTCGCATGGTAACTTTTCTTCAACTTCAAGGGATTTTATCGTAGCTTATTTTCTTTATAATTCGAATGCCAACTATATTGGAGGATTCTAGTCATTCTTGTCTACATCTATTTTAGTATAATGAATATATAGGTATTGGCGACTCGTTCGCAGGAACGGTATATTATTTCCTTATTTTGTTGTCTGTTGGTGGAGTTTTTCATTTTGTCTCGTCTATTTAAGTAACTGCTACAGAGAGGACCAGAGACAAGGATTTGGGATTTAGCGGAGAATGTCCAAGTACTCTACTAGGATCAGAATCGTGTTTATCTCTATATGTTTTCATCAGCTCACCAATTCTCAAATCGGTGCGTTTGACTCTTATTTTAATAGAACTATAGTTCTTGGTACCCTAAATCTGGCCGAAACTACTTTCGTTGTCGGAATCCTTTTGGCAGCTGTTCATTTGATAAAACTACATATCTCTCCGGAGTGGATTGAATCGCTCTCTACTATACGGTGATCTAATACTTTGGTTAAGATTGTGGGGGTATCTGGCGCGGTGTCTGTCGAGTTGCTGGGGTGTTCCCTAAATTTCCCCTTCTTTCATACATATATATAGAAACTAGTCTTTTGAACCCCCCTTTAAAATTATCTATTTATTTTCTCCTTGAATTGCTTACTGGAATCTGGAATGACAGTTAAATTGAAGATTAAAATGAAAAGTACGTAACACTAGTCCTAAGACCTAGGCAAAAACCTTACAAAACGGGCGTGTGGTCTAGTGGTATGATTCTCGCTTTGGGCGAGGGTTTAGTTAACTAAATCCAAATCACAAGCATGCGAGAGGCCCTGGGTTCAATTCCCAGCTCGCCCCTTTTTTTCTAATGCGCACGCCCTTATACTGCCTTTAAAGTGCTACATGGACACGTTAACTGCATTTAGGGGCCCATCCATAAGTTGACCCTGCAGATATTCTAATTGCAAACAAAGAAGCAGGATAACATGTAATCAATATAATAATTTATTCTGCAAACTAAAAATATGTTAAAATCAAACTAAGCGCTTTTATCAAGCCAAGTCAAGAACTGAATAGAAACCAATCAGAACAAAAATCATCGTCGTAATCATTAAAATGCCCCCTATGTTCTCTTTTCGATTTAGATATAAAAATTATTCAATTTGAAAATCTCATTGCACAAAATTTCCCAGTTGTAAGCCCTGCGTTCTTTGTTTCTCAATCCCAAATATTCTTCAAATATATACAATTCGTAGAACAATCTTAAATTTGGTTGGATGATAATGTTGAATCTTTGAACTCTGAGATAAATATAGCAAGCAAGCAAACTCAACTTGAATCTTTTCATCATGGACGCCAAAACGATAGAAGCTGATCTTGAAACACCAATCCTACAATGAATAAGTGAAATCGGAGAAGAGTCTTCGTTCAGCCCACATGAATGATCCATATCTGGCAAACCTAGTAAAATTTTCGTTTGTATATGTTGCGGGCAGTCAGTCAAAAGCTCGAGCAACGAATCCTTACCATCATCTTTCATGTTGTAGATGAAAATAAATTGCTTTAAGCTTTTAGGAACATGCTTGCTTTTGGTTCTGTTAGGAAAATTATCGAAGTTCACTTCATAAATCTTTGATTGGCCGCCATTGAATTGGTAGATGGGCCTAATAATAGTAACCTTTTTCCTCATCGCTCTTTCTAGTTCGTGCGCTTCTTTGAAGTCAAAAATGAAATCGTCTTTCAAATGTTTGACCCAATATGGGCATTCACCAATTGATATCAAGCTTGAAATTCTTAAGGAATTTAAAATCGTAACCGAATTCGCATGGCTTAATGATCCCAAATATAAGTCCGGTAACACTCTTGATGGGAAATTATTATCATGAAGTATGTTAAACCAATCATATTTGGTATTTGCTATCTGCTGAATGTATTGGTAATGGAAAGAGTTGACGTCTTGAAAGTTTAAATCGACTATCAAGTTCAGATCGGTCAAATTGTGGTGCTTCAAATAATTAACGATACGTTCAAATTGCTTCAAAAAAACCAAATCAGTTTTAAAATAATATAATTTTGTGTTTCTTTGCTGGTCTGAAAGAAGCGACACTATTGAATCTTCCACGGTTTCTGACAGAAAAAGTTGTTCAATACAGATTGTGAGCAATGACAATCCGGTGAAGCCATCAAATGAATAAATAAAAACATTCAAGTCAAACTTTTCAACAAGCAAATAAATTAACTTCAAAACATTAAGAAAGGAAAGAACTTCTTGGGCATTAATTTTCTCAGGACTGAAACTCCCCGAGCTTGGAAATTCCAAATAGTAAACGCGAGAAGATTCTAGCATCGACGTGCTTTGGAGATCATTATAAATCGTTTGGAGGAGTTTCAAGGAGGGAAAGGAAGCATTTTCATGACAATTAATAATCAATTTGAAATTGTTATTGGATCCAGAGGTTGATCCGTCAGAACATGTTCCACCTGTAGCACTTGTACTATTGGAATAAGAATTAGACAAACTATTAAAATCAATAATATTTCCAAGGCATACTTTATCTTTGATGATCCGTTTCATTGAGTTAAGTCTCCAAATCAAGTTTTGCTCGTAATTTAATAATTTTGATGTTTTTGAAACATTAGATGCTTTGAAGGTAGTAACTATATCAGTGGTGCTATCGTCATCGCTTAGAAAATTCAGTTCATTAAGACTCATTTGCTTTATCAAACGAGTCATATCATTATCGTAGATGGACCTTTCCTCCACATCAGTGGACTCAAAAAACCGAGAGTCAATTCGATCCCAATCAATATTTATGGAGACAACAAACACTAAATTCGAGTTAGATTTCAACGAATCAACAAGCGATGCAACTGACTCGTGATTGTTATTATCATACCCATAGATAACATAAGATGACAAGAAAGCCATTAACTTAATTTGATCCTTAAAGTTTCTGTTATTGAGTTCACCAGAAGCTCCAGCAGAAGCTGCAAAAATATCTTGGAATAATTCGTAATCCGCAGAATCTTCAATGTGTTCTCTATGTTCAACTTCAAGTCCCAAATCTAATGGCTGTTTCCTGGTTAATACCTGCTTAGGAACTAACAAGTCAGACAATTGAACCGTATTAATAAGATTCGAATAGGTCGTAGAGTCATTATCAGCGTTAATGAACATTAAGTTGTAAAAGTCTTTCGATAACTTGGGAAAGGTATCCGAATATTCGTCGTTAGCAAAGAAAGAGCGTTGAGTCGAGCTGTGTAATCCATGCAAATAAGGGAAAAGATTGCAATCGATACTTTTTTCAGCATTGTACCTGGTATAGTAGTACCATTCGAGTAATTCATTAAGCTGTTCTGCGGTATCAATGACTCTTATATTAGTATTTGGAACGGCTTGTAATGTACTTTCGAATTCTTGAATCCAAATGGGATCTTCGGTAGAAGAACAAGAATTTGTGATACTGCTCTTCCTTAAGATGGAAGGTAAATCATGTTTAGAGTGATTATAATTGGTGACGGGGTTTTCACCAAACGTAAAGTCACTATTGACAGCAATCGAGGACGATGCGGTGGAAGCAGATGGTGCAATACACGATCTAGGAATAATTGAGTCAGCCTTAATCAAATAAGGCGAAGGGGTTTTGGCGTTAACATTACCCTTCGGTGGTGGGTCATTCAAATTGTATTCCGCTAAAGTCATGCTACCAGTATTCTTCTACCTACAAGATGAAAATTTACATATCTGGGGCTACTGTATATATATATATATGTATATGTGCATATATATACGGTGAAATTTGTAGACAATAGTATTGTGCTCTTTTGCGAAAGCTACTATATTTTTTCCAGCCTCCTAAGGGGCTTAAGAGGTCCCAAGACCTAAAAAAAAGACGTGTAACTCGGGCAATGAAGTCCGGGCCAAACGTTTTCCTGTCCTACAGCGCCCGAAAGGTGCAACTACGACAATTATTACAGCGTAACGATAGTGCTTGAACCCGTTAAGGAGAGCATTGGCTGTATGTGACACTTCCTGGCGCATACACATGTTCCTTTCTGCAAAGGAACGAAAGTGTCTGGTGGTGTTTGCTTGGGTAGGTCATCAGAGAATAAACTCCGCTATGTCATACTTGGTCTAGACTATTATTGTGTCGTAAACAAAGCTATCCTTTCCAGTACAATACGTCTGTTTTTGGCTGATTTACACTCATGATTCTCTACGGATATGTGGGCTATTGTCCGTTTATGTGCGACTCCAATCTGAGTGGAGATAGGTGGCTTGGTGAGGAGTACGGCGGTGCGAGATTTCCCATGCGGGCTCCATCCCAAATGTAAGACGGGAATGTGAAAACGTCATATCGCCAGTGCCAGTTCGTAAATGAGTTACGGTTGATATTATCTGTTCCATGCCAGTATGGATAATTTATTCCCTAACAAGCGAATTTTGTCACCTAACTGTGCTAATGCTACAGGACACGGTAGGGGATACCCCGCGAATAGTTGCATTTCTGCTCCATCGACAGCTTAGTCTTCTTTATAGATCTTCTATTATACGATTGCAGTATAAGAAACCCGCATTTTATGTGATTCTACATTGTTTGGCTCTCAGCTGCTATTATCACCGGAAGCACTGATTAACCCAACTGGGTTTCTGTCAAAAAATTACTGTCTACTGTTGCTGCGGGATAACGGACTTATCTTGTAGTATGCAGTCCAGGTTGTTATCGTCTAAGGTCGTGTACCTCGTCAGTCCGTCTACATAGTTAACCAGCTCCCCACAAAAATAACAATTGCTGCCCCCATCAATGTAGTGAGGGTACCAATAATTATTTAGACAATTCCTTCGACCAAAAGGGACGAAAATATCCTTCTTTTGGACTTCTGCCCAGTTTTTGATTCCTGTGTATGTTCTGATTGCCTTTACCTTGCTCGTCTTGACAGATATTAATGCTGTCCCGCACTTGGTCTAGTGAGGAAGGGGTAGGACCCTTTCTACGACAAAAAACTGACCGAAAAGGACTCAGAAGAAAGTAAGTGGTCCGGAGGATGTCCCTAGTAGTACTCCAGAACAGATATCGAACGCCTCTAATTTGATACGCCAACCTAAATTGATTGTTTTTTAGCAAGCATGTGCGCTGGGTACGTCATGGTAAGCAAAGTACTAGATGCATTTAATTAGCAGTACCTACAAGTCGTGTAGCTCTATTGTTGTGACTACGTCTCACACGACGCGTCTTTAATATTTTAGTGCGTTATCTTGCATGCAATGCTGTAGTAATCCATTCCTGGGCATTATCAAGTTCGTCAACGTATCAAATCTGGGGCAGTACGAGGCGCAGACCTATTATTTTCACTCACGTGACATGGTCTCTATTACCAGCCTAGCTCTAACAGGTGCAAGTGGGCTGGGTCATGTCCACCATTCTTGTCACGACCGGAGCCACGGTAACATTCTCGAAGTTACTCGACACGATTTTAAATGTACAATTTATACAAGCATTGATCGAATCAGGAGTTTCTAGGCTCGTAATCCAATATGGAAATGAGAGCAAAAGTGGAACAAACATAAGCTACAAGATATTTCACTCTTTGATAGACAAAAATGGTCTTGTTGAGCAGCTACTTTTCAAGTATAAAGAAGTTAAACCAGGAATTGATGAATTTGTGAACAATAGCATCACAATAGAAGCGCTTCCATTCTCTTCTAATATTAGCAGATATATTGCTCAAGCCGACGTGGTGGTATCCCATGCTGGAACTGGATCAATGATTGACGTTCTTCGGTCCAACAAGAAATTAATAGTCGTGGTTAATGACGACTTAATGGATAATCACCAGGCTGAGGTAGCCAAAGAGTTTTCAAATTTAGGCTATTGCGTGCATTCAGAAAATGAAATATTAGTGTTAAACCGTCATATTAAACTGTTACTAGATAACCTGTGTCAGCTAAAGAAATTCCCTGCTCAGAAGGCATCGATCCTCCAGTCTATCATATACCAGGAGGCCAACCGGTGTTAATCTTTGATAGACAGCCCTCTCTAGTATTGGGTTCATTCTGTGGACAGTGGGTATAAGCATTGGCAATACGAGTGAATGTTCAAGTGTTCTACATGTAGCCCCATATACTCAAATTTTCAACAAGCAATAACAACAGTTGTTGGTGGTTAAACTGAATAGAGATATGGCCCCCTCTCGGCTAACGCATTAGTTGATGAGGGCTATTGAATCAGTTTCTCGGAATTATTCATTGGAGAGTGGTCACAAAAATCAGCATTAATAGAGGAAAATGCTAGTTGTTTATATCAATTCGAAACTGCTTTTATTAATACGAGTTAATATTCAATCCCTTCTCTTAAAAACTAACATGTTGACCGAAGCCTGGTTTCCTATCTTGAAATTGTATCTACGAGCAAGCGTAGTTTCTCTATTGCGCAATATGTCTAGGAACGCTTCTTGAAACTTCAGTAACGAATGATGAAACTTCTTGAGCCTTTTCCAACTAGCTTTTGTAGGAAAAGAAGTCGATGAATCTGACTTTTATCGTTGCAACACCTCTTCTGTCGTCAAACCTCTAATGCTCAAGCATCAGTCCCTTGCCAACAAGTTGTAGTACTATGAAGAGATCTAAACCCAAGAAAAATGAAAGAAGTGATGTCAGTGGTGAATCTTCGCTGTAGTGATTCACATTACGTATGTGATTCGATTGTGGCTATTGCAATTGCAATAGGTACCAAGCTTCCTCCAAAAGCTCGCGAGAACTGTAGTCACTCAGTTGAAGGTGACCTATTTGATAAAATATACTGCCAACATATCAGTAGCTACAAGCGGTTTACCATGGGAGGGTGATCCTTCTCTGATAACATAGGCACCACAAAACACTTTAAAATATGAATTTTATGGTGCCTTACTATGTGAAAGCTCACTGAAAATTTTTAATAACCAAGGGACAAAAGATTACGGGGAGTGTTTACTTGCGAGGACAACGATGGAAGTATGTATACAAATATGTGATCTAGGATAGTGTATATCATCATTAAAGATCTGCAGTGTCGGATGGGTACGGATTAGTCATATCTTTTCCTCGAATTGAATTGAATTGAAACCCTTCTACGATAATGTGGTGCAACGGACGTCAGAACCAAACGTTGTTGCAATGGACGAATTATCACTAAGGGTCAAGTACGGTCCAGAATTCTTTTTAAATGCATCGAGATGCTTATTGTTTATGCCATAGAATGAAACAGATGCACTGATATTGAAACATCCCAAGTTGGCTATGTTGCAACCCAAAACATTGAATGCCACTACGATGTCGAAAAACAGATTGGCCAAAAGTGCTGTTAATACATCAAATCTTTAGGCTCGGATGATTGGGAATAATATAGGAAGGTCTGGGTAGCTCATTACCATTCTTTGAACTAATGTTGAGATGTTTGTATTCATGACATAAACAAACGGTACTGCGAGATAGCTCTACCTTAGTGCTATTCCTAACACAAACCCTCTTCGAAGATCCAGATACAATGATTATTATCTACTAATCTAATTGTTGGATGACTTCGTCCAATAATCTCTTTAAACTGTTACTAACTTTAGACAAAACGAACTATTAGAATAACCACGGAACAACACATCTTGAAAGATGTGCCACCAGTTGAAAATTATCCAATGAGACAATGGTCGATTGAGATTTCAATGTTGAATCAAAATGGACAAGAAATAGAAGCTTCCATCTTGGATAAAGTCACCTATACTTTACATCCAACCTTCCAAAATCCAATAAGATCGATAAAGCAATCTCCCTTCAGAGTTGAAGAACAAGGTTGGGGTGAGTTCGATATACCAATTTCAGTACATGTTCTTGGATTAAACGGGAAAGCGGGTGAACGAAAAATTAGCCATGATTTAAATTTCTTACAAGAGAAGTACATCAACGACCATGTTATCAGTATTCCAGTTAGTCCATCGAAGAACCCAGCCTTGAATAAAATTTTGGCTGAAAGTGGACCATTACCATTCGATGAATCCGGTGCTGTGAAGCGTAAGATCGATGGACCAGGTGGAGCCGCTGACAAACTGAAAAAGGCCAAGACTAATGGTGGTGCTGCTGTTAAGGGTAACATTGACTTGGAAAAATTAGCCAATGGCTTGACAAAATTGAGCGAAGACGATTTGATTGTCATAGTGCAAATGGTTACCGACAATAGAACGAATGAAATGAATATTAAAAATGACGTTGAAAACGGTGAATTCACAATGGATTTGTATACCTTACCAGAATCGTTATTGAAGAGTTTGTGGGAGTATGTTAAAAAACATATTGAAGGTTGAGTGTCTTTTTGCTAGGAGTTGACTACATCGGTAAGACTAATGGCATTATCTTGTATTTGAACCTTATCGCTTATATACTGCCTATGTATTAGTAAATGAATGATAAAATCCCATGGTGATAAATTGCAGAATCAATAGTAATCAAGATTCGCCAACTTCAAAAACTATACTGACCAAACTTTAATAGTAGAGTCCCAGGATGCAGTAGCCACCGCTATTCCATCGGGGCTGACATTTACCTGGTTGATTTTACCCATATGATCGTTACCAATGGTGCCAATGATCTCATTTTTGAGTGTATCCCAAATCATGCATCCGAAATCAGAGTAGCAGACATACAACAAACGACCACTTTTGCTAAAGTCTAGTGATACGATACCAGGATTATCAAATGTATGGCTATTGGGAGTCTTGAGACTGAATCTAACATCTGAAGAAGTGCTGTACGATGGCAGTTGGTCCTGGAAATGAGCAGACATAGAATATGAGGCAATAAGGCAATCGGATCTAAGATCAAATGATCTAATGAATCCATCATCCGATCCAGTAACAAAGCAGCTAGCATCGGGGAATGAAGATAGACTAGTCACGTCGCTATTGGAAACGAAGAAAGATCGAATCGGGGTTTTGGCTCTTGGGTCACACGCTTTAACAGAGCCATCTGATGCACCCGAGAGAAAATATCTTGAGTCAAGAATGTAATTCAAGGAAAGAACATCCCCAATATGATCATGGAAATTGCGGATCTTGACCTGCTTGTTTATATCCCAAAGGGCACAAGACATATCACCACTGGCTGTAAGCACTGAAACGTCATCAAAAAATTCACAAGCTGAGATGTATGCTCTATGCCCTTTAAAAATACTTTGAAGGGACAGATTATTAAATGGATCATAGGCAGATCGTGATGAAGCATCCGGAATTTTGTATATGGTGCAAGCATTATCTAAACCACCTGATGCTGCCAAGTTTCCAGCAGGAGAGATGGCACATGATAAAACCCATTGGTTTTCAAGCCTGATAACCAGCCTCTTAAACCCTGTGATGGCGTTCCACAATAGCATATACCCATCTTGGCTAGCTGTAAGGAGTGAAAGAGAATCCCGGGACCATTTAATTTGAGCGACCTTATTTTGATGGCCTTTCAAGGTGTTGTAGAGCTCGAGATTGGAGTAGTTTTTCGGAATATTCTCAATCTTTGTTGCAACCTGTGGAAGTGTAGTATCTTGTATTTTGGTTCTTATATTTTCAACCTCACTGTACAATTGTCTGGCCTCATGTCTTGCAAGTTTTATACGTTTTTCAAACTGTGACATTTCAGCTGCTGCAATATCTGACCAATTTAGACGCTGTTTCGGGTAGGTATAGAAGCTCCAATAGCAACCAATTGTAAAAGTGACATCAAATTTATTCGAAAATAGCTAGAGGGTTCAACCAATTTTAGTCCTTACACAAATTAACTCACACATACATATCCGTTGGCTTACACGAAAGTTTATTCCACATTTGCAATGAATATCTAACGCAATGGCTCCCTGAATTATCTCCAAAGAAGTTACACAAAGCGTACTCCCACATTTACAACAGGTGTGTTTCCTGAAACACCGCAAAAAAACACCAAAGTACCACTCATTTCTGTTGAATGCTCGGTACAGGTGCTGCTGCTGTCCGCTCTCTTCTTGCTTGCCTGTTCGATTTCTTTTCGTCTCTTTCTAGATCACCCGTCACTTTCTGAAGGTATGCAGGGACTGGAAGCCCGCTCTTAAGAAAAAACATTTTCCAGTTCCGCGCCTTGTCCTTAAGTTGAACCTGGGTTCTATTTTTTAATGCTTCGGATATTTTTCCTCCGTTACCAAAAAGTTCCAAGATTACTGACCATTGTGGTCCTTTGAGTTCGAGGGCATGACGAAGGGCCTTTTCTTCATCACGGGTCCATGGTCGCCTGTTACTATTCTTTGTTGTAGGATTAATTCTGAGATGAATCTGTTGTTCAAGGATTTCTGATGGGAGAAGGCTATCAATATTAGCGTAATCGCCATGTATTTCTTCTTGAGGATTACTTGGTCTATAATTATGAGCACCAGATGATGCGGGTATTTCTTCAGTAACCGAATTAGAGTTGTCTCCAGCTGCAACACTAAGTGCACCTGATTCAACGTAACCTTCATTGTCTGTCCTGCTTCCATTAAGCATTTCACGGCTATGTGGAGTAGTATCGCGGTCTTTTCCTCTTCCTTTCTTTCCCCAAATAAGGTACCCCATATTTTTACCAACATAGTCAAATAATTCCTTTATAAAACCGAACCATTCGTATTCCTCACTTAAGTGATCGCCTTGATAATTCAATAGACTTTGCTTACGACTGTTGCATTTTTCCACAAAGTCCATTTCCATTGGTGTTAAAGTTTTCGTTCCTCTTCTTACTAGTAAAATTTCTTCGAGATTGTGAGGAAGAATATCTTCTAAAATCTCTTCTCTTGATCTTTCCCCTGCTTCAATTGCAGAAATATACGCCTGCGTTTTTAAATCCAAATACAACACTGCTTGAGGTTTCAAAAGCTTTCCAACACGTTCACCAATTGTGGTATTGACTCCGCTTTGTAGGCTCATATTAAAGCTGCTCATATTGCTCAACGAGTTCTCGACATCCAAATTATTAGCAGGACAAAACACGTCCAAGAATGACTCGTTCAAGTAGAAAAACCCCACCTCGATAGTTCCTAGGGTTGCAGCAAGAAACGTGGCCAAATTAACCTTTCTTAAGGTGGATTCTATGCTTTGCTCCCTATTGCGGAACATGCTTGGAGTTTTTTCACCTTCTTTCCACATTCCAGGTGCTAAATGTTCGACATTCAAGAAAGGATCCTCCTCTGAGTATAATCTTTTCGTGAACTCGAACAACGAAGTAAGATCTCTGAATGTTGCACCTTCTGGCGTATCTGGATTGGACGCCAAATCAACAATCTTTTGATAAGGTCCTATTGCTATAATTCTTAACAACTGGGTGGCTAAATTATCCAACGTCGGCAACGTGTTAATTAACAACTGAATTCTAGGTGGTAGTATATCAGATGCTACTATTGGTAATGGTAATGCTGCGAGATGTGCATGTGCGAGAATAGCCAAAGGAGGATACTCTCTTGAAAGACTCTTATAGGCTGCTAATGCAGAATTGGTGTTCAATAATTCAGAATCTGCTGGAATAGGGATACCAGATAGTAATACAGATGCTCTGTTGGCATTTTCTTTCTCTTTTTCTGCTTTTCTATCCTTGTTAGATTCAGTGGCATTCTCCAATTCTGTCGCAATCATGGTCAACTCTGCTCTTTCATCAATACTCGATGGCTCAGTATGCTTCGCAACTTGCTCAGATGCAGATATCAGTTTCTCATTGTTAAGTTCCTCTGCAGACCCGGAATTGGTTTCTTGAACTTCAACTCTAGGTCTCTTGTTATTCTCATTATCACCTTCACTAGTTCTCTTTAATGACAGAGAAATTTCATTATTTGAAGTTTGCTCGTCTTGTTGCGATCTTCCTTCTGCTAGCATTTTATCTATTTCAAGAATGTTAAGATCAACTTCATGTCTTTCTTCTTGTTGTTGTGAATTTCTGTTTGCAATATCTCCTGTTGTCTTGTTGTGTTCTAAGTTAGCGCGTTGGACAAGGTCCAGATTAGCATTATCGGTCAGATTCTGTTGTTCCTGTTCATAGTCGACCTGCCCGACAGCAGAGACTGCTTCCTCACTCATTGTCTCCTTCGTATAAGTTGGTGTTGTTAGAGCTGTTTGTATTGAAAATAACTGTTTTCATATGCAGGATGTTGGTGATGAGAGGGCATCACTAGATCGTTTATAGAGAACGCGGGGCCACCACTCACGATATTCGTGGGGCGATTCTAAGGGACTGAACGGTAGAAAAAAACGAAACCTATTGGTTCGGCAATATTCCATTAAGTAGTTGTGAATTTTCGCTGATCTTTTGGTGAAGTAATTTCAGAATCTGCCAACATATTGAAGATCATAGAAAGATCCAACATCTATGGAATAATTTTACGAAAGATTGTGGCTTAAGTTGGCTTCAGATAGCCTGCCATCTGTGGTGAATCGTTCAAAACTTCACATTCTCCTTTGGATGCAGATAAACTTGAAGTATGCTCTTCTTTAATTAATGATTGCAATCAGCTCCGTCTTTCGAAGTTCCGAACCCTCTTCACTATTGTCAATCTAGGCTTCTGGAATCTCGAACACTACACAGAGCCACGGAGCATAATGTTGACACTAAACGAGCAGGAGAAAGACCAAAGTATAGCAAAATCAGTATACCCGCTAAGAACCAGCGGGAACCAATCCCGCGTACAACTAATCCCTTAACAGCTAAGCGGCAATAGGCGCTATTTCGCACCCTAAGAATCCGCTACAAAGCTCCATATAGAGAGAAGCGAAGCTTACAGCCGCAACTGTGCGAGAATATTTTGGCGGGTTTCCCTTTTAGGAAAGAGGTATGGGGTATATAAAATGGGTTATCGCCATGATCCGAAGTTTGTGATAAAACATTAATTAGAGGCTACGTGTTCTAGTGTTACTTGCACTAATCAATTGAAGCATTTATCTAATGAGCATCAGTGAGAAGTACTTCCCAAACGAGCCTAAGGCTCCTACTGTTGTGACCAAGGAGTTTCCTGGCCCAAAGTCCCAAGAGGCCACCAAGTCATTGGGTAAAGTCTGTGATTCTAGACCTGTATACTTTGTTGCTGACTATGAGAAGTCTGTGGGTAACTATATTGTTGACGTTGATGGCAATTCCTTTTTGGATGTGTATGCTCAAATTGCATCCATTCCATTGGGATACAATAACCCAGCTTTAATTGAGACTGCTAAATCTGATAAGATGATTAGAGCCATCGTTGACAGACCAGCTTTGGGAAACTTCCCTGCGAAGGACACTGAAGAAATTTTGAACGGTTTGTTAGCTGTTGCTCCAAAGGGGCAAGACAAGATCTTCTCCGGCTTATCTGGAGCCGATGCCAACGAATTGGCATTCAAGGCCACCTTCTTCTGGTACCAATCGAAGAAGAGAGGTTTCCAAACCCAATTCACAACCGAAGAAAATGAAAGTGTCATGAAGAACCAGGGTCCTGGGTCTCCTGAATTGGCCATTTTATCTTTTGAAAGAGCTTTCCACGGTCGTTTATTTGCTTCTGCCTCCACCACTCGTTCCAAGCCAATTCATAAGATGGATTTACCAGCATTCAACTGGCCAAAGGCTGAATTCCCATCCTACAAATATCCTTTAGATAAGCACGCGGCGGAAAATAAGCAAGAAGACGAAAGATGCTTGAAGATTGTTGAGGAGATCCTCAAGACTAACAAAATTCCAGTTGCTGGGGTTTTGGTTGAGCCAATTCAATCTGAAGGTGGTGACAACCATGGCTCTAATGAATTTTTCCAAGGATTGAGAGACCTTACTTTGAAATACGGGGCTTTGTTGATCATGGATGAAGTGCAAACTGGTGTGGGTGCGACTGGTACTTTCTGGGCCCATGAGCATTTCGAATTGTCGCCTGCCCCAGATCTTGTTACCTTCTCCAAGAAGTTCCAATCAGCTGGTTACTATTTCCATGACCCACAACTTATTCCAAATCTCCCATACCGTCAATTCAACACCTGGTGTGGTGATCCAGCAAGAATGATCTTGGCTGGTGCTATCGGTGCTGAGGTCAAGAAGCATGATTTGCCTACCAGGGCCCAAGAAGTTGGTTCTTACTTGTTCTCAAAGTTGGAGTCATTGCAAGCCAAGTACCCTTCACACATGAGAAATTTGAGAGGAAAAGATAGGGCCACCTTCATTGCCTGGTCTTTGGACGGAGGTGCAGCCAGAGATAAGTTCTTGAAGGACCTTAAGTCTGTTGGCATCAACATGGGAGGCTGTGCTGAAGATTCGGTGAGATTGAGACCAACCTTGACTTTTGAGGAGAAGCATGCTGATGTGTTGATCGCTGCGATCGAAAAGGTTCTTTCTAGCTATTAAGATATATAGTTGTTAAGATATGGCTGTTACGAAAGACTACTGTAGTTCACGTGATCTAGTTTTCTAATTTGACCTGTTCTTTGGCTGTTCAGATCTATGATTGTTCCATGTAGATCTTGAAAAGGGAGGAAGTTGCAATTTTTTAAAATTTTTTCAAATTTGCAATAATTCTCAAATACACAGGAAGAAACGGTTAACTCAACATGGCCATACAATAGTTTTTTGCCGTTGAGAACTTGAATAAACTTCAAAATTAAGATAGGTTCAGAATCCGATGCCGAGTGGAATTCGAAAATCTTTTCTGGAAACGTCACTTGCAATTTCTTTACATTGCTCAAGCATCCGGCTTACTCAAATTCAGACTAGGCTGACCTTGAAAGTAACTATTGTTCAAAATTGAACCTGTCGAAACCCAGCCTGTCCAATTAGAGCCTAGCATCTTTGGACCCGTTAGCCGCACTCCCGGGGTTGACCGCGACCAGATCAACGACTGAGAAAAAACTCATATCTAACGTCCGGGGAAGCTGACTACGACGATCAATTTTCTACAAGTACGAATACGGTATAGAGACCGAGATCAGCAAACAGCCCTAGGGAGACAATCATTACTAGAGCTCTTAGAGCAGTTATAGAGAATTTCATAGATTTTGCATTAGGGGTTGTTAACTAATTAAGTGATAGCCGAAGATATAGCTTAGCCCAAAGGAGGTGCCGTATCAGGAACATAGACATCTTAAGACATAGAAGAGAAAGTTTTTGCACAGCGAAAATTAGCTGCTAGTTTACCATATAAAATCCAATGACAGAGATAGAAGCCAAAATCAAACAATTCATCAAACAGGATTCCAATGCTTCGTTATTGGCAGGAGGAATTTCGGGAGCAATTTCGAGGACGGCGGTGTCTCCATTCGAAAGAGCAAAGATTTTGTTACAATTGCAAGGACCTGGCTCAAATCAGGCATACCGAGGTATGTTCCCTACCATTGCAAAAATGTATCGAGACGAGGGCTGGTTGGGTCTTTTTCGAGGAAACATGTTGAACTGCTTAAGAATCTTTCCATATAGCGCGGTTCAATATGCTGCATTTGAGAAGACCAAAAAGATAATAGCCTCGTCAAAACCAGGCGAAGAGCTCTCATTCGAAGACCGATTACTAGCAGGACTGGTAGGAGGAATAGCGTCCGTTGTTGTGACTTATCCATTGGATCTAGTCAGAGCACGTATCACCATTAAAACTGCATCATTAAAAAAATTAAACAAAGGAAAAACCATGAGACCGCCTAAAGTGTTAAAAACATTTAAAGAAGTATACCAAAAGGAAGGCGGATTCACTGCATTATATCGAGGAATGGTACCTACGACCCTTGGAGTGGCTCCATATGTTGCAATTAATTTTGCCCTCTATGAAGTCATACGGGATCACATGGACCAATCGCCTCACGATTATTCCAATCCTTTGTGGAAGTTGTCAGCTGGGGCATTTTCCAGCTGTGTTGGAGGAATATTAATCTATCCACTTGATCTATTGAGAAAACGGTACCAAGTTGCCAATATGGCTGGGGGAGAGCTAGGATTCCAATATAAATCGGTCAGCCATGCTCTTATTTCCATTTTCAAACAAGAAGGATTTTTAGGAGCCTACAAGGGATTAAGTGCCAATCTCTACAAAATTGTGCCCTCTATGGCCATTTCATGGTTGTGCTATGATACTCTCAAAGAGGCCATCAGAGAGTGGTGAAGCAAAAAATCAAATTGAGGCTAAATTAGATAATGCCGAACCATATAGATACAGTACCGTACTACACCTATATAGAACTGTTCAGTAGTGCCATTATAGCAATAGATCAGGAAGTAACATGCCACAAGGTCGCCCACGTGACACAGGCATGCACCAACCAACCACAGTCATCAGAGATCAGTCTTTGGTAGTGTCCCACACAAGTGTGCCCACTACAATTAAATATTGTATGGTCCGATATGTCAGGGTAGCAAAACTAACCAAGTTAAACAAGTCAGTATGAGAGCCAGTCCTATGTTGTTAAACGCCGCCAAGAAGGCACCAAAGAAGGTCCCAGTACCACTTGAAATGGCCCCATTATTTGCTGCTGTGGCTGTCGCCATTGCTTCAGCCGGTTTTTTCACTTACCGTCATTTCGCTTATGACAAGCAATTGAGATTGTGGAAGAACGCAAATTTGTCTGACTTGGACAATGTTTTGAACGAAGCTGAAAAGAAGGAGTAAGCGTTTACTGAAAGAAGTTTTTTCGTTTCAAGCCCTGGATGCTGAGGATCATGGGTGACTACGATGAGCATACCAGTTTGCATATTTTGATAATATTACGAGCTCGATGAATAATGGTCTCAATAAATATTCAAGTGTCTATCAGTGATGTATTACTATTTTGTAGCAGTGTCTATTTACAGGCTATTCTTGGATGTTTGTCCAATATTCTGTCACGTCAGGGATGGATTCCAATCCTTCGATGCATTTCTTGAACCCCTTTTGATATTCCTCTGGGAATGGCACCTGGTTGTCAGTCTCGGTGATGTAGGTAGTCTTAGAGTCAACAAGCTTGTGGGTTTTGGCTAATGCGTTACTGACACTGAATAATTCGGAAGGTTCAGTGGTGATTTTGAAGAGGTTATTGTGGTCGTACTCGTTCTCCACATCCTCAAATTGTTCCACATCTTCTGCACCAATCTCAATAGCCACTTCAAAGACATCATCCAAAATTTCTCCCTCTTTAGCCTCAAATATGATCTCCCCTTTCTTCTGGAAGAGATAAAGACAAGGGCTCAATGAGGCGTTAAAATCCTTCAAAGAAGACTTCACCAACGAAACAGTTCTCGCCTTATTGTCGGTGGTAGCGTTGACAATAATTGCAACTCCCCCTGGCCCGACAAACTCATATTGCACTTCAGACATGACTGGCCCTTCATGTTTCACTTCACCCGTACCTCTCTTGATGGCACTCTCAATGATCTTTTTGGTAACATTAAGCTTCTTGGCTTTGTCTACTAACGTCTCTAGTTGAGCATTAGCATCCACACCTCCTACCCGGACACTACTTTCGATCTTACTGGCTAGCATAGATGCTTCTTTCGAACGTTTGGCATCATTTTTGGCCTTGTCATGTCTGATATTTGCCCATTTCGAGTGTCCTGCTAATACCTTAGAGCTGGTATGGAATAGACCAACACCGCTAAAACGTGGTTGAATCAAGGCCCTTCCAAGGTTCCGCAAACACATCATTTCTTCTATTGTATAAGGCTGGTGGAGAGCTTCACTTAAAGAGTATAGTTTGATGAAGGATCACGTGTCTCGCGGGCTATATTATCGACGGCCAATTTTATTACCACCCTAAACCAAATAACCGCTACCACTGTCGTCACCATGAGTAACACATCTGATGCAATGGCCAAGCGGTCGTTGCTTGCGGCCATTGCCGACGAGGACTCTATCACGGGATTGTTGTTGGCCGGAGTTGGTCAAGTGTCCAACGAGCCTGGAAAGGAAACCAACTTCTTGACCGTGGTTGAAGGTAAGACCACGGTGGACCAGATTGAGGAGGCTTTTGAGAAGTTTACCTCGGAAAGAGATGATATCGCTATTCTTTTGATCAACCAGCACTTGGCTGACTTGATCAGATATCGTGTGGACGCATACACCAAGGCATTCCCAGCAATTTTGGAGATTCCTTCTAAGGATCATCCCTATGACCCGGAAAAGGATTCGATTTTGAAGAAGGTGAGAAGACTTTTTGGAGAGTAAGAAGTCCTCATATCGTTTAGTTCAGCCCGAGTTCGCATACCCATCATTCCCGTTCCACACATGAAAATTTCATAGAAATCTTTGTTTAATACATATAAGTACTTCGAAAGTGCTTTTCTTTGCTTACAATCGATTACAGTAGGTGGTATCTGACAAATTGAACATATAGAACCTCTACATAAGATAGCCTTTAGGACTAATGTTTGTATCTTGTTTATTCTTTGTATTCTTGACGCCTGAAGGACAAATCTAAGTTACTTTTTGGCCTTCTTCTTCTTATTTTTCTTCTTCTTCTTGGAAGAAGGGGCTGACTGGCTCTTTTCTTCATCCTGCTCCTCTTCTTCATCCTCATTATTCAGTGCCACTTCATCTTCTTGCTCTTCAGAGATTGGTTTGTGCTCCAGTACAAGGTTTTGTTCAACGGCTTGAGGTTCATCATTGGGTGGTACGTCATTAGCAGAAAATGGCTCATCATCTTTATTGACCTCAGAAACTAAGCGTTCTGCGACGGCTTCTTGTTCTTGGTCTTGAGCCTCGGGCTCTTCAGGAACTTCTGTACCTAAATCTTCTTCTACGTCTTGTGCATCATTTTCCTTAGTTCCTTCTTGACCTGCTAGTGGCTCTCCACTTGCAGGGGTCGTACCCACAAGACCGTCACCGATAGTCTCATCTTGCTCATTAGCTTCAATAGTACTTTCTCCAGACTTTTGCTCCGAGTTGATATCGACCTCTTCGAGTTGGTCTGTTTCAGGTAACGGTGGCATTTCCTTTGTTAGTTCTTGAGGTTCTAATTCATGCTGCTCTGTGACTTCTGGTTGAACAGGATTAGATTTTTCCTCGTTTTGAGTTTCATCGGCTTTAGGTGACTCATTTGTTTCATTTGATTCAGTTACATCAGTTGCATCAGCCGCTTCAGATACGTTTGTTTCCGTAGCTCTAGTGGTTTCAGTTCCTGCCCCAGGACTGTCATTTGCAATTGGTGCACTAGGCTGGGTATCAGCTTTGCCCCAATAGTTCTTACTTAAGATATCCGGCAACACACAATCCTTAATGTAAAAGTCTCTGACACCAACAATTCTTCTCTCTCTTTCACAAGCTTTCAACCATTCTGGTCTCACTATAGGGATGTTCATATCACTGGCCTTGATGAATTCTGGATTCTGTTTGTTCTCTCTGGTACAAATGAAATGAGTGGTATCCACTTTGATCTTATCTTGTGGAGGGTAGTTGGCACCCATTTTCTTCAAGGTTTCCTCAATGTCAGCCACAGTAAAGGGATCGTTAGGCGAAAAATCACCTAAGCATACTGTGATACCGGATAGATCAGTCATTTTATGAGTAGTCACATCCACAACATTAGAAGCATAGGTACCACCTGTGGTGTCTAATCTCAACTGGAATTTGAAGGATTTATCTATAGGCAAACCGGATAATTTGGTAGTTCTGTTGGTCAATGGTTGTGGTATGGAACCGAGTTTCTTGCCGTCCTTGAAAAGAATCAAGTTCTTCAAGCTGGAAGTGCCTAGTTCCAATTCGTCCCATTCCAAGATACACGAGGTTTGAGTTATATTGCCAATCTTCAAGTTTGGAGGCGAAGGAAGGTTTGTACCGAAAGTAGTTAATATTTCGTCCTGGATCTTCTCGAATTGCTTCGCTTCTTCCAATTCTGTTTCCAAATCTTGGTCACATCTGATCTTCACGATAGATCCTGCCTTGACGCCATTGGGCAAAAGAATGGTGGGAAATTCAATTAGATGGTGATCTTTGGTCAACAATAACGCCAAGGATGCATCAAGCTTCCCGACTGTCAACGAAACCTCTACCATTGTCTATTTGTACTGAGAACTTGAGGGTCACTATTTATCAATGTTGTTGACTGTATACGTGGTAAATCGGGTGCGCGCCGACTGGATTTGTGGGTGCGAGGATTCTGAGAAAGCTAGCACCAACTGGATGGAAAAGTTCTAGGAAGGGAACTCCGACGGCACAGCAGAGCTTCGACAAGTGTATCCCAGACGAGAGAAACCACATTAGTAGATCTTGCTTCAATGTGTATTATACCACGATGATGCTTTGTCTCGGTACGCTGAGTGATAGTAGTTACTTTGGTGTAGCGAGGGCCTCGCTAGTAGGGACTCCAGAACAATACTGACCCCACTACATCTGGTTGAGAATAGTTCATTAAAAATACATAGACCATATGGGAGAATTATTAGGTTACACTAGATCAGGATCCCCATTTCCTTGAGGTCCTCGGAGATCTCTTCGTCAGTGGCACGCTTCAAAAGAAGCTCAGTCTTGGAGATTTCTGGCGTTGCCACCAACGAGGTATTAATAGCTGCAGGAAACCCGTGGAATTGAACCAAACCATTTAGCACCCCCAACTGATGATTTCTGTTATTATGCTGCTGTACAAGTTCTACCAACGTGTTCTGTTTGATTGCCTTTTTCGTCAACGGTTGAAATTCATTGACATAATCGTATCCGTTAGTACCAAGGAAACCAGCATACGATTCTTCCGCTGATCCAGCAACGGTGACATTTGGTATCTGAGGAACAGCTGCGAAGTTGTAGTCCGGCACGATCTGGTCAAGTTGGTTACGTTCCTTGTTAACCTTGTACCACAACGACGTAGTATCTGTGATCATTTCGTTCTTGGCGTCCATCAAGTTTTTAAGGAAATCCTGATGGATTGAAGTCCTTGTAGCTATGGTTTCTTTATCAATGCATTTAAGATTGTATGCCAAATTGAAATTTGCAAGTTTCACGCTTTCCTGATAGAAACCATTCACCTTGTAGTATATTTTCGACAATTCTGGGTGGGAACCTTCTAGACAGAGTTGAAGTTCTCTCTCAAGCAAGCTGAGTTTGTCTTGATAGAGCTTATCACGCAATTCTGCGAATGAAGATTCGATCTCGATCAATTCTTCAACAGCAAGCTTTCGTTGTTCCTTCAAGTGCTGGTCATCCTCATCGGACTCATCATGACCCTCACCGCTATTGTGTTCATCATCATCTTCATCGCCTTCTTCGCCCACTTCATCTTCTTCATCTTCAGCCACTGGTTCCTTCTTTTTGTGCGGCACGCTTTCTTGTTCTGGTTCCTCATCTTCTTCTCTGTCCTCATCTTCAACTTCAGCTTCTGCTCCTTCATCAGCATCAGAGATTTCTTTCTCTTGCTCTCCGTTATGGATTTCGGGCACTTCTAGTACCCCATTCCGAGATATATCCTTTTGTTCTTCAGGGGCTTGATCGTCTCCATTTTCTTGCTTAATATTTTCGACTTTGTCACCAGAGATATCTTCTTGATTCTGTGAAGATCCCAATTTCGAGCTCTCGGGTAACTCCTTCTTTTGTTTCTTAGTACCATTTTTTTCGGGATCTTCAAGACTACGCTTGACACCCGACAATTGATTTTTCAACTCCTCTGTGGGTGGACTTGCATGCTTGGAAACTTCAGAGCTCTCTTTTCCACTATCCTTATCACTTAGTATTCCATCCACCTTGTCATCTTCAAAATCGGAATCCACATCCTTCATTCTGGCCAACTCTGTCAACTGTGATAATGCCAAAAGGTCAGACACGGGCTGGGAATTGCCATTGGCATCGTTCTCTTCATCTAAAAAGTCCATCTTGTCTGTTTCTGCCTCGGAGTCTTCATCCGCAAGGTCGCTCAACTCGGAACTCTCGTAACTATCTTTGGAGGACTTCGGGTTGTCTACTCCGATATCTCCGGATGAGCTGCCCAATCGACTGGACCGATCTCTTAAGAAGTCGAATGCTGGTGGCGAGGTGGCAATGTCTGTCAATGGAGATTCCTTGGCTCGAGGTTCGTCCGACTCTATGCCAACATCGACATCCAAGCCCCCATTACTTCCATTCTTTTCACCCATTAGAGAAGTGTTGGATCCACTCGACTTGTTGTCAGGGGCTTCAGTGCCACTAGAAGTTGTACCAGGGGCCGAATTGTTTGCATTGGTATTACTTCCGATACTGTCCTTCTGGTTCGCTATGACTTCGGCGTTGCTTGAAGAGACCAGTTGTAGGGCACTAGCGGGAGAATTTTGCTGTTCCACTGCCATTTTGGTTCGAATGAACAGTTATTATAACGTCTAATGCACTAAAGTTCCGTACCTTATCGATCAATTAGCGGTGATGCTTGTTCAAACACCGACACACTATACAAAAGTCAAGGAACGCTGCTAACCTGTGAAACAAGGATTTGCTGTTTCGAGATATGCCTCGCTGTGTGTGTGTAGAAGAGTTCGTTGGTGATGTGTTCGTATTGGCACACTGTCCAATAATGTCTGAATGGGGAAAACTTGACTTTGGGCGGTCTTGAATCCTCTGCCTGGCCTCCGTAGTGTATATACCTGCGCCCTATGCGGCTCACACGTGAGGGTCAGCCTGCAGTCCCCGCCAATTTTTCACTCATCGCCATGAGAGATGAGATGGTATAGTCGAATCGGAGCCCATGTCTAGTTTTCTGAATTTGTTTGGTTCCAGCAAGGAGTCCAAGGTGGACTCCAGTATTAGTGATTTATTTTCTGGTACAGGGGCTGGTCCTATTACAAGAGAGCATTTGAGAAGCACCAGAACCGAAATCGACCTTCCTGAGCCCGAGACTACCAAAAGAAGAAAGTTGTCCAAGAAGGAAGACGATGAAAACAGCAGCCAGGATGAGGAGGAAGTGAGTGAAGAAGATTCAGAGAGCGATGAAGAGGACGAGGAAGGGCAAGAGCAAGAGGAAGATGACGATCAAGAGGAGGACGAGAAAGCTAAGAAATCCTCCAAAGCCGATGATGACGAAGATTTGGAAGCGAGATACTTTGACAAATTGCTCAAAGAAGAGTCCAAGGAACAAGCTAAGAGCGAAACCAAAACTTCCGATGACGAAAAACTTGAAAGCGAAGAAAAAGAACAGAAACCCACCAAATCTTCTGAAGCTAAAACCGTGGACCTCAAAGAAGCAGAGATGGAACAAGCAGAAAAAACAGTCTTCGTCGGAAATGTCACTGCCGAGGTGATCACATCCAGGCAAATTGCAAAGAAATTCAAGAAGTTGTTTAGTGAATTCGGTAAAGTGGATTCCATAAGATACAGATCGATTTCTTTCGATGAAGCAGTCCCAAGAAAAGTTGCATTTTCGAGAAAAGCTTTACACAAATCCAGGGACACATTGAACGCTTACGTGGTTTTCAAGGAAAAGGAACACTCATTGAAGAGTATTCAATTAAACGCATCGGTTTTCGAAGATTTCCATATTAGGGTAGACCATGTGGCTCACCCCGCTGCAAAAGATAACAAGAGAACTATTTTTGTGGGAAACTTAGATTTTGAAGAGCAAGAAGAAACCTTGTGGAAATATTTCAACTCCAAGCTCGAGAATGACGTCGAATCGGTCAGAGTCATCAGAGATGCCAAAACTAACCTCGGCAAAGGGTTTGCATTGGTGCAATTCAAGGACACCTTATCCGTCAACAAAGCATTACTTTTAAACGAGAAGCCTATGAAGGTGAAGGGACGGAAGTTACGTATTTCTAGAGCCAAGTCACACGCTAAGCCTTCGATACTTTCACCAAACCACATTGATAATAGAAAGAAACCTAGCAACAGAAACACTAAGTTGAGTGAACAACAGAAGACCAAATTGGGAAGAGCCCAGAACATCCTTGGCCGTGCAGACCGTTCCAGTGTTGGTAAAATTATTGAAGGTCAAAGAGCCACCAAGGGTTCGCGTATTACTGGTATCAAAGGCTTGAAGACTGGTAGTACCAAGAAACCTAGAATAAGAGACCGTTCCACCAAGTTCAAAAAGGAAAGAGAACTGATGCAAAAGGAACTCAAGAAATAGTGTATAATAGATAGCATTAAATTTGATACCTCAATATAGGCCTGGTTGAGTGAGCTGTAGAAAGCCATCCCTGCTCGTAGGTCCGGTTCCACAACATAGTCTGTCCAAACCCGTCCCTACATTGCCAGCATGTGAGGCTGTGGAATATTGTACCTATTTGCCCCGACTCGGCTAAGGGCTCGCTTATGTTAGCTGGGGGTGGTGTCATGGCACTTACCTGGCTGGGGAACTGTCAATTGAGAGACTAGGATCGTACAGACACCGGCAACTTACACCTGGGATATGACTCACAATGTCACGGCCTCTGTACTCTATTAGCTTTGCCACTCCAGGATACGCCACCTCAATAACTGCTGGGGTATCTGTGGCTCGAGCCGTGCGACCTTACGGTTGAAGTCAGCGATAACAACCAAGAAAGGGGTGGGGATATGCGCATTATATAAATGGCATAATCCCATGACAATTGTACCATTACGCCACCTAACTATCAACTATGGGATCGTACAACTCTAAGCCTTCAAGCAAATCGAAACACGCCGCTAAGGAACTGGCAAATTCGGACTCCGAATCTATTGTTGCAAATGAGAAAAACTCCGGGGTAGCTGATGCTACCAAATACTTGGAGGAATTAGGTTTGAGTGCCTCAGACTCCCCCACCGCGCCTTTGACAGCCAATCCCATCAATGTGGAGTCGTTGAGCTCATGGGAAGAGGATCTTTTGGCCGATCCAAAGAATCTTTTTGCCCAACACGTCATTGGCAACAATGCCCTTGCTGACATTGTCAAGAAGAGCGATGCCGCTACCAAGATCAAAAACCAATTCCTCTTCAATACTGAGGTCGAGACCATTGGTAGTCCCTTGTACTTGAACGACCAAAAGTCTTCTGGAAGATGTTGGCTTTTTGCAACTTCCAACGTATTGAGAACCCATGTGATCAAGAAGTACAATTTGAAGGAAGATGCCTTCCAAGTTTCTCAGGCATACTTCTTCTTTTACGATAAGTTGGAAAAGGCCAATTACTTCTTGGATCAAATTGTTGAAACTGCTGAAGAACCCTTGGATTCAAGATTGGTTCAATTCTTATTGTATGACCCCATTGGCGATGGTGGTCAATGGGACTTTATTATCAACTTGGTTGAGAAATACGGGGTAGTCCCTAACGAGTTTTTCCCGGATAATTTCCAAGCCACTTCAACTGCATACTTGAACACTTTCTTGGGTCAGAAATTGAGAGAATATGCGTTGGTATTAAGAAAGTTAATTGATAAGGGTGTGCCCAAGAGCGTTATTTCGGAAGTCAAGGCAGCTTTAAACAAAGAGATCTATAATATCATCTCGTTGTCCTTAGGTACTCCTCCAAAGCCTACTGACAGCTTTGTGTGGGAATTCAAGGACAAAGATGACAAATACAAATACTTTGAGACCAATCCAATTGACTTCTACAAGAAACATGTGGACTTCGATGCTAAGGAGCATTTCTCGGTGGTGAACGACCCAAGGAATCCATACGACAAGTTGTATACCGTCGACCGTTTGAAGAACATCGCCGGTGGTAAGAAGATTGAATATGTCAATAAAGAAATTGCCGATGTTAAGGAAATTGTCATTAAGCAATTGAAGGATAACGAACCGGTTTTCTTTGGTTCAGATGTCAACAGATTTGCTGTTGGAAAGACTGGGGTGTTGGACCCAGGTGCCTTTGATTTGCAATTGGCGTTCAACACTCATGCCAAGGTAGATAAGGCAGATCGTTTAAGAGTTGGCTCGTCGATTCCCGTGCACGCTATGGTGATCACTGGGGTCCACATCGACCCCTTGAGCAATACGCCCGTCAGATGGAAGATCGAGAACACCTGGGGCGGTGAAGTTGGAGACAAGGGATACTATGTGATGTCCGATGAATGGTTCAGTGAATTTGTATTCCAAATTGTCACCAAGAAGAAATACGTCGACAAGAAGACTTATGACATCTACAAGGGCAAGCAATTCACGGTTTTGCCCTACTACGACCCATTGGGAACTTTGGCTTGAGGCCCGCAATTTTATTTCTCAAACGTAATTTATGGATATAACAATATGCTCGCACGATTCTATCCGTGTATGGCGGTTTATGGTTTATAGTGTGTTAATTGATAGTGATATAGTTTTAAAAGGCTATGCCATAGTGCCGAAGTGTAAGTAGCTGTAGCAGCTCCATATTCTGTGTAATGGTTTGGGAGCCCAACTAAATGTATGGGCCGATATCCCAAACCTTTTGTACGGATTCGTAGTGTCGTTTGCAGCCGACACGTCGCGCGAATCACCAAATTTGTTCACCGAATCCGCTGTACCTACCAGAGCGACTGCCTGAGCTCGAGCACCCAATTTGGCCAAAATGCCTGGAGAAACGGTACGAGCGAACGTAATGGATTCTTTATTTGGCGAGTTGTCGCCTGCTTTGAGTATCGAGGCCATCCAGGACAAATATATCAAGGCTACTACACCGATTGAACTTCAACTGTTGATTGAAGAAATTGACAGAGAAACAGCCAAAATCGACCGTGAAATGAAACAGTACACGTCATTGAAGCTGAAGAAACATGATCAGGAATTATCCAGCCTTGATTTCAAAAGAGCAACCAAATTGGCCTCAACGATCACCAATTCTAACGAATTGACTCAGATTTTCCTGACCGCCAACGACCTTGGTCATTCGTTGACCTTAAAGATCAAGTCGTTGGACCAGGAGATTGAAAACGTCAACAAAACTCTCGAGTTTGTGGAGAATATCCAACAGTTGAAGACCAATATCAATAAGGGCCATTATGCATTGGAACACGGAAAGTTAGAGGTTACAGCCCAGTGCATACACAGTATCACTTCCAAGCTATCTAAGGAATTGATAAATGGAAAGTTTGCTTCCCTGGTGATTCCCTCTACGGAAATTCCTGACCTTCCAGAGACAATTTTAAATAATTGGATTAGAGATCTAACTCAAGTCTTCACGGCAAAATTCAACGAAGCATCCAAGGCAAGAAATGTGGAAGAACTCACAAGATACTTTCAACTATTCCCTTTGATTAATCAGGAGGAAGTGGGACTACATTGTTACTCGAGATTCATTTGTGATATCATTTCCAATACCCTGAAAAATCTTATTGGGTCTACAACAGCCGTAAATTCAGACGATATTAAAGCAGGATTGTTTTCAAATATGGCCATTCTGTTGTTTGAGAGTATTTCTGTGATGATATCGCAACATGAATCCTTGATAAAACGGTACTACTCAAAGAGTTTTCCAGGAGCCATGGTCTATGTTATAAAGAAAATTCAAAATGAAATAGACAGTCAAATTGGAATAATCAGTGATACCTTCTATGATTTTCGGAGAATTGACAAGTTATTTCAAGATATCAAATTATATAAATTTCCATTCCTCTCCAAGAAATGGGACGATCAAGGAACAGAACAACAGTATGATCAAAACGAGCAATATCAAGATGATGACTTTATTTCTGTTGTTCAAGTAGGAGACCTTATCAGCGAACTTGCCACTATATTTCATCATTGGTCCTTGTACTCCAAATTCATCAGCATCAGATATCTTCAAGAACCCAAATTACCCGAGGAATCCAAAAATTCACTAGCCTCAAAGTCCACCTCATCAGTTTCAATTCATTCATCGAACCCTCCAGAAGAGCATAGCCTTAAATTACCTCTGTTAATCGACGAGTCAAATTTCACTAAAAAGATTAATCAAAAGCTTTTGCCTGTCTTTGAAACTTTATACACCTTTTACTTCAGAAGATCGTTAGAAAAATCTATAATGATAGAAGAATTACCCTCTCTTGATCCATACTTGCAGCTTAATGTCAACAATTCCAAGTATCTATCTCAAGAGGATCATTCTCTTTGTTCGTCAGTGATTGAGGATGTCACATTAGTTCTTAATAATACGCTTAGAAATGTGATACAGACTTCCCTACTTTCAACGGTTAAAACATTTGTCCAGGAAGTCCTGAGAATGCTTCAAGTTGATTTAGTTAATGGATATTTCATTAGAAACTTGAATTTAAATCAACCAAGATACAACCAGACTTTATCCTTTATTTCCCATGAGGATAATCAAGATGTTGGAAGTCCTACTCCTAGAAGCGGAACTCCAGATATTAACAGCATGAGTTTCTTCAAAGGAGCATCAAGCGCATTGGGCAATGTGGTAGGAGGTACGTCTCTAACTTCGTCAATTGGGGCGCTCAGAACAGGATCAAATAACCCAAAGTTACTAGCCTTCATCATTCATTTAAACACAGTTTCTGTTGGGCAGGAGTATTTCACGAAGATTATCAATAACATTTTGAAGTCACCAAACTTAATCTCCTCATCTTTCCCATTTAGCAGTGATGCAGCTAAAGTGGAATTGTGGCTTACAAATGAATTTTTGAACCCTTTCATCAACAATACTTCTAAAATTATAAATGACAGTTTGATTAACCTCTATAATCTTTCGTTGAAGAATAGAATAATTGCAATGATAAATGATATGATTCCCGAGGGCCAAGAGACATATTCCATCAGTGATTTTAACGACGACTTAAGACTAATAAGATTCGGGAACGCTTGGCAATCTCTTATTAAACCATACAAAAGAACATTGCATGAATCAGCTTTTAATAAGTTGCTTAGGTTGTTGGTGGTGAACATGGTCAATTTATTGGAAAAAAAGTTACATTCTGTGCTTAAGAAGTTCGGCATTACCGAATCTGGATCAGTCATGTTGGAGAAAGACATATCGTATTTCATAAATCAAGTGTGTGACGATAATTATCAGTTGAGAGAAAAGTTTGTTCGGGTGACGCAATTAGTTCTTTTGGTGGATATGGATGATGAAGAATATGACGAATCTATAAAACATGTGAACCAAGCTGGCTCAAACAGAACCGGAGAAGATGCAGAGGAAGAAGAGCAGGGGGAAGACGATGAATTTGTTGGAATTAACTGGGTATTGACTCCTCAGCAAAGGGCTCAAATCAGAGCCTATAGAGTTTAGATGAAAATATAATATGTATCGAAGAGATTCTACAGTGTTTGCTCGTTGTATGTTGTATGCATTAATCGTAACGTTTCTATAAATCTATTGATTTTTGTACTTAGAAAGAGCAGGATTCGAAGACACTTGATAGAACTATGTCCGAACTTCTCTAGCTCTCAATTCACCAGCATTCTCGCGAGCTGCTCTATCTCTGGAGCTCTGGGCAAGGCTATCTTTCTTTTCAGCCAAAAGCTTCGCTGCTATAGCATCCTCATCTCTCTCCGCAGCAGTACGATCCGGCCGTATTCTCATTCTGTTGATAATGGCTTCGAATTTAGGATGGGTGTATTCACATTCTGGCCCTTTGGGACAGAATCCGGTAAGGTACAATGGACACATGATTCTTCTAATATGTCTTCTGGGACATTGTGGACCATCGGGACAGAAGCCCTTACTGTAATTTTGACATTCAGGGATCTTCAGCTGGGGGTCTACATGCAAATATAAGCATTCTGGAGTCTGGGTACAGAACCCATTCTTGGAGTAGAAAAGACATTCGGGCATCTTTCTGAGGTTGTATTCGTGGAGAAACTCACAGTGGTCGTTTTTCTTGCAAAGTCCACGGAGCCAATGCTTACACACGATCTTGTTGTTGTACATCGCCGCAACGTGTTTATTTGGGCATCGATTACCGTTAGGACATGAGTTTAGGGGTTTCTGGGGATTGAAGTATTGACACACGGGTCTGTCCGGATTCAATCCGAAATTGTACTCCCTACGAAGGAAGTTCTCGAACTTGAACGGCTTGTTCTTGGTGTCAGGGTGTATAGTTTGGTTTAAGTGAAGCATGATGAATAACTGAGAGACTGACAATTACTATATACGCTTGTGCCAGTGTACTACACGTGATTCATCTACCTGCAGGACAAACACATACCACCAATTGAGGTCATGATTGGAAGGTGCAGAAGGTTCGACGCCCTGGTGCGCATGATTCGTGCTTCACACCAGGATGAATGTCGCAAGGTAGACACAATGTCGCGACAATGTCGGCATCACCATGAGAGCCCTCTGTTGTTAACCATAAAAATGTTGAGCTAGTATCGTTAGACAACCAAGAAAACGATACACGATACAAATACGGAAATATGCCACAGAATCATGTACACCCCCTATATATATGCGTAAAGTAGGACAACACAAATAAAGGCTGTCATGAGCTAGAACGTATGGCCACCATATGTCGCGCGACGAGCGCTTGAGGGGTAGCAGGGACACCAATGGAGTAGAGGTCCGTTTGGTGTAGGAGTATTTGAAAACGGACAGTGCAAGCGAGATTTGCCAATGGTTTGCCGGGGAGCAGTGGCCCAATGGGGTGTGCCCTTCCGCGGTAAACCGACAGCGAACCGCTGTTACCAATAGCTTCTGAATCACCCCCTGAGGTACATCAGGTGACTTAAGGCATCGGGTATTAAAACCAGCCGTTTCCCCACATATATACACAATAAAACTGTTGGTGCGAGTTACTGTTGATGGCTCACCATAGATACTTGTGGACTATAGCAGCAATCATACTAACAACATTGATAGTGAAACATTGGATGCTGACGGGGGCCAAATTTGCAAACACTACCGTGGTTGTGGGATCGGGGTTGGCGGGGCTCACCACCAGTCTCCAATTGCTTGAAAAAGGCATGAAGGTGGTGTTGATTGAGAAGACCGACAAGCTCGGAGGAAACCTGGCCAAGGCATCGTCTGGAATCAACGGGGCCCCTACGCAGTTCCAGAACAACGCCGACACCATTGGCGCATTCTACGAGGACACCCTCCGGTCAGGAAAGGGCCTTTCCAGCGAGAATTTGGTATGGGAATTGGCCAGCAGATCGGAATGGGCTATCAATTGGCTTGTCAGCCACGACATCGATTTGTCCACAGTCAATCGCCTAGGCGGCCACACGTTTGCCCGGACCCACCGAGGTGGCGGCAAGCTTCCGCCGGGGTTTGCTATTATTCTGGCGCTATCCAAGAAATTACAGCTGTATCCTGCGGACCAGCTCCAGGTCATGAAAAACTCCCGTCTCACAAGACTTTTGGTTGAACGCGGAACCGTGAACGGGGTTGAAGTTGCACGAGGCAACAACAATCTCGAATTGGTTGATACTCACAACGTGGTGTTGGCAACGGGCGGCTACAGTGCTGATGGGGTGCTCTTGGGCAAGCACCGCCCCGACTTGAAGGACTTTCCTCTGACCAACGGAGATCAGACCACCGGCGACGGTCAGAAGATTGCCGCGCGCGACGTGGGTGCAAAATTGATCCATATGGACCAAGTGCAGGTCCATCCTACTGGATTCATCAACTTGGCCGATAAGGACAATAAGTGGAAGTTTTTATGTGGCGAGGTAATTCGGGGGATCGGTGGTATTCTTATTGCCCCACAAACCGGAGAACGGTTTGTCAATGAATTAGATACCAGGGACGTAGTGACGGAAGCCATGTTAAACAGTTGTGACTCCAGAGAATGTATAATTCTCATCAACAGTCAAGATTATGCTCGGGCCAAACACCATATTGACTTCTATGTTCTGCAAGGATTGTTGCACAAGGGAACCATGGAAGATTTGGCCCAATTACTACTGAAGCAAGGCTACAACACCAACAAAAACAAGCTCACCCACACTATAGACCAATATAGAAGGGCGGTGGATACAGGTACTGATAGTCTTGGCCGGACCTACTTTGGGAACAGCGACTTTTCGGGTGACATCTTCTTTGGCTTCGTCACCCCAGTGGTGCACTTCTCCATGGGTGGTGTGGCGATAAATACGCAGGGAAGTGTTCTCTCCGAAGACGGCAAGGTGGTCCCTAATTTGTATGCTGCTGGAGAAGTAAGCGGTGGTGTCCATGGAGGAAACCGACTTGGAGGCTCTTCCCTTTTAGAATGCGTGGTGTTTGGAAAGATTGTTAGCGAGAGTATTCTCAAGCGGAGCAACTTAATCGTCACTGAGAGTATTCAGGGCTAAGAGAACGTGATTTTGTCATATAAATTAGCATAGTTTAATACACACGAGGGCTACAAGCTTTAAAGTTTACATAATGCTACATGCTGTTTCACGGCTCGTTCTAAACGATTATGTATGTATTAAGTTCTAATATACAGAACCCAATGAACGTAAAAATACTAGATATAATACGTCGGTTATTTAAGGTGAAATGGGATGATTAACTTAGATGTTGGATGGGTACAACATGATTCTGACGGAAGCACCAAAAGTTCTGGCAGGTAAGTTCTTTCTGAAGTTGGCTCTGACAACACCGTTGTTACCGTGAGTTCTGGTGACCTTACCCCAAATGACTCTGATCTTAGAACCTCTAACTTCCTTGGAAGCTCTGTAGACGTAGGCGATTCTCTTACCCAAGTAGAACTTGGCGTCGTTGGTGGTGTTAACACCTTCGACTTGGATCAAAGAAACGTTTGGGTTGTTGACGTTCTTAGAACGTTGGTATGACAAGTGCTTACCCTTAACGTATACTAAATGTTAGTAGTGTTCTTGGAGAACGGTTAGTGAAAATGTGTCCAATCATTCCATTATGTACCCGGTTCGAGTCATTAATTCGCCTTCAAGGTCGAATCAACTCTGGGTCTTCCATAGCCATCATTTGTTTGTGCTTTCATATTCCTGTTCCCTTTGATAAAATTTTATGACTATGGCTTATGGTACCAACATCGACTCGGGCATCGCCAGGTATTGGTTCTTTCACTGGAGTTCTATGACCACATTATTCACTCTTATATGACTGCCATAAGGCTTGTATCCAAACATACATCTGTGAGATTCAGCCATTTCGTAAAAGTTGATGGTAACAAAAAGAAGTTAATAAATTTTCAACTTTTTTTAGGTTGATGTTTTTGGTGCACTGGAAAAATTTTGCTGTGAGTATGGGGATTGCAGGTTAGTGCAGTGACCCAGGCAGGAACCGCGGGTAACCTGTAAAGCAGCTCTGAGCTACCACCAGTAGTGGTCCTGTATGGGGGGGACGAAATGCGGATTGAAATCATGTGACCAAACAAACCCTAATTTATTACACGTGAGAAGCCCTAACGGCGTGGACTGTTAATATACTACTTAGCCACTGGTTGCAATATACATGGAGATCTGGGGTATGGGGGTCGTAAGGTTCTGAACTATTGAAATTGCGAGTGGTGATACCTACTGCCAGGGTGACTAGTCAGAACCTCAATTATCCCCACAATATGGTTTAATGGCCTCTGCCATATGTTGTGACTTTATTACCCATTACGTAACAGGCTCTACCATTTACCGATACTGAAGTTGTTTGTTCAACCAACACACCCCTCGGTACCGAAAACTGTATCCATGTTACATTGAGTTATATGTAACAATGATTGTTCTAGAATTGTAAATTTATCAATGATCACCGCTTACGTGGTGCCGACCATTTTCGCTACAATTGTCTTCCTCTTCCATTTTGCAACCATCACATATTATTATTATTGTATATCTACTTTGGGGGGGTTTCACGTTTCTGTGTTGTGGCCCGATAATTATTCTATTTCAATTACAGTCAAAGCTGGATCTCCTTCTCTTCCTTCCACTTATCAAGGTTGACTCTCCAATGCTTGGCCTCCCCATTGTCATATTTGGAATTCTTGGCAGAACCAGAAGGTCCGTTATGGATCGACAAGTTGGCCAAATTGGCCAAGTTTGTGAATGGGTCGTGAATAAGATCTTCAGTAGCATAATCGACATTATCGAACCACCTGGTTTCCCATTTGATTCCAGCTTCTTGCTCCTTCTTTCTGAGTTCCCTTTGTTCGTTCTCAATAATGGACTTTTCTTGGTGGATTTCGTCGTAGTTGGCTCTCTTAATAGCTTCGCCTACCTTAGCCCAAGCACGTCTGGATTCCAATTTATGTTGCTGTTCCAATGGCTTGACCTGCAATTGTTCGGCTTTCAAAGCCATGGCATCATAGAATAACTCGTCGCTCTTCGAACTTGGAGTAGCACCACCCTTACCGATATATGATTTATCGTCCCATTGACCACTAATTGTAACCAATGCGTTCTCCTTGTGGCCGCTGGAAACTTGGTCTCTGAAAATCCGTGCCTTGAAACTGTGCTTCTTTCCAGAAAAGTAACCACGGCCAGAGAAATCAAATTGGATTGAGTACCCATTGGACGATTGGATATAGGATGTACCATCCAATTCAACAAATGGAGAGGCACTAATCAAGCCTTCGACGTGCAATGGGGGCAAGGTGAACAAGTAGCTTTCGTTCAAGTCCTTGTATTGCAAGATTCCATGGCCGAATTGCTTGACATTCAAGGCCGCAGTCTTGGAAATGGTGGCCTTAATGCCACTGTATCCCTCCAAATAGACCTTGTTCTTCTCGTTGTGGATACTGTAACCAGTAACAGCAGGGTGATGGCTGACTTGCTCCGAAATCAAGACGGTGTCTCCCAAAGTATCTGAGGGCCATTTGCCCACGAATACTTCACCGAGAAATGGGTTCAAAGGCTTCTTTTCCATGCCCATGGACTCGTTTCTCAGGCAGAATTGCGACCGCAACGTGGAGAGGTACCATTTGGTGACCGCTATGGCTCTCTTTAAAGCCATGGCTTCCTTTTCATCGGTGTCAGCATTTTCGGCGGCCGTCAAAGTGACTGGCTCTACAAGCATGCCTGGATGTTCGGCCCAATATTGGGGGAACTCCACCAACGATGTGGGCGACAAGATGAATGGAGGGGCAGTCAAGGAAGCCAAGTCGCCATTGAACGAGGCGATGGATGAAAGGAATGACGTCCACGAAGAGGACGACGAAGACGATTCTTGTGATGACATGATTGTGAAGTGATTGTTAGGAGAATAATCTGGGACTAACGCCAAACAATTCACTCGGTAGTAGCACTGACTAGTGAGAGCAAATGTGAAGTTGACAACGCGGCTATGTCAGATGGGTTGTGGTCGTTCCCGTCGTATCCGTAAGGTACGATTAGATAGGACGAAACAAGAAAAAAGTAAGTAGATTGGGCCACTGGTAAGTTGTTACTGGAGCCGGCAGAGTCACTGTGCGATTGGGGTTAGAACGGGCCGAAAACACAAAGTGCAATGGTACTAGAAATTAGTGTAGGGGGTAAACACTGGGATATGTAAAGCAACTGGTCCGGGGAAAAAAGGTTTGTGAGAAGGGACATAGGAGTAGTGAGAAATGCCCACGGCTGGTTGAAAGACCAAATAGGCATGGGCTTGTCCAGTAGTAGTGCTACAGAAGCTCCCGTGGGAAAGGGCTGTGGTGACTACGAAAGGTGGCTTTATAGGTGGTTGTAGTGATCGATTCGACTACGTACAGAGCTGGCGATAACAAGCCCTTGGGACCGGAATAACCTGGAGCGAGGACTGTGTACAGGACACAGGGCCCAGTGTTCTGGTTACTAGATAACTAGCAATTCACAACTTCAAGTATAGTTTCCGTTTGTCGAGTTCTAGGCCGCCAAAGACTAGTACTGCCATGTAAACCAAGACAATGCTAAATGCAGTGGTATCCAGACACTCTAAAGTGTTTATTGACATGTTGATCAAGCCGGTAGCGAGATTTGCCAACAAAAAGAGCCCCAACCCGCTGTTATTCGAAGAATTCAACACTGGGGACTCTACACCGGGCAAAATGGCACTGACAAGGTAGTATCCCAACAAGAAGAATGAATTGTACGAAACCACCCAAAGAACGTAGGGAAGGTTAGCCAATCTTCTGCTGATGCCAGAAAAATATGACGTGGAGATATAGCTGTAGAGCAAGCCATAAAACACAGTCGCTATTACAAGACCTTGAAGCGTGGTCACTGTGAGTAATGATTGCAATAAAGAGACTCTCTTCTTTTTCTGCGGTTGCCCATTACAGATGTATACCAAATTGTAAGGTATGGGCTTTGCAGGAAGCACAAACGATCCGAATGATTGGCCAAAAATAAATATGCTTAAGTATCCGAAAAACGACGAAATACCCTCCTTGTTCATAGAGAAAAGGTTATCGAGGCGGTTTTCTTCTGTGAAGATATATTGTAACAACCCACCCTTATGAAGGACCAATTCAAATCCTACCGAAAGAGCCATGGCCACCAATGCTCTGGGGAAGAACACAAGAAGAGGATCCAAGAAAGCCAAAAGTGTGGGGAATAACCCAAGGGTGATAAAAAAATTCCAATGGATGCCATATTCTGTAACGTGCTCTTGGTATTCTAATCTCTTAACGCTGAAAAGTCGGATCAACCCCAACAAAATCAATGGAATCGACTTACGCGCACCTTTAGAAATGATGCCGAAGTAGTTGTTCATGTTTAACTTGACTCGTTGTTGAGCCTGGGCTTTTATTATCGATCTGGAATGGACCAATCCCATGGAGAACACGAATGAGCCAACCCCAAGGTCCATTAATGAGGTCCCCCACGTTTCAACCTTGGCAAATCGGCGAGGGAACATCCGGAAATCGACTGCAAGAATGGCGATATTGGTGGTGATGAGCATGTGCGCTCTATAAGCGGTGAGGAACGTCTTTCTAGGGAGAATTGACAGATCTTGTTCCTTAGGTGTGTAGTTATTCGTGTTGTTCTTTGCCAGAAATCTTCCCACGAGATATGTGACGAGACCAGGAACAATGATCATCCAATGCAACGTTGATAATTTCGAGCTGTAGATGGTCATGGCCGCCAATATGGTCACAGCGTTTAGAATAAAGTCGTAAATCACTGGGAGGTCAGTGCCTTGGAGCTGAAGTCCTCGGCGGGCTAAGCTGTACGATAGCCATGAGGTTAGTGCTATGATGGTAACTGCATAGATTTCGGAGACATCGCCTCCCGTGAGGTCAGACACGAATTGCTCTTTGAGTTCCTTTAGCGAGGACATGAGTGCAGGTTGGTCAATTGGTCCCCACTTCAACTTATACACGTCTGCTGTTGAAAGTTCGCAGCTAAATTGGGGTAGAATTTGTTTGTCTGGTTACGTAAGCAGAGTCCCCATCCTTCAACATTTAGCCTGAAATAGGCATAATCAAACTGCAAAGTACTGACGAGTGGAAAATATCGCCATGACCGAAGAGATCCCACCGGTTAGTGATATTGGAGCTGGCGATTTTATGCACTCCGTACCACCATCGCCTGCACTTGAAATTCCTAATAAGGATCTTGTTGGGGCCCAAAACCTCGATGAACAACAGCCAGAATCCCAAGAAACTCCGCAGGAACTACTCAGAAGCACCAGCAACTCGCCACAGTTACCACTGTCACTGCAGTCACCACTGTCACCACCGTCACACGAAGCCAGACTGTCCGAGATATCTTCTTCTGGCCCAAGACTACAACCAGCGCTAATCCCACCAATGAACCACCACCTGGAAGTATCAAGCGGGATAAACGACAGTCCTATAACGTCACCGGAATCGTCACCACCGTCGTCACCAAGATTGTCGGGCTCAGACGATGCGTTCGCCTACTTGAACAAGTCTGCTATGAATATTACTCCATATTCGTCCCATTCTCAACGGGACGACGAATTTGTGATCTACTCCGATTCAGATGGGGCTTCACAGAGCTCGATAGATGCCAGACGGGGATCCCGCTCGACAGAGAAGTCATCGCCTGACTCGAGAACACCATCAGCATCGCCTAGGCGCCGTCGCAAGTCGCCCAAGAACTCCAGTCCAGTAGCAGACGAAACACCCAGCCCCAAGCCCAAAAAGAGAATAAGAAGAAAGTCGAACAAATCCACTGATTTATTGAGCGAAAGGTCTCATAGATCATCAAGACATGACTACCCTTTAGGTACAGGGTATACACTGATGCCTGCTACTGGCAAGATTTTCCGGAACTTGTTGATTCTCGAAGAAAACTTGCGGGCGCAGGTGATACAACAACGAGCCTTGAGAAGAAAGTATTTGATCTTTCTTATGGTATTGTGTTCTATAATTGCTTGGATCGGATATCATTTGTTCTTTTTGGACGCTAAAAATTCACTGCTGGGAACCACAAGAGTAGTATTCCAGTTTGTGTTGCTTGCATTATTAGTCACGTTGATGTTGTATCATCTTTCTGGAGAGTACCAAAACACCATCGTGCTACCAAGAAAGTTTTTGTCATCGACCAACAAGGGATTAAGACAGCTTAATGTGCGGCTCGTGAAGATCAAGACCCCTTGGAACGATTCCATCATCGACATGATCCGCGAATTCCTGCTTTTCATAGCCACCATGTGCTTGAACAGTTTGCACAAGGCCTACCCATCGACGATAAATAATAAGCATTCCAGACTAGAGGTGTTTTTGGTGTCCTGTCAGGCCCAATGCCAGCCCAGGATCGGTGTTTCCGACGTTAAGTTAGTATTGAATGCAAGACTGTTCAATACAGATGTTAGGGAAGGCTGGGAACTCTATAGAAGTGAATTTTGGATCCATGAAGGAGTCCGGAGAAGAAACCAAATGCTCGCCTTTCTTCAGGACGAGCGGGTTTTGGACCGGGAAAAATTATTGAAGAAAGACAAGAAGGAGAGGCGTGATAGAAGAAAGTCAAATGTCGTCCACCCTGAGCCACCCCAGGTTCAGGAGGAACTGGAAAGAGACAGTTCTCTCGACCAATTGCCTGTCGATAAATCACCAACAACAAATCGCTTGAGCGTGCTGAATTTGCAGAAACTTAGCAACCAATACGAGTATCAGCAAGAGTCATATTTTACTGGCGAAACCTAGAACTGTTGTAGAATTTCATTGCCTAACTAACTAGTTTAGATAATTAATTAATAACGAATAACGGATAGCACATGGTATTTTTTTCTTGTAAAAGGCGTCAGGGGCATTCGAGAAATGTCATCCCTTTATCGTTCCTAGGGTTTCATGCTAAGATTCTAGCTGACTTAACTGTATCTGTGACTATATCTGTTGGTAAGTGCACACGACCCTAGATACCGATGGCATCACGTGGCTCTCATCTCATCAGAAAATTTAGGATTAGTTGAGCAGAACAGTACGACTCCTATCTAACCCCCAGGAACCAGAGATGTCGGAACCCAAGACAGCAGAAAAGGTGGCTAGACCACAGCCATCTAGAAAAGGCAAAAAATCCTGGAGAAAAAATGTCGATATTCAGGATATTGAGGAAGCATTGGATGACAAAAGAGAAAGAGAGATCTTATTAGGAGAAACAAAGGATTCCGATGACGACAGCGGGTTTGTGATTGATTCCACCCCATCAGTGAGCAAGAAGTTTGTCAAGAAGTCGAAGACCAGCGAAATATTGAGCAACAAGTCCAAAATCAATGCGTTAACCCATCCCAGAACAACCAAAGATAACAAGAAAGGCACCATCCAAGGAGTCAAGAAGACCGATTTGTTGCGGTTGATCCAGTTGAATGGTGGAAAATATAAAAGTGAATCCAAGGCCATGAACCGAGTCGAACAGGACGGGCTTATCAGAGGAAAGAATGAAGATGTATGGGGAGCCGAACCGGAACCAGAGTTCCCAGCCGCTAGACCAGAGTCTTCGATATCGGAACACACCAGAGCCACGGTTGTGCCGAAGACTATGAAAGAAAAGCCAATTCTTCTTGATAAGAACGAGCTTACTAGCAAGTCCGTCGATGCCGGTAAGTCCTATAATCCTTCATTAGAGTCATGGAAGGCATTGTTGAACAAGGAGTATGACACCGAGTACAAGCTTGAACTCAACCGTCAGCAAATACAGGAACACAAGGAAAGAATCCAGCATCTCGTTCAGACTTTGGACGACGATGAGCTTTTGGAGAGTAGTGGGGAGGAAGACAACGAGGAGGAAGAGGTCGTGGAACCAGAAAATACCGACTTCAAGTTGTCGATAAACAAGCCGACCGAAGTGAAGATCAAGACCAAGGCCGTGAGAAACAGACAGGCCAAGCATAAGAAGAGGACAGAATTGGAACAGCAGATCAAGCAGTACAAGAAACAATTGCAGGACTTGCAAAACCTTGATGGCATTTTAGAGAAAGAGCTGGAGCGAGCCGAGACCAAGGCCAGCAAGGCACACAAGACGACCGAAAGAAAGAGAAAGAAGTTGTTCAAGTACGACTCTGTGACCGCACCATTGGAAGTGAAGTTATCGGATGAGTTGACCAATAACTTGAAGAACTTGAAGCCGGAAGGAAACTTGTTCTACGACCAGATGTTGAACTTGCAGTCCAGTGGTAAGATCGAGGCTCGTGTGCCAGTGGCCAAGAAGAGAAAGTATGCTCCCAAGCTCACCGAGAAGTGGAGTTACAAGGACTTCAAGTGAAAGGGAGTGTTTGCATTTATATGAGACTAAATATTGCATTAACAGTTTGAAAAGACATTGTAGTAGTAAGTGGTAAGTGGTAAGCGGGAAGCTCAGCTTCTTAGATATCACCATTGGTCGTGATCTACATGTGGTTCTGTTAACGTATATTACTATGTAGAGATAAGCTCTCCCATGTGTTAGCTGTCGACCAGCTGTATGACTATTTGCAGAACACGCGGTCCTTCTTCTTGTGCCTTTTCGCACTTGGCACCATGTTCTAGTACCCTCCTGTAGTGTGATTATACAATCAGGAAAAGTCCCAGTTTCCAGAAATGTATCCTCTGTACAATCTCTCTCTGAGACTGAAGAATTGGTCTCTGTAGGGAGTGTAGAATCTCTGTAAACGAATTTCGGAGGTCTTGAAGTGTTCAGGTGCAACTGGCTCTGGTGATTGGCCCCTACGGACTCCAGTCAACAAGAAGTCTCTGTTCATCATTCTTTCGTCCCAGGAGTCCAAATCAAAACGGTCCTTTTTCCAGCCGTTGTCCCAGTAACGGACAAACTCGACACCGTGTCCGGCGAGGCCGAAGAACGCCGTCATCACAGCGTAGGGTAACAACCCTTCAAATGGCACTGGCATTGCTTATGGTGGTAATGATGCAATTGAGGATTTTTTATTGGGCGAGGTTATTACACGTGACACAACTTTTGGATAGGTTTGGGTGCGACATTCGACGACGCAAATACGACATCAACCTGTCATGCGACACGATACTACCAATTTTCTCCAGTGCTACAGGGAAAATAACTTATCACGATACTATTAACCTAAATCATCCCAGAGTCTTCTTACAAACTTATCCATACGCACTTTGACGTCTTGTTGGCCAACACACCAGGGGTGGCCCAACATTTGTCGTGGACTCGGACGTTCGTCGCTATTTTTTTTCAAACAGAAGGAAATGAAACTTTTAAATGATTCGGACCAGTAAATGTCCTCTTCGGGTATATCTTGTAATTTTGGTTCGTATTCGAGGATCAAACTCAAGAGCTCTATGGGTCCAAGGTTCATCAAATCGTCACTTCCCCCTGGGCCTGCTCCTTGGAATGGGAAGCGGCACGTAGCCACCTCCAACATGGTAAGACCTAACGACCATACGTCACACGACACGGTGTAGGGTTTCCCCATAATTCTTTCCGGTGCCATGTAGTATTGGGTGCCCACAAAAGTTGTGGCGAGTGAATTAACCACCTCTCCGCTAACACCAAAATCACATAACTTCACGTTACCATTACTATCCAATAAGATATTCGAAGGCTTGATATCACGGTGGATAATACGCTGTTGGTAGAGATAATTCAATCCACTTAGCACCGAATGGGCGATTTTCCCCAACACTTTTTCATTGATTCGATTGGTGGGGTCGATCTCTATCACCCGTTTATAGATGGCGTCCAATGACCGACCACCCATATACTCCATGGCTATTCCAATCATAGATTGGGACTCCACCATAAATGTGCCATAATATTTGACGATATTGGGCGAGGCGCAGGACCGGTTGTATTGAAGCTCCCGAATGATCTGCTTTTGGATACTGGGATTGGGATCGGTGTTGATCAATTTGAGAGCAAACACTTTTGATTTAGGATTGGTCTGCAACACACATTTCGACACGCTTCCACCGTTGCCCTCTCCGAGCTTGGAGAGCTCTACAATCTTGTTTGTGTTTGCTAGGACGTTCCAGTCGTCTGGCGAGAGCTCCTCGATAGATTTGGAGAGTGGATCGGAATTGGCACTGGCTCTAAGCTCTGGTGTGGCTGAGCTGGACCCCAGGGCTGGAGTAACGTTGGAGCCGGGATAAATGAACTGGTTCTGTGCCGCCCCTGGCGACGATACAGTGTCTGGACTGAAGGAATGCGAACCATCAACCTTCAGGAAGTCTATGGGAGGAAGTTTTCTCTTCATTTTGGGGTTGGCGGTATTGGTTGACGGGGTAAAGACGGTATTAGGAGAAGAGGACGAGGAAGAGGACAACGGCTGGGAAATGTTGGGCGGCGGCTGCGTCACACTGTTGGTATTAATCGATGGGGGCGCTGGAGCACCCCCATTGCTACTGCTGTTAACGTAATTGTTCAGGGCATGCGGTACGGGAATGGCCAAATTCGGTAATTTGTTGTGATTGTTGCGCTTGGTGTTTGGTATGTTGAACAAGGGCGCACCGGTGGACATACCGGCGGGGGATCTTGCAGTCTGGTGGTGGTGATGTAATTAGGTCTAGTGATGGTTGGGATCGGGCGGGCGTGATCCTGGTGGATAATGGTGCTGGCTGGGGTAAGAACGCGTGTTACTGAGAAGTACTTGGTAATTGACCCGCTCGGGATGAATGGAAACCGCTGGCAAGCTGTGCTAGGCTGCTCTATATAATTAATGATATCGACACCGTTGGTGGCATCTGGCCTCCAACAATTGTGAGATGAAATGTGCGGACACGTGACTGGAAATTACCTTTACGTAATCACGGCTCCACCCCCCGAAGGCATTATCGCCCCATCTGCCAGGGGTACACGGCAGTATTTGTGTCATCGGGGCACTACGGTTACTACAGGGTTCTGGTTGAGTGGCAACCACAACGGTGCATGCTATTGAATAGTGGCTATTTGGGCAGGCCAATTGAGTCTGTTTGTGAGTGACTCATTGGGCCAGGTATCACCTAATACGGCTGTTTCCAAAGGGGCCGTAGTAAAAGGTAGCCAAGGCAATACTTCTGTTTAGGGACCCTCTTCTAGAGGTGCGTAATAGAACAGGTGCCGCTCGTAACGGTCGATCCATGACATTATCTGGCGCGGCACGGAAGTAGGGGCCACACAATTTGCTTGGCACCACTGAAGGCTGAGAATATGCTACTTGTCTTTCTTGGCCCGTGGCTTGGCTTTACCGGTTCTGGCAGCCTTGGTGGCTTTCTTCTTGATCAACTTGTCCTTTTTTTCATCGATTTTGTCTTCGCTTGCGTTGTCTTCTTCCGGCTCGTCCTTGGCAGTGTCGTCCTCGATCACGTCTTCGTAGTCCACTGTACTCTTTCTGCTTCCTCCAGAAAGCGAGTTACCAGTCTTGTAAATCGCTGTAGGGTGGGTACTGTTGTTGTATGCTCTTGTGAACGCCGTCTTAACCTTGGTAGGAATTTTCTTCGTGATTAGTTCACCCTTGGCATCACCCACCCCCAAATCGAGAATGGAATCCCAATCCTCTTTGGTGAGAAAATAATGGTCCATCACCGCAATTGCTTCTTTGATTCCATCTTCGCCATATTTCACGATCGGTTGACTGATTTTCTTCGAAAGTGTTGCTAAATAGTCCAACCGTAATTCCTTCTTATCAGTAGATGTACGCAACCTGGTGTGGTACTGCAATTCTTGCAAAATCCGTTGGTATTTCAATGCCTTGGAATTTTGTCCTAACCAACCTGCAAAATTGATTCTTTGTGATACTGATCCTGCCACTTGGGCACTGGGACTCACCGTTGATAAAACTCCGTGGAACGGAAGCAAACTCCATTGCTGTTCACTAGACCTAATAACCGAGTTCACTCTATCTGATTGAGAAATATCGTCCGCCGCGTTAGCAACTCGTTCCAAATGATCTAATGCGCTACGACTATTCATTGGTCTCGTAGCAAGGTAGTTCTCTTGGATCATTAGTGGGGCAAAATCAATGTCATTGAAATAAAGATCGATCTTGTCATTCAAGCTATGGTTGGATCCAGGAAGATAAATTTGAGAATTCAAGAGCCTGGCGGTGATATCAAACGGTTTTAAAATGGTCTGTTTCTTCCAACTGCTAGCAGCATCCTTGGCTTCGCTCGATCCTATCAGCTTTTGTGTTTTAGACACCGTCGATAACAAATTTATCATTTGTCTGATGTCGTTGTTTGTAGCTTGAACAATCTGACCGATCACATTGGGATCCAATTTGACCTTTTCTTTGAAAGCTATAGACATCAACCGAGACTTGACCTCTGTTTCGCTTGGTCTCCTGAATGGCAAGTCAAACGTCACTCTATCAAATGTTCTCATTTTGGGAAGGGATTTATCGTTACAGATCAAGATCATAGGCATTTTTGTGATACGGCAGAACGCAGAAAGTGCCCCTGCACCTCCGTGATCACCGCTTGACATTCCATCAACTTCGTCCATGATAAGACAGAACTTGGTGTTAGTTTTGGAATCCTTTTCTTCTGGTTTCAGGAAAAATCCCACGACAGAAGTGTTATTTAATACCGATTTGATATTAGAATTCAACAATGACTTTGATCTTACATCAGATGCATTCTTCTCTAAAATATCAAAACCGAGCTCTTCTGCTACTAAATGAGCAGCACTGGTTTTACCGATTCCTGGGGGGCCCGAAATCAAGACTGCTCTGAATTCGGCGCCATCATTGCCATGGCTTTTGAATCCACGTTTGGAATTTTCAAACCAATTTGCCAACCACGTTCTAAGCTTCTGGATCTGTCCTTTATTTCCGCAAAGTTGGGCGATGTCCTTTGGCGCATGTCTGACCGTCCACAACTTTTCTTCATTGGGTATCACTCTTTCTTCTTCACGTGGTAATCTTGATACTTGGCTCAGGGGCTCTGCTTTTGCTCTGGCTTCTTGCTCTGCCTTACGCCTTAATTCTTCCTTCTTCTTTCTTTCTTCCTCCTTTCTCCTTTCTAGTTCCTCTTCTTCTTGTGCCTGTTCTATAATTCTTGCTTCTTCTTCTTCTCTTTTCAATTTTGCTTTGACAGCAGCATCCCCATCTCCTCCTTCCAGAGGCATGCTTGTTAAGAGCTTGATAAAGCCATCTTCATCGATAGCCTTAATTTTCAATTGTTTAATCTTCTTAACCTTCGATGGCCCTGCCTCATCTCCAAGAACTACCAAACTCGTCTTTCCCGAAATAGACTTGGTCACCTTGGCTCCGTATTTCTTTGCCAAATTCTCTGAGGCATCCCTGTCTAATCTGGGTAACACTCCAGTGAACACAATGGTTAGACCAGAAAGGCAATTAGGTTTCGCGTCAGGAATATCGATATCCATACTGGTATCAGCACCACTGTCTTCTTTGCCTTTGGCGAAGAAATTAAACTTTTTCTCCTCGTCTACTTCTGGTAAAACCGCATCCGGGATCGTAGCTAGAACCTCCTCCGCAGTGATCCCATTCACGGGCAGTTGAGCAGGTTTGGGTGCCTCTACCTTGGTCTTTTTTGGCGAGGTTTTGTTCTTCTGGGGCGACTTAGGTGCCCTGGTTTCCTTTTTCGTTGGTTCCTTAGGAGTTGTTTGGCTTTTCGATGCCGTTTTGTTCCTTGCGGGCGATTTTTTTTGCTTTGGCAGTTGTGATTGGATCATTTCAATGTCTTCGTCTTCAAAATCGTCTTCAAAATCGTCGTCAAGGTCATCTTTTGAGCCTATCTCGACATACTCTTCCTCTTTCACGGGTTTGCTTTGTTTTCTCTTTGGCGGCTGCTCGGGTACTGCTTTGGGGCCCTGCTTCCGTTTCGACTAACGGGTTAGTAAATAGTCAATTGAATGTTCACAGTGATGCCATATCATGTAGATTGGTTATCCCTTGCAAATAACTTACAGGCTTGCTGATCGAGTTGTTATCCAGCTTGAAGAATTCCGAAATATCAACCATACTGCTGTGGTGATGGTGTGGTTGAGACGCATCCGTACTAATTTTGATTTAGCGTGTCTGTCACGTGAGTGAATTTTCAGATATGGCAGGAATTAATGCTCAAATCCAGTATCACTTAGCAGTTGCAGTAACCTACTTAGCAATATAACGTTGACTACTCCTACTCTTTCGATGGGAGAAGTCAGATTTACATGCAAAGAATTCTTCTTTCCCTATTTGAGCTAAAGAGTACCCGATTTGAGCTATATACATTTCAAATTTGGTAAAGTTTGAGCTTTAGACGGCACGAAGTTAATTCCTACTCTAGTACCAAGGTACCATCCCGCATTCGTGGCTACTTCTTAAATTCGTGGCCATAAACTCAATTTGATATTGGGCCGTGGCAATCGCCCATGACTGGAAATTATCACCTCTTCTAAGGCCCCTTTTGCGACTCCTTCTCCAAGAACTCTGTCCATAACGAGACAAAACTCTGTCTGGAAATTTTGCCGCCGTCGGCTTGAGATCCACTCAAATGGCTCAATCCTGCGGCCACTTTTTGAGAGTTGTCCCATTCAAGGAGGCCGCTGATGAGTTGCAACGCCTCAAACTTCTTGGTATCTCCCCGAGGGATCTGGAGAAAGCTGATAAGCACATTAGAAATCAATTCTTTATCTATAGTTTTGTCGTTGGATTCCTGTTGCTTCAACATAGTGAGGGATTTGGTGAGATGTTCGTTCAAAATCACAGCTTCGTGACGTAGTTTTCCTATCAAGAGCTGCTTGTTATTGAGGTCATGTTTCAACTGGTCTACTGTGGTGAGTTCTTCGGTCAATTTGGTCACTTCCGTCTTGGCCAGTTGCACCTCGACGTCGAGCCCGGTTATTTTATCGCCAGCAACCTTCAATTGTTCTTTCAAGGTACCTATTTCTGCTTCCTTTTCCTTTAGTAAGTTTTGAAACTGAGTCTCATTTGCCGTGATTTTGTCTGATTGTTCGGCTACTTTAGCCTTTAAAGTGTCCAATTCTTGGTCCTTGATTTTCTGGAACTCCATTAACTCTTCGATCTTCGAGGTTTGGTTCCGTTTTTCCATTGTTAGCTCGTCTTGAATTAATTTCAATTCGTTTATTTCTGCCTTCAACTCATTGGTTCTTTTACTCACTTTCGAATTCTGATTCTCCAAATTGTATTTTTCGTCTTGGAGCTCGTCTACTTGAGCCTGAAGTTCTCTTCGAGTTTTGCTCAATGCGCTTGAAAGTCGATCACATTCGCTGTTGAGGTCTTCGTTCTGTTCGGTGAGCTGCTTAACTAGTTCGTCGCTATTAGCCTTGTTGGAACTCTTGAGCTCCTCGTTCTCTTGCTGGAGCCGTTCTACCGCTTCTTTGGCCTCTTCTAACTCTGCTTCTGACTCTTTCATTTTACTGAAAATCGTCTTCATCGACGAAAGCTTGCTTAAAAGATTGTCATAGGAGGATTGGATGTGGTCTCTTTCGCTTTGGGTTTTTTCGAGCTCTTCTCGGACCAGGTTTAATTCGGTGGTATCTGAATGATTATTAGATGGCGAAGACTCGTCTTTATGTGCTGTTGTCGAGTTCGATTCATTTATTTGGCGATCTTTTTCCTCCAATTTAATGGTCAATTGACGTACTTTTTCTTGCAAACTCTCAACCAATTTGGAATTATCACTTCCATTAGTATTGCTGGTTATAGGCTCATTTTGGCTATTTGAGTCTCCATTTTGAACGGTATCGGTGTCGGTAGTTTTTGTCCCATTATGTGACGATTCAGGACTAGGCTCGCTAGTAGCACCCTGAAACTCAGATGAATCGGCCGGGGTGGTTTCCAAGTTATCCCCGGTCATCCCTTCGGGTGCCTCTTCCGTCTTGGCCTTCGATTTCTTGTTCTTTTTGGCCATTTTGGTGATAACAGTGTGGTGTCGCTGGCATTGATTTGGCTGGAGGAAGCTGTCAGTACACGACTTCGCGTATGCAAACCAGACTACAATATAGTAGGGATTCTATCTTTTCACAGCCTTGATAACTAGAAAAGTATTCACTTTGAAGTACTTTGATACAATGGTGTGCTTCAAAGATATTCTCTTCGTTTTTCTTTCGAACCGCTTTTCTTTTCTTTTTAGAAGCTTCCAATATTTCTCACTGTTTTAAGAACTAACCAACCAAATTAAATTAAGTTTGAGCGAAATTGTAGGTCAATCTAAGCTGAAATGACATATTTTCCGTAAAGTACTGTACTCAGCACCGTCCCTGCCATTTTGGAATTTATAGCTTCCCATTTGCATTGGTATTTTGACATCCTGATTGCGTGTCGTATCCTGCATATAGGTGGGACCAACAACACCACTAGCAAAACCTCTACTGCTAATTAGATTGATCTGCACCAAAAGACGTGCTGCCATGGACTTCATAGACTTCGACTCGTTTCTGAACCTGTCGAAACAGAAAAATGACTCCAACTTGCCCCAGCCACAACCAGCACTTGCATTGCCCATCTCCTCTAACATTGAAAATTTGGGCAAGAAGTTCTCCAACTTGAATTCGTTGACAAGGAACCTTTTGAGTCTTGACGAGGAGAAGCTTGGGCAGGATCAGGGTACCAAGGGTGTCACTGAGGACTCAGAATTGGCCAAACGATATGCCCAAATCTCAATCGATATTTTAAAGAAGGAATCAGAAGCAAACAGAGTTGTTTCTGAGCAGTCAGGAACTGTGGAAGCCGCAGATTCGGCACTGGCTTCGTTATCGTCAAGATTATCGCGTGTACTTAACAACCAGATGAGCGACAGCCTTACCAGAGAAATCTTTGTCAAATTGGAAGATAGGTTTGCTGATAACGAGGCCATCCAAGAATTGATCGAGCCTGGATCCACGGGCACTCTTGCCAGAAAAAGACTTAGAGGTCGTATAGAAGGGGAATTGATCAAGAACCAGACTCAGGTACTAAGGGAATATCACCCCATCATGACCCAATTTAAAGCGCTCGAAGAAACTCTTGGTAAATTGAATGAACTCAACGATTCGGTCAATACTAAAGTGGATAAAAACTTTGACATTTCCGGTGGGTTCAACAGCAAAATCAAGTCGTTGACCAACGAGAAAAAAATGGTGATTTTAAAGAAAAACCTTTTGATTGGTTTTAAAGAAAAATTTACCTTAAACGAGTATGAGGAGTATGTTTTGACTAATGGTGACATTAACACTGAATTCTTTGAAACATTGACCAAAGCGGAGTCCATCAACGATAATTGTTCAATTCTTCTTGCGATTGACAACCCTCAGTTGGGCCTTAAAATCATGTCCAAAATCAACAACTTGACAAATAAAGCCATCGATAGAATCATTTCATTTTCGAACAAAACGTTATCGAACCTCTACTCGTTGAACTCCAAGTCTAAGTTGTCCACGTTGCATCAGTGTCTTCGATACTTGAAAAATAAAATGAATTATTTTAATTCCATCATCTCTCTGTTCACCGAATCACGATCCAAGAGCTTGGTTGACGATTTTTTGAACCAAACCACCCCCAATTCTGGCCGAGACAAAACGGACGGTGATGGCAATTTCTCATCCATGGCTTCCCGGCCGGTTTTCATATCAGAAAACGATCCAGTCAGGTTTGTAGGGGATTTACTAGCATACATCCATTCAGTGGTAGTGAACGAGTCGGATTTGATCGCGTCGATTTTCACTATAGATGAATTGGAGGTGGGAGAAAAGAACGAATTTGATCAGATTATCAATCGAATCAAGGACGACGTGCTCAAGGCCATTTCCAGACCATTCAAATCCAAGATCAATCAAATCATCTCTGCGGAAACCAAGCTCATCACGATCTTTTCCATCTACGGATTAGTGGATTTGTATACGTTGATGTTATCCAAGCAGCTTAAACCTTCCAATGAGCTAATCAAAAGTATCCACGACCTTAAACGTTCTTCGAGAGACCGGATAGTAGATGTTATTCATTCGCGGTTACTCACGATCAAAAACAGTAATCTGGCAGTATTGGAGCTCAATTTTGATTTGCAGCCTCCAGAATGGATCATCGAGTACTTCTCAGACTTGTTACCAGTTTTGGATCAAATCACGGCATCGGGAGCATCCACGGTATTGGATTTCAATGACCAAGAAAAGCAAGACTTTCTCGATTTAATCATAGACAGGCCTATCGAAATTTTTAACGACCATGTGAGCGCCAACAAGCTCTTTACAGTGAAGCAAGACCAATTAATATTAAGACAAAACTTTCTCGATTTAATACTTTCCAAGACCATTCCCATCAGTTTACTCAGTGACAAGGTGTTGCAATTGAATGAACAGATGGCTGATTTGACCAAGGAATTGACCCATATTCAAACGGTGTACTTGCTCAAGGGCAGTTTGTTATACGACCAGTACAATGTAGTGAATATGATCTATCCATTTAATGACGAAGAGAGCGGAGACAATTTTGAGCCGGCCATATACGAACCGATTAAGGAAAATAAGCTATTCAACGAAGAGGAAATCAAGCGGGCCAACGACCGGATCCAGGAGTTTATTCCCAACGCTCTTCTCGATGTGCAAAAATCGTTGCTCAAATTGAATTCACCCATGATTGTCAACAATATCGTCAATGACTCGGCAGTGGAATTTGTCAAGTTTTATGACAAGTTTGGTATCGTAACCAGGCAGTTTTTGGAGATCGAATTCACCTGGTCTGTTGGCGAGGTTGCGGTGTTATTGGGTGTTGATGAAGGGTACTAAGGCTACAAGGATGAGTGTGAAGAAGATTTATTCGTATATGGGTGATGATGGGGCTATTGGTCAATTTTGGCGGGCCCCCCACGGCCGTAACCCTCCTTGCCATAATAGTCCATACGGTAGTACCCCTGGTCCCAGTAGTCGTCCTTGCCCATCATGACCATGGCCTCATACGGGGTCAAAAGTGGTTTGTTGAAGGCGTACCCCCAATCGATGGAGAGCCGAGGACATGCCACTTGGACAAATGCATCGATATCGTCAAACATGGACAATTTTTGGGGGAAAATCTCACTCAAGATGATCTTGACTACCTGATAGCCTTTCTCGTGTAACGACCGTTCGAGTTTGTTCAAGGTGACCGGGTTGCCCTGTCTTCCCAACGCCCCAAGAATGAGCCCGATCTTGCGGGCCTTCTGTGCCTTGGCCACGGCGTCGTCACGCACCTTGACCAACTGGTCCTGGTCATAGTACTCTCGAGTGAATTTTCGCGAGTACGGGTCGTATCTGTATGCTGGAATTTCTGGGTTATGGATCATAGAGCTTTCCAAATGGAACCGGCCGTCCCCAATATAGACCGTGGCCTGGATCTGAGAACTGTCCAAACGCACTGAGGTGCACCCCAAGAGTTCTCCCTTTGATAATGGTCTGATTTGTGGGGCGATGAGGTAGATGGGCTTTTCAGGATCGGTTTCGAGCTTAGCCCGGATGCTATGGATGGTGGGATTGAACTGGATGGTGCCGAAGGTGGCAATATGCGCGCCACGCGGGAAGTTCAACTTGATGGTGTTGATCAAATGGGTCTCGTCGATGTTGATAGTAACAAATACATATAGCACTTTGATTTCCGTAACGTCAATAGGCACCAAACACAGATGGGCGTAGTGAATGATAAAGTCGCAGTCGAGCGAGCGGGCGGTGAAGTCGTCGATACAGCACGCTCCGTACGATACGTCTCCCATGATGACAATCTCCACCCCGCAGAACTGCTCCAAAATATCCGAGATCACCATTGAGTAGATCAAGAGGCCCTCGGGCATTTGGACCGCCACACGCTTGGCGCCATGTTTGCGGATGTTCCACACCGTCTTGTGGATCTCGAAGTTGTAGTTGGACGGCAATAACTTGATGGCCTGGTTGAGGTCGTCGTCGTGTAAGATGTCGGGGGGGATCTGGTTGATGATACGGCCGATCAGGCGCTTCTCCTTTTTGACCAACAGTTGGTCGTTTTCGGGGGTGCTTTCGGGGCCACCGGCAGGTGGTGCACCTTTTCCAGCGTTCTTGCCAATGAATCGACGCCTGGGAGTTCTGATTTTCTCTTCTACTGGCGACATGGCGTGTGGCGTGCAGTTTGCAGTAGAGCCTCATCGCAATTTAGGTCGGGGCTGTTAGATCACGTGATCGTGGGTCTCCTAGCATAAGCGATGCCCATCAGTGGCCCACCAGCACTACTCCCAATAGCGCCATGATTACGCCGTTCTTCACAGTAACACAGGATGACGAGTATATTTACATAGAGGTAAAGGTGTCGCATGTGCGGTTCTCCTCTGGGGCAGTGGAGATGGTGGTACAAGACGAATTATTCATCTTCAGCATGGCCCCTTACTACTTACGGCTCCGGTTTCCCCATCTGTGTGTGGATGACGAACGTTCCAATGCCCGGTTCGATGCTAGCAGTGAAAGTGTACACATTAAGATCGCCAAGGAGCAGAAAGGACAGTTTTTTCCCGATTTGGATTTAAGTTCCAAGTTGCTAGCCAGAAGACCGGCATTGGGTACAGATGATATACGAGAGGCTGGGTCGGTTCAAGAGACGAGTACAGCGGTCACACCCGAGTCCAAAGGCATGGTAGGTGCGCCACTTATCCAGGAACTAGACGTGGACCACCAATTGGGTCCCGTGGATCTGGGCAATGCCCCCGACACCATTAACGAAGGTGAAAATTTTAACTGGGAGATCTCCCAGCAGGAAGCGGCCGAGCCCGAGACTGTAACCAAGGCGAAGTATGGGTTTGATAACCAGTATGACGGGATTGTGGGACTTTCCATGTCGTCTGGGAACGATATCAACGAGCTCGGCGACCCCGAGAATACCCCTGCCACCGACCGGATCTTGGAAAGACTCATCAAGGAGAACATCAAGTTCGACCCCGAGTTCTACGCTGCAGACTACATCATGGAAAAATACCCCAGTCCCGACGACGACAAGTTTATTGGCCAGCTCATCGGGTGGAAGAGCCCGGTGACCAAAAAGTTCCTTAAATGGTATCGGGCCGAACAGGATAAGCCCCAGGACCGGCGGGCCCAGATCATGCCGGTGGAGTTCTCCCAGGATGAGCAGGAAAAGATGATGCAGTTGCCCCGCAAAACCTACTTAATTGACGACAATTACCGGCCCTATTTGTTGGTCTTGCTTGTTAACATGCTCTTTTCCTACCATTTCGACGCCAGAGAAACCGAAGGCGACCACAATATTGAGAGTGCATGGACTGTGGGTAAGTTGACCCCGCAAATTAGCTTTCTTGACCATCAGATAGCCGTTGCAGGACCGGAGAACGTGGATAATCGGCTCAGATCAGCCGTCATCTCTGCCATCAGACGGGCTTTGTCTTACCCGTTACACAGGAACTACAACCTCGTTATGAAGGTGTGGGACGATGTCTACTACAACTTGCGGGGAGGCAAACGGTACATCTTGAAGTCGCTCCTTGACTTGAAGGAATTGTTCCGGTTCCACGACGTGTACTACGTGTACGATAAAATCTGGCTCCAGGACTTGTGTACGTGGGTGATCAGCGACGGGGTTAGCGAGGCCACCCTCCGCCACTTGGCTCATGATTTGCGGAAGGAATACACCCAGGTCACCAAGAGCGATATTACCTTTGAAAAATTGGCAGAGGGCGACGACCACGAGATGACGGCCGTTAACTTAGATGACATTGAAGCCATGGCCGAGGAACTGTACCAGGCGTACCAGGCCGGCCAGTAAAGCAGTTAGGAGGTACGGTTGGGACAGGGTGTGGGGGTCACAAGGGCCCAGTCGATCAGACCCTGGCTACGTTTTGAGGCAATTTTTCCGGGCTCAGTGCCTGCGACGATCAGCATGATTTGCAGTCGCTGTGTTGGGAGCCACCACGGGCCTTGGGGCAAAAGGAAATTATTTTCGGGGTGCTTATTGTTCGGCTTGGTGCAATACACTAATAGGTGCTACAATAGTTCTGAAAACAGGCAACTGAGACTCTAAAAATTCCTGGTGCATGCAGCGAACATCTACGTCAGGATCGGCACTTGGTTGCAGAAGTTGGCCAGAGCTGCTGATTGTGATGAATAGGTTTCGAGAATGTTGCATCTCGGCACTGGTCGGTCCACACTAAGGGGTACAACTTGAAATTTGCAAACTCTCTGCGGTAGTGATACTTGAGAATAGCCCCACTTGACTTCATGGACAGACCTTGGATAAAGGCATAGAAAACTCGAACAATAGAACTATAGTATACTTTATCTGAAAAAATATCACAATAGTCTCAGTTCCGGGTTGGAGCACGTGTATATGTTCACTTCCGGTAGCGTATGTCAAATCCTAGTTGGTGCAGATTGCATAGATATGACCTGAGGCAGTGCCATCATGACTCCTGTGCCAGCATGTGCTAATAGGAGAAGAATTGAGTTTTTAAGTCCTTCGGTTGTAGTGACAATAGAGGCCAGGTATTACTACACGTGATCAGCAGCTTACAACTTGTAGCAGTTAAGATGCCGAGGATGAGCCTAATTTTTTTCAGATATCGAGCCTGGGGTTATCTATTGCATGATACAATTATACGGAGTAATCGTAAGATAAGAGCCTGATTTGAGCTAATGGGTGGTCCGGGATTATGTTCCACGAGCGGCGTTTATTGTTTGACGTATGCACGAGTTTCGCCAGACATGCGTTATTGTTGCAGCATGCGTGATTAGGGGGTAGAGGTTGAAAATCGGGAAGGCACAGGAACGTACAGGCTACATGAAGATCAAAGGCGCCTACAGTAATAATAATATTATGCCACCGGCATAATGCTCCTATTTAAGATGCAGATTCGACTGCACCAAATAATAGGCATTCAATAAAAGGTTTATCGAGCTTTTGTATTCCTATAATGTACTCAAAAATGCTGATAATGAATGAATGTCTTCGCCCCCCATGAGTGTCTGTATTGTGTCTCTAATGCGTGGCGACAGTGGTGGCCCAATTGGACGATAGGAGGACTGCTTTTTTCCCTCTGTATAGGAAGGGGGTAGCGACAATCACGATGACAACTCTCTCGCGTTTGGTATTTTTGTCTACTACAATAAGCGACGGTGCTCCACAGGTCGGCTCGTCGCTCACCCACAATTCTTTGCCCACAGTCGCCTACCCGAGACCTACCCACAATTTCTGAATAAACCTGTATTAGTCTATAACCCAAAGCACCATATAGCTTCCTAGATAAACACCATCAAGATCAAATGTCAAACTATCTCCATCACCTTGGATACGGTGAAAGAATATCATGAGGATACCGTCCCACATTCAGCTGCTGGCGTCGATGGCCCGCGGCCTCGGGGGGATTGGAATCGGGGTCCACGATATTGTCGGTGCGAGAGATTTCAGCACTGTTGATGTCGTCACCGGTGCTGTCCATGGTAACATTGGCCTCTTCTTCAATGGTATCGTGACGTTCTGGGACCGGCCCCTCCGAGGCCATTTCGGAGCCCGACTTGTGGCGCTTGTGGGTCGGTGGCTGGAGCTGAGGTTGTACCCGGAACGGGTTTCCCAGACCGATGTTGGGACCCTGGCCGGGGGCTTCAGGCTTCCAATGATGAAATTGAATGATATGCTGAAAAGAAGTCATTGACTCCTGCGATGGCGGTTGGTTCAGCCTGCTCTGCTTGTGCAATGGCTGCGCAGGAACTGGTTTGACTTGGATGGTCGAGGTACCGCTTTGGGAAGGGTTCAGAGATGGTGGGGTAGGCGATGGTCCGCTCCTTGTGATGTTACGGCTGGACGAAGATTCTACGGGCATCGAGTAGTGCCGCAGGTGTCGAGTTCGCCTAGTGTTGGAGGTGGGATTGCCCCGGTACGGGGTGGTAGGAAGGGCCAAGTTGGCCACAGCAGCGGCACCAATTTTGGCAGGCAGAAGCGGTCTTCTGGAGGACGAGGTCATTGGCGGGGTGGGATTGGAAGGTCCCCCGCCAAACTTGAACCCCATTGGAGGTCCGGCAGCATCGTAGTCGCGGCTGGACTTCCTAGAATGAGTTTTCGATTGTGGTCCTGGGGTATTGGTGGGCCCGATGGAGCCAGGACCAGTGGACGAACCAGTGCTAGTCTCTGGAGGAAGAGGGTATTGGAATCGCGGCACTGGAGCGGTCACCGGTACCTGTTGGGGCGGTACGAGGGGCGATGGCCCAGGGGCACCTGGTTGAGAGCCAAACTGCAGCACTGGGGCCCCCATGGCCGCTCCTTGGGCCGCTTGGTGTCCGTGAGCACCGTGAGCTCCCAGCCCTGGCTGGGTTCCTTGGACCGGCTGCAAAGGCACCTCACCCACACACATTAATGGAATCAAGTTCACGGGGATTTGGGCCCGCAAGGCATTTTGTAGTATGGCAAAGTTTTTATTTGCTATTTCGAGTCTGTAGAAGTCCTGCTTGGTCTTCTCTTGTTCTGAGCGTAGCTTGACTGTCTCGATGTATGCTTGTTCTGAGTAAGGGAAAGCCGTTACATCCGGTCCCAACATATTAAGAAGACCGGTGTGGGAGATATCAGGACCTGGCTGCGCCATTGGCGCCATGGGAGTATGCCCCTCTGACTTGGAAACGGACACTTGAGGGCCGTCTCTGGCAGTAGGGCCAGCAGAAGCCACCTCTTCACGAGAGGCACTGCCAGCCGGCTCCAGCAGCTGCCCTTCGGAGGGCTCTACCGGGTCCAGGAACTTGCCTATGAGCGAATTGACACTGATCCCACTGGTTACGCCCTTGTCCTTGGATGGATCTCGATTCATGGCTGCGACAACTCAACATGCAAAAAACCACACTGTACCCTCGTGGACGCTGGAGGGAGTGGGGAGGTTTGGTAAGGGTTCACGGGGCAGACTGGTTGCGTTGGTTGGTTGTGGGTATAGCATAACATCAAGTTGATAATGGGCCTGACACACCACCGCGCCAGTGGTGCGAGTCTACAGTGACAGCTGGCGGTGCGGAATCCTGGGGGTGGGGGCTTCTGGGAGATGGCAGAGGGATGAGCTCCGGGCGATCCCGTACGAGGCAGCAGCCTGGGTACGCTGAAGTTGCTGGGGAGCCGCTGAAGGCTCTCGCCCATCGCGAGGCTGCTGAGTCCAGCTCCCGCACCGTCGCTTACCGCGATGAAATTCGTTCTAGCGAGACCTCACAGTTGCTTGCATCTGGTCCCAACGGGTACAACCGCCACATCGGGAACTATCTTAGCTCGATTTGGACATCACGTGAACTTAATAGCCGGGCCGGGAACAGCCCCCTAACATCACTGACCCTCCACGCCCCTCCTCCCGACTCAGTTCAACCATCGTTTGGCATGTTACCCGGTGCACGGTGTTCGTCGTCAGTTCTGTCCTTAGTTATTCATCTCACTGCTTCTTGCTGAGTGTTGTTCGATGTGCAGCCCGCACATTCCATTGCAGCAAAAAAAATAATGGACTGTTGGGTCACCCACCACCACCAACCACAATTGGAATTACAACAAAGGCCAATTGGTAGGCGTAGCATGTTCTGGCTTCGGTGTTTAGCTCATTATTCTGGCTGTGGTACTTCTGATTCCTATTACCTCCCTAATCAATAACCGAACGTCTGCGTACTCCTCATCCAAATCTCTGTGGATCTTATGCTTCTGCTGCGTATTTGTGCATGGTACAGTAGCTTCCCTCCGTATCGATAATCATGGACTTACCATACCTCCCATATCTAAGTGTTACTATGGGAATGTTCTGATATTTAAGATGCGCCTGGTTTCCTGAAGGTAAATGATTTTCACGTCATCCTCTAGGCATGACCGCATGTGGTCTAATAAGGTTGGTATTTCGAGGGCCGACTTTACTACAATCAATTTACACCACTACTCAAACGTTGAAGTGTCTTTTTCTTAAAAATTCATATAATTTTTAATGCATAAAAAGTAAAATTGAATGTGGTCAATTGGTGCATAGCCACGGTGCATATTTAACTAATCTGGTAAGGTGAATCGATACACAATCAGCTGGGTCCCAAAACAGCCATAGTAAGCAGGTAGTCGAAAAATAGGACCTGAACCAGCTCGTGCTTCCTTCACAAGTAAATAGGGATACTGAGTATTGAGCGAACCTCAATCATTTATGAAAGGCAAGAATGGGAATCGGCAAAATGTACGCAATGCATTGCATGGAGCCTAGATCATGGCATGCCTACATCCAAAGAAAAGAAAAATACTGGTCAGAAGTTTGGGTTGTCTATACAATCAATGCAATTTCAGATGATTCCGCCCCCATGTGTGAACTTCTATAATGGCCCCTTTCGCAAGTGATAACCGTTTGATGGAATCACTTGACGGTTTGTTTCTTGTTTGCTGAGAAAATCGAAACCTTCGATCCGCATCAACTTGCTGCACCACTCGCATGCAGCTGCAAAATCGTTGCACCCTATGAATTTTTTCTGTTCTAGACACGGATATATGCCACAGATTCTATTCAAGTAGCCTACAACAATGTCCTTCTCCTTACGTAACTAATAGATGAAGCCACACTCTATAATCTCTACTACAATGATGTCACAAGAATTTACATTTCACTAAAAGCTATGAATTAGCCAATGCGGAACCCATCTTCCACAACCGGTGTGTCAAGCCAGACACATTTATAAAGCAAAAATATACCCAATCCTGATGTCATTGGACGCTGCATTCCAATCTCTTAATAAGCACCATGTTATAACTAGTAACCTAAAGACACAACCTAGGGGCCAATACTTCACCCCTTTATTGCTTTGCAGTTGTTCCCACGGAATAGTGAAAAAGAAATGAATCAAGTCAAAAGATCATTAATCTTCATACTCGGACGGCGTGCCACTGGCTCCTGGCCGGTAGTGGTATCGCCGCTTCTGTAATTTCTGGGGTCCGAGAGCCCTGCTGCAAGGAGAATATTATTGATGCCTTCCTTCGGGGAGGGATCTCCTGGTACTAATGTATATGCCAGAGAAACTGAGGTGCCTGGCTTGCTTAGCGATTGGAGACACTTCGATGCCGATACCACATCCATCATATCCGAGTCGATCGGAGGCGCGGTCCCTGCCGAAGAAGCCGAGGAAACGCTGGAGAATGTACTATTGTGGCCCGAGTAGGTAGTGATTGGAGTGATTGGCTCTCCTTTGAAATTGTGTGTAGTTGGAGGTGTTGCAGTAACACCAGACGTAGGCGAATCGATGAATGCATATGTAGGCTGTGGTAATGGAAGGATCTTTCCAGGAGCTGTCGCAATATTCAAGTTTCTGGTTTCAAAAACCGAGGTACTGGTGCGGCGACGCTTTTCAGCCATGAACCCTTGGTTAGGGGACGCTTGCACCAGGCTAGGGCCATCCATTGATCTCTTAGTAACCTCCTGGAGTTCCGAGGGAACATAGTACTCCAATTGCGAGCCCTCGGAAGGTACATCATCCAACTTAAGCTCACCGAACCCCCTGTCCAGGGGCTTCAAACAGTAATCAGGGAAATCCTCGCCAAAAATCGGAACTAGCTCGTAACGAATGTAGTAGCAGAACCGTCTGGCCAACACCCTGCAGAGATTGTAGGGCAACCAAGTACCTTGGATCTTGAGGAACCCGCCTCTGATCCGCTTGATATATGGCTGATACTGCTTGGGAGTCAGCTCAAGAAGCTTGACGATATCGGCCTTTAGCGACGAGCTCGAGGGCATGGCCACCGAGTCGTTCATGGATGCTGTCAATGACGCTTTCCAGATGCCGGTCAAGTGGACAAACCCCGTCTCGTAGTCCCAAATGATCCAATGGCCATTAATAGAGTACTCGTATACCGTTAAGTAGTTGCGCACGGGATCAATGGCGGACGTCAGATACTTTTTAACTTCGATCTGGGGATATAATGTGTTCTTGAGTTCCTGGGCCTTGCTGTGGGGGACGTGGGGCGAATGGAGAATCTGGTGGATGGGGTAGTTGATGGTGGTGTTTGCCGCCACCGCCGCGTTCTTGGCCCGTCTGGATCTGCCAGTGGTGGAATTGGTAGAGGGCGACATGGCCAGATCGTGGGGCCTCCGCTGGTTGTGTTGGGGGCCTTGGTTCTGGTAGGGCATGGCGGTGGATGTGGTGTCGATGGGTGCGGGAGGTAGAAGCGGCTGCTGAACGTTGACATTATACATGGGCAGGGGGATCATATAGCCTTGAGGAGAACGTGGGTTGGCTGGGGTCAAGAACGGTCTCATATCCGGCAGTCCCGCTGTCACCAGCAGCGCCAGTGGCGCCAGCATCTGACGGCGATGGTGGTACCCCTTAGGGTAGTAGGATCCCACCACATACTCCGGCTGCTGCTGAGGAGCAAACGAGTAAAAGGGAATCATGGCAATTGCAAACAATCGGACAAGTGGAGTAAAGTTCTGGATCCTCGGGGCGGCCCGTTGTGTATTTAAATAAAGAAGTGGAAATCAATACCCGAGGTAATTGCTGTTGCTGAATCACCACAGCTAATTAAGGTTGCCTGTAGTACCAAGAACAAACCGTCCAAAAAGAAACGCACACAGTCGGTTCTAAGTAAACGAGCAAGTACAAATATCAAATGTCACTAGAGCAGGATTTCTCCGATATAAATATGCAATGACTGTCGACAGGTATTGTTTGATGAAACGGCCGAATCTGCAGGTTGCAGTCGTGGCAGCATTCTCAAGGGGAGGCGGCTAGAGCGGGCCCTCTGGAGTTCTTTTTTTTTTCCATCTGTATAGACTTATTTTTTTGATTACGCATTGAAAAGAAGGAGCTAACCACGAGTAGGTCGTGGCCCTCGTCGGAAAAATATCCTTGAACTAGAACGACTAATTGGGGGATCCGGATCTTCCTTCCTGCCTTGGAATAGAATTCGACCGATTACGCCGTTCTACAGACAATTCATCTGTTGGGGTATAATCAAGAACAATCACCTGCATGTTTGCTGCACCTTAAAGAAAATAAATTGGAGAAATAATATATAAATAGACAATGCGCCTTCGTAGTATGCGCCAATTGGATAAACATGGGTTGGCGTAAGCGTCCCCGCGACCGCGAATGACACTGGATAGATCCCCTGGCTCTAGTCAGCCTTATCCCCCTCGATCTGTACCCAACCCTACATCCACCTGCAACACCCTTACTGGTGCTGGATTCGGCGGAATATCAACCAAAGCTGTATCTGCACCTCCGCAGCACTGTTGAGCCGTGCTGTGTGGCTGATGTAACCTGCTTTTCGCTTCTGGTGCCGTGCTGTAGGCATCTTTCTCCGTAATCCGCCGCATCTAGAGCGCTGAGCCCCCGTTGGATCCATAGATTATCAAAGTCACGAAGTTGCTCTGGGGCTGTGGATTTCCGAGCCGTATCACCCAATTGTGGTAACTTTGACATAACCCGCATCCACTGGTTGATTCATCTTGATCGCTTCCTTAGTGGAGACCCCTACGATGCATTCTACGGGAGCTCATGCCTCGACATGCTTCTGTTCGGTCGAGATCTGCGCCCTTAAATGCATCCTCGCTGCCTGTGCCTGTCAACTGCTGTTCCTCGATGCATGGAGATGCCACTAACCATCCACCCTCAAAGGCACGTAAAGGAGGGGATCAAGGATTCCCGATATGCTCATACATTAGAAAGGTACGTTAAGGAAGTGCAAAATCACCAACGATCTGTCACATACTACTTTGAAACCATATTGTAGGGACGGCCCCATCGTATTTCCAAATTTAGTTTTTTTTGCCCCGTCGTATCTCGACATGCAAGGAAGATGTCCAGGTCACCAGTATTGTAAGCTACGAAGTCTAGAGCGCATGCAGGCCCCTGTACGCACTACGATCTGCATGTTGCCGGCGCGGGCTCCAGCACCAGAAAGCAAGTTTTGAGGGGAGTACGAAAAGGTAGATGGTATTCTCATAAGTGTGCCACCCCTATAGCTGGGGATGCTGAAATTCAATTGGTGGGTAGATAGCGACGATCTTAATGTGGTAGTCTATTTTTATAGATGGAAATATGGATATATACCAATCCGTCCTTATTGGGACATGAAATTACCTGCGTTTGTGATCAGCGAGGCTAAAGAAGTGCATTAAAAATTGCGCTAAAAAAAAACAAATGCGACCTACCTCCATATGGGGCAAGGATTCCGGCTTCCCCCCCTCTCCATCCTTCGTAATATCTGACTTCCCAGAACCATGGCCATGGCATGGGGTCTAAGACCATCCAATGCTTGACCCTTTTAACTGGTAATTAGCTCAGCTAACTACCCAAATCTTATCAATCTCGGCAGCATGAGCTTAAAATTGTATTTTCAAGAATCTTCATGCGTAAACTACCTTATCGTGCACGGCGCATGCAATGCAGCTGAACAGTACACGGATCCGAAGTGACACTCGTGGATAAGCTTCCGATCCCTAACCAAGCGGTGCCTTATGTTCGGTTTTTCCGTGCCAAACCTAAAGTTGCTGTGTTATTGCGGTTCCCACTTTGTCTAGGTCCTCAGGGTTTGCAACCCGAGGATCGCTTCATCTCCAAGGTGCAGTAAGACATCAGAAGTAATTACGTATGTTGGCAGGTATCTGCGGAAGCCAAGCCTAACAAAATAATGCAATGGGGCCCTGTTCCATATTGCTTCGAACGCAGCATTAAATACTCCACCAAGTTCGAGCGCTGTATACACAGATCGAGGACCTTACATCGCTGTCACGGTGATGTGCTTACGTAAGGCAGGATTGAGCTTTTGAATAATTTGCGAGTCTCGAGCACGAATCTCATTGAATCACTTGCTGGCCATGTTTCCCAGACAGTTCCCGAACGTTCGCAGTGGGCTAGGCCCCCGTGTGACTAAGTTTTGTCGGGGCACCAGTCTCTATAGCACACATAGTCCTACTCCGAAACCCGCAGAACCACCAATGCTGCCACATGTATGTGCATTTGACTACGAAATTTTACATCTACAAAATAATATCTTGTGTATCCCGCAATTTCATTGATACTAACAATCCAGTCGGTGTTTTACAGACAATTTAGCAAACCGTTCATGAAAATAAGTTTCATTTCCATTGGTACTTATTACTTGCTCTACGGGTTGTGGGAAGTGTTGGAAAGAAACGAGCAAAATTCAGATCTTCCCAACGACGACGCTAGCCCCAAGCAATAGGATCCGATGGAAGCATCATGCAATGCCCATTCTATGGTTATATGCGGGTCCGCCGTTGGGTTTTGCTGCACAGTGTATAACCGAAACGTGGTGAAGTATTTTAGTTGTTGCTGAAACAAAACGGGGGACCAAACGTTTCGCAACAAACGACTATTGCAAATCCTTATTAGGCTAATTAATCCGTGTATCCTTGGCATAATTGCACCCCTATACTTTGATGAACCGATACTGGCGGTGTGCGGTTGTGGTCGAGACTTTTCGCCTGAGCCTTGCGGCTGTGTTGTGAGTATATCTGCAGAGAAGAGTAACTGATGGAGGTCGAGGTGCATTTAGCCATTCAGCATATCAAGGACTTGTGAGTAAATCCGTCCAAAACCAGACCCGTGACATCGGTCCTCGAGCACATTATGGGTTTAGGAAAACCATCGAGTTGTCAACGGTCATGCTTTGGGGGGTTTGTTGGGTCCAATCTTTAATGGCGCACGTTTCCTTTAATTAGAGTTTTTAGCTATGAAATAATTGCCAGGAAGGGAACACGGGATGGAATGTAGGTGGTAGTGGGAGGAGGAGCCCACCAATCATCTAACGCATTTGTGACATAAAGAAAGGTCCCTTCTTTTCTTTTTTGCACCCATTATTATGGTCCCAATTTGGACATGCCACCAGAGCTGTCTTGAAAAATACATCTATGAAGCAAACATAATCTATAGTTTAATTCTCACACACACATTTGATCCAGGCATACGTTTTAGATGAAATTTTTCAGTTTTGCCGGAGCTGCATTTTCTGCAACGGTAGATTGTTCCAGAGGATCTCTGCACAGCCATTGAAGCGTCCATCCTTTTACACAGTTGCGAAAAGCCCAGTCGTTCCTATTGACTACTATAGCTCCAGTATATACTCTAATTAAGCCAAGTCATTCTATGACTATTATGCTGTGGGGTGGCTGAAAATTCTACTTAGTTGTTAACAGAATTTCTCACCTTGTCAGCAACCGCATCCAAGAACTCAGTGGTGGTCACATACGAAGCTCTGTCGGTTCTTCCGGTAGCAAGGGCCAAGTCCTTGGTCATGATTCCATCCTCTTGAACAGTGTTGATAGTTGCTGCTTCGAGAAGATTGGCAAAGTCAACCACATCGGGGGTCTGGTCGAGTCTTCCTCTTTGGGCAAGGCCCCTGGACCAAGCGAAAATCGAGGCAATGGAGTTGGTGGAGGTCTCCTTACCCTGTTGGTGTTGTCTGAAATGTCTGGTGACCGTACCGTGGGCGGCCTCTGACTCGTATGCCTTACCATCGGGGGTCATTAATGCTGAGGTCATCAATCCTAAAGACCCAAACCCTTGGGCAACAATGTCGGATTGCACGTCACCGTCGTAGTTCTTCAAGGCCATGACAAATCCTCCCTTGGATTTGATCATCTGTGCCACCATGTCGTCGATCAATCTGTGTTCGTACCAGATGCCAGCAGCTTCAAACTGCTGGGCGTAATCTGCCTCGAAGATTTCCTGGAAAATGTCCTTGAAACGTCCATCGTACTTCTTCAAAATGGTGTTCTTGGTGGACAAGTACAAGGGCAACTTGGAAGCCAAAGCCGTCTTAAACGACGAGTGGGCGAAACCGCGGATCGACTCGTCCGTGTTGTACATGGCCAAGCCGACACCAGCTCCCTTGTAATCGTAAACAGTTCTGGTCTCGGGCTTGCCACCATTGGCTGGGGTGAAGGTTAACTCCAACTTTCCTGGCTCGGAAATCACCAAGTCGGTGGCCTTGTATTGGTCACCGTGAGCATGTCTACCAATGATAATTGGCTTTTCCCATCCTGGCACCAATCTGGGAATACGAGGAATGATAATGGACTCCCGGAACACAGTACCACCCAAAATGTTACGGATGGTTCCGTTGGGAGAGAGCCACATCTTTTTCAACCCAAATTCGGCCACCCGTTGTTCGTCAGGAGTAATGGTAGCACACTTAACTCCGACTCCGTACTCCTTGATAGCATTGGCAGCATCCACGGTGATCTTGTCGTCAGTCTTGTCACGGGCAAGGATCCCAAGGTCGTAGTACTTCAAGTCCACATCCACGTAAGGATTGATCAACTTGTCCTTAATGATTTGCCAGATAATCCGGGTCATTTCATCACCGTCCAACTCCACCACGGGGTTCTTTACTTTGATTTTCTCCAATGAGGGGATGCTGGTGGAGAAGGCACGGGCGCTGGCAACATTGTGTCTGGAGGCAATGCCTCTAGCAGTGTTTCTTGAAGCTGCTCTAATCATGGTTGGTGTCGGAAGAAATCTGCTCAATCTGCTTTCGAAGGAATATACGGATTTGCAGGCGCGCCGATAACGGGGCCGCTTGCGGTTGAGTCACCATTTGTCACGTGCCTGGGCTTTATCTAGTCGCCGACTTGCCTTCCCCTACGGCCCGTGAAATGTCCCATTATCGGTGAACTGTTGGCTCATCAACTCTTGCGGTTATTTCAGTCGGCTACTATGCATTTAAGTGAAAAGGATATTTCCAATTTTCTCCTGAAATTTACAATATTATTTCATTTTTTCAAAAAATTATCAATGTGGTGATTAATTCTAAGAAGCAACTCAGTTGGATAAAAACTACATTCGATATTGGCAAGCGCAAAATAACTCTAAATTGACAATAAAGACGTCAATACAGGGACTACTGTGGAAATATCTGTTCCTAAACAGACATGGCTTTATCGGCATGATCACTACATGCAGGAAATAATATGGGACCAGTGAAAAAAACGTCTAATTTAGCCCATTTTTAGCCCAGAAAATATTCATCAGCTCAGAGAAAGCTATTGGTGTTGCTCACACAGGTTGCTTTGTCTTGTGGAATCGTCAAATACCCATCATGTTTCTCCAGCATGTCTGCCCATTCTCACTTCCCCATCCTGCACATAGCCGCACAACAGGAAAAGTTTTATTTAGTTTTACTGTGAGCATAACAGAACTTCATCGATTGACCACGGTAAGCCACGGTACCCACAATCTCAGACTTGTACCGTTCCCTTTAACTGAGCAGTAGTACATTCGCCACAAGTGTGCGGACCACTGTCTCTGTTTTCTTTGTAATCTTTCACCCAGCACCTCTTAAATCCAGGAACTCCCGTCTCCACCGTGTCTCTGACCACCATTTAAACGAATGGTGGACAATAGACGTTGAGCATTTTAAATAGTCGACACAGGAGTATGTTCATATAAGGAAGAAGCTACCAGATTCACAAGCATGGGTAGCGAGTTCAGTCCAGAATTTTTCCAGAAGCAGTTGGCTTCGCTAACCATCAACTCCAGGGCTATCATCACCGAATTGACCAATATCGCAGAGAGTCATGTTGACAAGTCCACCGAGATCGTGGAGTTGATCGAGACCCGTATCAAGAAGGGTCTCCCTCAGTACAAACTTTACGCCATGTACTTGTTGGATTCCATATGTAAGAACGTGGGAAATCCTTATAACGTCATCTTCGGCAAGAATTTATTCAAGACATTCACCGAAACTTATTCCATTGTCACCGATACACCCACCAGACAGCATCTTATAAATTTATTCAAGACTTGGATCAACGGGAAAACAAATACGGGCGCAGAACTCTTTCCTCAGCCGATACTTAATCGTATAGAGAAGTTTATTATCCAAGCCACTTCAATTAATGGTGGTACACCTCCCCCTTCAGTGGGAGGTCCCAGTTCAGTGTTTAGACTAGCTCCAGATTGGCTCATGAAAGAAGGAAAAAGTTTACTTCTTTTCATTATTCGGTTAAATCAAGTCGATGAATGGTTAGTTACCAACAAAGAGGTAATAAACCAAGATGACCAGAAAAGCATCAACGAAAGCGAAAACCGCAGAAATACTTTGGTTTCCATGGTAAACGAAACCCTCGATGGAATTATGTTTGACATGAGAGGAAGCGATGCCGATTCCACTCCCACCATGCAGTTCGAAGCCAATGGGAAAAAGTACTATAGTAACTATCAAACCATTCGAAAGGAGCTAGAGGAGCAAAATGTCAAACAAGAAGCCAGGGTGAAAAAAGTACACGAACATTTGCATTCAATCAAGCAGAAGCAACAAGAGAAACTATTGCTTAGGGCCAACAGGTCCAAAATCAAAGAATTCATAGAAGCAAACAAGGTGTTGCTTAATGCCAAACCCAACGTGGCATATTTTGCCCATCTTACCTCGGATATTACCAGTGACTCTGACTTGTATAAATTCATTAACGCATGGGGCAAAACTCCAGTGATCAAGGAAGACCCTCCCAAAGTAGAAGAAGAAAAGAAAGAAGAACCTAAGGATGGTTCTCTTAGCCTGGCATTGGGAATAGGCTTTGGCTCGTTTAATTTTGGCGACTCAATATTGAGCACAGCCATTCCAGAAAAGAAAGAGCAAATAATAGAACAATCAGACGACCAAGAAGACAAGAATGAAAATAATGTGGTGGGTGAAGGATCATTCATAGAACCCAAAAAGGATCAGGCTGGTGTGGAGGCTACTGAGAACAACAACGAACAAATTATAGAAGAGCCAGAGAACAAAGAGCCAGCAGAAATTAATTCTGGCACAACTGATATTGGTTCAGGACCTACTGAAGAAGAGCAAGATGATTTGCCGTACAATGAGGTTCAAAGCACAGTTGACTCCGGCGGAGAAGATGAAGATCCGTATGACCCGCCATCACCACCGGCATATTCACCGCCACCTGAAGTGGCATTGCATACCCCTTCAGTCATGGATGAAGATGAAGACGAAGACTACGTGCCTACTTTGGACGGAGAAGAAATTGTTTCTGACCCCGTACTGCCACTACTTCAAACCAACAGCTATACCCCCACAGGAACGGGTATAATCTCGCCTAAGCGGGTTGTTGGATACGTGATAGAGCCCCGGAGGCCGTCTATTCTCAAGCGTAGGGCCGCTGAAGGACCCAAGGTAGTGAAAAGAGTTAGGTTTGATGTATAGAACGTTTGCAAATATATTTTGTCATAGAATGTCAACTTGGTGTCACTATAGGCATCGTCAACGTAGAAATTGAGTTAAGTATAGCCAACTGGCCTCCCCAGAACTGTTAGTATTCGCATATACGATCGATTAAATCAGCGTATAGTTTCCACCAAGTCAAGGCTGTGTAAAAGGGAGATGGACTGAAGTATACGGAAGACACCTGGTGCTACATCCGGAAATCAATTCGATAGTGAGTTCATGCTTTCTTGCCAGAAACTGTAACTAACAAATTTCACCCTCAGTTAGATCGAACCCCGTATGAAATATACTGGCTTCCAAGCGGACAGGGAGGCTCAACTTCCCGGCTCACGTCGAGCGCAAGTTAGTATCTACAAGATTCTAATTCAACGTATATTCAATTAAATCAAAACACCCCATGCAATCATGGAATATATTGTATGCGATAGAACTGGTTTACATATCAAAAGAACCAGCCTTCTTCATGTGCCAATAAGCAGTTAAGAATGGGAAGGCGAAGAAGAAGCCAAAAGTACCCCAGAAGTACACGCCGAAAGGAATGTACTTTCTGTTCTTCACTGGGAATGGCAAGTTGGAGTAAGGACCGGACTTTGGAGTACCGTAAACCGCATTGGAGACAACAGCAGAAGAGCGGAAGGTTCTGGTAAGTCTGGCGACACCGAGAGTGTTAGTGTTGAATCTTGGCAACATGGCGAATGGATATAGACAAGTTGATACACTGAATAGTTCTGTGGTGAGATGATTGTATGGCACCAGAAAAAGTTGCGGTGCGGACACGCCCCCCAACTGCCACCATATTAAACGCTTGCAGTTGGGTACGCTGCGAAAGCGCAGGTTGTGATTGGCGGAAAAAATGAGCTGATCGAAGCCCGCTCTGCACTTAAAACTACTGGCATTATCAGAAATACACCACACCGAATAATCTATTCAGTACATTCATTTCCAAAATGGCCATCGCTCCAATCACAGGTACTTTAAAGAGAAAGATCATCACCGACATTTCCATTGGTTTCGGTACCGGTTTCGTATTGGCCACTGCCTACTGGCAACTTGAGCACATCCCATTGGTGACCAAGAGAGAAGCCTACTACGCCCAGTTGAAGGCTCAGAAGGAAGCCGAAGACCAATGAGTACGATGCAGACCATGCAGACGATGCCAGGTGCAGTTCAGACGGCTACAGTTACGTGGAATAACGACAACATGTGTGTTCCAAAGCATTTAGTGTTTAATACTATGAATTATTGACGATTGTAGTGGGATTCAAACAACGAAGAAGCGGGATAGACAAACATCAATTGGAACATTAGTACAAGCAACAAATACGGTTTCAGAACACTTCAATGGCTGAATTTACAGAGTCTCGCCAACGTTGAAGATGGCAATATGAATAAAATATTTGGGAAAAATCCATGCATTAATTTTTGACTGTGGACATCCCCACCACCCAATAGAACCCATCAACTTGTGTTGAAAAATTCCAAAAATGTGTTTTTATTAACGATTCCAGATGTTAGAACCACCAACTTCTTGCCCTTGTTGTAGTAATCCAATTTCTCTTGCAAATACTTGAAGCACGATATTTCCGAACGGGTTATGCCTCCAAGTATAACAACAATTAGGTACTCGTTGGTATTCGGAGTAGAAACGACGGGATTACCCTTACGGTCCCTCACGTCGCTCTTATCGTCGATATTTCGATCCACTGTAGCACCTTCGAACATGTCCAATTGTAAATTTTCCCAGTTTGGTCTCTTTTTTAAGTTGTTTGTTGGCTTGTATTTCAAAAAGTCTCTGAAATAAAGTCCCTCCACCAACCGATAAAGAACTGGAACAGTACCTGAAGGCAAGGTAAATGATGGGTTATCGTAAGAATTGAACAACGATACTTCATCTTCGTCTTCTTCCTTTTTAGGTTCAAACATCCCGTCATCAACAGGATGTAAGTTCCAATATTTATCAATCAAAGCATAATTGCTCACATAAACATCCTGTCCAGCAGTGATTCCAACCGTGTTTGGTTTTTCAATTTCTTCAGGAGCTGAAGTTATACCAAGCGTACTGAAAAAATCGTTGGATGCACCATGAACAACTTTGATCAAATTATATTTCACCAATTTTTCAAGAACCAAGGCAGTTTCCAAACCAAACAAGTCCATAGACTCCAGTAGTATCCATTCGTAATCCCGTTCCTTAATCCCGTTATTAACAATTGACACTAATATCAAGGATATAAATATAATCGATTGCCCGTAATTGGAATCAATAAACTTTTTCAAGGAAGAGAGGTGTGATTTGTAGTCACCATCAAATAAATCATTTTGAAATTGAAGGAATTCTTCATATTCTGTATTAATCTTCGATAAAATTGATTCACTGATGGATGTGTGCTTTTTAATGAGATCTTGTTTGACAGATAAACTGCCTAAACTGGAGACGACTTTTTTGATGTCGCTAATATCATCGGACTTTTTATCCTTCATTTGATATTGTTTTTGGACATATTTGGCTAGCTTGCTCAATTTAATTCCACTAGTGGAAAAGTTGAGGTGTTTTAGGGTATTATTATACAATAAATCATTCTTCAAGCTTTTAGATACTTGTTCATCTTCATTGTTATCCGGAAAATTGACGATTTGGGCAAACTCTATTCCAAATAAATCATTAATTAACCCATGGTAATTTAACTGGTTGAATAAGACCGATTGGTAATCTAAATTCCTTTCTAGAACCACCACGTCGGTGTTACTGATAAACTTGGTTGTGTAAAATTCGAGCTCTAATGGGTTCAAATTAGATGCGAGGTAGTCTGGGATCTTTTGATCGTTTAAGGTGTCGACAAACAACTTGGCATGGTCACCCTTTGCATATATATTCTTTATTTTGTACTTGAAACTGGAGTCCGACTGAAACAACAATTGTATCATGGATGTAGATAGCTGGCTGATATGTTTTAAAGGCTCATCAAAGTATGAGTCGATATTTGCATTCAAATGCAAGTCACTATAGTACACATGTTCATCTTCTATAGGAAAAGTCTTCCAATTGAATGCTTTAAGTTGTGAGTTGAGGCTAATTTGCGGTTGTGATAGATACAACACCGATTGAAAATCCAAATTTCCTTGAAGAAGGTCATTGATCTGGTACAAAAATGACTTGGATAGGTTGTCCACGATTAGATAAAGTTTGACAGACTTGCCTACCGAGCCTGCCAAGCGCTTAATATGAGTCAAGTTATCATGAGATTCACGAAAGAGCACAATCAACCCTTTGAAAGATTCAAGAACCGAACTCTCCTGAGTATCTTCAAGCCATACGAGGTTCTTGAATTTGTCCAACTCTTTGAGTTTCAGAAATGTGGTGATGTGGTTAATCAATGGTGAAAGGTTACGGTCAAGCACAAGGAGGTTATTGGAAGTGAATATGCGAGCAAGAATTGCTTTGAGATTATCCAAGGTACGGTGATTAAAGTCCGACATAGCTTCGATCCTCATACAGTGCCTTCAAATGGGAGCTTCAGCAGCGGTATAGGGCTAACGGTGGGACCGAGAACTGGTTGGTTGGAGTTTATATGTGAGATTTAACGTCTTTGATATCGCGGTGTTAAGTACAGGTCTGAGTATCAATGCAAAATTGCAACCTTCAATGACAGGTTGGTTGGAACAACACAAGGTCGATAGGAGTAGACTTACAGATTACATCAGATGCTAGCCGAAATATTCAGCCTCCCGAAACGATGAATCTAAGGGAGATTAACCTTTGGGACCTCATACCGAGTGCCAAAGTGCAATTCTCATTAATTTCAATGTTGCAAAAAGTCATCAAACTAACCGTGGGCCGCTTATTCAGGCGTAACATTTACGATTTACGTCATGTTGTTCTAGTAAGGGTCCAGAACATGGATCAAATATGTATATTAAAGTCCTACTACAAAGTATAGGGTTGTCACGAATGCCCTGTGACGACCAAAAATCACAACTTGGCGCCTTCTTCAAGACCATTCAAGTAAATCAAGCCTTCTTGGATCACAGTGGCCACATGCACGCCCTTATCGTCATACATTTCCGCCTCCAACACCACTCTCTTGTTGACCAAGCGCAAAACTTTGTATGAGAATCCCATCCATTTTGTGGGGTCAAAATCATCATCATGGAAATAAATAATGTGGTCCAAAGATACAGAAAAGTAATGGATTGGATCGAGATGGTCTAAGTCTAATCTCAAGTTTCTAGCAACACGGGTGAGGAACAACGAATCTGACGCCACGATCAACCCGGCGTATTTGTATACACCAGAAACGTTGGTCAATGGTTCTTGTGTTTCATCTTCGTCATTTCCCCACTTGATGAACCATGCCAACCGACGCTCGGTCACTTCCTGTGACTCCTCTTCTTGGCTCTTACTAAGATCAGAGAATTCTGGAACCATTTTGTGGTACAAATGAATGTGGCGGCCCCTGGTATCAGTCGGGATATCTTCGATCTTGTGCTTAGCCAACCACTGATGGTAGGGAGTCTGGAACTGGAATGGACGGGGCATTTCGTCATCGTCATCTTCATCTTCATCCTTTGTCCGGTTTTTCCATTCTTCATATTCCTTCTCAGCTTCACGGTGAGAGTTCTTACGGGTTAAGGAAACATTCCCGTAAAATTTCAAAATTCCTTTTTGAAATCCTCGGACATGACGATTGGCAAAGTTCTTACCTTGAGAGGTTTGTTCCACTTTCCATTCAATTGGATCTTCGTCGTTGACAGCTGCAATGAAATACGATTGGAACGAGTGAGGCACAAATCCTTCGGGAACACTAGCAGCTGCTGCCACTAATGCTTGCCCAGCGATGTATCCACCATAGGCACCTCTAGCTTGGGGATGTGCCTTGATAACAGGATGCTTGCCCACGTACTCGCCTTGGTTGACTTCTTTAACTCCCAAGAAATCTTGAACGTCCAACGGTGCCATGTGAAGAAGGTATGAAAATTAACTTGATTGAAGATGGGTCGGGGATAAACGCAGAAATGTACAATTGCACGAGAAGATGATAACGGCAGAACGGTTTAAAAAAAGCAATGGATCAACCTGCTTCGAATTTCAATCGTGCAATTTAGTCGGTCGGGATACGGCAGTATCTTTATATCCCAGTAATTCCGCATTAAGTATTAGGGAGCTATTGTGGAGAACACGGCACCAGGTCTCAGTCTGCGAGTGTCTCGGCAAGACAATGGATCTGGGCTCGAGCAGCTCGGCGGGGGCAAAAGCGAAATTCGGGTTAGTTGTTGAAAGTTTACCGAGGTTTACCAACTATATAGGAAATGGGGCACGATTTGGCCGGTTCACATTGGCCGATTTACCCTGTGGTGCTTGACCGCATGCTTATTATGTCGGGCATCCAGGAACCTTTCGGTGGGGGCCCTCTGCGCCTGAATGTATGCAGTACATGAATATTGACAGTTCGGTGCATGTGGAAAATTCGAGGGCGAAAGGATGCATATAGTACGGTGAGAGATGATACTAAGGATGAACATTGATATACCTCAAGCGGGCTGCGCGATGGGATTAGCATCCGCATCCGGATTGTCCGACTTTTTTTTACCGAGCCCAAATTGCGTTTCTGCAAAGGGGTAATTATTTTTCCGATCTAGTTGAAAATTGTGACATCAAGGAAAGTTGACACGGACTGGGGCACCCCTATACATACAGAGAAAGAATTAACGAATGGCCAGCTGGTAGTAAAGGCTACAGAGCAGATCATTGCAACCATCGGCTTTTCGTGTAATTCATCACATGGCTGGGTAATCTACCGTGCAATTGCACCCTGCCATAGCTTGGCAGCAATGATCTAAGTATGCAAGGCACGAACTGTTGAATAATCGCGAGGGGTGGTGTCGAGATTTAAAGTACGAAACAGGGCGGGATCAAAGATTGTAAAATTTAGGATTAAGAAATTGGGCTTTCACCAGGGTATCAAGTAAACTGTTAATTGAGAGCACCACGGAATTTCTGAGGGAATTATTCAGCTTGCTCCATTGATTGCTACATACGGATGCAAGGGAAGACAAATTGTGTCTACTACGAGGAAGTTCAAAAATTTAAATGCTATCGTGGCAACATGCCCGTTTATGTACTGTATCCAATCCGTTATGCATTTCAATTCCCTCAATTACGGCTAGGTTAGCGTGTTATGCATCGAAGAATACAGGCGACTTTTGGCATCCTTATGTTATTATCCATGGAATTCACGGAATTCATGTTGATTAATTATATGTGTCTATAACTTGTATCTTCCTCTCTTGTTGGGGTCAATTGACAAACGCTGGGCTTTCTCTGTTATTTCATCAGTAAGGTAAATCAACCCTTCTTGAATAACCAGGGCAATCATTCTTCCATCTAAAGTAAATGCCGTGCACTGACACAACACCCTATCATTAGCAAATCTGGAGAATTTGTAATCCATAAAGAGCCATTCCGTTGTGTCATAGTCTTGATCATGAAAATAGATGCTATGGTCCAACGAGACTCTGAAGAAAAGCAAGTTCTTCACGGCACTAAGATCTTTAGGACCACTGGGGATTCTGAGTCCAAAGGCACCAGCCACAGTCCCCAAATAAGCAGAATCAGAGGCAAATGCAAAATGAAGGAACCTAGCCTTTAGTGGATTCTTGGCAGCTCTCCAGTCGTCATTGACCTTGAAGAAGAAACCAAATTCCTGATTTCCGGCTCTGGACAAGTCGACCCTGCGGTCCTTCTTCGAGTAATCTGGAGGCATTATATGGTGCAATAGCCCGTGAATATGTTCGTAGTATGGGAAGTCATCCAACCTCTTCCGGTACTTGTAGAACAAGAAATTTGGCTTGGTTTGGAATTCAATTGGAATGGGTTTGGCCACTCCCCCATGCTGTTTAGCAAGGGCCGCCTGCTCTTTAGCGGCTTGCACCCGGTCCTTGACGCTATTGTTTCTGGTGAAGGATATCTGCTGCAGGTACACCAACCTTCCGCCATGGCCCTGGTATCCCTGGACCAATCTGTTGGCGTAGTTTTTGGTATCACTGATATGTTGAACTTCCCATACTATCTTGGTTTTGTCCAGACCGGCTTTGACAAAGTACAGGTGAAGAGAATGAGGTGCCAACTCTGGGTCGTCTATGGTTTCCCAGGCGGCATTTAGGGCTTGGGTGATGAGTTCACCACCGTAGGTACCTCTGGCACCTTTGGCATAGGGCCGAAGGGGATTGTTTCCTTCCAATATGGACTTGCCTCCTTCGAACAGGAGCTTGGTTACGGCGAACCTTGTTTCCATTGCGGAGCCCTCTTCTTCGGAAACGTTCTGTACGGACATTGTGATTGGATTAATTACTGCGCTGAACCTGAAATATGGGGAACCGGCATTTAAATAAATGTGTAAGTGATGATGCTAAAGTGCGACATGCCGAGGTATTCCACTTGCACGTGGATTTGTCCATCCAACGGATGAAAGCGCTGGCCATGCGAGAAATGAGATTATTGTGGCGACCGCGGCCTGTTGAGAAGCAAAGGGGAACTCAATTAGGACAGCAATTCTAGAGCCAAAGGACGGCCCTAAGTTGTAGAGTGGCTTCTGCCGTAAAGTAGGGGCTGTTGGATTGAGCCCGCACTCCAACTTTAACTATGACGTAATCGACGCACTGAATAAAGCCGAGGCCATTACGAATCCAACAATTCAACGGTCTTAGGCGAGGACAAGACACGAGCCTCGCAACAGGAGCGGAACACCGGTGCTGAAGCCAGGGTCCTGCAAATTGCGGACCAACAAGGGATTACTACAGGTCCGTTACGGAGCCATTACTCTACCAAGTTCTCACCTATTAATGTATTATCTATATAGTTCCATGCATAATAATTCTATTACCTATAACTTTGCCTTGCGTTCCGAGTCTCCGTGAAAAAAGATTAGACCCTCCTGGACAATGCTGGCAAAAAGCCTGCCGTTGGTGTCGTAGTATGACCCGTGAAACATCACTCTATTGTTGCATAATCGAGGGGCCTTGAAGGATGCAAAAATCCATTGTCGTGGATCAAATGCATCGTCGTGGAAATATACTGTGTGGTCGAGAGACACCGAAAAGAAGTATGGGCCCTTGCCCCCACTGGTTTGGATGGCCGAAGGTCCCTCTTTCGAAGAAGCGTCTTCCGCTCCGTACATTGGTAGGTGCAAAATACGAGACAACCCGGTCAAGAAGAGCGAATCCGAGGCCATGCCAAATCCAGCGTATCTATACTTAGGCTCAATTGGCGCGAGGTGTCCCGATTGGTCTCCAATTCGGATCCAGAACGAAAAGTCCCTCTCTCCAGGGCTCTTTTCAAGCTCATCGTGGCTCAAACGATGGTCGAGAAAATCCGGTGGAAATCGGTGCTGAAGCATTCCTCCATGGTCATAGGTGGTGTGGATGGGTAAATCCTTATAATTGTATTTGTAGAACGCAGAATTGGCTGGTACCTGGTACTCGACCGGGAAGGGCATCTTGCCAGCATTAAATCCCACAAGTGCTTTTGCCATGGAGTTCCTGTTGGTCAAGCTGATCATCACCACGTATTTGAGCTCCTTGTTCTGCACAACACGCACGAGACGGTTAGCAAAGGACTTACCGTCATTAATGACTTCAATTTCAAAAGAACATGGCAATTTGTCGTCTCCTGCCTTGACAAAATACGAATGTAACGAATGAGGAACGAAGCCGGGGGTGTGCTCCATGGCTGCAACCACGGCTTGGGCACACAAATTGCCTCCAAATACACCTCTGCTGGTTGCTGAGGGCTTGTTGAGAGGCGAGAGGCCTTCGTACTTGTTGTGTGCCACTTGGCGTACTTCAAAGGCGTTGGAGATCCGAGTGGATCTGTGTTTGTGGCTAACCAATTGTGACATTTCGGTAGTTTACCTGGGCCACAGATCGAAGCGATAAAAACTGGTTGAAACTAAGACGGGGGGGATTTCTAAGATAAATAGTTCGTGGCGGGCAACAACGTGAAAACTGTGCTAAGTGCCAGCAATGCCCCGTTTGTACAACACGATGGTTGTTGGGTGCAAGTACCGAGGCCCCTACTGCGGCATCGCGGACTACATGCAGGTGACACATTAGTTGCAGCCACTGCAAACGAGGGGATCGGAACATTCTGTTGAGCTACCACAGTAGCCTGTGCTAGTGCACAAAGGCGCATGATACATGGCGCATGGTGCACGCCGCGAAGTACATTAGTGCAGAGTGTCTTTGGTACATAGTGTCTTTTTTAAGTGTATATACTGACTGTGGAAATCTATGTTTCTAATATTTGCAGACAGGCCAAGTGAACACTGACCACCGTGCTATAACTTGGCATGCTTTGCTACTCCACTAAGCATATAAGTAAGACCCTCTTGTACAACAGTGGCCACCACCTCATCGTTTTTGTTGTACATGTATCCTCTGACCAAAGTCCGAGAGTTGCCGACTCTTTTGACCTGGTAGTGGAAACAGAGCCAATCCTTGACCACATCAAAGCCCGTCTCCATGACGTCGGTGTGGAAATATATATGGTGGTCAAGCGACATGGCATTGTAGTGATAAAGGTGGATGGCATTCACGGTGTGCTTCATAATCAACTTCGAATCTCTTTGAGGATCATACTCTTCCGGATCGAGGTTTTCGGTTGGATTCCAAGGAAGGTGAAGCACTCTGGGAAGAGTGGTAAGAAGCAAACTGTCGGAAACCACCCCCAATCCCACCAAATTGTAGACTGGGTTCTTGAACAGTTGCTGATACTGGGTTGGTAGGGCAAACGAAATTGGAGGAGGAAAAGAAAGTGCCGATTCCGTACCAACAGTGGCCGGCTGGAAGATGGGCATCTTAAGGGATTCTTCCTGCCCCACATACTCCTGCTCAGTACGATTGTTAATTCCATGGAACACCGTAATCCACCGTAATGCTGCTGGAATTTTTTCTTCTCCAGGAACAGTCTTGTAATCAACAAATTCTTCGGAGTATGCACTCCGGATAAAGTCGGTGTGGTGGGTCTGGTATAATTCGCTGGGATCACGGTATTTGGCTTGCAATGGAGGCGTGGGGGTCTGGATATCTAATGGTTTCGAGTCTTTTTGGTCAAAATGGCCCTGGCCCAGTCTCACAAACGTGCATCCAATCGAAGCACGGGTCTTGCCTTTCTGGGTGGCCACAATCGCCCGGCTGATAGTTCCGTCGTCACCTTCTATCTTGGTCACCTTATATTCCATGGGGACCCTGGCGTCTCCTGGCCGAATAAAATATATATGGATGGAGGTTGGAGTCCACAAATATTCCCCATTGTCACTTCTGGTGGACTCAATAGAAACCAAGATACTCTGGCCAATGGTATGGCCTCCATAAACACCACGAGCCCCAGGTATAGGCAACCTCAATGGATGGGCTCCACGATACGTTTCTTCATCGACTTTGACCACTCGAAAGACTTCCTCGAAGTCTGTCAGTGTATCCATTGATGTGAACTGGCTCTGTTATGACCGGGTATAGTTGTTAAAAATTCGGTAAACTGGACCCTGTTGATGTCCGGACGCTTCGGTAATGTGATGCGATAAGGAACCGGACGAACGAAGTGATTTCACCTAGGTTAAGCAAGAACTGATACTCTTTTAAGGTGCACAATATCTTCCACTTCCAACTGTACTGGTGGTGAAGATATAGCTGGATATAATTCTAATAATTCCGGTGGTTTGCAAGCTTCTTTATATATGTATATGTCTCCCCCGCATATTCTGCAAGAGGTGTGTGCACATAATTTCCGAAGCGTGTGATGATGCTGGGGTACTTCAAGCTCCGGTATTCTACTTAACGGCACAGTGAACGGGATCGTTCTCATCCATTGACACATGAGTGTACTGTCACTACCCAGCAATAGTACCATTGCTAGCACTATAGTAACTACCATGTAGATCTAACTAATTTTCATCTAATGCTGTATATAGTAATACTCGTTCCGGAGCATATGATTTTTGCAAGGACCTGCACAGACTGATTCCTAGCATGAAACACCACGCACAACGAACATCTAGCAATTGGCGAATGCACTGGGTGCTAATTGGGGCTATCAAACCGCACGTTAAACCGTCTGGTAAATGCTTGTCTATCCTCATTCGAAGCCTCGACCTTTTTGGTGAGAATGGAAGGGCCTAGCATTTGTTCCTGGCGGGGTTTCGATAACGATAGTTGAATCCCCGGTTCCGACGGATGCACCGTGGAAAAATTGTAGTGTGAATATTGGTTCAATTTTGTGTATTTGGGCAATGTGGGAATAGATCCTTCGGCTTTATAGCGTCTTTGTTTCAATATTAGCTCGGCCCCATGATCTTCATCTGTGGCCGACGCCTGTTTTTGTCCTTCGTCGGTAGTATGGATGGAGTCACGGTCATATCTTACTTTCAACCCGATTAATTGTCTCTGCTTGTCACTAAGAGGCAAGTCGTAACATTGATCCTGGCCCTTGAGGAGCATTACCGATGAAAAGATCACATTAGCAAAGAAAATGACCAGGACCACGGCACTGGCCACAGAAAATACCAATTTTGTATCTATTCCAGTGGACTTTGCGGTAGTGAGACTGTGATTTAAATTATACTGTAATTGTATTTGGGTCTGTTTCCGGGTTTCGTAGGTTTCCCATACCCGGGCCACCAATGTTTTGATGAAATGAAAGGTTAAAAGGTATAAGATGTTTTTCACAAGTCGTCTGGTATAACTTTCCCGATCGACCTGTCTTGATAATGCCTGTTGGATGATGGGGTTGCCCCATTCGCCCGTTGGACACGTCTGCCCCAAAGAATCCAAGTTCTCTTCGTCTTCGAGGTCGGGCCTTTTCTGCGATTGGAGTGACCGTACCACCTCTTGTACTGGTGGCTGTGATTGCGATTGTGATTTTGCGGTGTTCACAAACAAGGGGACCCGGTTAACGGTGTTTTTGGGCATTCCCAGAATATTCACATTCGGTGGCAAGAAACTTTGGATGCCAAACTGGGTGTTCTTGATGTTGGAAGCCGGTGGCCGATAGTAAATAGGTTCTGACTTGGGCGAATCAGACAAATGTCCCAATTCGGATTGTTTCGATGCTAATTTGGAGGATGCAAAGTTGAGTTTGGCCTGGTGGAGCCGAAAAGCCGCCAACTCAGCGCTGCTCACTTCTCTTGGGGGCATGTCTGGGACCTGGGTAGTTGTTGGTGGTTCGTCATGGTGCTGGATATGGAGTCCCGTGGTGTTGGGGAGCTTCTGGAGATGCAGTGAATACGGCGAAAACGCGGAATTGGGGTATATAGGGGTCGAGGTATATGCGAAAGACTGATTTATGGCATCCTCGAACACCGTTTCGTCACTGGTGACGTTGGATCTGTTCATGGTGATGATGATGTTTATGACGTGCGTGTGCAGGAGAAATGGTCTACTCATTGAATGCGTGTCGGCGCACGACCCTTACACCATTCTGAACTACGGGTGCTAGGCTGGATCTGTTTACGGGACTGATGGGCGGGGCGAAGTACTGGAATTGATAAGCTGGGTCTACTGAAGGTGCTGATCACTTCAGTGCATACGTATCGCCTCAATTGCTCCTGTAAATAGCACCAACCCTTATGTAGTCACGTGCCTCGATTACCCGGACCCCAGCTACTATAAAAGCTCTCGCATCGCCGATTTTCATCAACAAGCCATACAAAGTGTTCAAAAGTATGTATCTTATGATGAACAAAATGTTACACAGACCTGTACTGAGTCTTGCTTGCAAGACGTGAACGACAGCGACATGCCTCTTCTGACGAGATACTAACATCAGTGAAAAAAAAGCCAAGAAAGCATCTGAAAAATGGATTTAAACGTCCATCAATAGGCCAAAATGTAGAGTAGTAAAGTGTAAAGCGTATGAGGAAGCGTTACAGCAGTTTGTTCGAACGTTTCTTTGGACTGTTTTCAGTCGAAAGACCCTCATATAACTTTTCAAAATCGCTTTTGTAAGCGAACTCGCCCATTTACCAATCATAGACCGATTAATGGCAAGTACTCTAGTCCCTATGTCGCCAATTTTGATGGGGTCTACATGCCCCAACAGTGGCGGTAATTTTCAAAGAATGATTTTATTACGTATACTACTATATTATATGAACCGTTTACTTCTTGGCAGTCAATCTTCTCAAGTAGAAGGCCAATTCTTCACCTTCCAAGATGTAACCATCACATCTACCGGATTGACCTGGTCTGGAGGAGATAGCAGCGTACAACTTACCGGCGGTAAATTGAGAGTCAACGGAGTGTTCAACAGAAGCTTGACCAGCTCTGGCAGCCAACTTTCTTTCGACCTTCTTGGATCTTTGGACTGGCTCTTCAGCGGTGGCACCGTGCTTCTTCTTACCCAAGGTCGAACCGTAGTGCTTTTCGTACCATTGTCTGAATGGAGTGGCATCAACTTGGACAATAGCAGCCTTAGTCAAGGTGTTGGTTCTGACCAATTCGTTGTTGGATGGGTGGTAGACGACACCAGCAATTCTGGTCTTTCTAGAAACACCTTCGGAACCCCAGGAGAAGTTACCGGTTTCAACTCTCAAGGCTCTGAACTTTTGGTTACCACCTCTGGTTCTGACACTGTGGATTCTCTTGGCACCAATCTTGGTGTTAGCAGATTGTCTACCTAATTCGAACTTTCTCTTCTTTCTGAATTGGGCTCTTTTGGCACCAGTGGCAGCACGCTTGTGACGAGAGTCTCTAGAAATACCCATATTGCTAAAGGTTAGTACAGAAATGAAAATTTGATTGAGCCCTCAAGAAAAAGTTTTCAGTCGTTTTAGAACGGTATTGATGAGTCGCTGCCACGGTAGTTTGGTCTTATGGCGGTGTGTTGGTTGCTGGAAACGATTCGATGTATCTTGATGGCCTATGTCTGGACTTTGTACATACACTTTTGAATATCACTGATTGTGAAAAAGAAAACTGTTCAGGAAATCGATAAAATTTTTTTAAGTGGTGAAGGATTTTCGCGATTGCAGGTTGGCGCTGGGCACTGGGTGACAGCAGCAGTGGGTCCCGAGAGTTCGTGCGAGGAAAAAAGTGCAGGTTGGTCTTGTAGTGCGACCGAGGGCTGGTGCCCTAAGAATGTTCCGCCACACGTGCGCGCGACCGATGATCCAGCCAGAGATGAGATGGTATCAATGGTCACACGCCTCTGAATCACTGCCTTGTTGGTGTTGGGATACACGTCTTGTCTACCATGGAAACCATCTACGACGAGATCGAAATCGAAGATTTCACCTTCGATCCGGTGACCCAGTTGTTCCAGTATCCATGCCCCTGTGGAGATAGATTTGCCATTGCCTTGGATGACCTTAAAGATGGCGAGGATATTGCGGTATGTCCTTCGTGTTCGTTAATGGTCCGAGTGATTTTCGAACCGGAGGACTTGGAGGAATATGAGGAGGACTGATCTGCATGGTAATATGGTTGACTATCATAACAACCACGGCAAGTAATCACTAGTTCGAACGATAGATTATTAATCAATTCTATTCAAGAGAGAATGTTAGTTGAGAACACAGTTGGCATCGAACATTATACGGAACGGGTCAGATATGCTGGGACGCCACAAAATATAATCAGACGACTGGATATGATTGCCCAATTGACGGCGGCTTCATCAAGTGGATTTGTGTGGCTATGTCACGAACTTCAAAGCATGCTGCTGAACAGAAACATGGAAAAGTGGATACCAGGAATGTCATGAAAATAAACCATGTGGTAACACAAAATATTTATTTAAAATAGAACATCCGTGTGAGGATGATTCATACCAATTGCATTAATGATTCACCGGAATCGACCACTCATAATAAGGAATTTTCCACAAAATTATCGACTTTACAGGAAGTCGGACTTATCCTGACAGCGGAACATGCCCTGTTTACCGAAGGAAGTATAATGAAGTACAATGTCCAATGGGTGTTCATTGCTAAACAGATATAATTATTTGCATACATTCATGCACCACAGAGACATTTACAAGCGTGTTGTGTCCCTGGTTAGTCAATACAATTTAAGAAAATAGGGGAGCCGGGCACTGGCATAGAAAGAGCAAGGGACAATTAATAGAGATTAACGGGAATATTTAAAATAAACGAGTATACAAATGCGACAGTAGCGTATACAATGAATTTAATTACTTCACATGATGAGCACAAAATAGAATTCTCACAATGTATGGCCTATGGGTATGTAGGACTTGAAACAAAATTAACTTTTCAATTATTCGTTAGTGTAAGTAAACGATTCGGTTGGATGGTCCTATATAAAATTACATTTTCGCACACCTTTTATGAGCGCGACTTTTGAACACGACAGCGATAGTGGTTCTCCACATCTACTGCTTTGATGTCAAATTAACGGATCAAGTGAAATGAAAAAAATGGGATGTTCGTTGTTTAATTGACGATAACTGAAAGTATAATAGACAAAAAAAAATGACGACAACTGCAGGATTCGAACCTGCGCGGGCAAAGCCCAAAAGATTTCTAATCTTTCTCCTTAACCACTCGGACAAGTTGCCTCAGATTAAAAATTAGTGTTTACAATAAATCATGCAATGTACCACGCGGGTACATTCTGTATATCGCCTGTGCCATATACAGGATGCTGTATGTTACAACCTGGCACGCGTGCCTAAACGACATCATCCAAAATAGGCGACATCGGTGTCGTGGTTCCAGTTAAAGATTGATGGTTTGTCTAATTGAGGTAGCACAGTAAACATTATAATTTCCTCCAGTGCTCGACTCTCTTATGCAATAAACACGAAAACGTTCAAAGGCTGGGGATATATATTTCAAGAGAAAATAATCGTTTTCAGCGAAGAATTGACGTATTTATTACCATTACATGTCAACTAATTGACGTTGTGAATAATGCATCAGCATACGTGTGCCTCATCGTATCGTAGCACGGCGTTGACAATGTGTTTCTGAAGGCATTCATCTCCTGATTTTTTGATATTTTGAGATTTATGGGGAAGTTATCAAAAAATAACACCATCTATCAGCCCATCGGATTTATGAACTCAGATATAGATTTAGCCTGGTCCAATTACCAGTGATGAAGGGTTGCTTTGTTGTCATTGAAGTTCTGGCTCAGCTAGTTGCCGGCTAGACAGGGAGAATATTTTACGAGAAATTTGAAAGTCAATTGCTGTCGATTCGGAGATAGGACCTATTGCTTTTTAAGGAGAAATTTATATTGTATTTCGCCGCAAACTGGGGTGGCCGCATATTATGCGTACAACCAATCGTTTTTCTTTTTCGGAAGTACGATAGTGTGGGCATATTATTCGACAATTATTTATTCATGTTAGAAATATTTTCGTCATTCATGATAATTATAACTCGTGAAAACCTCAGATTAGCAGAGATTGTGGATATTGCCAGAGATGCGGAGGCAAATTCTGCTTTTCTCACGCCGTATGACGTTCTGTATAATTGTGCATCTAGAATCTGTGACCCTTTGTGCCCCCCTGGCCCCCCTGGCCCCCCTGGGACCTGGGAAACCTTTTTTTTTTCAAGTTCAGAGATCTAACTATGCCTCTTGGGGGTTTCATTTTCGGGTCCTAGAAAATGAAGTGGAGTGGGGTCAAAGAACGTTCCTGTAACAGCACGAAATCTGAGATAGCTACGATTTACGAATAATGGTTGAATCGATATTATAACAGAATCGAGCCGTATGTAAACGTCAGCGGCGCAAAATATCAAAAAAATTCTAAACGGTGATAGAAATGCCCCTCGGAATTCAGGCGCACTGACATATACGGCAAACCTTTATACACGTAGTGTCAATGAGATTAGCTTCTAGGAATACCAATACCTGTCGATTACTACAAGGAAGTATGTAAGTGTCATTTATCTGCTGTTTTATTCGATACCTCCAGGTAAGATTTAGCGTAGCAACTGGCACCCTTTTGCGCAGCATAATCTTTTAAGAAACTAGATACTGAGATCAAATTCAATGATCTTCCGACCCACTATAAAATGACTACAGGACAATATCAAACAAGCTCTAGACTGATGTTGCCACCTATTTATTAGTGACTGTGTTACCTCAGCCAATTCATTTGAGCGAAAGTGCCCAATCCTTCGCAAAGATTTTGGTGGTTTTGTTAAAATAATTCAAATTTGAAGAATATTCTGTTATGAAATTGACACAGGGGAATTACATGTGGCCATGTTTATGGTTCCATTTTTGACATAATTGTAGAATAATAGAGACGTTTAGTTATACTCTAAAGTTGATGTGCCGTTAGAGTTGGGCTAGTAATTGAGCCCCGAGAATGCTACCGATGCCGTTGTACGCCAGCATAAAGAATAGAAAAAATAAATCATATGAAAAATACATCCCTACATCGGAAACTGATGCAAAAATGGAAGGTATGACACCATCCCTTATGATCGATTGAAGACGAAGAGCAGGCATGGCCAAACAAAAAACCGAGATATTAGTAAGTGGTTACATAAGCACATATACTTGGTAATTGTCCGAGCCTCATACGTACGCATGATGAAATAATGAAATAGTAAAATAGTAAAGGGACAGTAACAGGTCAATGGCTCTTCTATCATAATAGTGAATTTCGCTTCGTGTCAAATTTCCCGCCGGTCGATGCTGGCTCAATTGTTGATCAGTAGTTGCAGCAACAAGACAACGTGCGGGATGATGCTTTCGAACATTCCAGCGCATAATATTATATGCAAACCTTCGATTGTTAGTTGCGAAGGATAAATCCGGACGAACTTCGAACTGCACCCTCGGTTTTCTTGGCGATAATCGTTGCTAGACATTCCGACCGAGGTGACTTAGGGAAACTGTTAGATTGCACCAGGTTGTATACCGGAGGAGGGTGAGTACGGAGGAATGGCCGGAAGGAACCCATGCGGATGTAAGGACGCCCCCTAGTGGGCCAGAGTGGTGGGCGCCGATACCCCTAAGCCATAGAATGAGGGTTCCCTAACTTAGGTATCCCCAATTTGAACCCCCAGTACTCCGAAAGAGGAACAGCCCCGTTTCCTCCTCCCCTCTCCCACTGTTAAACCCTGACATGTTTATATCGTCTAAACCCCAGTGGTGGATCTATTCCGAGAATGTGCCGGGGCTCGGAAATCTACATTTCCGCAGGCTACCCTCGTCACTCTCCTAGTTGTGCCACCTGTCGCCAACAATAGTGCAGAAGAAATTTTGTACACAAAAATTCCGCCCAGGACCGGTACTCGTCCAGTATTATCTCTTACGGGAAGTCGTCTCTTGACGGTTTTTTTTTTTTTTAGTTCTTCCTCCTTGTATTACCGACTGCCTCGAAATTCAAAATTTCTCCCTTAATTACTTACCATCCCTCCATCTAAGTCGTCCCCAGGACTGATTGATACCTGATATATTTGTGTCTTTATTGCCTGGTCGTTTCTCGTGGGTTTGTTTCCTCGTGCCTGATAGATTCGCACTGACGGCTATATTTAGAGTTAGTTTCGTCCGCCGTTGGCACTGGTTATTATATCCATCAACGTTTTCGTTACTATCGATCGTTAAGTGTTGGTCCATTTTCGTCCATCGACGTCTCCTACTCGTCGTGTGACCTCATTTGAACCTTTGTGTTGTCTGTTAAAAATATCTGAGGACTGTTCAGTGGTTCCGGCCTGATTCAATCCGACTTGCTCCCTCCACCGGTCGCTCCGACCAGACATGTATAACCAATACAACAATCCCCCCGGCCACGGCCACTTGGGTCCCCCTCCGCAGTACCAGCAGGGCTATTACTATCCCTATGTGTATGGCCAAGGACAGACCCAGCCGGCCGGTGGTCCTCAGGGGCCGCCTCACATTCCTCCTCCACGGACTCAATCTCGTCCAGTGCCGACACCCGTAGGGCCCCAGCACCAGCACCAGCACCAAACCTCCCATCAGCAGCCCTCCCATCAGCAGCCCTCCCATCACCACCAGCAGGGGACTGGCCTGGCCTCGCCAGCTTCTGCCGCCTCGGCCTCGCAAATGGCCTCGAAAGCAGGTTCTCGCCGGGGCCCGTGGTCCCCTGTGGAAGACAAGAAACTCCTTGACTTGATTGCGGTGTTTGGCCCCACCAACTGGGTGCGGATCTCCAACTCGCTTGCTACGAGAACCCCCAAACAGTGTCGGGAGCGGTTCCACCAGAATCTCAAGCCGTCGTTAAACCGGGCCCCCATCAGCGTGGAAGAAGGCGAATTGATCGAATCCTTGGTGGCCAAGTACGGCAAGAAATGGGCCGAGATCTCTCGCCACATGAATGGCCGCTCTGACAATGCCATCAAGAATTGGTGGAACGGTGGTGCCAACAGAAGAAGACGGGCGTCGCAAACCCCGAAGGCTGGCGATACCGGCTCCTCTGCTGGTGACAGCGCCAGCTCCGGCACCGAGTCCAACGGCCCCATCACCACCACGTCGTTGCCCAAACCAGATGCCCTGGGCGAACACCACCTGTCGGGGTCCAGCGCAACCGCCAGTGGTGCCCCCAGCACTGCTATCACCACCACTAGTGGTGGCCCGCCTATCTCGTTCAACACCTCGATGTTTGGCAAGCAAGACCTGTTCCCTTCAGCCTACAAGCCCACCACCTCTGCCAGCGCCTCAGCGGCTTCGCGGTCAGCCAGCTTCGATCTATCGTCGGCGTCGGCCTCTACCGCCCCAACCCTTCCTCCACTCTCCAAAAGACGTCTCTTGGACGACCCCATCTCGCGCCGCCATTCCACCGCCAATACCGCCGTTTACCACCACCAGCACGGGTTGCTTACATCCTCTCATCCAAACCTCTCGTCGGTATTGTCGTCATCGCAATCAGCAGGGGGCCAGCCAGGAAACCTTTCTCCCTCCCACTACGGGTCTCCGTTACTTCTCAGCACCCATGCCTCGAGAAACAACTCCATCTCGTTTGAATTTTCAGGTCTCAACTCCACCAACTCCTCGTCCCGCCGGTCGTCGTCGATTGCCCCCGATTTGTTTCCTAATCCCCTCAAGGATGCATCTGCCTCCCACAAGCGGAACGTGTCCCAGAACTCTTCGTTTAATTCCCCCAGCTTGACCCCTTCCACTCGGTTCTCCGTGTCCTCCACCACCTCGGTGCTTAATCCGGCCTCCGACATCACGGTCAGGGAGGAAGAATTGCCCCACAAACGTTCCAAAGACGATGACGAAGACTTTGTCCCTCCGAATACCGACGGAAAGCCAGCAAACCTCAAAACAAAGATTTCGGTCTCCAGCCTAATTAGCTGACCTCGCATATCGTTGACACACTGGATGTCCAACGCCGTCCATTGACTGGGCTATGTACTATTCTAAACATTAATATCGTAATCTAACTCCACCGTAGGGTTGCTCCGTAGACCCTTAGGCTTCCGTATCCTGCTACCCTGCCGTCACTAGCTTGCACCAAGCCAGACCCGCCATTCTTGGGTATGGGTTGCGCACGTGACTCACCGCCGCCGCTAATCTCACCTCTCCAGGTGTCTTCAAATCACCCAGATCCCCACGATTCGGGCAATTGACTCCATACATTGCCAATCTTCTTCTGTGGTATATCCTGCGCTCGCTCTTGTCTAGGCTACATACCGACTGTGCTTTGCCGTACCTCCACAACCATCCGTCAGAAACCCACTCCCATTTCGCTTTAGAGTCTCTCCAAAACCGCCTCTACTTCCCCTAGAACCGTCGATACTTTCTCCTAGTACTACGTTAACAGCACATTATTTGGCTGGTGAATCGTTCTTCGTTTTCCCGCTTTTTCCCGTCCCCACCATTTCCCAAGCACAATGTCCCTCCAAACCTCTATCAACAACATCAACCACCAGTCGCTGCTCATGAAGCTGAGTCTCAACGATAATAATCTTCTCCAAGCGCTCAAGCATTGTCTGAACTTTCTAAATGAACTCCGGGTCAACAAACTTTCTCCCAAACAGTACTACGAAATTTACATGATGGTGTTTGATTCGCTAGAAACGGTGCTGAACTACTTGTCCCAGACCAACCACAAGGCCAAGAAGAAAGACACGACGTATTTGTCCGATTTGTATGAGTTGGTACAGTATTCCGGCAACATTATCCCTCGTCTTTATTTGATGATCATGGTGGGTACTACCTATATGGCCGACCCCACGGCGCCCAGCAAGGAAATCATGAAAGATATGATTGAAATGTGCCGCGGAGTTCAGCATCCCATTCGGGGCCTTTTTTTGAGGTACTATTTGTCGCAAAGAATCAAGGATATATTGCCTTTGTCGAACGCGGCCGACTTTAACGAAACCGTCAATTTTTTGGTATCCAATTTCATTGAAATGACCAAATTGTGGGTTCGCCTTCAGCACCAAGGCCACTCTTCAGAGAGAGAATTGCGTTATAAAGAAAGAAAAGAATTGAAAATTTTGGTCGGTTCCAACCTTGTTCGCCTTTCTCAAATCATTGATGATTACCAAGGCGATAAAGACTACTCCAGCATTAAATACTATTCAGAAAAAATCCTACCTACAGTCTCGGAACAAATCATTGAATGTCGTGACCATTTGGCCCAAGGTTATTTGATAGATGTGCTAATTCAAATTTTCCCAGATGACTTTCACTTTGCCACATTGAAATATTTGTTGAACGATGTATTCATCAATCTTCATCCATTGTTGAAAAAGAGTGAGTTGGTGGCTACACTCATCGAGCGATTTGTTAATTATCATGCAAATGAGGCAAATTTGGTTGATCAACTTTCGCTTGAAGACAAACCTTCAAGTGAATTGTTTTCTACATTTTGGGAATTCTATTTGAAGCTTTATGAAATCGATCCTGATCTTCCCATAGAAGAACATTCAGTGTTTCTTCAATCATTCATTACTTTGGTGCTAACATATTATCCTAATTCTTATCAAAATTTGGATACTATTTATCAGTTTGCCACGGAAAAATTGGCCAAGAAAGAATCATCAGTTGAAGAACAAAACTTATGGTTAGAATTGTTGGTGGCACCTATGCAAAAGTTTAAATCAGTTAAAACTTTATTCGAACTTCCATTCTTTTATGAGTTCTATCACAAATTGGTGAGTGTAGAGCACCAAAAGCAATTATCATTGGAAATAATCAATAAGCTTTTGAACGATGATGACCGATATTTTACTACAACTGAAGATATTGATGGCATATTCCAATACCTCTTAGTATTAATCAAACAACGAAATGAAAAATTGGATACTGCTAAGAGCTTAGGTGTGACAAAGACAATCAAGATCAATAATAGCGAAGCATTTGTGACCCAAGACTTTTTGTCCAATCAAGAAAAAATTTGTAAAGTTCTTCATTTGATCCAAAATCCCAATGATCCGTTCAAAAATATTTCCAATTTGATGTACGTCAGGAAAAAATACTTGAATAAGGAATCGAAGAATATTATTTATACTTATCCTACACTTATTTTGAAAATCCTCAATACATTGAGATTGATAGGTTATTATGTTAATGAAATTAAATCAAGAGATAAAGACGCCACTCATCAAGATTTACTCATAACTACTAATTTCAAAAACCTCTCTGTCATTATCGATGAATTATATCACTACCACAGTGAGTACCATTCAGAATTGATCCTCAAACTTTACCTCAATGCTGCTTCTACTGCAGACCAATTAAATCAACAGTCATTGAGTTATGAGTTTTTTAATCAGTGTTTTGTGGTTTACGAAGAGAACTTGATCATGAACGTCTCTCGTCACGACAGTAATATCAATCCTCATGATCCTCTTGGGGAGACTTCAGTACCTTATCAATCTATTTTACTGATTGCAGATAAGTTGTACACCTTGAGAAACTTCAACAAAGAAAATTACGAAAATTTGATCACCAAACTTACCCTTTACGGCTCCAAATTATTGAAAAAGCAGGACCAGTGTCGTGCAGTATACTTCTGTGCCCATTTATGGTGGTGGTGTGCGTACTTACCTGATGACCTGGAAAGTAGTGATAGAGAAAACGTTGATGATGACTTTAAGAGAGTTTTGGAATGTGTACAAAAGTCATTGAGAGTGGCAGACTCTTGTATGGATCCATACCTATCCTTGAAATTGTTTATCGAAATCTTGAATAGGTGTTTGATTTTTAATGTTCCTGATGGAGAAGATAATATCGTTATCGATGCAAAGTATATCAATGGCTTGATCGAGCTTATCAAAACCAATATAGATAACTTGAAAGAGGACGAAGAACCTTCCAAAGCGTTCAATGATGATGACACAAATCAAGAAGCAAGACTATTTAAGCTTAGCCGTGAGTACTTTGAAAGAACATTACACTACATTCAAGAAGAACAAGATGCTCAATTATTCGAAGGAGTAGTGGTTTAAATAGTTGTATCTTATGCATGCTATACTTTTTCAAGTCAAATTTATTTCGTACTTTAAAAAACCTCTCATAATCATCCGAACCCGGCCCATTCGATTGAAAATGCTATCTTTTTGGGTTGGCCGGATATATCGTCCATCTTGTTTTTGTCCACATCATCAATAATCACATAATTTTTCTTCACTCCTGTGGCCAACCTTCCTCCCACAACTAAATCATTGATCTTTATCGAGCCAAATTTGACAATGGAATAGGAATGGAACTTTAAAGGATCTCCTGGATAAATCACCAAATCTCCGCCGAATTTTAGTCCAGGACTAATGAAATATGATAGACTCCTTAGATATTTAAAAGTCATGTAATTGGATATGAGTTGCCTGTTGATGTTCAACAGTTGTACGTAACTTTCAGTAGTTATGATAAATGGTGCAATTTGGTCCTCATTGTAGTCAGAATGCAGATCAGCCAAGTTAGATTCGGAATCTCGAAGATCCAGAGTAGTTGTATCATCTTTGGATTGAACTTGAGGCGTTATGTAGTTATCATCATTAGGGATTAACACAAAATTTGGATTGATTGAAGCAACGCATCCTCCATCGCGAAGAAGAACCTCATGACCTTGAGTTGTTTTTGGCTGCGATCTTCGATACTGGGAATAGTCAACCAAAACTCCCAATTTGTGATCCAATAGCCACAAGACTTCCCATACTTGAAGCCTCAATGGTACCGATAAGTAGAAATTCTGTTGCGGATATTGTGCCAAAGTTCCTATGAGGACGCCTAGAATGCCATGGTTTCGAAGTCTTCGCACATCATTAATATTGAATATGAGGACTTGAGGATCTCGTGGGTTGATAACAGGGAGTAGGACCGGTTTAGTACTATCTGGAGCAAATAGTGACATTTAAAGACTGTATATTTAACGTGATGAAAGGATCCTGTGTAGAGGGCCTTCACTTTTTTTTTGTGGGACAATTTTTTATTAGGTCTTTTGTAAGCACATAGATTTTGACTGTATCACCAAGTATGTATCTTTAAGATTTTATTAATGGTTGCAATTTATACACATGTATTACCCTAGATAAAACCACCGAACCTATTTACATTGTAAATCTAATTAAGGTTATATCCACTCAAATCGTGAATAAGCATACCAGCAATGGCTGCAGAAATGGAAGTACTGATACCACCAGTAATCAAAGCAGACATGATTGTCGAGGAAATGTCGGCAGCTCTAGAGCCTTGAGTCAACGTGTTGAGGACACCCAAAGTGATTCCAAGCGAGCCCAAGTTACTGAATCCACACAAAGCATAAGTGGCAATCAATGTACCTCTTTGAGACATATCCTTGTATGGAGCATCCTTGATCAACATGGAATAGGCAACGTATTCGTTTTGGATGAACTTGGTAGCAATCAATTTGGAAACATGGTAAATTTCATCTCTAGGAGTACCCAAAAGGAAAGAAACCGGGTAAAGAATGTATGAAAAAATTAATTCCAAACTGAAGTGATCAATGTGCCAGAAATTACCGAACCAGGTCAAAATACCGTTGATTAAGTAAACCAAGCCAATAATACACAAACATTGTGCCATCATAGTTCCCGCAATTCTCACACCAAAAGTGGCACCACTAGAGAACGCTTGTAAAACATTATGAGGTCTGTCGGGATCATTTTTATCGGTTTTTTGCATTTCGAAATGCCCAGCCGTAACAGGGGTTTCCGTTTCTGGATATCTTAATTTAGAAACGGCTAAACTAGCAGGGATAGACATGACACAGGACGTAACCAAAGCTTCGGCATTAAGTCCCAAACCAATATAACCAACCAAAACCGCCCCGGATATGGTAGAAAACCCGGAACACATAACTTGATGTAATTCAGCCTTAGTCAAAAAAGGCATCAAATCCTTGATTAAAATGGCACTTTCACCGATACCAATGAAAGGAGAAGAAGCAGCAGTGATGGCTTCCGCACCAGAAACTCTTAAGGACCAGAAAAAGAAGTAGGCAAATTTTCCAATGGCCCATTGAATGACACCAAAGTAGTACCAAATGTGAACAAAAGCAACGAAAAATGCAACCGAGGGTAAGACAGTGAAGAAAAACATTCCGTAGTTGGAAATTTCTTCATTGGTCAAGAATGCCACACCGTCTTTGGCAAACCCCAATAATTCTCTAGCCAAGGTTGAAATAAAGTTGAAAATATCGTAACCACACTTGGTTCTAAGAACAAAAAGTGCTACAATAAATTGCATCAACATTCCCCCAATCACAGTATTCCAGTTGATCTTGGATCTGTTGCTCGAGGTTGCCCAAAGCAAGAAGAGGGCCACCACAATTCCGAAAAACGACACAGCACGGTCAGTTCTTTTGGAAAAAGAGGTTTCAGAAGGTATAAAACCTCCTAACAAAATCACACCAACGGTGATAGTAGCACCCACGAGTAACCTGTGGTTTCTATTAGGCAAGATCTTGGTATAGATCACCCCAGTTACCATATCCCACACGTATTGCACCTGACTAAACATCCAGTACAAGATTCTGGAGTGCCATGAAATTAGTCTCACCATAAGCATTCCCCAAAATACCGTGGGAATCAACCACTTATGTCTAGTACTCTTTTGAATAATAATTGAGAGCCACCACGCAGTGAAGAAGCATCCCAACAAGATGCTAATACCCAACCGGTACCATGGACATCTTGCCTTGATTTTCAGGATCCAAGAGCCCGAATTGGCAGATTCCACATCGACTTCGTTCATTTGGATATCATCAGCAATCTCAAGATCCTTTTCTGGGGCTTGGTCCGAACTGGACCGTTCATATGGTCTGTTCATGACTTGGAACGACAGGTAGTTTGATTAAAAAATTGATACTAGTACTGGGGTGCTAGTGGACGGCTTGAAGGTAGGTTTTATGTTTGTAATACATACGCCACCAAAGTAGGGATGCCTCGAAAGGTGTTAATGTTTGATAAACGATTTTTGAATGTTTAGGCAATTGGTGCTGCTATATATTTTTGAGATTTCTTTTGTCGCCAAGTCATCAGACACATCGGGAAATATTAAATTTCCCCGTAGATGAGGCGATGTACGCTATCAGTAACAATAAGGCCGTTGGAACAAACGGCAAAAACCGAATTTGCGGGGAGAAAGTAAATGGGCAAAGATTGCTGTCTACGGTGTGCCTTATGCATAAGAGGGGCCCACCACACTACAAGCCCAAGACAACTCCTTTGGGTAATGTGGAAATTTACATCGGGCGTCGTTTGTATATTGCAAAAATATTTCAAGATGGAGCCCCGAAAAAGAAATTTTGACTGACGGCATTCCTTGGTGCGGAAGGAGCAGACAACTACTAAAGAATCCTCATTTGTCTATGCAAAGAACGATACTGACCCCGCGCGCATAGATCTATTACTTATTAAATAAACTCCACTTTATGGGAGCACACCAGTAACCCTTCATGTGACGTTGAAAGTAGATTTACTATTAATTTGCATTTCATGGGCATATTTTTAAGCCTCATGCAAGTGAACCCTAGGAATACATCTGACCATGTCAACTATTTCGCACCAATATGCTAGGGAATACTGCGCGCCGCTACCTTGCAAGTTCAACAATAGGTGGAATCACTTTACAAATGCGCCTGTTCTGGTTGCTCACCTTATTAACGAACGCATAACTACCTCGCTATTCTCACCAACATATATGGCTACGAAGATAGAGTGTGTAGAAAGATCCGTATTTTATCCCAGAAAATTTTTTCGTTCACCCTAACAGTGCCAGGGAAGTTACAACGGGTACTGCTAAAATTTTTGCCAGTTTGATCGTCGTTCGTTGTGAAAATGTATTTGGCCATCAATTTTCGGAGGGTTACTGATGACCACAAAAGGATCCTTCGTGAACATCTAACTGGAAAGTCGTATTTCGCCAGAACAAATCCACGCCGAAGTGTTATGACGTGTAGCACCTAGTTATGTTTCTTTAGCCCGGTGCATCCTATAACGAATTCTCTATCAAGCAAGACAGAAATGCAAAATAGGAGAGTATACTACGAAGTCTTACACAATATTTATCAATATCTCAATTAACTAAATGTCAAAAAAACACAGTCCGAGTTAAAAAAAAACTTGTAATTCGAATTCAACAAATTTTCCGGAGAGTACCGAAAGTAAAGTTACAACGATCATAAATTAAAAAAAACCGAAAACATTATTTTTCATGCACCGTGATGGGACTAAAATAACATTGCCAACAAAAGTAATGGGATCATCATTAGACTCTTGTTGACCGAATTAACAGGAGAACCATTATCTGAGAATAACGCAGATGGAACAGAAGATGTGATCGAAACAGTCGTAGTAATAGTAGAAGATTTAGAAACGGAACCAATACCAGAGTCAGTGGCAGCATCTGTAGCAGCAGGAGAATCAAAGCTATTAAATTCAGAGGTCTTTTCACCGGAATCGCTAGATCCATAGCCGTTGTCTCCAGAATAACTAGTTGACGATTCTGGGGAACTGCTAGTTAGAGCAGTACTAGATTCCGATGGACTACTCTGAGACACAGTAACACATTCACCTCTATAACAGATAGTATGTGCATCCAGACTAGTGCTTGAAATGCCAACTCCCGTACCCGTGTTACCAGTATTGGAGTCAGCAGGAGCCACAGTTGCAGAATTGTCAACGTTCGAATCAGTAGGAGACACAGTCGGAGAATCACTACCACCTGTGGTTTCAGTTAAACCATTATCACCAGTAGTCTCAGTTGGAGCGTCGTCACCAGAAGTTTCAGTTCCACAAGTGGTACAAGATGTTTCAGTAGCAGAGTTGTCACCAGTAGTCTCAGTTGGAGCGTTGTCACCAGAAGTCTCAGTTCCACAAGTGGTACAAGATGTTTTAGTTGGAGAGTTGTCACCAGTGCAATCAGTTGGAGAGTTGTCACCGGTAGTCTCAGTTGGAGCGTTGTCACCAGAAGTTTCAGTTCCACAATTAGTACAAGATGTTTCAGTTGGAGAGTTGTCACCGGTAGTCTCAGTTGGAGCGTCGTCACCAGAAGTTTCAGTTCCACAAGTGGTACAAGATGTTTCAGTTGGAGAGTTGTCACCAGTGCAATCAGTAGCAGAGTTGTCACCAGTAGTCTCAGTTGGAGCGTCGTCACTAGAAGTTTCAGTTCCACAAGTGGAACAAGATGTTTCAGTTGGAGAGTTGTCACCAGTGCAATCAGTAGCAGAGTTGTCACCAGTAGTCTCAGTTGGAGCGTCGTCACTAGAAGTTTCAGTTCCACAAGTGGAACAAGATGTTTCAGTTGGAGAGTTGTCACCAGTGCAATCAGTAGCAGAGTTGTCACCAGTAGTCTCAGTTGGAGCGTCGTCACTAGAAGTTTCAGTTCCACAAGTGGAACAAGATGTTTCAGTTGGAGAGTTGTCACCAGTGCAATCAGTAGCAGAGTTGTCACCAGTAGTCTCAGTTGGAGCGTCGTCACTAGAAGTTTCAGTTCCACAAGTGGAACAAGATGTTTCAGTAGCAGAGTTATCACCAGTAGTCTCAGTTGGAGCGTTGTCACCAGAAGTATCTGTTGAAATGGTATCACCAGATATTATAGTTGTCGAATAATCACCAGTCGACAGAGAAATGCTATCAACGCCAGAAGAACAAATAGGACAAGGGCTAGTGGACCACCAATCATCCGAAGAGTTAGAACCAGTAGCGGATTCAGAAGCGTTGGATGCGTCAGAACCGGTAGCGGATTGAGAAGCACCAGAAGCGTTAGATCCAGTAGCAGATTCAGAAGCGTTGGATGCGTCAGAACCGGTAGCGGATTGAGAAGCACCAGAAGCGTTAGATCCAGTAGCGGATTGAGAAGCACCAGAAGCGTTCGAGCCAGTAGTAGATTCAGAAGCGTTGGATGCGTTCGAGCCAGTGGCAGACTCAGAAGCGTTGGATGCGTTCGAACCGGTAGCGGATTGAGAAGCACCAGAGGCGTTCGAGCCAGTAGCGGATTCAGAAGCACCAGAAGCGTTCGAGCCAGTAGCAGATTGAGAAGCACCGGAAGCATT